>VIBL01000042.1:1493639-2987278 GCA_008271625.1 Lutraria rhynchaena
GAAGACTGCATTCAGCAAATTTAACAAAAAGTCTGTGCCAGAGGCTATAAACAATGGCCCACAGTAAAAAATCTTCCTTACCTGTAGTCTGATTGGACTATTTAGTCTAGGAAACCTTAAACTGGATTTTTCATTGTTACCAAATATAAATCGTTTACAGAGACATGTGAGAATATAGTACTATGACAAAGAAATGTGTCGTCAATTACGTGTGATACGTCATCAGTTATGAATTTCATTTCACAATAAGTTGCACTAAGCTGAATGAAATGCGGAAATGACATCACAAATTGAGGAATGTGTTAGTTATGAAGCAACCAACGGGTCTTTTAAAACCAAACAGTCATTTTAAGATTACTATATACCAGGAGTTGATACATCATTTTTTAACATGTAGATCTATGATGAAATTTATTTCATCTATGCTGTATGCAATGATGGGAAGATTATTTAACAAGCAGCAGTGATCAAGGTTAAAGTGTACAATATTACAATGATATGATCTCACAATTCCTTTTAGTTTTCCCTATATTGTCCCTAGTCATTAATTTGGGTCATTGCTTGGTTGTCTATTTAGACAGCTAAATTTTCTAGATACTTGAATTTAAAAACCTATTTTGGTCATGTTTTGAAGCAAATAATCCATATTTCTTGAATGAGACATAACAGAAGTTATGTTATTTTGAGTGTTTAAGAACTGGACAGACGACAGAAAACAAGGTCTGATACTTTATTGTTTTCTTTAAGATTTACACTGAATTATGACATTTATTAATAATTATTAAGAATTGAAAATGAATGTTTCTGAGGACAAATCATTTCTGGGTCAATATTCCTCAGAAACTCGTTTTCAATTCTTGTTTCTACCTGTGTTATGAAGATTTCATCATTTCTTGATGGAATCATCATAACACAGGCAAACACATCGAAAAATTAAAATGCACTATTGAAATGTATATTTTTTGTCTTTTATCACTAGGATTGTAACATTTTAAAGTTAAGTCAAGTGTGTAGATGTGTATGACAAAAAAAAGAATTTACCTTCCTACCGACCAACCCCCAAAAAAGTTTTATTTCTCTGATACATATGCTTTTAGATAAAATATGGTTTGTATTATTTTTTCAGTCCTAGTGATGATAAATCATCAGCTCTCCCAATGCCAAAACAAGCTGGCTTTGTTGATGCAGACAAATACTTCACGCCATTTGAACTGGCATGTCAGTCAAAATCACCCAGAATTGTCAATATTACACTTGACTTTTTGCAGGTGAGTTGTTATTATTAATAAATTGTTAGTTCACAATATTGTAGTAACTATGGAGTGTTTTTCTAGCTCACCAGAACAGTAGGTTCAGGGTGAGCCATTAGGATGGGTGGGTGGATGATCCGGTGTCCATTGTATGATGTCCATCGTCTGGTGTCAACAATGGTCTTCTCCTCAGAAACTACTCGTCAGATTAACTTCGAATTTGCTGTGTACAAGCCTTTTGACGTTTTAACTGCAATTTGCTCATATTATACCAGTTGACCTATTTTGGGGTCACCAGATCTAAAAATAGAAAAACCTTTAAACACCTTCTCATGAACCAAGGGATGGGTCATCACCAAATTTGGTTTGTAGTATTCTTAGTCTTTATCAGATTTGCTCAAATAAAAATGTTTTTTTTTCCACTTTTAGGGGCTGCTAAAACATAGTTTAAGACAGGCATATAGCAAGAAAATTATACAAAAAAAAATTTTTTTTACAAATGTATTTCAGAAATTGATTGCCTATGGTCATATGACTGGCAACACACCAGATAGTACCACACCTGGTAAAAGACTTATAGATCGTATTGTAGAAACAGTATGTGGATGTTTTCATGGTCCACAAACAGATGAAGGTGTTCAACTGCAAATCATTAAGGTATAAATCTTTACAGTAATTTGATTATAAATATCAGTATGAGAAACAATTTATTTGAAAATTGTCTTATCTGTTCAGTGTTGTTTTTTTAAGAGAAATTAGACAAAATGAGCACAATTTATTTAATTAAATTGGAATTAGAGGTCATCGGATTTTAGCTGACATTTACTGTGGTCATATGTTTGTGGGGATATTCATAAACATTTATCTCTTTCGTTTTTTTTTTGCAGTCATCCGTCCTCTCGATATAAACCTGCTAAGTACATAATTTTATTTTTCTGTAGGCTTTACTGACCATAGTTACATCAAATACATGTGAGATACATGAAGGTACCGTGTTACATACAGTGAGAACATGTTACAATATATACTTAGCCAGCAAGAATCTGGTGAACCAGACTACAGCCAAGGCCACTCTCACTCAGATGTTGAATGTTATATTTATGAGGATGGAAAACCAAGCGGTAAATTGTCATTTCCTGTTATTATGATGTACGACATCCTTTAGTGAAGTATCTGTTTTGTTGAAGTTCTGTTGAAAAACAGCTTAAAATTCAGATAAACAAAGAACATGCTTACTAAAGCATAAAAAAATGTTTGTTTCTGGTTACTCGGCCTACTGTAATTTTTCCCCGTGACCCTAAACTTTATTAGGCCTGAGGAATGGTACATTTTCTGTCTCACTTTTTTGCCTTAAGCACAACAGTAATCTCAACAGTGGCTTTCATGAATAATAGTAAAAAATCCCTAATAAATTTCCCTACCTACCTTCCTTATTTTTAATAAGCATGTAACCAGAAACAAACAAATCTTCGTGCATGAGTGATTTATCATTAAAATCTGGTTCAAAAATGCTGTTAAACCCAAACAAACAACATACTTATAAACATCCTATTGATTTTTTTTCATACATTTTGTGGTCAACCTGTTGTGTATATAATACACTTGCTTGCTTTGAAATTCAATGCACAGTCAAACCTGGAACAAAGGCCACCCTTGGGAAAGACAAAATGTTGCCATTATTGACTGATGACCTTTATTTGGAGGTCAGTTTATTCTAAATAATCGCTTACAATTTTTCAAAAAATGACCTTTACTCACAGTATGGTCTTTATTCGGAGGTGGCTTCAAACACAGGTTTGACTGTATTTCAGCCACATACACACACCTATACATTACTCCAGGCTACATAGTTAATGGTTTCGAATTGCAAAATTCTAGTTAAAAATATTATTTGTTTTTGCCACATGTGTATTAAGCATTGACTGCTTCCTACATAAACTCAAGTCTTCAAATTGTCTAATCAATGACAATAAATAAATGCACGTGCAATAAGCTGCTTATCTTCAAAGATATTTTTCCAGTCATACCTTTGATTTCTGATCTGATTTAACTTAATTATTTTACTGGTTTTCTTTCAATATCAGTGTTTCTAACTAGTACTGTTGAAAATACCTTTGAACATCAAATATGTAATGAAATCTTAATGTAGATGTATAGTATTCATTCTCAATATTTTTTATCAAGTAATCAGTGTGGAAATTACTTTAACCCCGGCATTATTTTTCATACACAACAAAAGAGTTTTTATACAAATGTAATCTCATGCATAGTTAATAGAATCTAGAATTTTTCTATTTTATCGAACCTCTTATTCAAAATGAAGCTATTGTTGACATAACCTGTTATTTCATCTATTTGAACAACTCTTGTAAGAAAATCAATAAAATATAATCATTTTCATTGGATCCTACGTTTGTTTATTAGATTGATGATGAGAAAGTACGAGAACGATCAGACAGTCGCATGTCAAGAAGTACTGATGGTGATATTCCTGTAACACCAGATGTAGGTTTTTTTGTATTTATAATGACTAGCATACTGCGCCCAATTGTATGAACATTTGTTAACCTTAACCAAATGGTTAATTTAACCCAAGGTTAAATTTAACCGTTTTGGCTTACTAACTATTAAAAAATCATTTAAACATTTAAAAAGGGCTGCCATTTTGGTACTGGTTACCGTTTATGTTAAGATTTAACCAGCATCTAGACTTAGGTTAGATTTATTTGAGCTTTAACAAAAGCAAAATTTGGTTAAATTTAAAGAAAATTTTCTACAACAGCTAACCGACAATTTAACCAAAATTTTACCAAAACTCTGATTTAACCCAGTGGTTGAAGTTAACCAATGTTTATACAATTGGGTGCTGGTCTTTAATTTAACCATTTACCATTCCATGTATTACTATAATTTGTGAAGGATATATACTTTTTGCAAAACTGATTTCCCAAATTTTTATGACATCTTTGTTGATAGTGATTATTGAAGCCAAGCATCGTACTGTTATACTACTTAAGTTAGGGTTATGATACTTGATCTACCTCATAAGAAATGATGTGATATTTTTTGTGTAAAAAATAGCTAATTATTTGTCATTATCTGTCTGTTTATTATCTTTGTGTATTTCAGGCTCCTAGATCAGTATGTGGTGATGATGAAGATGGAGAACAGAACCAATCTGTTGTCTCTGAGGGGGACCAGTCTGCTCTTAACCAATCAGATGTCTCTGTCAAAGTTACAGGTAAGTCGTCAGTCTGTAGTTAACCAATAGTAAGTGACCAGTATGTGGTTAACCAGTCAGATGTCTCTGTCAAAGTTACAGGTAAGTCGTCAGTCTGTGGTTAACCAATAGTAAGTGACCAGTCTGTGGTTAACCAATCAGATGTCTCTGTCAAAGTTACAGGTAAGTCGTCTGTCTGTGGTTAACCAATAGTAAGTGACCATTCTGTGGTTAACCAGTCAGATGTCTCTGTCAAAGTTACAGGTAAGTGGTCAGTCTGTGGTTAGCCAATAGTAAGTGACCAGTCTGTGGTTAACCAATTAGATGTCTCTGTCAAAGTTACAGGTAAGTACAGGTAAATTTATTATTTATTTATACATTTATCTCTCAATACATTTAACTACTTTCTACTTTATTATTTAAACTTTTCCAGATAATTTTAATGACAGGTCTGATGTAGTTGGGTTTTTTGTATCATTCCATGACTGCTCTAGTCAGTCCGTAAGGCCAGAAATAAAATAGTTGTGTTTTGGAATACTTGACCAAAATATATAGGATAAGTAGGTAGCAAAATTTCCTATTCTTTTCTAAATATATCTTTCATACTTTGGACTCACAATTCATCTCCAAATATTTTTATACCTTGGACTTTGCAAAAAATCAGTCAGGTTACCAGAAATGCAACTATTTTTTCGGCCTTCTGTTTTAGACGTACCCACATAGACCTCTACAAGAGCTGACAATTATATCATTCCGTTACATAGTCATTTATATAAATTGTTGTATTTTGTAGATGAAGAGGAAACAGCTGAGGGGATTGCTAGACTTGTATTGGACGGTATCATTGATCATATAGCATCAGAAGGTAAACATGATTTAGACATGATTGGTTCATTAAGGTGTGTTAGTGGGACATATTCCAATTTTTTTTGCTGACTATACAAGGTGACTGAATCTAAGAAATATACAGCTGATCAACTTGAGATTTTGGACCTTTGTTGTAATTATTTCAGATGGTGTATTATTTAAATTATTTCTCCTAATTTGGGAAATAATCATTTATGAATGATGTGTACATGCTGAAAAAATTCAGTCTACTTGTATGGTATGGTTTGGATTCAAATTAAAACAGATGAAGGTTTCGTTGATTCGTAAATTTAACTGAATTTCATATTCGGTATAAAAATATAATGTATTATTTGATTGGTAAAATATCAGTGAAAAGTTTGTGAAAATAGTAAAAGGTGGTAAATCTATTATTGTTCTTTATATTAATGCTTATTCATTTCGTATTTTATTCGATGAAAAATGCCACTTA
This sequence comes from Lutraria rhynchaena, assembly GCA_008271625.1. NCBI lineage: Eukaryota > Metazoa > Mollusca > Bivalvia > Venerida > Mactridae > Lutraria > Lutraria rhynchaena. The sequence continues at coordinate 1,499,428 of VIBL01000042.1, forward strand.
TATTTGTCTTAAGATAAAATAGCACTCATTAATCATTTAAATATTAAACTGATTATAATTCATACTCTGTAAATATATGTGCACTAGGTCATAGTTGCTGTCTCTAATTTGAATCCATATGTACATATTGAACTTATTTGGTATAGATTATCTCCCTTTTCCCACTTATTTTTTTCATCTGTGTCATTTCTAAGGACACCTAAATCTTAGGTTACAATCAACATTATTGATTTTACAAGCAGTGTAAAATTTGATAAGAATTTTTTGGGTTTTTGGTGAACAAGCTTGTTCTGATTTACAAAGACTGATATCAGTAAATTCATGAGCGATCAATATGTCATGTAATTCTTGTATCTATCAATGACTTTTGTCTTTGAACAATTATTTTTGTTGTGAAAGATTTCTTTTTTTAATATTGAATGTATTAGAACTGAATTATTTTTCATGTACTACCGGTACACACTATTTTCCAACTGCATGCCTTATTTCTCTTTGGTGAATGGGATATTTTTACATTTTATCATTATAATAGAATCAGGTAACAGTGGTGGTGATGCTACGTCTTCTGAAGTAACTCTAAATGAATCTGTTGAGGTACCAGATAAACCTGGTGGTGGTGAAGGTGAAGACACTCCTTCTAAACCCGCTTCCACTTCTAGTAAAACTGGAAGTTCGTTAGGTAAGCTAAGGCTTAAATTGGAAATAGCTTGCCCAGTGTTGAAATGATATTGTGTTTTCTTATTGTTTTTTCACTTCCTTGGTTGTTTGTACATTTGTTGATCATTTTGTTCTTTGGGGTTGGATTTCTTACTTTGTTTTGGTTAAAGTTTATCTAATAGTAATACTGATGCCTAATACTAATACTAGTTCACATAATTATATAAATGTTTTTTTTTTTATTTAGCATGGTTTCATCTTGTTAAATTACACATATTTAAGAACTTTTCTGTCACTTGTTTTTGATAGTATGATCTTAGAGGTTATAAGTTTCAGTAATTATATTTCATTTTATATTTTTTCCATAATTTTAGCATTCTGTTTTGTGTCACTGGATTATAGTTCCATGTATGAATGTGTAAAAATCAAGACCAGATAATCATGTACTAGTGGAACAAACTTATTCTTACAAACTTATCCACTATAGAATTATTTTTTTCACACCAAAAGCCAGGGTCAGTCGGTGACTTTTCCACCTTTTAACAGTGGAGGAAGACCCAGAGTGTGCAAATGGGTAGAACCATGTTCTTGAGCTATCTGGACAGCTTCCTCATATGTTAAATTTGTCTGGTCCAGGGTGGCATTTACACACACAAGTACTGTGCTGAGTGGCCAGTGACTACTAGTCAGAGACTATAACTACTTGACCATGGAGGCCCCCTTGCTTTGCAGTAATTTAATACAGTAAAATAGATATTAAGAGCAGCTTTTGGGCCAAAAGATCCATCTTAATACTGAGGTGGTCTCATTATCAATTTAAAATGTAGAGGAAATATTGAGAATCTGTAGTTACGATGATATTAATTCATTAATTAATTAATATTGGTATGGCTGCTACATGAGGATATACTGTGTGTAATATATTGTGTTTGATGTTTGACTTTATTATTCATGATGTGTACACATTATTTCACCAGCTGTAAATCGCCTGGTCGATGACGTAGAGGAGTCTACCGATGGTGGTGATGTTGGACATGGTGCTTTTAGTCATATACTACAGAAAGATGCATTCCTTGTGTTCAGAAGTTTATGTAAGCTTTCCATGAAACCATTAGCTGATGGACCTCCAGATCCTAAGTATGAAACTACGTTCTTATTTTTGTTTTGTTTTTATTTGACTTATTGTCACTGGGGTTTAATGCCGTTTTTCAACAATTTTTAAGTTATGTACAGTGACTGGTTCACCTAACCAGTTTTCCTGGACTGTATTCTAACCAATACTAACTTAATTTTCCACAAGGAGCCGGCAACTTCTCCACACATGGAGGAAAATCAACATTTTTGTCAAATTTTCATAGAAAGGTATGACCTGCCGCGACGAAATTACAAGTTACAAGTCCAGCGCACTAACTACTGGACCACGGCTGGGCTCTATGTTCTTATACACATGTCTTGTTTGATTCAAATATTTACCTGACATTATCTTTGATATTCTCGGTATATATCAACCTACTTTTACATACAGTCAAACAATTCAGCCAATACTTTTCAATAAACTTTTTCTTAGCAAAACAGATTATATCTTAATTAATTGCTTGTGTTGCTCTTTTTTCACATTTTAATCATTTTTTTGTGGTACACATGTATTTTTACTTTCAAAAGTGATCAACTTTATCTGAAAGTGACTGTTTGCCCACTATCCTTGCATAACATTTTTTGTATTTTGGTAAAAGATTTGCTTGTATATTGTTAATACAATCTCATTTTATATAATCAATGAACTTTCATATTAGTCTCTTGTTTATCACTTACAAACCATGTACCATATCCAGTTGTTATATTTCAGATCACATGAGCTACGTTCCAAAGTACTATCTCTTGAATTACTTCTGTCTATACTACAAAATGCTGGACCTGTATTCCGTACCAATGATATGTTTATCAACGCCATCAAACAATATCTTTGTGTAGCATTATCAAAGAATGGTGTAAGCTCAGTCATAGAAGTGTTTGAACTTTCACTAGCCATATTCCTTACACTTCTTGCTAACTTCAAACAACATTTAAAAATGCAAATAGAGGTGAGTAATGATACACTTCATATAGTTGGTTTAGTACAGTGTACATATTTGTAATGTTGTAAATTTTGATATCAGCCTAAATTTTTAATGTTGTTCATCTAAATGTAAGAGATGCATTAGGTGTGAAAATATGTTTACAATTGCATCTGTTTTCTGATAAGCTGTTACAATGTTGAGATTTTGCTATGAATTTGTTTTACTTGATTATGTCTTATAACAAGTCATATTTTGTATTAATGTTGTATTACTTTTGTGTCCGTTGTCCCAACAATTTGGGTTTAATGAGTAATATTGTTTTATTTCAGGTGTTTTTCAAGGAAATTTTCCTGTATATTTTGGAGACGCCAAGCAGCTCATTTGATCATAAATGGATGGTAATACAAGCATTAACCAGAATATGTGCAGGTATGTACAAAAGCTATTAATATTTTGTGTCTTCTGAAGACAGGTTACCCTTAGCTTTTGATTTGATGTATAACCAGTGGATTGAATTTAGTTGGCGCTAATGTACCACACAAATGCACTAAGTTTGTTTCCTTACAACAATTTCCAGTCTGTCTTATTGAACACGTTTTATGTTCAGACAAATAATCTGTTTGATGAATTCCTTACCAGATCTTGTTCTATGACTGTTTGTTGTTATTAATGATAATTTTTAGAATGATCTAGGAAGAATAATCTAAATACAGTAAAACTTCGTTATTACGAGCATCGATATCACGAGCTCTAGGCTTATCTCGAGGAGATCTTGAAGTCCCGTCATTTTTTGTTCTTAGTTGTATATAAATTTCCATGTTTATTACGAGCATCGTTATCTCGTTATCTGCGCGCCGGCGATCGCCGTGTTTTCTACACATCGTTAAAGTTACGCAACAAAAGAGCAAATCTTAATCGAGCACTTTGTTTTTCACACGTCGTTAAAGCTACACAATAAAAGAACGAATCTTAATCGGGTACTTTGTATTTCACATGTTGTGATATAAAATGACAATGAAACATGTACATGTATTTGTTTGTTGTAAGTTTGCAGTAAAATTTTTAAGATCGAAGACTAATGCTATAAAAGTTAATAATTATTGAGAATTTAATCACGAGACCTTAATTTTGAGAACTTAATGACAAGTTTAAGAAGCAGATACTAATAAAAGCAGTGTGTCATTGATTGCCCTTCTTTTTTGCTACAGACGTACATAACACATGTATCTTTCACGATGTGTCACTATGACGTTTCACCGCATGTCAGTGACACGATATTCGGACATGACATTGTACAATTGAAAACACGAAAAAATCGTGGATAAAGTACTTAGAAAAAAATTATCAATATATATTTCAGCAATCAATTATCATGTTTATTCACCTTAGACATTATAGAGAACAATTTACGTAAGCATTTCGTATTATTATCGTAAACACGCCCATTTATGCGCATGATGCACAGTTTATTTTCAGTCAACAAACAAAAACCTCGTTATTACGAGCACTCGGTTTATCTCGAGCATTTCGTCTGTTCCGATGACTCCTCGAGATAACAAAGTTTTACTGTATTGATTTTTTTGTATTTAGTTGATGTATTAGATGCTTCAAAGTATGCTTTTACTTTATATTTTGTTGCACTTGTGATGTATTTTACAGATGCTCAGTGTGTGGTAGATATATACGTGAACTATGACTGCGATTTATCCCTAGCCAACATTTTCGAAAGACTGGTTAACGATCTCTCTAAAATAGCCCAAGGGAGACAATCATTAGCTGTTGGTGAGTGCTCAGTTTGATACAAGTTTTAACCTTAAGAAATACCAGTGTCTAATCTGAATTATTTATTATTGATCTGTCTTTACATTTGCGAAGAACACAAATGTTTACTTGATGTGTGTTGTTGTTGTTCCATGTGTAACACAATATTTTAAATGGAAGAATTGTTTGAATGATCTGGCTAAATTGTTGCACTTCATACATTCTGTGAAATCTTGTAAATTTACATATACATGATTATTTTATTTATATATGCATGTGTATGGTATAATTTACTAACAAAATTTGTATTAACAGGTGTAACACCAACTCAGGAACAGAGTATGAGACTGAAGGGTTTGGAATGTTTGGTATCTATACTTAAATGTATGGTTGAATGGAGTAAAGATCTATATATTAATCCACACTCTCAGTCTAACTTAGGTAAGTGATAAATAAAACCTGTGTACAAGAGTTACTAAAAAAGGTATTTTTGCATCATGTTGACATGTTTTACATTCTCAATCAATTTGGCTCTAGTAATTTATAGGCAAATGAGCATTTATGGTGATTCTAGGCAGTTTCTTGAAAAGCCTTGTAAAAACTCTTTTCCTTTTTCATATGACAAGATATGTTTATATTATATTCACCTGCTTCCAAAATACATGAGTCATTCATTATTTTAGCAAAGTTAGTTCGCAACTATATTGTAAATATTATGGAGGTTAAATTCTTATAGCACTGTTGAAGTGAGGTGTTCATGGTGATGTGTCCTGGAATGTCTGTGATGACTTATTGATAATATTCATTCATGTTTATAGGTCAGGATAGCAAGCCCTCCCCAGAGTCTGACAATGATTCTGGCAAAGGAACACTAAACAGTTATGATAGTACTAACTCGCTTGAATCAAATGGCAGTGTGGTCAATACATCGAATGTGGCGCATGACAGTCCAGAACAATATGAGGTCCTGAAACAACAGAAAGAAATTATGGAACATGGTATTGACCTGTAAGTATTGTACATAACAATTTATGCTTTATCAGGAATGTAAAAAGGTTTTCATGTAGTCAGTAAGCCACTAAAAGTAGAAGGGGGTTTGGGGGTTCAATGCAGTTTTGTGTCCATTGTTTCGGAAAAAGTAGCTGGCTAGAAGGTTCAAATAGCTGGTTGATTTTTCTTGCTTCAGCATATTTCTCCACCTCTGCTTTAGAATTCTGTTGGTTTAAAGAAGCTGGTATATGCTCTATGCTGTTTCAGTAAAATTTTCTGAAATTATTTATTTCTCAATTACTGCTGCAAGTAGTGCACCTGTTACAGAAATGCTTTTAGTGAAGAGCACTTGAGCAATTTCAGTACTAAATGTAATTATCGTGGTGTATATGCATATCTGGGTGGCTATCAATAGACAAGGCATATCCCAGTGGAAATGGGTTAAAGGTATCAATCTGTTTGTGTTTTATTTTATCAATGCGTTTAATAGATGCTTAAGAAATTAATTTGGCTTGACATGTTGTCTACAATCATCAAATTTTTAATTGGTTTTAGTGTTTTTTTCTTTATACTGTATATATTTATGGATAACTTGATTTCCGCTTCAGATTCAACAAGAAGCCAAAGAAAGGATTGCAGTATTTACAAGATCAAGGACTTTTAGGTACTTCACCGGATGATATTGCTGAATTATTCCATAGTGACGATAGGCTTGATAAGGTATGCTTTATCTTTCACCTAGTATTTGATTGGTGAAAATTCTTTATATATCATAATTATATTGTTTTTCCCATACATTTTTCTGATGATTATTGTACTAAGTATTAAGTGTTTTAGGATTTTTCATAGCTATTGGCTACTGTTTGATGTTTGAAAATGGCATTAGGCTACATACTAAACAACAAATCACCTATTGAAAATTCAAACCTTTTTGAGAGTTTTTACTTAAAGTATTTCTTTTATTTCAGACAAATGTTGGTGACTATCTTGGTGAAAATGACAAGTAAGTTATATAAATATATTACAAAGTTTCTTTGCTTAAAAAATTCTGACATTTAAAGCAAATATTAGAATTCCTTTAATTAATGTGGACGATAAGCTCATCCTATTGTATTTGATTATAGATAAGAATTGGATTCTAAGAAAAAAAACACAGAAAGTCCTACCTCCTCTAAAATACGACCTTCCTGAAAATCCCCCGATCCAAAACTGACCCACTTAGCACCGTTCAAAAATAGAAGACAAAGCAGAGTCACATGGAGGGTACTACCCTTGGGCATTCTGTAAGAGATCGAGGGGGGGGTAAAAATAGTTTTGAGGGCCTTACAGTGCATTCATCTTAACTCAGAATTTTTCTTATTTTGAAAACTGGTTCCATTTTGTATAAAAATGTACTGATGTTCAATGGAAGATTAATGATGATAACTTTATCTTTGAATGCTTTTATGCAAATTCTGTTTACTTTAATTATTTACAGATTCAACAAGGAAGTCATGTATGCCTATGTTGATCAGTTGAATTTCGCCGAGATGGATTTTGTGTCGGCATTGCGCCGATTCCTTGAAGGCTACCGTCTACCTGGTGAATCTCAGAAGATTGATAGATTGATGGAAAAATTTGCTTCGAGATACTGTGAATGTAACACCAAGTTAGTATGATACATATACTAATATTTTCTATCTTTTAGGTTCTTGAAAATCAAAAGATTTTTCTTGATAAGTTTTTTTTTAATTGTGATTTGATTGCTAGAGACAAGTATTTAAGAACTGGCATTAAGTAAATATTCAAAGTAATGTATATGTATTGCGTGTTTTTTGTTGCTAGTATGAATAGAAGTATTAAGCTAGTAAATATTTATGTTTTGATAACTTGTCTTAATGTTTCTATGTATTCAAGGAATCCAGGTGTGAACATTTTGGTTTGTGAGTTACTTTGTATCTGACTAGTTTTTTTACCATTATTACATTTTGCCCCTCTAATTATCTAATTATTATTGATCAAATAAGTCTTTACTTATGTTTCTCTGAAAAAAAGCTTGGAACCATATCACTTAATCAATGTTGCATCTTTTGTATCCGTGTTAAGAGGATAACTCGGAATATTTAGTGTAATGAGGTAATTATTTGTACTCTGTGTCTATATTACGTTTTGTTTATTGACAATCTCTTTCAGTAGCGAAATATTTGCCAGTGCTGATGCTGCGTATGTTTTGGCGTACTCTGTAATCATGTTAACCACAGATTTACACAGTAGTCAGGTATAGGACATTGTTGGTTTTAGTTGTTTTTTTTTTCTCGGTTTTATTTGTGTTTGTTACATTTAGTTTGGAATGTTATTATTGCAGGCTTGGTGTCTTTGCCAGCGCTGATACAGCGTATGTGTTGGCATACTCCATCATTATATTGACCACTGATTTACACAATCATCAGGTACATTTTCTTTCCATGGGGAACATTAAGCTTGGCTAGAGCTAACGGCTTGTTATCCTTGTTGATGATCTGGATATAATCACAGCTATTCATGTACACATATTTATTCACTGTTGTGTATAAAATTTTCGTCAGTCATTGTTCCTTCTCTACAGTATTCCTTTAATCCATGTACTGGTAATCCTATAATTTAATAAATGGTCGTAAATTTATGGTAGTTATATATTTTTGAGAGAGACATTAGCTTTTAGGTCATACTTATTAAGTTTTTGCTTTAAAAATAATTCCTTCATTGAATCTTATTGGATTTATAGTGCAGCTAAAAGTAGTGATTTCAGTGACAGACAAAAATAGCTCGAGTTCATGTTTTGAAATGTTTGATTATGCAGTAGAGTTCACTGTAGATATATATATATGTATAAACTGTCTTGTTGATTAGATGGTGTGATAATATAGGTACATATCAGAATTTTCATTGATTTCAACAACATAACATTGTAAGGAAATCAGTTCTGAGGAAAATAGTGGAGTCAGACATCACTTAATATTTAAGATTACTAAACAGTGGGTCATATTTTGGTTGAATCTTTCAATTCAGTATTTAAGAATGCATGTTGATAATTTGTGGTTTACAAAAGTTTCATTTGTTAACGTACCACATTGGGTAGATTCAGTATTGTCAGTAAATTATGCATGTTAACTGGTTATGGATAAAATTGTGATGGTAATCTATCGTCAGCTAACTAATTTATATGATAATGCCCAAAATATTGAACATGCAGCTCTAAAGCAGCATCTTGCAATACTGTAAAAATATTAATCTAGATACATGTTACCTCTGTTGTTAATCTATGTTTGACCTCTGTTGTAAAAATGTCGCTGTTTGCACCCACTTTGGTCAGCTGTTGCACATGACTATTTCTATATTTGCTTTCTTTATTTGATGCTTGTATGTTGAAACAACTTGGGCAACATTTGCAATACAGTCAGTGATTCACTAAAAATTTCAGTATGAGATGAATGTATAATCGTATAACCATATGTCTTGTATTATTTCCATCTTCATGCGAATGTGTTGAATGCCGTACAGTGACAGTACCAACTTGGTGATATTGTTCTTTAAATATATTCAGAAATATTATTACATTCATTCTTTCGTTTTATTATGCTTACTAACTCTTTTTAATAGTAAACTCACTACACGAAGTCATCACTTCACTGTGTAGACTTCTTATAACTCTTTTGTCTGTAGGATGGAATTTGAGTCTCCTCAGATTCTACATTATCTTGTTATATTAAATAAGGATTATCAATGGCAGTGGATATGGTTTGGTGGTAATTGTCACTGACTAGTAATCATTAGCCCCTCACCACTGTGTGTTTGAATTACACCAAGGACCAATTTCACGTATGAGAAAGCTGTTCAGCTAGTTTATGGAAGGTCGGAGGATCTGCCCCATCTTCTGTCTCCGTTTAAGTTAGAAAAGTCATTAGATGACCTTGACCATAGGAGCAACATTATACCCCATGGAAAAAAGAGATTACAAAAGAATTTCAAAATTTTTGTCTGTATCTAATAAAGGATTATTTTTTTTGAGGCATTGCTCAGTTTATAACTGTACAATTATATTATTATGTGCACTTGTGCTTTACCTAAGGATGGCCAGATTGATTGAAATTTTTTACATCAAATTTTGCTGTTTATTTACATGTTCTTTGGTTTGTATTCAGAGTTTGGACTCAGTTTTGCTGATTGTAGTATTTCATAGAAATAATTAGTTTATGAAAAGTTAGCACCTATCTTGGAAATGATCATATCTTTTTTAAAATCAATTCAATGATATGTTATTTTCAAGTCTATGATTCCCTATTAATTGATAGAAATTATAGTGAATAAAGTAAAATCGTTGTGCACCATAGACTGAACTGTTGTATTCTTGTATTACTACTACTAGGGCCTCAGATCTGTAGAAAAATGTAGTATTAGTCACACTGTAGAAATATGCAATCATTAAGTTTTGGCTAAACTGTACTATATTTTTGCATTCCATTAAACATCAGTACAACTTCTTTATATACTAGTAAATTACAATAAAACACTGAAGTGACTTTTTGTAAGCTTACATTGTAATGATGTTTCATATACATCTGGAGTTAAGCACCTTTAAGTGGGTTTGACAGTCATTTATGAAATAATGCAGCTACTGTTTATATTATATTGTTATTTAAGAATTATAGGAGTTTAAAATAATTACCATTAGTGTTGTTCTGTTATTTCAAACATAAAATCATTAAATGTTATCATCATTTTGTTCCTCTAATATAATAGTTCTTAGTTTATGTGATTTATTGTCAATGGGGTTTAACGTCGTTTTTCAACAATTTTTCAGTTATATACGGCGACCGGTTCACCTAACCAGTTTTCCTGGACTGAATACTAACTAGTACTAGCTTACCCTTCCACAAGGAGCCGGCAACTTCTCCAGATATGGAAGAAAATCGACATTTTTGTCAAATTTTCATAGAAGGGTATGACCTGCTGTGACCAGGATTCGAACCCAGATCTCAGGGTTACAAGTCCAGTGCACTAACCACTGGACCACAGCCACAGCTATTCCTCTAATATAATCTCTGCATATTCAAGATGGTCCATTTTCTTGCATTTTCCGCATTAGCTTGTCCAAATTTTATTTTGAACAATTGGTTTTGTGCTTTGATGAAGTTCATCTTATTTGAACATTTGTTTTTATTAATCATACATCTTATTTTGGATTATACTTTGTCTTATTGTGATATGACAAGGATAATTGTTTTTATTAGACCATCCCTTAAAAAGTATTGGTTTTCAATTAAGTGATCAACGCATTAAGAAATCTTCTGACCCAAAAATTTATTTGGTTCTTTATTCCAGCTTTTGTTTACAGTGCATACATTTAATGTTAACAAAAAAATCTTACCTATCTACTCACTGTTAAAACTTTGTATCATGTAACTGCAAACTAACACTTTTTTAATGTTAGCCTTTCTAACTGTATTGAACTTTGATGAATAAAAATGTATTCATGGAATGTTTGGTAGATTAAAGACAAGAATAAGATGACCAAGGATCAGTACATAAAGATGAACCGTGGTATAAATGACAGTAAAGATTTACCTGAAGAATATCTGTCCGCAATTTATGATGAGATTGCCGCGAATGAAATCAAAATGAAAGCTGTTGGTGTCCAAAGATCTGTACATTCCCATAGTAAGTTTGACTTTACAATGTGAGATAGAATGTCTCAGATTTTTTTCACTTATTTTTTTTTTGGCATCCACATTTATTTGACTTATAAAGGATTTGACTTCGTGCATATCTTCAACTGTCACAATTGGCATGTTTTGATTTTCAGAATGTACAGGTTCAAGGTATCTTATAATGGATTTGATTTTGTTTATTGTCTTCCAACTGCCATATTTTGCAAATTTTAAATATCATATTGACCAGCTTCAAAGTTGTAACTGTTGTTATTGTAGGAGATATAACTAGTGATAAGCAGCGACGTATGTTATATAACACGGAGATGGAACATATGGCCATGGCTGCTAAGGTTCTTATGGAGAGTGTAAGCCATGTAGAGTCAAACTTCATGAGTGCAAAACATCAGGAACATGTACGACCAATGTTCAAGGTATGAGTACTACTGATAATTTGATTTTGTGATATTGCTTTGTTACCATGAAAAATAAGAATTTGAAATCATACATTCAGCTCATAATTGTGGTTATCAACATGTTATTCTTTTCTACTATTTTTAATTTAATTATATTTCTTTATTCAACTAACGCATTGTATTTTGACAGGCTTTGTCTACATCCTGCACAGGTTTGACATGATTGGGAGATAGATAGATGTTTTAATTCATGTTGAATCTAATTCTCTGGTGATGAAGAATGTTCAATTCTTTCATATTTTGTCATTCATTACTTTATAACCTTTTCTTGAAAGCTTTTTATACTATTTACTGTTCAACCTTTGCTGTGTGAATGATTAGTGACAATTGTACAATATTTATAGATGGCGTGGACTCCATTCCTAGCTGCATTCAGTGTTGGCTTACAAGACTGTGATAACTCACAAATTGCCTCCCTTTGTTTAGATGGTATCAGGTGTGCTATAAGGATCTCCTGTATTTTTCATATGGAGGTAAGTTTAGTGTTATCAGCACTGTACTAGATTTGTCTCAAAAACTTTGCTATTTTGACCTCTTGAAACACCCTACACTCTTGGTCTATGTGAGGCCCAGTTCACACAGAGCTTCAATCTCACCACACTCATGCCGTTTATCCTGACCTGAAAAATTATCAGATCGGGGCGAGAACGGCATCAAAATCTTGAAAATCAGCGGGTGTGTGGAGCTTCATGATTTTCATGATTCTACTACGATCGTTAATGAAGACCCTCTCTCGATCTGCCACAATGATATCACGATTGGTCACGATTCGGTACCAAGTTTAGAGAGTGGTAGAAGCGGGGCTCTGTGTGAACAGGGTATAATGTTTTATAATTCTTTAGCTTATGAGAATATTTCTTAACTTAGTTACCAAAATACCTTTTGTTTAAAGGTTGAGTCTGAATCCTGAGCTTTATTCAGGAATATTTTTGCATATCTTCATATTTAACCTAGGTTTACTTTGTACTTTAATGGTTCAATGTTTATGAGAGACCCAACCAAATTCTGTAAGGTGTATACAGTTAATCTTAAGTGCCCAAGTATTATACTTATCAAACTTGCATTTTTCAGTTGGAGAGAGATGCCTATGTTCAAGCTTTAGCTAGATTTACTTTACTAACAGCAGCATCACCAATCACTGAGATGAAAACAAAGAACATTGACACTATTAAAACTCTGATATCAGTGGCACATACTGATGGAAACTATCTGGGAAAATCATGGCTGGAGGTAGGGCCATTTTTACATTCAATTATTGTGAAAAAGTGTTTCATACATGAGTATGGAATTCAATTCTTTTTAGGATTTTTAAAAGTTAAGGTGTGTTGGTTTAATTTCCAGTTCTTTAATCTGGCGAAGTATTGTTTGAAAAATAACCCTAATATATTTGTTATACCTTTCTTACATACATGCTTTTTGTATTGTTACTTCTGTTACTCATTTTCGGTTCATACTTTTTCATTTCCTTCAGAATTGTTTATAAATTATAGGCCCTTTACATATCCGTGCTTATTTACAATGTTTGATACAATAAATACGATCTTTTTCAGATTCTGCGATGTATTTCTCAGCTGGAATTAGCGCAGTTGATAGGTACATCCGTTAAAACCAAGTATATCCCTTCACATAAACGAGAGAAATCTAATGGTGGAACTGCCCATCCTATAGAAGCCTTTGATCCAGAAGGTAAAATTTGTCATTTATAATTGACAGATTACAGTATCCATGTGTCTTTGATACAGAGTTTTGCAAAAGATTTTTGATAAGAATTTGATGTCATGGTTAGCAGTTGGAACCAAATGCCTGATGTCCTGTCTTATGTTTATTGCTCTGACTACTTGAATAGATATTTCCTCCAAGTTGTGTTGGCTTAGATTTTATATTATGGACATCAATTTATGTTTGTGGAGTCATGTTTACCTCCAGATAACAAATTAAATATGTTATCTATGTTCCATTTCTGTTGATTGATCATCTACAGTTAAAAAGTTTTCGAAGAAGCATCAACCTGTTTGAAACTAACACTTTTTTTAAACATTTATTAAGTATGAAAAGAGTGCTCTGTAAGTATGGTATACTAATAATTATTTTAACTACATCAATCAAATTTATTTTTTATATTTACAGCGATAGCTAAAGGTGGATTTGGATCTAAGACTTTAGCAAACTTTCAGGAGACAATGGGTGAAACAAGCTCACAGAGTGTTGTGGTAGCTGTTGATAGAATCTTTACAGGCTCTGTCAAGCTTGATGGAGATGCTGTTGGTAAGTTTGGCATGTTTTAAATTCTACTGGGTCTTAGGTAATGTGAGTCTTTGACAAAGCCACTGACTCAATAAATTGGACTAGTAAAACTAGGCTAAAAATGCATTGTTTTGCTTTAAGCATTGAATGAAATAAAATAATTTTACAATAACAGACAGCTGTGGGAGGCATGGTGGTCTAGAGGTAAAGCATCCGACCTCTCATCCGAAGGTCCTGAGTTCGAATCCCAGCTTCAGTGGGTTTCGTTCATGAACTTCACAATCCCATTTTTTGGAAGTAGTACTATGTGATTAATATTAGCAATATTGCTTGTTTCACAATCGAGCTAAAATAAATAAATTAGTATAAAGTAATAGACAGCTTGTTTCAAACAATTATGCCATACATTGTAATATTGTTACACTTCTTTGTGTAGTGTGATGATTAGTTCAGGTAATCGAAACAAGTAACCCCCCCCAAAAAAAAAAGATATTTTGACTCCTCATGATCTAGGATTACAGCTTTTAACTCCTTTTTTTAAGGAGTTTATTGATTTGATCTTTTCCAATAAGTGTTTATTATACTCATGTATCAATTAGTACCCAAGAAGCAGTCTGGTGAGAGTGATTAATGCTTTATGACTGAAAATATTTCTATCTCCAGTGTTTGAAATGCACATTGCCTTTGATGATCTATCCCAAATTGGCACGCGTATCTATCTATGAGTATTCTTGTGTATGATGCTATAATCAGCTGGTAGATCTGCTTGCTTTTTTTACATTTTTAGTTAGTCTTTAACTTATCATATATGAAAGCTTATGAAATATAAGTTGTTTTTCTTTTTCTAGTTGAGTTTGTGAAGGCTCTGTGTCAAGTATCTGCTGAAGAGTTGTCAAACCATAGTAGACCTAGAATGTTCAGTCTGACAAAGATTGTGGAGATTTCCTATTACAATATGGGGCGTATCAGGCTGCAGTGGTCTCGCATATGGCAATATCTTGGTGACCATTTCAACAAGGTATCACATAGTATTATGTTAATTACTAGTTATTACTAGTACCTAGTTACCTTAACCATCAATTGGCGGTTGAAATGTATCTCATAGTCCCAAAGATAACAGATTTTCAAATAAATGATTTGTTCATTAAATATTTTAATGATGTTTCATTCTAGCAAAGATATAACTGAATATTGAATAAAGATTGTAAAATATTGTAAAGAAAAGTGGTAGTGGTTTTTGGTTCAGCTTTTTATGTTTCTCTAATTTTTCGTAATCCAAGATAAAAAAAGCTATGGTCACTTTGTATGACGCACTAACTTGTCTGTCTTTTTTCCATTAGGTTGGTTGTAACCAGAATGAAGATATTGCATTCTTTGCTATTGATTCACTGAGACAGTTGTCCATGAAATTCATAGAAAAGGGAGAATTTGCCAACTTCAGGTTCCAAAAAGATTTCCTCAGGCCCTTTGAACATATCATGAAACGTAACAGGTAATTTAACACTCGTATAGTCCTTATTGTACATAATGAAGGAATTTGTTGAACTTTATTTAATTTTCAAATTAAAACATGAACCAAATTAGTTTCAATTTATTTGATACAACAATAAATTTGTATATACGATCTTGGTTTCACCTCATATCACAAATCTGTAAATTTTTTAATCAAAATCTGCTATTTTCACACTAGGGTTCTATTTTTTGAGTAGTGTATACATGAAATGACCACTTTACTAGGTTTATATTTTTTATTAATTTTTTTTTGTTTGGTGGTGATTTGTACAAAACTTTTATTCAGTACATTAACATAATCAGCTAGAGGATGTTGTAAAAAAGCTACAAGGTCTTGTCTATGTGACCAATATTGTTGTTAATGAACTGCATGTTTGTTTATCTATAGATCCCCTACAATTCGTGACATGGTTGTTAGATGTGTGGCACAAATGGTGAACTCACAGGCAGCCAATATTAAGTCTGGTTGGAAGAATACTTTCAGTGTGTTTCATCTGGCTGCCTCTGACCAAGATGAGGGTATTGTTGAACTTGCATTCCAAACCACTGGAAAAATTATTTGTAAGTAACCATAACTTTGATAATATATGTAGATCAGAATATGATTCCTAGAAAAAACTCAAGTAAAAAATCCCATCTTCACCAAAATACTAACTCCCCCCCCCCCGAAAAAAAAAACACTCAACATTAATGACCATACAAAAAAATAGAGGACAAAACGCAGTCTCTTGGAAGGTACCATCTTAGAGCTGTTTGTACCTTGCTACAGTGTGTTTAAACTAGTTTTTGGGCCAAAACTCACACATATCCACTTGGAAACAAAAAAAAAATGAAATTACATGAATAAATCATACACAGATGAAAAAATAGAAGACATTACACTCAACAGCAAACATTTATAACAAGTTGATTGCTCCAGTTCTCCCCCAAAATCTGCACTTGAAGCTGTCTTTTTATCCTTCAATATTTATTTACAATGACCATCTAGGCATCATGACTGCAGAGATGGTAGAAAATCTGATCTGACGGTATTTGTATCCACAAATTCATAACTAGAACATGATTCTGTATCTCTTCAGCATGATACTCCTTTATGTAGTTGCTTAATTTATATGATAATTATGAAAGAAATGATTGATAAGTCCTGTAGTTTTTATGCTTCTATTGTTCTACCTCTATTAGAACATTCATGAAGAAAGGTTTGTCTCTGGTTGTATTTTAATATTGTATTTCTTTTTATGTATTCAACATTTATGGTATGACAAACATACATGAAATTGATGATAACAAAGTACCACAGGGGTCTGAACTAAATAATCAAACCAGAATTAATAATTATTTATCTATTTTTTGTTGTGTTGTAAGCTCTACATTACCAGTGATGAGAAGTCTCAAAAGAAAGATATACTCAACCTGTCTTGACAAGTTTATACGTATTCATTTAAAATTTGTATTGTGTGAGGAAATAATTTTGGGAAGTTAAAGCTAGTCATCTTTTAAAACTCTTACTGGCAGGTATACATTAATGGAAATTACTGTTTTATTCTGAATGAACAGACGTAGATTGTACAGTCATAGATTGTACGGACATAGTTTGTACAGACATTGATTATTCCTGTGTTTCTTTCAGCATCAGTGTTTGATAAGCATTTTGCTGCCGTGATGGATTCATTTCAAGATGCTGTGAAATGTTTGTCAGAATTCGCATGTAATGCTGCATTTCCTGATACCAGTATGGAAGCCATAAGGCTGATACGTAACTGTGCTAAATATGTGGCTGAAAAACCGCAGGTGAGAGGAAAAAATGCCTTATTTCAACATCATATTAATTGACTTACTTTTCTGGCTGATTTTTTTCATGCATCCTCCCTATTGGGGGACAAAATGATCCACAAATATTAAGTTTTGTGTCAAGTGATAACAATTTTATGAAAGTTGTTGGTTAAGATAAACTCTTGTTTTCTTCCATTGACCCTGCCTGATGTTTAACAAGAAACAGAATTTACGATGCAATTAGTGTTTTTCTGATGCTAGTAATCGATTTTATGATAATGTATTCTTAAGTAGTGAAGAATAACAAACTATGGGGTATGTACTTTTTACAGAGATTTATTAACTTAGAGATTGAAGCTGCTACACAGGATGCTGTTTATGTCACGGTAAAGTTTGAGCTTAACATCTGCTGTGGTGAACATGACACACTTTACACTATCGAGTGATGTGTAGATGTACTGTAACATGGT
The DNA here is from genome assembly GCA_008271625.1 of Lutraria rhynchaena. Lineage (NCBI taxonomy): Eukaryota > Metazoa > Mollusca > Bivalvia > Venerida > Mactridae > Lutraria > Lutraria rhynchaena. Next base: position 1,517,034 of record VIBL01000042.1, read on the forward strand.
CTTGATAGATTATAAATAACTGTGGCTGGTTGTTCTTTCATGTAGAGATTTACTATCTAAAATACCTTTGAATTCCAAATAGACTATTTCATTCCTCCAGTATATATAAATCTGATATTTTTTCCAGACTAAATTATATAGGACATTATGTTTTTGATTCTTTTGTAGTTTTGTTAGTTTTAAAATTTATTTAGTAGCAATGGAAATAGATTTTAACTTTTAGAAAGTGAACAATTTTGTATTCATGTATAATTTATCCTATGTATGGGTATTTGGTGAATATTTTGATAAAAAGTGCTTAAAATATGGAAAATAATACATTTATTACGAAGACATTAATCACTGAAGTGTTTACTGTATGAACATTTTTTTTCAAATAAAAAAGGTTTATTAATCAAGGCATATTGTATTAAAAACCTGGATTTGTTTCACAGAAATTACAATATAAAGTCAAGTGTTTCAATTCTACTCAATAATTGATATAATTTTGTTGTGAAGTTCCATAGATACATGCAATATACACACAATGGATATCTTTATGAAGATATTGATCTATAATATATATTCTTAAAAGCACTTCTTTGGCACGCATTTACTCTGTATATCCTATTTCTAGTAACTTCAATTTAATGCATTTTTACTTTTTACCAGATTAATATTCTACTACTGTTCTGAGTCTGTTAAACTTACATGCAGTATTGGCTGACTTAGTATGCAATTGTACTAGCTCATGGATTACCTATCTATTAAAATTTATTAACATCTTGGAAATATTTGAACTATTTCTTAAATGATGTATTCCTTTTATAGAATTGTTTGATTGTATTCTATAATGAATTCAGAAAATACTGTTTGTTCAAAGTAACCTATGCAAGACTGAATAATATGATTTTTGTAAAGCCACAGGTAATTGTCTATATGTGAACTGCAGTCTGTTAATTGTGAACTAATTGTGAAATAGTATATAATTGAAATGCTGTTTAAAACAGACATAAAAAAATCAAAAAGATTAATTTTGAAAGTTGTGATGTGCTATTGCAAGGTGGTTATTGCGAATGAGAATCATTTTTTCTTCACAGTTTGAACATTATACAAACTACAGCTGTAATCATGATATATCTCTCTTAGGTGAATGGTGTTAAAAGTTTATGAAAGGGGCTGTATTCTGTAATGTTATTCTCTGCAGTATTTAATCTTTATCGAGGAACACAGTTTGCTATGGAATATTGTATTTTAATACTATTAATTATAAATCTCTTACCTAATTTAAATTTTATTCCATGTATGGAAATTTTTATGCTTTGTTCATACTACGAGGACTTCTTTTTGCCGATTTTTTTTATATTATTTTATGTCTTGTCAACATATTTGTTCATCTAACCATGTAAGAAAAAGAAGTGGCCCACATTTTTATTTTTCCATTACTGAGTCAGAATATGTTGAAATGATAAATAATGCATTAATTACATTAAGCAAAAGAACCAGTGACTGAAAAGCACATTGCATGTTTTATTTTCATCATGGATGCAATCAAATAAATGTGACATTAAAATACTTGATAGAGAGAACATTTATCTCCCCCTCCCAGAAAAAAAAACAATTATGTTTGATTTCTAATTACATTTATTTTTTTTCATGCAACTTTATGTATACAGTCAAACCTGTAAACAAAGGCCACCCTAGAGGAAGACAAAACATGGCGGATGGCCTTTATTTACAGGGTGCTCTTTATTCAGAGGAGGCTGCAAACACATGTTTGACTGTACATCAAATTAATTTAATAATTAATTGCTAATCTATTTATTATAGTGTTGTTATTGTTGTTGCTGTTGTTTTTATTTCAGATGTTTAAGGAGCATACAGGGGATGATTTGAATGTTCCTGAATCTGATCGTGTCTGGGTTAAGGGCTGGTTTCCTGTTTTATTTGAGCTATCATGTGTTATAAATAGATGTAAACTGGATGTCAGAACCAGGTAAATCACTCTTAAACACCTATTTGCTCTATGCTGTTTGTATTGTTTGATGGGTCTATGTACCTATTTCATAAGTTAAGATTTAAACAATGAATCAAAAGATAATTATTTATATGTGTGGGAGACTAAAACCTGTTATAAAATGTTCCTTTGTATCTTAACGTACTTGGTCAGAATGGAACAGAACAGAGCTGAACTGATCTTTTATTTAGTCATTGTTTGACTTTTATCTTAGATTATTTGAGGAAAATTGGTGCCATTTTGAACATGATGCTTTAATTTATTCCGTATTAAGTTGGCCTGTTTTGTTGAATTTATATTTTATGAATACATCATAATGAGACATGGACATTCGGTTAAACATGTTGTCCTGCCACATAGCTGTATGTGGCATAGAAAAACTGAGATTTTGATAATAGCTGACCCTTTATTCTTACTGTTTTAGGGGTTTGACTGTCATGTTTGAGATTATGAAGACATACGGTGGATCATTTGAGCCACATTGGTGGAGGGATCTATTTAGAATAGTCTTCAGAATATTTGACAACATGAAATTACCGGAGTCACAAAATGAGGTGAGAGATTATCTGTATCTATGTTTTGTTAGATTTGAAAAGCTGTTCATGTTGTATTCCTTGCATTTTATGATTGAAAACACATTCAGTGTATAATTTGATGTGGAATTATCTGAAAACTGCTCAGTCCATTTTACTTTCAATTCTTCACACTTTCTGCTGATTTTTTTTTTATTTACCACTAAAGGCGTGAATGTCACCCTCAGTCTCAATATATTTGATGTTGTTACTTAGTTTCTTAGTTTATGGTTTTGATTGATGTTTAGATTAATCTGTGTACTCAAACTTTCCTAAATGTCCAAGGCAACAAAAAAGCATAATAATATGACTACATTTAAAAGACTAATTTAAAAACCACAGCATTGTTAGAGGTTTGAAATCAATTTCGTTTTCTATAGTGTTCACTCTTTTACTGTACTTTGTCTTGCAATTTATGTTAGACCAAAAATCTCACAGCATCTTTGTTACTCTTGTTGTCTGCTGTATTTTCAAACAGGATGATTACTATGTCCAGGTAACTCACTCACCTTTATGTATAGTTTGTCGTCTGAAAGTCTTTGCTCTGTTCATCGAATTTCGGTTCATTTGATTAATGTTTCCGCTTCATTTGTTACATATTTGAAGTTCAAAATAGAGAAAATGTGTGTAGTTTAATATTTCTATATGCTGCCTTGGATGTGGATCTGAGTAAAAGGAAGTGCCTCTATCATGTTCGCATACATTATGTTTTAAGTGAAGGGGGGGGGTTATGAAATTTTGTAAAATATACAGTATTGGATTAATTTTTATGATAAAGAAAAGACTTTCAGACATACTTTTGTTTGCTGCAGTGAAAACATTTCAGCTTACAGTCTGTGTTTATTAGTGTGATTTTTATCTTCATATATTCTTCTTTTTTCCTTTTTTATCTTGTTTTAAACTACAGTCAAACCTGTCAAACTCTTGAGAGTAAAAATATGACTTTAAGTACAGTAGGCTTTTGTATCATTTGAACTCTTATATTAATGAATGCATCTATGTGAGTGGTCTTTGTCCACATGGTGACCATTATATACAGGTGGCCATAAAAACAGGTTTGACTGTATTTACCAATTAACTCCTGAAGGGAACATGTAGGGGGATTTCCAGGTTGGTACAAATAGATTTTAGTTGTAATTACCGAGTATAAATAGGCTATGTGTACATGAACAAAGGATCAGTGGACAGATTCTGTACATTTAAAGTAACCAGTATGTTTCCACCTCTTTAGGAAAACTGAAAAAAACATGGATTCCTGATTACAATTAATTCTTGCTATCAATCTTAACTTCGTGTGCTTAATTGTCTCGCTGTCTGTTTTCTCTGTGAGCTGTTCTTGTGTTGTATCTAGTTTAATTTTATAACTAACATGTTTTTGTTTGATTTTGTAGATTTCACTTTTATTAGCTTTTGTTTATTTTTACTTAACTGTTATGTTAATCATATTACTTATCGTATAACTTAGCCACAAAGTAGACCAGTAATTTAAAAACATGTATGTATATGAAAGTAGCCAGTCTAATATTCTCTATGTACTGAATATTCTTATTGTAAGCCCACAAGATGTATTTTACAGAACTTTTCATTGTCAAGTTATTGTTTGAACAATTTTTGACACTTTGGATTTAATTTGTAGGAATACAAAAACATTTGTGGATAACAGAACAGAACAAAATAGGATAGAACTTAATCTCTCATGCACATTGGTGTATAGTTATACAATGCAGAAAAACTTCACTCATACATATACATACATCACATCAAAAACATACGTAATTATATTTAAAATTCAACATACCAGTAATCTATTAAGAATCATGATTTTTCCATTGTCTGAAAAGGGTTGTGGTTAATTATAGAACAGGCCCTTCATAGGGCAATATTCAGTATTATATAGACTTGGTTATCAGTGGTATATAGTCCTCATCAAAAGATGTTAAAGTAAACTGATTGAAGATGTGAACTTATCAGGTTTAAAATAACATTTATATAGTTATACAACAAGACAGTTATTTTTGACTGGGTCTTTACTTACTTACTTGCTTGATTCTCTTCAAACTGGTCAGTATATAACTGGTCAGAACTGGTCAGCACCCAATTGCATAAAAATCTATCTTGACAATTAGAAAAAAAAATCAGAAAAAATGTATCCTGATGACTTTTTTACCAATATTTTACATTTGGGTTCAACTTTGATAGAAATTATCTCTGGTTAAATTTAACCATAGTTTTACACAATCAAAATTTATCCCCAAATTAAACCTAATCTCAATTTTGATTCATTGGATAAATTTAACCTATGTCTGTACAATTGAGTGCTGATGTATTTGCACTAAGTTAATCTATAATTTTGCGTCATAATTTTTTTAGTTCTACTCGATGAGCATGTAATGACATATTTGTGTAATAATTCAGTATACTATAGTAAATTGTTTATTTCTTACACACACACAATACTCTCGTATTGTCATAGTATAGAATTGTGGCATGGCTTCATTGATAACTGTTCCTTTTGTTTCTTTGAGTTCACTTCTCACTGATACCAATGGGCCCTTGTCAGCATTTAACTTACATGTAACTTTTCTTTGAAATGCTTATGTTTCTTTTGCAGTTAGTCTTAGAATTGAACAATTTCCTAAAAATTACTAGACCTGATAAATTCTGTCAAGATTTTGCAAGAATGACTAAATCTACCCTGATAAACTTTTCCAATTCATTATTTTATTTTTACGAAGATTTTAAATTCTAATTACCCCTTTAGATCATTTTTATCCATTCCATGGAATGCCAATTCAGTTTTATTAAAAGTGACCTTTGCTATTAATCTTTAATAGTTCTTCAGTACTCTTGCCAGAAATTTTGCATGTTTTGAAAGTTTTCACCCATTTGGACACTTTCAGTAAATTAGGAAATTTCAAATTTATTAATTGTTGTTGTTTTGTGGTAATTTGATTGTTGTCATGTTTAACAAAATGTTCATTAAGCACATATTATAATCATTTCAATTTCACTGTAGGTTTGATTTGTATTTCAATTAATATCAGTATAACATTTTTTACTAGCCTGAAATGACCAATTCACAACATGTACACTGGGTAAGTGGTTCACAGTAGTGCTATATACTTTCAATTAATCTTTTATTTTGCCACTTTTTCATACAAAATGGTTTCCATGGTGATTGTTACTTGATGAAATTTTTGGTATAATTTATGAATTTTAAATAGCATCCATCTTCATAAATCTATCAATGCATCATATTCAGTGATTTGAATTAACCTGTTCATGTGTCCTTCAGCGCATTTTAATGCCCTAAATGGTGATTTCACCTCAGTCATTAATCAGTATTGAAATGATAGTTAACTTTTTTACATTTGTCTCTGGATTGCCTGTCTCAACACATTGATTTAAGTCAGTTGTTTATAGACCTAGGACTGAGTTTCCCTTTCAAGAATTGACAAAATATTTGTTTTTCAAATCTGTAGATTATGAATGTCTATATTGACGTTTGTTGTAGCTTATCTCTTGTACTTTATGTGTAACATTTGGCATTCTGAAGGTCTATCTATCAAAATAAATGTTAAAAGTAATGTTTGTTCAAGATACAGCATTGAACTGTTCTGATAATTGCTAGAATAACATCATAATGTCAAATTTAACACTTGACCCTTTCAAAGAATGGCTTTACCATGTAACTAACATTTTAAGTGACTTTTAAATTGCCTATTGATGGATGTCCCATTGGTTTAAGCTACTGATAAATACCCAAATGACTGCATTTATTGACCACTTCTATATCAATTATTTACTTGTTATGAGTCGCTTTTGTTGAGCAAAGTTCTTCATTTTAATGTGATTTTTTATGAAAAAGTGGCTTGATAGTATCGTGGGTACATGACAACTCCTCATATTCTGATCATCTCTCTGTCTTAGTCAGTAATAAAGCAGATGTACATTTATATATAGTAGAAAAATAATGAAACATGTATATATGCGGTTAAACTATCAAACTTAATGTAACAGTTACCTGTTAATGCTAGCTTTTGAGAACAAATTAAGCAGAAATCTTTCTCAATTTATTTAGAATGTATAATCATTGTAATCAGTTTATTAGTTTAACTTAATTTAATACTCTAATTGCTTCAGTTAATACATTTGTTTTATCTTTCGTTATCACTTGTTTTTTACCAAATGCCTAAGATGATAAATTGACCACTAATATTGAAAAACTTGTTTGTGTTTGTCATGAATTATCTGGATTTTAATATTTACTATTGTAATGTCAGGCATAAAACATTCCACTGTAGCAATTTGATTTTATTAGAATATTATTTCTTCATCATCATTTTATAATCTGTTGGTTTTGCATGTTTTATACAATTACAAGGGTTAGGCAAAAAAAAAATAAATACCACGTTTCCACTAACATCCCAGTAAAAAGTAGGGTCAGTAGGTCAGCTACTTATATATATATATTTTTTTTAAGTTTGAAGATACTGTCAGATTCTTAGGCTCAGTCTGTCAGGTTAGTGGAAACCAGGAACTTATTGAAAATATGTCTGTCAGGTTAGTGGAAACCAGGAACTTATTGTTTTACGCCTTGTCTGCATGAGACACTATTTTTGTTACAGTTGCTTTTGATACAACCAGTACGTTCATCCTTACACTTTAGGCATTAGTGGTTATATACTGATAGAAACTGTATTAGGATATAGGGACCTATGTGGTCTAGTAGGTTTAGTCCCTGGCTTGTAATCACAGGCCCCTCACGTCTGTGAGTTTGAATCCCAACAGGGACCAAACGTCATATCAATTGAGGAAGCTGTCCAGCTAGCTTAAGGAAGATCAGTGGTTCTACCCAGGTGTAAAAATTGCTTGGTCCAAGATGGCATTCAAACTCACATCAGTTGCAGGCTGGTGATTACTGGTCATGTTGTAATCACTTATGCATTTAATGTTTGAAATATCATCTTAGAGTTGATAGATGACCAGATGGGTCCAGATTACCTTTTGAAATCAACATAATAATATTCTAGTATTGTCTTTGTACTGCTAAGTGTTATTCAGTAGACTGGTTTGTTAAGAAAAAACTAATTTAGCATTAAATTATTGGACAATAATACAGTGATTGAATCTAATCAATCTAGCAGAAAATTATGGTTTCTATTTAACTTTTCAACAAGTAGTTAAAAGCTCATCATCTCATTGGTCTCTCTGCTAATATTTGTCAACAATTGTTCATAAAAATCATTGCATTTTATTGTATTTTGAATCAGCTTAAATTGCTGTGTATTTAGTCGTCTAAAACTATTAAACAGCCATAAATAGGGATCAAACAGTGTTAAATGTTGGATGGTCTGTGTTAATACAGTTTTTCTATTATTTACTTTATACAATTTAGTTGTATTAAATTATCTGTTATATGGACATAGTGTAGAATGTCTCTCCTTCAATACTCTTCAAATTTTCCATCTAAATCTGGATCCTTTGTATAAAAATGATTAAGCCTGCTAGCTGCTAAACACAGTATGTGCTGAACTTAACACCAAAGATTGTATTATACAATACAATGATATTATACAATGGTAGATACATAACTGAGTTTTAATGAAAACAATTGGCTGAAGTATTTAAATGAAAGCGGGTCCTGTTTGACTTAGCAGTTCTTAAGTTCCTTGATTTAACCAGCAGTATATCTGATGTATAATATCTTCCTAATGAGTCTGCAACTTTGCTGATTTATTCTTTTCCTTTTGTTTGAAGTGAGCATTCAGAGTGCTTCTTTTTTCTCATTCTATTGTTCATGTATTTTAGTAATTAATTAGTCAAAATCTAAGACTAGCAAGTATACCCATTAATTGTCTAACTTATATAACATGTAATTCAATATATGACATGTAATCAGTGTTAAGCCCATGACCTATGGTTCCTTCTGCTAAACTTTAGTTTCAATTAAAATTGTTTATAAAGTTTTCTGGATTGTCGCACATTTCTTTTCATTTTCATTAATTTGTTATCTTTTATAATTTTGCATTTGTTTTTATTCGTATTATAATATTAAGCATTTTACAAGCATTAGTTGCATACTGGTATTAGTTCTTAGTACCTAAGTTAATCTTATACAGGCATTCATTGCCCTGCCTTTTATGTTATTACGTTATTAATTGTTTATCTATAGCATGTTCTAGAAATTTTAGAAGCTTGAAATTACTACATTTGTTATCTTATAATAAAATCTGTGTCTAGGTACTACTTGTCTAAAAAGGATAAATTCGCTGCATAATTGCATAAAGAATCTGCTATCTATTACTTGTTGAGCCTTGCTCTGGTGTTACATTGTCAACTGTCTCAGTGCTTGCTTCTTCTACTTTTTGTCTCACTCCTAGTTATATATGTTTTAATGTTGCAATAGAAATAGTACTGTGCCTTTTGCATATGATTGAAGCTACATTACATATGTTTCTCTTGCTTTCACTATGGAATCTTAGAGTTGTTTCCCTTGATTTTTTGTTGAAGTTTTAAGAGTTGCTTCCCTTATATCATTTATGAATGTCAAAGTTGTTTCCCTTGTTTTATTGTAGAAATCAGAATGGATGACCACAACTTGTAACCATGCATTATACGCCATTATCGATGTATTCTCACAGTTTTATGATGTATTACATACATTATTGTTAGACGAATTGTATCTGCAGCTTATATGGTGTGTGCAGCAAGGTGAGTAATATATATGAGCATTTCGTGTTGTCATAGCGACGGAGATAGCTGACTTGTGACTAAATACCATATGAAGACGCAAGTTGCAGCCATCAATATATTTGATGAATAAAAATGGTTGCCGATGGCACAAAATGTATAAAATTAAGTTTTAATAAGATTTTTGAATGAAAATCTTGCTACTTACAGTATATCCTTGAGAATTGTCTATTATGTGTTTATATGTCATTTTGGGGATGAAAAAAAATGAAAAGCCTTTCGACCTACCTACCCTAATTTTTTCAGTCAGGTAATGGAAAAAAATAAACATAACTATTTCTTCTCTAGCCTTACTTAACTGCTTTATTGAATGAAATAAGTAGCATTCACTGTGCTTCATATTTTAATTGAGAACTTTTCAATGAATAGAATCTATCAGTATGAACTTGATGGTTCTTGCAAAGAAAATATTTTATCTAGTTGTAATTATAGCGTACTTACCACTATTTACATAATAGTCAGCAGTAATGATGAAAGGTTTGCGTATTTACTTACAGACAATGAACAGTTGGCACGATCTGGTACAAACTGTTTAGAGAACTTAGTGATTTCAAATGGTACAAAGTTTACACCAGATGCCTGGGACAGCACCTGTACATGTATGCTAGACATCTTCAAAAACACCATTCCTCACAAGTATGTAGTCATTGTGCACTGTGTGATCTATCAGTCAGAATAGTTAACCACTGAGTTAGGTTTATTTTACATCGTATACTCTGTCCCTTTATAGAATGTTGATACAATAGGATGATTGTGTTACCATTGGCTCTTTGAACAAAGTGATTTTGAAGGTATTAGAATATTAGAATGTGTGTGATAGGTAAAATGTGAATCATTTAAAGTTTGAATCACTCAGATATCTTGTTTAAATTGTATATTGGAAACACAGCAAATTTCTTGAGTCTTCCTTTTTTCATTTTATGCAAATTTTAAAATAATTCACTTTTAAAGCCCATTAAATCCTATCACAAATACTTGTTATAGTTTTCATCAGGAAACCTACATTTTCAACACAGAATTTGTTACTTTCTGTTGGATCTTACACTTCATACCTCTAATTAAAAAGACATTCACTGCAATATTTAACTGGCATTCATTTTTTACCAAGGGAAATATTCCCTTGTCAGCTTGAACCATACCATTTTCTGTTACAAAATAAATTTTAGATGGATGAATGTATTATTTTTTTTTAAAAAAGATCAAAATTGATTTAACCTGCCATAAGAACCAGTTGCTGGTATTTACATCACTCTATTAAATAAAGATTAATATCAGATTACTGTCTGAATGTCCCAATCTGTTTACCTTTATATTGATTCATATTAATTTTCCTTAAAAGACCTTTCACCTGTTATAAGTATGTCTGTGCATGCTTTATACTTTAATCATGAGCCATACAATTACTTACTTTGGAATTTCATGCCTATCATAGGTTCATGATGTATTCTAGTTTTTTGAAAGACTTAAGTTTTTATTATTTAAAGCTGATATTAAATTAAATGAAATATGAATATGTAATAGTTTAGAGACATAGTGTATAATTCACCTTTGTGTCATTACTTAAGTTGTGAATGGATAGAACTGAGTCTTTGATGCTGTGGTCAATATATATTAAAAGATTGGTTCTTTTGTCTGAAAAAAAGCCCTTAAAATGGTCTCTCTAACATGAATATTATTCTGGTTGGAACAAGTCTCGATTTTGGAATTTGCACTGAAGTAGAATTGTCTCTTCAGAGTTACTAGATTGTAACCTTATGTTAAAAGAATAAGGTAAAACCTTGTGTAATACATTGAATTAAGTGATTAATGGTTAAGTCTGGGAGCACCTGGGAGGTTATGGTCTCTGATTTGTTATCACTAGCCCCTCACTACTGTGAGTTCAAATCCCACCAGGGACTTAACAAATTTCACTGGTGAAGAGGCTGTCCAGCTGGCTTACAGAAGGTCAGTGGTTCTACCTAGATGTACAACAGGTGTCAGCCTCAATCATTAAAAAGCTTGAAGTTACCAAATGGCCAGACCCTGGCTGTTTATGTGATGTTAAAATCTGTGACACTAAAAACATAATTGAGCCATTTGTTTCTTGTAGTGTCTAGTTGTAAAACTACTGTATGAAATAACATAATTCTGATACGGTGACATGAATACAGTAAGGCAGTTTTTTTCTGAAATGCCTGCTCACTAGTATTGTGCCAAAACTGTGTCATATTCATGGGTAACCTATGACCTTTCTCCTATATATATCTAGTTGATATTGAATATTGTATGAATGCATGATTAATTTTTTACACTAATTACCTACAGTTAATAAAAGAACTCTGCTAGGATTTTAACTTCTAGAATCAATTTAACACTCACTCATGTAATGGAAATACCTTGGCCATGTGTTAGAAAAAGTATTCCTGTTCAATTGTCTTATGTTAGTTTTATGTTATTGAACTATTTCATGACCTTTTGAATATTTAAAATGAATTATTAATGGTAAGGTTAAAGAAACTTAATACTTTTGTGCTAAATTCTTATTACGGTAACGTATAATGAGAATAATTCTGTTTTCAGCACATTTTTTTCTTTTTTATGAATGGTTGTCTCATTGATTAGTAAATAGGCACTTTCATTGTGGTGTAGGAATTATTGTCTTCTTTTTGTTTTTGTCAATCTCCATTTTCACTTTTTCCATAACGATTTATTTAATTTTTTTGTAACAATTGTCTTACTGTCAAGAGGGTGAATCATAGATTTGGTAAAAAATGACACCGAACCATTATTTGTAATAACCTATGTGTGACCATTGTTTAATATTGTATGCTACGGACCTCTTAAACTTCAGTGAAAGTCAGAGATCAGTTTTACCCTCAATATATACTCAGTATTATTGGATTATAAAAGCCCTCGCAAATCATGTAATTATTACAATGACTTTAACTCCTATCACTGCCGATATAATGTACTTTGAACAGTAATTTTATTTGATTTACTACTTAATAGCATGTCTGTCAAATTTGAATTCTCGGCTTATAGAATTTTTACGTTTCCAGTTATGTGATAGTTTTCACTTTATTCACCTTGAATACTTGTTTAACTTAGTGAGATTAAAGTTATTGTTTGGTTAAAAACATGTTTTGACCATGAAATGAAGTAACAAATATTTTTTTGTGTGACCTTGTAATGTGTAAATGGTATTAAAACATAAACACAAGTTGATTGACGTAGCAGGCAAACCTTTGTAAACAGCCGCCTCTGAATAAATTGATCCATGTAACAGTTAACCTGTATAGACAGCCTCCTGTGTATACATTGATTCATATAACTGTCACACCTGAGTTAACAGCCCCTGTGGATACATTAATTCATATAACAGTCAAACCTGTATAAACAGCCTCCTGTGTATACATTGATTGATATCACAGTCACACCTGAGTTAACAGCCCCTGTGGATAAATTGTAAATTACAGCCAAATCTGACTAAATAGTCACCTGTAAATACAGGCCAACCAGTGTAATATGGGGACTCTCTTCCATACTTTAATTACACCAGATAAACCTTTGAATGAAGGCCACCTGTACATAAGGGCAATATTTTTCTCTTGCTTGGTGGCCTTTGTTCACAGGTTTGATTGTATCAAAGATATCAAGTCAATTTGTCAGTGAATATTAGATTGTTGTAGTCGGTTTATTTGATATTTATCATAGTCCGATCAATCGTATGTTCAAATTACTTGTATCTGATATGTATGATTAAGATGGATCAAAATTCATATTTTATTGACTCACAACTGTCAGGTTCCTTCCATGTTTGACTGAGTCATAATCTCTCAGGAAATAAATTACACACACCCAAGTGGACAAGATAGGACCTCAGACCAGACCAGACCCGACTTCACTTAAACACAAGCATAAATTTTAATATCTGAAATCTTGTTGAACAGTAAAACTTTGATTCTGAAGCCACTTTGGGGACCCAAAAATTTTGTCGTAATAATGAGGTGGTCTCTTTATCAAGTTGAATTATAAGGTTGTTATTGAAAGTCAGTCTGAAAATAAGTGGTTGTTAAAACAAGGTGATCATAATATTGAGGTGGTTTGCTTTGTGAGGTTTTACTGTATGTATTTTTTGATAATTGCAGTTTATGTTTATATTATATATGTCTTTGCAGTGTATTATTTTATTACCATCTTACTGGTATTTGATTGAGATAACATGTTTCAAGTTTCTGAACCTATAAATACACTGGAGATTATGATTTAATACCCTGATAAATGAATGGTATTTGTAACAATGTTTTTGAAAAACAGATTCAAATAACCTATGTATAATTATAACCAGTTCAGCCTTTCTTTTGCTATACAAATAACTGAACTGAACAATTAATGATCAGTGAAAATTCATCAAAGATGAACTAGATTTAGATATTAGATTTATCAATACCTTTGCAGTAAAAGTTCTGTATTTAAAAGACCCACTTTTAGATCACAGAAAAATGGTCTTAATATTGAGATGGTCTTTGAAATCAAAGTTTGAAGTACAAATTGAATTTTTAAGTTTGAAAAATTGATTTATTGAAAACTAGGCTGAAAATAAGTGTTCACTATAGTTTGGGGTCTTAATAATAAAGTGGTTTCTAATTAATGTTTTCCATGTTTTAATATTTGAATTGTAAAGACTGGATAATTTGGAAATCACCAACACAGTCTCTTAGTGATTGTATTTTGTATATCAAATAAGACAGCATGGCAGATATTGCTCATTAAATCAACAAGCTATGTTTCACAATAACTAAATCCATGTTTCATAGGTGCAAAAATCTTATATGAATATATTAATGAAAAGGTATTAACTAAGTAAATTAATAGTGCTTGAACTTGGCAAAAGTCATAATTGATTTCAATTAGAAATAAATGCCCAGCTTAAGAGGTGCCGAACTGGGTGAGGTTTAAATGTTACCATTATGGTCAAAATGATTTGTGTAAAATAAAACAAATAATGACCACTTTAGTCTTGAATTGACGTATGTGGCTCGTGTTGAAATGGATTAATAAACTTAACAAATTTATTATCTGTATTAGAACATGCTTGCTGTGAATGGATAAAAGATTGTTATTTTAGTTTATTTTGAAAGCACTCCTTGTACATTGGTTATGAAAAATACCCTTGTCAAAAAATTAGAACAATGTTAATACAGAAAGTGATTCAGGCCAATTTATTAATCACCAGTTAATCAGCTGGTATTAAAGTCACCATTGCAATTAAAGTTCTCAGTCTTTGAATAAGAATATAATCTTATGATTATAGATATATTAGTAGTTAGCTATTGTTCTGCTGTTAATCTCTGTGACAAAAATCAAACAAGAGTGCTGATATCTGATCTTTATCGTTTATACCATAGTCACTCTATTAAGAGAATGCCTGAAATTCTGAAAGACTCTTGTCTATTGTCTATACTCTATACGCTATGAATTGAACAAAGTTATGTCATAATTTGCTATAAATTTGACAAAGTTATATCATGATTGGTAACATATTTGACTAAGGTATGTCGTAATTGGGTTCAAAACTTGTCAGTTTCTAGAGCAGACAGATGTGTTAAAAATTCCTTTGTAAATATTTTAAAAAAAATAACCAAAGGAATACATATTGGCCATGTAACAAATTTATTTAGATTAAATATGGTATAAAAAAATAAAGATGTAAGAATTAACATTTTTTTTTTACTGATGATGAATAGGAACAATTTAACATAGGGTATTAAGATTTCAAATTATTCAATCTTTATAGAATTTTTATACTATGGACTTAAAATTTTTAATCTAATCTGGCTCTACTTTTTTGTTATATAGATGACATTGTGAATGGATGAAATAGACTTATGTTTAATTGGAACAATATTATCTGTCATATTGTAATTTATTTGTTTACCTTATGAATAAAAAAATCTGAACATATGTTAAGATACCATAAATAATCACCATAATAACATATAAAATAAAATATCAGGTGTTTGATAATAAATACATTTTAATATAAAAACAATTCTAAATTATTAGAAGTAAATATGTTCATTGAGACTTTAATAAATGCATGTGAAATAAAAGCAGTTCTGTATGCATATTTAAAATATCATCCATGTTTTTCTTAAATGAAAGTCATGATAACAAAAAATTATATATAAACTGTCTGGCAAATTGAGTATACTGTACAATCAAGACTTTTCGTGGTTGCTGAATTTTCCGAGCGGTAAAAATTGCCCTACTGTAGAACTGTGGGGGCATTTTATCTCATAAAGCGATGTGACATATCAAATTTTTGTGAAATCTTCCCAATCAAAATACTTGATCGAACAGTATTAGTCAAATGCATATTTTCTACTTGGCTGTAAATGGTCTTCCACGTGAACGATTTAAATGCGGCAATTTCAAACTTTTACCACTTTTACCACTATTTGCACTATCTACCCTCTTGCTCTGATATCCTGTTTGTGACCTTGATCTGAATTGCATTGTGGATGACTTAAATCCTAATTGTCGCTTTTGGTCCATGTCTCCATTTTTACTATAGATTTGTGCTCTAGCTCTCTCACTGAGCATCATATTCTCACAAATAACCGTTCCGTCTTCTAAAGTTCTTGGTACAATACCGTACCTTTCGTACAAATCTTGTCTTGTCTTCTCTGTATTGCTCATTTGTTTCACTGTATGTTGTAATATTGTCAGGTTCAATTTCTTATTATTGGTTTTCTTCTCCATGGTATTCTCATTCATGTCACGTTTTAGAAGTTTCCATCCTCGTTTTGCCATAGCTTTGGATGCACTTTCAGGCACTGCTTCTATGTCCGGTGAATCATGCTCTGGATTGTTATCAGGGTCATCTTCTTCTTTTCCCCTTTCTTCTTGACCTTTGTTTACTGCTGTTTGCATCATCCTTGATGCTAATCTAAGAGATTTTCCCATGTTATTCAGCTTTTGTTTCAAAACTGTATAACCTTTAGTATTGCCATATTCAGTGTTACCATACATATCTACCATTACTTGTTGGAATGTTCCACTTGAAACAAAGTTAGGTTTGGGTTTCTTTACAAAATACTCAGTACTACTATTGTCTATATTTTTAACACAATTTTCAAATGCAGCCCATGCTTGTGATGAATTGTAGTCTTCTTGTTTTGGAAGTTCTTCATCAGAATCTAGATTTATTGTTTCTAAATCATCCCTTTCACTTATTGCAGCACTGTTTAATGATGTCCTTGAACCATGTTTTCTGGAATTTTTTGACAGTGGTCTTGGAGTTGGTGAATTTGGACTCAGAAGATTCTTCTGTACCTTGTTGGTTTCCATGACAAAGTCAATAGCCATTTCATCCTCTGATTGATCCATGCTTTGTGTGTTAGTAACATGAATCTCTCCAAAAGGAAGTCCATTGGGTACAGATAAATTATTGTCCATCACCTCATTGTTTACTTTATCTTTGTTAGCACCATTCAATCCACTTGTGTTTTCTGGCTGCTTATTTGCAGCTTTAAGGCGTGCTAGTAAACTTTGCATTTTAATTTCTGTACTGCTTTTGAAGCAGTGTAAATAAACTTTTATTTTAATAGTGATTTAAGTGTTTGATTATTGATGTTAAATCAAATTAATGGTCTTAATTTGCACTAAAGTGTCACAGGAAAATTGATCCAATTAAGTAAATCCATTGTCTGTTGGGGACATATTTGGCTTCACTCCAGTGTAAAAATGCTGGAGATAGTAAACCTTTCATAGATAAATCACATTCAGTCTGCATTGCACTATTCAAGTTATTTACTTGCTGACTTCAAGATATTAAAAGATATGACATAAAATCTGTTATCTTTCCCTTTTGCTATTTTAGAAGAATAACTCCACTATCTTTACATATTTATGTTAAAAAATTTTTATTCATTATAAATGTTCTGTCTATTTATCTCCAAATCACTTTGATAGAAATCACTGTTTCACTTTGATTTTCACTATACTAATAAGTTTTTTAATCATTCCAACTCAGATTTATATTTTGGATTATTTTTAACTCTGCTCTTTCAAAGATTTATATCTGATCTGTGGATAAGTTAACACATTAATCCCTCCTGCGTTATTAACTTTTCCAATAAGCAAACTTTTATTTTGTTCCTTATGTAATGTTTTCAGTCTTCTATTTTATTGTACTTAACTTGATAGAAACATTGAGATAGATATCATTAGTTCAATCAAGAAAAGTGAAGACAATTTATGGTATATTCCAAACTGTTGAAACTCCGACTAATAAATCGTTTACTGTAACTCTGGATCAATAAACCATGTGCTGTTAGTTCCATAGTTTAAACTTTCGTTATTGGCTGTACAGGACATTCAGATATAAGGTAGTGACATGCTCAGTAAGACTGACTTGTTCAGTGCCTTATTAAAGCTGATTTAACAAAATGCTTGTATATCAACTGTGAAAAAGGCCAGTATTATATGATAGGCTGATAGAAAAGTGTTTGGTTGTTTTTCTATGTTTTACATCCACTCGCTAATTGGAATTCCAATTTGTCAGAGTTGAAATTGAGTTTATTCAGTAGATTATCAAAGGATTCTGCTAGTTACTGGTTGTTGACATTTAATATTATAATAAATGCGTAGAATAATGGTGGTTGTAATGTGATAATTTTTGTCAACCCCATGATGTCTATGTTTTTGCCTCTTGTCATTAATTTTTACTATTTTTGCATCATTGTCAGAAATGCATAAAACAAAAAGTATATACTATAAGTATACCCATTTACAATTTGCTTGTTTGTTCTGTTTCTATACATATCTTGTATTATAATTATTATAATACACCTCATAAGAAAGAGACAGAGCGGATGTTAAAATTGTCATTTCATGTATTTTAAAGTTTTGAGTCTTGGTCTGTGAGACCCTTTTTGAAAAAAAAATAGAGCTGTGTGTTAAAATTATGTTATTGTACGCTATTTATTCATTATATGATCTTTGATATTTTTGTAAGCTGATAGACTTTAATTTCATGTTGCAGTGAACTTTTGAGGACAGTAACCCCATAAAAAATATGTTTTAGCCCAAAATGCTAGTATCCAGTTGTTTGTTACCTTTCAATTTTGCCATGGTATCAATGAAGGAGTATGTACCTCTCATTGGAGGCCTATGTTCTATCTTATAGAAAATTATTTCCGTGGCTATCTAAGATTTTGTATATTGGCACTTAAAAGGACTGTGTACATATAACTGAAGTACAGACATTATCAGAGTGGTCACTCAAGATTTAAAGTACTCAATGAAAAGTGTCAAATTTCTTTATTACTTTTTATCTTGGGACTCTAGTTTCAATACAGTATTATCAGATACATGAGCAGCTGTTTGTCTGTAAATATTGTAGATTTTCTTGATTTATAGTATTCACTTCAAGTGATTAAGAATTATAAATATTACTGTTATAAAAATTGTATGTGTTTTATACACAATTTGATACCAGCTGACAAAAAGTATTTAGCATTATTTATAATTGGTAAAAGTTTTGGTTGTTTTTGATAATTTTTAAAGCACAAAGTAGGTAAAACTTCCTTGTTTATTTGATAAATGACAAAACTAGAACAAAAATTGTTTCATTTTTATAAGTCATATGACATGAAAAATACCAGTATCTGCTATGTTCAATGTCTATTCCTTATAATTTTCAAGCAGTGTTCTGACAACCTGGTGATAAGCAACTGATGCTAAACCAAAACTGCTTCAAATCATCAGCATGATATAATTAATGTCATCATTATATAATTGATATCATCCTGTAATGATGACTTTTTACCATATGTATATTCACTACTTCACCATAGATTCACATAGCATGTAAGATCTATTTCATGGTATTTTATCAATAGTTTCGCGCGATTTCTCTTTCACTTAAATTTGTCAATATCAATTCAATTATTACGTATATGTATGTTCTATTATAATCTAGCTTCTACATAGTTTCTGAATAAATAGTACAATAATCCATTGAGATAATATTAATCTAAGTTGTCTGGTCGTAGTATCATTCAACAATAATAGTGGAAATTGGTCTAATTATGTGTAAATTGATTGAACCAGAAAGAATCACTCTGGAAAGCGATTTTACAAATTAACGATTGATTGATTTTTGTTCATTTGTTTCCTTATGCTGTGAAAATCTGGTTTATGTAAGTTTTTAAATGATAAATTCTCATACGATTGTTAGGATGTATAATCAGATAAGGATTAAACTGTGGTACAATAATATTTAAAAGTATCAATGACAGTATTAAAGCAAGAACAGAATGATATAGTCTTTGGTATTGATATACATCTAAGGAGTACGATAGACCAATTTATCACTTGTAAACCAGTCTAGGCCTATCATCAGTTTAATAAAACTGTCATTTATTGCAATACTTCAGGGTCCAATTTGTTCCTTCTTGATATGTTTAGGTTGGCCTAATTGCTATATATGGTCGTATAGCTATATCCCATGTGAAATTTATTTCATAAGGTTTTCTTCTTTAGTTAGATAAGCCCAGTCTTCTCACTCAAAAATGTATTGTCTACCATAAAGACTTGGTTCATGGATTATTTTTAGTATTTTGTTTGATACATTTTGTGGTAGTGATTTTCTTAAACATTCTCTGTCATTCTGTTTGTTTGTTTTACACTTCGTTTTGTATAAAATTTATGGCCAATCAGTTGTTACACATGCAAAATGTACCACCTTTGTAAAACAAGCCTTTATCTTCAAGTAGTGAGATTTAATGACTTATCTTGTTTGCATTTTCACTTAAAGTTCAAAAACGTTTAATGATAACATGTTAATGAGCAACCATTTTGTATGATGTAAGTTATTATGTTATTTATCATGTTTTTGTGGGTTGGAACCTCTAGCATGGTTCATGATCTGCTGTTCAGGTACCAGCCAATTACTCTGACTGCACATGGTGACCTATCATACCTGTTCATTTGTTTTAACCTGTTTTACAAATTTGGTTCAAGTGACCAATTTTTGTCTAGCCTACTTTCGATGTGGTCAACATACCAGTAGTTGCCACGTGTGGTTGGTTTGGTGTATTTGTGTCTATTTAGATTATGCTTGTACTCCCTTGTCTAGAAGTGGGATTTTGAAATTACTCGGCTCAAATGTTTACCATGATGAGACAGCATGTCATGTCTCAGATCCATTTGAGTAGCTCAAAGGTCAAGAGGCCGTGGTCCACTAGTTAGTGCGCTGGACTTGTAACCCGGTGATTCGGGTTTGAATCCCAGTCACAGCAGGTCATACCTTTGCATGAAAATTTGACAAAATGTTGATTTTCCTCTACATGTGGAGAAGGTGCCGGCTCCTTTTTTGAAGGGTAAGTTAGTACTGGTTAGTATATAGTCTAGGAAAACTGGTTAGGTGAACCTGTCGCTGTATATAACTGAAAAATTGTTGAAAAACAGCATTAAACTCGGATGACAATAAGTTACATAAAAATAGAAACAAAACAAAGTCAAGGTTACACTTTAAGGTCAAATGTCAAAAATTGGTCTTAAACAGATTGTCTGAACCATTACTCAGTTATTAGAGTTGGATATAACATAATACTACTTTTTCATCTCTTGACTATAACAGGCTCTACATGTTGCCCTTGAGCTACTGGTTTCTGATTATTTCTACCATCCTTCTCACGCAATCAGTACTCACAAATTAGCTGCCATGGAAACCTATTTTATCTAATTCATGCCTAAGCAGTGAATTTGTACCAGACTCTTTGGTCATTTCATGAGTCTTGCATAACTAGTCATTTATGACTCATTCTTCTCAACTGGTCATTCAGGACAAAGTTTGGGAAACATTGCATTTTGCTAAAATTGTTATCTATTTTAAATAAAAAAATGCACTTACCTGTAAACAAAATTAAATTCTGTCTTCCTAATATGCTAGTAATCAATAAGCTTCACTTTGTTACTTAAAAATTATGAAAGTAAATCAACTGAGCAGACCCCACCATGAGAAATAATTTATTCTTACAATAATGAAAACATGGTAATTGATTGTATAAGGTTGATTTAATGAGGTCATTTTCAATATGATTTCATAAGCATGCATCAAGTATGGAAATATTTTGTTCATTCAATTTTCATGTGTGAATAATATTATTCTATGTGAAGATGGCCTTGGGATTTTTTAATAGTCACAGTGCATTTATTCAACAAAAAGTTGAGTTGCTCTTGTTACTTAGAAAGCAATATGATTATTAATTGAAGGCAGAAAATATGCTTTTTTCAACTGCTTAATATTTATCAAATCTTGTTGACACTTTTTGCAGACTTTTGTTATTTGTTGTTTTGCTAAGTCACTTCAAATTACTAGGAATCAAATGCATGTCTTTTATTTTGTTTATTATGTAGAAAAGTTATAAGACTCATGATTGTTATATTTTTTATTTATGTAAAAGTCTAACAAAGGCTAAAAATGCTGGAGAGTTGAAATATGGCCTTTGGACGCAACTTGTCTTTAATCAGAGGTATATTAGTCTGATTTGAAAGACTGACCTCTGTTTTTGTGTTGACCTTTATACACAGTTGATGTTTATAAACAGTTAACCTTTATACATGGTTGATGTTTATAAACAGTTGACCTTTATACACAATTGATGTTTATAAACATTTGACCTTTATACACAATTGATGTTTATAAACATTTGACCTTTATACACAGTTGATGTTTATAAACAGTTAACCTTTATACATGGTTGATGTTTATAAACAGTTGACCTTTATACACAATTGATGTTTATAAACATTTGACCTTTATACACAATTGATGTTTATAAACATTTGACCTTTATACACAGTTGATGTTTATAAACATTTGACCTTTATACACAGTTGATGTTTATAAACATTTGACCTTTATACATAGTTTATGTTTATAGACACTTGACCTTTATACGCAGTTGATGTTTTTAAACAGTTGACCTTTATACACAGTTGATGTTTATAAACATTTGACCTTTATACACAGTTGATGTTTATAAGCAGTTAACCTTTATACATAGTTGATGTTTATAAACAGTTGACCTTTATACGCAATTGATGTTTATAAACATTTGACCTTTATACACAATTGATGTTTATAAACATTTGACCTTTATACACAGTTGATGTTTATAAACATTTGACCTTTATACACAGTTGATGTTTATAAACATTTGACCTTTATACATAGTTTATGTTTATAGACACTTGACCTTTATACGCAGTTGATGTTTTTAAACAGTTGACCTTTATACACAGTTGATGTTTATAAACATTTGACCTTTATACACAGTTGATGTTTATAAGCAGTTGACCTTTATACATAGTTGATGTTTATAAACAGTTGACCTTTATACGCAATTGATGTTTATAAACATTTGACCTTTATACTCAATTGATGTTAATAAACATTTGACCTTTATACACTGTTGATATTTGTAAACAGTTGACCTTTATACAGTTGACTGTTACGTAGCCGCAGCCGTGGTCTTGTGGTTAGTGCGCTGGACTTGTAACTCAAAGATTCAGGTTTGAATCCTCCCGCAGCAAATCATACCCTTCTATGAAAATTTGACAAAAATGTTGATTTTCCTCCATATGTGGAGATGTTGCTAGCTCCTTGTGGAAGGGTAAGTTAGTACTGGTTAGTATACAGTCCAGGAAAACTGGTTAGGTGAACCGGTTGCCATATATAACTGAAAAAATGTTGAAAAACGGCGTTAAACCCTGGTGACTTTAAGTCACATAAAAAAAATAATAACAAAAGTGATTGTTATACATAGTTGATGTTTGTAAACAGTTGATTTTCATATTTAGTAGAACTGCTCTCAAAGTTTATGCACAGTTTTTTATACATAGTTGACGCAAACCTCAAGTTTAGCTGTGTGCTTACTGTTGTTCCTGCTGATATTAGCTTTACTTTGAGGGATGCTGACACCATTGGTTCAATGGCTCTGTCTCATGAGAGTTTATGAATTTGTTGGGCATCTATGATATGTGGATCTCAATTCTGCCTCCATATAACATGGCAGGATTTTTTTCATATTGAAGCAAACTTGATTGTTTCAGAATTGACATTCCCTCCTTTTGTTGCAATCAGGCTTTGAAAATTGGAAAAAAGTGAAGATTCTCGCCCTAGCTACCAGCCAATCAGATTTGTTTGCAAAGTAGAACCATTTGTAACTTCCTGTTTCATACAATGTTGAGTCTTTGTGTATTGCGGCATATTATTATTAACAACAAAACTGGATAATGTATGAGAAAATTGCTGCCATTTCCTGAATACTGATTGATTTTTCTACCATTTTCAAGCTCATTTGTCTATTTGAATAGGATTTCATATTTTATAATGCTGTTGTTCTGTAGCTATAGATTATTTTATTCCACTTTAGGTGCTAAATCTTCAATAGGCCATGCTGTCCTTCAGTGTTAGCGTATATAAACTAGTGTTACGCTAGAAAATATAAATAGTGAACAGTTCGGTACCTGAAAGTCTACTACCACATTTGTTACATAACTACAAAATTTAAGAAATGGCTTTAATTTATCCTGATTTGAAAGCTTATTAAAAGACTTGTTTGTACAAAGGAAAAAAAATATGTTTGTGTTGTATTAATTTGCCAATTGAGGAATCTGTCAGTCCTCAATTCGGACAGAATGACGATGCAATAAAGAATTCTGAATGGATTCATGTTAATCTAAAATTGATTCATCCATTTAGTACACTCTGTTTTCCCACTATTTTAAGTCTCTATTTTCAATGTTACTGTTATGTAGGTGTCTGGTGGTCCTACGGTCATAATGAACTTCATGTTTTATTGTCTGTTAAGTAGCCCTAGTTACTTTATATACTAAAACAAATACAGCTTGCAGTTTGAAGGTAATATAAGTGCATCACATTACTGTACATTGACATAAGTAGTGTGTGCTTGATATTGTATATACAATATGTATTAGTTACATGGTATTTGTTGTACTTCTTTTAAGTTATTAGCTTTTCGTGGGATTGTTTAATTACAATTGGTTGTTAAGTCAAGTTCAGTGTAATATTGACCATTGATAATGTCTTAAGTATTTCTATCAAATATTTGTTCAAGTGTCGTAAGAAAATTGTAACTAATTGAATGGTAGAACTTTGTATAAGAATCATATTCAGTGTGTAGCAGACATTGACATATTCTGATATATGTAACTAATATTTCATCATATTGTTTTAATCTAATCGTCTTATTTTTCCCTAATTTTTTTTCTTGATTACTTCAACTGACCGAAAACTGTGATTTATGGAAAATTAACCAAATGAAATAGAGAGGTCACGAATATGTTCATAAGTTATGTTTAGTTTAGTTACTGGTACAAACACTACTAAGTTAAGTTAGAGCAATTTTTAAAATCATTGAATTTTTGCTTTCAATATATTTTTCCAATTTTTGTTTGAATTTTGACTCCAAATAGTTCAACAGGACAGTTGTTTTATTCGTTTTTACCATCAAGTGTCTCATTCTGACATTACCAACATGTTTTTACAGATTTTGTGGACTGTCTTTAAATTTTATTTTTTTTGATTTATTGAGCATCAAGTGGGACTGAAGTTTGGCTTACTTTTTTTGTGAGAGTATGTTTTTGTATGCACCTTCAATAATTTATTAATAGTACTTGGTGTGACAGCATTGATGTTGTTATACAGCATATTTAGAATCGCGATAAATTTATTGAATTACTCGCAGTAAACTCTATCATTAAGGTATACATTATGTGCCTACGCTATAATGATTTAAACTATTTTTGGAGTTGTATTTAAATCTCACTTTTCTTCTGTCTAATTTAAGCTGATAAAACTTGTTACGCTCAAATCCTTTTATTATAATCATTGCTGAGGAAATTATCCCTTGCAAAAAAGACTACCTGTGAAAGTAGTTTATGTATTTATGTGTTTTTTAATGACACTCATTTTTTGAATAAATGGTTTGAATCAAGTTTAATCCTGTTTTGTACATGCA
Source organism: Lutraria rhynchaena (assembly GCA_008271625.1). Lineage (NCBI taxonomy): Eukaryota > Metazoa > Mollusca > Bivalvia > Venerida > Mactridae > Lutraria > Lutraria rhynchaena. Next base: position 1,542,392 of record VIBL01000042.1, read on the forward strand.
AGGAGGTTATCCTTCATTAAGTTGATAGAACCTGTTTCTCTTGTCATAGGAACTTGCTAATGTTTATGCAGTTTGGATCAGTGGATGGTTGTAGCTCCAACTGAATTATCATTAGAATAATGCTATATAGCCTCTTAAATTAAAACAAAACATACTCTAGCTTTAATCCAATGAAATATATCGATGTACTTGTTTTGTTGGCGTGTATACTGCAAACAAATAAACTTGTATTAAATTAAATTTTTTTGTTTTTAAACGAAATTTGTACTTATTAAGGTCTGAAGGTTTTTGTTATTGTTATAAAAACAATTACAATATGTCAAATTTGTAGTGCTCTATCCTATCTTGAACCATATTTAAATATTTCTTTTTCATCTTGTTTGTTCTAAGATCATTTTTGATTATAACAAATATTGTGTGTATGTATTAAAACATTATTCTGAATAAACTGAAACTGCATGTTAGACCAATGTCATAGGTGACAATTTAGAAGTGATTCATTCTGTTGATATCATATTGTGTTTCAATCAGCTGAAGTGATTAATGCTGGTATCTTTTATTTAGTTTAGGGAGTCAACATCAGATGTGAAACAAGGCAAAAGGTTTTAAATTTTTGCTTGATGAACAAGATGCCATTTACTCATAAGACCTTCCTCTAATCATTGATTGTTGTAAAAATTCTTAGACTGATTCTTATAGAAGTGGAAATTCCAACTATTAACAGTTCTATTATGTTAGGAATGACTTGCTTACATGAGGTTGACCTCTGGTCAGTAACTTGTTAATATGCTAGGAGATACATGTTTGTTCACCATATAACACATACCCATGTATCTCATTATAGCTGTTGATAATGTTGTAACATAATTTACTTGAAAGCAATGGTAAAACACTTCCATAATAATTTTAAAATGACAAATTGGTTGATTGAATATACCTCTTAATAATTTCAGGTTTTTTAGTCTAATAGCAATATTAATCTTAGGAGAAATTTATCTTTATGTTAGGTTTCCTAAAAAAAAACTTCTAGTTAAGTCTTGTATTGAGTTTTGATTTATCAACAAGATATGAATCTATCTTTCAAATCCTCTATGGTCTATACAAAGGGAGTTAACCACCAATGATTAAACATTAAAAAATCTGAACTGTGATTGTCTTCCCTTTGTTCATTTTCTTCTTTTTTCACTGGAGTTTAACGTCACACCTAGAGCCAGGGTCATTTGACAACTTTTTCCAGCTTTAATGGTTGAGGAAGACCCTAGGTTTACACCTGGGTAGAACCATCGACCTTATGTGAGCTATCTGGACAGCATCCTCACATGTCAATTTTTGTCCTGGGCAGGATTCAAACTCACAGCGATAAGTTTCGAAATAGAATTTAGAAAGTTATTACAAGTCAGAGACCATAACCACTTGACCTCGGGATCCCACTTTCAAAAGATGATTTCTCTTGTTTTATAATACATATAAATTATTATATTATTATATTTTATTAATATTATAGATTCATGTTACAATGCTTGCATAATGCACAGTAGATGTTAGAATAAGTTATTCAGAAAATGGGTTCAAATAACTTTTTCAATTATTTTTAAAGAACAATTTATGTGTTTCATGGCATTTTTGGGGGGTTATTTAAATTGATTTCTATTTTCAGTTTGTTGGTATGGCGACCTGATGATGGAATGACAAACTCTATTGAAGAAATGAATGGTAGTATGGAATCTATGGGACTAGACACGTCACATGACTCACAGAGATTACACCGTGCTGACAGTAACCATAGTGTTAATAGTACAGTGTCTGCTGATTCCAGAGATCATAAGATACCTAGAACCAGTCAGTTAATTAACTTAGTGTCTGTTTGGACTTTTATGCACAAAATATTTTCTATTAACAATTTTATTGATTTTATATTTAAATTATGATTTTAAGGCATCAATTATTCTGTTGTATGTCCTTAATTTACTGTACTGACATGTTTTTATGTCATATAAACGTTCCACTTGTATATATCTATCAAGTTTAAACTAGAATGGTTCAAATATCAGGTTCAAGCTGCAAACTTACTACTTGGACAGGAAAAGCTTTATATTCTGTTATTCTTAAGTCCATCTTCTGTTTATGCCTTAAATTATTTCGCAAAATTCAACCAAATTTAAGAGAAACAAGAATTGTTTAGTTGAAAAATCTTTTGTAAAGTTCAACCCTTTCATTCAGCGTCTAAAAATACATGAGCTACTTTCCATTTTAACAATCTTCTCCATTCTTTTACAGAAGTGTTCACCGACCAGAAATTGTTTCAGTGCCTTCTGATTAAGTGTGTGGTACAACTAGAACTGATACAAACCATAGATAACATTGTATTCTTCCCTACAACCAGCAGGAAGGAAGATGCTGAGAACCTCGCTGCAGCACAGGTTTGTTCTACTAGTCAATTTACTGGCTGGTAGCTTAAACTACCAACTTTAGTCTTGTGTAGATAATGTGGTTTATATTAAATACCGGTAATGCTGTGAATTGAACTTTTCTGTTAAACTGAAGTCATACTTACATTGTACAATTTCTTGATTTGTCAGTCTGACCATATACAATGTATTTGTTGTTGAAGTTTCTCTTATGTTAAGTCAATGTTAATTTCTGAACACAGTATCTGTTGTGAAATAGGCTCTATTTCATTTTAGTCCTCTAACAAGACTCTCCAGGTAGGACACATATATTGACCAAGACATGATTTATTCAGAAAGGTGTGATTAAGTTTTACTAAGATAGTGTATCATGAAATATTGATGGTTAGATCTTATTGCAGTTTGTTTGAGGGTGAAAAGGTATCTTGTAACCTTACTATTGTGACTATGTATAAATGTACTCTCATGCAGTTGATTACTTCTGTGTCATGATTAAGAATGATTATATTAGATTTACAAAAACAATTTTTCAAGGTTTTGTTCTTTCTCTATGTTAAATTTTACTATTCATAGAGTGAAGGAGGTGTGGCAGCTGATTTTGACCCCACCCACCAGAAGGAGGACCAGGGCATGTACCATTTCTTAAGCTCCGCCCAACTATTTAAACTTGTTGACTGCCTGTTGGAGTCACACAAATTTGCAAAAGATTTCAACTCCAACCATGAACAGAGAAACTTGTTATGGAAAGCAGGTAACCATTGATATAAATATGCTCAAAGCAAAGTTTTGTTTTTTGGGTTTAAGAACATGGGAATAATAGGGTATGCTTTTCAAGAAAGAGGAACTGTATACTAACAATCATACTGAATTTCAGGTCTTAAGATTCACACTCATAGACAATAAATCACAGGTTCTTTGAAAATGGGGCTAGATTATTTTGTCCAGTTTTGAGATATTATAACACTTTTAAAATAATAATATTGTTGTAAATTGCATTAAAACATCCATAGCATGGCGTGCGGGTTTTTTTCTTCCGATCTATGCATATGGCAGCTTATTCAATCATGTAGTCAGCTATCATGAGGTTTTCAAAACTGAAATCTCTGTAATAATGGGTTAAATACCTACTCCATGCTTGTTGCATGGGAAATTTACTTTAGACATTGAATGGATGTGGTAGATAATATCTTATGTTGATACTTCTTCCACGTCATAATTTTTAAACTGAATAATCTTCATTTATCCAACACATTCATCTTGAAATTCATTTTTGCTTTTTTGTATAATTGATAATCATTTTTTGCTGTTTAATATCATAAATTTTCTTAAAATCATGTTCATAGAATTTTTAAACAAAGTTAAGACATTAATTTCTTCAATTCTCACTCTCACAAATTCTGAATACAAGCATTCTTAAATTTCCCTGTTATTTGGTAAGACCAATAGTCGTCAATATAATTATAAGTCAGATTGAACTTGTAGATTTCTTTCTTGCTAGGGTTCTGTGCCAACACCAGTAAGTATTAGGGAGCATGGCCCCTACATGACCCTTCTTGTGGACTTTCTGGTTTTCTAAAAAATCCAGGGAATGATACAGAACTGTTGTTACTGCGTATGATACAACAACATGACATATCCAGTTGCCATAGTTTTGTGTCTAACCCCACAACCTGATTACATTGTTATTTTATGCATATGTAACTTGTTAACTGCTGTATTGGTGTAGAGGTCTGGCTTACTGTTTGTTACTATTGTATTTGTAAGTAAAAATAATTGTTTAAAAGTCTTTCCATGAATCTTCATTTTTATAAGTTCCTGTTTAATTGTTTTGAAATGTTCCCAAAAGAACAAATATCAGTATGTGTATTAGATTCGCTTATATCCTAAATTTAGTTCTCTCTGATAAATATATGTCATCTATTGATAGTACAAACTTATTCTATTGTTATGGAACTGGTATTATGGTGTAACCATATGTGTGCTCAGTATATTACATATATTGTACATAATTTTGCTTTCAAAGGTTTTAATTCATTTTAAATGTTGTATTGTAATTATACAAGCTCACTAATTAGCTGTAATACTAAATAATTTTGATTTGATCTTTTGAACATATTTTTTGTATTATTTTTAGCTTTGTCTACTAGTTACTTGCTGCTTATCATTGCATTATTTTGTTTTGGTTTTTTTTTCACTTTTTTAGATCTGAAATGTTTGATAGACCCTTTTTAGTGTTTGAGATCAAAACATAAAATACCATTATATGCTTCACCGTATTTGAATGAGATAATACTTCGGCCTTGATGGTATGTTTGTGTAAAAATCTGCGTGCCTCATCATCATAGGATCATTTCCAATTGTTATACTGGCCAGCACCCAGTTGCCACAGTTTGGGCCAGCTGAGCTCCATTCACAAATAAATTATTAATAGTGTCAAGACCAGGCAAGAAAATGAATATTTTTTTATGTGAATGATTTGTGTTCATCTGAGAGGGTTCATTTTTGAAAATCTTATTTTATCTTGGTGATTTTGATTATTTTTTTATTATTTTTCTTTTATATTTATGTTATTAAAATTTTACTTCAAGTAGGCCTATGAAAGTGCGCTACACCCAATGTCAAACATGTTACTCATGTCATATGATAACATATACTATGGTCAGATTTTAAGATGCATGTAGTTTATTATTGAAGAAATTATTTTCCCTATATTTTTTTTTATTTTTTATTTATTTATTTTTTTTGGCTTCAGTGTTGATGGAACTATATAAAGGCATGTGGTGTTTTTTAATCGTATGTTTTAAATTCAACATGTTCGCATAAAACGACTTTTGTGCTTTGTTATGAATCGCTAATTTTGTCTCCAATGAGTCAGTATTTTGTTTTTTTAAGTATTGTATATCTATTACAGGCATAAACCTTCCTTATTTAGATTTAATACAGCTAAATTTTTAATTTTATCAATCTGTTGAATAAGATGATAAGGTTACCTTAAGAGAAGTTTGTAACATTGATTTTTTCCATTCAGTTCTTGCAAACTGGCTGCAAAGGTGCATGATCAATGTTTGTCACTACTATACATACCTAACCTGATATATGTACAGTAGAGACAAACATTGATTGTACACCAGTGGCTGATAGCATGTGTTAAATATCCCAGCTTCAGTCCTCCCCCCATTTATTACTTGCTCTTGGTATCAGCAGAATGTTCTTTAAGATTCCCATAGTAATATCCAGAAATGATCTTGCTTCATATAAACTGAAGGCAGGCCACAGCCAAGGTCCAGTGGTTAGTGCGCTGGAATTGTAACCCGGCAATCTGGGTTCAAATCCCAGTTGCAGCAGGTCATACTTTTCTATGATAATTTGACAGAAATGTCGATTTTCCTCCATATGTGGAGAAGTTGCCAGCTACTTGTGGAAGGGTAAGTTAGTACTGGTTAGTATACAGTCCAGGAAAACTGGTTAGTTGAACCAGTCGCCATACATAACTGAAAAATTGTTGAAAAACGGCGTTAAATCCCAGTGACAGTATGTCAAATAAAAAAAAAAAAATAATAAATAAACTTAAGGCACTTGTAAATGCATTTATTTAATGAAAGTTCAGATTGTTTAAGTGATCTGATGTTTAATGTTCTATTTTTCTGTTGGGTCTCTATTTATCGAAGTCTTTTGATATCATTGTAATATCATGGTGTTTGGTGTGTTTGAATTTTACCTGTGTGTGTAACCCAGGATTTTATGTAGCAGTTATTTTGTATTTAAGATACTGTTCCCTATCTGTAAGGTATTGATTTAAATTAACCCACCATTTTAATCAATTTTAAACTGTTTGGTTATAAGTGTGACTGTATTTCTGTTTTACTTTTTTTTCCAGGCTTCAAAGGCAAAGCAAAGCCAAATCTTCTGAAACAAGAAACCCAAAGTTTAGCTTGTTTGTTTAGAATATTGTTCCGTATGTACAATGATGAAAGCAGAAGAAATGCCTGGCCCGATGTTGAAGCCAAGCTTGTGAGGTAAATTATTTGAATTATAAACTGCCATTCCTTGGTTTTATCAACTGTATTTTAATTCTTCCTGATGTCTGACTGAAAATATGACAGATATTATTAGAAGCAATGTATCAAATTTATCTTACTGAGTAACATTCATAAATCAATTCACCAAAATTTCATGCCATCTCAGAAATTATTAATTTGAATTTATGATTACTGACTGGATATGAATTGCTACCAACCTAATGCTGGAAAATATTAGGTCAACATGTGACCCGGCTCAACCAATCAACAGTAAGTATTCTGTATGAGGGTAAATATAAATGTATTGGCCTTCACTCTTGCATGCATGTCAGCATTAAGTGTGCAGAACTACTAAGGTAGAAGTTGGAGTTTGAGACTACAGACTGGGCTTATATTTATTTGATATATGTATTATATGACTGAATATAGTGTTGCTGAGATCATATGTCTCCCACCACTACTTATAAACACTTCTTGTTGGAAATTTGTCAGATGTTTTCAGGGAGATAATTGTTAGTGTAATTATGTAAATTATTCAGGAGAACTGTCAGTCATCGCTGAAATACTGCTGATAAACTGCGGTTAAATCGGCACAACCTGACTTGAATAAAATAAATACATCATTTAAGCATTTCTCATTAAAACTATTTCAAACATTCATCACAGAAGAGTTTTGTTCAAATTTTGTCTTTATGTTTTACATGTTTAGACCAGTGTAAAGGATGTATCTGAAACTGGATGGTCATTTTGTTTATTTAGTAAAAGAATGCTGCCTCTAAATATTGACTACAGTAATTTGTATTCCCTTTGTATTACCTTTCAGCATTTGTCATAGTTCATTGGAATATTTTCTGTCACTACAGTCAGACAGTCATCGTGAGGCTTGGTGTAATATCATCATTCTACTTATAACAAGATTACTCAAAATGTCGGATGAAAGGGTAAATATACCACAATGAAAATATGGGATATTTGTTCCCTTTTCCGTGTCATTCCCAGCATTGATGAACATGGGATAGTATCTTAATTTATATGCCATTTATTGTATCATTGTTTTACACTTAAATGAAATAATATAATTGTATAAACTGTAACATTTTGGGAGTGTCCATTGTTCATTCTGATATAAAGTTTTATATCAAATAAATATAAAATTAATCTTCATCATTAAAATTACAGTTCAAAGTGCATGCGTCGCACTATTATCCCCTGATGTGTGAGACGATGAACTACGACCTGAAACATGAACTTCGAGCCATTCTGAAGAAGTTCTTCATGCATGTTGGACTTAAGTTTGGTATCACTCATCCAGACAGGAGAACTACTTGATAACGTGTGAACACCAGACATGTGATCACTGGTGTATTATGTACATGTGAATAACAAACAAGTGTGATAGTGTTTGTACTGGTTGCATTCATGAAAGCTTTTTGTTACCTGGAATATTCCACACGAAAAAAGGTTGTGTGTGCAAGAAAAATAATCAATATCTTACACCATTCCTGATTGACTGAAATTAATTGCTATGTGCAATGTTACACATTTTGTGATTGGACCATTCTAGGTAATTAGGAATTGTTGATATGTCATTCAGCCAATGAGAAAACTTCTGTCATCCTAATAAAAGATACTATCATCTACTGGTATCTATTTTTTGCAAAATCTGTATATTTTTACTGAAACATGAGTACTTCTAAAAGATATAGTATATTTGTTATATATGATAATTGTAGGTACATTGTATTTGTAATTTTCTGGACAGAGATTTCCGTTAACTTTTGTTCTATTTCAAATCATATACATAATGAACTCATCTTTGAATCTTTGTGCTGGTAAAATTGAAAAATTAGAAACTTACAGGTGTAATACATTATAAGGTCATATAATGATTAATTATGCGCATTTTGCAATGGTTCTATTCAATAGTTGTGTTAAAATTGTTAATGTATCAAAATTTTCATACACAATCTTAAATTCTAAATTGAATATTTCGTACTAATGAATTAGATTATTTTCAATCAAGTTGTCGCCTCATCTAAATTATTTTATTTTTCAATAATGTTGTGTCTATATTTATCATCACTCAAACCTAAGATAGCGGCCACCTTCATAAAGCAGTCATTTCTGAACAAAGGCCATTCTTTGACCACCATTTATTAATAAAACATAGCAAAAGAACCACTGAATAAAGGCCAACTCCATATAAAGGCTTTATTTTTTCTCTTTCTTTCAAGGCTTTTGTTCACAAGTTTGACTATGTTGTGAAAACTGTTTACATTGATTCATAGATTTATAAATTATTTGATTCATTTGGTGCAGAACATTTCTTGTATTCACTCAAATTATTATATGGTCATTTGAAACTTTGTGAACAATAAGATTTTTTGTGGTTCACAAACATTTTTGTTTCCTGAATACTGCTTTACTGTTGTTGTAATTCATTATTTGAAGTGTTGTTTATGTACTAATGTTGTAATTATCATTATTAAAATCTCTGCTGCTCCTGTGATATATATTTGACCAGTCTAATATATTCTAACCTTATGAACTGACAAAAGTATTGTATCTCAATATTGAAGAGGCACTAATTAATCTTTAAGTGAGCCAATTATCTTGGTTAGTGAAGGTTGCAGCTTCTAGATTTAGGCTAGGTGCATGTTTTTAAACAGAAATTTACTGAATTTACATGATAAACTGTTATAAGTCTTTTATGTTCCTCGTTGCTCTTCTTTAAAGAGATAAAGAGTGCAAGTTCTGATTCAGGAGTTGAATCACTGAATGGGGGCTTCTGTGGTCGACTGGTTGCGGTCTTCAACTTGTAATCACTAGTCCCTCACTACGGCTGTGTGTTCGAACCGCCCCCCCCCCCCGGGAACCAAATTATACTTGTAAGGAAGCTGTCCACCTAGTTAGGAAAAACTGAAAATCACCATATGACCCTGGCTGTTGGTGTAACGTTAAAATCCAGTGGGTCACTTAATACTAACTGACAGATTATAGGAATATTCTTGAATGCCGGGTAAATATTGTTGTACAATACTTAAAAATTGATCATTAGGAATGTTGATAAATGCTTTCTGCTGGGATACATACAGCTTCTTATGCTCAAAAAATGTTTGAAAGTTGTTTGTGTTAAATAAATTTGTTCAAATTTTCGTAAGCCTTTTTTCTGCATATCATATCAACTGTTATGAAAGCATGACAGAAAAAATATTCTGCATTGTGCTATCTTATTCAATAAATGTGTTTGAGTGACAATTTGGTGACAAAATTCTTAGTTTAAGAAAGACATACATTTAAGACTCACAAGCATTTTTCATGCACAATGCTTCTCCATCTTGACATTCGCATGTTCATTTTTGCTTCTTGAATTACAAATATCATTTAAAGGTGGAAAATGAAATCTAGGGTAAAATACAGGTACATGAAATAAAGGCATTATCTCTGATTACAAATATCGCATTATAGTTAAATTATATTTAGACATGCATTTATCTAGATAGTATTCAAAAAATGACAGATTTTTACCCTTGACTTGTTTTTTCTCTGAATTTGTTTAAACTTGCTTCTGTTAAATTGCTTTGATTGTAATAATGAGTCATGAATTTGTAAATATAGGTCCTTTGATGTATATGTGTATTGTTACAGTTTAAAATGTAAGTATTTATATAATTAATGTATTTATTCATTTGAACTTCACTAAGTGAGGTCCTGTTTACCATGTTGATACCTATATATGATTGTCTGGTTGTTGTTCATCTCAGTTCATGCTGTTTACGGTATGTCATCGAATTTTAAAGTTTAATTTTGACTTAATTATCAGTGTGCAATCTGTTCCTTACCTGAAAGGATTTTAATTATTGATTAACAAACCTAATTTGCTGTATATTATAGCATTATTAACCACATTGTGTGTAATCCTTACCAGATTTTATGTGTTGGCTTAGACCCACGTTATGCATTGGTCCTGTCACATACCTAGTGCAATTTTTTTCTATTGTTCAGTTTTAGCAAGCTGCAACAGTGGATATCATCACAGGTTTTAGTTAGGTCAGTTCATAAGAATTGTAATTGCGGTCACATGAAATAAATTTGCTGCATGATTATCGTTTGAAATCTGGTCAGGATTTTCATAACCTAAATGTGTGATAGTTGTATGATAGTCGCAATAGCGTCATACAGTTGTCACAAATGTTTAGCATTGTGAGACATGAAGATCATCATACAATTGTTGTTTATCTATAATACTAGACACACGACAGTCCTGCAACATGTGTAAACTCTACAATGATGATTTAAGTCTGTTTTTATGTCACAAGATGACCGAAAATCTTGCGACCATTGTGCGACAGTCATGCTTTTTGCCAGTTTTCCTTCGCAGACTTGTGAAATATGTGGCAGGGGCTTAATGTATACCTGTTCCTGTGGTAATGAATTAGTCCTATTTATACGAATAAATAAATACTCTTAATCATGTGTGAAAACATATTTAGAGTATTTATAATATTTAATTGATTTGATATTGCGCATGAATGTATTCCATGAACAAGGTTAGGTTTCACACATCATTGAGAATTGTAATATAAGTGTATCAAGTTATTATGTTCAATCTGATATAATGAATACTATACATAACTTTGTGGTACTGTGTATGTTTTACGGTTCTATCGCATAATGAACTGTGTATTTTCCAACTACAAGTATAAATGCCTGAAAATTTTTGGTTTGACACAGATGACGATTGAAATATTTTCAAAGTCATGACCAGACATTTAAATATCTGTCAAATTACTTATAGTAACTGAGTTTGTTTTCTTCTGAGTTATAATCAGGATATTTGACAACAAATCATTGTATAAATGTTGTTTTGTTTCGTTCACTGTTAAAGTGTTTTACACTAATTATCATGTTTTATGATGTATAGAATTACAGACATATTGTGTCATTTAAAAGGATGAAAGATGTTAACGTATCATTGAATGTCTGCGTGATTTCCTATTCATGTTTGTTTGTATGAGATAAAATGTATAAATGTGTGGTATATTGTTTAAACATTTCACACAGGTTCTTAATAAACAACTTATATATTATTAGTGCCTTGTTTTATATTTTAATTGGTATTGCTGGCAGTAGTATCATCATACGACACTTTTGTTCGTGATTATAAAACTGTTGATTTACATTGAGCCACCAAAAGAATAGAAATTGGTGAAAGTACGGCAGTACCTTATTCTAACCACTGACTGATTCAAACATTTGTGATTATGATCAAAGTTTACATCTTATATTCTTGTTTCTTTATGAATTTACACTCTCAAGATTCTGTATTCAGGCCAGAAAAAAATAGTTACGTTTTTAGTTACATGACCTACTTTTTAGCACCGACTCTTAAGGTTCCTAATGGCAAAATCCAAAATAAGAAAATATTTGGGGATGAATCATATCTCATATTCTCACAAAGGGTGTTCAGAAGAAAAATTTAACCTTGTGTTAAACAGTATTGACTATTTAGTAATAATTATTTAGTATACACGACAAGAGGATGTCTCTTGAGGGTAATGTGATGAGTGTACATAAATATTTCATCATATATGAAATATGGAAGCCTTTTGATGCCATGTAAATGTTATGAATACTTCAGTTGAAACTGTCATTGATAAATTTGGAAATAAAAGTACTTGTATTTTAAAACAAGTGTTCCCCATTCACTCATTAATGCAAGTTGTACTATACTACATATTTATGAATTTACCCCAAGTATAATTCACTTACATTATAACATAATAATTCTATTTTTCATTTTACCATTTACCATATGTGACCATTTAAGTGGGAACACTTAATTTTAACCCAATATAATTCCATTACTATTTAAGTCCAGGACAAGACAACCATCATTTATGTAATACACATTTGTAACTTACTTTATGCAATATGCAAATTAGGAAGAAAAGATTTTATATTCATTTAAAACAACCCTTGAACCAAAAGGTACATCTGGCTGTGTCTCACACACAATAAAGATGAGATACAAAGATCAGTGTTCCATGAATATATATTTTACCTAGTACTCATAGCAGAAGATTGTACAATCCCGATCGCAGCAGGTCATACCCTTCTATGAACATTTGACAAAAAATGTTGATTTTCCTCCATATATGGAGAAGTTGCCAGCTCATGTGGAAGGGTAAGTTCGTACTGGTTAGTATACTATCCAGGAAAACTGGTTAGGTGAACCGGTCGCCATAAATAACAGAAAAATCGTTGAAAAATAGCGTTAAACCACAGTGACAATGTCACATAAAAACAAAAAGAAGATTGTACAATATAATTGAGATATCTGAATTGTCTCCCTTTGTAAATCTGCAGTGAAGATTTCTAAGTATGCCTTGACACTTTAAAACTGTTGAAAATAAGAACAAAAACTTACAGTATATTATAGTCATAAACTTTAATCAAATAGAACAATCAATTCTTTAGAAACGGTCACAAGCAAAAAAAACACGAAACAAGGTAAAATAATGATTATTTTAGTTGGCACTGATTTTATAAAGATCTCAAAAGATCCTATCATATCACAGACTGTCAATGAACATTATCACAGATGGTTAGTATTTAATATTCCTCCATATGTAATACAATCAGTAGATTTGGTTAGATAAGGATAAAAGAGCCAAAACATGACGTATGAATGAGAATATTGCATACTGTGATGTATATATACTAAATTCCTACAATTTTTTAACCTATATATCATATGTATTGTATATGTACAATGTATGTGGAGTCCTGCATGCAAATTTCATAAGCTACAAAATGCATGCCAATTACATGACATATCAACTCAGTTCATCAATTATTGCAAAAATGCAAGAAAATATTGATAAACATTCAATTTAAGAGGGAGCAAAGCTTTCCAAGCACGGATTTCACATGAAATTCCACAACTATTGGAAATTGTTCAGCTCTATGAATGTAGATTTTTTAAACAAACATGTACAACTGGATAAAAAATCATTCGTTTTCTGTATTTAGTGTTCTTCCCAACACTTTGTTAACTAAGTTACTCTGGGTACCTCGTTCAACAGAATCTCACCATTAAAGTTCTTGTGTACTTAAAACAAACGTTATTTGTCGACTTCTCATTAACTTGTATCATTTCAGCTTAAAACAAGTTCTTTCCTGAGGTGCATGTTTTACTTCCCAAGTCATAAAGTCATCTAATTAATTATAAATCAAAATAGTGAAACCTGTACAATTCATCAAAAATTCTGTATAAGCCTTTATACCTAGTATCAAATATTCCTGCACCCCACAAATTTTATATCATTCAGTAAATAACTAGCTATTCAGCCCTAGCCTTCATATAAAAGTGATCATATCTGATTACAGAAAAATACTGTCAGTAAAGTAAGCGATTGTGACATTGTGTTTATAAATTAAATCAACACGAAGTATCAACTATCACAAATTGAAAAAAACGTAAGCAATAACAGAATGTGGGTCGTACTTCCACACCTAAACACTTGGGCATTGATAAGAATCATTATTTCAGTCACAATGAAGTCCCAACGTACATAGTTCCAGAGGATCCCTTTGACACATCATTTACGTCGACCCCTTGCTGGTCTGGTATTCATTGTGGCTTGTCTGTTTGTATTACCTGCAGGCATCCACTTTCCTACTGTATGGTCATCTTTGGTAATTGGTGGTAACCCCTGTGACTTTGCATGTAATGTTTCTTTTGTCAGTGTCGGCATTGAATTCCTCATCGTGGTATTATTCTTGGTCGGCGGTGGTGCTTGTCGTGCTGTCAGAGGTGCACGCATTCCTATATTTGGACTCTTCTGTAGTGGCCGGGGGGACTTGAAATTATTCACATCTAGTTTGTCCATTGTTTTTGCCTTTATGTCTGGTTCTGGTTTTATTGTGCCTTTCAATAATATATCTTTAATGTCTCTCACATCACTGGATATTTCAATGTTTTGTTCACGAAGATTTCTCATTTCTACGTATTGTTGTTTCATCACTTCTCTCATCCTTTCAACCTCAGATCTCATAGCCCTACCGGCACGTTCCAGTTCCTCCTTGAATTTTTCACTTAAAGCACCCTTCTCTGATTCCAGACCCTTGATTTTTGAATTTTGTTGATCAATAACATTTCTAGCTTTGCCAAGTTCCTTCTCCATTGATGAAATTTTATCTTTCATTGAGGCAATTTCTTGCTTTAATTGTCTCATTTCATCATTTTGCTCTTTTAAACCACTATCTGAATCTAATTTATGATGATCATTTCTTAATTTTCCTATTCGCTTTTGTAATTGTTCTGCGTAGCTTTCAGTTTGTTTGACAAGATCTTTCAGTTGCACTATTTCCTTTTCCTTCTGCAGAATAGCAGTGTCTTTCTGAACTCCATCTTTAGCTAGAGCACTTATCCTGTCTTCTCTCCTAACTAAAGAATCTTTCAAGTCATTTATTTCCTCTTCCTTTTTATCTAGTGCCTTTTCTTTCTCTTGTATAATGTTACGCTTTTCTGCATCATGATTTTTCGATTCTACAGTCAATCTCATTCGTAACGCGTCTATCTGCTGTTCCAATGCTTTGTTCATATTTATAACAGTTTCTAGGACGCCTACAGCTTCCGGTGGCATTGAAATGCTGCTGATGCCCTCAGCGGGGCTTTCACCAGAAGTAGCAGTTGACGGTCGGGATGCTGAGGGAGATGCATCACTTGATGGAACACTTAGGGAGCTGTCCTGGGATCGGGCCGTCAGCATACTTTGACCCTGTATCCCCAGTTTGTCCTGAAAAGGAAATGGTTCGTAATTTATATTATGTATTCATTGAAACATACCAAATATATCTACGTGGTATTTTTGTAGATTATACAGTTTTATCTAGAAAGTAAATCAAAATTCCTCTTGTGAAAATATGATATCGCAGTATACTCGGTGCATATAATTAAACTGCCCCAGTGGGGGTTGAACATAGAAAACGTTCCACGGTTGAAGAATAACGTTTAAGTGTCAGTTATTGTACAATGTACGAATTTATCAAAAGGAGAACTTTGTAGAACATAACATACCCTTGATTTGTCACGTTTATCACCTGGGGCCATTATGGTTCCACCAGTCGCCATGCCTGAAAATACATACAAGAGTTGTCTTAAGTCCAAATATAGTTATCCGTTCACTTTCGTTTGTCAACATAACCTAAAGGCGCTTCTTTAGCAAGTTTATTTCTTCTTTCTGAACGTTTTCTGCTTGTTTGGACTCAATGCAGTACTTTCTATACGAAGGTATGATATCATGATATCGAACTTCCTTATCAAAGAAGGGAATAATGTGGACCAATTTACAGATTGCTATTTCTATATTTAGAAGGTGTATGATTGTCGTAAATTATGTCAAAATGTACCGTGCTGAACAATGCTTGGATGAGTTCAAATTAGTGCCATTTATTAACAGTATGTCGTATTCCATATTTATAACTGCTCTGTTTTGTTTTTATTTTGTGTTAGACGATCAATATCGCCATCATCAAAACCATTTAGTTCATCAAAGTGTGTTTCCACAGCTACTTCATTCATCTTTGTTTAGCTTAAATCCTCAAGTTTAAAGAATATCTGTTGGACCTGATCCAATTAAAAGCTTATCAATTTTATAATATTACGCATTTAAATGCGCCTTAAAACCCTGGAGTTTAGTTAATCAATCCATATTTGTGCCACTTAATAAATTTACGTCGCAAGGAATTTTATTTCTTTTTATGTTCAAAACCACAAATTGTGTGTCATTCAATGGAGATCCAATACCATTCAATTATCAATGTATTCGTTACATAGCGACACATTGTGAACCAACATGTACATATACCTATAAGTTGGTCAGTCTGCAATAACTCTTCCTATAAGAATTCTTCTGAGTCTGCTTACAATTTTAGTTTAGCGTTTTAGTTTCGTACTCCTGTACACGTGAGTTTGTTTTGTAAGATGTAGAGCATGTTTGACATAAGCATGGTATAATCAAACAGATTTATACGTACGAGCTTGTGTGAATGTCATTTTCACGTTTTCTTGTGTGTTTGTTATGTTAGTTTCAAGTGTATGTTTAGGAGTAGTGTATTTTTTTTATATAAGCATTACACTTACCCTTTAAGGGGTATGTTCATCTGCGAGCGAGGTTAGTGTTGTGTATCACGTGATGTGATTTTATTAATAGTTGTTAAGATATTAAGTAGTTGTATATCTTTATCCGACAAGATATGATACGATTTCAAAAAAAGATATCTTGAATAAAATAACTAATTGAGTGTTATCTGAATTTATATATTTTGTAAAACATAATGGTTTACCCTCTGTTTTATAGATCGAGGCTCGATTACAACCCAGCTTTAGATAGAACATAAAATGGTTCAATATTCAATAAAAAGACGTTGCTGTCATCAGTTCTTAATATAAATCACTTCACAACAAAAAAAAATACAACGTAGTAATAAAAAGATCAAATACCGAGCCGTCTCAAGAGAATCTCCTGCTTCATCTTCACAGATTTCGGTCTGGAATTCATCTTTAAACATTAAAATCCAGTCAGAGTTTCAAATTCAGACCACCATTTTATATACAAAGATACAGTTTTATTCAAGTGCTTTCAACTGTGGATCGACTTTATTTACCTAATGCGATTAGTTATTGGGTGGACGGGACCACAAAGAACCGCACAAACTTTTCACCTTTTAGCCATTTACTATATTTATGTATGTAGATTAAACGAGGCGGAAGATCCCATGAGAAAGAAATGAGTTGAAATTCGTGAAAGGAGATAAACTTTAATATGCAGACATTCTTGATTCGAGAGCATTGTACATACATTGTGCATATCCATTTTATATTCCGCACTGAATGTTAAACAGGTGAAACACATGCACGCTTCTAAAAATATGTACATGTATGTCTGAACTCAAAAGCAGTATTATAAGAAAATTATGCAGGAAAATCATAATATAGGGGTATCTGAATAATTGTATGTCATTATTAATGGATAAAAATAAGGGCCTGGGCCAATGATGTATCATGTATCATTACAATAATTTGTGATATCATATGTCCAGAGAGTTATAATTAGTAATACAAGATCGTGGATGTATTTTGAAATCTTCTGTCGAGACAAGGAAAGGTTCTAACTTTATTATAATCATGAGTTTAATAAGATTTGAAAACTTCTTAAAAAATAAGCGAAAAAATGGAACAAAATATTTTTTCACGGGGTTTAACGTTGCACCAAACGCAAGGGCCATATGGCGACTTTCCAGCTTTAGCGGTGGAGAAAGACCTCACAGGCGCATACCTGGGTAGAAACCCCGACCTTCCGTATGCTAGCTGGAGAGCTTTCTTACATTATAAATTTTGTACTGGAAGGGATTCGAACTCACAGCGGTGAGAGGCTTGTAATGACTAATCTGTGACCGAACAAAACATGAAATACATAAAAAAACTAAATTCTAAAATCCGATGCTCTTTTATGAAGATAACCACGGTACTTATCTGAAAAAAGCGACTTTATAATTGTATTAATCAAACTAGTGAGAAATCAAATATTTCACTGGTTCATGATAATACATAGTAACACTTACCCCTGTAATACGCTGTCAATTTGTGCATTATTTTAGTTTAATAATAATGCATGAAATCGTGCAATCCTGAGGTGAACAACTTCACGGGTTTTATTTCGATGGAGATGACATTTAACAAAAAGTATTGCGTAAACAATTAACGATTCCTTTTATTTGTATTGTATAGTTATCTTCCTTTGAATTAAATATATAATAAGTTCATGTTTTCACAAATTGGGAACAAAAAGAAAATCCGGCGAATAACGTTCACGTGTTACCAAAAACAAATTCAAAATATCATGTCTGTATGTTATATATTCAGATCAGTAGTTTAAAAAGAATTGAAACGTGAAGAAGAATTTTAAATTTAACATTTGGTATGATTCTTGTAACATTATCCAGGTGGATATCTACATGATAACAATAGCCTAATCACCTTGTGTGATGTATTCTTTGTTGTCAGACATCGATTTTTTTAAATACAATAGACATTGATTGCAATTCGATGACATAGCGTGGTATTTATTTAATCAAGGTCTAATTAAACTGTATGCTACAGTATTGTAGACATAGATAGAGGTCATGGGTCAATCATACTGACATATATCCACCAATCTAACCAAACGCGGCGATCCATAGAATAGTGTCACGTAGAAGTTCAAGATGTTTGCTCATCCGAAATCACGAACATTTTATACTGTTTGGCTTAGTCTACGAACAGTGCTTAATTTAAAGTGTGCAATAGTCGCGTAAACGAGTAAGTCGAAGAAAGCGTATCTCGATAACACAAGAATAGCTATGATATCTCAAACTTACGACAGTACGCTGATAATCGACATTGTTTGTGAGTGATTAATCAATAAAATAAACATTTATTGAGAAATTATATATTTACATGCATCGCGATATTTACATACCGCGCGATATTTACATGCCTTACGAGTTCTTTACATACATCGTGATATTTACACACATCGTGATATTTACATTCACCTTGATAATAACATACATCGTGATATTTACACACATCGTGATATTTACATTCACCTTGATATTAACATACATCGTGATATTTACACACATCGTGATATTTACATTCACCTTGATATTAACATACATCGTGATATTTACACACTTCGTGATATTTACTTATATCACGATAAAATTATTTACATGCATCATGCCTTATTTTCCTACCCTGACTTTAAGACTGTTAGATGATAGTACATATACCTTAACGTGTAGTTTTTGGTTCTCTATCGTTGTATTTACATTAGGATTCGGTTTATACGCCTTGATAGAACAAATAGCTTGAACGTTGCACTTTTTAGATACAAACTTATATTTCCTGATTATATCTTAATATTTTCGAGGATTTGCTTTCAAGTTTTTGTCCTCGTCTTGAAGTTGAGTACATATATATACATATATATACTTTACGATCGTCTCAACTCGACGATTTGGGTAGTAATACAAACTGCTTGGTTGAATGTCGAATTCCTACTTAGAGCATCGTATATTGTATGTACTGTATCACATGTTTTAATGGGTGTTATTCAGGACATGCTGATATTAGTCACATGAACCTGTTGTATTTTTGTCTGGATGGAATTAGAAGAAACTGATAGAGTCAAAACCATTGTGTAAGCCGTGTAACAAGAAGGAACTGGGGACTGGATTGTAAAGTCAGCCACTTTAGTTAATCATGAACAAAACTATACATCGTGTTTGATACATCCACTCTAATGTAATGTACCGAAGGTTACCGGAAATGAAATCAAGCAACTTGAACAGAAATCTATGGCAACAAAAATAGCATTGGAAGTTTCTTTCTCGGCGCATGGCATTCGGAACATTTCAAAGAATATTAACTGGAACGCCATTAAGTGAATGGATGGTTAATATAGCGCGTGTTCAATTAGTCTAGTTTCCGTAAATTAGTCTAGTTTCTGTGAATTAGTCTAGTTTCCCTGTATAAGTCTTGCTTCCATGTATTAGTCTAGTTTCCGTGCATTAGTCTAGTTCCTTTGAATTAGTCTAGTTTCCATGTATTAGTCTAGCTTCCATGTGTTAGTCTAGTTCCCATGTATTAGTCTAGCTTCCATGTATTAGTCTAGTTTCCATGTATTAGTCTAGCTTCCATGTGTTAGTCTAGTTTCCATGTATTAGTCTAGTTCCTGTGAATTAGTCTAGTTTCTACGTATTAGTCTAGTCCTGTGAATTAGTATCGTTTCCATGTATTAGTCTAGTTTCCAAGTATTAGTCTAGTATCCGTGCATTAGTCTACTTCCTGTGAATTAGTTGTTTCCGTTCATTAGTCTTGATTCCGTGTATTAGTCTCGTTTCTATGTGTTAGTCTAGTTTCCATGTATTAGTCTAGTTTCCATTTATTAGTCTAGTTTCCATGTATTAGTCTAGTTTCCATGTATTAGTCTAGTTCCGATGAATTAGTCTAGTTTCCATGTATTAGTCTAGCTTCCATGTGATAGTCCTGCTTCCAAGTGTTAGTCTTGTTTCTATGCGTTAATCTTATTTCTGCGTGATGGTCTAGTTTCCGTGAATTAGTCTGATTTCCGCGTATTAGTCTAGTTTCCTTATATTTCACTACTTTCCGTTTATTTGCTAATTTGATATTTTCATTACAACATTTAAAACCTCAAATACTAAATTAGTAGAACAAGATGGAAATGTTTTAAACGATGGTGAGTCCCAGTCAAAAATGAACTTAATTACAGCTTTCTGCAAGAATAACCTCTTCTTGAAAAAATATTATTACAAATGACATTGGCATAGCTTTGCTTAATGTTTAAATGATGAACGTGTCAGAAAACTTAATTGACGTTCAATCTTTTTTCCTTAACGTACTCGGGAAGTTATTATACACAATAAATTTATTTTATTACCTTTATAAAACTATCCATAAAAGAGAGTTATCCACTACATAAGTACACTGGTATTTGATATAATACACTGTATTTTATCGAACAGATAATATACAAACATGAATTACCCCCAAATGTTCAATAATTACAAAGTGCAAAGTAAAAAGCACTGTATGTAACCCTATACTGTGACAACTGGCGAACGATCAACCATTGTGTGTTAAGTTGTTTGCGAACTAATTTGTTTTACTCATTCAATTATCATTTAGAATCAACAAAATACAACACATAACCATTGTACTACTTCGAGTGAATCAACGAACCACATGACAAGTCGGAATAGTTGTATCTCTCCAACAACAACTTAATGACTGTATTATAAGAACATCAGTAGATTAAACACGAGCTATGGTCTTGGATATTGTCTAACCTAATCTCAGATATTATACTCGGGTGTTGATTTATTGGCCTTGGCCGGAGTTTGGGGGTTTCCGCGAGAGAAGTTCGATGTGGCCGTTGTCAAGAGATGACCGTCGCTGGTTAGAATAACAAAACAAATCATCGATGAAATACTATCTTTAAACCTTTTTCAACATGTATACTATTTGTGGCATCTATATCATCTGCACCCACACGTAACGACAACCCAAACACCTTACTTAGATACATTTATGTTGTAGGGTTTGTACGAATTCATGTCTCTACGAGTAGCGCTTATTCGTATGTTTTGACTTTCTCAGGAAACATATCTACAAACAAGTCTTAATTTTTCCTTTTGTGGCTATTAAGGAACTTTTCACATTTCACTATGATTGAAATGCAGTGAACGTTTGAAATAATAATTACAGTTAACCTCGATAAAACCTAGGGTCACCTTTGGGGTAAAAACCATCGGTCTTAATACTGTGGAGGTCCAATAATCAAGCGGGGATATATAGGAACCATTAAAATACCGGTCCGAAAATAAATGGTCACTTTAAAAGGAATGCTCTTTATTGTATCGTTGTTGTGAGATGATGTTCATACTAAAGATGCCGATGAGTGAGGTTTTACTGTATAATTATAATCAGACCAAAAATATTGCGTGTTAACCGGACTGACCGACTGACAAAATCCAAAATGCGAAAGTATTTGGGAATGAATCGTACCACGCATTTTCACAAAAGGTGTTCAGAAAAATATAAAATATAAAAAAAAATACCTACCTACCCAAACTTATTAGTCAAGTAACCGTAAACATCAGTATTTTTTCTAGCTCCACCGTAATTTCGTGAGAACTGA
Source organism: Lutraria rhynchaena (assembly GCA_008271625.1). NCBI lineage: Eukaryota > Metazoa > Mollusca > Bivalvia > Venerida > Mactridae > Lutraria > Lutraria rhynchaena. The sequence goes on from VIBL01000042.1 coordinate 1,564,592, forward strand.
TCTGCATATCGGGGCACATCAAAGCCAAAAACTCAGAAATACGTAGCGTAACTTACCGCATATCCACAAGGGTGAAAATATCGATAGATTTTATAAGACAAAGTAAATAAAGTAGCTGTTCACTGATCGCATTTATCTTTGACACACGGTGTTGAAAAAGTCCCTTTTCTGTCGATCAATATTTAACGTACAGTTTTTATAAAGCGATCATTAGTTAACTGTATTAAGACGGTATTCATTGAAAAGTAAATTAAGAACAGAAAGGTTTAATTCTATGTGCAGTTCATTGCTTTGTTAAATTATTTTGTTCGCAATGTTTACATAAATGAACGTGCTTTGTTTAATGCTAAAATCATACAAAATAACGGAACATTTGGAGATTAGATTTCAATAAATCGACTAATCCAGTAACTTTAGAAACAAGTATATTCATTGACTTCATAGACATTGATAGCTTTATCTTAGAGCGACCTGCGTGTAGATTGTTGTTACAGTAGACTTACTTGATATGATAAGTGTACCAACAGAATCAAAGAAGATAGAAATTTTAACAATATCTAAATTAAACTAGTTACACACGCATAAATACATGTACATGTGTATTTATTTCTTGTTCCTGTATACTGATTATCAAATCTGAAAACAGACTTAATGTTTCCACGTGGATAAAGAAAACGTTAATAGATATTGCGTTAACATTTCGTCATATCATTGCCTACAATTTGCACGTTTTTTTTTTGTATAAATAAAACAAGAAAACTGCTGGTTTTAATTGGGTTGGAACTGATTTCAGTGTTTGCTAAAATGAAGTAATGAATGAACGTTAGTATAAACTTAAAATGACCACTATAAGTGTTTTTTTTCTATTGATTATATGAATTCTAATTGAGCGAAAGTTCACTTTTACTAAACTGTTTGTACATCATAGACTACTTTACCAACGATTATGTTATTTTCTGAATATTATCGAATAATTTTCAACAGGAATAAAACAAATACACTCAACTGTTTTATTACTTCAGTTAACCCCTTCACCATTTCAATGATGGGCAAAAACAACTCGCATGTAACGCATCAATACTGTGTCCGACTCACTTCCAATACAGTAGATTTATTTTACCAAACATCCGTATTTGACGGCAATTTTAAAATCACAAGATGATAATAATTCTAAAAATAACTAATTTAAATATCCTCGTGTCATCATAATGAATCCAAAAATTAATGACGTACCTATATTTATCGTGGGGACTTTTCTTTCCAGTGCTGGGGACCTCTTCGTCATTTCTGCGTAATTCAGTCATACAAACAACTTAACACGCACAGAAACTGGTGGAAAAAGCGCAGTTAAGGACACAATCACTTCGTGGTACTTTTTCCTAGTTTTATACTGTATACTTATTATTACTGTATTATTATATTCTATTTACAACAAAGACGCCTAGCCATCGAGTCGACGATAATATTGTATACATAAAAGATTGTGTCCGTCATTTTGGTGAGATGACTAATTCGATACCATTAGCTCTTTGTCAAGTTTTATCTTAATGTTTAATAAAATAATTGCTGATATTTATATTTAGCATAAATTTGTTACATTTTTGTAAGGTCGTTTATTTCCACAAAGACAAATCGGACTATGTATTGCGCCTCGGGAAACCAGTTAATATAATATAGTACCGGTCCAGTGACCGCAGTGGAAACATTTTGCAATAACAGTTACACGTTTTCACCAATAAATGTAAAACTCAGATAAATATATCGGAAACACATGAGAAAGATAACTGCTGCATAACTAATTTATCATCACATCGAGTTTCATCCCTTTTACGTTCGTACTTGTTTACGATATTACTTATAAGATATACGGTAAAACACGGTTATTGTGAACTCCGATATGGCGAAGAATTGCATAAAGTGAAGTATTCATTTTACCTAGAACACTACCTTCGTCGTTTCGTCGTTAATGATACAGTGAACTTTGGATTTACAGTAAAAAAATGAGACCACCTTCGTGACCCGAACAATCGGTCGTGATAATGTAAAGACCTGTATTTAGTTCTTCCATTTCTAGCATACTCTCAAAAAAAATCTGAACCAAGTTTCGTATCTAATTCAATCATCCACTGACCTTTTCCAAGAATTCATTTAGTATTGTCACGCCAACAATCGACTTTCCTGGAACGTGGTTCATTTAATCTGAACAAAATTAGTTCAAATCATTCAACTAAAAGTTTAAAAAAACTATTTTTATACACCAATATCACTGAAGGAAAAGTCATTCTATACACTGAATAGCACACATGTTTTACCAAAATACACGTTATATTACTTAAGAATAGTTATCTCCCTTGGATTTACGAAACTTGATTAATATAAAACAGGCAAACTATTTAGTAAGCCATCTTGACCGTGAGGTGCAAGGTACTATATTTTTTGGGAGATGACAGTCGTTGGTTCAATCCAAACCGAGATACGTTTTCCGAGTATTTTTATGTATCTCTTCTCTGAAACGTTGTATATTACATTTCTTGCTCAGATAAATAAAATAATTATTTCAAAGTATTGAACCATATATATGGTATTGAAAATAAATCACCACCTGAATGCACAATCTACTAGCCTAGGCCTTTGGGCTAGTGGATTAGCGCAACGACTGAAATACTTAAGCATTTAGCATCTGGTGAACTTTGAAAAACCTGGTTTCATGATATTTACCATATCTTTTGGTCTTACAAAGTATTACATTTTTAGTTGAACAAAAAGGCTTATTAGGTAATTTTAAACATGTGCTTTTTTACCTTTTAAAGCAAGGTTGTTACAGAATTAGAATTCTTTATAAATATATCTCCTGAGTATATAATTGCTCTTAACTGCTGTTTGTTTGTAAAACTTTACATCTTAATTCATTTTGATGGAGTAAAATTTATAGTTTTCATATTGCATTTTATGTACATATAATATCAGCTTCTCAATGCTGTTTATGTGTCAGGTGTTCCATGCTTGAGTGTTTATGGTCTCTGACTAGTAATCACTACCCCCTCACCAGTATGAGTTTGAATCCCACCAAGGATAAAAATTCAAGGAAGTGTAAGGAAGCTGTGCAGCTAGCTTATGGAAGATTGATGGTTCTACCCAGGTGTAAGTCTGGGATCTTCTTCCACTGTTCAAGCTGGAATTCTCCAAATGACCCTGGCTGTTGGTGCGACATTAAACCCTAGTGTATTTATGTGTCGTTTCAGATCTAATTCCATCAATATATTAATTTCCATAATATATGATCAAGTCATGTATTGTGCATTTTATTTGTTGCCTGTTATGAAAAATAAATGATATGTAAGTTATGTGTTTGTTTGTATTGTCCTTAGGGTATTATCATACATTAGTTTGTCCTTTGGTAATGATCTTACAGATTTTTTTCGATACATGCAGGCTGTGATAATACTATTCAAAAGTAGGAGATTCCATTTATAAACAAATTATAACATTTAATAGAAAGACAAAACGGCACACTTACATGCATGCAAAGTACTAGTAGTTAATACTCGAATATGTATGAAACAATACATTTTAGAAAATATTTTACTCATGGTCCGCATAATAAAATGCAAACGGAATTTATGTTGCAATCCAGGCCTTTTGCTATCAATAGCATGAGCTTACTGAATTTTATCATTCAAACAAGATAAGGGGTCAATATTTCAAAATAAGAGAACATTTCGTTACCAGCAGGCAGATGAATAATCCTCCGTTATTCAAGAATTGAATTCATTCATAAGTGTTCACAAATACTCCCCTAGCAATTAAAACAGCATAATCCTACCATCTACTTTGAGTCTCCCCTGAAAATACGCATTACGGCATTTAACGGTAGATATACAACATTTAGCGGCAAAAAAATAAGCGATTAACGTTATATTAACGATATTTAACGTTAAAATTGTGACATTTAACGACAGAAGATTTTGCGATATTAAGCGGCAGTTCCGACACTAAACGGTAAGTGCGATATTAACGGCAAAACAACATTTAACGGTGCCACATCGACCACGGATGCGCCTGTATCTGGGTTCTCCTGTACATGTTACCTCTATCAGCTATATAGTATGAGAGCAACACGTGACGGAAATTTGAAACATCTTAAACATGATGTATTTATCACATGAACTCCAAACACAAATACAGAGTGATAAAGCAATATCCAATGTCTCTAGGCGACTTTTCCAGATTCAACGATGGATGAAGTCCCCGGAGGCACACCTTAGTAGAATCATCGACCTTCCGTAAACTTGACAGCTTCCTCAGATGAGAAATCTGCCTAGTCCCACGCGGTATTCGAACCCATTGCAGTGAAGGGTTAGTGATTAAAAGTCAGAGACTATGCACACTCGACCACGGAGGCCCCATATCTAATTGTAAATTACCATAAACTTAAGGAAGAATTCTTAGAGCAACTCAAAGCAATAGTTCATTATATTTGAATAAAACATATACTATCAAAATGCACAATGAATTGACAAATCTCAATTATATCCACACAATATAATACAGTGATTACTGTCTGTGAAACAAACCACAACAAAAAGTTGAGGATACAAGGATTAATACACAAATGTTCAAGCAAAGTACATGTTCATGATAGCTTGACACTTGAGATATTCCAATCTCTCCGTATTCTCACAACACCAACTTTAAAAAAAAACTATGAATCCATACAATCATCTCCTTTTCCAAAGCATTCACATACTATTCGAAGGGGACATGCAGAGTATGTGAGGTGTTCGCTGTTTCTTGTGTTACTTTCGGCGTTGAGACTTCTTATCCTTATTTAATACCGGAAGTGACGGTTTCAATGCTCCCATATTGACTCCGTTATACACTTTACTTCCACCACGTGCAGTTGTTGGTACATGGATAGGAGGTGCTACATATTCTTGTGATGGAAGTAAATGACTTTGACCACCATGATGTTGTTGCTGTTGCTGCTGTTGTTGCTGCTTCTGTAATTCTAGCTCCTTGGCATCATCGTCAAGACATCCATTGACCAACAAACTTCTAATATCCTTAATATCTTTGCTCATGGTGTGGTTTTGTTCTCGTAATGATCTCATTTCTTCCCATTGTTTCTTCATTACATCACGCATCTTTTGTACCTCAAGACGCATCGAATGCGACACTTTCGCTAATTCTTCTTTGAACTTTAGTTGAAGAGATTTTTTTTCAGAATCCATCAACTTCAATTTACCATTTTGTGTGGTTATAACTTCCCTTGCTTTGGCAAGTTCTGATTCGAGAGTTGTCAGGTTAAGTTTCAGATCACTGACCTCTTTTCTGAGTTCATTGACTTGCTCGTCTTTTTCTCCGAACACACCTTCTTGTTCAAGTCTTTCCTTTTCTTTTGTAAGATTTGCAAGCTCGGCAACTAAGTCATTTGCATATGTTTTCGCACTAGTAACTTCAGAATTTAGCTGATCAATTTGTCGTTTAAGTTCGTTTATTTGGCTGTCACGTAGCTCATTCTGTTTCGAAACTGATTTGATTGTTTCGTCTTTGTCTAGAATTTGACTTTTCAAAATGTTTATTTCTTCACCCTTTTCTTTCAACTTAGATGTTGTTTCGGCCAATATGGCTTGTTTCTGCGCTTCATGATGCCGATTGTCGTAATCTAATCGGAGTCGTAGTGTCTCAATCTGTCTTTCAAGAGTTTTATTTATTCCGACTAATTCATTGATAGGGCTGTATTCGTCTTCAATTTCAGTTTCAGACTCTGCCGGGAGTGCGTGCGACGCCATTAGAATACCGGAAGCAGCACCTGCGCCAGAATCTGCTTGAGGATCTTTTAGATAACCTTGACCTTGTATTCGGAAATGTCCACTACTGCCTCTAGCACGTGCTCTTGCACTCTGTAAGTGCATTAAGATAAAAAAAATGCATTGAAATATTTACGTTAAAAACTAGTATGTTGATTAACTGATGATATTCGTTGATCCTACATGTATGTTACCTTAAGATTTGATGAGGGCACGAGATTAACAAGATTAAGGTGTGTTCAACTCTATAGCTTCTTTACGTAATCATTGTATTATTTGCATGCCTAAATGTCAATGATCTAAGATTAGAATATAAGCCATGTTGGTATGCATTTAGAAACAATCCAGGTTTACCATTTGTCTGAGACAAAGTTTATAAGTAAAACCTCAAGATTAAGACCAAATCAGGGACCGGAAATACTAATCGGTCTTTATACTGAGGTGGTCTCATAAAAAAAGTTGAAATATAGAGGCAAAAATGGCGTAAATATGATAATGAGATGGTAATAATGAGGTGGTCTTAATATTGAGGTACAATGTAGTTGCTAAGTGAGGCTTTACTCTACTTACACTCGGCGTCATTTCCTTGCGCAAAGGCCTCTGTTTCTTCGTATTCCTAGAATGTGAGAAAGTGCACTTATTATTTGGTTGTAATGGAGCTTGACAATACGTTGGGAAACACGTTGTTTAGTTTTGTCGACTGTCAGCATTTTAAAGGCATTAATCCATTCAAATCAATTGATTTCATTTGCGTGAATATATAAATATATATGTATGTATGTATGTATGTATGTATGTATGTATGTATGTATGTATGTATGTATGTATGTATGTATGTATGTATGTATGTATGTATGTATGTATGTATGTATGTATGTATGTATGTATGTATGTATGTATGTATGCATGTATGTATGTATGTATGTATGTATGTATGTATGTATGCATGTATGCATGTATGCATGTATGCATGTATGTTTGTATGTATGTATGTATGTATGTATGTATGTATGTATGTATGTTTGTATGTATGTATGTATGTATGTATGTATGTATGTATGTATGTATGTATGTATGTATGTATGTATGTATGTATGTATGTATGTATGTATGTATGTATGTATGTATGTATGTATGTATGTATGTATGTATGTATGTATGTATGTATGTATATCGACATTTTAGTAACTTTGTTCTACATTCGTTTTTATTTTTAAAAAATTATTACGTTTTCAAAATATGATTAATTTTTCACGTTCATACTTATATATTTAAATTGTAATAAGATTATAATGAATTGTTAAAAATGAAGAAACTGGTAGTGCGGTGTCAGGCTATTATGTATATTGCAGTGTTGTGTTGGTTGGCGTCGGACCCTTGTTCACATAGTAACATTGATAAAATGGACCTGAACCCGCGTTTGAAGTCATCCCACGTGACCTTTGGGTCAAGATAATGGAATCCATTCAAAGTAATAAAACGATTTTCAGTTACATACGGCGGCCGGTTCACCTAGCCAGTTCTCCTGGATTGTATACTAACCAGTACTAACTTACCTTCCACACGGAGCCGGTAACATCTCGGCATATTGAGGAAAATGGACATTTATGTCAATTTCTCATAAAAGGGTATGACAAGCTGCGACCTGGATTTGAATCCGAGTTGCCGGGTTTGAAGTGTAGCGCTCTAACCACTGGACCACGGTCTCGGCCTCAACGAAGGGAAATAAAGGATCGTGTATGAATTGAATACTAGTAAAATGCGCTCGTTTTAAATCCTTGAACAGTTATGACAGTGTCATGAGAAATGGGAAACACACGTGATGAATTGTACGATAGCAGAGGTATGTTAGAAAGTTATATATTGGTCAAAGGTTTAAACGGTGTTTGGGATTCAATCAGGACAATAAATACTTCTTTACCTTTCTGAGCGATACATCTGCGAGAATCCAAATGATTTGCATAAATTAAAATATACATGTATTCCGATCACACAAGAGGGGAAATAATATCAATTGCGAACAATATTTGATACTTTTTTCCAAAATGCAGTAAAATTGTTACCGCCTAGAATTTTTCTCGAAGTAAGAAATACACTGAGTCGAATTTCTATATGCCCACTGTATAAAACTTGAATGGAAGAACCCATATAAGTGAATTAAACTTTAGGTTTTACAATCAATCTACACAAAGAAATCAAGTATTCGTGGTAAATGTTGGGTTGAATGTATTAAAAGTCCACCCGGTAATCAACTTAGAGTGTCCAGTGATCTTGTTCCGGTGATTTAAAATACAGGACGTTTAGAAATTCGGCTCTTTGTATTATATTTTAAAAGTGAGAAATGAACAAGCCTGTTTGTTGATACGTATTCATCTATAGATGCATATTTATCAAATAATGCTATCGATAGAATTAAGATAAAATCATTCCATTTCATAAAATGCAGAGCATTTTAATAGGATGCAGTTATGTCATGATTTACGTAAAAAGAACTGATGTTGATTTACATTGAAACGGACTAATTTAAATGTTTCACTTTAAAAAGAACTGACGGAAATGAAGACGTGTATAAGAGAGTTAAATCTTAAATTAGTAAGTACATGTATTTCGTCACCTTAATTCCAGAATCGTATAACTTCGTTTTTGACAAAAATGAAGTTTTGCTACCGTTGGATTCGTCTCAAAACGTTCTACAATGTGCACTAACTTATATACTTGTAGCTCTAACATGAAGATGCTAAATCGCTGTGCCACAAACGTCTAACTATTCATTTTCTATTGACCTCACAATCTTTAAACGCGATTTTCTCAAAACGAAAAAAATGAAGTTATATGTTTCTGGAATTAAGGTGACGATTTGTATTCTGAAATTACATTTCTATAGTAAATCAGTGGACAGAAAAATATATTCGTAAAGTAACTCACCTTTCCCTGCGTAAATCTGAAATGATAAATAACAGTCTTATTACTCGCAGTATGTGACTTTCAAGAAATACACAACTTAGAAAAATTCAAGTAATCTATCCATATGTTTATATTTTTCTTCTAATTAGCCTGCAAGGTGTTTATAAACTGACCAACGTATACAATACTTAAATGCTTGCATCAGATTTATAATTACCAATCGTATTGTTCCTTTATTCAAAGCAGATTATACCTTTAATATGTATATTTAAATCCTTTATTTTTTTAAAATCCTAGATTAAAAGTTGACATTTTGGGGTCAAATGGTTTTTTGTAATGTTGATCGCTGATCTCATATTCAAAATACATGTTAAAGGATATTGTATCGTTACATAAACTAAAATTGATCCGTACAAAAATTAAATGTTCATGGCTTTAAGAAGTAAGATCATGTGGTTTTAAAACCATAATATTTCTGTACTTATATACATGTATACCCGTGAAGGATAATGATACAAAGATTTAATGTTTGCTTGAAAAACTAGTTTAAGATGAATCGGTTGCATCGTGTCCTTTAAATGGAAATGGGTGCGGGTGTAATTATTCGATAAATATAAAACAACATTTTGGTAACTTCTTGCACGATATCAAATCAATAAAATTGTAAAATAGTGTTTAGTGGTAGAACCCATTCAATTCATCGAACAAAAAATCAACTTCCAGGTTTATATTCTTTCAAATTCCAAAAATTCCTTGGCATATTGTATATTCAGAATGACGAAATATCCCTAAGCATTCTCAACAACCTTGGTCATATAAAAACAACATAAGCGGCCATATTTTCTACGACAATCACCCCTTTTACTTAATACAACTGACCAGCTCTATGAAAAATGTCCATGAAGAACAGCTGACACCATTAAAGTAAATATAGTTGGGAGAAAAATCTCTGACGCGATTGGAATTGAACCCATATCTCTGTAAGCGGACATTCACATCGCTTAGTACAATGTAGTTACCTGGTATCGCTTTCATTTCAACAACAACATAGATATAACTATCTCGGGCTGGAGCTTGGTGGGTTGTATCGCTTTCATTTCAACAACAACATAGATATAATTATCTCGGGCTGGAGCTTGGTGGGTTGTATCGCTTTCATTTCAACAACAACATAGATATAATTATCTCCGGCTGGAGCTTGGTGGGTTGTATCGCTTTCATTTCAACAACAACATAGATATAATTATGTCGGGCTGGAACTTGTTTGGGTACAATACAGTAAAGGTTTCCAAAACTTATATACATCTAGGCATATATGTTATAAATAAGAACAACTGGTGTGGTGAAGCGTATCTTACGAACGATATAGTCATTATTACGCGACGTGCTGCCTAACGGAGATATTCGAAGGAGAACAATTTATAGCATTTGCATGTCAAGTTTGATTGTAATTAGTATCTATGTGTTTATAAAAATGAGAATTATTAAGATTATTTTAGGAAAATGAGAAAAAATAGCAGAAGGACTACATGTCTGCAAACATGGGTTGGGATCACAGTCAATACGTCATGAAATGAGACATATTTCTTTACAGTTGAATAATTACTATCATACAATACAATACAATGGCAATATAGTTCACCCTCAAATAAAAATGTGATTCATTCTTCATGTTCCGTCAAACTAAGTAATCGCTTGACTTAATCGTTTTTGTTCGTTTATAACAATTACAATTACCTTTGTCCTATTGGTATAATCATGAAATTACGCGACACAGTTCATGAAATGCACCCAATTAATCGAACTTGGATAGCAGACTAGAAGTACTTAAGGATGGAGAAATGTTCTCGCACGATAAACACGCAGTAAGCTTGTAAAAGTATTCACCTGTTCGTCAGACAATGAAACAATGTTTAAGACACGTTCAATACCGATCAACTACATAAAATGTTAATGTATCCATTATCAATCAAATGGATGTTCATGTTGTAACAGCTTTTAACTTTTATATAATTATACACGTATATATGTACAACAAAGACTTATTAAAACATCACTTACCTTGACATTGTCCTAAACAACATAATCATCGAATTATAAAAGATGGTCATGTCACATTGATAACATTTTTTGAGATTATGAATACTCCTCCACGGCGTAGAGCTGTTAGCAAAATGTCAATGGTTTAATATTCTTATATTTCTTTAAACAAAAGAATTGTAACCAAATCATCACCAGTGGCGTAGTGGTTACTTTGAGTGAAAGATTTGTTACAAGCACAATTGAATGGTTTGATCCAAATTGACCATGAATCTTTCATACTTTCAAGCTGTTTTTTTTCACAAATTGGTAACAAGGTATAATATGACGAATTTATCAATAATGAGGGAATGTACAACCGTGTAGGCTTTTAAACACCAACTTCAAATAAATATGCACTTAATACACGCTACGCCTGTGTATGTTTGACAATTAGTATTTGTTGTCTATATTTTAGAGTTTAATTAAACTACGAACTGGTATTTTCTTGAGTCATATTTCGTATTGAACAAAGGAGACAAGAATTTGATCTTCCTGTACTGTATATTTCTATAGCCAATCATCATTCAATTCAACCATGACGATACACGATATGTGATAGTTATGTACATGTATAATTGTACTCGTTGAATGATGGTGTAATTAATACAATCATATTAATACATACCTCATATATAAGATATTTTGCTTACGTTTGCTTTGAGTTGGATGTTCACGTCCAACTAACAACGGCGGGACCTTTTTCTAACAGATTTATTATACTGGCACAATGTTTTCCCACTCAACAGTCACGTGACTTTATACCATGTCATATTACTTAAAACTTACGTCTAGTCAATTATTTTAGCAACTTTTATACCACTACCAGCAGCGCCGTAGATACATCGAGGCACCCCGAGGCGCGTGTCTTGGTTAAAATTTTGGCAGGTAATGGGAAAAATGGCTGGATTTAGTGAAAAGTTTCCGGAGGAGCATGCCCCCGGACATCCCCTAGATTGCCTCGGTTCAAATATGGGTCTGGCTACGGCACTGACTAGATTTCAAAACATAGGTGATGGAACTGTACATGTCAGTTATAACGCCAACGGCATAAGGCACTCGTCACTGTAACAAACGACACATCCCCCCAAAAAACTTTCAAGTACTGGGTAACTCAGTCGTTTCTTTAAATATCCAATGTAGTAAATCAGCTTATTATTTAGAAATTACGAGGCGGTTGTGAAAGGCTCTGGTTCTAGATGAAAATATTGCAGTGGTACATCACCAGGTTTTAAGTGTAAAAGTTGATTGATGGTGTGGTACAATGTGTTTGTTAGATAAGAATATTCGATCTGTAATTGACGCTTTAATTACTCATGTCTGTGAGTGTTTAAGCTGCAATATTACTATGGTTACTGAAATAAGTTCAAGAAGTTACAGGTACAAGTTACACTTATAATTTAATATTAAAGCATCATACTCAATGATATTAAATTACGATTTGTGTTTTTTGTATTTTGATTTACTGTTTAATGTGTGTCATCACGTTGTCCACGGTGGAACAAGACAATATTATTGAGTAAAAATGCTCTTCTTGCACGTTTGTAACTATCCTGCAAATAATTAGAACATGAAGTAAATTATTTCAAATTTTATTGCATCTAAAAACATTTTATCATATATGTGGCACAAGCAGAAAATTAACGCTAGCCTATAGTGTCAAAAAAAGAACAAAAAAGAAGTATTTAGGAAACGTGCACCATCAGTTCCAACCTATTATTTAGTTAATGCTTGTCAATACATACATGTCAATTCCTATGACCATCCAGTGTACTGTCAAACCTATGTTTGCGGCCACTGCGAACAAAGACAACCCTGTGAATAAAGGTCATTCTTTAAAAAACCTTGACTGAATATTTAGTACAAACTGACCTCCGAATAAAGGCCGACTCCCAAAAAAGGCTATGTTTTGTCTTTCCCTAGGGTGGCCTCTGCGCACAGGTTTGACTTACTTACTTACCCGCATTGTTTTATAGAAATCTTTTATCATACAAATAATAAGGCGATTATTCAAGTGACATTTATCGAACTAATCTTAATGTATCGCACTCAATTATATTAAATCACGATTTGTATTTTGTGGGACTGATTAATAGGTGTTCTTGAATTAAAGACCTTTATACCTTTAACTCAGGAATACATGAAGACTACCACTAAATCCACAACTTTGTGTGTGTTTGGTACTAGTCCATTCACTGTATTGTGAATGTTTTCACTTGTACCTGTATTGTTTCTTGTACTGTATTTTTTAGATCAGTCATTATCATTCATTAGTCATCAATTCATTTATCATAACAATTAACGGATTATACTTGGTCTAACGTCATGCAACGCTAATTTTTGCCACTCATGCGCACGGTCTGTTCGTTTTTCTCTTAGCTAACCAGTGGTTACACGGTTTTATTTTGTGCCTTTATAGGACATATTAAACGCCTTCACATACGTAGCACGATGACACGATATTAATTATCGTAAAATAAGCTATATTAGTTGACTAAACAAGATTAACCAATTAATCACTGAAACAAAGAACTACCGAACACTTATACTGAAGTAAAGTTTCAGCAGGTGATGTTGCTGTCATGCATTCCGAAATGTTACAGACAATCTGATTAGTTACCGAGGAGATCATACTTTTTGGATGAAAACAGGTTCTTCAAACATCCATTTCTGAAGTTGCTATCAAAATAATAAAATGAGAAAAAGTTTATCATGATCTGTGAAATGAACATGGAATCGAAACATAGACAAGCTAAATATTTAGCGTCTTATGGTTATTTCTGAAAATACTGAACTTTTCTGAACGAAAAACAATTATCGCAGATCGCTCGCAGGATAAAAACGAACTATTAATGAAAAGAAGAGCGGATGAACTCAGCAAGCTTTATTACACGAAAACACTTGAAGAGTTGCCAAGCAGACTCTTCAATAGCAAAATTATAAATCTCGGTGCCTGATTCTACGCATTTACAAAATAAAGACGATATACATGTAATTCAAGTGAGTGCGAAGTTAATGAACGGCGCAAAATATTTTGTAAACAGAACCATGTGATTATCATAAACCACGTGGAAACTATTTTGACTGTCTCGACCAATCAAGAAACGGTCCGACCTCAAACCTACTAATCACAGCGAATATTTTATTCGCTCCGTGAAAAATGACGTCACATCCTGTAAAATGTAAACATAAAATACGCAATAGAATAACAACACACAACAAAGCCTGTAGAAACTAATTCAATATTTTCGCACACGATGCCATTTTTAGGGCGTGATTGGCGTTCTCCAGGCGACGAATGGGTCAGGACTAATGAAGGATGGGAGAAATTAAAGCTGTGGCGTGTGAAAGTTTTCGAAAATCTCAATGCGCACTGTCTTGCTAGGTAGGTCATCTTTTCTCGTTGACATAATTAATCAGCTGTTTTCGACCTATACATTATAAGAGGTTTTTCTTCAAGTACAAGTTATTGCGTTTCATCTCATGAATTGGAACTAACTAGGTTTTATAATGTCTGTTAATATTATGCATGCTACACTCAGATTATCTCTCAAACAGTTCGATGACATGCGTGTTACATGAGCATATAGTCTGGACGTGCACCATATATTAAATCAATCCTTCCCTGGAGGGTGGAAGCACGAAAAAAAAACACCTCTTCGCTCTCGTAAAGGATTGGTTTGTTGCTAAAAATTATCCGGGTAATATAATTTCTTTTCTTTGAGTTATTCATATGTCAGTTTGACTCATGTATTGGCCCTGAACATGATTTGTGATGTATCTTATTTCAATAATCAATAAATCAAGGGAAGAACGTTAAAATTAAGTAGGTTTATTTATAAAACCTGATGTCAGTCATATCTGTTGTATTTATAACATATCATACCTTGTGTTAGAAATTTTACTTTTAAAATATTCCCACTAACAATTCACTGAAAAAAATCATGAAAGGATAGTTATGAATTATATTTACGTTATGTACATGTATACAGTACATCCAAGAATACACAGTGTGTAAAAATATGAATAATAATGTAAAAAAATGAGCAAATGTGTTATTTAAGGATGCATAAGCAAAAATATGTAAATTTAGAAGCCATTCATTTAGTCTATTCCATTAGGGGCTGGCACGTTGAAGAGATGGTGTATAATGGTGTATTAGGCCTAAAATGGCCACACAGACCGTTTGGCCATTTTAGGCCTAATTCACCATTATACACCATCTCTTCAATGTGCTAGCCCCCTATGGTCTATGCCATGCTTACTGGAATTTAATTGACTTATTTTTGAATAGTTCTATATACCAATTATTGAAGTCAATTTTTTACAGCAGACTAACTTTTAAAGATTAACTCATCGTCAAGATTTACATCAAATGTAATGTAGAGTCCCTGATCAAATTGAAAGTTAGTCATCATTGTTTAAAAAATTAATGTTATAAATAAAAAATCAAATTATATATACATTTATGTACAGTCATTGTTGTGTATTATGCCACCTGAGGGAGAAAAGAAGTCTGGATTTTATGCACAGTCAGTCTTTATTTAGAGGTTAATGTGATTCATTTTTTTTCTACAAATGTTTGCTCGGTAGGGATCATTCATAACATAATGACATTTATTAATGGACAGGATTTAATTCAGATTAAAAATTACAATTTTTACTCAAAAAAATTATGATGAGTGACTGTATTTCTGTGATAAATTTGTTTATGCAATGTTTATTGAATTAAACTTATTTTTAATACCAAATAGATGTATCACAAGACCCATAATCATTTTACAGGTTGGTACGTATGGCCTTACAGGAGTGGGATGCTTGTTATGAAGGTGTTCAGTGTGTACACAAACCTTACATACGTTTTATCAGATCAACATCTCGCGAGCAGAAAATACTGACAAGTATAACTGATGCTTTCATCCATCTTGATTTGTCCACTGCTGGAAAAGATCTCAGAAGATTCAATTATGTCACCCAGGTATATTTTCACTTAATAGCTATATATATTTAGATTCACGTTTATATGATAATAATTTGTATGAGTGATGTTTTGTTTGTTTTTATGTGACTTATTGTCACTGGAGTTTAACGCCATTTTTCAACAATTTTTCAGTTATGTACGGCAACCGGTTCACCTAACCAGTTTTCCTAGACTGTATACTAACCAGTACTAACTTACCCTTCCACAAGGAGCCAGCAACTTCTCCACAAATGAAGGAAAATCAACATTTTTGTTAAATTTTCATAGAAGGGTATGACCTGCCGTGACCGAGATTCGAAACCGGATCCCTGGGTTACAAGTCCAGTGCACTAACCACTGGACCATGGCCATATGATTAATATTACTTAGATTCAATATATTTATGAACCCATGAGAAGCAACCCAAACTCAATTCATAGTCATTAAAATTATTGAAGGAAAGATGATTAAAATATTTTAAATACACAAGTTTTATTGGGATAATCTATGCAAAAAAAGTTCTTGGAAACAACTGACTGTGTTAGTTTGACATTTTCTTAAAGTTCTAACAGCTTATCAATCAGTAATTGCTGACAGGTCTTGCACAGAGCAATTTTTGTGTTGTATTTGCCTACTGACTGAACAAAATTTGCCACACACAATTATTTCATTTATGCTGGATCATATATACAGCCTGTCTCTGAATTGTCTCCTGACTGACTTCCATTTTTGTTGAAGGTCTAACCACTCAAATTTAAGAAAAAATCAAAATACCTTAAGTCAACATTTGCAACTGTATGATAAACTATATCCACTACCATTATCATTATTATACAATGTGCTCTATAATCATAATGTTGTTGATTTATTTCAGCTGCTGAAACTGTTGTTGTGTGACAAATTAGGATTTTTAAGTGGTGCTGTACAGAAACATATTTTCGGTATCATGGAAGAAATGGTCAATGATGGTAAATTCAATCGATTGAAGATTATGAATATGTGTCCCTGTATAATAAAAGAAAAAATAATTTGTTAACAATACAAATAGATGTATAAGAATTGGCCAAATGAGAGGAATAATTGTGAAATTATAGTAAATTTTAATTTAAAGTTTCACTTAAATTTTGTATTGAAGTTTGAAAATATAACCATACATGCATTGGACCCTGTGATGATCTGGTGATTTTAGTTACAAATGAATTCCTAACAATTAAATTATAATTACCAAATTTACAAAAAAATAATTGAATAAAACATATTTTAGACCTTTGATTTGTGTGCTTGCTCAGAAATCAAAGTCAGTTATATACTTGTAATTCACAGTTTTTAGAAATACAACTTTTTAAATGTGTTGCATTTTTTGTGAATAGCTTGAAAATGCCTATTTGTTATTCTACACCTCCCTGTTTAAAAAATGAAATTTCTAAGAAAAAGTTTAGGTGAATGTAACTGATTTTCCAATGAACTTATTAAATATGATAATATAATAATTTGTTTGTGCCCTTAAATGCGATCAAATTAAACCAACTGATATCAAACTTGTGATTTAAAAGGTGTCAGTCATATTGTTTGATTATTTCGTACATATTGTAATCAATGAGATTTCCTGTTTCATCAACTCCTGTGAGGAAAAAAGTATTTCCAATGATTTCCTGTGAAATTTATGGTAAGAAATATGACTGGTGTGATTCTTGTATTGAAAAAACGATATTTTTACAGTTGTTAGAACTCAGAATAATGTGGAAGAGATGCGGCGTCTGGTCAACTTCGCTACTCGATCCTTGAATGAAAATCGTTGGAATCATATTGGTAGTGCTCATCTCTGGGAGGGCCACCATAAGTCTATAAATAGAATGGCTACGAAACTGAGAAAGTTCAAACTGAGAGAAGTAGGTTTTATTCCATAATTGACTTTTTTATAATGCACTTATTACATATGTAGTACATGATGTTTATCAATGATTTGCTAAATTTATAAACAGCATAATTTTGTTTGATAGATGAACAAAATTTAATATATTATTAATGTGACAGTATTTTATTAAATTAGAAAAAAATTCAATTGTTGTATTGAACACGAATAAAAGGGAAGAATAATAAGAAAGCATCTGTGTTTGATGGATTAAGTATAAAAATGAAATGCATAAAAAATGTCTGATTTATATCACAGAGAAAAGATGATGGAAAACTGACATTCTCAGACTTGCCGCTCGAATGTAAACGACACATTATCACTTGCTTACCTGATCACTGTGACATCGTACATCTTGGCCAGACAGACACGGACAACTTCCACATTGCCAATGAACAGTTGCTATGGAAACAGATGTGTTTCTTCCATTTCAATAAACGACAAATTCTGAACTTTCACAATTTCAATGAAGACAATGAGCAGACGGACTGGAAATTCATCTATAGAAGATGCTACTTGTAATTTTATCTTTGTGCACTGTTTCATCAGATACTAACTTATTTTATTGGATGACAAGTTCTCACACGCATACATTAATCAAATTAAATGACTGTATCTTGGTTTTTCCACCCAGTATTTGCATCTATTTTAAGGATTTGACCTCATTGAATATGAGACCCGTGTTTAAAAACATGCTCCTTTCATTAAGTTTTCTGTGCGTATAAAGATCATCAGCTGTAGTTTATTTTTAACGTATTCTTACCTTTATTTGAAATACTCTGAATTTTTGACAAAACAAAATGCAAAATTATTACACGATTATTTTGATTGCAGACGGTATGGTAAGAGGGCTGTATATGCAGACATGTTGGCAATTTGTACTCATTGCAATAACATTTTCTGGCAGGTAAATAATGTATTCAAAAATTTTGTCACATGTTTCAACTCTGTGTATAAATCATGTTTGATGATACCTCCATTACACTTTAAAGTCATAAACAATTAATATATGAATAAGATTATTTCAAGGGAGACAACTTTAATTCAATTACACAACTACACCATGAGGGTCGCCCCCCTGAAAATAACTTGGTCATAGAATATGTTCTTTCTTGAATCTGAAAAGTCAATTTTTGGTGAAGAAGTCATAAAATTCACTAACTGACTAGCCTTGAACGAAGAGAATTCTCTAACTTTTCAAAATGTTACGGACGTTTTTACATGCACAGAAAAATGTGTTGTATATTTTAGTCTCTTGGACATCCATGTGTGAGTGATCGGACACCAAAGTGGAAAACCTTGACGCCAGAAGAATTCATTGGTTTGTTCCAGTTTTAGAAGTACTGTAAGTCTGTGTAGACGGTGCAATAACATTGTATTTATTGGAGATAAAAATCCTCTGATTGTTACAGCTATCAAATTAGCTATTCATCTCAACTAAAGATATCTTTTTGATTAAGTGACCAATTACAAGAGAATTGTGAAATGTTTTGATGGAGTTGTATAACCCTAGATGCTCAAAAATTGGTCATAAATGTAAATGGATTCAAGAAAAGTGAGGTAATTATCTCTGGCTGAAATGAATATTTTAGTGACTTTAGAATGGAGAACAAAATGTGACTTTAAATGAAGATTTAGTAACTCTTCACAATAGAGATAAAAATGATCACATATGAATAAATATGAACATGTTTTTTTTATTTTTCTAGATAAACAACGAATAGAACTTATGTTTAATGTTTGATAGTGTGATTTTAAGCATAGCCAAAGGGCATTCAGCTCATTTATTGATATTAATGAACACTTATAGTTTAACATATTCAGTGCTAACAATGTTATCTAGATATTAAGGTGAAAGCTAGTGTCAGTAGATTTAAGCTACGTCATGCAGTTCTGGACATTTGGACATTTCGTCTTACTGTATTTGTAAAAATTGAATCTATGAATGATTTTTTCATTTTTGCCATTCTTAGCATCAGTTTTGGCAATTTTATTTTAAAAGAATAAAAAACCGTGTTGAAAATCTGTTGGAAAGCCCAATGTTGCGTAAAGGAATGCACTACATCATGTGTGAGTAGTGTTACAGTTCCATTAAAGTTATAGGCAATGCACTGACAAATATATATTACAATTTTTTTCTTTAAAGTTTGGAATAAGATCTGAAATAAGACTTTGCCATTTTTAATATAAAGCCTCTGGGTTGACTCTGAATACAAGATTAAAATAGTCATAGTATATTTGTAGCATCATCTTGGAGTCCACTGTTCATGCATACCATTAACATCTTTATTAAAACCAGTGTTTTGTGTTCAGAGTAATTCACGGAGCTGCTCCATCCATACACACATGTTTGCAAGAAGAGTTGTGAAGAATTTTGAGCATTGATAATAATTAAATCATATATATACGTATATCCATCCCTTCAATGTGCCAGCCCCCTGTGAAATGAACCATTGTCATGGAAAGATGATTTAATTATATGTATATATATATATATATATATGTTTTTGGTCTGTGTGGCCATTTTAGGCCTAATACACCATCCCTTCAACGTACTAGCCCCCTGTGGTTCATTTGATAAAAATAATGGTGACATATGACATACCGGTACAATTAATGAATGCTTTTATCTGATAATAACTCTATAGTATTACAGTGTTCATTTCAGCTGTCATAATTATACATGTTAATGTGAATTGTTACCTTTAACTATTATTTATTGTTACTTTTTTGGTACTTGTCATTAGATATTATTGTTTATCTGTGATTACCTTCGTAAAGTAGGCATGTAAATACAGTTAGATATTAACTTTTAAAGGATTTATTGTGATAATGCTTGTTTTGTGTTGACACATATCTACGTTATTTCATTCATTGTTATTACTGATTATGTTTGTTTGGGCCTCAACTTTAGCTAGATTTCAGGATGTATAATTTGTTAGAATTATTTACCATTTACACATTGCCAAATGAAATCTCGAAGAATACAGTGTACTTAACTATACATTGTATATTTTTATTTCAGTTGTACATAGCTTTTCTTTTATACAACTAGTGTTGTTTAAATGTTGTAAATCCCATCTGGCTATCTCAGTAGGCAGTGTGCAGGGGTCTCAAATCTGAGACACGTGTTAAGCGCTTGTTTCCCAATGACTAGGTAGTCATCTGAAATCAATTCTATATCAAACTGATTCATGCATGAGGAAGTAGTAATGTTTCATGCGGAGGAGTGGGTTAAGTTCGATTGTGAACTTACTGTATAATTATAAAACTGAAAACTGTTGGTTAACAGTACACTATCCAACTTTGGTCAATTGTTCAATCAATCAATCAATCAAATAATCAATCAATCAGTTAATCAATCAGTTAATCAATCAGTTAATCAATCAATCAATCAATCAAAATAAGGGGTCAATCAAAATGTCCAATGTTGCATTTTTTGTCACACGGTTTTCTCAATATTTTTACTTTTGCTTTTTGTATATTATTTGTTTCAGTAAGAGTAGAATGATCTGATAATTGTTGTTGTGGCAATGTCATTGTTAATACTTACCATGTATGTAGTTATTAAACTTGTTACTGTTGTGTTTGGAATCTCAGAACCTTTATCATTGTGCACTGCATATGTACATAGATGTATCAAGATATATAAAACATATTTTTGTCATGAATTATTTTAGGATAGAAATGCTGATGAATTTTAACATGATTCCATGTGCTGTCTGGTCATTATCTCATACAATCATTGGTTCTGGTCTTTATAAATAGAGTGTGAAGTGAAAATACATTCATTGTACAGAATTCCAAATCTCATTTGTTACAGTTTATGTTACGTAAACTTCTATTTTTTACATTATTTATTTATTCAGTGCTTTTCTTTGATGCTTTTATAATAAAAGAAGTATATTAATTTCAACCAAGTTTGTTGTATTTCAAAACAATGCCCCATGTTGGCTTTATGTGATTTGATAATGGATACAACAATAGAAATATGAAGCAACACTTCTAAGTCTTCATTCTGTACATATTCATTACATATATACTTAATAATGTTAAAACACAAGTTTGATATCACATGAGAACTCAAGTTTGTTAAATTTGATTGCCCTAAAGAAGGACACTAACAAATTATCATTTAATTATAGTTCTTTAAATTCATTAACAAATCAATCGCATTCAGTCAAATGTTCTCATTTTTTTAACCATTTTAAAACAGGGAGATATAGAATATCTAATAAATGTTTTCAAATCAGGTACAAAAATGCAACACATTGTGTGTTTTTAAAGCTGTTAAGAGTGATATAAGAATTCTGATATGGATTCCAAAAACAATGATAGATATTGTTTTAAGTAACAAATAAACTGAATGATTTGCTGACCCTAAATGACTACTATAAAAATATCAAAATAGCTGCTTTTATTTACTAATTCTTCCTTTTATTAAATCAACAACTTCATGAGAAAAATAATATAAATTAAAAATAAACAATAAAATGCAATGTGATGTTTGCAAAACATAACATGCATCATGCCAACAAAATAGAATTCAAATATAAAATACTTCATCAAAACATTAAAATATAAATAATGTCAAACGTGTTGAACTAATAGACTTTTAGTCTGCTATTTCTTTCATTTTCATATATAGGGCATTTTCTGTCACAGTAAGGTCAACACTGGAAATTACAGTTCACCATGACAACCAAAGTTATATCATTTAAATAATTCCATGAACGTCATATCATAAGTTGAGCCATTTAGCCACTAATGAACCCATTACATTTAATTGCACATAATAACCATGCATCTATATTCTGTTATACTTATCTCACACACTGTATCAGCTGTCATCTGTTGTTGTTTTTTGCGAACTGAAGAATGGAGTAAAGTGGATTTGTGATAAAAAATTTCAATGAAAATTTATATTTTACAAATAAACTTCACTTATATATCATATATGTCCATTAAATAAAAACAACATATGAAGCCACTCTTGATACATAATGCTTATCAACTGCCGCAATGAAGTATAAGAAAGCTTAATGTAAGGTTCACATGAATGGAAACAGGCTTGCATTCTCTTCCTAACTCTCCTTAACACACTTAATTACAGAGACATAAGGGCCTAAATTGGGGGCCTCCGTGGTCAAGGGGTCATGATTTCTGACATGTAATCACTAGCCCCTCACTGTTGTGAGTTCGAATCCCACCTGGAACTAAATTTCACAAGTGAGGAAGCTGTCCAGCTAGCTTACAGAAAGTCAGAGGGTCTACCCAGGTGTAAGCATGCGGCCTTACTTCACTATTAAAGCTGGAAAGTTGCCAAATGACCCTTGCTGTTAGTGTGATGTTAAACTCCAGAGAAAAAAAATAAGGCCAAAATTGCATGAAGAAAACACAGAATGCAAGAATTGTGAACCAGCAGAGAATAAAGCCAAATGATAAAATCCCTGCATAATCAGAAATAATAATTGTGGCTCGATTAGTACAACCCCCATCAACAGGTGATCCCTAATGAAACTATCCATAAACGTACCTTTGTTTCTGTTGAACGTAAGTATCCAGAGTTTTTGTGAGTTTTCTGTAGTGTTGTATCGCTTTCTTATGTCTTCTAGATTTTAGATGTTCTGAAAATATGCCCATTTTACTTAAGTATTTTATCAAATGATTCTGGAGGTATGGTATAATGGCAATGACAACCAGAAGTTTGATGTTTACTGGTTCAAGCATATATCAAATCAATGAAACCACAATTAATCATGTGACACATGTAATGTTAAATCACTCACAACAGATGGCAATTATTAGTAATAAAGCATTAAAAACCAGCCGCCAGGGGACTTCAGTATGTGGTCGAGTGGTTATGGTCTCTGACTAGTTATCACTAATCCTTAATAGCTGCCAGCTCAAATTCCCCCAGGACCAAAAAAAACACGAAGTAGCTGTCTGGCTTGCCCACGGAAGGCTGATGGTTCTAGCCAGGTGTATGCCTTTGGGGGGGGGGGGGGGGTCTTCCTCCACTGTTAAAAAGCTGGAAGTCACCTAATGACCCTGGCTGTTGATGCATCATTAAATTCCAGCAAAAAAATCAAGGAAGAAGTTACGTAAGTGCAACTCAATTTAGGATTGTATTAATGCAAGGGTCATAACTGTCTGTATATTCACTGACTTTTGTTTATTATTAAATTTCTTTTATTTCTTGGGGGAGTGAATGCGCAATTTAAGGACCTACAAGCTTAAACAAAATACTAAACATTAGAAACCAACAAATATAAATGAAACAACAGTAATACTAAGTCATGTTTTAAAATAAAACCAACCTTCCCAAATATGTTTCGCTACCGTGACAACATCACAAACTTTACATTCATTATACTGAAATTCTGACACTTTTTCAGCTCCTTGTGGTATCGGAGGTACAGGAGAATCTTCTCCCTATAATACAAATACAATGAAACATTGTTTTATTAATTCAAGTGCTGCATGGTTTTGCAATATGCCTATACACTGTGGTATCATGATTTTTTATGCAGGACAAATTTTCATACATTTCACATAATACAGGGACTACCCTTGTAGGTTTCTTGCGTCCCAGACGCGATTTTCAGCCGAGGGTCTCGCATTGAGAGTGACCACCGCATCCTCGGGACCCCTTCCTACTCGGAATTTGCCCTTGGCATTTTCTGTATGGGACCCCCAAAAATCCCAAGGGACCCCTAAAATGTTGGGAGATGGGAGTCCTGGGACCCTTGGGTGAAAAATCTTGCGGAAAACCCTGATAATGACTGATGCGCAAATTTATGACTGTGCTAACATGTGATCTTGTGATACTGAAAATGTTTTATAGCTAGAAATGAAAGAGCATAATTTTAAGGTATGGTTTTCAGGATTAAATCATAAATAATTCAATCGCCAAGTATGAATACCTTTCTGAGAGCTGTAAGTATGGAAGCAGCGGGTGAAGATACTAACTCCTCCCACCTGGATACGTCTGTACAATCTAAACCATACACTGCTGGTACGGATTCCTTACATGGTCCTACAATGCACATAGTGTTGTTGTAATTTAACTAGTGGTTAAAATAACTGTTAAATACATTAATTTGTGCATGGACATATGACCATCAACAATGTGATAACAGATAAACATCAGTAAGCAAGTGAGAAAAGAGAATCATTATTACAAAATCATAAAAATATTTTAGCAGAAGAATCATAAAAAAACAATATAAAGTAATTTCATTCAAACAGAATTCACAGGCATATTAATACGTCAATTATTATCTGATAAATATGCACCGAAAACTACTAATAGCATGCTGTCCTATTTAATGTCATCTGCATAACACACAGCCTACTGTGGACATAAACACATCCTTTTACAGACAAGCCATAGAAGCAAACAATGACATTATCACAACACCAGATTGTATCAATATTAGGCCTATCAAAGATCTGTGAAATAAATAATAGATACTCACACATGCTTTGGTTGTGGTAAAAACTTTAACCACAAATTACAACAGTCATCACTTGCTTATTTGCCAACTAAATAACACAGTAAGTCATAGATACAAGCATGTGAAGTAACTGCAGAACAATTTGCTTTCAAATCAGGACACAAATTGTATAAGAGATCAAAGAGGTTTGTCACTTGTGTCCGAGTTGTGAAATTTAACTGTTTTTTCATGTAAAAAATCTTTAATATCAAGTTTTACATACATCTGGAGGTAGCAAAAGCATACATTTTCGTTTAGTGTGTGGAAGTATCTACATGTTGCACTATAAATGAATTAAATGCTTTTGAACTGTGGTGCAATAACAGGGGCTATAATAACATATGTTGGAAATACACAATTGTAGAAGTTGTTTCCCTTCTTTTATTTATGAGTTTATATTTAGAAGAAAAAATTCCAGACATTGATTATACACGACAATTCCCTTTGTAAGAGACCAGTCATAAAACCCAAACATCTGATTGGCTGATTCCGAGCACAGTCTGAAAATTGGCCAATGGCAAGGCTGCTTTGTTGGACTGGTCTCCAAGCACAGTTTTACATCACACTCAAAACAAAAATCCATCTAAATTGAACTTACTTCGCAGCAGACGTCTGTTCACCCATTTGTTCTGATAACGAGCATATTTTCTTGTGGCTAATTTAAGATTTTCAATTCCTGTAATAAATAGATATTGAGATATCGACATACATGCATACTCAAAATTACATATCCCTGTCTTCATATACACATGCAGACGTTCGTCACTTCATGACTTTCCCATTTTCAACAATTTCGCCCACAAAAATGCGAAACAATTGAAGACAATATTTCACTATGAACCACCAGTATATAACAAGTTCACTTCATTAAACATATCTGACAATCTGCTTCACAAGTATATATTCACTATATATACATCTCAATTGATACTAGAATTTCACGGACTCCCATAAAATACAATGTAATCGTAAAATAATAGTTTTTATATTATCATTTAATTTATGCTGAAAATATTCTAATAAATAATCCAAATTAATTCAATTTAATGGTACATGTTATACAAGACCTGAATTAACCACTTTGATAATTTATTCAGAAAATGTAACAAATGATGATCCATTCTAAATTTATTACAAAGATAAAATTACAAAAATAAACACAAAGTAGTAGAATGGACATAAATCTCTTGATCAGATTTCTTTTAGTACAAAATGTACATGTGAATGGTAAAAGATGAAAATTTTCAACAAAAACGCAAATCTTAACCTTGGTGCTAAGGAAACAATAAAAACAAGGTCCTAGGAAAACCCAGAGGTTCCAGAAAATTTCGGAAAACTTTTAACCATGCAAAGTTCTCTTTGGGAAGATTTTCTTTAATGATGATTAGTCTCTCAAATAGGAAAAATAAAGGTTGGGTGATACGGGTGGATTAGGAATGGTCCAAGGCAAGAACTGTAAGTATCAAAGTGATAGACAAAACAGTAAAATCTAGTCAACCTCATACGGATAGACAAACAGACGGACAGACAAATCAATCACTATAAGCCCAACATCTAGATCAGACTCATGCATCAATACGGAGGACAAAATACATGAGTATATTGTCTTATTAAAGCATTAGCATGGGGCTTTTGAACAGAAACTTTTTTATAGAAATCTATAGCCCTGAATGAACTTATTAACAGCTAACTAAACCCCATAGAAAATAATGACTTTCTTCAAATTACCTTGTTTTAATAACTTCTTTCCATTTTCTGAGAGTCTTTCATCTTCACTTAGAATCAAATATTCATGAAATTCCTTAAAGCCAATACTTTGAAATATACTGGTTGAATAATTCTCCATCCTGTAATATAAACAAAACAAACCACCAATAATTGACAATCTTATGAAAGAAACATACGGACATAAAGAAACATTTGAACTTATAAAGTCATGTACAGCGAAACCCTGACATTACGACCACTGGATCATTATGATGAGATAGACATAATATAGAGGTGATAAATATGTGAGGCTTTACTGTAAATATTTAAGTCCATTGCATTATGACTTAATCCTGAAATTAAAAAGACTTGTCACAGGTGATTCCATGGTTACGGACTCTTGACTAGTAATAACTAGCCCCTCACCCCTGTGAGTTCAAATCCCACACGGGACCAAATTTCACACTTGAGGAAAGTATCAAACCAGCTTAAAGAAGGTTGGTGGTTCTACCCAGGTGTAAGCCTGCAGTCTTCCTTGACTGTAATGCTGGAAAATCACCAAATGACCCTGGCTGTTGGTGCAACATTAAACCCCAATAAAAAAAATGGCCTGTTACATTGTCACTGGGGTTTAACGCCGTTTTTCAACAATTTTTCAGTGATATATGGCGACTGGTTAACCTAACCAGTTTTCCTGGACTGTAAACTAACCAGTACTAAATTACCCTTCTACATGGAGCTTCTGCAACTTCTCTACATATGGAGGAAGATCAACATTTTTGTCAAATTTTCATGGAAGAGTACGACCTGCCGCGACTGGGATTCGAACCCAGATCTCAGGGTTGCAAGTCCAGCACACCAACCACTGGACCATGGCCGCAACTATGAGCTGTTACAGGAACACACTATGAAGACATTAAGTTGAGCCTTAGTAATAATCATGCTTCAATGAACCTGAACAAATATAGAATCACTGAAGATCAAATAATACGCAAGCTGGAGTAAGAACTAATTAAGAGTAATCAAGCTGTGGCCGTTTTCCAGGGGTTAGTGCGCTGGATTTGTTAAATCCCAGTGACAATAAGTTACATACAAACAAACAAACACACAAGAGTAACCAATAAGCCACCTTTATGAATACTAGCAATAAAGACTTGTTTCCGTTATCATTTTTAATTTGATAAACTATAATTTGACAAAAAAAAATCATAGGGTCGTAGCAAAAAAATAGGGTCAGTCAGGGTAGTGGAAACAAGCTTTTTTTAGGCCTAAGTGGAAAATCATCCTAACATTTGGGAGAAAGACTAGCCAGTTTTAAGACTTTTTCTGGATTTTTTAGATAAAAAATGTTTTCAAGTCCTAGCAAATTGCTGCAAGTCATCAATGTATGTACCTTAAGTAAAGTACTTGTAAACAGTGATCGAGAACGAAATTTTCTTAATGGGACAACGGCCCTTTTGGATGCAAATTCAGTGTGACATTTTTAAAACCAATATGAAATTTTCATGAGCCGATAACTGAGTAACAATAAAAACAGTTTTCATCACTATTTGTAAGTGTCTATCTGCTAGATGCTTGTTGCATAAAGAAAAAATTAATGTAAAGTGTCAGATGACACAGAGCGTCTATCATTAGGTGCTTGCTTTTGCAAAAGGAAAGAATTGCATTAAGCGTCAGATGACACAGAGCAGCAGTATTTACATTGTACTCACTTCATTCCATACACGAAAGGATGGAAACCTGTGAATGTGCCACGGGCCCATCAGTTGCCAAAGACAATGTGACATTTTAAATTTCAATGTGACAATGGCGCATGGTGCATGTCTTTCCCAATCACTGTGTAAATTATAGAGGCATTCCACTTAAATGACATCTTTGTTCTATAATACACAGACTGCAGCATATTTCTATTAGACACAAGATACACTTACTTCCCTTGTTTAATTCTGTCATCATTGTATTGTTTATGAAATTCTGTTAATTCTTCAACAAGTCCCATCTCCAGCATCTTATCAACACGATCATCTAAACGTTTCTCCAACACTAAAAATAGATCAATTTAGGCCATCCTTAAAAAACTATCTGTTTGCAGCAATGCAACTGACTCTAATTTAAAAATTCATGACAAAAAATTGTTTAGTGATTTTGACAAAAATTTTACATTTTTCACTGAAGCTTTTCAATTTCAATTCAAGTACATGTAATACATGATCAGATATAATTTATAATGTTAATAAAAACAATGCCAACCAACTGTTAAAAGTTTGGGTCATGTAACTGCCAACCAACATTTTTTTTAAAAGATGGTCTTATTTCTGAATCTTCAATATGCCAAACAATACAGTGTTCTACACCTATTATAAAAATATTGTCTACTAAGCCAGGCACATGATTTGATCATCATTAAACTGCTGCTGTGAATTCTGCATCTTTCATAGCAAGCTGTCAGGACAAATACTGACTTTAGTTTTTTATCAGAAATAAAAGAAATATCAATTAAAATAATTAAATAGGAGCAATATCCCACAGTTGTTAGGGCCCTTTCATTAATCTAGACAATTAGACCATGACCCAAGCAAGATAGAACATGGCGTATTTTTTATGAAACAGGCAAACTTTTCTTTGAGTGATTTTGGAGTTCATTAGTTCCATTCAGGCATTAAACCAACTTTAATCCAGTATATAATTCATTAGTATGCAGTGGTTGTTAAATGTAACAAATAAACCATGAATGAGATATAAAACTCTCAGTGAGGGCAATGTTTGGTAAACAGAAAATATACAGAAAAACCCAATAGGGACTCATCCAGTCTCAAAATCAGCATTTTCAGGGTCCAGAATAACCTGAAAATCATGGTTACAAAGAAATACAATAATTTACCCCACCTTGTTTGTCACATTGTAACCAGAATATGCAGGTATCTGAGTAACGCAGTGGTCCACTCATGGCATTATCTGATAATTCACTGTGTTGAGCTTTATAAACTTCAGACATTGGTATACCATGTTGATCAAACACCTCCAAAGCTCTGTAAAAAATAAACAAAATACTGAATACACATTTTACCTATAAACGGCTGTCGAAAAAGTCGTGGAATGTCACAGTAATGGAACTTCGTACAAAAGGTCAATATATGTCGATTAAGACGTCAACCTAATAATGCAATAATATGCAAACATAACATGGTAGTGAGGTGCAGTATATATAAAGGGTTCCAACAAAGGAGAGAAATCAGAATTCCCTGACTTTTCCTGACTTTTGCTTATTTTTCAAATTTCCCCTGACCAATTTCAAAATTCCCTGACTTCCCTGACCTGGAAAAAAATATTTTCCCCTGACTTTTTCCAGACTGCGGGAATCCTGATATAATCAACCTAAGACAAATAATCTATACATAATTTCTATATTGTTTTTTGAGGGATGATTATAAATACCCATCACCTTGACTGTCTTGTTATATTAGATTTATAATACCAAATTGAATAGAACAGAGGATAATATGAAAACTTATCATCGAAAGAAATATCACCAGCAGTTAAACACAAAGCGAAGGGAAGTTACTGGGATATTAAAAAAGCATTAAGAAAAAGAATTTTCCTCATGCAGAGGGTGATATAAAAATGTGACTGAATGAAGTATGACCCGCAAGCCCTATGGGAAATGTACATTGATTGTTAACAGGAGGTATAGCAATACATAATATGTAGGGGATACAGTTAGTCACACTATCCTGACAACAGTATTAAACTACAAAATGACCTATACAGCACAACCTCTCCAAAGCAACACCCTTTGGAGATGCAAAATTAGAGGTTGTTGCTCTAGAGAGGTTAAATTAATACTTAAATTGTACATAGGGAAAAAATCAAGCTGTTGTTGAAGGGAGGTTGTAGCTCGAGAGGGCCCTCTGGAGAGGTTGCACTGTATTTTCAAAAGAACAAGTAAATATCATAAAACATGCTGACCTCATCACTTTTCTCCTGTCCTTAGGATGAAGTCTGTTCGCAGACACAGGGTCTACTTCACACAGACGTTGATATAACTCGTGACTACTGAGATCTCTATACTTTTCTCTATCACCACGCATGACGACATCACTATCACTACCGTCACTTTCAGTATCTGCCGCTTTATTTGAGTCTTCTAAATCTTCAATATCTCTGAAAATATGAAGTTTATTCGTAGCATATTTATCAAACTAAAAGTCAAGGCCAAATTACAAACTTGAAGCCATTTTAAGAGGAAGTGACTAACAAAGATCAACATGTCTTTTCAGTTACTCTCCCAGAAAGTTACATTTTTTTTCACTGGGTTTAACACAGTTTTTCAACGAATCTTCAGTTATATACAGCTGCTGGTTCACCTAACCAGTTTTCATGGACTGTATACTAACCAGTGCTGACTTATCCTTTCACAAGGGGCCAGCAAGTTCTCCACATATGGAGGTAAATTGAAATTTTTGTCAAACTTTCATAGAAGGTTATGACCAGCCGCAATCTGAATTTGAACCCGAATAGTCAGGTTACAAGTCCAGCACACTAACCACTGGACCTTGCGGCCCTCAAAAAGTTACTATATTAGACATAATGTCGCACTGCAGAGAACTGAAACTATTCCCTTGACCTAATAAAATTACCTAATAAAGAATCTGACGGGGCCAGAATGAATTGAAATAATGATAAAAATACTGAACAGTAGACATGGATAACAATTATCAGCCATACCAGATTTTTACAGAATACATAAATATATTTCAAGTCAGAATTAAGTCCAGAGTGCGATATATTTTTCAGATGATTTTCAATAATACACTAATCATGCTTTATTCAGTACATTATTTCTGTACCTAATAACTTATTTGTTTGCATAAGTTCTAAACAGAAGCGAAGAGTTCAATAGCAGGTAACTCATATGCTGAAATACGTTCTTAAACACTGAAGAGTAACTGTGCACATGTTTTTTGCTCCTCTACACTAACACTGAACAAACCTTTGGTTCAAGTCCATAAATTAGTCAAATGTTAAGAATAAAGTCATCAATATGTAAAATTTACAAGTAAACAGACGTATAAAATAACACATTCCTATCATTTATCCTCCCAGGCATGAATCCTAAGTTCAGCAAAAACACTTAATACGTAAATTGTGGCTAAAATGTACATAAAATTCAAGTGAATGACACAAATCTTCCTGCTTTTCAAACTGACTGGAAATAAAAGCTTGACATTGATGTAAGGACAACATGTTGTGTTATACAGTGCATTATTCCCAATCACACCAAACAGGATGGACTTTGGGCTCATTTCACAGACATAGCTAAGATAGTAGTTTTATACTTGATTCTCCCAAATGGCATACTGTATATTTAAGACATTTGCTTTTAACAGCTGACCATAGATCCCCTAGGCAGCCATAAGGAGTTATACAGTTTTTACTTACAAAACGTGTTAGCAAGTTTTTTAGCAAAAAAGTACTGTCTCAGCTAAGATGTGTCTATGAAATTGTCCTCTTAATTATTACACAACACTATTTAACTATATTAAGACTTAAATGCTTTAAAAATAAATCATATCGCTTGTAACTTACTGAGGTATGTCTTTACAAGCAACATTTTCAGAAGTCTTTCCATCAACTGATGGAGAAACATCAGAACTTGATGACTGCAGGGATTTGTCCTTTTCTGTCTTGCTGATTCCTACAAGGGAAACAACCCAATGAATGAAGATAACCACAAAACATCTGTAAGAGTAGCCTCCCTTAGGCAGTTCAAGCTACCTATAACAGTTTGACATGTAGAGTGATTAGACATACATTAAATATTCACATAAAATTTATTAGACTAACATAAAATTTAATGGCTTAATTTCATTTATTTTAATTAAGTTTACATGTACAAAGAAAATAAACACATGCATGAATAATCAGTGAAAATAACACAGCAGACTGTCGATTTAATTGAATCTGTGTAAAATGTATTTACATAGCTTTTTATTCAATATTTAACTTCGAACTGTTGTCATGACAACAGAGCACAATTTACAATATCACTCACCATGTACACATTCAAATCCAGGCAAACATCACGCTTCAATATCTTACAAATACTACTAGACAAGTAACAACACCAGCAAGAGACTGGCCATGTTAATACAGTCAAATGATATTTCAATATGAACAGATGTTTCTTCCTCTTTAAAGGAAAACATTAAGTTACCTTTTGACAAGTTAACAGTACATAGTAAATGTTTTATGAATTGTATTCTTATTTTGATGAAAGAAAAAATCAATGTTATTTAGATCTAAGATCAAGGATGTTTCCGGACTGGTTCCGTGATGTTATCTCCTAAATGGTTTCCATGACAATAATGTCTTTCTTTGAAAAGCATGAAAATTAAAAAATGATCATTACCTTCACCTGAAAGAATAGACCAGATGAAAGCAGAGCTTTCCATTGTATCTAATTATCTCACATGTCAGGTAAACATTTGTTCAGACTGGTACAAATTGAAAATTTTAAATACAGACAGAACTTTATTTTCAGTATGGTAAAAGTTGGCTCTTTTTAGCACACTTAGATAATACTAGACATGGGTTTATACAGTGCATAAAATAATTGTACCACACTCCCGGACACAGGCATTGAACAATAGACAACAGATCAGTCTGGGAGATATGACCTTGACGAAAATATATAGAAAACAGATTAACTGCTGGAAAATATTGATAAATTACGGCTACTGTTTCCATTGAAAGTAATAAATTAACAATAAAATAGGTGTGATTTTTGGCAAGCAAGAAACTATGTCTATAATGCGTACTGCTTGACTGACATGTTGAAAAATTAACCCCACATAATTTGGAACACAGACGAGGCGATGTGCACAACAGCTATGTAGTCATAAAATACACAAGTTAATCACACTAAATCATGTCACTATCAAATAGTGAATGCAATTTACACTCAGTACATGAAGTCTATCTGCGCAATGCAGGAAATAACAAAATAAAATAAAAATCTCAGTGTTGAGTCACGATTTAGAAATTTATTTATTGCGATAGTTTATCAATTCATTAGCAACAATCTGATAAGTCCGTCTGTCTAAATAAACTTCCAAATTACATCAATTTTTACCTTCTAATTTTGGAAATTTTGCTCTTCTTTCTTGGAGATTTGTGGCCGCTCGTTTCACATCCTGTTGGTATGAAAAATCAACATTATGATTAAAAAACTTTTTCTTCAAATAAAAAAAAACACTTCATATAAAATTCAGAAAAAAATAAGCCTGTGTTGTATACTGTTCAAATAGCCATATGTCCCTTTCAACAAAGCAATGTTGACACAGGTGAAAATAAATAAATATCATGTAAGTAGTTTGTCATCTGTAGGACTCATAATATAAAAATAGCTTGCTTATGCCACTGAAGATAAAACAGGGTAAAATTCACTTTTCAAAACTCTAAAAAATAATGGCGTAACAAGCGGAACTATTTAAACAAAACCAGACTAATCCCAGTAAGTGGTCTCCACTACATCGCAGGAAATTCTCACAAAATTATAAATTCCACAATTTTTTCTCAGAACATTTCATTCAAATTTTACCAGACCCCCATGAAGTTGTTTTAATGACAAGGTGTGAGGTGTACTACACAATATATTAAACAAATGGCCATGTGGTGCTTAAGAGTTCAGACGAGCTATTAGACAAACAACCTGTAAGCTTTGTGTCTCAAATATGGGTCATAGATCCCAACAAACGAGATTCTAATTATGTAAAGTCATTTCCGGCAACACATTTGATGAGCGTAGGCTGTACGAAAACATCTGATGTCATGACAACATCGTAATGAATGCATAAAGAATATGCCGCAACATCAAAGGAAGAATATGTAACATTCATGCATTCATAAAGTTAACAAGATTTTTGTTCTAGTTCATGCACGCAAAAACATCAACATTAAAAGTGAAGTATAATTAAACCAAAAACATCAAGACTTTGTTCCTCAGAAGAGGTAAAAATGCTTGAAAACATATGCAGAATTACTGTTTGTCTCTCATTAATAATTCTCAACTTAATGACGGAATATATTTCATTTCTCATACATTCATCGAAAGTGCCAGCACAGCTTTTTTTCACAGGTAGGGGAAAGGGCCTTTTTCTTAAATTTGGAGAAAAATAACATGGTATTTTTGCAAAAAGGGGAAGAAAAAACTTGACGTAAACTGATTTTTAGGAGAAAAAAGCATGATTTTAAAGATTTTTCCTCAGGAGAAGACGCCCATAAACAGCCCCTGCCATAGAAGGAAAAAAAAAACAAGACACTATAATACAATAACAGTAGCTTTGATTACAATTTGGCTGGATTCATTGGCATCCATGAATATATTAGAAAGTCAAGCCAGAATATATTCCCACTGAGATATAAAATTCACACGGGTTTACCACTGTATTTACTAACCACTTTGTATTCAGGTATATGAGTTGATATATACAGTAAGATTTTTAATCAGCAATAGCCGGTCATTTTCTAATCTGCCCGTTTTACAGACACTGTTTAACACAGTAATTTGACTGAAAAGTACATGTAACTAAACAAGTAGCCATATTTTTCTCATGTCAGCACGTTTCCAAAACAAAAAAATGATTTCCTTCTGAAAGGTCATGACCTGCATTCAAAGGTATGGCAAAGTCATTAAATAGTTCCAGCAACTCATTCATGAAATCCTATTTTTTTCACATGTTCATGAGAATTACTTCACAATGGGATACAAATGTGTCATATAAATTACAGAAATCAGGGAACTTGTCAGCGCACATACATTAAAATGTTAGTGATATGTCTCATGGGGTGATGTAAGTGCTTGTTTTAATAATGAATTAAGAGGATTTTTTAGAGGAATTTTGAGAGGAGTGGGGTGAGAACCTTATAGATGTTAAGTATGATAAAATCGCTTTCTAGTCCATCCATTAAATTTGGCAGTAGTGTAAACAATACCAGGAATATATCATGGATTTGAAAAAATGGTCAAACAGAGAACTTAAATCTCATGACCATATGGTACTAATGAGTGACATTTGAACATGCCATTTTTGTTGGGAACAAATCTAGTGTTGAAGATCTCTATACAGATAATGGAAACTTAACTGAAAGGCCAGAAGTAAAAATATCAAAAACCTAAAATAAAGGTACAACTTCCTAGTATAGGGAGCCACTGTGGTCGAGTGGTTATGGTCTCCTGACTAGTAATCACTAGTCCCTCACCCGTGAGTTCAAATCCCTACCAGACCAATTTCACATGATATAAAGCTATCCGGCAAGCTAACAGAGAGTCCATGTTTCTACCCAGGTGTATGCCAAGGTTCTTCTACCACCATTAAAACTGGAAAAGTCACAAGTGATCCTGACTGTTGGTGCAACGTTATAACCCTAAAATAACACACACAAAAAACGTTCCAGGAATAGCTTGTCTGTATCAGTTTTTATGCACCAGTCTACAGTATTTTGACATATGTATGATATTTATTTATCTACAGCAATAAAGCACAATGAACATATGTGTGTATGTCAGTGATGCCTGTTCTTATGGATTACCAATCACTATAAAGCAAAAACTGTCCCCATTTCCTTCTGTGCCATGACCGGGGTCCAGTGCTTAGTGCACTTTGTTCAAATCCCTGCCATGGCAGGTCATGCCCTTCTATGAAAATTTGATAAAAAATGTTGATTTTCCTTCATATTTGGAGAAGTTGCCAACTCCTTGTGGAAGGGTAAATTAGTACTAGTTAGTATACAGTCCAGGAAAACTAGTTAGGAGAACTGGTCACTGTATATACCAGTAACTGGAAAAAAAATGAAAAAAAAAAACAGTGAAAAAAAAATTCCATCCAGGTAGGGTTAATCAGAGAATGGTGAGATCCAAGTATTGTGGGTGTGTTATATTTGACCAGATTGAGAAACATGGGTTACAAGGTCACAAAACCGACAATCATTCACCCAGGTCAAAATGATCACTGGATCAAATTGACCGAACTAGATGGGATGGTCATAGGAGGTATAATCATCCATATTTGAACTACCATCCTACATGATTATATTTTGTACTGATCTTTTACTTCAAAAACAATCAAGTATTCTATACATAAAATTGTTAATAATACTCGCCAAAAATATATGTGCATCACACAATCTTTAAAAAATGATAAAAGTATGCCTATAATTTTTTTCAAATGAGTTTTTGTCTAGAAAAAAATGTATTCTACATAAACAGGAATACTGAACTAACAACAAAGTATTGTAGTTCTTTTTTTCCGTAATTATCAAATTAAACCTCCATATTTTCATCATCAATGAAATTTAAAAAAACTTCTTTACCCACACCAATGGAATTTAGCTAGTTGTTGAGAAAGAATATATTGCCTATTCTGTTGATAGACCAGATCACCATATACCAAGTTCAAACTGTCAAAACTTGGTATATTAGGCCATTCTAAAAACATTATTGTTGGTTTGCAGTGTGACTGACTAATTTTTTAGTGATTTTGAGAAGAACTTTAGTTCTTTTGCTCAGATTCTCATTTTGGTACAAGCATGTTAACAAAAAAATACCTACCTACCTAACTACCCACTGTCAAAAGTATGAGACTCAAAACTGCGAACTAAACTTTTTTAAGGATAGCCTTTAAAACTGCACTACAGCATGAGTTAAAGTCCCTGATTTTGAATGTAATAGTAAAATGTCCAAATTTACAGAGAAATTATCTTCTTTCCATTTTTCAACAATTTTTCAGTTACATATGGTGACACTACATATGGTGGCCAGTTCACCTAACTAGTTTTCCTGGACTATATACTAACCAGTACTAACTTCCACTTCCACAACAGCTTCTCCACACATGGATGAAATTTTCATAGAAGGGTATGGAATGCCGTGACTGGGATTTGAACCTGGATTGCCAGGTTACAAGTCCAGCACACTGACCACTGGTGTTTTTCTTCAAAGCATTATTTCATTATTAATCAGTCATTTATCAATAGAAGAGGAAAACTGTTTTATTCTCAAGCAGGAAGTAAAATGATCCATTACTGAGTACAATACTAAACATGGGTGGGGTTACTGTGCGTGTGAAACCATCATTAAGATCATGCACAATTGACATTTTTGCAAGTGTATGACAATTTTCACATAACATCGACACAAAACAAAAAAAAGTTACATCCAATAATCATTTGTCAATTGAAACAAATTAATTATCGGTTGACATGAATATATCGTAATTGTTTGTATTGAAAAATAGCAGTAGTTCATACATGGAACACCCACGTTGAAATATCTATCCTTAAAAGGATAGCCCTGTATATACATGACAAGTCACACGTTCACATAATCTTGCAAAAAAATACATTAATGGGATTTTTTCCTGAAATCAGACTTTTTCAGACCCAGAAACACTGATATAAGACCAACTGAATATGTCGGCACATTTTTATAGCCTCGATAGGTAATTCATTAAACTGACGAAAGAGTGAAATAATAGAAGGGTGAAACGTGAGCTTAGCAATGAGCATTAATTTTGAATCGCTTCACATTAACTTGCTGGCAAATCAATTTAATGCGTACTTTCTACCTATACAGGTGTGAAAACAGTTAAGGATATGCCTTAATGATCCATATGCATCACAAATTTGTGGTCAACAAGAATAGATGAATAATTTTTTCTTTACACAAATAAAAATCATTTGAGTATCTAAGACAAGAAAAAAGTTGTGTCATCATAAGGCTAAAAAAGTTCTGTTAACAGTTTCCTGACCAAACCAATTTTCTGGCACCAACATTAACAGGGATACAGACTAGTGCCTTTTTCTTGGTAGCCACCTGGGCCCCTAACTTTTAAAAGTTAAATTAGAAATATGGGGGCCCATCTTAAAAATTGAATATTTTACCATTACAACAGGATTTTATACGACTTACACATAAGACGCAGGTAAAATCGGCAGAAATCACAGGAAAAAATATACTCATGTTCACAACACAAATATTTTTTGGCAAAGAAAAGAGATGAAATCAATGAAAAAAAATTGTGCCATTTTGAATGTTTTATAACGAAAATGTAATAATTACTTGTGTAACACCACTGAAATCTCAACCTGCCAACACGTACTCAAACCTCAAACTTCTCAACACCTCTTGGTCCTCATAATCGGCAAACATTTGTGTTGATATTTATACTCACATGGATATCCAGAAAAAGTATGGAACCGTAAAGGTTTTTAGTTATGAAAGATTTATTTCCCTTGTTGTTTCAATACGCCATTCATTAAATCTTGCCTCTGGTAAACATATACATGAGGATTCAATTTGTCCTGATTTTGTCTGTTTTTAGTCTTCGAAAAAATTGGATCGAGTGCTACATATATATATATGACGCATCCTATTTTGGATGTAAAAACGTGTCTCATACACAAGTGATTGCGGTAACCTAAAGGAAAATACCACAGAGAGATGTACAGCGTATAATGTGAGAAATTCATCTCTGATGGACATTTTGTTACCCCGATTTTTGGGTCTCCAACTGGGCGATCAACACTGAATTTTTGTTCACCCAGAGAATTTTTTATTCACTTAGGGCAACTGGGCGAGCACAAATATGTATCCCTGCATAAAGTTTCTAACAGCAAAATCCAAGGTACAAAAATAATTGGGGACAAACTGTACTTCCTATGTAAGAAAGGTATGTTTAGAAAAAAAAACTAGAAAAATTTCAACCTATCTATCCCATTTTTTTTTTTTTTGGTTAAGTAACCCTAAACATGACTTTTTAGCCTAATTGACCAATGTCTCACATTATTTCTCATTCAGTTTTTAAGCTTTACAACATATGAATATCAAAAAATAAAGGGTTACTTAGAAAGACTTTTACATGCAGGATAATTAGGGATCATAGTGAATGGCCAGTTTAACCAAACTGTGTTGCATTTACAATGCTCCAAACTAATGAAAAGCTAAATATGGTTGACCTTGAAGTCGACCGCAATTAGGCAACGGTGTCAAGTAAGATTTCTGTATAAGATATGTTTTCTTATAAATTGTCAATGGATAAGTACACCACACCACAGGACTCACTTTGACATACTTCAACAAACACTTAAATTTCAAGATCTTTCCCTATCATTTATATAATTGCACACTTATTCTGTCAAGTGAATCAATACTATTACTATCTTCCACATGTAGAACTTTAAAGTCTAGCTACAAGACATGGACATGTACAATATGTGCAAGTATCAACAATGCTTTGTCTTAAATTCCGCTGACGCTTTCTATATGTTTTTTTATTATAATACACTGGGAATTAAACTTTTCCAGCTTTAATGATGAAGGAAGACCCAAGTCGTACACCAAGGCAGAACCACCGAACTTCTGTAAGCTAGCTGAATAGCTTCCTTACAAGGGAAATTTAGTCCTGGGTGGGATTCAAACTCTGTGGTTAGGGACTAGTGAATACTTGTCAGAGTTTGCAAAAAGAGACAGTTCAACAGTGTGTATGCTCAGTGGAATACAAGGGAGATGAAAACACAAGTGTACAGACTGGATTTGTTGGACCAGAAATCAACTGATAATTGCTGCACATACTGAGTTTAGAGATACAAAGCACAAGTTGACTGGTAACTTGTGTACAAAGCTGTTTAGACTGTGCTGACGTAAACTATAAGATTAACATAATCAACAATAGTACTAGATATGTGAGTACCCATAAAGTGGTAGGCACTACATATCTATTTAGTCAAATAGAGGTACTTCAAATCCAAACAATGATATATAGATAGTCAACTTCTCATTTGCTTATCAATAAGCCAATCAGAAATGCCCTTACATATAAGATTCCCCGGAACTAAATTCAAAAGGGGATAATCATGAAATAACTAACATGATAACTAAGAAAATGATGATTGACGATTAACAAGAATAGTGTCATATATAATACTGCACAAAGGACACTAAGGCATAGTTAAAGGTAACCAAATGAAATCAGACCTTGTTTCCATAATTGCAGACAATTTTATCATGAACAAGCAACAAAAAATCAAGAAGCACTTCTCAGTAAAAATATGGAGAAATTTAAATAAGTTTTTTTGTTTAACTAAACTGCAGTCATCAACTCTCAACAACAAAGCAATACTAAGATTTTAGACTGGAACAAACCAAGCGCTTATAAGCCAAAAGACAAAAAAAAATAAGCTTTCAGGACAAACTAAAATGAAAACAAAGTTCAAAATAATGAAAGCCATGAAGTTCAATGAAAAACAACCCAGTGACCTCTCCATGTACTATAGTTCATCGAGTGAGGCTGAGAGAACTTTTTCCCACAGTTAATGGCTACTTAAGATCTAGTCCAATTAAAGTACTACAGCATGCATCAATTCCTATCAAACTTCATCATAAAATCAGGTAAAAAAACATGTCCCTTAGTGACCTATAGGTAGACACTCCTGCACATGTGATATTAATTGGCCATGATTGACAGATATAAACACAGTTGAAACAGGCATCAGTTGGTGTCTATTTCACAGAACCTAACCACTTTCCCATGCATAAGCCATGTTGATTTTCACTGCCTCATTACAATATCAATTCCAATTCTTTTGAAGAAAACTCAATCCATGAGTTTGATCTTACTTCACAAATGCTATTGCTCATCATATTCTCATAAATAATGGACCTGCCGTTTTTCTTAGAAAAATATTTATTTAAGGTTCAACTCCCTTGAGAAAAACAAGTGGTTTGTATCTGATATGGTTGTTAACGGTTACCTCCACACAATATAATAATGTCAAGATGTTTTTGAGTTCAAGTTGATTTGTTAGCAATCAACCACTGAATACATGGACTCTAGAACAGGAAAGAAAGTTTTAATTAAGCAAAACATGAGAAGTACAAAAACAGACACAGAAATCTGACATGATATTAAATTGATTCAGTAATTCTGACTAAATATGTCAAGGTACCATTAAACTAATTGAATTTTTTTCCCAGAATATACTCACTGCAGTTTCAATATCATTCAATAAATCATTAGATTGTATCATTTACAAGTACTGTGTACCATGTGTTTTGTTTAGATTTGTTCATTTTAAGACATGCTGACTGATATTATGATATAGACTCATTATAAAACAATAGATTTGCGCTAATCAACAGGAAATTCAATTAAGCCATCAAGTATTAACAAGTCAAGTAGACAATGCAATATTTAGATAAAATTAACTGCCTCACAACACGACATAATTACAACAAGGATTTCATGGAAGTCTACATTAAGATTCTTTCATGGAACAAATTTCAATTAGGTAAGTTTCAGCATTAGTTTCAAATCATGAAAAACATCAGTTTTGGGGTAGCCTAAATGTGTTCTGGGTAAGCAAAATACTAATACATCTACAAAATGTCAATAAGCATTTACACTTAATCATTAAGTTAATGGTAATTTCTACAGACTTTACATTGAAAATGATCAAAGTCATTTACATAAAGGAAATAAAAACATCTAAAATAATCTCTCAAATTTGCATTTTATAAAAATGTAATAACAAATAATTGTACACATCCACTGGTTAAAGCTCCCATCTCTGGCTCCTCATGATGACCAAGTTTCAAAAACCAGCGAGGGAAACTCAAATGCAATCAGCTGATAACAGATAATAACTAATTGATTTCAAGTCTGGTTCCTTGCGCCATAAATTTGACAACAGGTAAGTAAATGCAATTTTAAACTATCGAGCAAATATTAAATACTACAGAAAAATCCATCAAACCATAGAAACCGAAAACATTTGTAAGTAAAGATTTGTATCAGTGTCCCCACATGATACTTTGATTCTACCGACATAGATCTGCTATCCAGGCCACTGACAATACATAAGTATAAGTAAAAAGGAGGTTACCATGACACTTACCTCAGAGTTAACAAGATGTTTCCATAGTAACGATTCAATGTAATAATTAGTTCCACCAACAATCACAGGGGTTTTCTTCTTTGAAAGTAAAGAGTCAATCTACATTCATCGTCATGGAAACACATTCATAATTTGTAAAACAAAAAGTGAATACCGGTATGTCATATTTTAACATTCAGAAAAATATAACATTAACTACAAGCCAAACTTTAAAAGCTATTATTGATATCATTTCTACATTATTCAACAAAACCAAATGCATGTAATATACCTACTAACAAACACATAATAAAAAATTATCTCAGGCCTAACACTGATTGAAAAGTCCAAATTTATCACTGAAAATCTTAAAATTTGGTCTAAAATTAAATTATCCTCAGTACAAATTGTTTTTCATACTTGATATGTTTTAATTCAATTAAAGATTATCTACCTAAGTACCTAACAGAAAAAAGTAAACAGTAAGGCACGAGTAGAAGTAAGATTTATCAAAGATTTAATCTGAGTAAACATATTAATTAAGATAGCAATGGATAAGGTATTAAGGAATAAGGATACAATAGGAACTGCCTGATTTCTGTAATCAACAACAGTACTGTTATCCTTCAATGGTGATAAGTAATCTATCATATGGTGTGGACATAATTGTCTCTCCTCAGGAGTAGCTTTGTTAGTTATAACATCAAGACCCTTGTATAGCTGAAATGAATATGTTTAAAACAAAATAGACTAATTAATATGATAATAATCTAGATTAATCGCTAAAAAACATAAAATCCTTGAAATGGGACAAAAACTGGAAGTCTTTCCCTTCAGAAAAACAATAATACAAATAAACAAATCATGTTTTAGTAACTTTTACAGAACTGAGTGGGTATAACTAGCTTAAAACTCATTTAAATTATCAAACTAACAAAAGTTCACATTCAGCTGGAATACGCTCACTTATGATACAGTCAGAACCAATCCCACTAAAAATCAGAACCATGTATAGATCATGTCCACTGTATTGGCCAATTAAATATCTGCTTGTGTAATTTTATGGCACAACAAAAATTAGCATAATTTAATATCTATACTACAAAAGTTCAAAATGCTGGAAGTTAATGACTATTCAAGTCAGATTTTATCAAGAAATCATTTGCCTTCATTTAATACTATTATACCAACAAAATAACAAATACAAATTTCTGCTTGAACATGTATGAATAATTGAATAAACAAATCAATCAAAATACAAAACATCAAAATTAAGCTGACATCTTCATACAAGGTAAAAAAAGTGGTCACTTGGAGTCACAATAGTACCAAACTGAAGCTACCAGTAATTCAATTTTACACATATTTCATACCAAGATTAAGTTTTACTACACAGGATAAATTTTGCACTTGAATCAAAAGTAGTTATCTCATTTCTTTAGTTACATGGAAATTTCATTCAGTACAAACAAATGGACATGACAGACATTATAGTTACACTGTGTGACTTTCACTCAATAATTTATCGCTAATTAATGAAAAATAGAAATTTCATCATCA
Organism: Lutraria rhynchaena; assembly: GCA_008271625.1. Taxonomy (NCBI): domain Eukaryota; kingdom Metazoa; phylum Mollusca; class Bivalvia; order Venerida; family Mactridae; genus Lutraria; species Lutraria rhynchaena. The sequence goes on from VIBL01000042.1 coordinate 1,608,953, forward strand.
CCAGACCTTAGTTCGATAGAAAATCGTCTTTATGTTTTTAGTGATTCTCTTGAGTTATCTTCCCATTAGACTTGTAGTGTTAGAGCAGATTTTTCATCACCTTAGAATTAGCATGTCAATCACTGTCAATGATGCAATTAGATAAGTTGATCATTGATTTTATTAATCTGTCCTGATAGCATAGAAGGTAAACCTACATTCCTTGGAGAGCGAAAATATACATTAACATCTTCTATGAGGAAGTGACTTTAATATAAGTGTAAATAACTAAATGTAAAAAATGCTGATACAATAATTCATGTCTGGTGTCCGGATTGGGTCGTCCGAATAATATATTACTAGACGAATTTAACATATAACAATATATGGGTAATTTACCTGCATAGCATCTGCACTGATTATTTCTCCGTTGAACATCCTAGCTATTTCGAGTGATAATTTGGTTTTACCAGTGCCTGTAGCACCAAGAATGATAACCACAGGATTCCTCATGGACGCGGCCATCTTTTTCTTTTTTGCCTAACTATATGCATCGCTATTAAAACCCGTATTGACCCGTTATTTTCAGGACCGGGATAAAACTAATTCCGCGAACTATGATTTTCATGATTACTTTTTTCTGTTCACCTGTTCGTGTCGTATTCAAGTATACAATTGCTGTATTTTGGAGGTGATAACATTTTCTCCGTACGATTACACTGTACAAATTGAAATATAATTATTATCAGGCTCTGTAATCAATTTGTATTACATAATATTGGGAAATGATATCTGCGCTTTATTAAAATATGTATGAAATCTCATGCCATTAAAATTTAGGTCTCTTTGGCTTGTTTTATTTTGAAGTGTGAATAATGTTCATGTTTGCTTGGTTTATATTTACACTTTTTTCACAATGTTTTTGGGTATGAGTTCATAAATATGTATAACATATATGGTTAAGTAATATTTTTTAAAACATTCTATGGTAAACAGCACATCTGGTATCTTCAACATTGCCGAGTATCCAAATGTCAAAAAATGTCTGTATATTGTGAATTACTGAATGAATGATATGGTACATAAATGTCAAAATTAATCAGATGTTAAAATATTCACACACTGTGGTAGTTTGGTATTAAATGGAATTTGGACCAAACTTTATTTACTTACATGTTTAGATGAATTAATGATAGCACGTGGGCATGGATTAGACTTTTTACCTTTTGCAAACCTGACCACAGATTCATAAAAATTCATTGATGACATGTCTCAAAATCGGACAATTATCTCAAATTCAAGGTTCTCTAGACTGAACCTTAATTATCACGAGCCAAACATGAGCATTCTTTTACCGAACACTGCTTGCAGATATTTCATATATATGTGGTAATATTTATTACCTTACTTTTACAGACTATGAGACATGCCCTGCATGTTTATGTTTTGTGCTGTTATTGTGTAAATATTTATGCTATAATGTTACGCTGTCAACACTGTATCAACAAAAGGCTGGGAATACTACAGCTGATGTGGCCGACATACTCGTCCTGCGAGGCGGTTTACACTTTATGTACAATTGTAGACTATCAGTGGTATTTGTATTGTATGAGTGATATTTAAAATGAGTATATATAAAATGTTAAGTCATACCCCTGCACGTGACTACACCTTCGTTCAGTTACTCAAGCATATCATAAGTATTTACTGTTCACCCAAATATGACCGATTATCTTTTGAGACGACCCCTCTACATGAATGAAATTCCGCTAGTGACTTCAAGGAAGACGATTGGCTGATGAGTCATGACAGTAGAGTAGCTATTTTCCCGCCAATTCTCAGGTCAGGATTAGGTCGCTCTTTGTTGTAGTTAGGGAGAGGTTGAGACATAGTGTATTAACTGGCATATTATTCAATATATGACCCAGAAAGAAAAGGTTTATTGTTGTGACCTGGTATTAAATTGATGTAAGTCATTTTGGGGTATATGAAGGGAGTGGTGAAGACTAATAGCATCAATGTTTTTTAAGACTAATAAAATCAAGGTTTTAAACCATGATTGTAATAATAATGACGACAAACACAGATGTACTCAAATGATTGGTTTTATTGATTGCTAAAACCATGTTGGTTTTTTCTTGTAATTTCTTTACAAATTTGCCAAAAGATACACAATCAAAACATTATCAAGTAGAAAGAACCCCTAAACGGCAGCGGTAATCCCTGAAATTAATGCAAGAATATAAAAATATCAATGACATTGTATTATGATACTGAATTGAGTACAGTTGTTCGACATGGTAGAAAAAAACACATAAAAATGAAAGATTTGACAAGGAAATTGAAAACACTGAAAATACAGAAACTTAGTAAAAATTCTTGCATTAATTTGAATGGTTACGATTTCACATTTTTCCGAAGCAAAACTGTCTGCTCCTTGCAGACAACTGTAAAATTAGATTACAAATGTATTAGAATAAAAAACAAGCGAACTACCTGTAAAATAACTAACAAAAACTTCAACCAAACACTATACAAGGGTTACTTAACCAATTTCAATGCATTTCTCTATTAATAAAAAATTAACAGCTTCAAAATAAACAATCATTTAACAATTTTTAGGTCACACTCAATACATCTTCACAAAAAAGCATTTAAAACTTCAACAAACAAGAAAACAACAGTATTTACATAAATAGTTTTCTGCATCGAGTAATTAACACTGTCCAAATAATTGGAGCATAAAGAATCAAGGTGCATGTATAGAACTCTGTTTTTACTAAAAAGAAACGGAAAACAAAGCCAGGTACACAAAAAATTATCATCAAATAAAATCCAAAGTGATAAAGAGAATTTGTACATAAAAATTGTAGAAATAGAACTTGGTAAAGAAAAACAGACAAACAAGGTCATACAAAACAGCATTATCACTTCAGTTGCATAATTAGCAACATACACATACGTGCAATCACATTTAAAATTTTTACCATCAACAAATTTACAATCAACACATTTCGAATATATTCGATAGTTAGAAATATTACAATACACGTTCCATCAAAGAACCCAAATTTTACACAATTATTTTATGCATGGAGGGTCAACAATAAGTTTTCAGCTGATCTGTGCATTCATCAACATGAAATATACAACTAGTAAATGACACTGCATGACAGCTAGTGCTTAATTCAAGGTCATGATCACCTTTGAAAAGTAAAATGATGCCAATAATTTGAAATATGAAAAAAATCAAAATTTGATAATGATTAAGTGAAGTTGATTACAATTGGTCCTATATGAATGAATGAAATGTGGGACAAATAGTCCTAAATAGAAATTACTTATGCCAAGATAGTTCTGTATAGAAATGCAAAGTTACAGGCAGTGAAAATACAACTCATAAATAATATAATTATTGAACACAAAATTTGAACACAGCTTCATCTAGCAGTATCATTCGCCCTATCACACACATAAAGGGAAGCACCATTTTAAATTAGTTAATTCCAGTAAAGAAATGCACACTTGGTCACAATGTTTTTATTGACTTCTCTTTCTCAAATTTGAGTTCAGATAATTCACTAATAGTGAGACAAGCATAATTAAATGGTCCTTCCCATTAATGTTAGCCAGCACTGAGTTAATAATCCCTTAACTTTGCTAGATGTCGTTTCAATTTTTCTCTCTTGATTTTTAATTGTTCAATTTCTCTTTCCTGCCGTCTCTGCTCGTCAACTAGTCTATGTATGAACTGAGAGGCTTTCCTGAGTATAACAACTTTAGGGGCACGTTCCTGACCCTCAAGTTCTGGTACTGAGTCTCTGAGGTGAAAAAAGCTATTTTTCAAGTCAGTTCTGCGTTTACGTTCAAGCACATTATGCTGAGTCCTTTTACCAACATCACACATTTCTTCAGAGTCACTGGAACTTCTACTACAATTTCCAACAGAAGATTTCAGTTTTTGTGCTACTTTACGAAGTTCAGATGGTATACTTAAATCCCTTTTCAACTTTTTGCTCTTATGTGTGATGGGTGAGCTAGGATACGAATGCACTCTTTTCAAAGATGTCACTGGTAAACTATAATTATGTACATCTGTAGGACAGTCAACTCTCTGCCTATTCACTGATGTGCACTTAGTTACACTATGTGAACCTAGTCCTGAATTGTGCTCAATAGTCAATGTGACAGTTTTAGCTCCTCGATGGTATTGCTCACTGTTGCTACTTTCGTCATCAGACTTATACTTTCTTTTAGTAGGAACAGATACCTGTAGATGCTTCTCAACAGTAACAACATCGATTTCTTCTTCTGCAAGAAAAAAAAACAAACATTGAAACATGTGACTTAGATATTGCACAATAACACAACTAGGGAAATTAAGCAGGAAAATTTTAAGAATAAAATTAACAAAGTTTACTATATAATCAAACACAGAACAGCATGCAGACAATCAACTTGCTCATTTCAAGAATAAAGAGTTACACTTTTTCAAAACATTATTCATAAAGATACATACCAGAGTCAGATGGTGTTTCTAAGCCAAGATTGTGAATGCGTGTCTGGGAGATGGCACCAGCTAGGTTGGTGCTACTAGTTGGAGCAGTCTCCATTGGAAATACTTCATCAGGGGCAACACAGGCAGTGTTGAATTGTGGCTTGGAACAAGAATTACATCTAATTCTTTGATTCTGTTCTGTAGTTTTACCAATGTCAATTTTAGCTGGAGCTGACCACATAGCATCTTGAATCAAGTTAGATTCTAGACCAATATCTATATCAGGTGGAGACTCTGGAAATATTGCATCTTTCAGCAGGGCTTCAGCATCCTCAAAGAGTAAAAGATCTTCAGTATCTATATCAAATGGCATAGTGATATTCTCTAAGTCCAAATCACTCTCACATTCATGTCTAGGTGACAGAGGAGGTGTGACAGGTAAATCAAACTTCTTCCATATGTCTTCGCTAGTCATCGGAATAGGGGAATTATAAAGCGTCTCTTCATCAATCAGAGACAGTAGTGCATCAACATTAGTTGGAGAATTCATTTTAGGATTTTTCGGATTTCTTCTAACAACATTCATATCTGAAAATAATTAAATATGAATTAAATAACGACGTGTTATTGCGACATACAACTGTCATCAAGCCCAATGCGTAGATAGACGTCATAAAACCAGAACAAAACTTTTGGCCACATGCCATCATTATGTATGCATATGACCCAGAATAAACTATGATAGAACACGTGATATCGGCATGTGAACTACGCCAGATTGTCACAAATAACTGCGCAAAAGTCTATTTAACCAAATGGCAGTTGATGTTGTTTTGTTTCATTATGATACAAATTAGTATGTAGAAGACGACTGAACACTTGTCAAATCAAGTCAATGTGTACTTTCGACGTAATACACCGAAATTCCTAATGTGGTATTGACAGAGACAACTCCCACATGAAAAATGCCGGTTGGCAAAACGTCAAAAAATCCGGGAAACGCTGTCACTGTAAAACGCGATAAAAAGAACAAATTGTCATATCCTAAAGACAAAATAAGTCAAATCAATTACCTGAAATAAGACAACGTTGAATATTATTAATTCCCATAGAAACTGTTAATTTTACTCCAAGAGAAAATGTTAAACCACATGAGCCGGAGTGCAATGATACACTGAGACACAATCTCTAAGTACGGGGGATGTTAACATATGAATGTATTCTTGCGCGTCGGCGTGACCCACTACAAGGTCGATATTACGATAGCCAGCAATATATTAATAACGAAAATGATATCCACTAATTATTAAAAACTAATATTCTCCAATTCATTATCACATAATAATGTACACATTTCTTTCATTTTTAATTAAAGCTTCCACTAAACGTGGAACTACGTACTCAATTCGCCGATTTGTGAAGGCATTTGTGATGCGGTCGTATGGCGGGAAAGCTGATGGGCGGAGTTTACTTGACTGTAGTAGCGTGTTGTACATTGAAACCATGATTTTCTCACTTCGATAGTCACAATGTTGTTTATAAATCGTCAAACCCTTGTCTAGCGTTCTTATGACATGAAGCGTAACGTACCTAACTGCTGATTTGTTCTTGTGAGATCTTACACTGACCCTTTTGTACGAAGTATTGAAGAATCACCAAATGTTAGATGTATAAATGATGTATACATGTTTTACAGATAGGAGCTCTATCGATAAATATTATGCCTGCTCTAACTAAACTTTTCCGACATTTACGTTTTTACACAAATTTTAACCCGATTGTACGGAAAATGAGTTTTCATTTAAATTCCGTCACAGATCTATTTTTCATTCATCTTATGAGAGTACATTACATGTGTACACTCTCTAACGTTGTAGAATGTTCTATGCACCGATAAAATAGTACGTTATCGCCGTATGCATGCTTGATGAGTATGTCAGGCTACGACTGAATAATTATCAACGATCGTCAAACGATATATATAAATTGGATCTAAGAACGAAAAATAATTGAAAAAGTTGACATTATTCATTTGTATTTAATATGTTTAGCTTGTTGCAAATCCACATTTATTTGTCATTATGCTAAGCATGTTGCGTAATAAACTTGATAATTATTTCATAAACTGATTCATCGATCTGTAAATGTTGATATTTATAACATTAAACTGAAAATAGTCCCATAAATTTGACGTCATAAAATGTCAAAACAAATGTGACGTCACATATTGTTGACAAATGTGTAGGTCTTAAAGTCGGTCATGCAATATTGACGTGTTACAAAATATAGACCCAGGGTTATGCTATTCAATATAAGCTTTGTAGCGCGAAACGAGATTTTCACTTTTTGCAAATTATCATAGATCTATTTAACCTCATAGAGACAACTGCACGGATGTACTTCTTGGGAGTTTTGCTATGAGTTCTGGTTCGAGTTCTAGACTCACTGGAAAAGGTCACCAGGTGCGTTTTGAGTACACAAGTCAAACGCTGCGTACTGACTTTGAATACTAGTTCTAATGCACTGAGCGGTGTACGTGGTGTATATTGAAAAATACACGTGGGGCACGAGAAAATTGCTTTACTCGGATTTTGCCAGTAAAAGGCGAGCAAATATAGGATATATTTAGTATTGGGATCCTCACACGATCACTGTCATAGAATCCGATTTACGAATAAAAGTTAAAGACGTGTCATATTTTATCTGTTCCTATATAGTTCAGTAGTATATAGTATATAACTATACTCGTAAATATATGTATATTGACTGGTAGTTAATTGGGGCCAATACACGCAGTCCTTTCACTGTTTGCCAGCTTTTACAGACACACCCTCTCAGGCTCCAAGACTGGCTCGAAATCAGTAGACCAATAATAATATTGACTGGTATTTATTTTATACAATATATTTAATAGAATACCACACACAATGGTCTAAATATTAGAAGCCACAGTCGTGTTGATGTCACATCCGGCTTAAGAGCGTATTTGGACCTTTTAATAACCACTGTGCCTACAATACTGACTCAAACATAATCGTTTTATCTAATCTCGCAGTTACGGAAAATAGTGTCTAGTTTTGGGCGATTTAACCCTCGACATCGTAGTTTACCCTCCCAGATTATGTTCGGATTAAAATAGTCGCGTCACAGTCATACTGTTCTTGATAGCGTGGATAGAGACCAGAAATCTAGGACGGAATCATACTGCCTGATCTTACCATATTATGAACTTTCACAGTAAGCCGATCAGCCTAATTACACTTTGACTGATGCAGACGACACATGATCAATTGGTTTAAATTATAATAATTGAGTTCAATTCATAAGTGTAAAACGGTACATTTGATCGAAATATTATACAGACTTTGCGGTAGCCTACATAAAAATTACGTCGACAACTTGATAACACTGAAGTAGTTAGTCAATGAATCTGAAATTATTATTTCCTTAATTTCCAGAACAACTGATTAATATATCAATGTAAGGTATCACTTGAATTATTCTGTGAATAAAGGGCACATTGTGAACGACGGTCACTGTTTAGCTAGCGTCTATATATATATCAATATATAACAAATCAAATGAATCTTTTCATAACGGCCAATTGCAGTCATGAAAGTAACATATCTCGTATCCCAATTCGGAGGCCTTTGCTCAATGTCTTGTAAGTAGTATAATAGGTTACGTATTTGTCTCGTATAGTCCTGATATCTATACAGCGTCTAAAATGCTGAAAAATGTCCTGTTTATATGTCCAAATGCATAGACACATAATCATGACTGCTGAATTTTGATAGATACAGATCTGATTTGGACGCATAAAAAATTCAAATAATGAAAATACAAAAATATAGACACACAAATGTATATGTAACCAAATAATGCCATTCGCCTCAACCTGCTACAAAAATGATGATATCGAAAACGATTGGAGAAATAAACGCACAGACAAATTGGATTTTAATTGCATGACAGTTCAATTTATTAGAAATAACCTCGAATTTGCCACGTAGATTTAAGTGCAATTGTGGCTTTTTCGTATAAAATATTCCTCCGCAATATTAAGCATGGCTTTAATTCATATTGATAAAAGCTTAACTTTATTTGTACTTAGTGTCTATCATTTAAATCAATCCATAAAATTGTAGGATTGAAACTCAATACATCCACAAAAGAAATAAATCATGAGTTTCTCTGTTAAGTCAACCAGCAATGCTGATAGCCGGTGATAACACGCTGATCGTACCCAAAACTGTTCGCACCCGTCTTTATGATTGTGTCATCGTCCGTGAACTCAATATACCAGATTAGTAAGAATTCAAATGGATGGGGGAATATGATATTTGATTTTTTTTTGCAAAAACTAACAAAGAAGATCATCTTGTATTCCGTTAGCTTGGTGACGAGATCGTACAGGTCTATTGTTAGCGTAAACTCTGTGTGTTATTTCATCACGACATTTATTTACATACTTTAAAATAATGTCTTTGTATATCTGAGTATTGAATACCATTAAAATGGTCTTAAATACTTCCATTCAATTATTGTATAATAAGCATGTTTTAGGCCGATAAACGTCAGACATACTTCATCATCTCAACTATTTCTTTTATGGAGATGAAAATTACAATTCCGGCATACGTACTTATGTTAATCATACTTTGTGGTTAAAGAATTTTTGTCGATTTCTTTGTTACCACCAGTTTTCTAGATTTCTTTGTTACGATGCTATATTTAATGTGGTTGCTACAGTGAGAATACTGGCATATTATATAGTTTATTATCTTGTTATAGAATTATATACCCATTTTTTAACATAAAAAATACTGACATAAAATCCTAATTATCCTACAATCGATACCACAAAACGAATCGGCGCTTACGAAATTGTTATGCATGATATTTTTGTCTTCTCAACAAAATTAGAAGTAAAATGAAGTCGTATGAACAGCCATTATGAAAAATACATTTGTCAGACACTTAATTAGTATCGTACTTAATATATTAACAAAGCATGCATAAAGACTTATAACTAGTTCTTAACGACTAGATCGCTAAATAATTGGAATCACTACGTGCTCATTAAGTGCAATTTGCAAATATTTATGTTGAAAGTCTATTCTATATGTATATAAAAGATCATTTATAGATCCCACACTTAAACGGCCATTCAAAAGGAAGTTTATTATACTTGCATAATATTTTACTGGTTTTATGTGAAATGAGAGGAGAGGGTAACAGGTCCTGTAATGGTTAAAGTTAACACTAATCATTCATGGTCTTTTAGTTGGCTTTTATTCTGCAAATGGAGATTTCGGAGAACACAGCAATGTTTACATATTGGACTGTATTTTTGCACTATCTTTAATGTCGCGCTAACTACCAGGGTCATTTGGCGACTTTCCGACATTGACAGCGGTGTAAGACCCAAGCGTATACCCAGGTAGAACCACCGACCTTCCGTAAGCTAGCTGGACTGCCTCATCCAAAAATGAAATTAGTTTTGTCTCGGGTGGGATTCGAACTCACAACGGTGAGGGGCTAGTTATTACTTGTGAGAGACCATAACAACTCGACCAAAGAGGTTCCCATAGCATTGAAACAATGAACTTTGTATTTAAGAGCGAGTGCATTCTTCAGGTACACTGCATAGATCTGGCCTGTATTCCACATCCACTTCATTTTAATCCATCGCAATGTTCTCATGGCAATAGTTTTAAATGTTGAACAATAATTTATTCATACATCAATAATCGTTTCATTCTTTCTTAAATGTAGTTTATTAGAATGTCTTCTTGACCCTGTCAGGTAGCCAACAGTTTGCATGTTAATAAATAGCCACTAGCGGCCATATTATACCCTTCAACAATTACTATGTTTAAATGTTAGAATTCCTTCCAACAATCAGTTAATTCTCGTTATAACCAACAACCTGCTTAATTTCCAGCTTTGTTGACAATTTTATCAAATCCTGACAATTCATTATTTGAAATGCTAATTTTCCCATTGTGAAAAATTCATATCAGTTTCACAGGGTTGGCAAAGACATTTAATTATTTTGCAGTTTTCACCATTTATTCCAACAATAGACTGGTACATGTTGCTTCACCCGTCGGGGTCTGGTGTCAACAAAAATGCAGCAGACCAGTCCGCTGAAGATTAATCACTCCATCGTGCTTGTTCAACAAAAGATGTATTGTCGCGAAGTGCAGAAGATCAGAGCTGCGTTCGCTTCACGTGACAGTGGCTCATCAGGAGGTTGTTTCACCTGGTTACCAGGGACAACGGATCATTCTTTTATACCGATGCAAGTTAATGGAGAAAGCTTGAAAAGTAACTATTTTTCAGAGAATTTTAATGAATGCTGCTGCGGTCTCAAATGTTGATAACTTCAAAATGTAAGAGATTTGACCTGGATTGTCGCTAAATAGGGCGCCCTAGACACTCCTGTCTATCTTAAATATGGGCGCAACACACCGAAAATATTTGTATTTTCTATTTGATTTCGGTGAGTGTATGGCGTACCCACTCCACTTAAGCTGGTGGAAATACGGGGGATGCCTCGAAGGACACTATACAAATAAAATTGTTATTTTTTCACCAAATTATCAGTTACTTTAAACAAGTCAATATTTATGTAGCTCTGCCAACAGTAAAATTAAATAAAAAGGAATGATGTTAAATATAATTTAGGTGGACCAAGAAAAGTTAATTATTAGCCAGTTTAAACAACTACAATGTTTTTGGAACATCACGGGTCCGGATTTAACTGATTATATGCAGCAGGATCAAAGTACAGTAAGTAATGGGATATGTCCATGATGACCATATTATTACAGAAATGATTTATAGTGCATTAACCCTGGTCATTCACTGGTTGTAGTATGTTATGCAGTACGTGACTTAAGTAATGATTTATCATAAACTGTCCTAAGTAGTTTCATTCATATCTACTGTACGAAATATTGTAATATTTAACTGAAACTAATTGTTATTTAAAGTAAGTTTACTCAGATGTTACACTTAATATCATTGATGTTTAACAATAAATAATACATCGTTTCGCTTGCATCTCGTTGTTAACATTGTTTACATTAGATAAAGTCATTACCATGATTAAGTAAAATATCGTCCTGTATGAAAGTCATTTAGAACTATGATTTTTCATTCTTCGGTAAATAATCCACCTACACGTATGAATTGTTGAATAATTCTGTGTCTCAAACCACACATAGTTATACATGAACAATAGGAACTGGTAAAACATGAGTAATTGATTGTCAAAGGAATCTGAATGATTTAAATAGCGGGGTACCAGCAGCCATTCATAACGCAATCGTTATTGCTGTAGAAACCAATATTTGATATTCAACAAGTCGTGACTTTCAATTCAACAGGTTTAAATACACGAATCCCTTTATAAAAATAATGACTCCAATAAATTAATGCAAAAAATTCTTTTTCTAATAAAGACGGTAGTGTACATTTATTGAATTTGATTTAAATAGAAAAATATGACATGCCATGTTCCACTTTATTGCTTAGTTACACATTTATTTATACGACAATGAATGCACAATTTTGTTTTGTCTAGGCTCGAATTGATCGTGCATAATTTTACTTGAGAATAAATGGGCCACGTTTTATCTCGCTACTCAATAATTCATAACACAGGAAGTGACTTAAATTTATCGACAGAAATGACATGTTAATCATTTTTTCTGCATATTCCGTACAAGCTTAGCAACTGACTTCGTAAATGGAACTCTTCAAAACCGTACATCGATGTCACATGACAAAGTCAATGAGTAGCCCCTTGTTTAAGGAGTTAGGGGCATAACCGTTCCCCGGATAATGTAAAGGTTCTGAGTTGTCAACACTGTATTATAAACAGTTGTACTACTTGATTAAGATAAACAAGTACGGACATGTTATGTTTTTTTTGTGTGGACAGATGCAAGTTTTTGATGCCAACAGAAGATAGTCCAAAGCCGCACTCCTTCAGCATGCGGTCATTTTATATTAATTAAGATTAGCTTTTAAAACATATTGACACGCATCTAGGAAAATCCAAATTAATCACATTCAATGAGAATTGAATGATACATTTCTCTGGTTTGATTAAGTGCTCATTTCAATCGACACCAAATCGTGATCGCAATGAAACCATGATACTTAATTTCATTACATTTGCATCTTCACATACAATGTACAAGTATGTATAAAACGATTAAGCCTCTGTCCCCGAGTCATACCAATTAATCCGTGCTCTGCTAGCTTAGCTGACTGGACTGGACTGGCTGTTACCATACTATCCTTACGATACCTTTTGATACAATTGTAATAAAAGACAACCTGTCCCTGATAAGAAATCAATAGCCCCTCACTGTTGTGAGTTTTACTTCCACCCAGGAGCAAACAGATTTCACATGTTAGGTAACTGTCCGGCTACCTAATGGGCGGTCGGTGGTTCTACTCAGGTGTATGCCGTGCGTGTTCTAGCACCGTTAAAACTGGAAAAGTCGTCAAAATACCCAAACAGTTGGTGCGACTTTAAACCTCAGTAAAAAAGAAAACCATATTCAATTTTAATAGTTTGCCATAACGATTTATGGCTTGTTGGTCACTAATTTGTTTAATTTCTGAACTAACAGATGCTACAGCAATTTCTATATCTGCTTCATCATTTGTACAACTACAGGTAGCTCGCAAGTCATCAGACACAATGTTTAATTGAATCATGAAATGTAAACATAACGTATTGAAGTCCAATTTACCAGTTGTTGAATCGTACGTTTTTGACAATAAAGTAATTATTACTATTTGTTGTAAAATGATGATTTCATAAAAGCCAGCTAAATGTTAAACTATTTGACAAATTAGAAATGCTCGCGTCTTTGTTGTTTGACAGTTAAACTGAAGCCAAGTATACATATGCGACTATAAAGCCACAAGGTGTGAAAATTCGCTGGCGGGCAAATAATAGGCGAAGTTAGTCTGCTCAATGCCTATTGCGATGGGGTGACCTTTTTTGTTTGCGCACTTCAAAAAAACCCTTATTTCATTATTTGTGTATCATTGTTATGTTTTCTTTGATCAAGTTTTTGCACAAACACATGGATATTCATTTGGTAACTGGTATTTATAATGCGATTACAACATATACATAATTACCATACAATATATTTGACGTTGATTGTCTCTGTTCAAAGTAATGAATTCATATGACAATGTCAAGTCATTAAAGGTATGAAATTAAATATTTAATCTGCATTCATTAGTAGTTGTCGTATTTGCTTTCTAGCACATACCCAGTTGCGACAAAACAAATTCAATATTTGAAATTCTCTTACTGCTGAACCTAATTTATATTTCCAGTTGGAAAACCCTACACTCCACGCACCACCAATATATCGGTTAGAAAGTACATGTGGATGAACTGCTAATAGGTTATGCGATGTACATTATCTAAAAATTTGTGTAAATAAAGACTTAATGCATTCGCTTTATTTTGTCTCGCATTTGTGGCATTCAGCGGTTTGCATTTTTAAGATATCAAGTTGCCTGTGTTATCCGCTTTTCCTTTTTGAATGATAACTTGCGCCGCAATAAAATAATTCTGTCACGTTTTTCAAACATCGGTTCGCTAATCTTTAACATACAATGAATAAACCACAATCTGGGGACAACTCAGGTATCATAAAACTTGCGGTATGTACCAGAATATGGCACGCAGAAAGAAATACATGTAGAGCTATTTTGAAATCTTTGGAGTGGCTCGACTTTCAATGAAAATCAAGTAAACACTGAGTTTTACGAATTACAGCTTTAGAAGTGTTATCGAATATTTTGCAACTGAGTCGAGTTTTTAACCAGAAGAAAGACTATGTTGTTTTTTTTTTGCCTTATCCTTAAGGCATTGACTGGAAGATAATACCAAAATGCATTAAATCGCTGTAAATCAAACTTGTATACATAAATCATAAACGTTTTAATAGCGTCTTGACTTTATTTCTTGTAAGAATTTGAGACAAAAAGGTCATTTAAGGATGGGCAGATATGACTGGATATAAACAAAGAGAAAGCTATTCCGGACACTGATTTGTATAATGATAAAACATATACGTGACAGGAAAACAGTAACTTGAATACATGTTTGTCGCACCAATTATGTTATATCAAAGATTATTAAACCAGTTATCACTAAATTCAAGCTTTAACATAGTTTTCGCCACTCCCACCTCCCAAAATTCAATATATCATCCTATTTTTTGATATTGAATTGAAAACAAATTCAAATTTACGGAGTTAAACCTGATCGTCCGAGAAGAGTATCAGCTTGGGTATGTATGTTAATGTACTCGACAGCTAAAATTAGTGGCTTTAATAACATTGACTGATATAATCAGAGTTAAATAAAATGGTCAGACGAAAGTATATGTACGCTATTGAATATTAACACACGGCCTGACTGTTTTCAATGGACGAATAGTTAATCCCGTGTATAGACCCTGTAACATTTAGTTCCTGTTATACAACCATCTAAATATAATCGCGACTAATATCATTTCCTGCAGAAAATCAATGAAGTACAAAATGCGCCATTGATTGTTCGAAATTCAATATTTACATAAAAGATATATTAAAGTGTTTCAGGCTATCAAGGAAAGCCCTGACTGGCTATTTTGCCCCTTAAGTTCTTAACGGATCATTTTACATGTAGTTCGAGTTTTATTGCTATAGATGAATCCTGGTGTTTTGAGAGCAACTATTAAGAAACAACGAACATTTTCAAAAAAGCTGATATTTAATGTTTGTTGTTCCCTCACGGACATACAGCAAAGTACAAGAATTGATTCAAAGGCATTATTTGTTTTAAATCCCATTTTCATTGTTACTTAAACTGTGACGTAAAAAGGTAACTGGATGCATGCATTGTTTCCCGCCTTGATCCGGTTTGCATCTTTTTATTTCATTGGAGGAAGACAATCACGCAATAAAAAAGATAACGCAATGAAACTAATTACCACTAATTGGCGTAATAATACAACATGTGTTTACAGATAGTAAACAATCGTTTGAAATGAAGAGTACCAGAAGTACAAAAAAAGTAGTACCGACATTCAGAACTAATCTACTTCGTTAACCCTCTGCTCATTTGAGTGTGTAACTCATTGATAGTACAAACATTTCGATCTGAACTTGAATAAGACAAATTGTTCCCGCTACTTCTACGACTAATCAGATATCCTTCATTAGGCAAGGACAACACAGTCGTATTTACGGTTACCCTACCGACTCTTAAAGTTACTAACGGCAAAATGCTTTACTCGTACATATGAACGAAAATACAAGGCGCTGAATCGTACCTCGTTTTCTCACAAAACGTATTTTGAAAAGATTAGAAAAGATTTTTTTCGACCTACCTACCCTAATTGCTTCAGTCAAGACACCGGAAACGATATTATTTTTCTTTAGCCTTATTACGTACACAGTCAAATCTGTAAATAAAAGCCTTCATAGGGACAGAGACAATATGACATTTATAAACAGTTGGCCTTTTATCAGAGGTTCATTTTGGTGTATTACTGCGTGTACCAAAGAGGGGCTATCGTTTACACTTCGCATCCCTATTCATGGGAGGTCGTTAACGCCAAGTTAGGCTGTATTTGAGCCTCACTGATATTTAAATGCACAGAATGTTTTTATTGCAGCGTTTCGTGAGTTTTTTTTCGTCAAATATTTAATTGAAATACAGATACGAATATTTGTTCATTTGAGCGTATGAGAGTATATAGGACCATCCAAATGGTACAAATTTAGCTATTGATTTCCTTTCGACGCTTCTTTGATTGACCAGCGGTCATTCCCTGTGATTAGGTAAATATGATCACCTTTTTCTTTTGATCTAAGACTTATAACAACTTATAAGTTAGTAGGAGTATTTTTCAAACACTAGCAGTGATGTTGTTTCCTTTCTTTCTATTTGATTGTTCAGCGAGATGACACATTAAGACTTTTACACACAGAAAGATTTACAGTCTGGATAAGATAAAATCGACTCAATAATCCTCCATTTAAACTGTATTAAGTTAAAAGCTCGTGAATTCCTCGGAAACAATTTAATTACATTTGTAGACTTCGACCATACGTTTTGAGATTAATATTGAGATATTCTAATAAGTAAGTATTAAAAGCTACTTAAAAATATTACTTTTCTCACATTTTGGGCAAGGGTTGTTTTAGATTTCACACCATTACTGTTGAATGAAAATTGGACACGTGTAAACTGTTGATACAGGTTGGTCAATTCATAAAGCCATACCCAATCTTAAAAAATATCTTTATGTTCTGTGAAATTACAAGCAATACTTGAAACATCTTACCGAAGAAGGTGCTTTCATTAGAGGCGTTTTAATGAGTCACCATGACAGAGAAATCGATTCGAATACACGATATATATATATATATATATTTAGTTTTATACTTAGATATGCACAATTAACTAAATATACACGATATATATATATATATATATATATATATATATATATATATATAGTTAATTGTGCATATCTAAGTATATATATATACATATATTTAGTTAATTGTGCATATCTAAGTATAAAACATGACACATGTAGATAGTAAGAACTTTATTCTTACAGATACATCATACTATTATAAACAAATACAGTAAAACCTCGATATTGAGACAACCGTCGGGATCCGAAAAATCGGTCGTAATAATGAGCTAGTCTCATGATGAAGTTGATTATAGGGGAGTTATTGAAAGCCGGTTCAAAAATAAGTGGCAAGGTGGCCGCAATATCGAGGTGGTCGCGATGTAAGGTTTTACTGTGTACCAAAATGCAGTTCTTATGATTGTTCAGTATAAAAACATTTCACCAGCTTGGAGCATTACTAATGTTTGTTGTACTACATACTAAATCCATGACTTACTGAAGAAATTATGTATTGTCAATTACAATGTGTACTTCTCTGTTTCATCCGTATTTTCATCAATGATGCAATCCTATGTAATTCAAATAGGAGTGAAACTTGTCTCATTGAATTGATAATTAGACAGAACACAACAGTCACCGTAATCTGACGTTTTTATGTAATATGATATTTTATTAGATACCCTAATAAAATGGCAATAAAAATGACAGGATAAATAATCAAACAGCGGGATTTCTCGTGTTTGTTATTATGACTATATGTGGTAGAACTGTTTGTATATAGATTAGAATGAACGAAATATTGCCACATACTTTAAGACGTTATATCCAGTTTATAGACTACTTCAGAATCAGTTCACATGTGACTGCGTGGTGAGTGTTCACGTCTGTTATGGTAGGATTATGTAATGTTTATTGTCGACTAATTTATCCAAACAGTTCGTCAACAAATCGTCTGCTGTAGTTATTATACAAATAATGTGACACTTGGGAAAGATCTATCAGGGTTTTTTTTTACCTCACAGACAGCTTCTGGCCAGGCTTATCTTTAATTGGCCGTACTTGCGAAGTACTTGTTAGGAAAATTATTAGTTTGTATGTCTGCAACAGAATATCAAGGTTAAAATAAAAAATATGACACGTTTATAGCATCGCTTATATAGTTAGTAAGTAGACATTTTACGTTATTGTATACATAAAGCCTTCGTTTTATTCAACTGAGCCAAATTTTCCTACACAACAGTCTGTCTACAGCTGAAATAACCTGGATGTTTTAATGAACGCATAGTCCGTCATTAAGTCTAGATTTAGGGGCCACTGTTAAGGTATCATTTAAAAGGGTGTCTCTGACAGTACTAAAATATTTATTTTGGATTAAGCCACATTATCTGACAGCTATACGGTGTCAGTATCAATGCTCTACATTGAAATAATGCAAATATTGTTCTAAGTTGACAAATAAAAAAGCTTTCGTTTGTTTCTCCATGTTATTACGGATTTCTTACGTCAGTCGTTTGGACAATGGTTCAAGTAGCGTGGGCACTGACTGAGGGTGGCATAGCCTGACACGGAACTACTTTTTACATGATTTCAGCGATCGAAAACTATTTGTCATCAAATCTACGTTCTAGCTTTGTCATTGATAATAATGACAAACAACGATATGGCTTTAGACCTATAGCATTTTTCAAAAACGAGCAAAGTTGATTGCAATGATTATGAAACCCTTGACTGTCTGATGATCAGTGTATATTAAAGGGATTAGAACAATCGCTGAAAAGGGGGCAAAGATTAAAAAGTGAGGGATTTATTTGTCAATGGTAGCATTCGATCAGATAAGAGTAACTCCTTGTGACTGGGTTTACGATAAAGAAGTAGATAGAAACAGACAAATAGAATGAAAATGTCACTTGAGTTATCTTTTAAATGGCTTTACGGGGATTACATGATAACTATACTGTATAAACAGTTGCAGCCTAATCCTCGTAAATACAGAATACTATCGTATAAGTCAAATTTCCAAGTCATACACTAATGATGTAAGATTAAAATCGGTAAAAACAGACTAGTATCAGAAAGCCTCGTAATTACAGTGTTCTATACAGATTAACAGCATGAGTCTGACAGGGTAATATTTGAATTACTTCTTATATTTTATCCTGTTATTTCTTTAAAACTTCATGTAAGACACCGTAACATCGATGGATTTGTGTTTAAATCGTCTAAATCACAGATCCGCAACGTCACACCAAGTAATGTACGAAAGAAAGCCGTTTTAATAACCTAAGAGATTACGACGCGGTGCTTTAGTTAGATCCGTGATAGACAGAAAATCACCGTGACTTGTTTCAAATAAGTCATGCCTGCTATAACAAATCTAATAGAACATTCTTTGTTCTGCGCTGAAGAATGGTTAAGTTATCGAACCAAATTCCGAAAACTATTAGTGGATTATGAGGGACAGTACTAGAACAGCAAATCTTTCAAATGATTGCTGGAGCCAAAAAGGAAAAAGGTTTGCTCACAACAGCGTGCAGACACAAATCGCAATTTATAGACTATGTATGTTCGCTTTCTAAACACCAGCGCTTATCGAGCTATCATTTGCGACAAATTTGGCGGATCTGTTGCCATGGAGTGACACGACTACTATCTGAAAATATCACACCGTTTACAATAGATTTTATGTGCAAATCTGTGGTTTTCTTTCATAGTTATTACTCATTAATTAAGACTAGCGGTAATAAAAAAACATCCCCATTCACTAACTGCACTCCTTAAATTCTTGTATGAAATACCTGTCCGTCAGATTGATGTATGATTTAACGTCAGAAAACAGCACAACAAATTTTTATGTTTTAACGCAAATGAAAGCAATTATACAAGTTTATAGAAGAAGATCATAACGCTAAATGACAGCATTAATTTAGAATAATCATTTAATTATTTCGAATGATACCAGATTAAAGTAATGATACATTCATATTTGGCTGTCAACAGGAGTTTTATGCATGAGTACCGTGAAAAAAGACGCTGGTAATACGCGCTTAAAACATTCATGGATATATATGCTGTATATGTGCCTTAGGGCAATTACAAAGAGTGTTTAAGGGCCATATATTTTTCTGGTTTGTATGTGGCAGAAATATCGAGTACGCATTTATCTCAATGATATGCGGTTTGAAGGAGACGAGCTAGTCAATTAAGTAATAGATTGGAAGCGAGCTTATTATACTTGAGTTGTATAAGCAGGAGACCCAATGGTACCACAGTTAGTGTTAGAACCTATACGAAATGCAGTGGATTGTTCAATTTCAAGAAAGCATTTAAAATTAGCCAATCAGATACTCGAGTTTCAAGATTGACCAACAATCCAATTGACAAACCCATGGCCACGCCTACTGGTGCATTCTTGAATTTAGAAACAATACTCTTAATTAGGCTTAACCATCAGTAGATTTTAGAATGAACACATATTTACAACCTCAGAACCAGAAACATTTATCTCCGAAAAGGCTGGTATTTGAGTGGTCTAATAATTACAATGTCTGGCCCTCGAGAATACAATGCTTGAGTTTTAATTTATATAATACCGACGGTGTTAACAAAACCCAATTACTGATATATTAAGTTACATATTTTGACTCCATATGACTTATATATTGAGCTACAAATAAATGGATTTAATCCATTTTAAGACATATTTCCTTTGCGTAGTTAAGCTCTAACACCCAGACTTGTGATGGAGAATTAGTTAACCTGTTAACGTTTTATGTACATAAGCTATTGATTCCTTAATAAAATATTTACATTGAGGTCTGCTTGATTGTTGCGCAAAGATACAAAGAATTTTATCATTGAGCGCCCTGTAGAAATGCATCTGTTTGTTTTCTACCTGAAATCGTAAATATATGCACATCAGATTTGTTTATTTGCGTAAGATACTTCTAGTAACTTTGATTTGTATGACGTAAGAAACAATGGAGTACGAACGGTGGTCCAATGGCAACCGGAGATTTTTCCCTTGGTGCTAATTCTAGCATCGTTGTTGTGGTTGTTTTACATACATAACCGAATTTTGACACATAAGCTAGGCATATAACTGCGCGCATTACATAACTATATCTCTGAATTCATAAATTTCGGTATGAGAGACCCTTAAACGCAAAACGCAAGAGATATCTGAAGTTTAAGCGTCATGGACGTATCAGCAGACGAATTAACTTATTAATTTGACAATTTGAAGATGAGAATAACCTGATATTCGCCATCGATTCCAATCGGCATCCCTCGGGCCACTCTGTCTAATAGGTATAAACTGGTTCCCGTTGACTCTGGTTGTACAGAGATCTTTGTTGCAGTGCAACATGGAACGGGGACCAGTATATAATAGACAGATGTGTTCGGAATGAATTGGATTCAACATGTGCGCTCAAAATAAAAATAAAGTGCTTCTTATCAATACCAGGCGACAAACTTTCGCTCACTTTAACTCGTATGTACTTGTTTTTGATAATTATAATATTATGCAAGCGCACACACGACTCCTAGCTCTGGACACCGTAACTGCGAATTATGCATACAATAAACGTGCAAATCAGCTTGTATTCCAAGAGTAAAGTCTACAATCATTAAGTATACGGCTAATGCACTGTTAAAGTCCAATTACTTGTGTTTATATTGAGTACAATATATAATTTTATCAATACAGACGCCTCAGTGTCGTCTGCTTTTTGTTTTAAATTAACGTGAATACTTCGAAACGTGTACGTATATACGTGTCACATTCAACGTACAATGGTGACAGTTGAGCGTGTATGGCTTCTTTAATGAGAGGTCAGTTTCATAGGTGAACGATTTTGAATGTAAAATCTCTTTATGAATAATTTAGCGAGTGGACATGTTCATAAATTCTAATAAAATCAACGTGTTGGGAAAATAATATGTACGGCCGCACTTAAAATAGAGCTGGTTTAAAAGAGTTCAGAGTTATGCTGGTTTATGATAGTTAGTCCAAACAATTTCCCATGATTTATCATATTTAATAAATGTTATTATGGCCTGTTTATTACTCGCCTTTCATAAGCTGAATGAGACAGATTGAAGGAGTTTAAGTCTTAAATATGCTCAGGAAAAAGTGTAATTGTTGGTTTTGTCTAACTTAAATTGCGGGTATCACACTTTAAACAGACTTTTGTTTGAAATTCCGAATTGATATGTAAAATGTTGATGTTTTTTTTTCACTGGAGTTTAACGTCGCACCAAGAGCCAGTGTCATTTAGCGACTTTTCCAGGTTTAATGGTGGAGGAAGACCCGAGGCTTACATCTGGGTAGAACCATCGATCTTCAGTAAGCCAGCTGGACAGTTTCCCCCACATGTGAAATTTGGTCCCCGGTGGGATTCGAACTCGCAGCGGTGAAGAGCTGGTGATTTCTTGTCAGAGACCATAACCACTCGACTACGAAAGCCCCTTTTTAGTTCTATTGCTTTGCAAAAGTACCCAGAACATCCAAATTTGAATGAGTTTTTTGTGGGATTCGAACTCGCAGCGGTGAAGAGCTGGTGATTTCTTGTCAGAGACCATAACTTCTCGACTACGAAAGCCCCTTTTTAGTTTTATTGCTTTGCAAAAGTACCCAGAACATCCAAATTTGAATGAGTTTTTTGTACGATAGAGTATAAGGGGAAATGTACAGTAGGAACATTGGACAAGAGTTAGTTAGATATTTACATTGTATGTTATACCGTAGTCGTGCTTCTGTGTCCTTAGCAGGATAATATGATTATCTGACTTATACTTTATAGAGACATCAATTAGAGATATCGTCGTCCGTTTTCCCTGAGGCATTGGACAGGGATATTCGATTCACTGTGATCGTTGATCTTCAGGATTCCTAGGACATACTTAAACTTGTTTATAATTGTTGCCAGAATTCGTTAGCATTTTCATTCTGTGATATACGCAAACTCATGTTTTTAGAGTGGACTTAATTATTAGTATTGGTGCGCACGTCTTGAACCACCAGGAAGCCAAGAACACTCCCGTTATATTGGGTAACCAACTCGTACATAAATGTTAGTATAATGTTCGCCCGTAGATTCCAAAATTTGAAGATAAAACACAAGCCGTTGAGTTTATCCATTCATTATTATGTAGGGGCGTGCACCTGTGCTTTCAATATATACACACTCCAGTTAATAGTTACATAACACTAATTAGAAATAAAATTGTTGCAATCATGCACTTTTTATTGCCAATTTGTTGACAATCTTTTAGTGCATTCATTAATATAGAACATTGTAGATTCATAATGATAATATCTATGACAGATTTATGGCGATTATTCAACGTAGAGCTAAATTATTAACGATTAGAATTTTTATCACATAATGTAGCAGAAACAGCCACCAAATCGTACCATATTTCCAGTCGTTCTATTTGATGCACATAATTGTGCACTAGACGACTCATGATTCCGTGAACTAGGAACCAAATCCGATGATTGGAATTGCTCAAAGTCTGCGTAGAGTTAGAAAAAATTATAGTGAAATATCAGCACTGGGTTGGAGGACTTTATGGTATAACCGGCATATAGAAAGAGGACTTCGCTTCATTGCAAAAAATCTGCGTAGATCAACATAACTTAATCTAACAGTTTTGCCATGAAAGGATAAAAACCTCAATACCTCGCAGCATTCTGGCCAGACACAGCGTCCTCGACCTTTGACCTTATGCTCAACTAGTTTTCTCACTAAGATGCGTTTTGGTCTTGCATGCTTGGCATTCTTTGCGCTATATGAAAAAACAACTGTGTCATCGACCTGGCTGTAAAACGATGCTAAAGTCGTCAAGTACCTTAGGTTAACTGTATCTAAATAATTACTGAGCATTCATAAAGGGGTTCGCGGGTATCAATGTGCTGTAGTGTAATTATTTGTGGCATTAATCTATCCCCACATTATCTTCACAGGAATATTTTGAAATATTGTTTTTTCGCAATTGTTAGACATGGTTATGGAAACAGGCAACTTTTAACCCCCGCGTATGTAATGCCGTTTACTCAAAAAGTGCCATCTAGTGATTCATTCAGCGCATTGTTAGATGTAGGGTGAACATACTTAGTAATTAAACTCATATCGTGCAAACATTGTTAACATTTTATGGACAATCGTTTATTACTAAGTTTTCATTTAGTATATAAAAGTCACTTGTCGCTGTTTAGCAGCTATGGGTTAGAATAAAATCGTGTCTCGCCCACAAAGGCAAAAATATAGGCGTTCGTCTGTTATGTTGAAATTGTGTCGATAAATTAATATTTGATTATTAATTATTGAATGCAGTAAAGAGACTGTACTTTCAAGAAAATTCGACCACGCATTTAACGCGAAGCTTCGTCACGATACTCATTGCTTTGATCTTTCATGTACAAAAATAATAACAAACTTTGAACGTTGATTTATCTTCGTCAACGTATTTGTACAATATAGGCTAGACAATAATGACCAGACTACTTGAACGTGTCTTGTATCAATAAAACATTAATTGTTTTATTGGTGGTCATTTAAGTTTGTAATTAGGACGTAAATAAACAATGAACAGGTCAGATCAGGCCAATTAAAAGTCTGGAGCGATTGTAAAGTCTAGACGCTATGATTTATACTGTCCTCATGTTTGTGTTGAAATGGGTCCATGGTTCGAAAAGCTTAAATAAATCAACAATTCCTTTATTTTTAATAAAATATCCTGAGAATGATTATGAACAAATCAAGGATTATACGAATTTAAATGATTGTATAAAGTATATTTCTCTTAGAAAAAATCTTTTTTAACAATCCGTTTGTCAGGTGCCACCTAACAATGCAACACAATTTTGTCCCAAGGCAAAAAAATGTGGAAAGTCAAGGTTTTCTTGATAGAAGGTTGTGTCTTCGATACCAAATTGAGTATAATGTAACAAAATCTCGTAAGGCCACACTCTGAATCAATGATTAAAATTTCTAAAAGTTCTGGTGAAATGAGCATCGACTGTATGACACCAGTTGATAAAAGAGAATTTAACAACATTCGACATTAAAATCCATACCCCACCCACATCGTCAACAACCAAGCTAGAATCATCATTTAGCTGATAATAGTAATAGTCTCATCCTCATTCAATCATGAGAATGGTTGTCAAACACAGATGAACAACTCTATCAGTGCCTAGTAATTAATTATAACCCGTCTAATACTTGGTGACCTCTGTAAATTGATTCATTCACAAAATGCGAGTTTGTTTCAACAGTCGAGACAAGTTAAAATGATAGAGAAGTCAAATTTATGAATAAGATCGTTTTGAAAGCAACTTATTACCTTTTAAAATTTCCAGTTGTCAGACATTTAAAGTGCAGCGAGTCAGGCGAAGTTGCTATCCTCCAATGAACAAATTAAAATATCTAAGCTAATCAGATAAAATCAACCCAAAGAAATTTAATGAAAAGGAAAGAATTGATATTCATTGGGCACTGTTAATTGTGAAAATGTGTGTAAAAGTATAAATTGGTGAATCTAAATAGAATCTTTCTCTGTTTTGACATGTTATGATAATAATCAACCGAGTAAGCGAAGTAAATGATGATGATTTCAAAGATTTTAAAACCAAGTACATTAGTACAAATTTTATGTGCATTTTACTGATGCGCCGTGAACTGTGACAAAATAACAAAAAAAAATAATTAAGTTCATTGATGATGATTCTATGTCACTGAATCTGTTCATTGCCACTGTCCGCAGATGGTTATAATAATCATCTAGACATTTTAGAGACCCAGTTGAAACAAAACTTTCTTGACAATATCAAAAAAGGACATTGAATTGCAAGCTGTTGCAGGGATTTATGACTTGATTGTAGGACTGGAACCAGCCTGCAGATAGGTCACCATGACAACAGATTATCATAAAAGTAACAGTGCGAGTTAAAACGCGCAGGATGTCTTATTCTAGCAGTGTAATTTCAATGGGGTGGCATTAATTGTCTTAACACTTCTTCACAATACTTTTACCTTGCTAAACATCACGATCAATCGCAATGTTGAGAATATGCTTTGTTGTGAATATGGTGCACGAGGTATTGCCTTGAATGAAAAACGCGTGAACTTTCCACATTACCGCTTTAACTGGCTTTATAATCAATCAATCTGCTTTGTACGAATATCAAGGACTCTCTGTTCTAAATTACACTTCCTTATTGATTGAAAAAATAAATCTTGACCAAAACACATTTAAAAGCACGACCGATTTAGAGGCGTTCTACTGTAGTAAGCAAGTAAGACCCATGACTATCTAGCATTTACAGTAAAAACTTGATAATGCGGCCACCTTATGGACTCGAAAAATCGGTCGTAATAATGAGGTGGTCTTATTATCAAGTTGAATTATATGGGAGTTATTGTAAGCCGGGTCGAAAATAAAAGGTCGTAATAACAAGATGGTCGTAATGCTGAGGTGGTTACTATTTGAAGTTTTACTGTAATTGCATAATTTGGACAGATCTGTCTGATGTACAGCTAAGTGTATAACGATGGTAAGGTTGTCGGTACATTTTATATACATGTATAACATATGATTATGATAAAAAACAGAGGGCAGGTTATACTATAAAACGACATGTATTGTAATAATCATAACGGAACGATTTTTATATCTGTCATGACAGATATAGTCAAACTTGAAAGGGATTTTTACGCAAAGAAAATATTTTATGGCACAGTTTTAATGTACGACTCAAGTTTATAAATTTTAATGGATATCGTCTGACATAATGTGTCGGATGAGGAATTATTGTTATCAGAAGACAAAAAAGATACTAGCCTTTACAATAAATTAGGATGCGGTTTTGAAGGGCTAAAACGAGGTACTTTTAGAATTGGTCATATTCGTTATAAATTGAGTATTTTCAAAAACATCAAGATTTCAATGTTAAGTATTTCAAACACAAATGTAGCCGCTATCAAGAATATCCACAGTTATATCTCATAACAGAAGTTTTTCGTTGAAAATTGACGCGAATTCTCAAATTTCTTCTGTTTGGATGAGTGTCCTTCCTTTTTTTATTTTCTCTAGGGGACAAGCGACCGAACTTCTAAAGATCTATTTTAAACTTAGCTAAGAATTGCATTGTCTTCAACTCCTGATTTGATAAATGAAAATAAATTTCGACATGAAACTTAAAAAAGTCAAATTTGTGCTTGACGCCACCTCCGAATCAAGACCACCCTGTGATTACAGGCCATTCCTTGGGAAACTATCATTGATTATTTAGAACAAACTGATCTCCGAATAAAGGCCACCTGTCAATAAAGGCCACGTTTGTTTTCCTCAAGGGTGGCCTTTGTTCACAGGTTTTACTGTATTATTATGTCCGACTTAAACAGACCAGTTATTTATTTCTAGGTGTGGTAGTGGTGCAGACTTACTTACACACAAACAAGGAAGTATTAACACGTGGATTTATTTGTCTTCATCCCAAGTATGTAAATGTTATCTGTGGTAAGTTGTGACCAATGTTTTTGCTCACTTTAGTTATTTATTTTTCGTCATTTGTTTAAATCAGACCGTAAAATGTTCAGTCAATGTCAGTATTACTACCAGTGAATATTTTTAAAACCCGAATGTCGTGTTGTAAACTACCAGTAAATCTTGCTTGTACGTCGCACAGTAAACGTAACGTAAATGGTTTAGTGAAATAGAGCATTACACGTACTCTGTTATGTAAATGTTTTGCGACGTAATTAAGGAAAAGTCTGCGGTTTTGTGAGGTAAACCTGGTTGACAATTTTTGTTTTTGTACAATATTACAAAATGTGTTGTTGTTGTTGTTGTTGCAGGCGTTGTTAGTAATGTAAGTTCGGTTGTTGTTGTTGTTGTTGTTGTTGTATGTGTTTTTGATGATGTGGCTGATGTGGTTATTGTTGTATTGTAATGATATCATTGAAAGAATAAAATCAACTATTTGTGTTCACATTTATATTACAATACAGTATTACAACTTACATTCAATATCGGTTAAAACGACTGATTTACGTTTTAACAAGTTCAACAAAAAAATCTGCCTGTCGTCCATAGTATGGATCCTTTCGTATCCTATTACTGACTTTAATAGTCTTGTAGCAAGAACTATGTACCAAGTTTTTGTCTTCAACCAACTGGCAATTAAAGTTATTGAGGAAGCATGGTCAGATACTCCAAGATAACACAAGTGAATAATCACTATTTAATATCGCAGTAAGAGGTTATGTTTTTTTATGATTATTTTATGATCAATTAATACCAACATCGTGGATTTAACAGCTTACAATACTTTTTTTATATTTTCCACGAACAGAGTGAAAAAAAGCTCGTTTTTAGATCGATTAGTGGTTCCCTAAATCCTACAATCAAACTATTTGCTCTTTGACATTTTATTGATATTACAAAGTGAATATGACATCTCATTTTACCATAACAAGTACGTGTGTGTTTCTTTGATGATCGAACTCAATTTAACAGTTTAATGAGATAAACTTACCGTATATATGTAGTATAGTTGCTTACACAATATTTGATCAATAATGCATTTAATGGTAGTCATTTCATAATAAAATCTGGATTTTTTTTATTTCACTTTTATTGCCGTGGTATCAGTCGCATGTTGTTGAAAATGTTAACACCTGGTTTACTGTCACTTATTATATTATTGTGGTAAGAATACTGGATATAAATTAAAAGAATTGAATTATTATTTCTTCATCACAAGAAGTGAAAAATACATTAATACCTCACTTGACGATCATCTCATAAAAAAGACCACCTCTTTATGCAGACCGACAGCTTATAAAGACCACTTATAGCAATATATTCATGTTTTCAATATATTCGTCATATTTCAACTCGAGATAAGGCTATCTCGATATTTAGACCAATTTTGCGGTCCAAATTTGGTTCAAATATTGATGTTAAACGATATATGTGTAGAGGTTACACTCATCAACGTAATTATCATCAGTATCATCATTATCAATATCATCTTAATCACCTTTAATATTATCGTTATCATCAATATTATCAACATTACAACTACCATCATTATTATCAATATCAACAGTATCACCATCATCATCAATAACATCAGTATCATAATCATTATTAATATTTTTTATATAATCATTATTATCACTATTATCAATGTCATCATTTATATCATTAATATCATTATTATCGTCATTATTTCTTTTTTTCATTTCTGCATGAATGTGTTTGTACTATACTTAAGGTACGAAATAAATTCAATTATTTATAATTAAATTTATTTGAAAATTCAATTGTACTCTTTATTCACCTAGGATGTCATGTAGATTTCAAAACTGACCTTGGTACAAATAAATATTTTATAGTAAACTTTTATTTTGTGTGGATATTTTTTTATTGTACGTTAACAGATCACTCTTTTTATCTGACTGTGCAAGTATCCACTTATAATCGTCTTTACTGGTAGAATTTGTCTATTAGCGTCTAAATAAAATAATGTTTTTATTCATTGTCACATATTCTGCGCAGATGTCAACCTTCAAAAAAGAAAAAAAAAACCTCTTAATTCTATCGATAAACACATTTATTGTAGGACCACAATAAAAGCTGAGTTATTATGTCTTGTAATTAGTACAATACAACCTTTCAACAGTGACAATATTTTTGCAATTATTGAGGTAAGTGAGGCACAGCATCGAAGTATCAGTACTTAACAAGTAATATTATGATAAAGCCATTGACAAACTTATACTAGCAATCAAATTACCCCTAGTATAGAATTATGTTGGATATCGAAGGAGTTAAAAACAAGCATTTATGTCATATTGAGTTATTATTAATCAGTACGCGAGTATAAGGGTCGAATGTCAAGTGTGGTTTCCTGTCCAAGTCGATATATTCAAATATTTAACTCTTAATCTTTTGAGTTTATTTTATACAACCACTTCCTAAATTTTAAGGTGTGTATTTTCAAAAATTTTTTTGAATGGACCAACCGGATTTTAGACGGGGGCTTTGTTGGAGTGTTTGTGAAGACATTTTTTCAGGATATTTGCACAGTAACTAGTTATCTGTAGTGCACAAAATATGATAAGATAGACCATTTTTACATTCGTTGAAACTGAAGGAGCTTTTAATGGTCTTATTTCGTGGTTTGTTTGATTAAAAATGAAAACCAACTGATGAATGAAACTGGGGTAAATCTTGTTTAAATATTCAGAAAATAAGGCTAGGTGTTTGTTTGTATTATAAGCGTATTAATCAGTCTTTTAGGCAAACACTTATAATTAAATAAGTCAATATGTACAGGCAACTTGATTATGTTAATTTCTTAATTTTTAAAACACCAAATGTTAAATATTTAACACCCGTAAAATAGTTTCTGTTACCGGGACAACGAACTGAAATCATCATAATGGGAGGTCCGTGATATAATTTATCATTGAATATTTTAACAAGTGTCTGAATATTCCTTTAAGTAGAAATTAATGCCTTCATGATAATGGACACCAATAAAAGTATCCTCGCAAAAAGACGTAAATCCAATACAAGCATCCAGACTTCAGTGCTACCCCAGAATTTACACATCAGTATAACCCTAGTATATGGACATTAGTACAACCCTAGTATATGAACATCAGTACAATCCTAGTATATTGACATTAGTACAATCCTAGTATATGAACAGTAGTACAATCCTAGTATATGGACATTAGTACTACCCTAGTATATGGACATTAGTACAATCCTAGTATATGGACATTCGTACAATCCTAGTATATGGACATTAGTACAATCCTAGTATATGGACATTAGTACAATCCTAGTATATGGACATTAGTACAATCCTAGTATATGGACATTAGTACATCCCTAGTATATGGACATTAGTACTACCCTAGTATATGGACATTAGTACTACCCTAGTATATGGACATTAGTACAACCCTAGTATATGGACATTAGTACTACCCTAGTATATGGACATTAGTACTACCCTAGTATATGGACATTAGTACTACCCTAGCATATGGACATTAGTACTACCCTAGTATACGGACATTAGTACTACCCTAGCATATGGACATTAGTACTACCCCGCCATATGGACATTAGTACAACCCTAGTATATGAACATCAGTACAACCCTAGTATATGGCCATTAGTACTACCCCGCCATATGGACAATGGTACCACCCTAGTACATGGACATTAGTTCTACCCCAGCATATGGACATTAGTACAACCCTAGTATATAGATATCATTAACACACTTGTATTTGGACATCATAATCAACCCAACATTTAGACATATTTACCGCCCCAGTACTTGGACATCACTTGTACTTGTCTCAATAAATTGGCAACGTGACTGACTGTTGAGAAGCATTTAATATCGTGCGAAGAACTGTTTGATTCAGCTGTTTGTGTTTGTTATATCGAATATTAGAGAAGATTGGATAAATAGAATTTTCAATATCGTACATTAAAAAACAATTGAAAAAAATGAAGGAAAAATATATCTCAGTTTCTTTTTATTTCACCCATCAAGACGATTTTGCACATATGCACATATCTCAACTCCTTATTAAACATAAATATGTTTAAAGGCTACCGGTAAAAGGTCATTGGGTCAGTGAACAGATAATGACCTTTCAGTTTTCATAAAACCACATTTGATGTGATAGTCCAATAAAAATACTGACCATACAGTTTCTTATTTTGAAGCTACTCGACACGAGTAGCCCACTCTCGCTATCACCATTAATCAGCGTATACGTGTTCTTAAATGGTCTGGTTTATTTGAGTATTATTTGTATAAACCGTGTTTAACAACAATATTATCATTTTCCCACTAGTCTGACATTCCCTCCTCTCTTTACTTAGCGTGGAGACAAACTCACTCAGGACAATAATTTGTAATTTAATCATACAGTAACACATCTAGTTAACCCGACTGTTTTACATACTGTCACATAAATTTAAAACAGTTGAATAGAACCGCTCAATGAGATCCTGTGAATGGAATACCGATAATGAAAGCTTTCTTCATGGAAGTGTGTGGCCCTGAGAGGCTAATAGAAAAATGTAGCTAACTGACATACAAACAATACTTATGGAGGAAGATCATTAGCCGCTAATTCTTTAAAATAGCAATTAGGTGTTCAAAATCGTTCATCCAAATAAAATGCACTTTTTGGCCACAGTGAACCGAATGATAGAAAAAGAAGTGTTTTATACAGTTTTGGAAGATGGAACGAACATTGTGCCATGTTTGATTATAATCATGTACGATACTCGTGTGAAATACTTGTACTGGACATTTTACACTGTAATTAAATCTACAAATATCAGATGTGTATGAGAATCCCTGTGTCGATTAAAGAAGCCATCACGATGCAAAATGATTGTTGATTAAGAACTCCAAAATATCGTTTCAATTCCTCGCCTAAGAAATACGTTGAACCATATTTTCTATGTATGATGTGAACCCACTAAATTCGATTGACTGTAATAGTCAGGAACCATATAGAAGTGTGCAGACGTAAATTGATTTTACGCAATGCCGTATAATTGTATCGAACCAAACATTTCCTGTTTAACTTCACTCGTCAAATTTCCCCTACAATCATCCATCCTAGAATAGTCGAGGCATCTTCCTAATATGGTAATATTTGTATTTATAATGCTACTCTTGTCTGGAATGGGAATTAAAAACGTCTGCCCGAGATATAGTACTAGTTGTTTCAGATTATTTGATCAATACACAGCATTCTGTCCAATCTTAAAAAGTCTGCTGGCTGAAAATATGGGAATGTTGCGTTTCATTTGGCTTGTCGTCTGGTATCTGGTCAGGTCGTAAATTCCCCCTTAATTGTCTTTTGTTTCCAAATGTCAAGTTAATTTAATGAAACCCCGAGTCTGCTCATTCACACTTATTATAGCCACGAGATATTTTTCTAGAAATGATGTTAATATTATTTTTCAGATTTAGCGTCAGATGATCTTAAAGTGTCAGACAATCAAATCAATGGTGACGAAGACAGCACCTGCTCCCTTAATGTTCTATCTGTTTATAATATTCTGTCTGTTGCTTGGGTGACGTACGTAAAGATGTTTCAAGTATCGTGAACAAATAGCACGGTTTGTGAAAAAGTGTCCATATTGTTCGTACGATTAGAATAACATGTACATTAATGTGACCATTACGTCTGCTATTTGTAAAGCATCAGTACAATGGATCTGTAGAAAACCTGACACCTTAGCAAGAGCTGTTACAAAAAGTCTACTAGTCCTGATAATCGTGATATAAAAACTATACGTGATGAATTGATGTTCGTTAGTTTTCGTGATCGGCTTCATACTTACGTCGTCTGTTTTTGTTCAAGATCGTCTGATCCAAGTCTTCGGTGATTTATGGGGTTTTCTCTGTCTGGTTCAAGATATATTCTGGAATGAATGTAGTACATAATAAATTTATGCTTATGTGTTTAAAACCGTTGGGTTCATGAAGGTCATCGCATTTCGTGTAAATGTATTTGTTTGTTATGGGAAGTATTAAATATAATTTAGCATTGTGCAAGCACATCATTCAAATATTTTCGAATGTCAAATATCTAATCCGCACGGCATTTAACTTTTTACGCAGCTAGATCATAGATATTATGGATTTTGTACAGAATTTCTGGGTAAGATATTGCCAAATGTGTCCACATGTCTGGGGAGAAGAAAAGAGTTTTAATAAATTGCCGGAAGTGATGCACGCTGAACAAAATGTCAGACATTTTGAGGAACTAATAAGTTTTGATAGGTGATCTCGTTTTGCTCAACAGACTATCGACCAGAGTTGAAAAAAGAGTTTAGAATGGCGTAAATCGCACCGCCAAGAAACGCAGGTAATACAAAATTTACCAATGTAACGGGTAAACGAAGTTGTCATGAAGAATTCCTTTAGTACATACGCACTAAGGGACAGAACACGTCGATGTACTGCGTGACAGAGAGCAACTACAATTTTCAGACAGTTCTCTTATTGAAGGTTTAGTGTTTAACCCAGACGATTGTATGCATAAATATGAAATTCGTTTGCATAAATACTCAGTATAGTGAAAGAAAATGATCTAGAAAGGTCTTCTGCCGTTCTTCTCCGAGACGAATTGAGATACAATAGCGTGCATTATATATGACTCCACTTTAGCTCAACGCTAATAATGATATCAAGAACCTATTTATGATACTGTTCAGATCAGAAAATCAGAAAATATTTTTGTTCAGTTTTTCAGTTTATAAACTGCTGTATAAAACCATTTCAAAACAGTGACTGTCTTCAAAAGGCAGAACTGATTAAATTATTCCAACTTTTCAATACAATGTACGTCCTTCAAACCAGAATTGAAAACTTCGAGAAAATATGTGCAAACTGAGATATTAATTATGTTAACACCTATCTATGTTTTACAATTTCATTCCCGAATATTGGGGTCCATAAAAATCCTGTGGAAACCGCTACCCGCGTACCACAGTACATATGTTCACACTGAGCACCTTGTTGTAAGCATTATAAACCACAGCAATAAAACACGAATGTTTAATCATACTTGATTGGTACCCTTCATAAAAGTGATAGTTTATGATAAAATTTTCATATTTTCCTAGTGCAAAAGTGAAAGTAATTAGGAGGACGAATTGATATGTGAACGAAACTTTTATGAGATCCGCAATTATCACAATATTTTATGTATGCATACAGAATATATGACCAATTAACCAGGTTAAATTCTACTGAACTGTGCTAAAGGTATGATTTTATTTGTAAGTAAGTCAAAACTAACTTTATGGCGTAAAATTAATGTTCAATTTCCCCGATATTACAAAGTCATTAAAATTTCAGTCTTTCAAAGGGAATTAACTTGGCTTGAAACCATGTCGTCAAAATAAGAACATCGGACTTGCGGGTAACGCACCCATGAGTCAGTGACATGTATTTTGTATAGGATACTATCAAATATTTGATGTATTATCTATAGTTAATATAATTACACGGCTTTTACACATGTTTTTAAGAGTTCTGATTTTAGGGCTTCGTTCCCATGTTCCAGACATGCTTTGAACATGTGTCACAATCAGATAAACCATCTACAAATAATTCACAGTTATGGTCTACCACATGTAAACGACAATGATATACAAAAAACATCGTCCATGCAGCCAATGACTGTTATCTTGATAGTTGAAGTCCAATTGATACAATTAATTCCAATCAAGTGGTATTAAACTGAATAAGATTGTAGTGTTAATGGTCTGTGAATTATGTGAACCCTATTCTTTCGAATTCCATTCAGTCCGGTTTAATATGTTTAATTCAAATTAACAGACAAAGTGATGTAACGTAATCCTTTCGTAGATATCTTATCACTTACTATCGGCTTTCAAAGATAAACTATACGGTAACAAAGATGCAATGATATACATTTATTTTGTAAAATGTATCAAAAGATAGATCAGATCATAACGGCGAGATGAATCCAGAATATTCATGGCTTCATTTAGGTATATCTAACACCAATTGACACTTTTTAATCCATGTCAGTGGCTATACTGATACTAATCAAATGCTAAAAATCTTGTTAACATTTAGATAATTCTAGCTTGATAAACGATTCTTACGTCTATATAATCTACTGACGCGTCACGCTTCATATTGTCAATATATACAGTAACATTTGATGTGATATGAATCTGTTTGTCTTATAGTGTTACAGTGTTATCAGTCTGTAAGACATTTTATCGTAACAATCATAATTACAATGAATACAGACCTTTGTCTGTGTTAGATGAAGACTTATTATAGTGTTGATGTATAAAATGGCATCAAATTTCTAGATTTATAACTAATGTTTCTTATGCATTCATTTTAATGGCAACATAAAAGAATACAATTTATCAACCTATTGAATCATTTAAAGAATATCATCATAATATAAAATGCAACATACAGCCGTTATCGCCCTACAAGATTTAAGGTGTTTATTGTCAATCCAGATGATTGGCTCGTAACTTACGTGCCAATGATAAATTGTTGTTTCGGCCTAATAAGCATATACGCTTAAGGAATGGAACTTGATCTCTATGATTTTACATGCAAATAATAGTATCGTATCATTAACGCTGACTTCGGTCACTTGAAACTGTATCTTATCTCAACGATCATCCCAGTGCATCTCAACGACCATGACGAAAAGAACCTCCTTGTTGAAGAGGATGTGTTATTATTACAATGTTGTACTCTGTTGCACTGTTTAACGGAATTGTTTAAGCATACTAATTGTCCTAGTATGATGGAAATAGGATACTAGCGTAAGATCGGGTCTCCTTTGTCTAAAATATAATGGCTAAAGGATTGCTGGTTATAAAACGGGCAGATACGCTACATTTTCTTCAAAAATAATTAGTTACTTTTTATGGCCATTCATTGCACATCAAAAGTAAAAGAGTCGCACAAATAGCTCAGCCACGTACGTAAACAAAAGAATAAAAGAAAACGAGCACTCTAACTATTACATTAACCAGTTTGATAGTTTTTTCTCCTTTTTTAAAAGATGACAATGCTTCATTGAAGCCATGATTGAAGATAATTGAAATGGGTTCTAGTCATGAGACATTAAGAGGTTGTACAATGCTATATGTCATGCTTCGGGTACATCATCGGGACACCCATTGGGAGATGTTAGTGATAGACAAGTCAAGTTCTCAACCAGACACACATATCTACAGGCTGCTAGGTCAGAGGTTGACGCTATCGCTTGTCACGCGGCGGTCTTTAATGTTTAGCACGGAGCGTTTTGTGACACCTTGTTTTGTACGGACCTGTCAATTTCACACTGAATTAAACTGTTGCGTTAAAGCCGTAGATGACTTCCGTTGACTTTTGTTTCTAGTTACAAAATCTGACCGTATCATTGACGTGTATTGAAACAATTAAATTTATTGCCCCCTATTGTGTAGTTATATCTCTATTGCAATGGTCGTGTCATTTATGCAACGGTTGTCTAATATTTTGCTATGAAACAAATAAGACATAACATATTAGCGCAGTTGTCATGCAAAGCACTCATACATGTATATGATTCTCCATGAATATCATCGCCGCTCTTGACTTCAAATCTTATTTTGGAGGTTGGAGAATTTATGACAGCACTCGAAACTTGAACAACATCGACGTTGCTCGGTAAGCAGTCATAACTCGTCCTGCAATGCGTCAAATAAAATCCACGAGTCACGTGACACAGACTGTTTTGTTTGATTTTGAGGTAAACACCTATGGAGTAGAACGTAGTCATTTTTACGTCTCCGGTCATAGCAGTTATACGAACAGACTTTACTGGGCACTCGAACGGCACATAAAGTCATGCTGCCGGATCATCGGTGAAATTCATAGGTCTCAACACGTTGTACGCAGTCCTCGAGATCGTCGATTGGGCACGAAATGAGTAACGACATCTAACTAACCCCATTCCTATAATGTCTTACATTTTATTTTTATCACGTAAACGATAAAGTGTAAGAAAAAGTCAGATGATACGATTCAAGTATTCATTTTGTTTTATGCGCGTAATTTGTTCTACACGTAAACCCATGCTATCTGTACATCGATTTTGACATATTCTTCTTTCAAATTTATTTCAGCGCCCGGCCAGTTTTACATTTTTCTTTACTTTTTTATTAAATTCATAGTCTGTCTGGTTGATATCAGACTTTAACTACGGCGTATCCATTGAACCAAGAGTTACTGCCGGGAAGCTGTATAAAATTGGCAAGTTAAGCTTAGAAAATTGATTCAGCCAAAATTCAACCCACTGGTGTATACAAGTTGACAGATCTCCAATTCAATAACAATAATTTGTCATAGTTACCAAAATGAACTTTGGACTGTTGCCTGTGAAAACAGCCTCTTTATGTACAATGTACATCAGGATGTAATAAGATATATTTTCTTACGAATATTTAAGTTGTGCCAAAACTGGTATATAACAACCATATAATGCCGCATGGTACATGAATTCTTAATGATTTTCAAAGTTAGAGTCACTAAACCCGGGCAGATAAAACATGAAGGTTTTTGAATGAATAGATAAGTAAGCCTCCTGTTATATAAACGAGGGTCTGCATGGAATATCAGCAGATTTGATCAAATTTTTGAACTTATTAACTGGAGACATGCATGACATAGGACTGTATGTGTTTCAATGATTTTTATCGTCAAATATCAACGTATTTCCTTATTTCAAGATTGCATCTGCGACTGATAATGTTAGTAATTAAAACTTAATTGTTAAATATGCCTCGTTTATTTCGTTGCTTTCGCCCAGAATCTGAACGCCGTAACATTTCGCGCGTTCTTAGTATTTCATGAAAAAAAATGTTTCCCGTACAATATGTTCACCAACATGAAATAAATAAACCAAATTTTGTATGGGTTATATGGCTCTGATTTATGCCCATTATATTCCAAAAAATGTAATAAAACATTTGGTGTTTTCGGCGTTCAGTTTGATGTAACAATACAAGATGCACTGACGTCACACGTGCACCAATAACACCGAGAGTACGAGACTGCTACTTGAGAAAAAATAATGTACGATATATCGTAATAAAATTTGATGAATTCATCGAAAATTCTGCTAAGATTATCCAATAAATACCGAACAAGAGTAAGACAGTGGGATCAAAATGAAACCAAATAGTGTTCACAAGTGGTGTTAATTAATAAACTCGCACTTTTTAATACAGACTAGTGTGGTGGAGGCATATGTTCATCATTTGCCTTAATTACTTCAATCAATTTAAAAAACTATTGTGCATCTAATTATAAATTATATGATCAATATAAACAAGCTGTAGAGGATTAAATGGAGATTTTCTTCTCCTGAATCTTGTTAACAGAACACATTAAGTTAATAAATTAGTTTTTGGAAAGTTATTGTCGACATAATATAGTCCTGGTTCGCTTGCACTGGGGTAGAACAGCGACACGCACGATCTGTGCAAATTATACGAAGTATTGTGCAATAAAATAAAAGCCAATAAAAGCCCATTATGATATCAAAAAAGTCGCTACAATCATCTTGTAATTAAATCCTAGATTAGGATGCGCCATAAACACCACTAAATAAATAAATAAATAAATAAATAAATAAATAAATAAATAAATCAGAGATTTGGAAAAACTTTCTCTACAATACAAGATTATTTTTTGTTCAACCTATGAAAAGTTATTATTAGATTAATATGAAAAAGAAATTAGCGAGTTTCGACAAAATAAATCAGAAAAAAATCGGATAGTTTACATCACATCTTCATCGCCCCCATCACTAGTCTGTGTCACTACGGTATCAGTCATGTGACCTATATTCTATGGTTTGTACTTGACATACCGTCTCTCGACATTGTCTCGACATCTCCAGTTTACCTAGTGACTTAGATTAATACCCCAAAACATCCAACAGGTAATAACAGGGTCCTTTGATAAAAACAGACAATTTCAGTTTCATTTTAGCTTGTTAATTTTAATTTATTGTCGTCTAACCGTTGATACAGTCAAATTATACACCTTTTGAATGCTGAAATAGATTTGAACAAGGATTGTGTTACACTAATAATATCCTATCATGAATTCATTTTTGTCAGTACGAATTCCGTAGGCGTGTAGTTTGACTTATTCGAGGTATAAAGCGACTAAAAATGAATTTATAGTAGCTGACTTCTGTAGTGCGATCGATGAGTCTATGACATTTGAATCCCAGTTTTACGCGATAAAATCTTCAAATGTGTGGCAAATGAAATGAACGAATGTAGAGGTTAAGTGTAACAAATAAATTAAGCCTTATTCATTTCATGAAACTATATTTAATTGCAGGTTTTTTTTCATGACAACTGTATCAATGCAGTAACATTATGTGTTTCTACGCAAAACTACCACCCGTCTACACGAGCTGACTATTGTGATACTGTTTTGAAAACGTCTTTTGAAACCTTTTTATACGGTCTTTTCATGAACATAAAATGCGAAAATGCACGAAAGAAGAGAATCCAGTGAATTTTTTTATTGCTTATTCAAAAATCATAAAACTTACTTTCAAAATACAACAATAATATATTATTCATAGTCTATTGGTCGTCGGAAAAAAATGCTATTAATTAAGAATCATGAATACAATTTATAAAAGTTAAAACAAGTCCAAACGTATGATAAGGAAGGTTGATAATAAAGAACCGAGAAAAACTCAAATCAAATTTGACAACTTCGCAATATAAACGTAAACGACTACAGCACGTTAGTTTCGTGCTCGCGTTTAGTCTAGTCCGTTATCTGTACTTTATCTGTACTTTAACACAGACTCAATATTTTTTTAAATGCGCATAACAAACATAAAGACAGGATATTAACCTTCTTGTGATGCGAATTTCTATTAAAATCTTCACTCAGGGGTCAATGCTTTACTGTTTCTGACAGTTTTCTGTCCCGTGTTTAGGCAACCTAGAAACGCGTAGTTATTTACTAGAGGGGTTTCATAGCCCAACTAATTGATTAAAGTAGTTAGAACCATATACTAGAATTAATTTTATGAGGATTAACGCGAATGTAATGTCAATAGATAGCAATGATCTTTAAGTCATTACAATTCAACAAGCTTCGGACATCTAAGTCTTCAAGGACGATGATCAATTCCCTACTATACTACTTCAATGACGTCCGACACGTGTCCAGAAATGAGGTTTGTAGGATTGCCAAACTTCCTTTACAATCATCATACTACACCATGATAGTAGTTCTTAACCGTATTAATCTTTTTACTATACTCTGTACACTATATAGTGTTCCTTTAGTTATGATTAAAATTTAAGCAGATAAGTAGGTCAACAAGTTATCTCTGTTCACTTTTCATGTCCGCTTATTTGTAGTTAAATACTGGACGAATATAAAGTGGGAGTCTGTCTACATTGGTTGCTCTTGCATTTATCTATTATCATTTATTTGATCGGATATATCAAAATTAACTCAAATTTAATATGAAGTTTATTTGAAAAATTCTTTTCATTGAACCGAAACATATATATTAAATGAATAACGTACAGCATTGTGTGCTTCGATATCTGTCTTGGTTAAGCAACATATGTACAAACGCTTCAATACATTAAATAACTCTAATATAGTTAGGCTCAGACTAGCATCATCCTAAGGGCAAAAGAAATCTATTAGCATATTAATAATTCAACACATTATTTTTTTAATCATTTTTGTCCCTCGTTGTGTTGAACAAATACATAGACACCTACAAAACACTGGTTCGGAAAAGCGATCTGGTCGAATTCTTTACACGTAAGCTGGATTCGCGCTTGCGACATAATCGTAAGTTTTCTGGTAAATATTCACACGAGTGAATCTCCCGCATGAAGACTTAACAGTTGTTTTTATGATAACATAAATAAATAAATTTCCAATTAGTTGGGTAAGATATGGTTGACATTTGTAAAATGTCTGTCGTAAATTTTGAAAACCAGAAAACCATCTAAACACTTTTGGAATGACCCTCGCATTTCGTGCATTAAGTTCTAGTAATGTTATCATTGGCATACTGAGTACATAGATAAGAATCGAACACGTCA
Organism: Lutraria rhynchaena; assembly: GCA_008271625.1. NCBI lineage: Eukaryota > Metazoa > Mollusca > Bivalvia > Venerida > Mactridae > Lutraria > Lutraria rhynchaena. The sequence continues at coordinate 1,650,608 of VIBL01000042.1, forward strand.
TTGTACCAAATTGTTTCACTCTGACAATAAAAATTCATCTCCTGCAAAAATTACAAGATGACAATACTTTTCGAGAAGTTTGCACTTGTTTCCGTGCGCGAGCTACCATCTTATTGCTCATTCGAAGGTCGTAAAACACTTGACCGCAAATCATTGTGAGACAGAGTTACAATTACCGAAACAGCGTACGTTCTACACGTATAACGATGTGCAATAAATAACCATTAACAATGTATTGATACTTAACCACTGGTGTCAAAATTAAAACACAGACCATCTAGTTAACTCATCTGACTCAGAAGTTCAGATATTTTGTGTATGTTCCTATTAGTGTCCTCAATTTCTTCATAAATAATAATTTGTCGACAGAAGATTTATTTCTAAAGGATCAAATGTTGACCAAACCTGTATATCAGTAATTATACACTATTGCACAGGTGAAATCCCTACTGACAATAAATATGAGAATGGTTTATAACTCATCAAACACCATTATACCGCTCGTTTTATACTATCATATGTACTGCAGTGTAATAGTACATAAAACTGAATTTCTATGTTCTGTAATAAGAAATAACTACACCAGGATGTTAAATTAATACCTACGAACAAAATCATATCAAATGATGTAGAAAGATTTTGTTTCCTTATATTGTATAGCGATATTTAGTTCATTTCATGATAAAAACTACTTAAAACACAAATTAAGCGACTAAACGTTTAGTAATGTTATCAAATGTCTGCCTTAAAGACACTCACAAAGTAGATATTAACCATTTGTTGAGGGATTTTTACCTCAAAAGTATATACTTATTGCATTACAAATCTACATGTACCACTGTGCAGTATTCATCACCTATGGTAAAATTTTTCTCAAATCATTAAGATTTCAATCAAAGGATTGCCTTTAGAAACACAATACGCACAAAATACATATTAAGGCGGTTTTTTATGTAATAATAAAAGTGTCAAACAATAGTGCAAGATAATGATGTGTTCATGTATTTGTCTGAATGCTTGGGTGTCCAATTGTTTGGGTGTTCATAAATAACCTTATATACTAGTATATATGTATCACACGTAAGTAAACATTATAGAACATCGGTATAATCACATTTAACAAGATTTGTGATAACTAATACCTTGTTATTATAAGTAAGTATACAACTGTGGATGGTAGTTATAAAAAGTTCGATTGTGAAGGCAGTGAGCTTATGTATTCTGACCAACATCACATCATTGCATTATTTCTCATATAATCGTCAAAACAATCCATTCACTGAGTATTTTGCTGAACAATGGTCAACTTAAATACTGACATAGAACTTGTAGATGGACACAGATGGATTTAATTAACCAGCTAAACTGGTAGCCATGTCAGGCTCATCAAGAATTTTTAAAGCCTTTCCCGTGTGAAGATAGAGAAGCCTGGGTGAAATATTTGCTGCATTCATTCAGGTACCAGAAGGTACATTTTTGTAGATTCCGAAGAAGTTTTAAGCTTCAAATACATTACAAAGTACAATGAATACTTTATGTACTGCAGATAAGTTGAAAAATCAAAGCTATTATTGATAAACCACTATAGATTATTGCGTTCCGGTAAAGTCACACTTTCTCAAAGTGCAGCCACACTGAGCTGTATCAGTACCAGCCATTGTAAAGAAGCAGCTGCATGTATCTCAGAAGGTATGACAAGAGACAAGCATTTCACGCAAAGTTTCAGCACCATCGCATTCTGCGAAAGACATTTAATAGTAGCAAGCATTACCTATTCCTCAGAAGCTAAAGCACGTTACTCTACTGACGGTATTTGATACAAATTGTCCATCTTAATTATTATTGTGATTAGATAACATGTAACTACTCTTCGTACATTGACGTAGTAGTATTCAAATGAACTTACGATGTAACAATTTGTAAACATCACTAAGACTCTTGAATAACATGTTATGATAATCAAATTTTAAGAGATATACCATGGGAATATTGCGGTTATTAACTGTATGGTGTGGGTACTTTATGATTGTGTTATCAGATTGCGTAGATAAAGGAACAGTAGCTGATAAAACAAGTCAAACTGGTACGTGAATGTATCAGCTGTGTAATGAGCAACATTGTCCAAAATCAATTGTGAGCTTCTTCATCTCTGGACAAGAATCAAATTAACTTGTTGACTCGTTTGAAATATTTTAATTTCAGCCTTGAACTGTATTGTGTCTTCAACAATACAAGTATGCAATCATCAGTATCATGTCTTCAACAATACAAGTATGCAATCATCAGTATCGTGTCTTCAACAATACGAGTATACAATCATCAGTATTGTGTCTTCAACAATACGAGTATACAATCATCAGCATCGTGTCTTCAACAATACAAGTATGCAATCATCAGTATCGTGTCTTCAACAATACAAGTATACAATCATCAGTATCGTGTCTTCAACAATACAAGTATGCAATCATCAGTATTGTGTCTTCAACAATACGAGTATACAATCATCAGTATCGTGTCTTCATCAATACAAGTATACAATCATCAGTATCGTGTCTTCAACAATACAAGTATGCAATCATCAGTATCGTGTCTTCAATAACCATGACCAGTCTATAAAGCTGATAAATTCTGCTAACACGGTTGTAACTGGAAACTGTTCTTAAACACATTGTAGAAAAAGTAAAATAAATTACATGACTCTTTTAACAGTTTGACCTTAAAGACTGAGATAAGACCATTAACTTGTGTGTTCTGGGAGTAAATACAGGCCACTGGTAATTAGGTTACGAGTTTAAAAGCTTCTGTAGTTGTTTGTACAATTTAAATATATGTTGTATTAACGTGGACATACATATTTGGACTGACTAACCTGATTTGTACGTGGAAGAAAATACAAGAAAACATCAGAAAACCTGTCTTTCATTAAAAAACTTCAGTCATGAATCTTTTGTTGAATACAGACATGTTTTGTCGTTTTTAGGAAAAAAAATGAAAGGTTTGAATGTTCATTTGAAAAATCAAAAAAATGAAAAGCGTTTGTTGAAAAAGAGATATTTATTTTAGGAAAGCTACACTGAGATGTGTAGCTGCATGTTTGATCACTGGCAGTACTTAGTCACCTACTCAACTGATTTTTTTTATCAATTAAAATTTATCAGTTAATCATTTGTTACATAGAAAATATTGAGCACTGTTAATTTTCAATACTATAAATGAACTTTCTTATCAATATAATGTTAGAAAATTATACAATAAAAGCTTTAATTACAAACAACTTTGCATTTTCAAAAAAATGGATTAATGCACGTGCCTACAGCATGTCCAATCAATGAGCCCCACCGTTTCAACAAGGTTTTTTTTGTCACAAAATGTGCAAAATTTGAGTTTATTTGAAAGAAAACATTTTATCAGACATAAACACGTCACTTTCTTTGAATTAAATAATGAAGTAATTTGTCAAACATGTTAAAATGTCCAAACAAGTAAGATATTAAGCTCTAAATATTTGCTGTCAACCACCTTCAAAGTATTTAAGAATCTTTCCAGGAAAAAAATCTCCATTTATTACTACATGTGTACACATGCAACATGATAACAACCAATGACTCACTGTGTACATACAGACAGAATATAAGTGGACTTTTTATTCACCAAAATTAGAAAGTTATAAAAACATCTGCTTTAAATTGCTGTCATTGTAAATTACTGACCAGATTTAGTAATAAAATAGATACTATTTCATAAAATCTCGGTACAAGTAACTATATTTCAACCCTCCTAAAAAAATGTTAGTTTTTAGTTACAATTTTAACAGAGGTTTAAGGTATGTCGACATTTTTAGTTTACATTATATGCTGGTACTGAAAATGAAATACTGGATTAAAGAACATTTTTTTTTTCAAAATTGCCAAAAAATTATTCAAGCCAGGGGATGTTTGAACGAGTTGTTGCCTAATTGCAAACCTACTATTTTTAAGGATGGTCTTAGTGTCATTATTTTTAACCTTTACTGCTTATACTTCAGAGCAAAGATTGAAATGAGCAATGTTAAGTATTCTGTACATTTACAACAACATACAAGAATATAGTGCAGAAAATGGAACAGCATAAGTAATATTTTATATAAAATCAGGTAATGCTTGTATCTTACAATATATTCAATTGATCCGAGTCCCATATATTGTTTATATTAAAATTCATGTGTCCAAATAACTTTCGTTGGTGGTTTCCACAGGAGAGCATAATCAGAAGTCGGTCTTCTCTTTAGGAATGAAGAAGTGATCATGTAATCACTGAGTACTAAACGCGAGAAGTTCAAAACTTTGAAGAATTCCAGTATTGCACAATTGCCTAATAATTACCCAGGTATATGTTATAATATGTCCATCACAAACATGGACAAGAGCATAACACAAACAGCGTGTTTAGTATCATTTTCACTAATTTATTTTATTAACATCAAATAACAATAGTATGACAAAAATCAATCAGCAGAAAGGCTATAAAGATGTGTTTGTCATTCCCTGAGTTACAATATCCGCTGTATGATGTTATTAGCCTGAATGCAAAATAATTGGTACCAGGAAAAACATATTTGAAGTCAATTACGAACAATTATCTTTTTATTTTCAAAAAAACACTTCGTAATTTTACTTAGCCTGTTTAAACGTTGAACAAACAGTTATATTAACAAAAATTCATATTAAACACAACAAATTAATACACTAAAATACGCAGAAATCTTTCAACAGTTTTCATAATCATCTAAGCATATCAATTGTTATATAAAACCAATCCCTTGTACATGTATTTGGCGTACGACTTCCTTCAAACTGAAGGAAAATGTAACCATGCCCTGAACAATAAAGGAACAACATGTTACAATGTATATGAAAGCACTTCAGTGATTCAAATAATTGACTGAAACTTTGTTCTGAAAAAGTCAAGGAGAGTAGTAGTAAAGTAGACATGCAAATACGTATATGAATGACATGAGTCAATGAATAAATATGAATGAATGTATGAATGTATGAATGAATGAATGAATGAATGAATGAATAAATGAATTATATTACGTTAACAAATAGCAGTTAGTTAGCACATACAATATACATTCTCTGAGTAACTGATGAAACATGAATAAATGTAATGAATGTAACATGTGACTTCATATTTTGTTCTAATGCATTACAACGAATGAGGAAGTTTATCATTAAAATCATGACTGAATGTTACTATGTTACTAACAAAGATACTACATCACACAGGCAAGGAAAAATAAAAGTTCTGAATGAGCCTAGAGGCTGGACCTTTATTCTATTGGGTAAAAAAATACTACGTTTCCACAAACAATGCCAAAAAATATAGGGTTGATCGGCCGGCAGAATTTTTTTTCAAATATATTTTGGAGGAAAACAAAAATATCAGTCAGAAAAAAGGCCGAAATCTGAACGAATGGTTTGATTGGCAGAAAAAAATGGGGTTAATATTGTGGAATATATATGAAAATAGTGGAAACCAGGGACTTATTATTTCATCCCTTAGTATGCTACAACAATTGGAATATGTCTGACAATGCAGTTTTAAGATTTTTGACCAATGGATGAGGGAGTGACTATGATTCATACAAAGGTACAATTTTGCATGTAATAGTACTTAAATTACTAAATAAGCTCTCCTTGTAACTCTAAACTGGAGCTTTGGATAAATAAAACTACCCAGAATGTTATTTCAGTAAAAATGAAAAATACATTATTCTAAGGCTGCAGCCGTGGTCCAGTAGTTAGTGTGCTAGACTTGTAACCTGGAGATTTGGGTTCAAATCCCGGTCGCGGCAGGTCATACCCTTCTATGAAAATTTGCCAAAAATGTCGATTTTCCTCCATATGTAGAGAAGTTGCTGGCTCCTTACAGAAGGGTAAGTTAGTGCATGGGTAGTATACAGTCCAGGAAACTGGTTGTATGAACCGGTCGCCGTATATAACTGAAAAATTGTTGAAAAACGGTGTTAAACCTAGTTGACAATAAGTCATATAAAAACAAAACATCATTCTAATTTCCCTCAATGTGAAAATATTTCAAACAGTTGATGCATAATGGAAAAAAACTCCAAAATCATACCATGACCCTGGCACCACATTATCACCTACAAAAGTGTAATATGGTTCATTTATGGCTGTCAAAAGTTATAAATAATGAATAATTAATGAATTTAATGAATATGTTATGAACAAATGGTATACATTAAGTTGAAACATTTTAAACGTCTGTCCTAATATTGGGACAAATTGAATCTAAATATATTGAACATCATACTCATCAATTCTTGTTAGCTTTTTCTTCATTACTGAAGACCTAGATATAAAACTTAGTGACTGATTAGCACAAACTAAGTCCTTGCAATATGAATGAACACTGAGATGCCAACCAAAGCCTTGCCTAGACTAACATAAACATAAATAAAGGTTACTAGGTAACACAGAAAAACACTTAATCATACATTACCGTAACAATCATACAAAAAAACAGGGTGTTGAATTTATGCCATTATGGTGCATATTTCACAACAATGTATAATCACGAAGGCAATTAATTGTTTTGCAACAAGTAGATTTGGTTCATGGAAAGTTAACATCTACTGCATAGAGTATGGCAAGTAGTTTAACAAATTAAAACATCTCATTTTGCCCACATTATTCCAGTATGGCATTTTCAAGTCATAACAATCCTTATATTAATATTATGTTCCGCTTATTCAACACATAGAAGTTTTCTCAAAACAAATGATATAGTTAAGATATCAATAGTTTTATAGTTAAGGACAGAAATAGACTAAAAGTACAGCATTTGATACCAGAATAGCAAATTCAACTGGCTCATTGATTAAACGGCTTAACAATGATTAATTACAGGGAAGTACAGGAAAACTGCACAATCCATGCAGAATACATCACACTTTAAATGCAGTCCTACAATATACTGCATTACCTCAGCTATTCAAACCTCAGCACACTTACATACACTTTGATTGTCACCATAAAATTCATGAGTTCAATGTTCCCTTCACAAAAACAGATGTACTTTATACCTTTTTGAAACGACATCAAGGTACGAGCGTACAATAATCATTATGTAAGGTAGATATATGAAATGAACTGATCAGGAGGATGATGAGTGGATTTAAGCTTAAATTGTTAATTCATATACTGCTCACATATACAGATGCTCTGTTCAACTTCAGAAAGAGCCAAAGAAGTAAAAAGACAAATTAATCGTTAATGATGAGTGTCTTCATACCCAATGTAAATTCAAGCCAAATCATTTTCAGAACTATAAAGATGAGGTCTTTTATACTGAGTTGATATTTTATTCAAGTTCAAAACAAAACTGATAAAAAAAAAACTTAAAAGGAAATAAGATGACAGGAACTGACACAAAACCAGGTTTTCATAATAAGTTGCACACAGAATGTTACATGTGCAGAAAACAAACAAAGGGCCATAATTCCACAAAAAATCATCGAATCACAAAGCCCTGACATTATGCGCTCGGGTGCTTGGTGATGTTAATTATATGAAAGTTTCGTCGAAATCCCTTGAGAAATGTAGGAGGAGACTTGCGTGCAGAAGAAATGGTTTTTCTTTGGAAAACCTGGCTAAAATTAATTGGCTAAAACAATCAAATGTACCATAACCCTTAATATAATATGTCTCTATATTACCAAAATTTAAATCAAGTTTTTACTCTTTCAAGAAGACAATTCTTAGGATTGGCAAAAATCATGGCTTTTACATTGTCAAGTCACATACTATATTAGGTCAGACTGCTTATGGATCAAAATGTCACACTACGCTAGACATATCCAAGTCAATGTGTATTACTATAAGAAAAGATTGTAGTATTGTAATCTTCATATTTAGGTAATCGTGCCTTCTTCTCACTTGTCTTTGTCACGAGATCTCTGATAAGGGGCTGGACCTTTCCCAGGTACTTGACTGGTTCACAGTTTTTCATCTTATCAGTGTGAGAAATAGCAATGTCACAGTTAAAATTATATCCAATCATATAATGACACATTTTACATAGATTATAGTATTAAGACATTAAGTATCCTTTTCTGAAAATGTAAATTAGGTTGAACGAAAATCTTAAACCAATGAGATGACAATGAATTAAAATCAAGGCCATATTCCTAGAAAAAAAAGCAGTTTCCGTTCTTGTTTAAACGTAACTTAAGTACACACAAAATTAAATATTTAATACCAGATAACCTTTAAACTTAAATTGAAATGTTTTATAATAGAATTTATCCACCAAAACATGTCCTGGGTATCGGATTATGCGCCTAGACAATTCATCCATCTGTCAACAAAAGAATTCATAATGATTTAATACTCTCATGAAAAAAGTGTACAAACATGTCTTATTCATTAAAATAGAATATGTCATCACATGATCTAGCCTTCAAAATGTTTAACATTAAACAGTGATCTATGATTCATCCAATTCAAAAATAAAATCAAAATTTCAGAAAATGGAAAAAAATTCATTACCAAAGGTAAACTACATGATTGTCTCATGCTAGAAATTAAAAATTCCTGCTCAGACAAATCCAAGTTTTATGAATTTGTGATGAAATGCTGAGTCTTCTTACAGTCATTGTTAGTAGAATAATGACAGAGTTAAGTAATAAGCAATCAACTGATATATCCATATCGTAAGTTCATGAACTCCTTAGTAACTGGTAACATCTGAAGTAGAATCACATGTTCTATACTGTTTGTAATAATACAAAGAACAATTGAAGTCATAATGTTTCTATCAGTGATAACAGTTGTCTAGAAGGAGTAAGATGTTTGATAACCAACAAGTGCAGCTCTGCCTGACGACTGAGGTATACTGAAGACTCTAGGAGTAACCATAATCTGAAATTACAGAATAATTATTTAGGCATAAAAAAATGTTTGTTTCTGCTTACATGCTCATTAAAAATAAGTTCGGTAGGAGGGTAATTTTTTTTTGGGGGGGGGGAGATTTTTTATTTTTCTTGAAAGCCACAGTTGAGATTAATTTTAAGCAGAAAGGTAAACAAAATGATGCACTATTCCTTACAATAAAATGTCTAGGGTGGTGGGGAAAACTTATAGTAGGTTGGGTGCCCAGAAACAAACAATTTTTACGCCTTAGTTTGACCATGATAATGAACAGGCGCCATGGTCAAGACAAAGGGCCAAGGATAAGGAACAAGAAAAAGGATAAATTAAGGGTCAAACTACATTGTACATATTTTAGATTTTCATCATTTTCTCTGAGGCTTTCAATCTGTTAATCTGTTAAAACTTGAGGTTTTGATAAAACAAACAAAAAAAAATTCACTCCAATTTCCTGCTTTTATGCACATACATAAGTAAATTCTTCACATTTATAAGTTAATCCCAATAAAAAATCTTATTAGATCTGTTTTATTGTCTTTGTGTGCTTTTTCTTTGATTATGTCCCAAAATAAATAAATTTGTTTTCATTTAAGTAATTGTAACCAGGTTTTGAATTTGGTGTAGTGAAATGAAACTGAATGTTTCATTATGACATCATTGATATTGGCAACATAAATAAAAAACGCAAAACTCAGGACCGATCTCTGTGAGCAAGCATTCATTATATTCCAGTTAAAGATCAGAGTGGCTCAAGTGTGTTTATAAACTAGAAATAACCTACAGTCCACATACAATCAGCAACTGCCTGTTTTTCAACATGATAAATAAGTCTGAGCTACCTGCATTACCCGCAGATAATTGTCCCAGGGAAATAAAAGCCTCATCCAGGTCTTGTACCAACAACCTTTCAAAGAATATTGAATTACTCTATTGACAGAGCCATTTGATACATTTGTTTAGTTTAAAGTTCATGTGTCAGTGGATTAAGAGTAAATACTATATACAAAAATATTCCTCACCATGCAGCCATTAACAAGTCATCACAACTCACACCAACATGCATTTAACTACATGTGCAAAAAAAATCGTAATATTAACAAGAAAGAACAAACAAGCAGACCCATCATTGTGGATCACAACAACCATTAAATAGCCCAACACAACAGCATGGTCAACCAGCTAGTCAACAAGGCTCACTCTAGGATCCACAAAGAAACAAATTTAAAATATATATAAAAAAACCTCACACATGTACAAAAATACATTATGCTATGTGGACCATGAGAAACCATAAGATTGAGAGATGGAAGGTTGAGTTTCAGACCAACATAAAACTTTTATTGCATATATATCAAACAAACAAAGAAGTTTTTGCCGGCATATTGTAGTAAGTAGTTTTATTCCTGAAAGCAAACATAAAAAATTGATGAAGGTATAAATGTCATGCATAATGCTTGACATGAAAGACTGCCATCAATTCTAAGTGCCACCTAATTTCATCTTAGACTGGTACAAAAGATTCTGTCTTCTGGACTGGTATACAATTTTTTATGTTATGTATTTTCATGCCATGAACATATTTTATAACTTACTATCAATTGGGTGATGATGTAAATTGGTAACCAGTCTACCATAATTTAAACAAAACTCAAGAACAGTTCAAAGCACAAAATTCTTGAAAGGTTTCAAGTTCTTCAAGTGGAAACTAAGAAATGATATATTCTAATCTGACATGGAATGATGCTTAACAAACATCATTGCTACATCCATATAACCTATGTCATTCACACCTTACAGACAGACATTATCAAAATTATCTGCTGTAAAAATGTTAAACAGAAGTAATTTCCAGTAAAATTAGCTTTGCGTGACAGTAAACATGCAATCTCTGTATTCTCTCAAGAATTTTTGGAGAAGAATAATGAAACAAAGAGAGCTAGATATAAGAACTCACAATTCTTGCATGTTTTATTGATAACATAAAAATATTCTTGGCTTTGTTTTTTGCAAATGGTTAATGCTAACACATTGATAGTGTACATATGGTAGCCAAAGTAACATAATTGAAGGAAAGATAATTATACACTGCGACTTAACCTTACAGTTTATGAGTTTTTATACTATTTTCATGAGTTGTGAAACAAAACGACAAGCGTTAAACATGATCACAAAAATGTTACATTAAATCATTGCCAGAGAAATGCCTGCGACTTAACAGACATGTGTAATAAAAAAAAATATCACAAATGATTGTGGTATAATTTGTGTATCTAGATGGGGTTTTAATGAATAACAAGAAATCATAACACTGGGACCTCATTCAGAGACAACATTGTATAAATTAGAAGCAAATGTTACATTTAGTACAAAGAAGACTATAGTGCTCTCCCATAACAAAAACCTCCAAAGACCAATTCCCTCCATGAAATGACAATAAAAGGCATATATACACAAAAAAATAATAAACACCTATCGTGAATGTATCAATTTCCTCTGAACAACAACTCCCTCCAAAGAACAACATTTTTTACGACACCGACAAGTGTTGCTATTTGGAGGGAGCACTCAAAGTATATTAACAGAAACAAGAGCCCAGCCATGATGGCCCTGCATTGCTCACCAGAATAAATGTATTCTAACACATCACTAAACAGGTAATTAAGGTACAAAAGAAGAGCTGTTAAAGTTATTTCTATTTTTAGCTCCAGTGGCCCCCTACAGGAGCTGACCAAATTCATTTTAATGAATTTGATACAGAACAATCTAAGGATGCTAAAGACCAAGTTTGGTGATGATCCATCTATTGGTCCATGAGAAGATGTTTAGAGATTATTCCACTTTTAGCTCAGGAGACCGCTAAAAGGGGGGCAACTGGAATAATATAAGCAAATTGCAATAGAAGGTCAAAAGAATTCTACGTAGCAAATTTGAAGTAAATCTGACCAGTAGTTTTGGAGAAGACCATTGTCGACACCAGACAACAGACACTGGAGTATCTCCCCTACCATACTAACAGCTCACCCTGAACCTTTGATTCTGTGGAGCTAATAAAGCCGAAGGTTTTCAAAACTAAATAAGGCTGAAGTTGGACTTCAAACACATACTAAAAATAAGTATAAATTGAGTTTTGGCAATAATGTAACAAACTTATTTTTTTTTACAACGCTTCAGAGATCATTCCTTTTCTGAATTTTTTGTACCTCAAAAAGTTTATATTCAGATCAACGTTAAAACAAAAGTCAAGAAAAGTCTAAAATAAGGAATTTAGACATTTTAAAGAAGTAAATTAAGGCTGATATGCCTAATGAAAATTAATGATATTTTCACATTTTACTTTCAAATATGAATGCTTTTATTTATTTGTTATACATGTATAACCTTTCTGGTCCACCAGTACTGTCACTTACAAACAACCACTTATATCACTCTATTTGTCAGATTAGATGAATTGTGTTCAAGTAGTGCATGCTGTGGGAAATAATTAAATAACCCACAGAGCTCAAACATCTAACTCATTCACAATGTTGTCATAATGATACTGCCCTGAGACAATCTCAATTCTTTATCAAGGAAACAACCACACACACACAGAGATTGAGACAATGTTTTATAGAATCTTCTAGTAGTTTCCATAAGACTCCATACAGGCACAGTTTTTACTAAATTAAGTAAATGTTTAATTCATAAATACTGTTGTCCCTAGGAACACTTGAATATTGACACATCTATAGTACAAAACTAAAAGAAAAAAATAATTTGTAGAATTGATAACCATTTACTGTGACTGGACCACTAAGTGATTCGATTAAGCAATTGTTACCAGAGTAACAAGGGATATCTATTATTATTTGTTTAACTTTGATATTTAAAAATGATTGAAAATTAATTGGTTTCACTAAAACATATCAAACTAAGTAGTCTGGAATAGCAAGACGATATAGAGTAATTAAATCATTATGGTCTGCAAGCTGTTCCATTTTCTGCATATAAACAAGCAATAAAGGCATTTTCTACCTGATTTATATATGGAATTGAGATCTTTACGATTCAGCTACAATCAGTGCATATAACTATTGTAATCGAGTTTCAATTATGCATCATGCAATCCAAGGTAACATATGCATTCAGAGTTAATTTAGCAGAAAATCTACTGAACCCTCTTTGTAAGACAGACATCTATAAATCAACATTTTTTTATGGAAAATAAAAAAGTTCAGACAGCTTTGCATTCGTCAATCTTGAAAAGAGACTGGTACAGATATCTCTGATGTTTGACGTCTGAATAGACTCACTCATGTCACTACCTTCACCTGGACTAGCCCACTAATTCTTTATTCTTCATACTACCTATACAAATACATTGCTCATTTTATTATTCAAATGATTGCTGACTAATTGTTTAATATTTTATGAACAAGCAATAAAAATTCTAACAAATCGTCAGAAGCATCATGCAGGCATGAAAACAAAATGAGATGTTGTACAACTTCCAATAGTTATTAGATTAGCCATTGTAAAATTGCATGAAACAACAAACAATGGCAATTCTTCACTTCCATGAAGTAGCATACAACTTTAAATGCTTAAAATATGACGTTTCCTACAAGAATAATCACTGGTTATGTGAAATAGAATAAATGCATTGATTTATTATTGATAATGTCAACATGAAAGAGAATTTTATGCATGTTAATACAATGGTTTTATTATAATTACATATGGCAGAAAATTTTAACTCAACTCCAAGGTTACCCCAGCCTCATTTCATAAGTGACCAACTTTCTGACAAATGATATTAGATGAAATTTCTAGAAATCAGACGCTTGTCACAAAAAAACATATGCTTAGCCTGGGTCTTGAACATCTTGACAGGGCTCAGGAGTGGTTGAGTGGTTATAATATTTGTCTTAAGTAATCTCCAGTTACTAACCACTGTCAGTTTGAATCCCATATGGGACCAGACAAATTCCACGTGGGAAGAAGCTGTCCAGATAGCTTTAAGAAGGTTGGTGGTTCTCCTCATGTGTAAGCCTGCCCAGGTCTTACCCCATTGTTAAATCTGGAAAAGTCCACAAATAACCCCAGCTGTTGGTGGAACATTAAACCCAAATGACTCAGGCACCCTTAATCAACACGCCTCCTCACAACCAACAGAACAACCTGACCGACTCAAATAGAAGATAAATTATTTCATTGGTGGTCACAGACTTTAAGGGAGTTTGGGAGGATATGGTAAAAGATACAAAATACTGCACTGCAAAAAATCTTAAAAGAAAAGTACTTAAGTGAATTTTGCATTACATGTATTTAAGTTCAGATGAAGATGCAGACTTTTCATTAATCTTCATGATATTTGTTTCCCACCTGAAGCAAGTGATAATCTAACTTTCATCCACCCAAGATCTACAATAAGATGTAAGGTATGGGAAACTAGGTATTTGCACATAGTTTTGTAATTCACTGAAGAGAAAGCACTTAATAACTTGCATAGTGTAACTAAGGTACCAAAACTTGTTCAAGGTCTTGAAAAAAACGCCAGAAACACATAAAGAAATAACATAATATCTATCTTCAAACAGCCTGAAAGAAAGACAAAGCTTCACAGAGAAATCCATTAAGCAAGCCCATTAATACAATTACTGATGACTGGGTTATGACCCAAGACTGAATGAACATGAGATAGAAGAATGTGAAAAACAATGTCTACAGTTGACCACAAGAATGTACAGCCGATTGTTGGCAATGACGTTTTACCCTGATCATTTAAAGATGTGGGTATAATAAAACCACATGAGCAAATTCAATTAACAGGTAATTACATAAAACCAGTGAACCTAGTAAAAAAATGTTCACACTAAAGTGTGTATCTTGACAAATTCTTTGTGATGTACATGTATATGAAGCACCATTGGCTTTAACGTAAGTACTTGCTTAAATACTCGAGTGTCTTCAAAGAATTACAAATTGTACAGGGCATATTTTAAACATGTTTATAATAAACTCTCAACTGCAGTACATGAAGTTACTTTATGTAATCATTTTGTATCCTGCAGCCATTCTTGCGTAAGTTTATAGACAGATTCTTAGTAAAAATTGAAACATTTGTCTTAGATTCCTATAATAATACTTTTCAATGTTATATAATGGAATAATTATACATCAACAGTTGAGTATTATTTTTTATCAAATTTATACGCCAGCAGTTCTGACAAACTAGAAAACAAGGATAGCAAGAAACAATTCATATTTTTAACAACCATTGTTGTGACTGAGCTCATATTTAATTTATTAGTGTCGTATAATTTTGAATGGCAGTTCATCTCATACCATTAGCTCCCAGGACTGAACATTATTTACAAAAAAGAACAGATCTGCAGTCAAATCTGGGTATGAGGCCAACAAGAACAAAGACCACTCCCCAGCAGATATTTATTGATAAAATAAACCAAACAAACCTCTGAATAAGGGCCATATTAGAAAAAAGGACCAAATTAGCATAAAGGTAACATTTATTTCCATTCCTCACATGTTTTTGTTCGCAGGTTTATTCGTATACATATACAGTGCAACCTCTCCAAAGCTATACCCTTTGGGAAAAGCAAAATTACGTTGTTCAGTTGTTGTTGAGAAGTTGTTGCTCTAGAGAGGTTAAATTAATAGTCAAAGTGTACAGTTGGGAAAAAATCATGCTGCTATTGAAGGGAGGTTGTTGTTCAAGAGAGAGCTGCTCTGGAGAAGTTGTACTGTATAACTAACTCTAGCCAGCTTACACTAAAAAGTTAGTAATTATTCAACCATAATGTCTCAAGATAATATACAAACACTTAAGAACAATTTTCATTCATAACATTAATATGCGCGTCTCAGTCATCAACAATTTTCAGTGCATTAAGGTCAAAAGTAAACGATTAGATAAAAGTGGAAACAATATCACGAAGATAAGTGCAAATTTATATCACAGTTTAGAACAAGGCCTGGAGGCAGTTAAAGTCTTGTAAAACATGTTTATTAACCGTGAGTAAATGAACATAATTACTCAGCAACAATGCTTTATGAGAGAATATATAAAAAATCACAAGGTAAGATCTCATACAAGTATATAATCACCCATTCAACATATTATTTATTATATTCATTAGTCTAGTAATCTTCTCTCTCCAAGCAGAAGTATTATAAGTCACACAGGGGGTTGCTATCACTAGACTGTAAAATACGTATTAATGCGATGTTTAAGATGGTTTTCTGCAAGACATATTTGATCACATAAAAGGTCAATCAAAATAGAAAAGGAATATAATGGCAATGACGAATGAAGAGTTAAATTGTTAAGAAACATACAGAAAAATATTGGAAAACAAGATTTCATCAGAGGCAAATTTCTTGGGTTCATTGTAGCGCTCTTAAATGAGCATGTATTTTTTTCAATAGGTTTAATGCTATTTTTCAATAATTTTTCAGCTGGTTCAGCTAGACTGTATACTAACCAGTGCTAACTTACCCTTTCATAAAGACCTGGCAACTCCTCCACATAAGGTGGGAAATCAACATTTTTGTCAAATTTTCATAGAAGGGTATGACCTACTGGGACCGGGATTTGAACCTGGTCCAAGTCCAGCCCTATAACCACTGGACCATCGTCATGTCTTCTGAGCATGTATACCAGCAGGTGGCCACTGAAAGGGATCACTACAGTGAGAATTTTAATAAGCCTATGCTTAACTAACGTCAGATACAAAGATGCACTATTCCATTTGACTTAATTTTATTTCAAGCTGACTTCTCAACAAATAAGCGGTTCAATTACATCAAAATTAAAGGCTTGACAGTAATCATTAAAGCATAATTAATGTCTGCATTGTTGAAGTAGCTGCATTGAATATATTCCCATAACGTTCCAAAGTGCACCCTCCAATCTTTGTTTCAGCCTGTAACACCGTTACTTTAATTCCTTCGTTACAATCTGAGACAAGGAGGTCAACATTGACAAATGCATGATGGCAGCTAAACTCTGTGATTTTCAGACAAAGACAAAAAAATGCAATCTATCTATTATGCTTGTTACTGCAATCAGTGTCCCATGATTTAGTGGTGTGCCGATCAATGAAAATCCCAGTATTTCATGTTTTTACATAAACTGAAGTAGAGTAGTTAAAACAAGCACCACTGAAATAAAATAAGCTGATAACAAAACTATAAAACCATATAGTGACAATTGTAGTATAGAAACACATGTCTTACCAACACAGACTGGTACCATGCTTGGTACGAAATTAGCAATAAATTATATTACGCAAATTAACAAAGAAGAAATAACTGTAAAAATCTTTATGTACAAAATCAAAAAAAAACTTTCATAGGGGCCTAAGTTAAAGGTTTCACACAAACTTTGATGTAATCAACAATAATTGAAACATAAATTCAAGCACTAATTACAGTTAGCAGCAAAAATAGCTGCAGGGTAGGATGAAATAAAAGTATACTTACATAGTTTTTTCTTCTTTTTTATTTCCTCCAATGTACATATTTAATAACAAGGATAATATGTAAAAGGACTTTGATTTTTTCTTCTATAAGAACAAAAATGTGGGTGGGGTAATTTATTTTTATCACTCATTCTCACTTTAAGTTTTTCAAATATATTGATCATATTGTAATGAGCTAAAGGAATTTATGCATGCAAATTGTCGCAAGATGAAAATATACAAAAAGAATTTTTTTTTACAAAAACAAAATATTTCAAAAATCAGGAAAATTAAAATTCTTCAGTTTAAGTAATTTCTGTCTTTGTTTTATTTCACTCAGTACTCATACATGGATAGCAACTATTTTAATAAGGAGAATGACATACTGTTCACTTTAATATATAACATCATCAAACCTGGCTGAGTCTATAAAACTTACACTGTATTATACCAGTACACAAAATGTTTCATCTCTCAGTTATATACTCACTGAGTAATATACAATTAAGACTAATTATTTAGAAATTTCAGCTCAATAAAACATCATAGAAATTGACCTTCCACAGTTCTAGACCATCATTTCATGAAACAGCATATAATTAACTAATAACTTGGGGTATAATATAAGGTACTAAGTGAACAAGGTACACACACTCCTAATCATTTTATAATTAAATATCATCAGAGGACACCAGGTACTTGATGTAAGTACTTCCAATCGTTCATAATTAAATTGCTCTTTAAAGGTATCAAGCAAGAATATTTATTAGCCATGTTTCCAATAATTTGACAAAATAAGCAGGGTAGATAGGTTGCAAAACTTTTCTGATATATTCTTTACCTTTCAAACTATTGAACAAAGATTCATTCCAATTAGTTTTGGAACACCATGATTGGTTGCAATTTTTACAATTTTGCTATCAGAAACTTTAGGGTCGTCACCAAACCAAAAGGTACATTTGGTTGGGTAACCAGAAACAACTATTTGTTTATCTGGCCTCACTAAAAAATCTAGAAAATTTATAATTATGCAACAATTCAGTAAAAAGTAGGTGAAAATCACTACTATAAATAAAATTGCAGAAATCTTAGACTTCTAAGAAACCTGGTGGTTGAGGGCAAAATTTGCTCTTTCATGGCAACAGCATTACCTAGAGCAACCACAACTCCAACCGTGTTACTGACAGAAATTACACCATTTTAATTTGAAAACACAAATAAACCGAAAATAATGTCCCATTCTTTAGCCCTACAGTGATATTAAATGTTACAAAAAATGCGTATATCCTAGTTTTTTTTTCTCAAGATGTCTACATATGTAAGGATAACATAACATTTTGCAATAATTTTGCCTTAAAGTAAAACATGCCACTAAAAATTCATGTTCGACTGAAATGGACAATAAAAATCATATAAAAGCATGTTAACAGTTTCAGGGCTTCACCTCGTCACCAAAACATAAATAAAAAAATCGAGAAAATCAAAAACACCAAATATATCATGGCTCATATCATCTTGAATTAGTATACATTTGTCATAAAAAGCCATATCAAAAATACCATTAAATGAAAAGTAAGTGGAGTTATGTAGCAAAAAGTAATTTTATGAATGAAATGTCACAACTTTATAATGTTTTTAGTGATTGGTAGTAAAACCCAAGCATACGGACCAGCAATCAATGCCACCCACTGTAAAATATTACATTCCAGTGTCGCTACTATGCAATGTTTTTTTGTGAGACAGACAAATAATTAAAACATTTTGTGATGAAGACTGTCCCTGATCCAGATAAAAATTGTAACAAATTCCCAAAAGGGAAGCACCAATTGTCTGAAGTTTAAGGAAACAACAGCTCACCATTTGGTATGAGAAAATGTCATGAAATATTAACAATAATTCAGATTATTGCATTAATGATACTGCAAATGTTACATTTAAACATCAAAATGCTTTGCCGACTGGGCCAGGATGTTTTGTCCTTTGAAAAAAACTGTAAATGTCAATGTTTAAACAGACCAGAGAAATATGAGTTAGGAGTGGTTGAAGTTTTACATCCTGTTTGGCTACTCTTTTATATGGAGTCAAATAGTAAATTACATTGACAACTCATATGACACTTAGGTCACATTTACCAAAAATGCAGTACTCCACACTGATACATTGAAAGTTTTTGACCACTTGGAATGTTACACCAAAGGCCCAACAACATAGTTATATTAGACAAAACTTAAGCCACAATGAGTGGTGAGAATTACTGATCTAAAGTCTCCCTGACAAGAATAATAACCTTCCAGAAGACTTCATGAACATCAGATCAGATTAAGACGAAAATGCATTTTCTGAATACGAGCATGACCTTCCAGTCATCAATATTATATGTGAGTTCTCTCTGATCTAGGGCAAAAGGCAGCATTCTGTTTGCCTTCCTTGTTCAACATTACTTTAATATTTATAGCATGATGTAATACAATACAGAAATCCTGCACAGCTCCAAACAAATATGCATTATCGATCAGAAGAATACAGAGAAGATGTCTGAGTCAATATTCAAATTTGGAGTAAACCACAGCATTGCTTTTTTGGCATTTACAAACGCAGAGAAAACGGCGCTTGGTGTAGTATTGAAGATTGTATGAATATCTAGTACATAAAATGAACCATAAAACCTAAAGTATAATCCATTCGCTGTTTAATATTGTCTCAATAAGCCAAGAAAACAGCATGTCCAATGCTTAATAAACCAGATTTACACAAATGCACATCTGTGCATGCTTAGTAATGGTACATTTTATGCCACTTCTGAACAAGAGGATTAAATAACCTGACTATTCAATGATATAATTAAACATCAGACAAAAACAGCATTAAAAATGCAAGCTTGATTATCAAGGCTACTTTGCAAATGACTTAATGGTTTATTCTTAACAATCGGCTTAACAATTAAGGATATTTTTACGACAAATGCGCTGGAAAAAGTGAGCGACAAAAAGATGCATTTAATTTACGTTATACATATGTTGCAACTGATATTTTTTTACACCAGAGTTAATACAATTTCAATATTATGAATGGCTGAATTATGTCTGGTTTAACCAAGCTGCGTATAATCTTACTGGTGCAGGACATTCACTCCTTCAAATGTTCAGAGAAGGTGACAGTGATATTTGCCCTGGACCAGATGCAACTAAGAAAAGTGGTAATTGCTGTTGTCTTATTTGAAAGCAGAGTAAAAAGCAAACTAACTTCCCCCAAGTTTTAAACAGGAAACCTCTCCAAAGCAACACCCTTTGGGAGACGCAACATTGTCATTGTTGAGAGGTTGCTAGCCTAGAGAGGTTAAATACAGTACAGGTACAGTGGGGAAAAAGCATGCTGTTGTTGAAGGGAGGCTAAAGAGAGGGGCCGCTCCGGAGAGGTTGCACTGTAATAGTTTTCTTATGTGATTCAAAAAAATCAGAGGTGGTAAACAAACCAATTTAGATACAATTTAATTGGTTAAATTGTCATGAAGGTCTAAGAGCAAGTTCTATAACGCTGACATCATATCTGAATTGTGATATCTGTCTTAGTATGCTGCCATGTCATTGGTTGATATTATAACTAAGCATCTCAGAGTCAACCAATAGAACATCAGTGTATTGGAAATCAGGTCTCCAAGCTCAATAATATAACCTTTGACCTAGGTTTTAGCTCAACTTCTTCTTAATCCCGTTTATCAGCATGGTGTGGTATTTTTCATTACCATGGACAGATATTTGACAAATTGTGGATAATTCCTCATAAGATCAATACATCAACACCTATATCAATAATTATGATGCGTCCCTTTTTATCATAAACACCAAGAGTGCTGGTGTGGGGCTTATTGGCCCCTGATCACGCTCCTGGGGTTCATTGCTCCATCATTTATCACTTGAATATTTTGGTTCCCACCATAAATTTAGAACATTTAAACATCAACTACTTCTTTTTAAATTATATGATTATAAAATCTGCACTGCATAATTACATCAAATCTACATTCTATACAGAAATGATTGTAATTAGATTTTGTTTATTTTAATCTCAGAAAACTCTTTGAAGGCACAATTATTTGAATAATTTGAAAACAGTCCATCAGAACAGTGATAACAAATATTAATCATTTTCCACTATGCTTGACTGTCATAAAACATCAAGTGTTCGGTCCATCCTTCAAAAAGTCAGACTTATTCAGAATTCCATTGACCCAAATTTTTTTTAGTGATTTTGACAAAAAAAATGTGTGTTGTTTATACTGTACAGGTTTTCACTTTCATAATTCAAGCATATATAGTTAGAAAAAATAAAATGGAATGCCTTCCTACTGTTTAAAGTTCAGTTCATGTAACTGCAAACAAACATTTCTTTTAAGAACGGCCTCAGATGAGCAAAATAATCAGATGGAAATCAAATTGTTTTCTGTTTACAGTATGAGGACAAATGACAATTATTAATTGATCTGATTTCAACCATAAAATGTAACACCAATCTATGGTATGATAACATTATAAACCATATTAACAAATACTGGGAAACATTAACTGGTGTAACAGAGCAATCAAAGCTATCAGATTTAACACAATACGTGGCTCAGCCATAAATAAAATAAAGACAAGGGACAAAACAAGTATGCATAATACTTTTACAGTCGGCCTTAGGGCGGTACCTTCTTTGTTTATATTGTGGTCAGGGAGCCTCCATAGCTGAGTGGCTATGGTCTCAGACTAGCTATCACTAACCCCTCACCGTTGTGAGTTCAAATCACACCCAGGACTAAATTTCACTTGTAAGCTGTCCAGCTAGCTTACAGAAGGTCAATGATTCTACTCAGGGTCTTCCTCAACCAATAACGCAGGAAAAGTCCTCAAATGACCCTGGCTGTTGGTGCGACGTTTAAGTCGTACAAAAATAGTTATATAATTATGAGATAGACCTGAACAGGGCCCTGCTGGTGTCGAAAATGCTTGATGCACAATCTTAGACAATAATATTCTCCAATTCAGTTCAGTTGAATTTTTTATGACGATAATTATCATAATAATTGTCCAAAAAAAAAAAACTCATTTAATTGTAAATTCAATTCATTCATATTTTGAGCTTGATTAAGGACATGTTTAGAAGGTAACAGGTGATTATGTGTATGATCTGCAGGTGTATTTTAATTACTGTCTGAGGACACAGCCTTATCAAAATACAGAATCTTTACAACAATAATACAACAGCTTTAAAGCCATGTATACTAATTAACAATATTTAACAGATGAATGAATTGACCTAGACTTTAAACTGTATTTAACATATTCAAGTAACATTAAATTAATATACTTTAAGGCAATCATGTAAGAATGACTAAACATAGAAATATTTCAACTTTCTATACAGTATCTGGAATGTAATTTAAACATTACATAATACTTACACCAAGTCAGATCCTAGATAAATAATGGTTCATTAAAACACCAGCCAGTAATGTTGTTATTTAAACAGTAACAGAAAAATTACAATTATAACGGTTGTAATCAATTCACTTTAGAGGGTCCAAGCAGGTTTTTGTTATATTGTACATGAAATCAATTTTCACGGAAAAACAAAATCAAAATATTGATCATTTAAATGAATTCACATAACAACATTAGAGCACAATTTTTAATCATGAAAGAATGTAATACATGTATTTCACTGTTTAAATAGCATGACATTTGTTTTATCATTAAGGACTGAGCCTATGTTTTGTTCACAACAATTGCATAGAATGTTACCCTGTGGCAGTTACCAGTAATTCCAAGAAAGGACAGATGTTATATGTCCTCCCATTGTGATAAGATACCAGGTTTGTAAGGGATACAAGATGACATTTTTCATGGAATCCTATCAAGTAACAGTTGTCACTAGATCCTTAAAATGCCACAATGCCCAGCATCTGCTTGTTTATCAGTCATTGTTGGCTTTGCTGTTGTTAATCTGTTTTTATAAACAAGCCATAAAAACAACAACAACAACAAACAACAACAACAAAAACAACAACAAAACAACAAGAAAAACAACAACAACAAAAACAACAACAAAGACGATAAGAAAAACTGAAATGTAGTATTGTCAAATCTGTTTATGCCATGTTAGGAACCAGTATTATAACATTTGTAGCACTACTGTATATTTCATAACACTATTGTTGCCATTAAAATTTCAAGCCAGCGAAGAATTTTGAGAATTACTGAGTTTCATGAAGATAAACTTGAATGAATACATAAACATCACAGACTCAACAATTAAGGTACTCATCATTGGTTCACTGTCCCTTACTGACCCCTAGGATGCCAGAATCTTTTCTCTACCCTGGCTACTAAAGAAAACAATCATAACTTTAAGCACTCAGACACTATCTTTCAAAACTTCATTAGGTTTTCAATGACCTCAAAAATCTTAAACGAAGTGAAAAATTACTTCTTCCACATGAGTGTAAGGTTTGACAACTGTATTATTTAACAGGTGCTAGAAAGTCTTCAGTTTAAAGGTCAAAAGTCTGACAAGACCCTCCAAAAGGAGACCCCATCTTTAACTGACAATATTTCAATAAGACCTGATGCCAACAAATTGCTCATGCTACAGGTAACAGGGTAATTAAATATGGAATAAAACTCATTAGACTATGAAATGAAATTAGTGCACTGGTTGTTAATGGTGTGGTGCTGATAGTTGTAAACTGGCTCCCTAATACCTTCGCCTGTATTGACCCATGGGAAAGTTATTTGTCCATTTTACTGATATTAACGTACTTGAAGATACTCAGTGATGATGTTTATTGAACAATGTGTGTGAGTCTGGGAAAACATAAAATAAAATTGAAAATTATACAGTTAAGTTGAAAGGTGAAATTTCAGATAGATCATGGATATATTGATATCAAGGCTAGGAACACTTAATACTCTTGATCAATACTTTCACAGAAATAGGGGCCAGAAGATTAAGTGTCCAAATCATGCGGTGCTGATTAATTGAAATCACAGTTGTATGGAGCCAGCCCTTAAGATACACAGAACATCAATTGAAAGTTGTCTTGTGTTTACAATGAATCATTTGGTATTGTTGATAAACAAACCAATGGTAAATGGTATTACTTTTAGTTTCTTTGTTATTGCTAAACATAGCGGGTAAACTGAGCAATTAAGTATTTAGGACTGGCCAGTCCCACAACAGTATCTCTCTAACACCTGTGACAGGGACCCACCTGGCCCCTTTGAATTCCTGTAGGTAATTGACAATGTGAAGATATCATTTAGGGGACAATACCTGTTTTCAATTTTCCCAGCAATATAACTACCAACCCAGGAAAAATTCAAGGATGAAATCTGAAAAAAGAAAACAAAACTTTATTTCTCAAACAATCAAATAAGCATTAAAATTTACAATGAACTCTTTTAGCCTGATAAAAGGATCTTAAAATCAACACTATGGGACACAATTTTAACATCAAATCTGGAAGAGTTGAGTATGCCATTATTTTTGAATTACTAATTTATGGCTGGTGTTATTGCTAGATTGTCTACAGACAAAGCAAGTCAGCTTCTGTGTTAACTTGAAACAACTACCACTAATTTAATCACCGAACAATTATACCATGAAAACACCAGATAGCTTAAGGTTTGAGATAATTTATCTACATAATTATAACACACAGAATGAACACAATAGACATGATTCAATTAAAGATTAAAGTTGATTCTATTACCCAGGAAACATGATAAACCCTCATAATTTACCAGTGGGTGGTCAATGGAAGATAAAGTTATTGAACCCTAGCTTGTAAATTGTGCATACTGCATGTTGATGTAGATTGGTTCGGATAAGATAAATGCAGATTAATGCACTCAGCAGGATGGAATTACAGAAACTGTGATCTCATTACAAAATACAACAATTAAGTCAGGTAGACAGGAGGAGAGTGTCTGGCAGAGAGGGGGTGGCTCCCCTGACACAAATAACACTAAAATGTCACCCAAAAAGTCTAGAATTTTGGTGCATACGGAAATTTGATCTTTTGTGTTGTATTCTGTACTTTAGAAAGCATGCAAGAGATGAATGTAAAACAAGTGAGGCAGAATGTCGTCAGGAAGAATGACAAACTTAAGGGTAATTTTTATTATGACATAATGAAGGATCAAGAGATCAGAGAATGCTGAATAAAAAGGATCTTAGAATTCTTGCATCAACAGATATATCATTTATTACACATACATCATATTTTTACTTAGCAGAAATTCGTCTTACGTAAGCAATTTACATGCTGAAAATTGTGCATTGCGTGAACAGATAAACACTATATCAATTAAAAGCCTATATAAAGTGCACATGGTGTCTGAACTTCACAATTATTGAAATTAGACTGCTCTAATTGACTTCAGACATTCATTTCTGCAACATTCAACAACTA
The DNA here is from genome assembly GCA_008271625.1 of Lutraria rhynchaena. NCBI lineage: Eukaryota > Metazoa > Mollusca > Bivalvia > Venerida > Mactridae > Lutraria > Lutraria rhynchaena. The sequence continues at coordinate 1,676,455 of VIBL01000042.1, forward strand.
GTTACCATAACAGCATAGTTGAACAGATTTTTAGTCAAGCCTCTTTTATTCAGTCTACAGTGAAACCTCACTTTGCAACCTCCTCAAAATTAAGACCATCTCATTATAACGTCCACCAATTTCTGGACCGATTTTTCATATATCTTCTACCAACAAACTTTAATTCAGTGATAAATCAGCTTATCTTTATGACTGATTTTGTTCGTCTCAAAGGCAGTCATAATATCAAAAATTTAGTGTATTTGAAAAAACTTCAGTGATTAACCATTACAATGGTTTAAAAAAAATTGTCAGTTGAGCAATGAATAAATACAGAATATTCTAATAATTAGAAACTTAGACAGAAACTGGACAAAAAATCCCCTGGTGTTACCTGAAAACAAAAGGGACATGATATCCCTTTTTTCGATCACCAGAGTAAGGATTGCAACATTTAAGGTTTTCCTGTGATTTGACCTGGTGACCTGGTTTTTGACAAGAGTTGACACATGTTCAAACATTCTAATAGGTTTGATGAAGATCCAATCACAACTGCGTCCTCTAACATATTAAGAAGGTTTTCATCTGATTTGACCTGTTGACCTAATTTTTGACCCAAGATGATCCATGTTTGAAGTTTTCCAAGATATCATTGACACAAATATCCTGATCAAGTATGATGAAGATTCAATCAAAAGTGTGACCTCTTAAGTGTTAACGTTAAGGTGTGGACGCCAGACGCCAGACACCGAACAACAGACACCAGACACTGACCGCATCACTATAGCTCACTGAACACTACATGCTGAGGTGAGCTAAAAAGATACAGAAAGTTTCAACAGATGATCAAATAACACCCAAAAAATGAGAGAATAGGCGTCTGAAAAAGGGGACAAAGGATGTAAAAAAAAAAAAAACCTCTTTAGGTAATATTATATTATGACATCTCACAAAATACACATGGCGATGTTATACATTCATAGATTCATAAGCCGGGCATCAAATAGGCCTTAGCATGAACTAGTGACTTTGTGTTTCGTACTCCTAGCTTACAACATTACAGATTACATTTTTATGCAAATTTCTGATCTCATTTATTTATACGCATTTCAGTTCTTACCCACCCATTGCTGATTCACAGGGCCTAAAATTAATGTAATTGTGATATAATAGATACACTGACTTTGATAGTAATGATAAATTGAACATGCAAGTTCCACAATTTCAAAAATGAGTGAATTTTATTCAATTCCCTGATACCAGAATATCGCAAGAACAAAAGAGTTGAGCAAAAGCTATACTAGCAGTAATGACAGAAGAATATGAAATAAGGTGACCAACATTCAGGATAGTATTCTGGTTTATTAGCCACATTCACTGGTGTTCTTGATTTAAAACAAAGGATTGGTGGGTGGGATACCAATGTTGTAGTAACAGATTAAGTAGATTAGTGAACTAAGAGTGAGGCTGAATGACTGAGACAACTACATAATCAGAGCAGAATGGTATGTAGACTGTGCAAAGACTGTAATCATGATAGCAAAGTAAGACAACCTGATTGTGACCACATCCAGTCACACATGTATATAGTCTGGGAGGGACATTACACTGCTTGGTGTTAATCTTTGAGTGGGGGTACTCAAGTTTTGCATCTGATGAAAGCCTACTCAAGAATTTGGCAAGCTTGTAAAGACAATTCTGCGTTTTTGCGACATGTCTTGATAGACAAAAAACATCAGACAAGCATTTTTTAAAAAGGTCTTGGCATGCCACTTATCAGCAAAGAGCTCCCGGAGAGCAACACTGCGGGATGTCTTGATATAACATGTACCGCTTTGTAGTAATACCATAACTTTGGTTACATTATTTCTATACTTGTAACTCTATTCATGATTTGTTATCTAGATAAAATCAATGCAGGACGTAATGTACTAACGATAATAAAACTATGGAAGTTTTCCTAAGTTTGATGCAACCCAAACAACTCTTTAATTAAGAGACAAGTAATTTTATTTGTAACACATTGCAACACTCCAAAACTCATTATGTGCAATTGAGAATTTGGCAGTTCATCTCTAAGGTATAGCCAATGACCAAGTCATGGTCAGCCAGGCTAATAAGTATTAAAACATTGGTTATGTGAGGACAGACATTTAATGAAGGTAATGCTAAATAAAAATAACATACATTGTAAGAATTCTATCCTTTGAAATATTGAGTATTGCTGTCGAATTCAGATCTTTTTCTGCATTCACAGATTCGATACATAACTTCATTTCAATGTAAAATTATGACGGTTATGGTTTCGATTCGAGACCATAGCAAACTGTCACAGTCAGAATTAATAGCAGCAGCCGGAGAGATGGGTCAGATCAAGCAAAGAATGTACCCATACAGAAATTTTTAAACGAGATTATAGAGTACAATCCAAGCATGAGGATACATTAGTTGACTTAAGGGACGGTGAATAATACTAACCTATTTGTAACATCTGTGTGTTTTATGAATGTAACAGTTGCAACAAGAATTACTCATAAAAAGTGATCAACCTTTAGGGTCTTAAGAAAAATAGTCAATACTTTATTGTATGAAGTACAAAGAGCAATGAATTGGACACGGTCTTGTCATAATCTTATTTGTACTGTCTGAACCATATTTTATCTTTGAGCAAGGACCTTGACTGACATCACGAAAAGGTGCCTCTTAAGTGGAGGTCAAATCTTAATCTATTTCAGTCAGTATAACTTGAAAACCAGTGTTTGATAGTGTTAACTGTTAAATGTTGCGTGCGACTTAAAAGTTTTCGCAACTGATCATCTGAAGTTGTGTTATGTCACTATATTTTAATTATGTGAAAAAAAATTATACTATAGTCAATTCTCAGATTTTGGGCAAGTTGCTTAAATCACAAGCCGTATTATTATGAGTGAATTGTATTATATCACAAAGAAATAGATGAATGTCACCTCTGTTCTACGTAACATTTCTCTATGTCCTTCAGCTTGATGTCTTACAATCAGACAAATTTTGAAAAAGGACATCTGTATATCATAGAAAATCCATAAAAAGTTTATCGTCTACAGTTTTTGCAGATTAAACATTACAGACCCAGACTAGGTCATTTTTTGAGACTAGACATATTTCAATTTCAGGAGTGATACTCAATGATCTTGGATAACAATGAACTCTAGGTAACAAATATAGAGTCACACTTTATGTCAGAAAATTCTGGTATCATCTGCTAAAACGCTTCATTCTAGCGAGTCACTCATCAGAGTGAACATTGCTCACATAACTTAACAAGATGCAGATGATTTTCATGAACAATCAAGAACATACATTATAACACACACACTCACACGCACACACATGGTGACATAGCCCTACGGCAATTTATTTCATCAAGAAAAAGCAGAGAGAGAGTCATAGATCCCAATGGGAGAATCAGTTATCTCAGATGATTGCCTCAACATAGAATATTTAAATCATCAAATCATTAAATCATCACAAGGTCTGATGCAAAAAAGTTACACTGGCTGAAGAGAGAACTTGTATTTATGCTTGAAATATAAACTTCCCATTTCACAATATATTTTTATGTAAATTAACCTCTTTTATCTGAACTGAGTTATGTGAATAATGTGACTAATCCAAAGTGATGAACAAGACTCTAAAATCATTCAAATGCATACTTTTACACCTATAACCTGAAACTAACTCAGATCAAAAACTCAGATCAACCTGACATGCCCATTGAAGGGAATTTAAACAAGTCCAAAGCTGCATTTTTTACCACAAATTATGAAACCACACATAATAATGTATCATTTGTTTGATTTATTGTTTGTAATATGGGAACATAATTATCCTGTTATGATGCAAATAAGGTATGATGGTTCTCCCTTAATTCTGGCTTGGTTTATTAATTGCATTAAAGTTGTAAAAATTTGAATTTTACACACAATTAATATTAAAATGAGTTTGTTCAAAAAATGTCACCAAATGCTACAGACATACAATACTGACTGATAAAAATCACTGACATGTGAGTTCAAAATCAGTACGAACACAATTACCCATATAACACGGGTATACAGCAAAACCTCGGTTATTCGACAACTGATTATCCGAATACCAGGTATTATCCAAATCATTTCCATGGTCCCAATTTTGTCCCCATATATTTTAAATAATAAAAGTGAAAGTGTACAACTGTTTTCATATGCTTACTTTTACTTTCAGATCCAGTATACTTGTTTATAATTACACACTTTTTTTACAATAAACAATAAATCTTATGATAAACATGCACATGTTTAACAAAATAGTATGTAATTATTTAGGAGCCCCTGTGGTCTAGTGGTTATGGTCTTTGACTTGTAATCACTAAGCCATATATCAGTGTGAGTTTGAATCCCGCCTGGGTCTACATTTTACATGTGAGAAAGCTATCCAGCTAAGCTTACGGTTTTACCACAGTGTTTAAACCAGGGAAATTTCTCCACAGTTAAAGCTGGAATTCACCGAATTACTCTGGCTAAAGGTGTGACATTAAACTCCAGTGAAGAATTAATTAATGAAAATATTTATTTATTAATTATGCAAGAATCAATAACAACAGAATGCCTCCTGGTTTATTTGTATTCAGTTTGTTTGTATTCAGATTTAAGAGCCAGCAATAATTTGTCAGTCATAATAAAGAGTAGACAGTGTCTACTACAGAATCTGATAGGGTGATGCCTCACTGAGACACTGAGTTGTAGACATAATTATACCTGTCATAATAACCTTACATCAAGCCAATCAGTGTGAGCGCTACACTTCATGTGTCAACAATATGAAAGAGTGCTAAAATAAGCTTAATTATTTCGGCATATTGCGGCTGGGATTTGAACCTGTGACCTCATCACCTAAGAAGCCAGGGATAGGAGGACCTCACAAATGCGACCTGAATGTCTTCACTTAAATTATGCCATGTATCATTGCCACATCTGATTACAATCGAAATATGATAAGACAATTTAAACTTACTACAGCCGCAACAAGAATGTACTAATTTATTGTGTTTTTTCCCTAAAGTCTGTCATGAAACTTAGCAGGGAATGTGGATGTACTTTTGTTATAAAACATCAGCATTCCACCAAGAATAAACCAAGACAGTTTCAGTTGTCTATGGCAACCAAGGAATGCCATGAATGATTGTACAGGCTGATGTGGGAGCAGAGGAATCTATGTCTGTCAGAAGCATCTATTTCAGCTTTTTTATCATGAGGGAGAAAATTGGCAGCAGAACAGTAGACAACTAAATTGACATCATACTTAAGCATAAACAAAGAAACAGGACAAAAAATGCCCCAGAAAATGTACTATCCCTGACAAACAATAGACCTGCGGCCATATGGCAACTGGATTCTGTACCATAAGAACATTGTTTATCACTACTAGTTTTATAGGAATCGGAAGTTAGAAGTACATTGAACCCAACATGGTGAAGGATTTTGGTAAATACTGTATAATAATGAATAAAAGACGACAAAGATAAAAAATTATTATTTAGAAAGATAACTCAAATAAACCATACATAAACAATGTATTTAGTAGATAACTCTGACATTATGTTCATCAATGAAATACTTAATTCTATCACAGCAGAAAATCAGAAACCAATCAACATGATTATGGCTGACATCAACATACTTCAGCTGTATCTGAATATACTGGCGGACAGCAGTAATTGTGGGAAGACTCCAGGCCAATCCTGTCAAGGATGTATGTTGTAGCAATCTACAAATCAACATAATAAATGGAGTGGACAGAAACAAGAGTCAATCCTGATGAAGATCGTATAGGTTGGGTAACTGGGTCTATGCATCATCAGACAGATGCTCCATCAGACAGAACGACCTCTGAGTCGTTTGAATGCCAACAGAGCAATAGCTTCATATGATGGACTTGGAGCACATTTGTAACTTGCCTATCCTGAATCATACAACATGATACATGAGCTTGTAAATAAAATTTATTTGAACTGTGCAGTCACACATCCAATATAATCAATACCATTTGCCGTGCACTGTTGGAACAACTAATGTGACTGCAAAACGCACTACATGTATTTGTAAATAAATCTAAATGACAATACAGACATTAACAAACGCATCTATTACATTAAGTTTATTTATCAGTGTAAAGATATAATATAGTACAACCTCGGCACATCTTGGATTATTAGAGAATTGGCATTTAATCGGCTCAGCACAGAATGACATACATCATACAGAATTGTTACAGTCATAAAGTCATAGATAACTGATATTTAATTGGCATGTATCTATGTGTCAATGGTTGTACAAGTCACAGATACACCATGAACAACATCACTTCCTAGTTCACTGTTCTACTTGGCCTTTTATCAAAGCCAGACAAATGTGACAGTCAAGCAGCCCTCAGACTTGGTTCGTGTCCCAGCAGATAATCGCAGAAAGAATTCCTGATTCATGAACTCTGCAAGTCAATACTTATTAACATTCTAGTAATATTAGGGGCAATGATATGATGAAGTTTTGTAAGCCTTTAATACTACTGTCTGTACTCAATTCTGTGTCCAATCAATTCATAAAAAAAATCTTAACATGTAGATGTTCCTATGGGAATTGAATACACACCATACTGGCTCAGTGTTAATGACATAACAGCGTACATTAGAATCATCTAACAGACACAGTAATAATAATGCCGTTTGTTTTGCCAACATACAATCTAGTGTCAGCAGGAAGTCATAGCTTAGACACACAGGCCAAGAACTTGATGTGAACATATTGTGATCAGTTATGTGAGTTATTGAGTCAAGTAATAGATCTCCCTGAACCAAGGGTTTGATCATGGAAGGTACCAAGCGTCTGTACAAATATCACAGACAATATCAATGATGATTAAATGTCTAAAGAAGACGTCCATAATGCGTCTTGTTTTTATATGATATTAGAATTAGTTTGTCCCTTTAGTACAAAACGATACTAATAGTATGCGTTAATGTTATACACAAGGAACTACCTTGTTGTTCCGAGAGAACATTACCTAAACATGCTTCAACAGCTTGCAAAATGGTTATGTTTTACCCCTATCTAGATAATCCACTAGGTTATGTATATCAACATGACCTTTAAGCAAATTAAGATCAAATGATAAAATGATACATTAGAGCATAAGTAGACTAAGCAGTATACTTTTTACATGATCCAGCATCAAGCTATGAAATGAAGGATATAACTATTAGTCCTTGTCAACAAAGTGCTAAAATGTTTCTCTAATATCTTTCTGTGATTCTAGTTCTGGCTTTTAAACATGTACAATATACTATTAACATACAAAAGAAGCTACTAAAATCACATACATTCAGAGATAGTGCCTGTAAATTGTACCACAAAGAAAAGTGGTGACAGCTTACCATGTGTTAGTCATTTTATTGGTAGAGATATGGTTTTCCTCCTATAACTGCAAGACCTTTGAACTGACGAAAATAGACCTTACTGATCTACTTGGAACCCACATTTTATGTCATGATCAGTTTCCATCAACTTGTTGAACGTGTTGCTCAGTCTTTGTCTCTGCTTGCTAGTTAACCATCCCATCTGACAATACCGGCATCACTGTCATTTCTGCTTTTTATAAATCCTATCTATGCTCTGACAAGAATGTACCGAGAAATAGTTTCCATTCTAGATCATGGTTTTGTTACGAAACAATCGTGAAATGTAATTGTGTGATGTTTGTGTGGTAGAAAGAGACTATGGCCTGATGTTTAATGCGCATATGTTAACAATCGCATACATTAATAATCGTACGATCTTACAATCACAAGAAACTCATAAACTTGCGGCAATGCACTGATAAATTTATAGTGCATTAATTCTAGAATGATTCATCATTAAGACAGACAATATTATGTCAGAATGATACACATTTACATTTACCTTTTTCAAATGCAAGTTAACTAATTATGTGTAACTGAAACAGATGATGTTACAGTGTTGATTGAAAACAAGCTATTTAACCAGTGAAAGAAAACTTATGTAACTGTGAGGGGAGTTAAATAATTAGCATATCTTGATGAGTAGCAGCATCAAGCCTATGATGTATAATCCTAAGGAACATCCCTTGATCTGTCAATTCTTCAACATATTATGAAGCTAACTGATACAATTAATTTTCAGGGCTATCACAAATATATTCCATCAAATTGTGATTAAGTTAATAGTTAAAGAATTACAGCCTTGATGGTAAATTTGTAACAACCCTCACTGAGGTATTATGGTAGTAGAAAGCCTAACATACCGATAGGCAAAAAAACACTCGGAATGATATTCCCAAGATATTTTAAGAAAAGCAATCATTACGCCAGTTTTTTAGCAACTGACTGATCAGACAAGACATTCCAAGAGAATACTGCAAGTTATTCTACTATGTAATATTGTTGTAGATTCTGTTACTATGGTAATACTGAAACACAAGGATGTCTGACATTTAATGTCTAGGAATCCAATGATACGTCAGGATCGTTGTAATAACTTTTGATATGAGAAATAAGTACATTAAAACCTTGATAATGAAACCACATTTAGTCATATTAATAACGTGGTCTCATTATCAAGTTGTACAAATTGTTGCCATGACAATCACAGAAAATTTAATTATATTTTTTAATCAGATTTCTGGGTGAAAGAATGCGTAATCTTTGCCATCTGTCATTGAGTACAGTAAAACCTCACACAGTGACCACCTCAGTATTTCGACCACCTTTTTATGATGACCATTGAACAACTTAAAATTACCACCAGTGGTCATTATAACAAGACGGTCGAAATACTGAGGTGGTCGCAATTTGAGGCTTTACTGAATGACAGATATCTAAGATTATGTACTCTTTCACCCAGAAATCTAATTAAAAATATCATTACATCATCAGTGATCGTCATGGAAACAATTTGATCCTGAAATTCGCATTAAAAAATCTATTTCTTTAATTCTGACATTACTGGATGACCAACACAAAACTGGCTAATGTACAGGCATGATGTAAGTTACCAACACCCACCACAAAAGTCATGTTCCCTGAAGAAAGAACAAAAACTAATCCAACTTCTCTAACTAGAATCAGGGGACAGGAAGCAAAGATTTCATTAGATTCAGCGTACTAATGTTGAAGACGCAGATAAAAAAATTTAGCATACTATTATTTGAGACCCAGATAAAAAATACCGGATGGTTAAATTAAAATCAATTAATCACAAAATTACACCTATTATAGTAGATACATTTGATATCTACCAAATCGGCAAATAAGGTATGACAATAAGCTGACATGCAATGCAAGAACTACAGTGAATGATTAATATAAGTGGTTAGAACTTCAGTTCTTAATCCACATAAAAATAAGTTTCAAGCGTGTAAAACTGATAGTAATAATAATCATCAGAATGAAACATTTATCATCTAAGTCATACAGAGAACATAAATGTTATGCGCAGTTAATTAACGCACTGCAATAAATTCCAAGTAAAGTGCAAGACATCATAAGAACTGACGGAGTTACAACATTCCAGTCTGAAGAAAATGTTGCGCTAACAATGAGATTAGAACCAAGAATAGGTTATGGCCAGTACATACATAGTTAACGCCATCTCGGAGACATAATTCAAATATTTTGTCTATAAAGATTTTTCAAAGTAAGGAATCTTTTTGTATACATTAAACTGCATGTGTTAGGCAAATAAAATGAACGTGCACTAACATCCCTAAAAATATCGTATCTGTGGGTTGTTCGAACTTTTTTTTCAAATATCTTATTTTAGTTCGGAGATGTAGTTCATAAGAAAATATAGGAAAGAATTCTTTTCACCAAGACTGAAAAAATCTAGGGTTGGCGGAACAAAAATAGGGTCGGGTGAGATAGAGGATACAAAGAACATTGTTTTATGCATTATACACTACTGAATGTACCAAAACAAAGCTGATACTTTTTACTCAACGCAATCGGTCATATAAGTTGAATAAGTTTTTAGTTATTCAATTATGTACTAACGAAGACACAATTTTTTTTCAATGGGGTTTGGCGTAACACCAAGAGCTTAGAGGGTCATTCGGCAACTTTTTCCAGCTTTTTCTGTGGTAGAAGATCCTTAGTACGCAAACACTTGCATAGAACCACTGACCTTCTGTAAGCTAGCTGGACAACTTCCTAACATTTACAATTTGTCTGATATCCGTCGGGATTCTAACTCACAGTTGTGACGGGCCAGTGATTACATGTAAGAGACCATAACCACTCGAGCAAGGAGGCCCCCTAACAGGTTGATAAATTGATTAAAGTATATTACCAAAATCATTGTCTGGCACTTTAGACAAACAGTTAATTTTGAAAAAAAAATGAAATAGAGATTTTATGAATGTTGTAGATGAAAAGCATATATTTAAAGGATATGCTTTCATAGATCTCATGTACACAAGGACAGAGGAAATGAAATATTATTTTTGTATTTAGTGGCAGCATGCATAATACGGTTAGCGAAGGTTCGAAATTCACAAAAGGTCAAGGTCATACCTTCTCATCAGATTTTTGCACTTAAATTTTGCTCTAAGTAGATGTTAGTGTAATTTGAGTATAAACAATGCAATAAAGATATTTCTATCAAGCTAAAATGAAATAAAATCAACTGTTTATAACACAGATTTGAAAACACAGATGGAAAACAAAGCAATTCTGTTAACATATGAATAATGGTTGATAGCTCTACTAAAATTGATCATTACAAATCAAATGACGCAAACTGTGTACACAAATTTTAATTATTTAACGAACAACTGATTCATATTAGTTCAAATAGTTCAACTGAAAAATCGACTTTTGACATGTATGACATATTAGACAATATCTTGTTGTTATTGATATCCAGTCTGTCAATATAATAGATAATAGAAAAAGAAATCATGTAAATAATACAGCAGTACACACATTTCACTGATAAAGTAGCCAGACAATGTGTTCATTGAAAACAGTACCATATCATGTTACATAGGCACCATTTAATTCCTTTTTTTTCACTGGGGTTTAATGTCGCACCAATAGCCATGTTCATTTAGTGACTTTTCCAGCTTTAACGGCGAAGAAATACCCTTGGTGTACAACTGGATAGATCCACTGACCTTTTGTAAGCTAGCTGGACAGCTTCCTAACTGAAGTTTGTCTGGTTTGGAGGGGATTTTAGCTTTAATCAGTGAGGCGCCAGTATTTACTAGTCAGAGAGCAGTACCACTGGATCATGGTGGCCCCTGGGGCACTTTAAATGCTAAACTATTTGAATGTAAGAAGAAATACATAAACAAAAACGATATATATAAAAACAATGATTTGAGTTAAAATCAATATTGTTGAGTTGCCGAATCATTGAAAATATGACTACAGCCACACAGGAAATGATAAAAGCCAGACATCATTTTCATAGCATCCACTGACAATCCCTGATAGATCCCTAATTAGAGTAGCTAATCAAATAAACTCGTGAAAATTCCCCAAATACAAGGAACATCATGACTTGTAAATGTTAACAATTTGTTCAAATAATTAGTTAATGAGGGACCACAGAACATCTCAGAGACTCCTCTCAAACAAACTGACAATTTAATAATTAGTTAACCACTCATCAATGAACCCCCTTCTGTTTGCACGGGCCCCTCTTTAATCCAATACAGGGACCCGACAATGAGCCATGTGTGAGAAACTCCTGGGATTTTAATCATGCAGGGTATTCTATCACAATATTTATGAAACTAAATGCTGGCAGTAAATTGTTTGTTCTATGGAGCATAACATGGCACTAAGACTTGATGAAGACATTTGGTGTCTAAATGATGACACTTCAAGAACAATAGTCTTTATCTGAAAGAAAAATGTGCTGCACCTAATATCAATAAAAATATACCAGTGCCGGATACAAAATGCTTACAATTCTCAAGGTGCATCTTGACATTCACAGTATAAGCTTAAATAAACAATAGATTTTTCTCTGAGAATCAGTTAGTTCCTCTACTACTTCCTGGATACAAAAAATGCCTATTTATTGCTTTTTTGTTTATTCACAATATCTTAGTTTCAAAAATGACAGCTTGACAAGTGAAGACAACAAATATGAAAATAAATGATAGCTTTACTCATATCGCTATTTTTGTGTGTGCTAATTAGCAAACATAACATCATGCTGGCAATTTACCATATAGTGTAGTACAAACACCTCTGAAGTGAGGTGCTAAAATTAAACATTGGAAGCAAGCTGTTATATCTCCTAGATTCTTGAAATCTTAGAGTGCATGTGTACTCTTCAGTAAATGTTTGATAGCTGACTGTCAGATCTTAATTTAAAAAGCAGCTATGACACTAGCTGCAAGATCTTTGCTAAGATTAAGAGACACCAGTAGCAAGCTGCAAGATCCTTGTAATGGTAAAGGGACATTAGTTGCTAATTGAAAGTTCTCTGTTAATATCAAGGGACATAAGCAGCTGACTGCAAGACCTTTGTTAAAAAAGAAAGGCATTAACTGCTTGCTGCAATATTATAAAAACAATTCTTGTTAAGATAAAGGGACAGTAACTAACAGTTTCAAGATTCATGTTGTTAAGATAGAGGGACAGTAACTGACACAGCTGCAATATTCTTGTTGTTGTTAAGATTGAGGGACAGTAGCTACTAGTTGCAAGGTCCTATGCACATTTGACAGTCCTTGTGTCATGACAAAAACTAGGATAATAAGGATTTGACTGACAGCAAATTTGTAAATAAATTTTGGATAGGTGGAATTTGTTTTTCAAGGAATCATTTTCTGATATGTAAAGCAAGGAGAAAATTTTGCTCTTCACCTTTATTATGTAACAAAAGCTCCATATTTTCCAATTACAATCAGAATTATGCATGCTGCAATAATTGTAAATGATATAGTTTAGGACATGTGACACTTAGATGTGCTGATTAATGCAAAAGTCTATTAAAATGACATATTACATGAAACAGTTGAACCTCATAACATCAAAGGCCATTTTATGCATAAAAACACACCAACAGATTCACATAAATATTATTGGCAAGAAAATAAAAAAAATCATTTTTATTCAAATACGACAGTCATAAGTTTCCAGGCATTTTACACATCAAGAAAAAGCATTTAAGAAGCAAAAATCAAGTCAAAATTAAGAAATAAACAAATCAAGTTTTGAAGTTAATTCATGACCACAGTCACTAGGAACAATAAAAAAGAAAAATTATAGCCCATAAAGTCTTTTAATGTTTTAAATATGATGTATATTAATATATTTTTTCATTGAGTATGCAGATAAACATGAGGAATGTACATGTATACATGTCTCATCAGTTCATACAGTACAATACCAGCAAACAAAAACATTTTAATCCTCTTAATTTGCTCACCTTTCCTCACCCTGCAATCTGAAGACAGCTCTGAACAACTACTGGTGTCATATGAAGTGCAAACACTGTACAAATTCAACATCGACCTGTCAGAGATAATAGAAAAATATGACTAATTTGAAACTCGAAGACTTTAACATATTCCTTGATAACTGGAATCATATTTCATATCAGATCACAAAGTGGATGTATTTCATATCAAATCACAAAGTACATGTATAAATCATCTTCTCTACACCTGGTTTTGTTGGGCACAATTTTTGTTTAATGAGTGACAGAAACTAGAATAATCAGGTGCATTATAATGACCAATGGACAACCCCTAAGAGAACCATGATTCTGCTAAACAAAATTCAACACAAGAGACTATTTGCTAACTGTACAGCAACATATGACCAGGAGCCAATATTCTACTCAGAATGACCAATGGCAATATAAGTATAAAAGTGGTTACTTGGTCAGTCCAGGTAGCTAGCCAGAGTAATAATTGACAATACGAAGATGGTAATATAGCCAGGCTCATATGCTAGACAGTCTCATGACCATTGGCAATAAAAAGGTGGCTATATGGCCAAGCTCAAAGTTTTTTGAAAGCCATTAAAGACACAAACTTCATTAAATTTAAACCATCATTCATAAAGCCAAATGAGTTGTCTGAACAGAAAAGTTCCTTATTTTACAGAGCCAGTATTGAATTATTGGCAAGTCCTTATATTATTTTGTCACACACAGCAGACATTTAAGTGCACTCCAGTGTCTGGCAAATAAATATAGAAATAAATATTGAATTATTTCAGCTAGATATTCCAGCAGGAAAATTCAAGTTAAAACAGAGCTGCTGGTGAAAGTATGAACCAGAATCTATGAATAAATCAAGATTATTGTCTTCTTTTTAAGCACAGAAACTTGCACAGTCAGGTACACATTCGGAATAATGTTGTACACTTCATTACCATATGAACCAGGAGCCTGCATCAAATGATTTACAATGGAGATGTTTATCAAATATAACACTATCATTCTCACTATCACATAGACTGTGATCAGATAATTATTCATTATATTTCATACAATAAGAACGCAGTAAGAAAGCATAGAAAGTACCTCGCATAATGTACAAAGCTCATTACATGCACAATAAGGACACTGCTTTATTCCTTTGTAGTATGGTAAAAAGTCTGCTTACAAATTCAGATTTATTCATTATTTCAAGGTTTATTAACATGCACTAAGCTTATACTCATTCACCCTTATTTCAAAAGACCAAAAACAAATCTGATCTATATAAGCTGTGGATTTGAAGTCAACAGCAGGGATACCTGCATTTGCATCAATACCAATTCAAAAGAAATAATTTTCTTACTCCCGTGAAAATGACACAGAAAATCTTTCTGTATGAAGTGAATGAATGTACTGAGCCCTGAAATAATTTCTTGTCTGTAGATTTGACCTTTTTTTTAACAAAACTTATTGAACCAACATCTTATATTATCACCATTATGACTGAATCCAAAAATATTCCAAACAGAAAGGTGCAAAACAATTTACAGGACACTCAGTGATGAAAGTATAAAACACAAATATTGCTATGGTTTTTAATAGGGCGGTCCCAATATACTGGTATACCGATATATCGCAGTTTGACTTTGAACAATGCGCATATAATTTATCACCATATCGCAATACACTTTTTGGCGGGCGCAAATGTAGTCAAATTATCTTCTTAAACGTTGAGTTTCCTTTATTTCATCTGCAAAGTCGCCACTGTTTATCACTTGGCTCAGATGTGCAATTATTGTAGATCTAAATGCAAAAACACACTACAGTATCCTTTTCAACAGATAATTAAGTCAAAAACATTTCTTCAAAAAAAGCTGCAAATTTAGCATAATTATAAAGTTGACCTCAAACTGTTTTCAAGACTCAACAAGAATATAAAAATCATGAGGTGAATTTTAATCAAATTAAGATAATGTTGACCCATGCAATCAACCATCATTTTTAATTCATGATTTCGTTCTAAATTCTTCATTTAAACAATACGAAAATACATTTTCTCCACTATATCATGCCTCGTTTTAAATATTTATCATTCTAATTTATGCGCACACAATGAGTACGCATATCTATGTTTACTGATGAGACAATTCATTGTAATTCACACCAATGAAGTCTCAATGGCCCTCAACTTCACATTAATATCAACAACCAATGCCTCCTGGTGTCATCCTTAAAACATAAACAGACTAGTAACCTTAGAACAATCAGTACAATAAAGATAGGCCATTCTTAAAAACTGTCTGTTTGTATTTGCGTGAAAATGCCATGACTCCACTTTTTTTACACACAGTTTGGCGTTTTTTTAAGTACTTTAAAAGTAACCAATCATTTCTGGGACTTTCTTCTTTTTGCAATTTTTGCGTACAGTAATTTGCCAAAAAAAATATGTTGGCATATTTTAATGATTTAATTAATAATAAAAAAAATCATCATATACAAAATCCCTACCATAGCATACACACAGTTAATATTCTGAGTCACATAACTGAACACACACAATTTCTTAGGATTGCCTTATTTAAAGAAATCAAAACACATCAATTACAATCACCATAAAGTTACTTGACGACGTTTCAGCACCTGGAAGTTTTTCATTCCAGTAGCTTCGCTGGTATTTATATGATTCATTTTGAATTAAATGATTTCCCAATTTCCCATTTTTAGCTCAAAGTACATTACTAATTAAATATATGATCTTCAAGACACGCAAATTCATGAACTAAAATAACCAACATGAAATGAAAATAGAATGCTGTGCAAATATAAGACTGGTTTGCTAAATTATTGGAAATTAATTTAGGTTTAGAAATATACAGTTTAACTAAGTGGGTAATATTTTTTGGCCTGCAAAATGTTGCAGAACTCAAATATTGATATACAAGAATTAAAATTGGCAAATACAATACTCTAAAATTAGTAGAAGTTATTTACCGGTACGATTGTTAAACTGACAGTAACATGTTAACATAAATGTCTTCATAAAAATAATAACAGTCACATTTTTGTCCCAAATCTAGTATCAATTTACAAAGAACATTTTTTAAGATCAAAGGTTAAGTACAATGTAACAAAAAAGTATTATAGTGTAAATCATAAATTTGTATCGCCTTTCACTTAGCACAGGCATTATATAAACAAATTCATGCATAAAATGAAAAAGTGTTTAAATTTAAACGAGTTATTCTCACCAAATATTTCAAACTCTGGTCAGTGGTCAGTGATCAGATACAGTCTTACCAGAATTAGTGGCTATCAGTGAATAATGTTCACTCCTTGGCATGCACATTCTGGTATAGATTAAGACAAATAAACCACAAAATAAAGATCAACCATGCATGAAAACCATAAGTCGGTCTCATCCTTCGGTCGTCTTTCTTTCTCGATTTGACTGTATGTTAAAGAAAATCGAACATGAACAGAGATAAACATTACATCAACATGCATTGTTCAAGCCACACTGATAACAAAATCATAATTTATGTCTTCATATCAAAAATATCATTAAGAATTCAACGATTGATAAACCAAATTGAAATATAAATTCAGTAAACTTATGATTAATATTAATTAATGGTGTATACATGTAGCAACATATGTTGTTCTAATTATCATGAATTTCCATATACAAAACATAAAATAGGGATTTATAGGGGTAAAAATGGTCTGCAATCAATATCAAGCCACAATGTATCAATATAACATAGTGTGTGCATTAACCAAACAACCATCAGTGTATCATTTTATCATAAATCCAATCTTGCACTAACTTATTGGCAAATGCTTGGCAAACTTCTTCACTAATCATCACAAGCAAGACACCTGGAAATATCATTTCTGACTTACAAAATACATATGACTTTGATGAAAAAGCAAAGTGAGACAATAAATCATGGTCCATAAAGCCATCCAAAATCCGCTGTTGAACTATTGATCTCCGGACATAGGGCACAGTACATAAAAGCCAGGCTCAGACAGACTCATGGCACAGATGGGTTTAGCACCATCAAACATAAAAATGTTAATCAGTTCACAGATGTAGTTATGAGATATTCATCAAGTCAAGCTTTATAGTCCCTGATCCCCTAAATGTAAACTATACTAGCAACCTGGACACAACAATCATAAAAGCTAGCCATGATAAAACATGTATTAGGCCAGATTTGTCTAATAAGATCAGAAGTGGCAGCTTGAATGGCCATGCAATGGTTTTTATGTGCCATAGAAATTTAAGAGACATGACAAGTTTCAGCACAAGAATGACGTACAACAGTCAATCATGTTATATCCAGTAACTGGATCACAGCCAGATGAAATAGCTAGACATTGACAAAGGGATGGTTGAGTGGGGCTTTCTTGGCTTTCAGGTAGTTTAGGTCTCTTTCGCGGGGCTCTTCCTCCACCGGTAAAGCAAGAAAGTCGCCAAATGAACCTGGCATTGGAGCAGCATTAAACTCCAGTGAAAAAGAGGATGCCTGAAGATTAGGGAACCACCTGTAGTGCAATGGATAACATTATTTTTCACTGGAATTTAGAGTTGCCCAACAACCAAGGTCATTTGACAATATTCCAGCTTTAACAGTGGAGGAAGACTCATGTCTTCTAACACCTGAGTAGAACCACCAACCTTCAATAAGCTAGCTGGACAGGTTCCTCGCATGTGAAATTTAGTCCCGGGTGGAATTTGAACTAACTGGGGAGAGGGGGCTAATAATTACAAGTCAGAGACCATAACCCTTTGACCACGGAGGTCCAGCTCGAAATTATATTTTAAGAACCACGTAAAAACTTCAGATCAACAGTGAAGTCATTTATTTGGTTGCAGAGAAGTTAATTAAACAATCTCAGTTTTTTCATCAAAATTTTAAATCTATATATGGAGGGCTTGTTGTTCTATGTGCGTGACATTTCAGCCTATGCATGTTGGGTGTGTTAGATAGTTAGGGATATACATGTATACTGTAATGAGAGCATGAGTAGTGATGGTTTCGCTTATAGACACAGTAGCATACAAAGAATAAACTGTATTGGTCACTGCCTGGAGATTATTTTACTGTTTATTATATAACTTTTACATATCGATAAATAAAATAATTCAACATTGTCATTAAGTTTAGGATAAGCAAAAGCTTTTGTGTTAATTTTGCTCATAAATTATCGATGAAAATAACTGTTTAGGAAAACTAACCATTTAAAATCTGGTACCAATGAAATGAATGTAGTTCCTATGAGTGGTAATTAGGTGTAAATAAATGATGCACTCATTCAAATATAGCTCCTGGCCTTCCAAAAACAGTCAATGTACATACACTTGTATATATATTAATAAAGAATACATAACTAATCAATTTTGGGATTTTGGGCAAGTCAACAAACAGATCATGACAGCCACAAGTTGGAAACAAACAGAAAACTACTTTAAATCAAGGCAACCATTTTAAGCATTGACAAATTGTAAACATAAAATTAAAATGCAGGTCAACGTCCAATTTCTAGCTAGACATGAAGTGCACTTGAAATTGTGCTTAATATAATTCACACAAGTTTGTCAAGGGTTACAAACATTACAAGATTTTGAATAATCTATCGCAAAATTTATCATAGTCCCAAAATTATTTGTAAATGACAAGAAAACCAATAGTTAAGCAGGATGTTCTAAATTACTTCCTAGATTAACACTCCCATTTTTTTCTAGGTAACCAACTGACATAAACTAATGTGAAATTTTCAAATTTCAAGGACTTTGAGCTAGACGATGCAAATATGTGAAACCAAACAATTTTGATATTTTATCCATTACAACTCAATCCGATTACCATGATTTCCGCAGAAGATAACATTTCATTTCATTCAAAAAAACTTCACTAAAAAGTAAAATTTTTCGCGTCGTAAAGTTAAGCAAACATCACGTTAATCTAGGGATGGGCTTTCATTGATAACACAGAAGAAAATCAAACACCCATAGATTTTGAAATATATTTGGGGCAATCGGGTACTGACTTGTATACAAATCATCTGTTATCATGACCTATAATATTTGCATTTAGATAATACAGCAGATAGAATGATATTAACATAAAATATATCATTTTAAAGTGGCCCATTGACCTGAAAAGGAATGAGCCATCTAAAACAGCAGGCAGGGTCAATGAATCCCATATGCCATACGACTTTTATAATTTTTTTTCAAAATCAAAACTGCATGGATGATCTCAACTGAACATAATAATTATGAAAAAATATGAGATCAAATGTTAAATGGTATTTGCAGCACAGGTACATGAAGGATGGAAGAGATTTTGTCTTAAACCTTTACTTACAAATCACAAAGACAATTATATAGACACTATGCTTCATCTTTCTTCATTCCACAAAATAAACTTATCTGAATTCTTCAGTTAGTGAAATTAAATCGCATGCAATGCCAAAAGACAAAAGCCTTGGCCTGAGGAAATAGTTTGAAATAAATATCTGTGGACTTGGCTAAATAAATATTCTAAGTTCAGAATAAAAATTCACACACTCATTTATAAACAATAGGTTTTAATTAGCCTAAGGTAATGTTATTTTGGCAACTCATTGTCTAAACTATCAATAAATTGATTCATTTGAAGCAAAGGAACAGTCAGGCTCAATATATAGCACAACTTCATGCAGCAGTTAACTGGATCAGGAATTTTTAAGCCAATGAACCCAGTGTCCTAGATACAGGCCAGCTGCTGTCACTGAATTCTGGTATAGTACTTCATGATAAAGGATAAGGTTAAATACCATGTATTAAATGAAGGTGTTCTATGGTCCATGAATCATTCGAGTAACATTATGAACACTACTTAATGCATACTATAGAGGCAGTGAACCATTCACATTTATAGTTGTTGTTTTTGACGATCTAGACAAAATTAAGAATTAGACTATAGAGAAATTTATAATATCATGTACAGAGTCTGTACGAAGATTTCACATGTAACTCAAGCTGAATGATTGGTTGATGCTTCAACAAGGGGGATGTCAGAAGTATGACATCATGTAATACAGGTAGTGAGGACTGCTTTTAAACAAATTGTCTTAAGTGCATTATTTTAAGGTATTTAATGAATGAGTAGTAATCTATGAATCATTCAAAAATGTCCTATAGGCTACAGGTGAGAGATTTATTTGAATACTATGAACAGATGTAAGATGAAATGCAGCATTCAGCAAATGAAAATTGAAAGTTATATTGCTCAAACTAATAAATTGAAACAGTATACATGTATATTACTATTTAATCACTGATTACTGTCCCAGATCAAAGACAGTTGATCACGTTTATAAAATCAAGGTTTTAAGTAATTATGTCTGTATCTCTCTATGACAATTTGATTGTAGTGATATTACAGCAAAGATCATTTGCCTCCAATCTCTGGTTTGCAATATGAAGTTATCTACATCATCTGCTTGAACAGGGCGGTACAGTACAAAATGGCAACATAGCCCTGGTCAGTAGACTACCATACTTAATTGAAATATAACTAGTATGTTCCTTATAATCCAAATTGTGAGATCATTCTCACATGGTATAGCCCGTATGGCAATCTTTCACCCAGGTTTTAAAAACAATACCATTAATCTATTCAGGAAAACTGGTTAGGTGAACCAGTTGCCGCTGTATACAACTGAAAAATTGTTAAAAAATGGCGTTAAACCCCAGTGACAATAAGTCACATAAAAACAAAACAAACCATAAATCTGCGTATTACATCAGATAACATTTTACTTATCATCACACAGTTCATACACCTTAGTGGCAGACAGTTACAATTAAATCTATTTTCAATTTGTATTGTTTCTTTTTCAATTTCTTCATAAGCTACTTTGTATTTAAATACGCTTGTATTATGATTACCTGTCTGTATCTGGCTGCTGAGGCATTGAAAATCATGATAATTAATATATCACAAGTGATCAAATAATTAAAAAATATCATTAACAACAAATTGGCGATTTCGACAGTAGATGTAAATAAAATGACATTAGAACAAATTACTCAGTAACATACTGGATGAAACATTCTATTATGTTAAAAATGATACATAAATAGACATGTAATTATGATGCTCATTGGGATATATCATGTTTGCATGATGCATGACAAATAGACACTATATTAAGGTTTGATATACAACTGATGGATTGAACTATTAGTACTAGTACATATCTTGCATGGGGGGGGCTCTGTGGTTGTGTGGTTATCATCTCTGACTAGAAATCACTGACCCCTCATCGCTGCAAATTCAAATCCTAGCCAGAACCAGACTGTGAGTCCAGCGTAAGGAAGGTAGGTAACAGGATCTAACCGGGTGTACACCAGCTGATGGGGGTCTTCCTCCAACATAATAGCTAGAACAGTTGCCTAATGAACCTAGCTGTTGGACCTAATGGAAAAGAAGCGAAAATAAATCATGCAATATAAATACATAAATATATATACAGTATAAATGAAGCCCTATTCTCCTTTCTAAAAGCACAACCATCTAGTTAATGATAAATCAATAAATCATGAACCCTGACCCTGGAACAGGTGAAATAAATTTTGAGCATATTAAAAATGTAAATAAAACTCGATCACAATAACTTAATACAACATTTATGACAAGCAGTTACGAAACTTTACCTTGAATACAGAATTCAGCAGAATATTACGACAACAATTAAGAGAACAAGTACTGATATGACAGATGATTATACCAATTATACCCAATCCTGAAGGGCATCAAATTCAGTTTATAAAATATTGTTTAGTATAAATCAAGTTGTTGTATAATGCACAAAGCAATGAAAGACCACTCCCATACCAGCGAATCAATACAACAAATAAAATTCAAAGAACAGTGAAAGAGGAAAATCAATCTATCATTTTTTTGTCTCGAAATAAAACATTTAACAAAATGTAAATTTATGATATAACAACGAGCTTAAATAACTGACATTCAGATCTTTTCTTATGATGTGATCTACATTGATAACAGATGTATGGAGCAAAAAATACTAGGTTTGGAACAACCTGATGTCAATGATTGTCCTACAGTAACTAAGGACACACCTAACCAAATCATTCAGCACATCTGTTTGTATCAGAAAAATAACTGGTCAGACCAGTTTAAAATACAAAAGATTTTTTGTAGAACTTCTGTATGTTCTTATGGTACTCAGCTGGTCACATTGACATCATGTACAATAGGTAACAAAGCACAGACCAATAGGCCTTCTGGCCACGCACAGTGGTGTTGGTTACCAATATTCGGACAACTGCTTTTAAGACATTTAACTCAGATTCTAATAATCTGATCCAAAGAGATGCTCAAATGATCATGTGACTTATAATAAAAGGAAGTACAAGCAACTAATGTAAACGTAAGAATGATTTTACTTAAGCTGGTGTTACACCTTTAAAACAAATCTTTTCTCTAAAATGAACACAATTTGGAATAATGCTTTATTATCAGCCAGTTACCGTGCTTTATAGTCTATAACACTATTTGCATCAATTAAAAGTTCTTATAAAATGCTTAAAGTAGTTTAAATAATACTACTCATACATTGTACTTTATACGAGACAAAGCAACAAGCAAGGAATATAATGAAACTTAAACAAGGTGAATTACATTTTTTTGCATTTAAAAAAGAAAAAAAACTGAAATAATTGGGTCACTTAGTGAAAAACATCGATTCAGACTGGATGATATATTTTCAACTTCTGACCTAAGAGTAATTTTTTTTCACAGATTAGATATTGATTAGATGCATAATCAATCAGTCATTGTATATCATACTTTAGATTGAAAGTGACAGACATGATATTTAATGGTAAGCAGTTACATTGACCATTTGATATTAGTTTGGTTGTCCTTAGTTACAGGGATGACCTTGAATTGACCTTTCCACTTACAAAATGAATATTTAATGCTAATATCAAATCTACTAGAAATTTTTAATTACAGAAACACATTTATTGTTCCATAATTGTAATCTTATCAGTTCCTTTTTGCATATTTCAGCTGACACATGACAACTGGAGCCAACCCAATCATGAAACAGAACACGAGGTAAACAAAGGAACAATGAATTGAACAGAAACGGAAAACCTCACTAAAATAACTCAAACAAATAGGAGAACCTTTATGGTAGGTAATGAAACTTTTGCAAGCTGAACATATGCTTGTATCAATCAACCTTAATTGTTTATCTAGTAAACGATAAATCGATAACCTAATAAAGACATGATATATTGAACTAAAATGTTTTGAACATACATTCATAAATGAACCAAAATGAATTTTAAATTCAATCACAAAATGAGTGAAAGATATGCATTATGTATTCATGATAAATAAGATTTTATACAGATTCAAGCCGTAATTTTTCATTTCACGTCTTGCGTGACATTCATTTGAATAAACAAATCTTGCTTTCGCAGAAACTTCTTAGTAGTTTTACGCAACCACAAGTCATTATATGCATCTAGGTTTCGAAAAATTATTTATTATGCAAACTGTGACACATGGGAGTGGAAATGAATGAATTTGCACTTATAAACCTTAAGTAGAATTTAATTGCTGGTTTTGCATGTTAAAATGAAACTGTAACATAAAATAAGTGAACAAGAAATATTAAGATAAAAGGCGAAACATATTGCAATATTTTTCACAGAAAAGTTGTTTAGTGTTGAGCTGTGAGGGAAATACTACATTATGAGAACTGTGTTCAGCAATTGCACAAAAACACCATGAGCAAAGCAATGACATAATTGCTCCTGAGACTAAGAACCGCAAATTGATTGCAGTTGAAAAAAACATGGCAGACTAGCTCATTTCTATGGTATTCGTCTTTCTTTAGACTGGTTGTAAATTCATTTTTCAATGAAGTAACTTCACTTGAAATTAACACAATGGATTTAAAACAGCAAACACTTATGAAAGTAATACCTGCAACTAATTTTATCAATATCCATCTTTTCTGAAAACGACTTCGAGCAAAATTAACGGAAAGAATGATCCATGGAATCAGAATACAGCCAAAGTTTTGGCCCCTAAAATATTATACTAAGGTTTTGTAGAAGAAGGAAGTATTTGAAAAAATATATGGATGGCTGACTGACTAGCAGAACAATTTGAAGTTCACATATTAACACATATGACACAAAACCCGGATCCAAGTTACAAGTCCAGCGCACTAACCACTGAACCACGGCCATGGCTGACACGTAACAGATCTTCTGTGGGATAAATCCCAGGTTAGCAGAGGTGCAACTTCTGCATGTACCTCTTTCCGCAATTTCAATACGTACAACCTTACAATTCATAATCAGATCTCATGTAAAAAATGATAATATCTAATAATAAATGATACATGAGTAAATTATAGGATATAATATGACACAAATGAACTATTTATTTGCTGATCAGGACGAAATGTATTAAAGACAAATTTTACAAATCACACAAGAAGTTAATTTCATAGTTAATATCCAGCACAAATATGATACTTAAACAGGTAATTTCCACTCGTTTGAAATAATTATCTCTCATTTTTGAGAAGTGTCGAGGCACAAATATATGAAGAAATTATACATGAGACATTTATTTTTTGTTGTATCAATGTCTGTAAAATGAATCAAAACTCAGGAGATTATAGTATCGCTTAACAAAATCACAATTGATCGCTATTTCATGTGAAACTAAATATGCATAACAGATATCAAGTAATTACTTGCCTTTTGGATTCTTTATTGTAAAAAAAGACCCGAATATCAAGATGTATCATACGAACACAACCATTTTACATCATTAATATATATGTGATGAATAATTAATGTTTTCTTTGTACAGACATTATAGTAAGGGGAGATGAATTAATTTATCACTTGTAGGTAAATTATTACCTTCAAATAAATTCTTCACAAGGCATTGGAATGTTGGAAAGGTTGTATAGATGTCATAAGTTAAATACTATTTTATTAAAAATATCAGTTAAATGCTCACATATACAGATCTACAGATAACAATTAAATACCCCTTTATGCTGTAAAAACTGAACAATAAGTTCGCACCCACTGTTGTTAATATTGAGTCAAAACTGTGATTGCTAGAGTATGAACAGTATAATAGTTGATAGAAGACAGGAACTGGAATGATTGACACAGGGTGACCACCCGATTAATTAGAAGCCAAAAAGTCAGTGTCACTTTTGTTGTTGTTCGTTTCTCACTTTCATTGCAACAACAATTAAAACAACAATTCATTGAGTAAATTGTATTTCATTGTATTTCAACTAAATATGTGCAAAGAACACTTTGTCAAAATGTATCGATGGCTTGCAAAATAACAAGGGAACGGAATCAGTGTAGTACAGTGAAATCAGCCACACTGAAACTATTTAACTATATAGGTCTGGCAACAGTGAGGATTTTTTTTCTAAGAATTTTATGCATAAGAAAGGGTCATTATGAATAGCATCTTAGGAAAATAATGGTATTACAGTAGGCAGCCTAGTAATTACAAATCTTTTATAACACCAATGATAACTGTATCACTCAGACTGAGAATTAATTTACAGCTTGTAATTTATAGGACGGATTCAGCACTTTTCGTATATTATTACTGCATGGCATGAATGTAAAACATTTTAAAGGCACAATGTGAAATGTGCAAAATACACTATAAGCAACCCATTGGTCCCAGTAAAATTGTAGTTACCGAGTGTCAAAGGCATTGAAAGATGACATTTGTAGTATAAACTGGGCTTTTATCACTAAATATTTGTTTAACTAAGATGTCAATGAACCAAGATCTTTGCCCATAGACACCATCTAGTTTTAGACCTGAACACTGGAAGTAGTAGCACAAGTTCACTGTCCTGAATGTTTCATCAATAGTCTTACATTGATTACAAACCCAACTTTATCAGTCAGCAAATAGACACGAATTCTAATCACCGAAAAACACATTAAAAACTCTTAGTTCAAGGTCACTGCTATTATTTTGACCTCAAATTCTAAATGGGAGTCACCAAAGATGTTCACATGACTTCTATAAATAGCCAATGATACTATAAATGCATGTACAATATTGGAATGAGATATATTTAAGCTGTTCATCATTCTTTGCTCTTAATTTTAGCTCATGACAAAAATGCTGTCAATAAAAATGTATGCTTTTTTATCAAATGAAGGCAGCATAGAAATTTCTGACCTAAGACACTCACCATATATTAGTCTTGCATATCAACAAGAAATATTTGAAATTGGTCAAACTAATAGGGCTGAAACAATGCTAGTGTATGTAGTATTTTACACTGTAAATGTGACTGCAACCTTAAACACACATCACTATTATGCAAGCAAAGGCTTACCCCTGTGAAATTTTCATGAACAGTTCAAGAAATATTCTAGGATTGTTCAGGTACAAAAGCACATGAAATGCCCCTGAACATTACCTGAACAGTTCAGGTACATTTTAAGAAATGTTAAGTGAAACAAATCTTTAAGAACATACTGTTCTTTAACTGTTCTTGAAGTAAGTTCAAGAAATATTCTTGAACTTTATTTCAAGAACAGTTCCAGAACAAATGTTCTTAAAAATGTTTGTTTTTGATCCTAGCATTTAATTTTACTGAGAGTGAAAATATTTTATTTGTAAAATTGTGTCTCCCACCTTTGAATCATACATTGGGTAGTTGTAAATAAGCTGCAGTTGAGGATAGCACTAATGTCTATATCAGGAATACTGGTTCAGGGTTTTCCCGAATGCAGAAAACCTGCATCTGTGACGTAACTTTTTCAACCAGGTCCCACATTTTCAACCAATATGCATCTCTGGGACCCGTAAAATAAACATTTCACTTTTCCTGAAATCTGTGTTGGAGCAATGCTTATTAATTTTAAATAAAGGAGTCAATGGGTCTTACTTGTTGACAAAATGGTGTCAGGGACAACCATAGAAGAATCGAAATTGAAAACAACTAAAAATACTTCATGGTTTTTAGGCATGTCAGTCCCTACGTTTGCATCTAAATCCCAAACATGACTCTATTATGGGAACTCTAAATTTTACCAGGACTCCCAAAGTGACAAGCATGAGAGTCCTGGGACTCCCAAAGTGACAAGCATGAGAGTCCTGGGACTCCCAAAGTGACAAGCATGAGAGTCCTGGGACTCCCAAAGTGACAAGCATGAGAGTCCTGGGACTCCCAAATAAAATTGAATAGGGAAAACCCTGCTGGTTATGTTGACTGACTAGTGTACATAACACAGATACTGTGGGTTTAGTTTTTTAATTTCAATTCATCACAACTGCAGGGTTCCATGACATATCAGTTAAATGCCACAAGCTTGTGACCCTGATATGGCAAAAGATCCACTGTAACATTTGACGTTTTATTCAACAAATTTTTCAGGAACTTATGATGCTGCAGCAGAGCACCAGAAGTTAGCAGTGGTAGATAAGAACACCGGCACTGACTAGGTCAGGTCAACACAAATTGCTAAACATAAATGTTGATCAGAAGGCCACAAACCCCGAATGGAAAACAAACAATCATATTAAGGTCATAAAAGATTTATTGTTCCTCAATTAGTAAATATAGTGTTACAAAGTGAAACCTTTACAGAATTATAAATGATTATATGTAGTATAATATGAACTATTAATATTGTCAAATAAGATGGCCAAGATGGCCCTGCATCGCTCACCAGAATAAATGTAAGTTAACACATTACTGAAAAGGTAATAAAGATTCACTTCTGGGCAGATAAACAATAATTAACTTGATAAAGTACCATCAAAGGATACTACAATGGAATATTGGTGATGACTAGAGGATGATACAAACCAAATTTGGTGATGATCCATCCATTGGTTCATGAAAGAAGTCATTTTAATGGTACTTCTATTTTTAGCTCTGGCGGCTCTTAAAAGGGGCTGACCAAATTTATTTGAGCAAACTCGACAGAGAACCATCTAAGGATGCAACATTCCAAGTTTAGTGACAATCCATCCACTGGTTCATGAGAAGAACATTTAAGGGTATATTATTTTAGCTCTAGCAGCCCCTAAAGGGGCCAACCATTTTTACTTGAGCAAAGCTGATAGAACACAATCTAAGAATGCTATAGACCAAGTTTGGCAATGATCCATCAATTGGTTCATGAGAAGAAGATGTTTAAAGATTATTCTATTTATAAAAAGGGTCAACTGGTATAATATATGAGCAAATTGCAGTTAGAGCATCAAAATTTGAAATAAATCTGACAAGTAGTTTCAGAGGAGAAGAATATTGTTGGTATTGGACACTGGACGCTGGAGCATCCCCCTTCCCATCATAACGCTGCTCACCCTGAACCTTTGGTTCTGGTGAGCTAAGGAGAAACAGAAACTGGTAAGAAGTACTGCACTTCTTTACCCTTTACCAATGCTCAAATAAAACCCTTTAAACCATTGGTTCCTTACAGCAACAGTATAATCACAGTTAAATTAATCGGATGTGGCCTTGGATACAAATAAGCTACACATAAATGCACAATGGGATATTCAATAAAGTTTTCATTTTATTCATGAAGACAAAAATTTTTTTTTTTCTTGAAATCAGCAAATAAAGCGCATGTGTGTGGGAGTCTGAAATTCGATACTCTCAATGCGTATTACAATAATGATCTAATTGACTCTAATTGCGTAATGATACAGCATGACAGATGTTATGATGACGTTAATATCATTTTCATAGAGAATCAAGTTAACCAAACAGCAGGACAGATACAAACAAACACCCACAAAATCTACAGCAGATGACACTAACTATTTATATGTTTGTAAACCAGGATTGTCATTCAAGATGAAAAACAACACCATTTTAACAAACAAAATTAACATAATGATAAGCAGACGTCATACATAAAACTATACATTAAAATGTGAATGTTACAATGTACTCATGCACTGAGAAATATGTCACAGTAGAAAATTCTTCATTTTGGAGGGAAATAAACTGTTAAACACATTTGCAAATTTATAAAGTGAACTACAAGATAAAGAGAAAAAAAGAAGAAAAATAAGTTTATGAACATTTATGAATAATCAAATCTATGTCAAATACGACCTGTAAATAGAGGCCACTTAACTGTAGAGACCAGTAGTTTTATATCAAACACAAGCATACGGACTAAAATTTTCTCAACCAGGTGGTCTTCCTGGACAGGGCTTAGTGAATTGAAGGGACAACATGACATTTAATCATAGAAATTCTCTATTTATAGCCCTAAATAAAGCCATCAGACTTACCTAGAAGCCAATCCCCAAGAAATTTCATGGCAAAAACTTCAACAAAAATTGTTTTATCTACAAACATTAGTGTATCATGCACAAGCTGAAATTAATTAATAGTTGTAACATTTAATCATGTTATGACTCGTTCTTTTTGTTATCTATTTCATTAAAACAAACAGTATTATTTCCATGCATAATGGGTGCTTGTTTAAGGCAATTACAGCTAATTTATATGAAGATTGTAATATGTAAATATATTAACATAAAACTAACCATTGCTAGGGACAACTTGAGAGCAGAGACCCCTAGACTCTCAGACAAGTATTGATATTTCTGAAACTATAATTCCAAATAAAGACAACCTGATATATGGCAGACTACATGTGCTATGTGGATATTCCTTACTTGGTATATGAAGGTAAGTGAAAATATACAAAAACCCTTAGCACTATTACTAATTAATATGAAGCAATAATGTACTATTAACAAGAGAGTCATGATGGCCTTATAAATTGCTCACCTTAAAAACCTAATGAATAGACATCTTGGACAGCTCCAGATCATGCGGTTTTGGCCAAAAAAGATATTTAAAGGTTTTTCTACAATCTATGTAACTCAAATGACGTCCTAGGGAAGGACCAATTTTGAACGCCCTCAGTCAATGGTACACACCATTTATCAAGCTCTAGGCCATGTGGTTTTGACCAAAAATATATTGAAAGGCTTTCCCCATATAATCTCTACATAGTCCTGGGGTGGGTTAAATTGACAAAAAGGGGAATATATTGATAACTTTGGTAGATGACAACAAGACAATGCAAAACGCCAAGTATTTAAGTACAGGCCATGCAGTTTTGGCCAAAAAGACATTTGAATATTTTTTCTAATGTAACCAAACAAAATATGATCAAGATGAAAATATTCCAGAACACAATCAATCTGTTTGTGATCTGACAAGGGACAAATGGTCCTAAACAAAACAATGTTTAAGTATTCCTAATTTCTGTGCTCTTAAATCGCCACAAAAAATATTTAGCAAGGAACACTGTAGATAATTAAAGGTGAAACTGACTGACTGATCAACTAACCAACTGACTAACCGTCAATCAAGAACTAAAAACATAAACGGGCAATAATTCATGACATAAGTGAAAGGTTATATCAAATCAAATGTCAAGATTCAGAGCTTATTCCAACAATGAAACAATATATCCTAAAAAATGATGGAGCTCAGTAATGACCCTAACAGTCTTTAAATGCTTGAATAATCTCAATATCAAACACTTTGTGACTTTGTTTTCATGCGCTTATTCAGCTTACTAGCGCAATTAAATACAAATCCACAAGAATCTCACAAAAGAAATGGCCCCTAGAAGAAAACGTGATTTTGAATAGTCACATCATCCCATCTTCAGAACAGAAAAATATTCATTACCAGAAAATGGCATCTAATCAGAATGGACTTTTCTTGCATCTTTACATATCATCACTCCAATATTGCCTGGGCATTCTGAATGAGAGCTGATCCATTTGAGTGTCCTTCACATGGTTTCTCTCGTGTATGTTTCGCCATATGCTTCACCAGATTATTTTTAAATGCAGAAGCATGCCCACACACACCACAAATAAAAGGTCTCTTATCAGAATGAATTTTCATATGGTTTTTCAGAGCACCCATACTTGTATATAAATACCCACAAACACCACATTGAAAACGTTTTTCACCAGTTTGCATTATCACATGTGATTTAAGACCATTGCTGCTTTTAAATGCAGATTCAAAAGGTCTCTCATCAGAATGCTTTCCTGTGTCATTCTTAGAATGGACTTTCACATGTATTTTTAAGTGTCGTTTCTGATAATTTTGACATGTGAATGCAGATTCACAAATTTCACATTTAAAAGGTTTCTTAACAGCATGTGTTCTTATGTATAATTTCAGTTCAGTCAACCAATTGAATGCAATTCCACAAACTCCACATACAAAAGATTTCATATTAGAATGTTTTATCAGGTGTTGTCTCAGTTCATCCTTCCGTTCGAATCCAGTTCCACTAATTTCACATTCAAAAGGTCTCTCACCTGAATGGACCTTCATGTGTCTTATCAGATTTCTTCCATGTGTGATAGTTAACCCACAGACTTCACATTTAAAAGGTTTCTCACCAGTATGTTTTCTTATGTGTACATACAGCTCCAAAGAACGTTTGAATGCAATTCCACAAACTTCACATTTGAAAAATTTCACACTAGAATGTATTATCAGGTGTTTTTTCAGATCACCCTTCCATTTGAATGCAATTCCACAAACTTCACATTCAAAAGGTTTTTCGCTAGAATGGACTTTCATGTGTCTTTTCACATTATGTTTCTGCGAGAAAGTGCACCCATAAACTTAACATTTAAATGGTTTCTCACCTGAATGTAAAATCATGTTCATCTTCAACTTTCCACTTAGTGTGAATGCAGATCCACAAACTTCACACTTAAAAGGTTTCTCTCCAAGCAGACTCTCTTAGTTTCCTTCAGTGTAGGCAGTAAGCACTCTAAAATATTAACAACATTTTCAACTTAGACATTATATCAGGTAAATCATCATGTATCTTTATTAAGTTTAAGAAAATCATTTCAAATATGGTTATAAAAAAATTTGATCTTTCTTAAAATGATGCAGAATTTATTTTTCACAAGCGCTCATAGTTTTATGGTGAATTTAGTATTATGTCTAAAGATGAGACTTCAAAGAAATACTTATAAGAAGTTTTAGACATTGAACAAAAGCTCTGATTTCTCAAAAAAAAATCAAATTAATTACTAGAAAACTTCAGGAGTGGGGATGTTGCAAAAAATGTATGCTGTTTTGTCAGAAAGAATTGTCTCTATAGAGTGGAGATGAATTCAGAATAAATTGGATGATGTTATGTAAACAAATGACATTGCTAGAGCCAGGCATATATATTTTGTATTGGAAGAGTCTGAAGCTTTGCTGATATTGACTGACAGTGAGAGTGAGTGTGATGGAGAATGAACAAAGAAATAATCATTTTAAAGATTTTAAAAAAGCTGCTAACATTTGGGTATGCATGAGGGCCTCTAACATAACAAGAAAAATGCTTTTCTATCAATTTTCCAAACTCATTAACTCTTCATTCACTTTTGAATTTTCATTGGAATGTGCTCAAAGTTCTGTCAGCTGTGATTGTACCTATTTTGACAAACACTGCATAAAAAATATAATTCATGAATTCCCTACTCCATACATATACACATACAGACCCGGTTTGAAAACAAATTTCATATTCCTTAAATGTACTAGTAGATAATTTTTATGAATAAATTTAAGTCACACATATGACATAAAAATTTAGCACCGGAATGCATAATATTCAAGAAGTAGTTTAAGAATTGTACAAGTCTTAAAGGTCACAATTATATGTCCACTATCAGGATGTGTTTCAAATGACTTTTAAAACCCTATTTTCTTGTGAATGTTGTTGTACAAACTTCACATTTCAAATAATAGGCTCCTTAATGTGTTTAGTGACAGCAGTGTGGTGAAGCTGCCAATCGGTAGATTGTACAAGTTGCTCAATGCTGCGGTTGGTAATGATTGTGGATCCCGATGTAGACAAT
This sequence comes from Lutraria rhynchaena, assembly GCA_008271625.1. Lineage (NCBI taxonomy): Eukaryota > Metazoa > Mollusca > Bivalvia > Venerida > Mactridae > Lutraria > Lutraria rhynchaena. The sequence continues at coordinate 1,709,900 of VIBL01000042.1, forward strand.
AGAACACAAAGTTCTATGTATCTTCAATACGATTTATCTAACAGACAACAACAGTTCCTATGAATTTAAAATTCACAATAAGTCCAATATTCTCAAATAAACACCATCATATATAAGGTTTTTCTGTAGGAGGTGTGGCTTATTTCTTAAAATAGCATGATTTATAAATAGATTAGCAAACAGCAAATAATTCAAAAGACTTTGACACTTTCACAAGAGATTTTACTCAATATTAAAATTAAAAATTATTTTTCTGTGCTTTCTTATAGAGTCTATATTTGATAAGTAATCAGACAAAAATGTATTAATTAAGACATACCTAACTTATTATCCAAGCCATACAAAGAGGTGATAAAAACAGTATATAAGCCTTTTTTTTGCAAAGCTGTCAAACTTTAATACCATATGTTTGTCATAAAACAATTAAGAATTCAGTACAATATTTTAAAAATCTTCATAAGTATTCTGGAATTGCTTTCAGTAAAAAGTTTCAGTAAAATTGTATTCACCATAGGTCAAAGGCATGGAAGTGACATTTGTTGCATAAACTGGGTTTTAATCATCAAATAATTAACTAAGATGTCAATGAACCCAGACCTTCACCCAATTTAAAACCATCTCATTTAGACCTGAACACTGGAATTCGTAGCACAGTTAAGTTCATTGTCCTGAATTTGTCATCAATAATCTTACATTGATTACCAACCAAAATTTATCAGTCAGCAAACAGACACAAATTCTAAACACTTAAAAACACAAGAACTCAAAGTTCAAGGTCACTGCTATTATTTTGACCTCAAATTCTAATTAGGAGACACTAAAATTGTTCACATGACATCTATAAATAACCAATATTACCATAAATACATGCACAGTATGAATAAGATATATTTCAGCTGTTCATTCTTTATTCTTATGACAAAATTGCATGGGTGAAAGTTGGTAAATTTATAAATATTAAAAATGAAGCTGGGGCTTGGTAGCCTTACTAATTCAGCTTTCCAGTTAGCCAATTTCATAAATGAAATCAGAAGGGCCATCCTCTCAGTCTTACATAGAAACATGAATTACGTAAAAATGCATCAGTAACTGGTAGAACTTATCAAAACGATAGAAATAATAATCCTTAATATTGAGCCATAAATTCTCAGTATCTAATGCCAAAATTCAAATATTTGACTTAGATTTTTCGTAGTATGCAGTGTACAAGTGGCCATATATTTTACCATACTGTGGTGTTTCAAATTTTTCCACTTTATATTTACAAACACCATCAACTACAATATCACATCCCTTAATAACAATATGCCCACCATCTTTTCTTAAGTTTTTTAGTTCTTGTTTCAAATACCCACAATAAAAAACGAACAAACAAACATATAAACAAACAAACTTATGTGATAAAAGATTTATTAAACATCAATAAATAAACATTTAAAACAGTGTTACAAAGTGAAAGCTTTACAGCATATAAATGATTGTGTGGTCAATATGAACTGTTGATATGTCAAAAAAGAAACAGAAACTGTTAAGAAGTATTGCAATACTTTACCACTGCTCATAAACCTTGAAACAATTGTTCCCTTACAGTATTGTAACTCTAAAATTAATGGACGTGGCCTTAGAAACAAATAAGTGACACATAAATGCACCATGGGACAATTCTATAAAATTTTCATTAACGAAGACATAATAATTAGAGAAAATGAATTTATTCTAGAAATCAGCAAATAAATCTGTGTGGGGGAGTCTGAAAATCTTATGCATATTACAATAATGATCAAATTAACTCCAATTGTGTCATGATCCAGTATGACAGATGTTATGATGACGTTAATATCATTGTCATAGAGAATCAAGTTAACCAAACAGCAGGACAAACAAACACCCACAAAATCAACAGCAGACAACACCAACAATTTATACCTTTGTAAACCAGGATTGTCATTCAAGATGAAAAACAACACCATTTTAACAAACAAAATTAACATAATGATAAACAGACATCATACATAAAACTATATACATTAAAATATGAATGTTACAATGGACTCACGCACTGAGAAAATGTCAAAATGGGAAGCTCTTCAATTCTGAGGGAACTGTAAGTGTATCATGCACATGCTGGAATCAATTAAGAGTTGTAACATATAGTCATGTCATGACACGTTTACTACATATTTCATAAAAAAAACATGTCATACTGCTTTTAGTAAATAAAGTAAATAATAGTTACGCTTCCAATCAAGAACCATAAATATTTAAGGGCAAAAATTCTTGACATAAGTGAAAGGTTATATTAATAATAAAATGTCAAGACTAGAGCTTATTCCAACATCATAAACAATCAATCCTAGAAATTGATGGCACTCAGTTGATCCTACCAGTTTTTAAATACTTAAATAATTTCAATATCAAACACTGTGACTTTGCTTTCATGTGCTTATTCAGCATATAAGAGCAAATAAATGCCACAAGCATCACTAAAAATAGGTCTTCCTAGAGGAATTTCTCATGTGACTTTTAAGAATATTTACATCACCCTGTCTTTAGAATGCAGGAAAGAAAATGGTATCTAATCAGAATGGACTTTTCTTGCATCTTAACACATCATCACTCCAATACTGCCTGTGCATTCTGAATGAGATCTGATCCATCTGAGTGTCCTTCACATGGTCTCTCTCGTGTATGTTTCACAATGTGCTTCACCAGATTATCTTTAAACACAGAAGCATATCCACACACACCACAAATAAAAGATCTTTCATCATCAGAATGAATTTTCATATGGCTTTTCAGAGCACCCATACTTGTAAATAAATATCCACAAACATCACGTTGAAAACTTTTCTCACCAGTATGCATTATCATGTGTGATTTTAGATCGTCGCTTCTTTTAAATGCAGATTCACAAATGCTGCATTCAAAAGGTTTCTCATCAGAATGATTTTCCATGTCATTCTTAGAATGAACTTCCAAATGATTCTTCAGATCACATCTCCTTATGAATGCATTGCCACAGACTTCACATTTGAAAGGTTTCTCATCAGAATGTGTTCTTATGTGTAATTTCAGTTGAGAAGACCGTTTGAATGCAGTTCCACAAACTTCACATATGAAGGGTTTTGCACTAGAATGTATCATCATGCGTTTTTTCAGATCACTCTTACGTTTGAATGCAGATCCACAAATTTCACATACAAAAGTTTTTCACCTGAATGGACTTTCATGTGTGATTTCAGATAGCCTTTCAGTGTGACAGTTAACCCACAAATTTTACACTTAAAAGGTTTCCCAACAGCATGTGTTCCTATGAGTAATTTCAGCTCATAAGACCGTTTGAATGCAATTCCACAAGCTCCACATTCGAAGGATTTCACACTAGAATGTTTTATCAGGTGTCCTTTCAGTCCATCCTTCCGTTTGAATGCAGTTCCACAAATTTTACAACAAAGGATTTCACATTAGAATGTATCATCAAGTGTCTTTTAAGAACACCCTTCCATTTGAATGCAGATCCACAAATTTCACAAGCAAAAGGCTTTTCACCTGAATGGACTGTCATGTGTCTTTTCAGAATACCTCCATGTGTGAAAGTTAACCCACAAACTTCACATTTAAAATGTTTCTCATCAGTATGTTTTCCAATGTGTACTTTCAGTTCGCCCTTCCGTTTGAATGCAGTTCCACAAATTTCACATTCGAAGGGTTTCACACTAGAACGTTTTACTAGGTGTTTTTTCAGACTACACTTCCATTTGAATGCAGATCCACAAATCTCACATTCAAAACACTTTTCACTAGAATGGACTATCATATGTTGATGCAGATAATGTTTCCCTGCAAAAGTGCACCCACAAACTTCATATTCGAAGGGTTTCACACTAGAATGTTTTATTAGGTGTTTTTCAGATCAGCCTTCCATTTGAATGTAGTTCCGCAAATCTCACATTCAAAAGGCTTTTTACTCAAATGGACCTTCATGTGTTTATTCAGATAATGTTTCCTTGCATAAAAGCACCCACAAACTTCACATTTAAAAGGTTTCTCACCTGAATGTAAAATCATGTTCATCTTGAACTTTCCACTTAGTGTGAATGCTGATCCACAAACTTCACACTTAAAAGGTTTCTCCCCAGAGCAGATTCTCTTAGTTTTCTTCAGTGTAGGCAGTAAGCACTCTGAAATATTAACAACATTTTCAACCTAGACATTATATCAGGTAAATTATCATGTATCTTTATTAAGTTTAAGATCATTTCAAATATGGTCATACAGAGTTCAAAAATTAGATCTTTCTTCAAGAGATGCAGAACTTATTTTTCACTTACACTCATAGTTTTATGGTGATCTAAGTATTATGATTAAAGATGAGATTTTATAAAGAAATAGTTATGTGAAATTCTGGACATCAAACAAAAAGCTCTGATTTCTTTAAAGAATTGTTCAAATAAATAACTGATGGGATGTTGCAAAAAGATGTATGCAGTTTTGTCAGAATGAATTGTTTCTATATATTTAAGAGACAAATTTAGAATAAAAAATTCTGTGCCTTTAAATTGGATGATTTACATAAACAAATGACACTGCTAGAGCCTTACATCCAGCATTACAGGTAAAACATTTTGTATAGGACCAGTCAGAAGCTTTGCGAGAGCAAGTGTGATGGAGACTGAACAAAGAAATAATCATTTTTAAGACTTTAAAGAGGCTGCTAACATTTCGGTATGAAAGGCCTCTGAACATACAAAGAAAAATACAGAAGGATATGTTAACAATGATAAGTACACTATGTAGCATAGGGGGCTACAACTTGATCTTCAACCAATGAAACAGTTGTTTTCATAGGCTTATAAAGTGAATGCCATGAAATCAACATGCTGGAACGAAGTGAAGGAATAGACGACTTACTGACAATTTTGATAGTGCTCTGCAACCGAAATCAGAGGACGCAAATATTTAAGTAATCCACATTTATATTTTTGAATGGGAATTTCTTAATCGTACAACACAATGTCTCTATAAACAATATAAATCAATCAGAAATCATGTAACGTTTGTATTAGCAACATTTGGCAGTGTATGATTAAGAAAATCCCGTTTGACAATATAAATGTACGTATAAATAACCTTAGTACATCAATATCAAACCCACAGATTTCCGGAGTGGGAAAAATGTATTTGTGAAAACCAGGACAACTTTAGGTACATTCTTCTCATGACATTCTTCAATATTTCCTTTACTGGTACAAGATGTTTTCACAGAAAAAACAACACAAGTAAACAACAGTCACCAAACACTTGTGTATTTATTCGATACAATTTGACAATAAATTTCTGTCATTATGTGCGCTTTTAATGGCAAACAAAAGATAAAACAGGCATTAAAGTATAGAATTCATTTCATGTTTTAGGAAACAGCGATAGGCAAACACATGGTTACACTTGTACTGTATTACTATTACGTAACTCCAAATAAAAACACTCCCATTGAAGTGCAGTTTAATAGACAATAAAGACAAACGAATATCGCTTGATAAAATCATAACTGCTTTCACCAGATGTTGTTAAAAAGTGGTGAATTTTAATGGCCATCCCAATTACAGTGCAGAACACTGCATTGTATGCGCAGACTGTACCACCAAACAGAAATGCTTTTATTCAAGGCATTAGCAAAAGGTTACTTAGTGAGGATAAATTGATTTTTTAAAATCAATTTCGCAATGGGACAAAGAGTGTTCATGGGCAGCAGCATCTTTGAAAAAATTCCCGGCAGTTGTTAAATTAACACTGGATATTATCCTTAACATCTATGCAGCAAAAAAAGTGGCCACACCAGTGTTCTCATTAGGAATTTGTTGAAACGGAAACGTAACAGGCTTTCTGGGGGTCCAGGGGAGGGGGGGGGGGATTTTTAAGCATCGACAATTTCTTGCATTCTAGGCTATTTATAAGGAACAATTTATTCTTATGTTACTGAAAGGTCTGTAAGAGTTGATGAAGACAGTATGGGAAAAGGACCTGTATGGTACTATGACTATTAATGACTAATGTCAGCATTCATAAAACCACCCTTTTCCCAGTTAGACAGATAAACAAACTCCTTTTCCTTGTTAAATTTGGCCCATCAACGACTGTAATGACTGTAAGTGATGAATAAAACAATGATAAATAAAATGGAACTTTTGTGAAAAACTGTCCACATGGTTAAAAAACAAACAATAGTGCATGCTAGCTGGAGCTTAAAAATTTATTTTACATGGGTTTCTTGAATTTGAATTTCGTCAAAATATGTAGATCTATATAATAGTACACTCGACAAATTCAAAACTATTAATAATATAATAAACTGAGTCCTGGCAGCATCCATGTGAATTAAACGCAAAAACAGAAACAGAATCACATCCTTAATGAATTGCTGATTGAAGTCACATGTTTTTTACATCAATTGGTGACATTGTAAAAGCAAAACATTTTCTATCTACCATATGTTTGTACAGTGCATTGTGCAATTTATGCTTAACTGTTGTTTCTCTTATTTCTGTAGGCTTTTGTCTGTTTTTATTAGCTGACATTAAAAGTTCAAAAGCATTAACATTATCAAAATTATTGTTATTTGAGTCCATTGTTTCATTATGTTGCCATAATGTTTATAAGTGGTATCTTTGAATTGAAATCAATAGCCATACCAAAATGTTTATCTGGTTCCATTGTGAATGGGGCTGAATGTTTGGTCTCCAAAAATACCCACTGAGAATTTGCGGTGATCCAATGCACCATTTATCTTGAAATCCCTGACAACTTCGTACAGTACATCACAGAGGGTCAATTTTGAACTTGAGACATTTGTGAGTAATTCATTTTGGAAACCAATATCTTTATTTTGTGTTTTTGTTTCAGCACGCTCCATTTTAACCATTTCCATTTTTTCTAACAATACTGATGTTACCATTTATAAATATTAATACTGGGAACCAGTAAAAACTTGCTTTGTACCAAATATTATTCAAAATCAACATCCAGTCCAATTTTTTCTTCCGTACCAAAACAAATTTTAGATTGGCAATAAATTTTTTCAGGTCACAGCAATTTTTTCAAGCCAGTCAGAAGAAGAAACAAACCAATTTTTATTATGGGTTCTAAACAACATATTTCAATACAAATAATATGAGAATAACACATTGCAAAATGAAAAATAATTCATGAATTTCAATACTATTTAAAGTAAATTTATAGCTTAAGTATTTTTTAACCATGTCTTTTCACTTAATAATTATAAACATGGGAAGTATTAATCAATTCACTATTTTCGAAATCAATTAACATACACAATAATTGATTTTAAGAAATATATCTTTCATCAATAACTTGATGAATTGTATCATAACTGAAGATACATTTCATGAACCTAGCCAATTTTTCATAATTTCATGCCTACTACAGATAAACAACAAAACCACATACACATACACAATAATTGATTTTAAGAAATATATCTTTCATCAATAACTTGATGAATTGAATCATAACTGAAGATACATTTCATGAACCTAGCCAATTTTTCATAATTTCATGCCTACTACAGATAAACAACAAAACCACATACACATTGGCAAATTAATGTCTTTTATTACACAACTGACATGAATATAATGTATACAATATTACAAACATAAAAATCTTGCTGTTACAAGTACCACCAATCACAGTTTACCATCACAGATTTCAAAGCCAACGACCATCCCTAATTTTTTTAAATGAATCGCTTGAATAAGCCAATGACAGTTGAGACCTAAAAAGATTTAGCTGTAGCAAAATCACGTATCATAAATTGCCGAATTAAAAAGCTTGGATCATCAAAGTACAAATGTATCACCTATAATTCATAACAATTTACAATTCTTAGTTTCAGCATGCCCCCCTTAAGTCAAACAGTTCTACTTTTTACTACTTAATAATTAGTCTGTATGATTACTACGCATCATGATGAATATCTAAAACATTTTATAGTATATTTATGAGGGCAATTTTTCATTAATTTTATTTCAGTTCATGAAGCTTATTAAAGATACAGAAAATAAGATCTCTTGATTGATGGAGACCATAACCACCTCCCCTTGTAAACAGTGAATTAACATTTTCAGAACAGTTTGTTTGCTGAACTCATCAGAGCATTAAGTATACAGACTTCAGGACTGCGAGTGAGTGGTAGGCAGGGCACATGATTGTGCTCTGTGACAATGTGAAGACATTGTATCTATGGACCATCTTCTATCCCTGACTTGAGTCATTATTAGAGAAGTTGACAGTTTCTAGCACAAACATGATTAGCACTGGTTCACAATACAAGAACTCTAGTAAGGATATCTGCCCACCAGCATAATTAGATGGCTGAAAACTTGTTGAAATTGAAACTATGCACAAAAACAGAAACAATCATTTCAAAATGAACAAACAACAGAGAATTTTACATTCTGTCATACAAGTAATTTAAGTACAAAAATAACATGTCAATTACACAATTAGTGCAATTGGTAATTATCAATCATATTAAATACTTGATCGTAATGGCAGGGAATCATAAAACTTCAAGTCTGATAATAACTTATGACGTGTGATTTGTCTTCATTTATTTTAGTGTATAAATAAATATAAACAAATAGACTAGTAACAAATATTAACCAGTCAATGCTGTAAACAATTTCTAGGCTCATTTTTAACCATCACAAATATTATTTGGATAATTCACACAGAGAAATTAATTGTTTAACACTAACTTTCAATGTCTATAACACTGTCAGTTAATGAATGAACAATTTGGGTTTTATTAATAGAAAGTTACAATAACATACAGTAAAAAAAGTATTTGAAAACATTCCTATGTGCTTCACATAGTTCTTGTAGTGGTAAATTGTTATCAATAAAACTTAGCGAACATACATGTTTTTCATTTTTCTTTTAGATGTTTCTTATTGTAACTCATTTTAGATGTCTTGCGATAGCATTGCACTATTTTGGTTAGCACCAATGAATACCCTTACAATTAGGACAATAAGTATTTTACTTGCACTGATGGTATGCATTATCAATACTGTTTTCTAGAAAAGTTACACAACATTTCTGTCAACAAGTTAACAATCTTGTTGTGCCATTGGGATGCCATGACAATGATACACCAAAATCCTTCGGTCATAATTATACCAACAGGTGGACAAGAATGTGTTCCAGTTAGTGGAGGAGGTAATTCAAAGGTTGTATGGTTCTATGGACAAGGTGATCAGTGATAAATAGCATTTATTGTTGTGAATAAGTACATTATTGGAACATACAGTAAGTAATTTCACTCACATGTTACGATTATACAATCAGTCATGAGGCCAGGATGCCATTCATTAGTTAGTAACCTCATTCATAAAGACAATTAGTATGCAATTAGTCTACAAAAGCAATATTGTAATAACTCATTTACAATGTACCGATAGCTCGGAGTGATTAAGGTGACATTTGTTTCCCACAAACCTTTGTAATATGTATACTTTGAAAGAAATGCTTTTAAGATTTGTGGTCTTATGTGACTTTATCATATAGTATGTACATGTATACCACAATACTATATAAGCACAATTCAATGAGATCCAACGGTATAATGATCCAATTTCTGTTTTTTTTCCAATCCTTTTTCATAGTTGCTTCTTCCCTGTTCATATTTGCTTATCAGTAAGTGAATTTCAATTGTTCAATTTTTAATGTTTTTAATGTCTCTCTGTGTCTATTGCCATCAACAAAGAGGAACGCAATGGAAATCGTCTCTTTTTTGTGTCATCCCCAGTGTTGATGTACATGTCATGGACCTAATTTAATGTGAATACATTTTACATTTGCCATCATGTTTTGTATCCATGTATATGTGAATCTTTATCGAAATAAATAATAATAATAAAAATAATAATAATGTTACTATCTCTAAGTTCATATTTTGTATAGTTTTCTGTTTGTTGTTTCTCTTTGACACAATTTCCATTAGGTACAGTAAGATTTAACTATCAAATCAGCTTTTACTGTTTAGACTTTTTTCAAACACCTAGGTCAGCATAGGAAGATCTGTCATGTGATAATGACCTCAATTAAAGGTTTGATCATTTTTGGTATCAGTGCTTACAATAGTCTATGTGGAACAGTCTCAAAATGAATCCGTCACCAAATTGACAATTAACATAAAGGATGCTGATATTAGACAAATTTCCGCTAGTCCAAATACTTTTTCGTTAGATAGCACTGGAAGAATGGCAATACTCACAAATACTAATAGTTTTCCAAACCTGCAGAATTAAAATAACTGTGACGGCCAATGGGTCATACCTTATATGTTTAATGTTCCAATGTCTACAAAGGTTTCACTAGAGAGTACACAGGTATAAAGCAGCCTTCTATCTTCTGTCTAGTTAGTAAGTTACAATTAATTTGTTTCATTTCAACACTACCATGGCTCAGTCTTTCAATTCAACATCAATATGGCTATGTCTCATTCTTAATGAGGAGCCCTCTTTTTTAGAAGCGTTGTAAATAATGTCTAATTGGTTCACACATGCAATGCCAAGCAATTACTTGTCTGGATCCTCAACTTCAAAGGCCTTATATATATGCAACATCAATATAGCCTCCATCAGCTTGGTGTATTTTATAGCTATCAAATTATTTTAATCAATACTTGATGCAGAAGAAAGCAACTTTTATCATTTGTGGTTGTGTTCAATCAACATTTGAAGAAAAAATCAGGGAAAAGGGTGACTTGTGCAGTAGGTTAAATCAGACAAGATCTTTGTGCAATTCAAGCAGCAGATCGATAATTTGTGAACACTAAAACTTTATTTGATAAACTGTTTCTCAATCCGGGTGTTAGTGTTATCATTTGTCAATAAAAAATGTTTCATCGATGTTGTGCATATTGGTGACTATCCCCTATTTTCACAACTATTACTGCACACGCGAAGCTTAGTGCCAATGAGTTATTCATATAATTGTGTGATAATTAAGATGAAGGGATCGCAAGGCAACTTAATAACCCAATTATAGATGGTCGCATGCCAAAGTAAAATGAAATTGTATAGAAGCAGGAAATGCAACCAAGTGCACAAATGTCAGCCAACATGCATAAATTTACATCCATCCAGAAACTTACATAGGGTTTTACCATTTACTTTCTACTGAATGCCCCCATCATTTTTTTAAAAAAAAAAATTAAGGCTACATATAAATGAATGAAAAATGCTCATTATATCCAACACCCAACACATTCAAAACGATCAGTAACTTGTAAAATTAAAAAATATGGATGCCTCTCCCTTCTTCAAAATGTAATGGCGAGAGTATTTATTACAGACTACACGAGGATGAAGATCTTAAGAATGTAGCACAAACCAAGGAAGAGGACCCCCCCAAAAAAACCATAGATCATACATTATGTAACAGCCTCCTTTACTAATAACGTTATTGTAATCACTATCAAATGTTTCATTAGAAATTAAAGCCTTCAGTAAAGATAGATTACTTTCAAATCATTGCTAATATCTGCCTTAGTAAATAGCGCCTACCTGACACTAGCTGTAATAACACGCAATATCGCTTCCAAATTACAAATTAGTCAATCTATTTCAACCCCTAAATAAAAAACCACTCTAAGTCGTCTTCATATGTCTTCAGCATGGAGAACTGAACAACAAATCCATAAAGCATTCTTTTATCAGTACAACCATTGATTCTACAGTGTAATACATAAAATACAAAGATCAGTCATTTCAAGTAAGTCCACATACAGGTTTTAGTACCATCCTTATCAATGGTACATACTTCTATAATTGTAATGTGATAGTGATTTACTAGTCAATCAATTTCAATAGCAGAAAATAAAGACGAGATAGTAAAGTATAAAAATTTTATAATTATAAGCATGGAGCTTAATCAATGTATTGAAGGATAACAGCAACCTGCATAGTTCAATAGTCAACCCAATGTTTGTCATTTCATTAGATCTTTACAAACACTGACGATACTTCTGTAAAGTACCATCATCAAGGCGGTACCCACTGGTACTCACCCGGTCATCGTCTTATTCTTATGAACTCATCTGAACCCAAACAACCAAAGTGTGAAAATGTTAATAAGGGTTTTAGGGTTCTTTTCATTCAAAGTGAATTTATGTATTTCCCATTTTATGACCACAAGTCAACAGCAAAATTGTCATTATAACCTTAATTACAGAGGACATACCATACTGATGGTACTGATTAGAATGTTATAAAGCATATTTAAGCCAGTAATTATTTTTTACCAGTATTGAATACATGATGTTCATTCAAGTGATATAAGTTTCCCTCGGGACATAAAATCAAAGTGCTGTATAGAAATTGAATTCAAAATACAAATTTTTTAGTAAAGAATTAAAGTTAGGTCACACTGAAGGTCATGGTGTCTTTATTAAGCTGACCAGTCAATATCCTTAGCTGACAAGAATGTCAAATCTATGGATAGCTGAAATTTTTTTACTGGGTGTATGTAATGTTTGCTCCAATGACCAGGGTCATCTGGTGAATTTTCCAGCTTTAACAGCAAAAAAAGACAGCAGACATATACCTGGATGTACCACCGACCTAGCTGTACAGCTGCCTCACATGTGGAATTTCCTGGTCCTTGTGGGGTTTGAATTCACAGCAGCGAGGGGCTAGCGATAACAAGTGAAAGATCATAACCACTCAACCATGGAGACCCTCTGACAATTAAGTAGACAAAGAATATCATAAAAGCATGGAATGACAGAACATAGCAGTGTAGCCAAGATATTGTATTTGTAGGGGAAAAAATCATAATTCAGGTCATAGGTCACACACAGGAAGTACATTCTGAGTCATAATAGAGTTTGTCCAATATTGAGAACACATTCAAATTCTCAAAAATGATTATGATTAAGAGTAACATAATCTCAGAGAAACATTCTTGGATGTTATCTGTCACAGAGCATTGTAAACAAACAGCATCAAATAGTCTGCCAAAAATGCTGGATAAAAATAGCCTGAACAAGTAATATTCTAGATAAATACAAAAAAAGAGACTTCAATAATAAAACTGTCAACTCATCTCTCTGATTCTGTCTTTTGAAAATTTTGTTTCATTACATTTTTTGAAGGGGTGAAGAAATCCACACATAGCAATTATCATATGTTTTCTATAACAATTAACATAAAAAGTGAAATTATTGTCATTCATACACATAGCAATAATGATGTTTAATACTATATGTAATGGAACACAGGTTTAAAATACAGTACGAAATATCACAATACGGTTACTGAAGTTTTTTTTTATGATAAATGATACACATGAATGATACAACAATTTATGAAGGTACACTGTGGATTGAGCTCATTTCTTAAACCTTTAAAGTACAGTATATAATATTACATCTTTTATGGTGTTTTATGGCACATTGACAACTAATGATCATGTAAAGTGAAATTTAAGTAAAAGTGAAAGCAACAAGTATAAATTGTGTAGAAGGACGATATATATTGATAGGAAGGGTCAGAATAATTGATATAAATTGTTAAAAATTGATTTGTAGTTACAAAATTAATGTGTGTCAGTTACATTGTATTATACACCATGTATAAACATATGCATAGTTAAAAGGTAGTTAATAATTTGTTTTGGGCCAGATACTTTCAAATGTTTTCGACATCAAATTGTCTAATATGGATTGGCATATAATATTACAAAAAAGAGAGAGCAAGTCAAATTTACTACATTACATAAAACCAGACAGTTTGATACGTCAGGTGATGTTCAGAAGTGTAGCAAACTACATAATTATCAACATATTCTGTATCAGACACTTCTATTTTTTTCTTTTTCTTTTTGGTGTTTGAACAATTTCTGGATGCTTTTGGCATAATTTGATGGGTATTATAAAACAATTATGATGAGAGACGATCTTTTGTGCGTTTATTTTCTCCATAAAAGGTGTTGGTGTTAATTATTGGCAGTTATTTTCGTCCATAAGGTAAACTTAAGTAAGTAAGGCATTGGTCAGAATGCTAGGTCATCATAATTTCTGTTTCTGACAAAACGATTATTAAATAATCAATAAGAGAATTGATCGAGGAATCACCAACTGAGATCTCAACTATGGACAAAAGTAAACAATTTGTCAAGAAATGTGTTCTTCAACATTGAATTAATGCTTTATTTCACAAGTAAAGTAAATATCTTAAATACACTGACCAATAGGTTTCATGCTTACTATTAAACAATGGATTAGGTAGGAATCGTCCAGAATGTTTAGACCTTAAACCTCTGTACCACTTAATAAGTATCCCAAAGAACACTTTACCATTGTGATAATTGACCTACCTTTTACAGCAATATTTCATATATTTATATAAAAAGAACTGTGAACATATTAACTCAGTCTGCTACCTAGTATATGTTATGTGACAGATAATGATATTTGTATGAGATTTGACACAGATTTATAGTATTGTTTAGGAATAAGGAAACGACCAATGACTTAAGAATACAACTGAGGCTTAGATCTGTTGGTAGGAAAAGAATGGTGTACCAGTAATTAACTGTGGCAAAACCTACACAAAGACCTTGGTTAAATGATGAGTGAATATTATGTCAAAAGCATAATTCAAAATCAAAAAGATTTCAGAAAATTCAGGCAAGAGGAAAAAGATATCAATGACTGTTTATCAACTATATAAATACAGGGTTTTTCTCAGCATTTTGGGAACATGACCCGACCCCCAGAATTTGGAATTTTTGCAACATTTTGGACAAAATTGGGAAAAAATCACATTATATGCAAAAACTTAAGATAATGAAATAAAACAAAAATAGCAAATATGCTCATTTTTGTTTTAGATATTGATAACTTTGTTATTTAAATGATTTAGAAATTCAATAAACATTTGAACAGCTGTAATTTTTTTTCGTTTTTTTTTTTTCTTATTTGAATTGGGAATTTTTGCTATGCAATTGGGAAAAAAACAAACTTTTTGCCATTGGGAATGCGACCGATTATCGGTCATCAAAAAAGCCCAAAATAAATCCTGAAATACATATTCAATTAGCATTCTTGATGTGAGAAAAGACTAAACCTAACCATGAAACTAATCTACAAACAAAATAATTGGCAAAATATCTAGGACCAGTCAGCAACAGAAATGTTACATGGCAACAAACATGAGTACAATATGTGTGGCCCAACAAAATACCTATGTGAATAAATGTAATTATTGTAGGAACACAGATTGTTTTGTTGATTAATGACTGACCTGGACTTAGGGATAGACACTACAGTACATACAGTAGTTCACCATTGCTTTGACCCATGAAGTTCATACATTCTCTTTCAAAAGTTGAATGTAATTAAAGTCTCACTATGAAGTGATTTATTGATATAATTTAATGAAAGTACATGTGTACATACCTTTTGTTCTTAATCAGATATGGTTTCCTGTGAGGCCAGATCTTCTGTCTGTATGTTATACATGAAACACTGGCAATCTGAAAATAAAACCAAAATTCATATTCAAGTGATGAGATAACTCAGCCTACAAGTAATATCCAACAGAAGGGTTTTAAGCAATATTCATACATCAGTTTTAATAAATTCACTAAATGAGGTAATACAATGTAAGGAAACATAAGTTTAATCATGAATGTAACACTAAAAGTTTCTTAGTTGGTTGATCATGGTAACTGATTGCTAGTTCACTAAGTTTAGCAGCAATCTAACTTTGTTTCAAGCATGTAACCCATGAGTCCAAGTAAATGATCTTACTTGACCATACAAAAAATATCCTAAATCATGGTCTGCTGGCAGTTTCTAAATCATAGTCTGCTGGGAGTTTCTAAATCATGGTCCACCCAGGGAGCTTCTTAATCATGGTCCACTAGAAGCTTCTAAATCATGGTCCACCAAGGAAGCTTCTTAATCATGGTCCACAAGAAGCTTCTAAATCATGGTCCACCCAGGGAGCTTCTTAATCATGGTCCACTAGAAACTTCTAAATCATGGTCCACCCAGGGAGCTTCTTAATCATGGTCCACTAGAAGCTTCTAAATCATGGTCCACCCAGGGAGCTTCTTAATCATGGTAAACTAGAAGCTTCTAAATCATGGTCCACCCAGGGAGCTTCTTAATCATGGTCCACTAGGAGCTTCTTAATTATGGTCCACTAGGAGCTTCTTAATCATAGTCTGCCGGGAGTTTCTAAATCTTATTCCAGTCCTTCTAATCATGGTTCAGGACCTCCTACATACAGGTTCAACCATCGTACCAATAGTAATGGATTCTGGCTAAATCTGTTCTAAACATATTAGGACATGACAATATTGTGACTGAAGGTTAATCGTAAATGGACATGAATGGTTTTGTACATGTAATTGCAAACATTTCATTGTTTAAATACATTTGCTGTTCATACAGGAAAAACCTACAAAGATAACATAAAATATTCAGCACCAACAGAATACATGAAGTCATGAAACAGATAGGTATACAATGAAAATAAAATTAGTTCACTCACAGAGAGTCCAAGCAGAAAGATACAAAATAAATCACCGCCTTGATGATAGATTAATGATTTATGATGGGCAATGTCCTAATGTCATATGCAAATAGGTTTCTTCACTGAATCTTTTCTAAATACTTGAGGAAAATTCATTTGTTTCAAAAACAATCATTTGATTATTCATTATGTACATGGAGTAAAAACAGACACTGCACTTAACTGATATTTCATTATTGCCGACAATGAGGCAAATTACCAATATCCAGATCTGATCAAATTAAGTACTAACAATCTAGAATCCACCACAATCAAAGTATCAAAGTCAATGGATTTAATAGAGTGCTGACACCACGATTAAGTAGACCTATTTATTCAATAGCGGAGTAGACATACAGAATCTCAAAAAAAAACAGGGACAAACTATCAACAGAAATATTTGTTTCAAGAATACAATGTGCACATGGTGTGTGTGTTTTTTTCCCTTCTCACAGCAAACAATGACTAATTTGATACACCATATTGAGAGAGCAAATATCAGTTCACACAATACAACAAGAAATGTAATAATTACTGCCTTTGGTGTAGTCATGTTACACATTGTAAATATAGCTCATTTAATGGCTGAGTTGAACTCTTGAACCAATAATATAGACTTGAGAAGACTTGTATAAGGAGTACTGGGTCACTGTCCTGAGCTAAAAACACAAACAACAGTGACCTTGATAAAGCTTAATGGAGCTCAGAGAATTAATGTAGTTGTCTAACCTTGAATTCTCCCTACAATCAATACATACCAGACTCAGCCAGTCTGTGTGTTAGATAAGACAGAGTCTCAAGTATTTTAAGACTAATAAAAAACATCTTTCTTACTTAGAGGTCAGGAGGTCGTTTAGAGAACACCAGGATTTTTTTGATGACTGTAGTAAACAATTCCTTTCATAGTAAACATTAGTAAGACTTTCTACCATCTACTTTAGAGGTGACCCAGAATTCCAGACATTATAGAGACTCAAGAGTGGAAGGATATCAGGAACCACAACTCTTTTTAAATAGATGCATAAAAAGCATGGCACATGGAAAATAATTACACAGATTAAAATAACCCACTGAAACAACTAGAAAAATGCTGTAATGATTTTTATCATTAGTATCTGTCACTATTTTCATTGCAATTGTGTTAATTGTCACCCTAATTGCAACATAATCATCGTCATCATTGTCAACAACATTATCACTGTCATTATCATCAACATCTTCACCATCATCATTTAACATCATAAGTGAAATCAACATCAGCACTGTCATCACTGTCATCACTATCATCACTATCAATGTTAACTATCATCAATATACTCACTATCATCATTAACATCAACATTGTGATCAACATCATCAGTGTCATTATCACCAATGTCATCATTATCATCATACTCACCATTGTCACCAAACCAATAAATCATTTAAGAAATTGTTCTCCAAAAATCACACACAAAAAAGGGCCAATTTTAAAATGACTTAAATGCACTAAATTTATCGATAGACTGCAAAACAAATTGTCATTTATTAAAACTTAATTGTGAGAAAAATCTTGTTAAAGGAAGATATGTGAAAATTCATATGGTTGAAAAAAAATGAACGCCATCTAGAAAACCAACCGGAATGAGAAATAAATTGCACATTTAAACATACCAAATAAAAAATATCAATGATGTATTACATACAACTGAGAAAATTAATGATAACGTTAACATCGACAAGGATTGGCCAATGAAAATGCTTGTATCGGGGAACAACACGCGACAGCGTCAAAATAAAAAATTGATATCCTTGAAGAAGTGAAGCATGCAGATAAACAGTGAGTATACTGTATCAAATAACAACATGAAAAATTTCATGAATGACATTCATATCATGCATTATGTAACAAAATCCAGTACAGTCATTCAATTTTCAGTCAGACTCACGCAAACAAGTCACAAATTATGCACAGTTAATGTCTTGTTTATCTAAACAGGATTGCACTCTTAAGTTATTTTTTTATTTCTTCAAAATGTAACACAGCTTTAAAATGGCTACTCAAGTTAAACGGAAATTTGTGGGTTCAAAGAACAAATTCCAATCTGTGAAAACATTCAATAATAATGAATGAATTAACAAATTTTTGTACTTTGACAATTTGAAGTTATTCATATGTTGGTATTAAGTAAATACAACACAAAATGTGGTCCAGGTTGTACACCGAGTACAGGAAAGCTGATGTCCTAGGATGGAAATTATCAGGGTAATGCCCAGACTGGACCATTCTAATTATTTGTATAATTTAGCCTAAATTATGACATTTCTATGCTCAAAATCAAGTGAATTAGGTCCAAAACTTAACTACTGACTACCAGACAAAGGTCAGAGATCCTGGACAAATGTGGTGATTCATTTTTAACAGTAATTCATGAAGTGGCTGAGATTCCTGTAATTAATTACAAAACTACATACAATTTTTGTCTCAATCAGTGAAATCACATGAAATAAGAGAAAGTATGGGTCCAGTGGCTCAGTTGATTTCAGGGACACATTAAGGTCACAACAATGAGAACTTTTATTCTATATTAATAAGCTTGAAATAAGAAAACAAGAAAATTTAGAAAACAACATACAAACTTAACATGAATATTAACTATCAACCTATTTAAAAAGATATTTTCTTAGCATGGACTAGGTTTTATGATGCTGTACTATCAAACCAGGGCTCTCTCTCCCTCTTTTGGGGGACTGGGGCCAGGGCCCTGGGAGGGGGGAATTTTACATCATTTTCAGTTCAAGGGGGAATTTCAAAAGCCTAATTAATATAGCATAACCTGCTTAAAATTTTATTTTTTTCTCAGGTGAGGGAATTTTTACCACATTGGGGAAAAAAGTATATTCCAGAGGTCGGGGAATGGGGCCGAATTTTGGCCCCAAATTCGGGAGATCGAGAGCCCTGCAAGTAATAGGCATATATACATAAATACAGAATTAGTAAGCCTTATATTCAATAGATCAAAAAGCATACAATCTCAAATGGACAGAGAAGCTTTATGCACATGATTATTCATAATTGGCATAAATTGGTAAATAATGTAGCAAAATAAACTCTATGAGGATGTTTTCATAAACTTCTCACCTTCAATGAACTTAAAGCACCATACTAGAGTATCTAGTCAATGGCCATAATTAGCCAGTACATGTTGAAGCAATCATACCTTTTTTTGAAGAAAGCTTCGCAAAAAAACAAATAATAAAAAACAAAAATAAGACATAAGAAAACCATTTCTTCAAACAAACATATTTTTGCCTCCTTGACCCTAACTAAGAAGTAACCAGGGCATTAGGGGACACAAACGCTTAAAACATTGGACACACTAATTTTTATAATTACAAAAAAATTAATTCATTAAGAATTATTGCAAACATACTGTTAAAAATACAGGCAAACTTTCAAATTCTGTTTTAGTTTCATTTTATGCCAATTTATAATATTATTATTGAAAATCAAAATAAGTCAGAACTATGACAGTTAAACATGCAGGAGCTTGGAAT
This sequence comes from Lutraria rhynchaena, assembly GCA_008271625.1. NCBI lineage: Eukaryota > Metazoa > Mollusca > Bivalvia > Venerida > Mactridae > Lutraria > Lutraria rhynchaena. The sequence continues at coordinate 1,730,047 of VIBL01000042.1, forward strand.
AACACTAAAATCTTAATTTAGCAAGTCAATTAATTTTGAATATTAATCTAACTCAATTATAAATTCAATTTGAACATGATAATATATTCATTTTATTTTACAAACAATTAATAGTGTTAATTACCGTACTTTGACCTATAAGTGACCTTACCTAACTTAGCTTGTCACCTTGTTAATTACTTTTAATGTTACAATCAATATCACCTGCGAGCAATCTGATGGTTATCAAATATGGTGTAAACAAGCCAATAAAATTATGGTATGTTTCCAATGTACTTAGTAGTACAAAAAATATTTATAAATAATACTATTGGTAAGGCATAAGATTGTCAGAACTTGTCAGAAAGCAATGATTATTTTCTGAGATTACCTGATGATGGTAATTGAAGACATCAGATAGAGCTGGTCCATACTGAATCACCAGATAGAGCTGGTTCCAGGGCTAGACAACTTTTCTTCAGGCCACCCGTTCTGCAGGACAACCAGCTAAAAATTTTAACAAGTTCTACAGCTACTTCAACTCGTCCCGAGTTAATTTTGTACTCGTAATTACATGCAGACAAGTGGATTTGTCAAGCCCTAGGTTCACAGAGTCATAAGGCAGAGCTTTTCTATTTAGTCAACAATTAGACCTGGTTCATTGAGCCACTAGATAGACTGGTTCATTGAACCACTAGATAGACCTGGTTTAATGAGCCATTAGATAGAGCTGGTTCATTGAGCCACTAGATAGACCTGGTTCATTGAGCCACTAGATAGACATGGTTCATTGAGCCACTAGATAGTGCTGGTTCACTGAGCCACTAGATAGAGCTGGTTCAATGAGCCACTAGATAGACCTGGTTCATTGGGCCACTAGATAGACCTGGTTCATTGAGCCACTAGATAGAGCTGGTTCACTGAGCCACTAGATAGAGCTGGTTCAATGAGCCACTAGATAGACCTGGTTCATTGGGCCACTAGATAGACATGGTTCATTGAGCCACTAGATAGACCTGGTTCATTGAGCCACTAGATAGACATGGTTCATTGAGCCACTAGATAGACCTGGTTCATTAGGCCACTAGGTAGAGCTGGTTCATTAAGCCACTAGATAGACATGGTTCATTGGGCCACTAGATAGAGCTGGTTCAATGAGCCACTAGATAGACCTGGTTCATTGGGCCACTAGATAGACCTGGTTCATTGAGCCACTAGATAGAGCTGGTTCATTGAGCCACTAGATAGAGCTGGTTCATTGAGCCACTAGATAGAGCTGGTTCATTGAGGAACTAGAGAAAGCTGGTTCATTGAGCCACTAGATAGAGCTGGTTCATTGAGCCACTAGATAGAGCTAGTTCATTGAGCCACTAGATAGAGCTGGTTCATTGAGCCACTAGATACAGCTGGTTCATATAGTCAACAGATAGAGCTGACCAATTGAGTCAACAGAAGAGCTGGCTCACTGAATATAATAAGATCTAGGCCGCAAAGTCATTAGAGCTAGCCCACATACTCCCTCACATAGAGCAGTCACCAGACAGAACAAGACTGGAGTCACCATAGATACACCCAACAAACCACTTAAGGCCTGCCCACTGAATCACCAGAGACACAGCTGGCAATCCTAGCCACCAGAGATAGAGGCAGCCCTTAATGCACCACACAGTACAAAATAATGTGGATATCTCAGGGCAACAAGCAAGAAAACCATTCCATACTAATAGATTTGATAGTTTTGTGATTGTTGTTGTACTACATGCCAGTCTAATCTATTTATACAAAATGTTATAGTGAGGTCAGTAATACAATTATCTAACCACTTAATGATGCTGAACAGTACAGGTGAGAAAATATGTACCCAGATATTTCCTATCATAAGCAGAAAAAAATCATACTAGCAATATTTAATCAAGGTACTAAGAAAAAGTAAGACTAGCTGAACAAAGCTGAGAATACAAGATGTTGTATTGGTTGTATTGGGGTTCAACGCCATTTTTCAACAATTTTTCAGTTAAATACGGCGACCGGTTCACCTAACCAGTTTTCCTGGACTGTATACTAACCAGTACTAACTTACCCTTCCACAAGGAGCCTCTCCACATATGGAGAAAAATCGACATTTTTGTCAAATTTTCATGGAAGGGTATGACCTGCCGCGACCAGGATTTGAACCCAGATCTCGGGCTGCAAGTCAAGCGCACTAACCACTGGTCCATGGCCGTGGCTATGAGAATACAAGAATCACTGTTGTAAAAGTGCTCTCATATCTGTCTTTACATTTCTACATTAAGCAGTTGACGAGACAAGATGACACTGGTGGTCATTTATTATTACAGGTTACATATTTGTCCAGTTGTTCATGTTGACATAACAATCTATGTGGTAATATTTCTCAGCATATATAAACCTGGTAACTGACACTGATTACATGTAGACACAGGGGCAGGTACATCAATATCTAACCCGCATGAGCTGGCACATGTAAGCACATTAGTCAGGTCAATCAAAGATCTAATCATTTATACACTGTTATCTGCAGAGTGTCATTATTGCCCAGTTTTATCACTAATTAGAATTGAATTTCCTAATGTATTTTCAATTATATGTGACATTATTTCAGAGGTGATCGAATCTCTCATCATGACACATACTGCAATAAACAAAGATGACCTTTTACATCTAAAATTGTATTAAGACTACAATGACATATTACGGATTACTGGTCATCAGCGGTCAGTATACTGACCCTGTCAAATGACTTAGGAGAAAGGAGTGACCACTGGTGTACATTCATACACAAACCACTGGATACATAATGTCTATCAGTAAACAAAAATAAAAACTTTGTAAATTAAAGTCACTGCATGTAGTCACAGATGGATTTCAGAAGAATGTGTAGAAAATAAACAGAAGCGAATCTTTATATAATGCTGATGATACTATAGATCATAATGACATCCATTTTTGTGCTTCGAATTATTTTTTTTAATGTAAAATGAAGATGAAGAACTTGTCAACTGTTAAGGCCAGGAGAAAGAGAGATGTGCTTATTGTTACCCAACTGACCCTATTTTTTTCAAACAAAACTTCAATATTTCCATTAGCAATATCCAAAGTACTAACATATCAACATACTAACACACGAAAACCTGTGAATTGTACCTCATATTCTCACAAAAGGATTATAGCGAGAGAGAGAAAAAAAAATAGAAAAAAAAGTTTTTCAACCAATGTACCCTAACCATGACTGATTTTCTCTAGCTTAAAAAGATATAAATTAAGAATCCTCAACTTAAGATTAGATTTAGTAGTTTGAGGATATCATAGGATGACTTTAATTAGACAAGCAACAAGCCACTGTTCCTAACGCTTATGTATAACTTCACTACAATGATACACAGCACAAAAAGACATTTATAAATAATTTGTTGCGAAACAAACCTCACATCAACGGACGTCACAATAATACCATGTGGAAGTCTTTAAACTGCCAAGCCTCTGTGGTAATTCTAGAAGGAATTTGCTAACATATAGCCTACTGTTTGCATAGTGTACTAAGAACATGCCGAGAATATTTGAGAGAAAACAACACTGAAATGTCATGCTATCTGCTCCCACATGTGCACACCAGGACTTCACTGTTTTGTACAATGAACATAAATGATGTCAAGTAAGGGTTATCACTAAGGACTGTAACGAATACACCAGGTAGTGAATACGAATAAATAATATATGAAAACGAATATGAATATTTATTCACAAATATGAATAATCAACAAAGTGATGTTTTACCAATAAACGAGTTATGGTTTTAATACATCTTGTGCAAACTTATTCAACTTATACAGTCATGTAAAACCTCATGATAAATTTACATGTGTAATTAAATGCATTAAATATTCTATTACAATTTTATTCCGAAATATTCTATCAAATTTTTTAAATAAAATTAATCATTTAATTGAATAAACTAGTGAGTGGAAAACAAAAATACATGTGTTATCTTACAGTATGCAGTAAAGAATGACAACCCTCAACACAGCAGTAATGTAGCCTTTCAAAAACAACTCTGGCCACTTTCCAGTAAAAACCATATAATATAAATACTCCCCACCCACCCCTCCAGTGCTCCCCCCCCCTTTCAAAGGGCCATAAACCTGTCCAAAGTAAAATTGATGCCTTACTCTAATCTACACATTATGTCAAGTAAGTCAGAAAGTTTGAAAAAGATCCATAAATATTAACTATCTACATACTTAAAAAGATATTTTATAGCATGGACTAGGTTTTATGATGCTGTACTATCAAGCCAGGTCACAAGTGTGACCCCCATCCCCTTTAAACAGACAAGCTGATTCCAGCTGGAGCCTGGGGAAATTCAATTTAACACTTTACTTAAAGGGCCATCCATTAAGACCACAGTCATGACTTCAAGGACAATATGATTAACAAATTGTAATATCTGAATGAATAAACGATATCCACAGTAATCATTATCTAAAATAGAGAACAAAATTGCTAGAAAACACAGAAATACATCCCATTGTCCCCTAGGATATAATTTTAACACTTCGTTGAACTGGACTTATCCAGACAAAAAGAAGGCATACCAACAGAAACTGGAATTTCACAGTAAAAAGTGAGGAAAGAAATTAAAAATAGAAATGACGCAGTCAAGTAATTGACCCTTGAAGTTTTCAGTACAAAGCTTATATAATTAGACAAGGGAACTGTAAATCTATCAAAGTTCAAAGGGGCTGACCTTTTATCAGCAACACCATTCACAAATTGCATGATTAGCAATTGTCTGCCTTGCATAATGAACCCATTGAGCAAAATGATAAATGATTTCAACAGAGGTCAACAGTTGAAGTTATTATCGTAAGATAACCATGTTCTATTATGCAACCATGGTCACCTTAACCTGACCAATGAAACACCATCTTTATTCAATCAAGGTAATCAATTACAGACCTGATTCAACATACACACTTGGGGTCTGTGATATAATGGCTTTTCAGAACAGAAATGACAAGTGCAGGGAGGCCTTGCCACTGAAAAAAAATTCAGATTAGAAACCGCAATAGAAATCATATAAAGAAGCGCTGGCCATACCTTTTTAGAAAATGACTTGGCAGTTGGAAGGGTAACAAATTTCAAACATCACAATAGATCAAAAGAAATGGTGTTTAACTGTTAGAATGATGGTGTGATAACCCTATAGACAACAACATCTATGCTTGTCTTTATTGGAGTAATTATCTAAACATCTCCTAGAAAGGCAAACAGAATGAAAGAATTGGACTTAATCAACATTTACTCAAATTAGTTTTCCCTCTTCTTAACCCCAGAATTAATTCCCTAGTTCTCTTTTTTAAAACCTTATTTCTTATTTACCTGCCCACCTTCCCATGCAGTGTTTTAATGACAACTATTTCTTGACAATCCTTAGACTGCTTTCCTTCAATTAATCCCCACCCCACAGCAACCAGTCTATAGAATTATTGTCAACCACCAGTGTATTAATTATGGATACAGCTTGTCCTGATGTCTTATCAGCTGGGTATGAAACATGAACTTTTCCCAATACAGACATAGGAGACATCCTTGTTGATGTACAAAAATAAACATATCAAACAGAACAGACTTACAAAACATCATGATTAATAAATATATCAATCATGTAGTAATTACTTGACATTTTCATATCGAGTATCTCCCATCTTGTTCAGAGTGACAGCAGCTCAAAGGCAACAGCTTGGATTAAGAATAAACATTAAGCCTGCTTCTTGAGCACAATCCACAATGCAACACATGCTACAAAGTCAATACTAATCAACATAGTCTAGTGCATCAGTGTCCACTAACAATTACTGTGAAGTAGATTTGAAAACAATAACCATGACACTTTCCCAGAAACTGATCATATTATTGGTCTTACCAGCACACTCGCATGAAGACAAAGATTGTCATCATGCATTAATTGCACCAGATTGAAGTATATATCATCAGCAGCTGCTTTGATCCTTTACACCAGCCCTTTGATTTATGTGATCCTAAGATGACACCATCTTGTACCACCATAACTATCCTTGTTGTTTTTATTCAGTTATCGAAGAACAATACAAAATTTAATGCAATTTTGGCAGGGGGGGTAGGGAAGGTAGTATTTTGGGCTAAGGTCAGATTTTTTTTATATTTTTTTAAGGAATCCATTTGCTTCTTATCTTTCTCTGATTATATACAACATACACAAGGAGTGAAGTTAATCTTCCCCCATTATCCCCCAAAATTTCTTTGGAAAAGTGACCACCGGTAGGTAAAAAATGTTTTTTAAAAATCTCATGCTCATATTGTAAAATATCATATGTCAGTCTAACACCACTTAGTATACTTTTTGAGTACTATGTATTTTGCATACTAAATATTTTTTTCAAATTTCCATCCAAAATGGGTCGATCAAAAAGAAAACTTTTTTTTCGCCTTGGCCAAAGATTACACTCACTGCTTTTGTACAACAGTTTATTAAAAAGCTGTAGCCTTAGTGGAAATAACTTGCTGCATTGTTGCACAGTACAATAGTTGGACCATAACAATGGGTGGCAAAATGATACAAGAACAAACATACAAAACAATGTGACATCTGACAAGCCATCATGACACCTATTATTGATGATCATGTTTCAAGGAGCATTTTCATTTTGCTAAGTAAATATACTGTGTGGGCTGAAGGTCTATCAAGGTCCTTAACCGAATGCTAAAGTACATTTACTTGCCACAGATTTTAGTTAACAAATATCGCAGAATAATTTGTACAAGTCTAAGTATTGTTATGTTATTTGTGATACAAGACAACTGTGTCAGAACAAATAAACAGGATACAAACATGAAAAAGTGAAAATTTAAATATGGCCAAATATGGCATCTAAGTCGAAAGCTAAGTGGGTTAAACCTTAATCAGATCTTATGACCGTGCTTTGAAATAAAATGTATGGTTCAAATAAAGAGTATCCAGTGCCCCTTATCCCCCCAAATACACTACATTTTGTATGTTTGTCCTACTTTAAAAAAATTCCCCCAGCAGCGTGTGGGTTTAACCATCCCCACATCCTTCCCCTTGTGTGAGTAACTTTCATTCTAAGTTGGCTATGTCCCTGCAAGCTGGAACATTACATTGCTCAAAATGATTCACTAATATAAAATCAGCTAAAACTTCCTACAATAAGAAAAATACCTATTCAATGAAATTTGAAATTTGTACATTTATTTATCACTAAAGCCAGTGCATTTAAAATCCATAAAAGTTGTATCATAATCTGATTCACTTAATGAAAATATATACGTGACATTCAAATGTTTCAATGAATTCTAAGTTCTATGTGAAAAGGATTAGAACGTATTATGAAACATTCATGCATTGTTTTTTGAACTGTGTTCAAGAGCTGTAATTGAATTCTACTCTTAATATGTGCAAAGACAGTTCAAGTACATTTTAAGAAATGTTAAATTGGACTTAAATTTTCATTCGTGAGATATAGAAGAAACAAAATGTATATGGAAACCACGACTGTGGGTGAGCCTCATTCCTTTCTCAAAACATTGAAAGGAAATTAACAAAAGAGACGATAAAAAGAAAAATACAGAAAGTTTAAAATAACATTTTAAGCAGTAATCAATATGACGACACTAACAAAAACATGTAACAGTAACATTTAAATTAGTTTGATAAATGTTTGTACTCTTTAAGAAATAGTGAATAGAACAAGATCAGTGATTAAGACTAGATGAGACGCCAAGATTAAAATAAAAAGCATCTCAAAAGAGCTGAAAAAAGTAGTCCTTTTTTCTAAAGAGACCATTTACATGATCACTGTCTGGGGTCAGTAAGCAACATTTAAAAAGTTGTAAGGTCAATTTGAATTTCAATGAACATGAAAATCCCCCATATAAAATATCACTATATAATTAAACCATCCCATTTCAGATTTCTATCATCAGACACGTTGCAAAAAGCAACCAACACAGTAACCTGACGTTGCATTTGATACATTGATACTGAATCAACCTATTAAAAACAGAGTGACCATAAATTATGAACAGTTATCTATAGAAAACTGTTAGTGCAAGTAAAAGATACCAACTGAAGAATTTCATTGATAAACAGGGATGATACAGGTTTTTGTCACATAAAAGGCTATCAGCGGAAGTGTGGGATAGTTAATGTTGTGTATGGTGTAGTGATTATGCATTGATAAGACACCCAACCATGTAATTATACATCCTCAATGACCCCAATTTACCCATAATGCAAAAACTGAGAAGTTAAAGGATCACAAACTTGTAACATTGAAAAGAACTTAAAACAAAAGAATCAAACTAAATTTAATTGAAAAGTTGGTATCAGGTAACAATGATGACAATTGTCCAGCCAATTTATAAGCTTGCCATTACAAAAACACAAATTAAAATTCTTCAAAAGCCTCTAAATCAAGTGATATATATTGGGATTCAAGAGTTGCAGTGCTACTTTTTAATTATGTTGTCAAGTGCACTTCAAAGTAGCCATAACTAGACGTAGATTAAAGATTAAAATAATCTACAACTAACTAATATGTTCTTTTCCATGTTAAGTAAATTCTAACATGAACTCTTCAATAGTGCGGAGAATTCAGTCAGATTGACAAAAAAATTCAATCAAAAGCCTTAAATCACTATAAAAATCTGAGCAAATAAAACACAACACTTTTTTTCACAAGGGGTTTAAACTGCATCAGAACATAGGAACCGGGCTTATGAAGGCAACATAGTTGACTTTAATGAATATTTTCATAATGAATCAACAGATTGTGGTGACACTGGTTGCTCAGTGACTGACAATAGAACAATCAGACTGATACATGGCTGTAGAGGGTGGATCAGTTTTTTCAAGCATGTTGTTGAAAGCAGTACATCCATGTTATTTTTCTTGGTACTTAGTTTAATCTATGATAACTTTTCTGCATGTCTGAATTCACTAATAACATTTGTAACAGGTTTTCTGCAAGTGAGTTAATTTAAAAGGGTACAAGTATATTTCAATAATCAACTAGCCTGCAGTGATCAATGAACATAAATCAAAACTTTAAATTCAAAACCAGATGACACATCCAGACATTCTGACACAGACATTGGTCATTTGCAACAGATGGAAAAAACATTGAGGACACTGTCCTCAAAGCACATTACAGACCACAATTTAATGTAAAAAAATACTGGCAAGACATGAATACAAGGCATGTAGGCAACATGTGTGAACTCTATTAATTAATAACTCCAATAGTTCCTTTGCTGTAGATGATTCCATGGTGGTACCGTCTGGGAGACTATGTTTTGTTCTCAAATTTTTGTATGGTCTTATGTGTTGGAGGATTTGGGGGAGGTAACATGTTCTGAGGTGTTTCTTTCCAGAGTCCTTTTCTAATTTATTTTCTAAGCGAATATCTTCAACAAAGGAAACCGTAACTGCTGGAGCACAGGTTGGTGTCCTTTCACATCCAGCCAGTTGATTTCAATATTCATATTGTAATGGTGAACAAATTTGCAGAATCAAAAAACCTAACCATTCAGTAAATAGTAAATTACGCACTCAAACCACACTAAAATGACCCTCATTTATCAACCAGCTTAAATTTGATACAAAGATATTCAATAAAAACAAACTAGACAACTACTGTCAGTGACCCATCTGATTGGAATTTCAGACTTATTAAAAATCACAGGTAGTCACAACAAAATGACACAAATCTGGAACCATTTTTTATTCAAATTTAAAAACTAAGTAATTACTGACAAATAAACATTTCCCATGGAGGAAAATCAGATACCTACTACTAGACTGATGATTAATGATGCATTAACACCAAATTAACCCTTAACTTCACCTAGAACCAGCCCCACACAAGCAGACAAGTCCATATGGTAGCCAGAGCCAAAATTAATGTCTGTATCACAAGAGAGCCATAGGACAATAAGATTCTAGTTAAATATGCAAAGGATAGCAGCATAGTTCATGACCTCAAATATATGACAGTACAGCATCTAAATTGTTGATTATTATCAGTAAAATTTAATGCTTGCCCATCACTGAAAGTTTGTAGCCATAAATTAACAGGCATTAAAATGCAACCACAGGCTGGCTTAAATCTAATAATCATCAAGTGAGGTTAAGGGAATTCAAAGTGCAGAGAAGCCAAGTGCTATAGGAGCACAGAATCTGTGGCAATTATGTTACATCAGAAGGAGCGGGGTCAACCAGGTCATCACTTTAATATCATCAGTAGTCAAAGAGAATGCCATCTAGTGGGTGTTTAACACTGATACAAATGTCAGCGTTCTGATACCAGGAGAGTTAATGAAATTTAAAATATGGGTTTTGGAACACCTGTGCTGCAAGTATACACCGACAAGACACAATAATGATAAAATGTGAATGGACTACTACCCAAAGAACAGATTTTTGTAAAATTGCACTCAGATAATATATCTATCTTGAGCTGTTCTCCAACAAGGGCTACTCATTACGACTTCAAATTTCTGTAAACAGCAGAAAAATCTGTGAGTTTTGTTGCTTTTCATTCCAATGTGTTATACTGAAATGGTAACCCAGCAAACAATGATCAAGAACTGGGAATTAATTCTACTATTTTAGTTGTTCCAGAATTTGAGAAGTTCTTGGACCCAGATTCTTGAACTAGTTTAGTTCTTTAACACCACACAGACTTTAATCAAGTTGTTCTTGAACATGTAATACAACAACTTGTGATACAAGAACTTCTGGTTCAAGAACTTCTGATTCATGAACTTCTGGTCCATGAACTTGAGATTCATGAACTTATGAAACATGAACTTGCGATAAATGAACTTGTGGTACAAGAACTATTCGTGTGGCCACTCATCTTGTCTTAGCAGACAAAGAAAATGCATTTTGGGGATGTGAAACTTTTTATGTTAACCTTGAACAATACATCCTGAAAAATAATGATAAAAGGGTGGTCAAGCACTTTTTGAGTATTGACTAATGTGAATGAAAGCCACAACCTAATGATTGTTCAATTAATATACTGTTTGCTGAATAGCTTATCACCTAAGATAACATGCAGACTTTGTTTTTTTTAGAGATAAACACTCATATTCCACGTAATCGCAAAAAAGTGACGAATCAAAACTGCTGATAATATCCTGGTTTGTATACATGACGGAAACTGAACCTTGAAACAAATTGATCTTTTTCTATAAGTTAAGATGAACTGACAATCTAGCTCCTTGATGTATTTTTTATCATCAGCAAAAATACATTTTAATAAGTGTATCTTTATATAGAGATCAATATTAATCAGGCATGTAAGTATCAGATAGAATCAATACAACCATCAATACTCTAATTAATCAGAATATCTTCACAAGACACTTGACCTTAAAGCACTTATCGTAATTAAACCCAAGATTAAATCATAATTTGTTCGACAAACAAATTTCACTTTCGTCAACTGGTTTTGCACGTCAACTGGTTTCGCGCGCTTATCAGTTTTATTTCAGATGTTAAGACTTAATATTGAAACATGATTATTCCTAGAAGCAGAGAAGAAACTGATGGCTTCATGAAACAATCAATGTTTTGTCCTCCATTTTTTGTGTGGTCATATGTGTTGGCTGGGTGGGTTTTGGATTGGGGGATTTGGGGAAAAGTAGTATTTAGAGGAAGGTGGGCTGTTTAGTATGTTTTTTTCTCAGAATCCTTTTCTTACCTATAGGTTAAGCATGAAAAAGGCAAGTCCTTTGGAAAAAATTTTGCCAACTGCATCTACAGAATACTTGTCTGTCTGGAGACTATCACATTCTCATAATGTTTCACAAATACAGACTGCAATGACAGATGAATGAATGACTTGATTTTTTTTTTCTTTTTATAAAAATGAATAGTAAGTAAGTCATCGCAATGTCTCAAAACAGCATTATGAAATGATATACATATGTAAACAAACTAGCTCAGTCTGTTTTGTGTTTTGTTTGCATGTTAATGTTGCAAAAATCATTGTCTTTTTTACATTTGAGCATACATATGTAAACAGACAAGATCATGATCCACAAATCTTGGTTATGATGATTGTACACACTCGATTTTTTGTTTAGATTTGCGATTTCCAGAGTATTCAGACACTTGCCCCCGTGAGTCCTTGCATTATGACAATTGTGTTCTTCTTCTGAACTTGGCCATGGTTTTAGGGGTTTGTAAATCATGTCTAAGCATTTTGTCTAACTGAATACTCATAACATGCGAACAAAATATAATAAAATGTACATTTTACTATCCTGGAGAGAATCTACGTTTGTTTCAGAAGTTTATCAGTTACACAAAATCTGGACAAGATCGCCAGTGTAAAATAGTTTATCATTAAGTGCTGCACTTAAATCTGACCATCATGAACTCTTACAAAAATGTCACCAATTACTATACCCAGACTATAAACTTCGTCAAATATAATACAAATTTAATCTCTGTTTATTTTACCCCGGCTATGTGACATTACATGACCGTGGAAACTTTTATGTCAACAGTCTTACACAATGAATGACCCACTCTCATATCCGGACAGCTACTTCCTGTCAAATTATTTGCTTAAATTTACAAGTTTTTACAAGGGGCAGTTACATAAAGGTAAATAAATCCTCCTCAATATCAATCACATACATATCTAGATTGAGTAATATCTGGCTTGAGAACTTTTCAAAGGAAGGGCCATTTAATTGAATGAGAGACAATTAGGGAGTCATAAGTGGGATAATATTTGATAACATAACCTAGTAATGGGACATTCTGACTATGTCTTCACAGATGTAAGGTCCACTGAACATCACACCATAGAAGTGTTACTAAATTTAATGCTAGCTCTATTTTTTTCCTTTGTGAATGAAACACTTAATTCAATCAGAATGCTACAAGAATACCCAGCAATTAGAGCTACTTCCTATAGACCTCATGGCTGTCGGTAACCTAATACAACCTTGATAATTTAATACATATTAAATTGGTCAAATTACTAGACACTAAAGTGTCAGATTGGTATTCTTTCAGACAAATTTTAAAATAAATCTTAATATCATTATAATTAATATTTTCTAAATAACTTGACCTTGTCAATTAAAGTGCGCCTACACTTTTGAACGAAACTAGAATTTGAACATTTGCCATTAACATTTTTACAAAATTAATTCTTCTATCAATAGATTAACACATTCTAAACTAGCAAGCAACTGTAAAAATAGGTATGACATATTTTACATTTTTCTCATGAAAAGATCTGTTGATATCACATAACTATACAATGAGTAAATATACAAATCAAGAATAGATCAAACGATAAGTTCAAAAATAGGACAAAATGCTCAATCAACCTGAACATAGTTATCAATTAAAAAAAAGATTATTTTAAAAAATAAACAAATTTAGCGCTTTTAAATTTCACAACTATTTGCAAATATCTTACAATGCATAACACCTATAAATAGTTATATGAGTTAAACATATATTTAGAAGTAAAAACTCCAACAGTCAACAAAACAACATTTTAACCAGGTTTTATATATTATACTTTGACAAAATTCCAAACAAACTTTAAAAGTCAGCAGTAACTTTTATTACTGCATATAGTCAGTCGAGTCAGTAGAATACATGATGTAAAATGCACTCTTCTGCTTGTATTTGAAAACTAAATTTCAAGGCAGGAGCAAGATTTCACAAAACAGTTGCCCCAACAGCCATGTAAGTTCCTGAGTATCATTATTCCTAGTGATGCTCCTTAGTCAGTCAAGAAGGGAAGAAAAGTGCATAGACCAGTATGTTGTATTATCGCGATACTGACCACACTTTTGATGGTAGATTTTGAGTTCCAAGTTTGTAACATTCATCCCATCTTCTGCTAAAAATGTAACAGAAAAAGCAGACATCCAGGGCTTTTTTTCACAGATAGGGGAAGGGGCCTTTTTTTCTTAAATTGGGGAAAATATAATGTGGTATTTCTGCAACAAAAGAGAAGAAAAAACTTGATGTAAATTGATTTTTAGGCGAAAACTGCATGATTTTAAAGATTTTTTCCTGAGAAGAAGACACCTATGAATGGCCCCAACAATAGAGGGAAAAAACCCTGATATTAATCAAAATTCTTTCTGGCAGTGGCAATGATAGATGATGTGAAAAGCAACATTGATCTTTGATGCAAAAAGATGTGAAATTCTACAGAAGTGAGTGAAGCAGGGCTTTCCCTAGGTTTTCTTATTTGGAAGTCCCAGGTAGGGTGTCGTGATATGCCAGAAGCGTACCACGATATATTGTGATACCCTAACACAGTAATGCAATAAAAAATATGACTGCATATTCTTTTTGATTGCAAACTTCTTAATTCAACTTTCCAAAACAGTAACAGTGAATGGGTACTCTGACCCTAACATACCATGGAGTGTTTTTTGCTTTTTTGTCTCTGGTTCTCTTTGCAAAAATTCAATGCAATAGACTGATCAGCTGCGCCTACTTTCGATTATACGCTTGGATTGTGACATTCAATTTGCCATTTTAAGTTCGTAGTTCCACCACCATTTTTTACTGTTACCTCGCAATGTTGACAAACAGAAACCCCACAATGATTTTGTTAAGATTTGGTATCAAACTTTAACCCAAAATGTTTCCAAAGTTCACTTTTAGCTTTTTTGTTCACAACAATTTCAAAAATCTTTTTGTGTCTACCATGATGTTTACTTTCTACTCCTCTTCAGAGAACAATTGGATACACATGATAATCATAGGCATAAGGGCCTGCGTAACCCGGAAAGATGCCCAACTCGATTAAATTTTTGGAACTAAATATTTTAATCAAGCAAACCACAGGAAATTTCATGAATGACAGGAAATTTCATGAATTTCTTTTTGCAAATGGAAAGAAAGTGGGAATATGATGCTAAAATACCAATACGTTGATTTAATATTGTGGTACAGTACCGTTCAGCAGCATATTGCAATATACCAATAAACCAGTACATCATGACACCCCTAGTCCCAGGACTCTCATGCTTGCCATTTTGGGGGTCCTAGGTAAATTTTGTCGTTTTATTTATCTTTTCAGTTTCAATGAATACCTTAACAAATGACACTGATCGTTCCGATCATCAAAAAGTTTTCTGTTTTTAGTACAATACAAATCAATTTCATTATTATAATTATTATTAATGTCTTTTTTACAGTTTCCCAAAGCGGAAGTTTAGGATTTAGATGCAGACGGTGGGATCGAAACGCCCAACACAACATGAATTGTTCTTCCAGTTGTTTTCCATTTCAATTCGTTCATTTTGACAACAAGCAAAACACTTTACTTCCTTATCTCACAAATATCACTCCAACACTGATTTCAGGAAAAGTGAAATGTTAATTTTACGGATCCCAGGGACACATATATTAGTTGACAATGTGGGTCTTGGACAAAAAGTTGCATCAGCGACACAGGTTTTCTGCACCTGGGAAAACCTTCGCAAAGATAGAAACAACCAAACTTTCTACCAAACATCATTTTGTATCTAGTCTTCCTGCAAGACAACTGCCTTTCAAAATGTTTTACATCCCTGGGACTTATTATAACTAACTTAAATGCTAATTAATGTTAAGCCAAATTTTGCAAACAACAGATCAATTTTATCAGTCAGCACTGGTGGGCAAAACTACAGTCATGTGGACTGGGGAGGTGTAGCTAAAAATATACATTACAGATACAAAAGGGTTTTCCTGAAGTGAATTGGACAGGAAAATCACTTTTAATTCATTAAGGATAATAAGAAGTCATTATCAAATAGGAAACATGGGTTCAGTATGCCAATATCCCTTTTAAGTGGACATATCATCAGAAATGGTACAGAATAATACAAACTATTTCATGTACTACAATTCTGGAAGATAATGAACACACTTCACACAATAACCATTAGGTTAACCTCCACAGTTATAATATATAAGTGTTTGAAGAGTTTATAGTAAACCACAGTCACCAAAAATCAAGAGTTCCCTGCTATAAAGTAAAACATCAAAAGTTAAGAAAAAAATATGACTTTTACACACACAACATAATCAATACATTGACAGTGAATTGGAATACATGCATTGATCATCTTGTCAATTGATCCAAAGACGATCATCAAACAATATTGGAAGTTAAATCATTCATTTCATTTGATCAAATGACCTAGTTTTTTACTGCCTTGTGTCAAAATATCAGAATGAACATTGATTTCAGAAGCCATGTTTCACAATGACAATAATGCAAAAATGTGGCTCCTTGAGAAGTAACAATGACTTGATTTGATCTATGTTTTTTACTCAAGATGACCTGGTATCAATCTTGACCAAGATTTCCTTTCACATCCTGACAGTCCCCTGCAAAACACAGTTCTCATGATTAAGAACTGTTCATGAATTGTTCTAGAATATTAAGAACAGTTCAAGATCTGCTCTTGATGGTTGTTCAAGCACATTTGTACCTGATCTGTTCAAGAACACAGTTTAAGGACAGTTCTTGAATTTTCTAAGAACTCATAAAGTTCTTAAATTATCCTTGAAATGTTCCTTGAACATTTTAGGAATTGTTCATGAAAATTAATGTTCCTAAAATATCCCACAACTGTTCTTAAATTATATTAAGAACAATATAAGGGAAGTTCAAGAACATTTAAATTCCTGCTATTGGTCTTGAATTCATTTTAGAACAATTTATGAACAGTACAGGATTTCTAATGTTCTAGAAATGTTCTACAAGTGTTCTAAAATTTATCTAAGTTATTATAAAAAGACATTTAAATGTACCAGTAAAATACAAGTTCAATATCAGTCAAAACATTAATTATTACATACATTATTGGAAAGAACATATTGTACTTAAATTTCTAAATTTGTTTTCATAACAGACCCGCAACTTTTATTTAAAAACTTATATTAAGACACTTGTATTAATTAATGCACACCGTATGCCGTGATCAACGGAATTTACAGTGAGTCCACTTTCCATTATAAATTCATTTTTCACTTTTGAATTAGACTTTTGCATACTACGTTTAGTAATATTTCTTGAATAAAAGTTTACACTGTACAACTTTAACTATACATCGCAATATTGCCAACTTGTTGAACTGTTCACAAATATGGGTGACGTTAATTGTATGTTGCAGATGATATGGAACAGTCATTTAAGTACAGTAATAGGCTACCATCAAAATGTCACTACCATACTATTTGAGTACAATATCTTATAAATGTTCTAACTGTATTACAAGTCCTTAAATATCAGCTTTAAAATTAGAATATCCATCATAAGATTAACAGATCAGGAATGGGGCTAAAAAAGCGGAATTTAGTATATATCTTTGGACAATGGGCGCATCTTTTTTGCCAGAATAAGGACCTTACCTTATCACTGGTTAACAGGTCACACCAGAGTATAAGACACAAGTAAGAATGGGGGGGGGGTTGTGGGGAAAAATATAAACATATATATATATTTAAACATGATTATTTTTTAGCAAGGAAAATTAGATTAACATTATATGAGATAGTTGTTTCAATATGCATTCGATAGATATCATCAGGTAAACAAGTAAATTCAATGTGTCCCTATTTTGTCTGTTTTTTGTCATCAAAATAATTGGAGCAGTTACCAGTTTACCAGTTTTATATCAATTTCATCAACTAAGAGGAATGTTAGCCCTAATAAGGTAAGAAAATAGTTATTGCTAGGGCCCCACTTTTTTCCAGCATGACATAAGTTTTTGTTAATGGGTGGGACAAAATTGTCCCCACTAATTTTGATTTTAGAATGAACCTTGGAAGTGTCAATTTTTAATAGGAGTTGGGAATAATAAAAACATCCATCATTTGTCTGCTGTGGTGGACATCAGGATCAGTTAAAAAGGGAGAGCACATTCATTTTTTATCATAATAAATACAAATTTAATATAAGACCCTGAGACATCAAAGCAAACATTGGCTCACAGTGATGTTTTAAACAAGACCTTTCATCCACATATAGCAAGAAAATAGAGGAAATACACGTTCTGGTGTGGTAAATAATGACTGTAATTGGTGCTTTCAGTAAATGGCAAATTTCACTTTCATTTTCAATGGTATGCATAAAAGGAAGTAGTTTACATGTTAATATTTTAGTCATTCACTCATTTACTTCACAGAGAACAATCCCACATATTTTTAATGCAAACATAATGACTGTAGTGTAAATGGCAATTAATATCAATTATATATATACATACCATGGACATAAAGGATCATTACACTAAAACAACCACGCTGTTGCACTTTGCATAATCCAGAATAACCCATTTGCACTAATCCAAGGTCAGCATGCAATGATTTTGGACAAGTTGATATTTCATAATACATACTACATGATTGTTTAAAATTTGTACCATGAACAAGTATAAAAAGGCAAGTACTTAGTCAAGAACCTAATTACACCAAAACAGCCACTAGAACGACCCTTTTTTCTCAGATTTTGTGACATGACCCAAACCTATTAAAGAGTAAATATTGTGTGAAAATGGCTATATCTGGGAACTTAGGCACTAAATGTACTACAAATACAAATTATTACATTATAGCAGATAAATTTACCAAGGCTACCAGTGTTTTTTGTAGGACTGATTTGAGGCCAAAATTTGGCCCTGACTCCCTGTCTGAAAGTATGTTTTATGCATTATAATCATAAAAAATTCCCCTCTACTTGAATTTTATTTTTTCTTGGAGACATTTCTGATAAAAAGATCTATAAATTGACCACAGAATTGCTCTATTGCTTATAACCCTCAAAGTTATCCCCCACCCTGGCTTCAAAAGCATTAAAAAACATGCTGTTGCTAGGACCATTCCTGCTAATGTTATTGTTACCATAAATAGTTATCCTCAAAACATTCAACAATGTCATCTTAGATAACACCTGTATTCAAATGTTAACATGGCCTACAATGTATGATTGAATAAGTTACTTGTGGAATATCTAATGTTACTGCTAGGTCAGGATAAAACTGGGTTATATTAACATATTAATGTTCCAGTAACGATCAGGCGAATCACATCAATGATAAAACTTTATCTGATTCATAAAATCATACACTATTATAACCCAGTAATATCATTGAATGTTGTTGTTCAATGTCAGAGTCAAACATTCCTCTATTTATATAAATATACACATCAATAGAATGATAACAGATCTTGAAAAAAAGAAGCAATTTCCAAGCAGCTGGAAAATTGAAATGGATTCACTGTTGCATTATGTTGCAGGTAGATATTGTATAAGATATCTGTTAAATTATAAAATACAACAATAGCGACACATTGTGTAATCAATGCAATATGAACATGACCATATTAAAGTTGATATTGTACATTATCATCGTAATAATCAAAATGAAATTATCCCACTACATCAAGACATGTTGTATTCAAAACAGCAGCTGAAATTCTACGTAATTTATCAGCGATGCTCTTCGTAAAATTGCCTTGCCCAACCCATTCATGATAAAAGTTCTAAATTAAACATCAAATTTATAAAGTATTGTTTAAGATTAGGTGAAGGACACTTGACAAAGATTTATCAAGTAATTAAGGGCTAACAAGGTGCAGCATCATACTTCATCTTTGTTTGTTTATCAATGGAGAGGGCTGATAAAGAAGTATCAAAGTCGACTCCCTCATCTCAAACGATTTTAAACTAGGGCAACAGGTGATTTGTCAAGGTATTTCAACCAAATTAGGGGCTATCACTAGAGGAATGTAGGAGTTAAGGGTCTTCAACGTCTGTAGCTATTTGAAGCACTGATACAGGCAATACATGTTCAGATATCTTTCTACTCAGGGATTACATTATCCTGGTACAAAGTTCTTCTTGTAGATACTGACTGAAGAAAACAGTGTAGGAGGGATGTAAAGTGCTTCAATTTTATCAAGTGATTGTGGTGAAAATAAGATGCTGAAAGAAATAAATGCTGAATCACTATGTTTCCTATAAATATCAGATAAAACGAGATATTATGATGTAGTAGGTGACTTAAAGTTTATAAAAGTGCTTGTTTCGTTATATATTTTTTCATTTTTTATTGTTTATTAATTTTTCAATATATATTTTTATATGCTTTCAGAGAAATCTTGCCATCCTGATTGTGCCTGTCCGGGGCAATTTTTAAAACTGACTTAAGTCAACAACTGAAATCATGACACTTGTGGTGCTTGAGCTTTCAGCTCCAGAGTGAGGGGCAGGTGGAGCACAAAAATACTGCTTTACCAATCTCTTTCCAGAGCTGTTGTTGATTACCCTTCACATACATCTCTGTCAACATATGAAAAGTAGTTCAAAAACATGTGACCGAGTTTCCCATAGTTTCTATCGATACTCAAATGCATGCTTTTGTTTTTCCTTAATGTGCATTCTGTTGTCATAATTTTTCATGATTACATTTTCAAGTACCTTGTAAAAGCTGAGACATTGACAGAGATGTATATGAGGGATAACAAACAACATTAATTCCTGATAAAGATAGCTGCTTTACAGGAAGTGTCTAAAATGAAAACCAACAATTATATTGCGTCAGTGCAAATCCCCAAAATGCCATTTCACTAGTACTGCATATAGTTCTATAGTAATGCATATTTACATAAAAATATTTAAATAAATGATATATTTCATATTGATAACCATTATAAAATCATAATACTACACAAAATATAAATCACAGCTATGCAAAACTTAATTCAGTATACTAAACAAAATACCACCATATACATGTAGAAATGGAGGGAAAAATAAGTTTATTTACAAACAAAAATATTGTCAAGCAGGATAAGTTAAACTTAGTCACTGTTTACATAAGAGCTTAACCAATAATATCAACATAGTACTTTTCCCGCCAAAAACAGAGTTTATTTTTATTTTTATCAGTAAAATCATACACCATAACGTACCCAGATATCATGTTTACAATTTTATTCATAACATTCTGTTTTAGGACATTCAAAGTATCTATTAAACCATAAGACACCAACGAAGTGGAAAGTATGATCCAAATTCTAAACTAGGTAAGAAAAAAAAAACGTTAAAATTATGGTGGTTTTAGATTTCATAAGTTAGCGTCAAATCTGTTATTATCCTATTTTCTTCATGAATTATGAAAGGAATGAAAAGGTTAGAGGGTGTAAAGAAAAAAAATATACAAACAAACAGCAATTTAATACATTTCCGCCTTTTGTACATAATAGGAAACACAATCGACCAAAGGTTAACCAATACAGGGTTGAAATAGTCCCATTGTTGGGAGTAGACATTGAGTAATTAGTTAGCTCCATTCTGTGTGAGTTAATTAACATAAAACGTTGGCGGGAATAATTTTTGAAGTTCTTTTGTTGTGTAGTGTGCAAACAAAAATAGATTATTTTAACAATAAAAGTTCAAGTCAATTAAGCCAATCAAAACTTCTGAGTCACTCAAGCCCAAATTTCTTGTCATAGTATAGTAAAATAATCATATTGTCAACATTAGTTTTTCAAAGGCAGTATTTCTAACTTGACCCTGTTTCTGACAATAATTATTTGAAGGCTAGCTTTACTCATGGAGTATAGCATAAAATTTGAGCTAAAAGTCAGACAATTCAAATAATGCAAAATTAAAAAAGAAATTTGGACTTAATTATTACATTATGATTTATAGCACTTCCATTAAATTGAAAATCCCAAAAAATGTAAAAGCACTATTTAGAACTGAACTTAACACAAGCATGCTATATACATAAAATAGACACCTTAAAAAGGGATATGTGAGCATATTTAGAGCATACAAATACAAATTGACCAGACCTGGTTCATGTCAAGGAGTTGGCATTAATTCTCTTCACAATACTGTCTGTCAAAATCACACCATGATCAGACTAAATAGAAATAAAATGACCTCATACACAGTAAGGAATTCATAATCGGATAGTCCTATCTAGATCTCTATGTCAATGAAAAATTCGAAGCGTTTAAAAAGCACATCAAGTTCACACATAGTTCAAATAAAAAACATTGGATGGCATAAATTTCTAGGCCACACATACTCTGAACTACCTATAACCAACTGAACCTATACTGTACCGGTTACTCTTTCTGCAATACCCCCACCACATTCCCGTAAAATATATTTAATTTTAATGAATTTTACTGCTATTTAAGAGCCCATTCATTCATGCAACATGCATAGGAGGGGTGAAGGCAATTTGCTTTAATGGAACACTTCATACAAGACATTAATTTCTCATAGACTTACAGCCATAATTTGGTAAATTCTCATCACAAATAACATTAGCAGCCCAGCTATTGTATCAAGGTGGTTTCATAATTAATACAAAATGGCTCGACACTTGGCATAAGAGACAAGCAGTATTTAAGTTAGTACAGCTAAAATAAAAAGATGCTAAAATTCCTAAAGACTTAAAAAATTATGTTGTTTAATTCAAGAGGTTTATTAAAATTTAAAATAAAGTATTAAAATGTGTAATAATTCCAACGTGATGAAATCATTTTTGTTGATAATCCCATTAACTTGCACTTTGATTTCAAATTAAGTTTTCACAATGTGTTTTTGCACAATGGAAGCATACATCACTGGGGTTTAAAGTTGCCCCAAACAGCCAGGGTCATCTGGCAACTTTCTAGCTTGAATGGTGGAGAAAGACCAGGTGTATACTGACCTTCAGAGGCTAAATTGACAGCTACCTCACATGTGAAATTTGGTACTGAGTGGGACTCAAACTCACGGTGGTGAGGGGTTAGTGATTACTAGTCAGAGACCATAACCACTTGACCATGGAAGTCCCTTAGAGCATATATCCATATAATTTGCCCTTGGCATTTTCTGTGTGGGACCCCCAAAATCCCAAGGGACCCCTAAAATGTTGGAGATGGAAGTCCCGGGCACACTCACTGGTGAAAAATCTTAGGGAAAACCCTGTACATCAAATGTATGAATTCCAGACAAAAGGAGAATTAGGGTGAAAGGTTACACACTTTTAGGGAGTGGAATGGTACACATTTTCATCCTCAAAATAGCTGACCAATTGACCCACTTGTGAAGAACAATAGGGCAGAGGCAAAGTGATGTTGTCATCGCTAACTTCAACATGTAAAATCAATTTTGAGCAAGTGGACACCTGGGAGTTACCTTTCAGTGCTTACAAGAAACCAACAGTATGTCAGATTTAATAGTTTTCCCATTTCAAGTTCGACTCAGATGTGGTAGACAAATGAGTTGGGATGCAATATCTTAAACCAAAAGTTTCATTTACAAATATGCCATTACAAAATTTGGATAAACAGGAAAATTTTAGCTCCATGCAGTGGAAACAATGAAAATTAATAACGTCCGAACTTGCAAACCCCACCCAGAAATTCCAGAACAAGCTGGAAAACTTTCATGCAGATTTTATCATCAAAATGACTGTGAAATATGGTCAAGCAAAACAAAACAAAGTAAAAATTTATGTATATTCATCATATTATAATACAAATATAAAAAGCTTAATTGCCCTACCTGATGTTTCAGCACACTGATTATAATTCCATCTGTTTTAGTATACACATTTTTTGCTCCTTTATGAAATATATTACTTAAATACACAGAAATTAATAATTCACTTCTTATTCAAACTTCACACTAACTAAAAAACACTTTATAACACAAAAAACTTCTCCACTTAACATTGCATTTCATCCAATCATTTCATAATCCTCAATTTGTATGACAATTTGTAGTTATTTTCCTTAACTGCCTGGTTCCTTTCTGTGTCACTGAAAGCAGACGGAACATATAAAATTAAGAAAATGGGAAACACACAATTCTATCATTCAAACAAAATGTAAAATTTCATTTAAAAGCTGGACCCTAGTTTGGTTCTCATTTCAGTATTTAAGTCTAGCACAAATTCAGACAGACAAACCATTCTTGGCTTTTTGCGACTACAATGGTGAATCATGTATAGTTGCTGCATACTATTTCTAAACCAAAAATGAACATTTCACGATTTTGCAGAAAAATTTTCAAGACTCTGAATGTTTTCTAGTAAAGATGCAATAATGGCTAAAGATAAAGTCTCCCATAAACGGAACAACAACAATCATACACTAGATAACATGGGTACAATCATTATAAGCAAGACTCAAGTTTTACAAACTTAGTGTTTGTACTTGCATCAGATATTGATAATAACATTTGTGTTTTGCACAATAGATTTTGGATATTAAAACGCAGCTGTCTTTGCAGGAAAGTTGTATTTTTTCTACCAAAGAAAGCAGGGGGCATTGAATAGGAAACATTTGGCAATTTTCTATTTTTAATTGAACATTAATTGACAGTAAAGATTTAGACAAACAAAGGGAAGCTAAATTTTGCTAACTCAAATAAAAAACATGAGTGCTCCTAAGTCAGCAATCTTGACCAAAAAGCCAGAGAAAACCCTTGTTTTTGAAGAAACTGTTCATTATAGTGGAAAATGATGGAAGGCCCATTTGTTCAATTGTTTGAAATGGGTATAAATCTAGTAGTTTGAATTATCTAAGCCAATAGCTGAACCTGATCAGACAGTACTGACTAATGCAATCAATGGTGGACTGTGGTTAATATAAACATATGATTCTTCATACTCATGGTCCAACTGGTAAACCAGTTTATTTTGACACAGGCCAACTTAAGCAAGCCTTTTTTCGTAAGTTCAACCATAGAAATACAAGTAATAAAACCATTTGGTATAATTACAAATATTCCGAGGTCTATATATTCATGGGCAGCTTGCCTGGTTCCCAACCATTCCATACATAGTTCAAATCTGAAGATTACAAGCAATATGAAAGAGATTAAAACAAGTCACATTCTGCCTAGCATATAATTATATTAACAGAATTTACCGCCAAAAACATTATAATTCACCTTTGCCCGAGGTCTGATCAGTATTGTATACATTTTTTATCCTAAAAGTATGGATTAAATTTAATCTCAGCTAAAAATGCCATAATGATTAGGTAACTGTTTTGTCTGGGGTGTTATTCTAGAGAAAACAAGATGAACGGGCGACTAATATGGCACAAAAGCATTAACAAACGTCCAGCAAGAAGAGCAGGGAAAAAGTTAAGTCGAATATAATCCTGCTTTAGGGTAACACAAATTGTAGTCAAATTCCAGGGTTATTTATTACTAACATTTTTGGAGAGTTCAAAATGAAATACGTCAGGGAAAGCTTATATGACTTCAGTGAAACAGAGTTTTCTCACACAATTTTTATGGTATTCAAACATAATAAATGAACAATATAGAATGGTCAGTTGACCAAACTAGTACTTCAGGTTACCAAACTGGTATAGTAATCAACTAACTACTTCCCACAGTTAAGTGAGATCAAAAATGGGAGATCTAGGTGAAGTTTGATGGATTGCCTTCAGTCAAAATGGCAACTAATGAAGATCTGTCTTAACAGAGTCTCAAATTTGTGGTCTCTTGGTTTAAATCCCTGCCCCATACCATTTGAGTCTTATTGTATAGGTTCACAAAACCAATCAATACACACAAGATGAAACTATCATTCCCAAAAGCATTTCAGTGAATGTTTGGTAAGATAATAACCCCTGCGAAATTTTTATGAACAGTTCAAGAAATATTCTAGGATTGTTCAGGTACAAAAGCACATGAAATGCCCCTGAACATTACCAGAACAGTTCAGGTACATTTTAAGAAATGTTAAGTGAAACAAATCTTTAAGAACATAATGTTCTTTAACTGTTCTTGAAGGAAGTTCAAGAAATGTTCTTGAACTTTATTTCAAGAACAGTTCTGGAACAAATGTTCTTAAAAAGCTCAAGAACTACTCAGGAACTGTTCCAGTACAGCAATTCTTAAACAGTTCAGAAAAAGTTCTGTTTCATTTAACATTTCTTAAAATGTTCTTGTACAATTTAAGAACATTTCTTGAACACAAGTTCAAGAACTACTCAGGAACTGTTCCAATACAGTAATTCTTAAACAGTTCAGAAAAAGTTCTGTTTCACTTAACATTTCTTAAAATGTTCTTGTACAATTTAAGAACGTTTCTTGGACACAAGTTCAAGAACTACTCAGGAACTGTTCCAGTACAGTAATTCTTAAACAGTTCAGAAAAAGTTCTGTTTCACTTAACATTTCTTAAAATGTTCTTGAACAATTTAAGAATGTTTCTTGGACACAAGTTCAAGAACTACTCAGGAACTGTTCCAGTACAGTAATTCTTAAACAGTTCAAAAAAGGTTCTGTTTCACTTAACATTTCTTAAAATGTTCTTGTACAATTCAACATCATTTATTGAACACAAGTTCAGGAACTACTTAGGAACTGTTCCAGAACAATACATGTAGTTCTTACAGTCAAAGGAAAGATCTGCATCATTTAACATTTTTTTAAATGAATAAATCATAAAAAAATCACCATATATACTTCCCCAATGAAAATTTCAAGAACAATAAATAAAAGTTCCAAAATTCTTTTTAATGTGAACATCTATCTTTGGACTAGTGAGGATATTAATATACATAAATATGAACTTTTAAAGCATACTAGGTACATAAATGATATATAAATCATGTATTAAAAATATTTACATAACAATTATGGATAGCATATTTACATAATACAATGAAAACAAGAAAGATCTTCCATATTAGTAATAGCCGAGTAAGTCCTCAGAATGTATTGTCTTCCTAATGAAAGCATCAAAACAAAATTGCTGTCAACAAAAATAGACTTTACTGTTAACAAATTGCCTCTAAAGAGAATTATAATGCTAAGTATACATTGATATGCACAAATTCCACATGTATAGTGTTGTATCTAGGCTGAAAAAAGGGCAGGGTACACAAGATACTGGGCAGGGCACTAAAGGCCGATGTGGGCAGTGTGTGCTTTGAATCAAAGTTTGATAAAATCTATTAAGTCTGGTTTTGTTTCTTATCATAAATAATGTACATGCAGCTAGGTAAATGGTTTTATTAAAGCTTATAATGCAGGTTAAGTAATCTAAAAAAGTGGAAAATTAACTGAATTACTGCACGGATTTATTAGTAGAAAATCCATTTGCATATTCAGACTTAGGTGGCAGTGATTAGGGCAGCGTGGGATTGTTAAAAAGCGCATGGCAGCCCGCCCCACTATTCCATGCTAGATACAACACTAATGTATTTAAGAATGTGATCTAAAAACTTATTTAAACAACATAATTGTAATCAAGTTTAGGTTGAAATTGATTTACCATTATCAAACAATAACAACAACAAGAAAAAAGCATTGACTATAAATGGAAACTATTAGCTAATCAAAGATCTTTAAAGCAGTTCCAACGAACAAGAAATATTCCTGGTCAGTTTCTTATATGTGTCACACTTCCTGAATATGTCAGCAGTTATGGGTTGACACTAGCTGAATATAGCCACCAACTTCACCAGAAGATAGGAATTTTCTCATCCCCAGTTTAGTTAAGAAGTTCACTCTTGGTGAGCACTCATTTATTCCTTTCATTTAGTTTCATTTGGTGCATTCCAACAATTTAGTTTCATTTGGTGCATTCCAACAATCTACCACATAGTAAGTCTGACTGGTTCTTATCCATTTTCTATATTGTTCGAATAATTTTGAACTCTTAGGGCCACTGTTACCGTCTAATCTATGAACATTTCAGTTCTTAGGACATTTCTCCTCTGAAATTGACAAATGTGTTCAAGTGAATTTTCACTTAAGGACTTGTAACACAGTTAGATTATTTATAAGAAATTGTAATCAAATTGTACGGTTAGTAACATTTTGCGCTGTTATCTCAACTGCAACGTACAATTAATGTCACCTGTATTCGCGACTTTAAAACAGTTCAACAAGTTGGCAATATTGCGTTGTACAGTTAAAATCGTACAGAGTAAACGTTTATTCAAGAAATATTACTAAATGTAGTATGCAAAGGTCTAATTCAAAACAGAAAAATGAATTTATAATGGAAAATTCACTCACTGTAAATTCCGTTGATCACGGCATCCCCATTACGTATTTGAAAAGTCTGCATCATCCAGACGTTTGCCTTTATGTTCCCAATCGAACCCCAAAATTTGAATAGGCAGTCTAAATCATTTAATTACTGTAGAAACATAAAACTAGTCTAATTCATCCCAGAATGTTTGAATACAGTACATAATAAAGTAATTTATCAGTAGCGATTTCATCAAGCATTTTTGTACTACACCACGATGAAAACAAAGGTTTGCCGATAGCGTTGTCGTTCTCGTACTCGAGCATTTTCGCACCTCGTTTTCGTACTCAAACATTTTCGCATCTCACTACGAAGTAAACACATGAGTTTTCTATGCAAGTTTTAGCTGTTGATTCCGTGTTTTCTTTACTTTAACAATACATTTATCTTATTAAATTAGAATCGGTGCAAATTAATTAATAAAAGTCTCTTAATATAAGTTTTCAAATAAAATTTGTGGGTCTATTATGACAACAAATGTAGAAATTTAAGTACGTTATGTTCTTATCAATATTAAGTTATGACCTAAATGCTGAATTTTTATACATAATATAAAATAGGTCAGACCATGATCAGCTATAGTTTAATTTGTCATGAGGAACTTTACTGATTTCTGACCATAGTTTGTTTCTTTGGACCATGCATGGTCATTACAGATCAATCATGGTTGACCATGGTTTAAATCTAAACCTAGGCTGATGATTTTTTTACCATGGCCTGTTACATAATAGCATGATGAACCATGGTAAACCATGGTCAACCATGTACATTTTGAGTCTTTTCCAGGTTTGACCATGGCTGACCATGGCCACATTTCACAGGGGAATATCTGTAAACCATAAGACCTTTTGGCCTAAGGATAATCGTAAAAAAATATCAATTAATGTTTTAACTGATATTGAACTTGTATTATTATTTACTGGTATATTTGTCTTTTTATTAATGACTTAGATAAATTTTAGAACAGTTGTAGAACATTTCTAGAACATCAGAAATCCTGTACTGTTCATAAATTGTTCTAAAATGAATTCAAGACCAACAGTAGAACATTTAAGGAATTGAAATGTTCTTGAACTTCTCTTAAATTGTTCTTAATATAATTTAAGAACAGTTGTGGGATATTTTAGGAACATTAATTTTCATGAACGATTCCTAAAATGTTCAAGGAACACTTCAAGGATAAATTAAGAACTTTATGAGTTCTTAGAAAATTCAAGAACTGTCCTTAAACTGTGTTCTTGAGCAGTTCAGGTACAAATGTTCTTGAACAACCATCAAGAGCAGATCTTGAACTGTTCTTAATGTTCTCGAACAATTCATGAACAGTTCTTAATCATAAGAACTGTGTTTCGCAGGGGAAAGGAAAGAAACTATAACAATCTAAATGAGGTTAATTATCATGGTGAAAATGCATTAAAAACATGCAGAACAGAAGTGTTTTTTTTCACAGTCAAGTAGTGTACCTATTTCTACAAGGCAACAAATTGCAACCAGACCAGTTTTTGCTCCCACAGGGCTCATTTTACACATTAAACCACTCTAGACGTAGTAGGAGGGATGTTTATTTTCATTCATAAAATAATTTATTATGATACGAACTGAACTCACAGCAAAATGTACCAGAATGCATCACTGTGTTCCCATGCGAGTAACTCTTGTGGCAAAAAAACAAGAAATTTTATCAGCAGTCAAATTTCATGAAATTTCATTCATGAATCAGAAAGGTGAACCAGTTAACTTCTGAATGCAAGACTTCATTATAAGACATGAATGTTTTTGTTTCAATGAACATTGTAGGAGTATGTAAATTTAAGGAAGAGTATAATGGGGGTGGCTTACATGGCTGAGTTTTTTTGTTTGTTTATCCAAAAGTTTCATCCCTGGGAAAAAATTTCAGTTAGCTATGTTCATAGGAAGAGAATATTATTGTACCAACATCTTGTTATCTCTAGGAATGAACAGCATTCCGGAACACCATATATAAATATAAAAGTGGTTGGGAACTGACCATAAGAAAAACAATGGAAACAGCACTCCCTGGGGAGATTTTGTCTGGTATGTATGGAGTAGGTAACAAGGTTCCAGCGTCAGGTTACTTTTATACATCTACTTTTATATATCAGTAAAGATCCATTTAATTTATTCAAGGAACAATAGGTTAAAGGTTGACAAAAGAATTCAGATGACGATTGATTTAGGATGTACTGTAAACAATCGGAATGCAGCCTGAACAAACTGTTACCACATCCTGGTTCATTGTGTTTTACATCACCTATAGGGCAAATGTATGACAACGGTATTTTAACAACCAAGTGAAACAAATCAGTACATGAAGTTAAATTGTTCAAAATTATTTTTTGACGACTGGGAGAAATAAGTAGGCAAGGATTACTGACCGTAACTTATACACATGCTCCTTATGCTAACATGGCAGTGGTAAGTAGCCACAAAAACTGGTTAAGAACCAAGTACTCTCAAGTACCCTTAATTTCTAAAACAAATTATGCATGGGAGGAAACTTTTTCAGTCAATGGGGTACTATAACCTTCAGCTATGACTAACAAAACCCAAATATACACCAGTCACAATTAGTAACCAATTCAGGGCTATTCTCCAAATCAACAACAATATTCAAAGAGGTCTCAGTTACTGAAACCAATATTTTCTATCTTATGTTCAACATACCAGAACTTTGACCTAAGAAAAAAATCTCACC
The DNA here is from genome assembly GCA_008271625.1 of Lutraria rhynchaena. NCBI lineage: Eukaryota > Metazoa > Mollusca > Bivalvia > Venerida > Mactridae > Lutraria > Lutraria rhynchaena. The sequence goes on from VIBL01000042.1 coordinate 1,760,885, forward strand.
AGCAAACACAGTATGACTACAACAATAACCCTGAAAGTCGAACTAGGGCAGTTTTGATTCAGTTTGTAAACTTTTTTATAGATGTTTCCAAATTTCTGAGGATAGAGTGTGGTTGGACAAATTATATCAATTTATGTATCATGTAGTTCCTGAAAACAGAGCTGAAAGTACCCAATGAGTATACCATACATGCATGTTTTATTGTGGTGACTGTATTGCTTTTGTGCCTAAAAGTAGTCAGTTAAAACAATGTGTGTTAGGATTTTAAACTTTGTGGTCGGCTAGGAGGGTCCATATTATAGTATGTTGTCTTTCCAGAGAGTCCATTATTCTTTTTTTTATCTGTGGTTTAATTTCGCACCAACAGCCATGGTCATTTCCAGCTGTAACAGTAAAAGAAGACCCAAGGCATGTACAATCTTCCCTAAGCCAGTCAGACAGCTCCCTCACATGTGAACTTTTTCTGGTCCAGGGAGGGATTTGAACTCACAGTAGTGAGAGTCTGATTGCTAGTTAGAGACCATAATCACACCATGCCCCCCCCCAAATTATTCTTTAAACATATTCCTAAATGTTAGAAATTTCTAACCCAGAGTCAAGCAAGTTCAACAAACTAACCATATTCAAGTACATTCAATCATGGAAGATTTATAAAGAGTCACAATAACCACAAACACATTTCTTAAAATGCACCCCCTTGTATCTAGCAACCAAGCCCATACATTATATTTATAGCATATACCAGTATATCGAAAGAAGTTTGATACACAGATTTGTCCATGATGCTCAATTATCACACTATAATTCACGGCTCTCCATAAAAGATCTTATCGTAAAAGTCAAAATACTGTAAAAATATTTGCCATTCATTCACAGTCTCATTTACATTTGTATATTTATATCAGCGGGACAACGCTTCTTTCAAGGATACTATGCGACAATCCTACATATCCCAGGTATATAATGATTTGATATCAGGGTAAATTTACATACTGATCAATTAAATCAATGGAACGAAATACAACATCGATAAGACGTCTGCTCAAAATCTTACAATCAACATTATCTGTCAACAAATACCTGTAGTATTGACCTTATAAGGTCAACAATGGTCACGTGACTGCACCTGACGACAGGCAAGGGTTGAAAACATTTTATAGACTTTGATTAATAAAATCTCCTAGGAAAGGGTAAACATAAATCAAATCAAAATATAACACATTACTATTAATGACATCATTCTTAAACATCATCAATGATTCAAGGGTTCAATGTATAAATTACTATTTATAATATTCAGTGTAGATTTAAACAAATTTTTCCAAAATGATTAAATTTCAGATTTGTGAAATGAATTTAAGCCTTTTTAAAAAGCCAACTGGATGAAGTGGTGTATGTAAAGTTGGATCTATCATGTGTAAAGACACGTGACAAAATATTAAACTTTATAGTATTAAACTACAATACACTAGGAATGGGGTCAAATTAAAATATGATGACTTTATCATGATAATAATTAACCTGAAGGTGTCTCGCATACAATTTATGAGTTCTTATCTCCTGACTTTAGTACCTGTTCCACAAAAAGTCCTGAAATCTTTGTACTTCTTGACAGTACAAATAACTACATTTATACATGTGTATTAAATTAATGTGAAGAACAGACTGCTACTAAGATTTTGCAGCATTTTTGTACCTTTTCTGGATGTGATTGCATACAAGTGGCATCTTCTGATGAAGCAAGGGCCATTACTCTTGACCGCTTGCTTTTGATTCAGTAAACAATCAATCTTGACCATGTTGGGGTCAGATGAACCAAGGCCAAGTTTGATTAAGGCAGTAATTTCTTCAGAAATATTAATAGGCTGAAAATAAACAAATCAATATGTGGATGATGAAAAGGTGACAGACTGGTGAGAGCCATTTTCAGGCAGGTCAGACATCAAACAATATGAAAAATCCATTATGAGTGCATCACACCACTGCGCACTAAATATGTGATCATCAATAAGTATCAGTAGCATTGATGTTATTGATAAAATGGTGGACTAATTGTATTAATGTCATAAATATTAGTAGTACATTTAATCAATCTGAGGCTAGGCAGATCAGATTTTCCAAAACTGTCTAGAGAGAGTAGCTGGGCCTGAAAGGATGCAGAAGCTGCTGACATCTAAGCTAAATTTTGCCAGTCTGAATCCTATCTGACAGCCAGGATCGTAGGACAATACAGATTTCACATAATGCCACCAGACATACTTGTACATTATCACTGCATCTATTGGATAAGACAATTTAATATTAACTAATTTATTACATCAGTTGATTAATTACTGTGATCATTCCAATTCAATTCATCCTGCGCAAGAATTTACCTCCAGCATGAAGAGTATTATCTACCTTCTTGTGAAGAGTAACTCAGTATATGCGTAACTGCCAGATAATAGTTCTATAAGTGTGTAATAACCAATACAATATGCAAGTCATATAACAGCAGTCAGCATGATAAAACAAATTCACTAAATTCTCCCCCAGTGTGAATATATGTACATCATTGATTTCTTAGTATCATTGCATTACATGCTACACCATAATGAAATGCTTAATTAACAACAAAATCCTAGACAAGTTGTATATTAATTAATTAAGACTAGACACAAGTATAGTAAATTGAGCTGTCATAGAATAAACACATGCAGTATCCTTGAAAAAGAGAAGTGTTGTACTTTATTTCTGAGAAGTAAAAATCTACAGTGTTTGTGTAATCCGATATTGCGCAATATTACTTATATGGTGTTGTTAGGTAAAAGGAAACAACTTCATATTTTACTCATAAACTGTCAAGGATATGGCGATGTATTCAAAGAATCAACTCAGATAGACAGGTAACGGCTGATATTGACTTAATTGAAGGACATTTAAAACCAATGTGACAATCCATAAAACATTGTTTATAATTACTTTAAACTGGTAATCAAAGTTAAAATTTAACTAGACTAAAACTCACTGGATGTCAGAGACAAACAATATGTACAGCAGATAATAAAAGGAGCATAGCTGTGCAAATTGTGTTTCTAAAATGACTATTCATTACCAATTAGACCATATTCAATCATATTAAAATGTAGACATTTCATAGTTACGATCAATTAAACATCTAAATCCTAGTTTAAATACACACTTGAACTCTGATCAAGACCTAAACATTAAAATGTTTTAAACAATTTGCCAGGCAAAGATGTGTACTTCAGTATTATTTTCTATATAAAACATCCAAGTCAAATGAACTCCTGAAATTAACCTGGGTTAATTCAAGGTTCAGTAGTGTGTAGGTGTCCTAGTTACAACCCAATCAGTCTGAGCTTACATAATGGAATACAGCAGTTAACTACCAAACCTGTCAATCAATTTTATGTAAATGAGCTTCCCCGTAAGCTCCGCCTCCTGAAAGTAGTCCGGCAGCATAAAGTCTAAATATAGAATGAGTGTTTCACAATACAGAGATATCATAGAAATGCTTCATTATAATATGTACAATCATGTCTACAATGGTGTGATTATGGAATGTTAAGTTTATAGTAAAACATGGAGAAAATGGAATGTCTGCAAAACTTGTCTTTACAGTAAAACATTTTATGAAAATAAGCTAATCATTTCCATTTGAATTTTAATTATAAATAAAGATGAGACAATGATAAAGTCGAGAAATGTTTACTACTTCAGTAGAAAACACTTTCTGTATCCTATAAAAGCTGACAGGGGGCGTAAATATATAAATGTGAGAGACATGTACAGACCGGGCATCATTGGTGAAACCACAATGTAATATTAGTGCAAGAGAACAACAACATGATTCATGAGACTGAGAAATTCCATTAACTGGCAATTACTCCTACAAAAGACCTTAACTTGAACTGTTTCCATAGTTGATCCTTATTACAGTAGATGGTTAGTTATTCACATGAATCATCGTGACTAAATCATCAGTAAAAATGATTCAGTAAACAGTTCAAAGACAGACTGAAGTTAATTTGCCTAAGCACTGGTTTTAATATTGAAAAACTTGGAAGACACCTGAGTCAGTAGTAAGTTGGGTCACTGAGTTCAAGTTACGCTGTGTACTTCTAGCCACTGACCTCAATATACAGGGTCTGAAACCTGATCCTCTGTTCTGCTTGAAAGTTTAATACCAGGTGTAAACAGAGAAGAGCATTAACATACAATATTGTCAGCAGACGACCTTCATTTTTAAACGCATTACAGCTTTTAAGAAATCCAAGAGAGAGTCTATTTCTTGATTTTTTCACCACTATCAAATCAAGATAGCAGAATCATCTGAACTGAACACTAGAAAACATGTTGAGAACAAATGCATCAACATAGGAAGCAGGCAGTAAATAAATACGAAATCACAGGTAAACTTTAAAATTGTTTTACACATTTCTTCCTATTTTCATGCTTATTGAAAAATCAGCCTTAATGCATGGAAACTTCCATAAATACGCTACAAAAAAACGATAAAACAAAATAAAATTTAATCCTACAGATAAGAATTCATTTGTATAGGAAAGAAAACTAATAGAAAATTGGCCTTGACAAATGGGTTAATAAACAGATAATTTAGCTTCAAGTAAAATTAGATCAAGCACGAATAGATTTCATCTAAAAAATTTCCTATCTGACTGAAGGTGTGAGGAATATCATATTAGCTGTTGGTCATAAAAGTGGATGACAGATTTTACAGCCTTGGTGTCATCCTGGCTCGCTCATAAACTGTCATACACCTACAATCATTGAATATTTCCACAATCTTTACCTCAATGATAATAGCAATAAAACTGGGAGATTAATTCTATAGACAATGTTTGATCATGTCTAGGTAGACAAATTGATTAAATAAACTTTTAATCTAATTGGTCTACAACATCAGCTTGCTCAGACACAACACAAGATTCCAAACAAGATTTGAACAAATTCTAATCTTCTTTGACAGTGTAAACTTACTGTGATAATACAGGCTGAAGTTATAAAATTATTACAGGATATAACATATAATTTATAGAATTACTATTATACAGCAGGAAAAAATAGGTGTTACGGTTTTATTCCAATTCATCTTCAATAGGTACAGTTAATTCAAAACAGAAGCAGTTTTAAAATATTGACATCAGGACACTTTCACAGAGGTCACATGGGGCAAAGCCATTATGTTCATATTATTAGTTTTTTTATCAGAACAAATGCTGCGAAGTTATTCCAATACCAGTAATAGTGTTGGGTCACAATTATGGTCAGATAAATGTAGTCTAGACAATCCCAGGGTCCGAGAGATTTTCCTATCAATTTGATGTCTAGCCAATTGATATTAGGCCAGAAGTAACTACGTAAAAACAGCATTGCACAATACAAGATCAATAGTACAGAGTAATACGTAAAACGTGAGAGTCCTGTGTTCACATTCACCAGATATTCAGAGAGAATAACTTGTACTTCTGGCTGGTTCTTCTCAGTAATATCTGGAATTTCTGAGAATGTCTTTTATCTAGAACACTAACTGTGTAGCAGAATCCGAAAAAAATATATGGTTGAAAGGTCATCTCCGAGATGTGCTCGGGCAGTATTTTATATACACGTAAAATGATTAGCTGGTTAGGCTATAAATGATGCACTTCATAGAATATATTCAATCATAATAATTGTAATACTAATACATTCATGAGCTGAATATTATGCAAGACTGTAACAAATATAACCCAGTTATAGATTGTTTATATTGACCTAAATCATGTCTGATAGTGTTATAAATCACCTATACAATGATTATAAACACAGAATGTCGAGCATTAGGTCAAGAAATTCTGGGAGAACATTAAATCTGAGAGTTACCAGGCACCCTGCATAAAGGGTCTGACAGTGAATTAACAAGTATGAAGAGACACCACAATTAGGCAGTTCTGTAATTACATTTTAAGGCTTAATCACATCAAAGACAATGCTTAACTGCGGTACTATACAAGAGTCATTGAAATGTTTAATACCAACAAAAATCAGGCATAAGTTACTGTTTAATCACGAGTATCAAAACTCTCATCTATTTCTATGGAAACTTCAATGGCTAAAACATGAATTTATAGAACCAAGACAATAAGACATAAGAGAAATGCATAACTTCTTATTACAAAAAGATATAAAACAATAAACCGAATAATGGAGTGAATTTACAGGCTTTATTGTGTCTGATGTCGGACCCATAAACATGGTTATTAGTCCCAGACAACATTCAATCCAAATGTCATGATGATTCTAAGATCAATCAAGTCATCAGTTTTATGTGACTGTCAGAGATCGACTTATAAAGATAATGAAACGTTGAGACTGGCATGAGGCTTCTTCCATAATGCATCAAGAACAAAGACTTTTAAAGACTAAAAAATAACAAAGAAGTATTACTCATAATGATAGTATTACAGTCATGAGTGGGTTGCTAACAGATACTGATTCGATAAAATCGATACATCCAAATCAGTTCAAAATTAAAGCTATTGATTGTGTCATTTATCAGGCTATAAATCTGTAACCCATCTCATGACAGAATCCATCTCCTGATTGATAATGTATAGTCAGGTTGTGTCATAGTTGATATGCAGTCTTCATGCTAACCAACGAGCCCAAAGCCCAGGGCTAATAAATTTTCAATTCAGGCAAGTGAAGTTTCTCAAAATTGTGTATTCGGCCTTAGTGGTAAACTGCTTTTTCTAAATTGCCCGCTTACAGTTCGGGTCAGTGCTTCAAAAACTTGGCTTAAGCACTGGTATTCTGATAGTGTTACACACAGACATAACAAGGTACATAATGGATCTCTTTAGTAACAAACTAGGGGCCATAATGACTACCTATCTGAAGAATTTTACTGATATGTAATGTATCAAACATGTGAACAGACTCAGACAGACAGACAGATCATATGATCATGTGAGCTTATTAGTATCAGCCCACGTGAGGCAGGCGGAGAAATGTCTCCATCACCAGATGGAAAAGAAGAGGAAAGATGACAATGCTTGGAGAAAATTTGCCAGTCCAAATATTTTAATCTCAGTCATGACTTGAGGACTGGCAGATTTCTCAGGTAAAAATATAAACGACCTTAATTCTTAAAACGTACTCTAGTTACCATGAGGCTTAATTTTTTTATATACTAACATATTTTTTTATATACCAACTGATAATGTGACATAACAGTGTTGTTATACAAGATTCATTGCATTAATGTGTAGAGATATACTGCAATATTTGATGTAACAAGGTGACTTACGATTCTAATTCAGCACCTGTATATATATTAATGTCTGGGTCATATAAAATTATATTAGTGATAGAGACTACAATACTCCATAAAATGAACCAAGGTCATCATCTGATGTAATTATCACATGTTTAATTTTCATTATGATAATAGATTGTAGTTGGGCCAGAAAAAAACGGTCAAGTTTTGGGTTACTTGACCAAATATTAGGATAGGTAGGTCAAAAAGATTTTTTGTTTTCTTTTCTGAACATATTTAGATGGAGTACGAGGTATGCTTCACCCCCAAATATTTTTGTATATTCAAAAAGTCAGGTAAATGTAAACACTATTTTTTCTAACCTTATCCACAAAAAAATTATACTAAACAATGTTACATTACAAATGTTTCTATATACACAAGGGATAGACAACAGAAGAACTTCCCAAAATAACTTTATAATAATTGTTCAGCATCTTAAAAAAATGTTAACATTGTTAATTTATGAATAATTAATACAGCAGTGATAGCAGCTTGACTCAAATGATAAATTACAGCAACTTCTACTGAGTGTCTGAAGCTTTGGATATTTTTTAACATGTCTGAAGACCTATAACACTATTTTGGTAAATAAACCGAATATTCATATCCATGATGCACCTTGATTTGACATTTTAAATAGTTTCTTTTGAATAAAAAAAATCAGGTAAATTCAACTTACACCTTAACCAGATACTCCATTTACATCCCGAATGTTTTGTAATAGTTTTAAAGAGTTTAACTTTCAGTACGTAAAAATATCAGAATTGGTTTTAAAAGACTTAGGACTTGTTGCTAAGAACAAGTCTTTAATTCAATTTCTTTGTCAGGAGGACTGTATGGTCAAGATTTTAATGTATAAGCCATACGAAGATTACATGAAGTGAGAACCCTTTATAATTTTACCAACTGCTACATAGGAAATTACATGATATGAGGTTGTGTTACAAATCAGGGCTTTGGGGTCCAAAAAAATATCATTTTTATCAGAGTTCAGACAGGAGTTTAAACTAAATATACTAATACTCCTTAGTAGGTCAATAGGCTAGGTGACATTAATAAACACAAGGGAATATACATCAATGATGGTATTAAAAAAGATGAAAACTAGCTTCTAGGTCAAACGATACCAGTACCCGCCCCATCTTCAAATATGGCATAATGGATTAGCATAAGTCTGAAGATATTCACAAACAAAATAGACCGAGTTAAATGTTTCCATAGCATATACTTGCCAACACTCAAATGTTAATACCATACAGTTTGTGCCAGATTTAGACAAATATGTGACTTACAATCATCACTATAGACTGTATCTAGGAGATTTACTTTTACTTCAGTAGTTGCTTTGGAAATAGAATGGACTGATAAAAATTCCAAATATTTTTAAAAGCTAGCTTTCCTCAAAGTGATGCTGACACTAAACAAATGCTGACATTGAGCCATGAGATTATATTAATAATGCATGTACCTATTAAATACCCTTAAATGAGCTGCAGACTATGTCCCTCTAACTAAATTCATTTTCATTCACTAGGCCCGAAACAAAAATATGCGTGTTTCTGGTTATTTGACCAAAGAAATAGGGTTGGCAGGTCACAATTTATTTCTTTTCTAATCCTTTAACCTATTTTATTTCTAAGCATACTTTTGTACTCTTGAGGCACAATTTGTCCAAAATGTTTTCGTAATGTCATGATCGATCCCATTTTTTTGTATTTTGCTCTAGGGTTTGCCCAAAACAATTAGGATTTGTCAAGTATCCAGAAACACAACTATATTTTTCTGGCCTAACAGCATTAAAATTGAGTTCTAGAATGTTCGCCATACTATCAGACATTCTCTGATAATAAAGTCCTGTGTACACCATATTGATAGAACACACAATTGAACATTAACTGAAATGATCCATGTTTCTTTGTCACCAAATGTCAGACAAAATTAGAATTTTACATGACATTTCTAAAAAAATTATACAAACAGTGAGGCTTGAATTGAACTTAATTGTACCACAATTAAGATGTGCTGTATTGGCCCTAAATGGCATAATTATATGTTGCTTCCAACTATTTTAGTTTAAGCTAAAGCAAACAGACAAGTTGCCCAAGTCCGAAGCTGTACTAAGCTGTTCAAGCCTAAGCCAGCAGACAATTGTTTTTTTTAAGTAAAAAAAACGTTAAAAAACATGAATGTAAAGGGTTCTTTATGAATTATTGTAATTGTCAATAAAAAGTGCATGTGCACCCAGATTACTAATGATAACTCTCTGAGAAAGGAGTGTCTATTAAAGTAGGCAGACTACAACAAATAACATAGCTCACACAGGGTACAACATATTCTGATAATTGCTCAACAAAACCAGAGTCAGCTCATGCACTAGAAGCTATAAAAAACGCCAAAGTCAGTGTAGATGAACAAATAAGAGATGAGTAATAGCATCAGGGATGGCGTAATGCTCATGTCACTGTGAGCGTCAATTCCCTACATCTGGATTTCTATTCTCAAGAGTAATGATTACGCAACCGCAGACTCAAGAGTCAAAATGTAAAAGGTAGACAAGTTGTGCATGCTGGATATGTGTAGATTCTGAAAATATAATCTCCTTGGAAAAAAAACCAGAAAGGCTTGGTTTTATAAGCCACAAAATCAAATGAGTTCATTTTTTGCAATATTTTAAGACAAGCAATGCACTTATGCATATCATATGTATGCACTGCTTAACATTTTATTTCTACCAAAGTTTGCTCTTCAAGTTGTATTCCCTAGCATGATGAAATCTTAACTCATGTCTTACTCATTGAGAACTTGTTGAGACAATACGAGATCAAAGATGCAAGGAAAGCATGACATTATTTATGCGTGTACAAAGTTAACTCTACTAGAATTTATGACTGTCTAACATCATCAAATGTGTTACTGTCTGAATGGTGACATGTCTGGTAAACATTCCATCTGGTAAAGAAACATGAAAATTTAAAACCAAGAGGGAAACAGCTAAGTCCATTAATGCATTCATGTATTAGGTAAAATATTGATTTGTCCTACATTGTGCTATACAAAATTGTCTAGACTTTTCAAACTGAGTGAAACTAACTTAAGTAAATATACCAAGCAGAAAGTAAACAGTCACTATTTCAAGCACATGATAATTTTTCTTGTACAGTACCAGTTGTACAAATTGTTCAACATATTAAAACACAGTTCTACTTATTGGCAAATAAATTGAATGAATACAATCATGGTAAGGTCCTATCTATTCATAGTTTATCTAACAGTTGGTGTAACAAACTTAGGGGTTTGAAACTCATGTAGTCTGAATTTGTCAAATCTGTTGTTTTACTGTATTCAATGCTAAAATTATTATTTTAAGCTTGTCTTAGACTAATTTAACATATCTGAACCATCATGAATGTTGTTAAATTTACAGGTTGATGTAACAGGTTAATCATACATAGAAGAGCAGCAAGCTTAAACAAGGATCATCCCAATGAATTATATGAAATCACAAGGGAGCCTCTCTTAAGTCATGTGGTAATGATTTCTAACTAGTAATCACTCTGCACTTACAGCTGTAAGTTCAAATCCCGTGTGTCCAGTTGGCTAACTAAAGGTTGGAGGTTCTATCATGGGGTCTTCAAACCATAAAAGCAAGAGTAGTCACAAGATGACGCTGGCTGTTGGAGTGACGTTTACCCCTAAAAATTAATCACTACAATAACAAGTCCATGTCACGTAATTCAAAGACTTTTCTTTTAATGAGTATTTACAACAAGATGCATGTCCAACATGTTTTGGCCATGTGATCAGACATAAAATGAAATAAAATAAGTAATAAATGCGTGATGTGTTTTTTTTTTACAACAAACCACAACAAAAACTTTACAACACAGAGTACATATGTTTACTTTATTTGAAATTACATTTCATTCAAATCAATGACAACAGCATACAGTAATTGGACAATTAATAGACTGAGTACATGCATATGAAACAAAGGGACAGTTCTGAAGAGGGGAAGTCCAGGAGGGGAACCTTCGGGTCTGAAGAGAGGATAAACCTGTCGTGGGGGCAGGTCTGAGGAACAGGCCTGTGGAGGGGCAGGTATGATGGGCAGGTCAGTGGAGGGGGCAGGTTTGAGGAGGGAATAGGTCTCTGGAGGGGGGGAGGTCTGAGGGGACAGGTCTATAGAGGGGACAGGTCTGTGGAGGGACAGATCTGAGGAGGGGACAGGTCTGTGGAGGGGCAGGTCTGAGGAGGTAACAGGTCTGTGGAAGGGGTAGGTCAGAGGAGGGGAACATGTCTGTGCAGAGGCGGGTCTGAGGAGGGGACAGGTCCATTAAGGGGATAAGTCTGAGGAGGGAACAGGTCTGTGGAGGGGGAAGGTCTGAGAAGGGGCAGGTATGAGGGGACAGGTCTGAGGAGGGGATAGATCTGAGGAGGGGCAAGGTCCACAGAGCATAAACGAGAAATCTACAGACAGAACACAATTTAAGCCCTGAGTTAAAACTCATAATACCAGTCACATAGTTAATTGACGTCCCATCAGTCTAGAAACATGGATATAACGTAAACAACTTCATCAATAATAAACAGGGGTGTAGAAATGTTTACATGTAGCCGGTAAGCAACTAAAAGTAGAAGGGGAGTCTGGGGATTCAATGTAGTATTGAGTCCGTTGTATCAAAAAAAGTAGTCAGAGGGAATGCTCGAATAGCCAGTTGATATTTCCCCCCCCGGCTCTTGGCTCATTTCTACACCCCTGAATAAAGCACCAAAATTTGCGCCCCAAGCAATCCACCATCAATCCACTCCTGTTATCTAAACAGTAAATAATCTGACAGCTGTTGAGACAAGCAAACAACACAAAATCTAGACACAATGGAGTAAATTTAGAGATGAGTATTTTCTGTGTAACTGATATAAATTACCTGGAAAATGAGAAGAGAAACCTCAAGATTGGGAATAGGGCAACTACCAGGTAACATATTCATAATGATACTGACAAACTAATCAGTGTCTATCTAGAGCTAGGAAAATATGTACTTTCAAAACTATATGTTAGATTCAGAAATATAACATAACCTATGGGAGGTTATTTTGGAGTTACATTGTTGTTAGTTATTTTTGAAGTTCTATTCTTTAGACACTTAATAAAAGGCAAAACCTTAATCTTCATAAGGCATGTTTATAATTCATTCTTATAATGAAAATTAAGCTTCTACATCCAGGGCTCTCTCTCTTTTGGGGGATTGGTCCGGGGCCCTGGGAGGGGGAATTTCGCATCATTTTCATTTTAAGGGGGGATTTCAAAAGCCTGATATATGTGGGGAAATTTTTACCAAAAATAGGGGAAAAAGTATATTCCAGAGGTGGGAGAAATTTAGGAGATCGAGAGCCCTGATATCTATTAATTGGTTCTGTTCGATGAAGTTGTGTTTTATTCTAGTACTGTCCTTTAATTATTCCAGTAATAAATACAACATACAGTATATCCAGCCAGAGCTGGCTAAATCAGACTAGATAGTAGCTGTCTTCCTTTATCTCTACAGGAAACACAAAACTAAACGCTTTGAATAAATCTGGGAGAATAATGGCAATGGATGAAATATAGTCAATAAAATTGTTACAGAGAATCAGGCGCCATGCCAGAGACTCAAACCCACAACTTCTAGATAATCAGTCCTGTGGGCCACTACCTGAGATAATCTGATGGGCAAATGTTAGTTTAAACATGGAGTCAAGAGCAAGATCTGTAACATTTCTTCATTCATTTCAGTACATTACACAGAAACAGATGAACTCAATACAAATGTTAAAGTTGAACTGACTGCCTAGAAAAAAAACACTTAACAGTTATATGAGCAAAAACTCAACAACAGGTGGAGAATTAGTTGACAGGAGACAACATAGTTCAGAATCGACAGTTAATAAAAAACCAGACACTGACAATTTTGACTAATGACACAATTTGTATAATCTATACACATTAAACTTGAAGCCAAAAAATTCATCACCACAAGTATATACATGAACAAAATAATAAAACATTCCCCACCAAGTGACCCAAAAACATTGTAAAACAACAGAAACACCATATGTCAACATCTGTGCAGTATTCAAATCATTATACTAAAGTAACAAAAGTATTAACAAGTTTAACCATATTTCAGTAATCTTCATCAACTTAGAGCGTAAGTAGTCATCTAGGTAAAATTGTATGATCAAACACCATGGGGACCACATGGTACAATCTTCAGGCTATCATTATTTACACTACAAACTTCTTTGTCCAATACTACAACAAAGAAAATTGACTCATTTTCATAATGTATACCTACAATAGTCTAAGATACACAAAGAAGAGGTAACAGAATGGAGATATACAAATTTAGACTGGCACGCTTCAGTGTTTGTAATACCTTTAAACTATACATTAAAAAGCCACATGACCACCTCTACAGCTGTAAAATGCACCTGCCTTATATATATGTATTTGTACACATACTAATTTCGATGATAAAATACTTCAATAAATTATACAGCAAAATGAATTCAACAAGTCGAGACAATTTACATCACGGATAACTGGTTTTTGTGATCTGCAAACATCTGTCACATAGCAACCAATCAAAATACAGTTTTCTTAAAATTATCAAAATAAATCAGATTACTGGGACAAACTGTTTGTACAACAATGTGTAGCAAACTCAAACTAAAAAAAAAACATTTCAGAACTTAGGATGGTTTAGAATCCAATAACAAAATTGATTTGTCATAACAAAAATAAGAATTTTCGAATCATTCATTGTAATATCACAGGGACTTTCTCAAAAGTAATGAAGATAAAGCTCAGTAAACAAAATAATGGTCAAAGGGAGGCAACTCAATACTGACTAATACATGATAATTGCCTAACTGTAAACTTTGTCCAGTATATGCCTAACTATAACTATATGTATACAAATCGACAATTCAACTCCATTATTCTGGAGTACTAAACACTTCAATATGCTACAAGGAGTAAAAATCATAACAACTAGGACAGAACATGCAAATTGTTTATTTTTATGGGCAAATAGATATTTACTGGTTGAATGAAATCAACATGTTGTGGGATTTTGTACATTTCAGTTGTTAAATGAGAGAACTAATGATACTCAAAGTTTGTACAGCCTAAATGATAAATGAGGTTTTCTAACTAAGAAAGTGACGCCGATAATTGGCGTCTTCCCCTCGACATTTTTCCCCAAAGAAGCATTTTTCCCCTCACTAGGATACATAATTCCTTATGACTCTCAATCTCCCGAATTTGGGGCCAAAATTCAGCCCCATTCCCCCACCTCTGGAACATACTTTTTTCCCCCATTTTTGGTAAAAATCCCCCCACCTGAGAAAAAGAAACAAAAACTGGAAAAACATACGTAGTCTCGCTATTTTTACCGCTAAACAAATGGCTAGATAAACCTGGAGTCCGCATAGCGAGATGGCATAAGTGTACTGGTTTTTATTTATACATTCGGTACTGGTCTCTAGGAGAGGAATCCGGGTTTTACACATGGCGGCACAGGAAACGGTATGATAGTAAACATGTCGCACAATGCTATGTGTGAAGAATTCAATTGAAAAGAGAATGTACATGTTTGAATTTACTTCTTCAATAAAATTTATGCAGGTTATAATATTTTAATTAGGCTTTTGAAATTCCACCTTGAACTGAAAGTGATGCAAAATTCACCCCTCCCTGGGCCCCGGCCCCAGTCCCCCAAAGGAGAGAGAGCCCTGTTCCTCTTTGAAGCTATTCAAAAATAGCAGAGGTTTACAATTTCAGTTTTAGTAGATTTAATTCTGCCAAAATATCTATCAGACCAAGGTTTATCGGCATCTTTAGGTAGAGTTTATTTGTTTTGTAATGTTTGAGCAAACTGATCGGGAATTCCCAGCTTTATAACGATATCCGTCGAAATAATCTGAATGAGCTTATTCCCTGCTATAGTAGAACGATATACAGTGACAGGAACCAATATTAGATCCCGGCCCATAACGCATGCCTACATCCACGCATATGATGTCAGGAAGCAGGCGCATGGTTCCATTTCCAGTAAAATTAACATAATTACATCAAAAAAAAATAAAATATCTGACACAAAGCATACTGGACAGGTAAACACCTTTTTTGGTGTTGCAAGTAAAGAATTTTAAGAGATACCATCGCTGGGGCAATCAACTCTTGATTCACTCGAGAATAAATCTTTGGCAAGAAAATCTAACTGTGAAGACTATGAAAGTGTGGTACACCTGTTCAAATGTAGAAAAGATAGAGATATGGACCTGTAGATTGTTGTTTTGAATGCTGTTATTATAATCATTGATTCATGAAAACATTGGTTTTGGTTATGTAACAGTGTATTAAAATTTGATAATTTCCCCAAATTTCCCTTTTTCGCGTGATTTTTCCCTTTTTGACCAGCTTAATTCAAAAGACTTTATAAAATAATATTGAACAGGAACTACTTGATCTAAAAAGCCAGTCTTGACAAGTTGTCTTTCACATAAAGTTACTGTCTAACTATACTGTTACATAATTAATTTGGATTTATATAATTACTGTCATATGAATCTTGCCAAGAAACTTATAAGGACACAATTGAGTCATTAGTTACTCAATATAAACTAATTTTTTAACAATATGGATAATGTACAAACAATCTAGATTAAAACATTCACATAAACACCAAGCAATGTTCATCTTCTAAAATCACTAGTACCTTCAGAGTACACATGTTCAATCAGTTTGTTTAGGCCTATAAATAAAAAGGTTTGTTTACTATTACATGCCCCCAAAAATATGGGTCGGTAGGTAGGGATTTTTCTTTATTTTATTTTTTACCTATATCAGCAACACTGTATGGGAATAATTGTACGCCTGTGATATGAATGTAGTGATCAGGAAAGAAATTTTCTTAATGGGACAATCGCCCTTTCGGATGCAAAATCAGTGTGACACTTTGAAAACCAATGTGACATTTTCATGTGGCGATAACTGAGAAGCAATCAAAACAGTTTTTATTACTATTTATAAGTGTCTACCCGCTAGACGCTTGTTGCAAAAAGAGAATGCTAGCATAAAGCATCAGAGGACACAGAGCAGCAGTATTTATGTCGTACTCACTTCATTTAGTACACGAAAGGATCGAAAACATGTGAATGTGCCATAGGTGCATCAGTTGCCAAAGACAATGTGACATTTTAAATTTTAATGTGACTATGGCGCATGGTAAATGCCTTTCCCAATCACTGTTAATGAGTTGTGAAAATTACAATATAGCACTACAATCTGGATGCCCTAAAAACTTATGAGTCAGCAGGTGAAATACTGGGTCAGTTGGCTAACTGGGAACAAACCTTTTCTTTTTATAGGTCTTATTAAATACTCGGCTTTATTACTTAGTTACCTGGAAGACAATTACATTTCCATGAGATGTTATATCTCCCTATCTTATTCACAATATTTACAAGTTTCCAAACCTGAACTTCATACTCCAAGTCAAAGTCACTCACTAACATAAAACAAATTGAAGTTTTGGTCAAAGGGAGACAATTGTAACACAATAACAAAATGTAATTTCATAGCAGTTGTTCCCCTTCACTAACTAAATCGAACTATTCTGTTCTAAATTCAGAAAAAAATCAAAGAGTGGTTGATTATGAACCAGAAATAAACTTTTAAAGGGAGTAATTTTTGAATATCTCTATGACAAAGTAATGCAAAAGACTTGCTAGAAAACAACAAAAAAGCTTAAAGGTGATCTTATCAAAGAACAAGATTGGGTGTACATATTTCAGAGATTCGCATAAAATCAGTGCAATGGATAAACACATGTTTGGCATTTATTTCATGAGGTATCACCTTAAAGTGACTCTTTTCAAACAATAAGTAGTGTTGCATCTAGGCCACGCAATTTCAAGACTCGCATATTAAATTATCCTCTATATGTTACATCTAGGCCGTGTGATAGAGGGATTCGCACATTTAATTATATCATCCTGCACATTTTCCTAATGAATGGGCAACAGAACAATTCAATTTGTGAAGTAAATTAAATTGCTGAATTGTAAACATTGTTGAATTCCAGTGCAGTCAGAAGCCTGAATGCTGCAAATGTCAAAAACATTGTCCATCTTGCTCTTTCTATATATGGTACTTGCTAGTCCAAAGTCTTTTTTTCAAAAAATTGGTAATGGGCTTTAGCTTTTCGTTTTGAGAAATCAAACGTCATTTTTGGCTATATCAGGAAAAGATAGACTTTCAAGATATAGGGAGAATCATATTTCAACTTATAGGGAATTTCAGCATGGCATTTTGGGGAAATTCTTTCACCAAAATGGGAAAAAAAGAAGCTTTTTGCAATTGGGAAGTCACTGAACATTGGCCTCTATCACAGAAGGAATAAAAGGCCCTCTGGTCAGGTAATATTTATACATTGTAAACAATGCAATCAGAGCAATTCTGACTTTCCATTCATTGGTCCAGTTCTAGCAATTGCTAACATGATGATTTAATTTGAAGATTCAGATTAAAGTTTAACTTTATGGACACTGTTGGTGATTAACAATCCAGGATAATAGAATTTACATGTCTTTGGTTGGATAGTTAACAGCATCCAACTTTAAATTACAAGAGTAGCTTTACGATTGATCAGTTTGTTGTGATAAATAAGCTCTTAAGACACATGTTTTTATTTCCTATCCTCCTTTAAAATTGTTTAAAACTGACCCATGCACTAGCATTTTTGATAAAGTGGGTATTCAGTGGCAAAAACACTAACTTGCAAAACAAACAAGAGATGTTTGTGAAACATGTATGCCGCCATGGTGACTTTTGACCTTTGACCAACAGACCACAAAATCACAAACAATCTCCCCACCAATTCTGTGGGCTGTAGGCCAAAGCTTTCTCTAGTTATTAATCTGACATCTAAACTAATACACAGGACTGACTTAAAAAAGGAACATGACCATAAGCATGTGTAATGTGGAAAATCCGTGTGTAATTGTGTGATCAATCAATTATTGACTTTTCACTGACTGTTCATTTTTAAAAAAACATTATTTTTCAGCAAAAGTGTCAAAAATATCTATGATGCAACATGATGTCTGGTTTTTGTCTGACAAATTTCATCAATGTAGAAAATATTATTTATAAAGCATGTACCGACAGTGGAAGGCAAATGTAAACTCAGGGTTTGATGTTAACCTTTTTGACAGGTAGACCAGTCGGGCTAGTTGCTGAAGGACTGTACTAGCTAGGGGTGTAACGGTTAACCGATATACTTGTTAATATTGCAATAAAAATTTTAACATTTTTTTACTGGTTTGTTTTTCTCTGAACCGGTTTTTGTAGTCATGGCAACGCTACTGATGAAAAGATCTCAGAAATATATACGATGTACAACATATATCAGCATCTTCTCTCCATTCTGCAACCATCATTAATTTTCAAAGGTTAACTTGTGTATTTGATTTGCTCATCAATTAAACACTATTTCACTTTGAAACTACATAGGAATTGCATATATAAATATACATAATATTGATCCATTTAAGGTGATGTATGTGCATCATTTCCTGCTTTGCTTTTCTGCATGAGAAATAATACGTATTGCACTATATTGCAGTATGGTTTTTACCATATTGTTACACCCCTAGTACTAGCCCTGACCAATTTTGTAGATAAGTAGGATCATGATTTTTTTTCTATTCATTCTCCTACTACTGTTGCTAACATGTAGGGCAGTTGTCAGTCACTGGCTAAGGTAGGTGCCTAGTACTGTTTAACAGCATAGGTCAAACAGGACCAGGTCGAAACTAATAATCAGAGACAGTATTGCTGCTAAATATGAAAACATTTCCGTTACGTTCAACGTGACTATAAAATCGTTCAAATTCATACCATAGAACGATTTCCACGATCAAATATCTTTATTAACCTTTATTTGTTTTCTTTCTTCTTGTTTTCTCATGTATTGAACAAACTGATTACCAGTCATAAAATTGTTTCTTATACGAAACTCGAGAACCAGCTTGGGGATTTTTCAATGACTTAGCAAGTGCATGGGTGTGCCGTAAAGCGAGAATGAAAGCGTTTGCTGACATAATACCTCACTAGATGATTTTATTTTCATTTTTGGTCATTGTTTTTATGCCGGATCAAAAGTATTTTTCCATGTCGGATCTGATTCAACACAACCAGTCGGGCAACCATCCAGGGCATTCTACTAGACTGGATCAACCTTCAAAGACAGGGACTATCGGATGTGCCTTAATGTCAAACCCTAAATACTGATCAGGAATTAACATAAACATAATTTACGGCAAAAGTTTACACAGCAACAACAGATTTTTTGTCATTTATGTTTGGTCCATGTTTAATATCTATGTAAATGTAAGTTTGACAGGATGAAAAATGATTCTAAAAACTAAAATATGCATTATAAATCAAACATGTGAAACTGTGAGTCTAGGAGGCTATAGATAGACAACAAAATATCTCAGGGTTTTCTCTAGACGTCAAAATTTGAGGGTCAAAAATTTTACTCATTTCAAGAGTCAAAATACTGTTTAAAGGAGCAAATAAAAGCCATGTTCAGTACAGCATCAACATATATGTAAACATAATAGCTCTCTAAAAAGGACTACAGGATTGGATTGCAACCAGAATACAATGTCAATGGAACAGTTCCAAACTCAATGAACTTTATGATAACCAAATAAGTCAGTAATTGAACACATTGAAACATATATCTTAACACTTTGACTCTTATATGTCGCATGCATTCTCATTTTACAGGTACTACTTGGTGACAAGTTTGTGGCAAAACTCTTCCCGTCAATCTTAATTGTCTAAAATTAGGCTAAAATGCAGTCTGTTAACGGCGCGAGACCAAGAGACCTGGTCACGATAGAAACGATTTTAACCATTTACCTGGTTTATTCATATATCTTTGTTAGATATCTGTTTTATATCTGATTCATTATCATTTATAAGTGAGAGATTCGACTTAAACCCTCGGGTAATAATCAGCCATGTGCTTGGCAGCCATTGAAAAAGTGCTGCGAAAGCTCGTTTATAAAAAGTCCAGAATCATTAACACTGAACATTCTATGCCCGAAATTATTCGCTTTAATGATACATATAATGTTAAACTTACCATTTATGTACTATTTAGCAAGGTATTTGCATGCATAAAAGTAAATCCAGAATAAAATAACACAGCTTTCCTTGGAAACTTTTTTTGTTACAAAGGGAAGTCACTCTATTCGACTGAGGGAACCGACCACTAAAAGCAGCCCGTTAATAAGTAGCGGTTAAACGCAACTAATTTTATACGTACTAGTTAGCGACTGGAAGGAACGTGAATCATATACTACAATGTAGTTTGTCAATAATTTGTGCCAAATTAAAATTTAATGCAACGAAAAGACTAGTTTTACTACGGATAGGCATGTGATCAAAGTAATATATACAAAATAGAGCATAATGCCAATGAAATGCTTCACTGTTTGAATCCTGTATAATTTATATCTGGGACCAATATTGGTCCCAGTTAATATACATAGTGTTGACTGTCGAATGAAGGAACAACCAAGGTTAATTATTAAATAATATTAACGTTGCGTAATTTTACCTAGAGTAAAAATATAGGTGACATTTACTTATTCACTTATTACTTATTTATTTTTTACCCTTTTCAGCGTGTAAAACAATAATTCTACTGAATAGATTTTGGGTAATTATTTTGAGAATATACATGTATATTTGGTTACATTTTCTAGTGCTATATTATACTGACATAATGTACGTGAAAAGGTGCTTACAAATTAGAGGCTGTCACCACAGATTGTGTGATAATAGGCATCTGTGGAAGATGCCAATGTCCCTAAAACAATTGACTATCGGAAAAACATCATACGGATGTAAATTTGACGTAAGACATCTCATCTTTAGCGTTCAACAAATGTACATGTATTTTCTTGTCTAGTACACGATGTACATGCTTCTATTTCATTTTATGACAAAAAAGAACAATGTGGAGTTATATAGATTTTGCATCAAAGATCTAAATTTTCGGCCCTGTGATTACAATATACAGATTTTACGCATAATGTTTTGATTGTCACAAACTTCATGGAAATATGTATATACATTTGAGTGTTTGAATGCTATCGAATCATTCAGCGGCTCGCAGATCTGACAAGTTAGAATGAATTCGATAAATATGGGCTGGGAATAGATGATGAACGAGTTGAAGATCAACGCTACATAAATTTTCCAACCAATGAGCATCCCACCATCCTTTGTGAGGCTAGATTTTGGTGTTTTGGCCTATGTTTTAACATGTTAGCAAAACCGTTTTATCGCCTGGTTACTATAGTTACTAGCGTTCGCCATGGAGTAAGAGGATGCCAAGTAAGTACCACTGGACTAAGTAACAATGTTAGGAAGAACAATATGAGAATGTTTATGACGAAGAATGCATTCACTTAGTGCTCTCTACCAAAATTCCGGGACACAGTTTGTTCAAATTGAATACGCGTCTTCCATGAGTATGTGTAGCCGCGGCCGTGGTCCAGTGGTAAGTGCACTGGACTTGGAACCGGGAGATCCTGGTTCGAATCTCGGCCGTGGCAGGTCATACCCTTCCATGAAAATTTGACAAAAATGTCGATTTTCCTCCACATGTGGACACGTTGCCGGCTCCTTGTGGAAAGGTAAGTTAGTACTGGTTGGTATATAGTCCAGGAAAACTGGTTAGGTGAACCGGTCGCCGTATATAACTGAAAAATTGTTGAAAAACGGCGTTAAACCCAGTGAAACAAACTCCATGAATATGTAATAATTATGATAATTCCTGAATATGGCCATGTACGTTTTATTGCAATGTGTATATATATCTTGTGCATTAAAATAGTAGTTAATTCAACAGCTAATCAGATGAGTGTAGTGTTGATCCAAAAATACCTGCCTTATCCGGAGAAACCTTTTATGCAGAATGTGTATGGGTGGTTACTTAATTGGATCAGCACAAAGACGATTTATTGGCTACATTACAATTGATGCATAAAGAAAGACAATTCGTTGTATTTGGTCCCGACTTAATATCGGGGCGAATATCTGATTTTATTGCATGAATACGATCTACTAAGACTATGCCTGTTTTTTACGAATATTTGGGTTGTTCTTCTTTAGGCAATACAAAATAAATAATTGGATTCTCATCCATATTTTTGAAAAAAAATAGGTCGGCTGAGTGGGTTTTGTCTTTTATTTTTCATTCTCGGTCTGGACCTTTACATGAGAAGGGAAATATAAAAGATTTTGTTGTTTTATAAGCAATTACTGTGTTCAAAATTATATGTATGTAAAATTATATAGAATAAAAGCAATATTATTCAATTGTTCTGTTTTATTTCGTCCTTCAATGACGGGGTTTTGTCAAATGTTCCGCTTATAAAATCATGCTACAAGTCTGCCTACGTAAGGCTTTCTACACACTCAGACAAACTATACCATCCTTTCATGGTTTTCACACCTTTTCTACATCTTGAAATGATAAACATTTTCTTTTGAACACGATTTTGAACACGATTTTGTCCTTCTACGCTTTCAGTTTCATATGACGCTTGTTTATATTCAATTATCAATAAGCGTCTAGCAGACTATGAAATGCCGATTCGCATTTAAACACTGCAGAAATGGAAAGAGAAATTTTGTTCTTTGATATTATATACACTGTTAAAACTAAAACTACTATTAATGTTGTTATACTTTCTTATCTTTTTGAAATTCCTTGCGATATGCATAACTAAGCCATAGAAACGTCGAAGAAAATGTCACAAGTTTGAAGGTAATTATTTCAATGTGATAGGGCCAAGTTCCTATTCTCCCTATTTCACATGTCTCCATTCCCCCTCTATCGGATGTTTTGCAATGCGCCACAAAAGGAATGTAACGAGGCAAGGAACTCATATATATATTTTCATTGTTGCCTTTTTATTCATGTAAATCAAGTTCACATACATTTCTATAGAAAATCATATCATGAATCAATAACACAGCCAAACAAATAAATAAACAAATAATAATTTGTCCAAAATATTCAGAGATATGACAGATAAAAGCGACAGTAGTTGTGCTACAAAAAACCCAAATGAAAACATATTAGTATTGCAGAAATGTTATCATCAACAACATTTTTCACGTTTGGAGATTTATCTCCCTTTAATTGTCTTTTATTGTGGATAATAACACTTAATATAACTTGAAAGGTAAATGGAAAAAAAACAAGCGTAAATTAATCGTTCAGCTTGACCCAGACTTCTTTATAACAACACAGTAATGGTCTTTTATGATAAACAACTTAAAAATTATTATAATCACCATTGTCACACGAAATAAGTATAATATACTTTGTTACTGAAATTGTGTTTGTAAAGGACACCAAATCTATTGGAATGATCCAGATATGATGTTATACCAATGAGAGCAATGGACAAAGTCTAGCATTCAAAATCAGATTCGTTTAACATTAACGAAACAACTCAGATCCAATACTTGTGTAGTAATCACACCACGTATAACCCATATTTGACATTTTACTAATCCAAATAACACACATACTTCGTCAAAACAGAACAATTTGTGATCAAAATTTTATCTGAAGAAACTAATGACATCAAAACACAGGGGAGATAACCACTGTTAGAATTTGACAAAACAAATGAGTTATCCATTCAAACAGCTCTACCTACGTAGCTAATTGACGAAGCAAGCTCTGATACAAGTCACAAATATGAATTGAATAACAATCAAGAAACGAACATTGTATATAATACATATCAGCAGTAAGTGTATCACAGTATTGCCAGAATCTCCAATCTTACTTTCATAGATTAAGGATTAAGTTTTCCCCAACATTTCGCCACAAAATCACGGTGAAACATTGTTTCGACAAAACATCATAAATACAAGTCGTACATATTTTGAATTTACACAATAGTGAAATCAGGACGGAATAAACTAGTAACACAGACTGACTAATTTTACACTATGTTCTACATGTAACCATGCCTACTAATTAAAGTACATGTACAATTAAACATTTACAGGTAAACATTCATATCACATGATAATATAAATAAGCATTGTCTATGAATGTGTATATATTGTACATGCAATATAACTACCAACAAAAAAGACTTAGCTACTGAAACAGAACATCACATGAAATAACAATTTAAAATGTCAGTTGTCATTAAATACATCAAAAAGTCCAATACCATTTGGAAACCTATGCCGAAATCGCACACCTTAGTTGTGTGCGCCTGATCCTGACAATCATGTGATCAACATTTTTTCAATACAGTAATGTTCTATATAAAATTTATGCAGAAACAAAGTATGATCCTGATTCATTAACAAATATTAATACTTAAACATGTATATCATAACACATTTAGAAAGCAGGAAAACATGAGAAGCACATTGTCATTTATAACAGGTCCAACTTTATGCAGAACAGGCAGCCAATTCTGAGTAATGTCTAAGCCTTAGCCAACAGGTGACAAAACCTTTCGTATAGATCCTTAAGTGAGTGAGAATGATAGAACTTCAGAAAGAGAGCAAACATTACACCTGAAAACGAATGAATACTGTCCAAAGTTAAGGTTTGAAATAGTCCAGTTTCTACACACTCGTCACTTGTAGACTATCGTTTTCTATTGCTTGCTTTTGTCTTGGGTCTTTCTTGTTTCGGCGGTGGCTTGCTGGGAACACCTATCCCAGAACCGCCAGTAGATTCTATTTCTTCTATCATACCAAGAGACTGAAAATAAAAAATGCTCAAGAATTCATTCAATGTTTTTATGAGCATAGATTAAAAAGTACATATATTAAGTTAATATCAGAGAGACAGAGCAAAATTTGTACAGCTCACATAACCATCCCATTTATTCAGTAAAATGTTTCAAAACTACAAATGCATTACGCAAAAAAAGAAAATACGTGTACATTTATACATTTTTCACGTCTTTGAACATTCATAGGAACATTACTATGTAAATTCGTAATTAATATATATCATATAATCATGTGAGTTCGTCAGAATTCAAAATAATTATACATTTTTCGTACAAGGTTACACTAAAGTGAACTGATTTGATTACACCACGGAATACAGTAAAACGAATGGAACTAAAGAATAAGCTACAAACACAAGATATCAATATGAATTAGTAAGTTCAATTCTAATTCATGTGAAAGGGTTGAACAGCAGATAGAAAACTTATTGCACATAAAAATATCATTGTTTAAGATAAATAAGGATTTCATTCATTGGCAAAAACATCCCAGTAGGCGTGTACCTAAAAACGATGAAATTGAAAAATCCGGCTAAAAGGTATTTATCGAGACTCACAGAACTTATAAGCGCTTATCTCCCAATCGAAATAAAAAGTGTTCTATTTGGTGTGAAACGTCGGTGAAATTTGTTCTAGTTCAAAGTGTTCTCGAAAGCAATGTACAACATCTTCAAGATAACGGTACGTGTACGATACAAACATCAACTCTGTGAGCACAAACTGACGTAGTACAATGGTCACAATGTTTTGTTTACCTTACACGAACTCTTATTCAATGACTAGTTTTTCTACCCGCGGCGTCGGCTGATTTAATGGTAACCTCCTTAAACTTAGCAGATACTCTTGCAGCTTTTTTATCACCCTTAGGCTTAGTGTCATTACTATCTTTCCCTTTGAGCTTTTTAAATTCTGAAGACTTTGCATGTTTCTTTTTACGTTTTGAACGCTCAGACTTTACCGAATCGAGACAATGAAACGTTTTAGCTCTTTTCGGCCCTACTGAATGTATTCTTTTACCAGTAGTTACTTCAACTAATAGTTTCAACTGATGTAAATCGAAATCATCATCACTTCCACTCTCATCAGTTTCACTAACAAGTTCACTACCTATACCACTAGTAGCGCTTAACGATTCAAATTCACTGACTAAGTAATTCGATTCGCGCATTTGACGATTGATACAACTCGAACATAGTACACTGTTAGTATATTCGCCTGCAAGAATGTCTGCAACTTCCCTGACGAAATCTTGAAGCTTGTGAAAATCATAGCAAGAAAGAGGTTAACAAAATGCCAGTAATGAATCAGAATTACACTTGAATATAAAGATTTAACCTGGACAAAGGATAGATGAAGTTAGATTATAAATAATTCTACACAAGAAATAAGATCGTTTTTTAGATGAAACCAAGAATTAGGACAGGAAATGGGCATGCAATGATATTAAAATCACATTACAATACACGTAGTTGTAATATGTATGACTGTTAGTAAACGTCAAAATTCCAAAAGTAAAACGACAACATAATACATACCCAACCAAAGAAAGTGGCTGCTCCAGCACTAACGTCTCTGATCTGTGACATGGAATAATTTTCTATCATATGTTTTCCCATTTGAGCCACTGACAAACTGCAGTCCTTGGGATCGAAGCCAGAAATACGCCTCATGAGAGATTCTCTCCCAGTTTTACCCACTAAGGCTTGACAAGTACGCCAATTCTACAACACGATAATCGAAATATTTTACCAACCTTTGCCACACGCATGTGCGTGTACATGTTTATCCAAAATTGAAAGAAAGTCATTTTGTTGTATGTAACCATTATGTAACCATTTTGTTCTAAAAAACTGAAGTTAGGTATTCTTATATTTTTTGCAAAGTTATAACTCTAGTCGAAAGACTTTGGACCGTGACTTCAGCACAAAGGCTGTATAATCTACCATACTATACATTGGTGTAAATGTAATTGCAATTGATTCATTGATTACTAGAAAAAGAAGATTTATTATAGATGAAGTAGATTTGAAAATCCTTAAGAAATTTATATAATTGGTAAAAACACTTCCATTTACATAGATACAGACCTCAATACTTAGACCACTTTTCATTGACTAAATATTGATAAGTGGTCGTTATAATGATATGATCTGAGTATCAAAATGCTTTTGAACATAACTTGAACAGTACCCTAACTTCCTTTGGTGTGTTTCCCAGCAGTATAAACGTCGCCATCATTGACTGATGAACGCCATCTGGTGGATTAGAATATGTTTTGATTTCAGCAATTGTCTTGACGTCTAGATTAAGGACGGAATGTCGCAGTTTCTCGATTCTCTCCAACTGATCTTTCAACCTGTTTGCTAGTGCAAGCTGAAGGTCCAGTTGATGATCATAATTCACATCTTTAGCTCTTGCAATAGCTTTCTTCAAACTATCCAGATCTCGTCTCTGACATGCTTGAATAAGTTCTGAAAACAAGAACAACAATAGAAGACATATTCATAGTACGATTGCAATGTGCTTCTCTTAACAGCTTATTTGTTTTAAAAGAAATTTCTGATGTCACTAATGTAATTAAATACATTGACGAGTGGAATCTTTCGTTGCTAATTCTCAAGCGAGTGTTATTGTCGTAATTCAAGAACTGTCTATGATTGTTACCTTCTTTAGCATCTAAAGCTGCTAATGTTTTTCTGGCTTTAAGTAAAGCCTCGTCATCGTAAGGTGGATTAAGTTTTTCATAAGCTTGAATATATCTTTCCAACATCTCCAGATCCTTCATATCAATTGCTTTCTGAATTTGTCGTCTGGTCGCGCGGCGTTGTTCCTCTGAAATTTACATAATTCGTCAGGTCAGATGTTTCTTTATAGGTTCCACACTTAGTTTAGAATACCTTTACCATGTTGCGTGATGTCAGGATCTACATGTATTCTACGGGTCCTGACTGATTAGCCAATTTATTTCTTATTCTAGATAATTCTAAAAATACTCGTATCTTTAATCACTTAGCATAATGTTGGGAAAAAATCACATAATAGATACTAGTATTGACTTATAATTAGTCAAGAAATCTGATCTGTATTCATATTATTATAAAACATATCGACGTTTCGGAGCAAAATGCCAACTGTATAGGCACCAGTTGTTCACTATGTAAGTTTCTTTTTTCTATATCAAGTATTATCTATGAATGT
Source organism: Lutraria rhynchaena (assembly GCA_008271625.1). NCBI lineage: Eukaryota > Metazoa > Mollusca > Bivalvia > Venerida > Mactridae > Lutraria > Lutraria rhynchaena. Next base: position 1,789,320 of record VIBL01000042.1, read on the forward strand.
ATTGCGTACTGCGTATAGTAATTATTACATTCCCATAATTATATTCGGACATCAAGGTGAAGCGTTTGTACGTACAATAATTTTTAAATGCCTTGTTTGGAACACTAACTAAGAACACATCAATCAGATTATTGGATTTACATTGAAAACGAGTATTCTATAACATGTGCTTTGAAAAATGTCCAGAAAGTACCAAAACGATTCAATCATTAAAAAGTAAAATATACATCGCTTGGTAGTGTTTGACGTCCCAACAGTTAAGATGGTGAGATTTGAAATACGTGCATGCGATCGAATGCGGAAGAAGGTCATACAAAGGACAAAAAGACTTAAACTTGTATCCGGCTGATGACGTATTGTTTCGTTTGATTATACAACAGAACACATTAAATTAGACGGCATACCAAATAAGGTTACTATTCTTACGAATTATGGTAAGATGATCATGCTAGCACGTCTAATATTCTACGATTAGTATTATATCGCTATCATACAAAATTAATCTCCTCAACTGAATATAAAGTAAATACAAACGAATCAAATAAAATGCCATATGCGATAAATTCTGCCTTTTCGCATAGATTATCGTACTGATAGTACAACCTGAACGTGAAACCTTTTATTTCCTGACTATATGTTGTATTAATTAATTATCTTATCGACATTAAACAGACAAAAATGTCTTAATAAGCAGAGCAAGCAAACGTTCCAGATGACCGTTTTGCTATTCATTATGCAATAATTATCTAGTGTCCAATGTCATAATGTATTGCAACCTCAAATGTCATTGATATTGTGTCGAATAATTTTCAAGCTTAAGGGAAAAAACTGGGTCATAGTTAATATGTATTATTCGATAGTTATAAGACATTGTTAATCATGCATAAAATCAACAGTAATCATTCGACCACACATATATAGTTATACGTGGAGATCCCTTTTCAATTTTATAACTACGGACCTATGTAATAGTATGCAGAAAAAAGCTATTGTAGTGTCTCAAAAGCAGAACAATATAGTAGCTCTCTGTATAAAGAAGTAACATCACAAATGATTAATGCCGAAGGGCTGCAGAGCCCAAACTGGAACAATTGATGCTATGTATACTTATTAGAATGATTAAGTCCATATAAAATGTTCTTATCACACGATACCTGCAACTTTCTCCTCCTCTGTAAATAAGTCATATCATAGATTAATAAATCGTTATATTGAACAATTTATATTAATTTAAGATCAAACAGTTCGCCAGATGAATGTGTTTGCTTGTCATACTGAGGTTATATACAATACTTGGCATCCATTAATTCCTAAACCCGATCAATGAACAAATTAATATTGTATAAATTAAACTTCCTGTGTTTTTATAACATTGTTTTCTTTACTTAATAAATATCGGCTCTATAGTCCACAAAACCACCACTCCGTTTATGGCTTACGATAGTATTATACATGTGAATGTTGTTTTTATTATATGCCGCATTCATCTGAGTGATTTGCATATTTTACAACATAGTGTCACCAGAGGACAAGGAATCGATGTCAGTCTTTTTTTCAACTATTAGCTACCCAGAAAGTCTGTAACAGCAAGAACATAGAATAAGGTTTTGTCAGCACAAATGACCAACGTGTCAACATTTCTAATTGTTTGAATACAATTAAATGTTTCAGACTCAGACAGACAGCGTAGACCAATGGAGTTGGCCTTTACAACTACAATTTTTCTGTGATGTACGTATGGAATGATTCAATCCATTTCTCAGAATAATGCAGTCTTGCCAATCAGTTGAATGATCGATCTATTGTATGGCAGATTTATTGTTATTCATTTATTTATAGAATCACTATTTGAAAGTCGTAATCATTTGTAATCGATTACACCCTCGTCCATGTTGAAGCCGTATATCTCGAAACAATGTCAAGAATCGATTTAGTTCCAATATTGTGCTAGATGTATGATTTAAAGTAAAATAAGTGACTAATAAATTTTCATTCTATAGGTACAAAATCAATATTTACATACATTAAGTAGAAAACTTTTGTTCGGCTAAGGGTTTGTCGGGGACAAAAATCGAGTGTTGGGATATAAATAATTCCAATTCAGTACTTGTACGAGTGTCCAATAACGTACGTAAATGAAAGTAATTGAGGACTTGATGAGATATAAACAGAATAAATTACAGTTATTTATAATTGACGATGATTTTATGCGCCATTATTTTGACAACACATTAGGACTGATGTTTGGCTGGGGACTTTCAAAGCTACATTTCCACTGTCCACATATTAACACATCGCAGTTTGTTTACATTTGACTAATAAAAGTCTGTTCAGCCCAAACCATTCTTGGTTGTTGTGAATTGTGTTCTTATAATTTGCCCTAAACAATTCAATTTGTCTTTATGTTTTAACACAAAACAAATTTGAGAGTTCGGACTCTCCACCGCAACGAATTGATAAATTTTTATAAGATGACTCGTGTGTTAACATTGTGTGCGTATACCTTCGAGTCTTTTCTTCTTTTCTTCATCAGTCTCATTCCTGTCTTGTTTGACCTGTGCAATATAATCATCCTCTTCTTCCTGTTCCATAATTGGTTGTTGTGCACCAAGATTCTGCATCAAAATCTTAGTATTGTCTTCGTACAGCTCACCTAAAACACACAGGACATAGCACTTGAAAGCAGCAACTAAAACTGTGTGAATCAAAGAGTCAATCACTAATTACTAAGTACTTCTCCGTTAACAGCTTTGACTTCACCTGCATCATCACGTTGATTTTAGTGACTGATGTAATTTTCCAGACATTAATTAAAATTTTATCCATACGTGTATTTATCATATTCTATTACCATTTTTTACGACTTGTTTATTCTCTTACGTGTATAGCGTGTATGATTTACATGCCTATACATAAAACATATGACGATCAAAAACAAGTACGCGAAGTGATTCTGAACATATTCTCTTAAATTATTCAGTAAAAGAATGATCAAAGAAAAAAACACTGAAGCATTTTATGTGGAATGAACATTTTCACATTAAATTGTAAAGGTAAATGAGTACAAAAGTGTTCATACTTAAAAGATCAAGTACTTACCCGGTGGACGTCTGTTTATTTGGTATTTAGCAATGTTGTTAAGAACAATTTTTCTATTTCTGTCATACAGATTCATCTGGTATTCTCCGAACTCGGGAAGTCGAGCACGTATTAATTGCATTCCATCTTGTTCAATGATATCAACTTGATGCGCACTGGGTGGATCATTTGCATTTCGTCTATGTAGGGAGGCACATACGTCACGGAATCCTGGAGGTATTGGTATAAGGACTTCATTATCTGATGTCTGGACAGTTTCAATCGGGATGTGTGTTTGTACATTCTTATTTTCTTGTCTGGCATCCAGTTCTGCAGCGTCAAGTTTTCTTCCTTCAGATTTGACAAGATACGAATGAACGTTGTAAATTCTGTCTGTGCTGTTCTTAGAACACGCAAACACATTCATGGAATATTCACCCTCCTCTGGCATGTCTAGATCAAACACCCATTTACCATTTTCTTCTTTACCAGCCACTAACATCCTCTTACAAGCCAGTTCATCACTACTGTGAAGTTCTGCCATCATCTGAACACCACTTCTCGCTTGGAACTCGACTCTTGCTCTGCCATTCTTTGCAAATAAGTTTCCACTTTTATGAGTGAGAGCTTTCACGCCAAGATTTTCCGCAGCTGGTTTTCTTCCAACAGAACCATCACTGACATTAGGGAAAGGAAGATTGTTGACATTCTTACCTTCACTTTTGATCAGATAATTTAACACATTCGGAGCTACCCCTTCTTTGCCAGCATCGTCAGCGTACAACTTCAGTGCATATTCACCACCTTGTGGTAGACGGATATTGACAATAGCTTCTCCATTTTCGAGTCGAGTTACTGCGTAATTACTCAGTGTTGCTTCGTCTATAAGCGCATGCTTCAACATTTGATGAAGCTGAATATTTTTTTCTGCGGCTAATCTGATTTCTACATTGCCGTCCTGTGTAACAATAATAGCTCCGTCGTGCGTAATAGGTTTAAGTCCAGCTTCCTTAGCATTTGCTCCTGGTCCCCAACCGATCGGGGGGACATCTGGTAAGGGGAGACAATTCTTTTTCGGCTCACTGCACTGAATAATATAAGTACAAGCCAAGTCAAAAATATCGGACTCAGTAACATCAAGTCCAAACACATCCATCTTAAACCGCCCTTTAAGCGGAAATCTGAGAGTAAATCTTAGGAGGTTTGCTGTGTGTTCAAACATGACAAACCTGTCCAGTAGCACATCGTCTTCATCCGTTTGTCTTTTCTGACCACGATATAACATGTACTTAAAGCGCGAATTTTCGCTTTGTTTCACCGGTAAAGAGAACACCAGTTCGATTTCTCCTTCTTTAGATTCCAGGATACACTTGTCATAACTGTTCGGCATAAGTTTCATACCAAGGTAATGGAATCTTTCACGAATGTACACGTGTTCTTCAAAGTCTTTCAATGTGACTGGTTGATCCAGCAACTGCCATTGCATTTCATCTGGGTAATGAGTCCAAACCAACTTATCAGGGTCGGGTAAAAAGTAGAACTCGTTAATTCTGTGTTGTGTCGTACCTTCAGATGTTTCCTCATCTTCCTAGAAATGGATAGAGAACTACATGAAACATTTTATGTTTTAGAATAATTGGGTAATACATGTATTTGCTTTATTTGTGATATTGGGTATATGTATTGTATATGCAAAATGAGAATATTTTTTCGGCATATATCATATATTTGAGGCGATTTATAACACCTTGGCGTATACCTGGCGTATACGGACCATATCCTAATAACTGACACTAATCGTTTGCCAACCGATCGTAACGCCACTTAAGGCTTGAATTAAATTTTAGCAAAAATTATGGATGGGCGTGTTTCTGAGTCTCTTGAGATCGCTTCAAGGGCGGACAGGTATGATGTGTTGAATAAATCACTACCCGCAAGAGCATCTTTTTCGGAAGTTATTTTTGTTGCACGTGCTTATAGTTTAGTCCCTAGTTGGTTGTTTCCTGCTATATTTATGTTTGCTGCAACAATTCGTGTCTCTCTTACATGTAACCCATATTATAATGTGTGAATTTGTCACAATCTATATCATTTAGTACTGCAGTCTTAATGGGCAAGTTTATTGTAAGCAAGTCTCATAAACTCTGTTAGTACTGAAGTAGTGGCTGTAGATGTTGTTATTGTGGCTGTTGTCGTGGATGATAAATAGAGACGATAGAAGGTTTAACATTCAAGTGTGAAATTTAACAAACGATGAATAAATGATTGTCAATGTACGTGCCTGTATTTATATATTATTTATCGAGTCGCACATGGCAAGGAATTTATTATTTTTTCTTCGCGTGTGGAGATTAATGTGTCCGTATAGTAGAACTTAAACGGGCGGGTTAATACTCCTGTTTTTAATTTAAGATAAACCCTTATTTATTGGTTTAGATCAATATAAAATGTGTTTTATCATAAACACGTTCACTAAAAGCTTTTAACACGTTTTCGGGGATTTTGCTGCTTTAGTTTTTATTGATAAAATATTTTAGACGAACAATGTTATCTCAGTCTATACGATTGATGTTGTTTAAGGAAATAGTCTGAAGGTGTTCAACTACAATTACTTCAATAAGGTAACTAAACCTGTTAATTCTTAATTATTTTGTCTCGGGTTATTTAGGTTTAATGGCATGTTGGACCACATCACTCACCTGTGTAACATTTCCATCTGAGTCAACGAGCGTCCATTCTCCTGATTTCCGACCAACAACGCACGCGGACGCCCAAAACGCGTCTAAAAACCTCCAGTCATCATTGACATAAACGGCGTTCCATTGTGCACCCATGCTCTTTCTGTCACATCTTGTACCAATCTCGTAGGCAGCACTTTTATTCATTCCGCTTATAATTACACATGGTATACCAGCCATTCTGAAAAGATAATTACTGAATTGAACCATTCATCAGGTTTTATCGACATTCAATTGTTTTCTTTTATGTAGAAACGCGTCTATATTGCATTATAGACAGCACATATACTACGCATGTGTTCATTAAAATATACTAGCTCACTTTGAATAACTACTAATGAAAAACAACGAATTTTGGCGAAAATGGACAGTTTTCTTGCAATACAATATTAAAGGCTTAGATATTACTGAACTCAATCGCAGATCATTTCAAACGGAAGCAGAATATGTTGTCTTTAAATTAATAGAAAATTTAGTTCATATCAACAACTCATAAGCATTGGTTAAATTGAATATTTTTATCCATTAATCTACCTTAGCTCTAGACATAGTCAATAATGATATGATGAATCATTCGTGAATGATCTGTTTCGTTGTACAATTACGAACAACACAACAAGCGCACATTGCACCAGTATGAAAGTTGATATACTGAGTGAAGACTAACACTCTATATAGGATAAGGTCACACTTACTGACACAGCCCTGATATTAGATGGGCGTGGTTACCCATGTTGCACTGTATTTTGGTGAAATATTCCAGTGGAGAATGCGTGGGTGGTACGCCATCTACTTTTAAGTTGTAGACATCGATGGATGTCACCCAGAGAAAGATAGCTCGAATCTTACACATGTCGTCCCAGCGGTCATTGCTTCGTGTGAGATATTTAATCAGATCATTAAAATTTCCAACCAAAAGTTTGGGAGGTGCCTGCAAGAACAAGTAAATTTATATCGTTTGTGATTTAGGAGTTCTCATGCTAACCCTGTGTCGTCCATCAAAAACACTCTTTCTGATGCAATTAATTAAATTCGTTGTATGTTCAGCGAGCCAGAATAGAAACACGATAAAGAAAACGTCGTTAGCACAATAACACAAAGTTAACCACACGAATGATATATTGTGAACATGTCAATATTTAAAGATACAGAATGAACCTGGTATTGTAAGATCTACAGAATAGTCTCAGAACATTAGTGTATCGTTGATTATTGAATATTTGATAAAGTTGACCCGTTCAAAGGTGTTGTCACATACGAACGTTATTACAGTCACGCGCACCGATTCTGTATGTAAACTATCGACAGACGCTGTGGCGCAATTAACGTACCTTATCGATAAAAGTACGGAATAGAATGACATAAAAAGTTTCACCAATACTTCTCTACAGCAATTGATTGGTATAAATTGGTAATTGGCAAAGAACATGTTATGTTAATTTGTAGTAGTGTAAATACCGTATAAAAAAACCCACATCCGGGTGGAATTTATCTTTAAGGCGTTTTCGAATTAGATTTAAATTGCCTTCGGTTCAATGTCTGTAGAATTCTATGTTTGAAGTTAGATATTGCATATGATTAATTGGTAGTTTATATTAATCATGCATAATACTTTACGGAATATAAAAGATTCGTACCCCGTGTGTGTCAACAAGGACATAAATACAAAGTATAATTGTTGATGATAATGGGGCCTCGAAAGAGTTCGAATCCCACCCGAGAACGATTTTCGCATGAGGAAGCTGTCCAGCTACCTTACGGAAAGTTTGTGGTTCTACCCAGGCCAGGTGTACATCTTGGGGTCTTCCTCACCGTTAAACTGGAAAAGTCGATAAATAAAGTCGGTGCTACGTTAAACCCCAGAGAAAAAATATTCAAAATAATTATTTACTGATTGACACAATCTACAGACAGGCCGTACGTACATTTAAAACATATTCATCCACTTCTGTATATTTTTCAATAGAGAATATGTCTGATTTCATCGTCCTTGGGGGCCGAGGCGGTGGAATCTGTGATCTGTGGTAGTTTGGTGGGTCCCCGGGACGTGTTGATCGCACGCCCTGTAAAAGATATCAAATAATTCGTGAATTAAATCGTAACGCAGTGTCGAAGTATATATAACAGGTAGAGAATGTATTACATTGATGGTTTACTTTGCGGAAGTATAAAAAATACAATTTTCAAAGCATATTTTCCTGTTAATACTGATGCGATCACAAAAATACAGTTCATACGAATAAAAAATATACATAAACAAAACTATGGAAATCTGATAAGTTGTAAACGGTTTATTGCAATGAATATTCTTGTGTAAATGAACGTATAAAGTCGGTCGGTGCAATTATAAAATTAACATTCTGAAATAAATATTGAATGCAACCACTACCTACGATTCGTGTGCCCCGTGTAATGATACAATTAACTTCGATTTGTTTATCAGTAATTTGATACGTTGAACTAATTGTGCACCTAAATCAGCGTTTAATTAGTATTAAATGGATAAAATAATTATTCATGACACGTAACCAGAATGAACGTAATTCGATATTTTCTGAAGAATGTTAACAATGCTATTATGATTATTTCAGTCAACAGTCTACGAATGACTGGCATTTTATACATCAAAACAATATACACAAATTACCAATGCTAGTAATAACAATACTAGTTTCTGTTCAGACAATTTTGAATTTATCAACGGCAAAGAAAAATGTTCGTCCTGCATTCAATAACAAGTACTGTCAGACATATTTATAAAGTTGGAATATAATCATTCATTGTACAACCCGATACAAAGCTGTATAAATAATTTATACAGCGGTTTTATGAAATAGATGTCGTTTTGATTAAATCAGTGTTTCAATGTATCATTAACTTTTATATGAACGCAATATTTCATCGTCACATCTTAAAAGAACAATCAGAATGCGCATTATGAAGTAAATTAATTATTGCTATAGAAAATGCTTAGCCGGTCTACCGCATGTTGAAATATAGAAGTGTGTGACACCACAACCATGTGCATGCATTTGTCATTCAAACATAATAACTTTATAAATAATGTCAAATAGGGAAGAGTTTTTCTACTAAGATGATTTATTTTAGATTCAGCTCTGAAATATGAGCATTTATCTATAACGTTATATAAAGAACATGCATCATAAAGGCAACACATGCAACATCGAAAAACGATTCGTCCTTCTACCTCCAAATGTTACATGCTTACAATGAAAACTGAGAGGAAAGCCAGGTACCATAGTCCAATAAAGAGTATAAACTTGTCATATCTTAAGTTCTTCATACCCGCTGGTACCAGTGTCACAACTTACCTCAGGGTACCACTGATCCACCTAATAATTGTAACAAAAATATTACAACATTTGGGCCAAATTGAATAAATATTTGATACTGATTATCACACTGACTGGTGCATGTTTATAGAAAATTCAAAGGATCTTAAAACTTTTTACAACAATACAGTGCAACCTCTCCAGAGCGGCCCTCTCTTGAGCAACAACCTCCCTTCAACAACAGCATGATTTTTCCCACCGTACGATTTAACTATCAATTTAACCTCTCAAGAGCAACAACCACTCAACAACAACAAAAATTTGCGTCTCCCAAAGGTGTTGCTGTGGAGAGGTTGCACTGTATAATTTAATAAAGAATTCAGGTTACATAAAAATAACAAGAAGAGTAGAACAGATAGGACCTGGTATTAAACTGCGAAACTTAGTTTTAGAGAGCCGTGAAAACTGTACAAAATAAATCTGAAGCTTTGTAACAAATAATGCAAACAAAAAAAGAGAAAAATATTATAAAACTAACATGTGAACGGAGTTAAGTTTGTTCATAAAGTAACTGGGACGCACGTCAGTTTGTATACTATTTTATACGCACGTTACGTTTTTTTATCAGAGCCCGGAGATGGATTTTTTTTTAAAAAAATGAGTGATTGATTAATTTTACAAAGATCAATGAAACAGGAAGAATATACTTTTAAAATAATATTCCATGATATATAACTGATAACAGCCGAGTATGCTCTGATAACGTGCTGTGTTCCTAATTCCATGTGTCCATAATTTGAAAACTTGTGCGATATTCATTACGAATTATACACTTGAACATAACCAGCTTGACGAGATATTACAAAATAAACAAATAATCAATTATTAAATATCAAGTACCTATTTACTAAATAATTAGAATTATTCGTTATAACCAATGACGTAACAAAAGTCTACGCTTACATAAACACGTATTACCATGACAACAGTAACAAGGAAACCCCCATTACATTGAGTCGCTTCTTAGAAGGAGATTATAGTTCCATTATGTATGTACAGTAAAACCTAAATTTACGACCATCTGAATATCAAGCCCGCCTCATTATAACGACCACCTCATTATAACGATCACTCCATGGTGGACCAAATTTCTACATTTCTTCTATATCTGAACTTATCAAGCAGACCACTGCGATATTGAGACCGATTTTACTGTACATAGCATGAGTAAGAAAGACAATATAGAAATCAAATCAAATATTTGAGCTATGAGTCATTACACTCGTAAGACAATGTGACTATTACGTATACTACGCTAATCAACCCTTTGCTTCATAATACTGCATTTCCCCGCATCTGATGCAAACGACTTTTGAAAACATTGTAACAAAAGAAGCCATTGCTTGTAACGAGCAGCAACTTCATTTGTCACAATGTTTCAATTTAGAAAGAGAGAAATAACCCAATAGTCTTAAATGAATTGTTGTTTTGCATATTTGCTTTGAATTTGGAATAGTCCAAAATACGCACTTGAGGAAAAGGGTGAAAGGATTAGTTAAACTATAAACTATTATGGATACAAACTAGAAGCGCGAAAATCATCCATGTTAGATGACAATATCAGAGTCGTTATCAGTATCGCTGACTAAGTTTCTAAATTGGTGGATGTACATGACATGTATCCATGTGACTACTCCAAATAAGCATTGGATAGTCTTATGTACATATACATAACGGCTTTAAAAACGCAAGTTTGATACCACATGAATTCCAGTCAGTTTAATTTGACAACATTTAGAAGTGTCATAAACATACGACTTTTTTTTTATCATATTCCAGTTGTTAAATCAATCAAATTCGGTTAAACGTTCTCATTTTATACCAGTTTTAAACAGAGGAGTGTAGAATAACAAACAGATGTTTTCAAGTAAGAGACAAAAATGGAACACATTTAAAATCTTTGCGTTTTTAAAGCTTTCAAGTACGTATCTTACACCAATGATCAGAATAATATATTTACTAATAACACTACATACGACACAGTAAAATTTACAAGTTGGATAAGACAGCATTGGTCATCTCAATTATAGGATAAAATTATATAAAACTAATACGCACAAAAACAACGCGATTTGTGCTTTTTAATAAAACCTGAAGCGCTGTTCTGTCGCTACTTAAGTCAGACTGCGTTCTTTTTGAGACTTCTCATAAAGCGACATTAAGATCGGATGTAATTATGGTCTATTAGAATTAGCAGTAAAATATACTTACAATATACATGTTTTAATAAGCAACATGGACACATCAAAGGACTAACATACAATTAATACAAAAAAGAAGCAGTGGTCAGTGCTAAAATTATTACACATATACACGATAGCAAGCGTACGTTGAATAAATTAATGGTACTACATGTAATATTTATCAAAGGCTTTATTCTTGCATACCAGGAACTAGACCCGATCTATCTAGATAGAAAGGGTTCCCTATAAAGGTTTGTATATATTTTGCTATATGGGTTTATTTATGGTAGAGATTTAAAACTGCTAACAAAAGTTTACAGACATACAACATATAAGCATGCTGGATACGCACTACATATCCACGAATAACGTACCGAGGATGTACCGCTGTTTTTCCCCGCGAGTCCATTTCCCTGATCAAATTAATAAATAAGTAATTATTTTATACAGTTCAATCGATTGTGACTGAAAGTAATGATATGATTATGTATAATTTATAAACTCAATCTAGAGCAAAAAGGGTGAGATCAAGAGAATGGTGCGAAAATTAAATGTAGTCCAGGAGGAATATAAAACCTGAATACATGTACTAGTAAAACAAATAAATGAATATTATCTGAAAACTACACGTCTATATAAAACTCATAATATATGTTAGTATACAAGACAGATTTTTGTCAACAATTATTTATAGTTTGTGAGCTACACGTGATTGGGGAATAAAGTAAAGAACTAAAAGAAAAAAGAAGCTCTTGTCACCAAAAAGGTTTCATCTATGTTTTAAAAAACGCTGTTAATAACGCGGTGAAAGTCCATCTAATATTACTACTGTGACGCTAATCAGTAGGTTAAAAAATGTTGATAGTTATAATGTTATAATGGTTATCGCAATTACCCAGAATAAATGACAATGTTGGTGATATTGTTGATGATAGGAATGAAGCCAAGGACTTCATTGCCACTGATAATATCACTAATATTCTGATTCAGTACCAATGCAAGGCTGGTATCAAAAATGCGCTAAACTCTTCATTCCCTTATATTCGTATTTCTTAGCGTATTACAAGCATCTTTGCCAGGCCGTACAATGCACTCGTAACGTGTCATATGGTGCTATGGGCATACATTTAAGACACTTGAATTTTGTGTTAAATGCGTGACAATGGCGTACGATGTATAGTTAGCGATATACTTTAGTAAACCGAGAAATACTGGAGAAGTTGACCCCGTGTCCTTTCATCGGCATTTATTATTGAATATAGATTAAAGATTATTGTCACAAACTGAGAATTTCCATGACAAATCAATTTTCAATAATTTACCTAAACCATTTATAGCATCCAGTGACAGACGCCTGGGGTGAATTCAAGCGATAATGAACATAATGATACCTTTACATGGTAGAATCTTGTCAATGTTAGCATGTCAATGTAATGGTTAATTCAGATAAGGAATAAGCTCTGTCATCTAATCTATTTCCATTTATATTAAACATAAATGTTATATCAAAAACCATAACCTAGGTAACGTACCACTGTTGTTTGCTCTCGTCGCATGACATTCTGTAAAAGTCCATGAAAGGCGTATACATGACCTAGCATTTTACCGTACAAAACTACGTCATAAAGAAATGCTTTTTAAAAATGCTAGTGTTCCTATTTTCGCCATGTATTACATATTTTAGAGAATAATGTTGTAATATCTGGTTGAATTAATCATTAACATTGATCTTGTATCATCATGGAGTACTTATTAGGACTAATCTGTTAACACTTATTATGATATTTCGGAAAGTTGATGGTATGTCTTTTAAGAGAAAAAAAGCAACTTGTTTTACATTGAACACTACACTATGATGCTGAAGAACAATTTTAAAATGCTTCCGTGTTCGAATGGTTATTGTCTCTGACTAGTAATTACTAGCCCATCAACGCAGTGAGTTCGACTCTCATCCGGAACTAGAAAAAAATCGCTTAAGGAACCTGTCCGTCTGTCTTACGGAAGATCGGTTGGAAATTGTCTGCTTGGGGCTTTCCACCACCGTTAAAATGGAAATTTCGCCAAATTAACCTGGATGTTGGTGCGACAGGATACGGCACGAGTGGCCTCGGAATTTATAAATTTATTACGCATTCCACACGAAATGCTCTTACCTCGGCTGCGCTTTGTACACATTAAACAATGCATGCATAAAATATCGCAGTCGCTGCAATAAATCTCGGTTATTGGAAATTTTTTTGATAAAATAAATGTGTATATGCGTTTTCACTCTGCGTGTGGTATATCACGGGGATTCAAAGCGAATGAAATTGGAATGGTTCACAGTTAATATGACGGAATTCTTTTGACTGGTATTCATCTCCCTATCATGTGACGTCTTTTTGGAGTTTTCATTTATATTAATTTGTATTTAGTCACCATAGTTGGAACCCCTCGGTGTTGGTCGTAATAAAGCTACTATAATTATACAAATACAAGTACACAATTACTATGGTATCAAAGAGAGAATAATATGATGCGGAATTAACAAGTGAATGTTTTTCTTAAGTATTTGGAGCCAATAATTCGCTTTTTGCACATAGTGTGTGACCAGAAAATACCACACAATGAAATAGTAGACAGATAGATAGATTTATTTCGGTTTTGGTAATACATAATACAGTAAATACAGATACAGTTGATTACACACATATATATATTACCATGTTTAATACCGGAATTAACATTCTTAGATCTATTTCGAATCAAAAAGTCACTTTTTGGAACAACAATAACATTAATATGATTCCGGTCTTAATTCCTGACTGATAACAAAGCTAAAATAGTCGCTACTACAGGTGTTGATTTCATGATAAAAAAAATTAAAAATTACATCAGTGCAGAAATTCAACATTACGTGTATCTGTTTTAACTAAGCGGAGTCTTACCTTAGCACTCATATTAATTCCGACTGTCAACTATCCGTGAGAGAACTAGCCATATGTGAACAATTTGGAGCTATTAAATTCGCAACAATGTTTGCTATACTTTGTTTTTTTTACACCTTGCGTTTTCATGTTTAAACAAAACATTCGAGGCCCGAACGTGAGTGGAATTAATTTGAATAAAATCATTCATTTCGCAATAATCAAACGTTTGGCAAATTATTTAAAGGAATTATTTGGTGCCTGACCATGTAATACGTGTTAATCATTTTTCTGGATTTCTTTTTTTGTGAGATTATGAAAATTAGTTGTAGTTTTGTCAATTTAAAGAAGTGCAACATCAAAGGATGTAATACAAAATTATTATACTTGTATGTTTTAACTTATCAAAGTATCATTTTTTTCAAACACTATATAACAAATGTATTACTCAATATTTTTCTTGTATTGTCCATATAAATTAGTATATTAGTATATATCTATGCTGCATTATACCATTAAAAAATCGAATATTTTCGTACCACGTCCAGAGCCTCGTATTACTGACGGGGCTATCTTGTAATATGAACCAATTAACTATTCGATCTTATGAACTTACACGAGTTACAAAAAAAGTTTAAAAGCTTTCAATTGCTTTAAATGTATACAATTAAACACAACTGAAAAATCAAACGATTTTTTTATTCCAGTGACAGATATGAAAACTGGATTAAATTTCACGTTCTTTAGATTAATCCAAAACCATTTGAAAGAAATTTAACAATATGGTATATTTTTATCAATAAAGAAACTCATTATGAATTGGTGAACTAACCAATGCATGACTAACATTTTTACTGATATGTAACAATCAATATTGTTTTAAAAAAATAACCAACGTATATATAGATTAAGTACGTGTTCGTTTCGCTAAAAGGCGTAACACAACCATTTAAACACGGTATCTAGTTTTAAGATTTGTACTTGACAGACAAGAGTAACTTTTTTTTCGTCTGCATTGAATTTTTGCATTGCTTTAATATAGAACAGCAGATGACGAATCATACATGAAAATCAAATTACTGATTATTGATAAATCAAAAGAACAACATTAAAGAAATCAATCGAATCTAACTATGTCAAAGTCAACCCGGACTGTTCTCTCGGATTCAACAGATAATGTACTGATATAGGATCACTTAGAAGCTTACACACTGCCGTCTCAGACTGATCCTTGTAGAAATAAATATACACGTGCAAGAAGACATACACAAATAGTATTGACTTTGATGTAGGGAACTAAAAAAAGCCCAAAAGACCAAAATCTTACCGCTGACTTTGTTGCAGCCCGGTCGTCCTTCGATGATCCGGCCACGCCATTCTGAGCGTGATTTTTTATATTAGGTGCGGTCCCCGGTCGTGTCGGCCGCTGCACGACAGGACCGCCGTTAGAAGATCCTGCTCCCATGGTTCTGAGTTCACTATTTCATACTGGATCAATCTGAAAGTATAGCATTGTTATTTTGTTATTTTGTTATTTTCATAGAAAACAGCTTACATTTCATTAATAGATTGTTCGAAATTTGTTTGTTTTGTAGTTAGTACTTTTTACGTAACACTGGCACAGGGTTTTAACGCCGTTCTTCAACAATTTTTCAGTTATACACAGCGACCGGTTCACCTAACCAGTTTTCCTGGACTGTATGCTTACCAGTACTAACTTACCCTTCTACAAGGAGCCGACAACGTCTCCACATATGGAAGAAAAATTCAAATTTTCATAGAACGGTATGACCTGCCACAACCGGGTTTTGAACCCGGATCGCTGGGTTACTAGTCCAGAGCACTAACCACTGGAGCACGGTCGCGGCCTCGAACTTTGCGCGTCATCAATGGTTATTCAAAACTGACATATTTTTCAAACAATCAAGTGTATCCAAAGGCTAACAAACACTAATGTACTTCACATATAGCAAGGTACCTGTTTGTATGTTACATAACAAACTGGGTATGTAGACAATTCACCATGGATCGTACAAAATAACACAAGAAAATCAGCGCTAGATAATTATGAGTCCTATATCAGGACGTGTTCAGTTAATATATTTGTACATGTACTTTTAGCATATCAGAACATACTATATCACTGGTGCTAAACTATCGACATGTTCGGATGCTTACGATCCCGTATTGTATCATATCTAGTACAATAATGTTCACTAAGTGTACGCTATCACTACACATGGTCCATTAATTTACTACAGGATACAATAATTGGTTAGCCATTAAATTATTGTTTAACCGACATAATCAATTCCCATGGCTAAATTGTCTCTATAAATGGATGTGAATCATTGATAGGACACCGTCTGTGTTCCAACACTTTTAAACATTTATATCTTACCTGTCAATCGGTAAAATAATGGCTTATTTGTTAGTTTGCATTGGGTAAACGCCATTTATCAAAGTATTTCAGGTAAATACAGCGGACAGTTTACCTATTCTATACTCCTGATGTACCAACCAGTAATAAAAGTTCAAAACTCGTCTCGTATTGAGAGGCGTTCAACTTATATTTGAACAAAAGTAACACCAGTGTACTGCGGATGGTAATGGTGTTTAATTGCAATAAATGTTCAATGTGTGAAGCATTACAGTAAGTAAATCATTCGGCAACGTTTGGGTCATGAATTTAATATTTTATTAATCAGATTTTGATAAAGATTTTTCCATTCTTGCTTCAGGTTTTTTGAGACCAATTAGTGTGCTAATGTTTCGCTTATGAAGCCTTCGTTTTAAAATACCCCCAAAGTTCATAGTCCATAGGGGCTGCGTCAAGCGACTTTGGCATTCATTCTTCTGACGTCATAAGGTTAACTTTCCTAAACTTGATGTAGTTTAAAACGTTTTTTGGCACTGAGGCATGAGGCACTGTCATCATGAAACATCATTTTTTCCGTGTATCACCGGGAAACAATCTGGGGACATCTTTGTCCAGGAATGGCGTCAGAACATTATATATATAAAACAGTCTGAGTTGAATGTAGTACCTTCTGATGATTCTGATTTCTGTTTTGCCATTTTGATAAACACCACCCCATGCCATGAATCCTGTGCAAAGGCATCATGCTTAACAAACTTGAATTTGTTGTCAACATTAAACCCCTTACGGATGTAGCAAACTTTACGACGGCTATAACTTCCACCTAGATAAAACATGGCTTCATCAACTTCCGGTAGATTTGGCGTCGTTTAGCAATCTTGGCAGTGTTGATTTGATGGGCTATGCACTTTTCCGGAGTTTTGTGAGAAGTACCTGGTGAATAACATAATTGACAGTTCCAAGTGATACATTCAACTTTAAAGTCATCTCACGTTGCATTGGCGGATAGATCTTGTTGATCATAATAGAGATCTTTCGTACGATGTTGGATGTAGCCACAGATGGACGTCTCTTTTTTAATTTTGTAACACAAGGCTGAGATGGGTATGGTAAAACGATCATTTTGGATGTTGCACCTTTTACGAGCAAGGAACATGCACGCGTGCGATTTTTGTCCGAAGACTGAATAGACAAAATCGAGCGTGCATAAACCAACCATTGAATAATTATAATATTGTTATGCAGTAACCATAGGTATTGAATAATAAACAATTTAATCAGCTGAATTTTATATTGAATATTTTTTTCTACTTTCTTTCTAAGATCGCATGATATGTCAATATACATTAAGAGGCTTTAATTGCTAACCCCTCGCTCACGTGATTGATTTAACTATTTATAACATATGTTTACACATATAAACTTACGCGGCTTCCATTCCTTTGCTCTCCCATGGATACATCAAACAAACTGTTCATGTTATTAATTATTTAATAGATAACGTTTGTTTTAGATGAAAGTCATTAGCACAGTGAGTACACTAACACCTTGGCGACCAAAATAGTAACATGACATTTTTGTAACATTGAACTGAAAGCATTGCGTGTCGGGTTACCTCGTTAGGGTAAGGAGTTGTGAATTATTTACAATGAGTGATTAACATGATAGGATGATATATCTTGGATGTTTCTTTGTAAAAAGGATAATAAGAAGAACAGTGCAAAGCAACACCCTTTGTAAGACGCAAAATCATGTCGTTGTTGAGAGGTTGCCGCTCTAGAGAGGTTAAATAAATAGTCAAATCGTACATTGGGGAAAAAACATGCTGTTGTTGAAGGGAGGTTGTCGCTCAAGAGAGGACCGCTCTGGAGAGTTTGTACTGTACCCTTGTTATTTGTCTAAAGATTATACCTTGATCTGTAGACAATGATTTCACTGCTACACAGATCATGTAATACAACAAATTGATATATGTGTAAAAATGCGCAAATATTCTTACGATTTGAAAATATTGAAACAAGAAGCACTAATTTGATCAGTGTCAATTCAAGCTTGGCATGTTGTTCCTATTTTTAACTTCACTGAGGAGTGCAGAAGCCGGTGTACCAAAATCGAAGCGCTCTAAATTATGGTTAAGAATTTAGACCTTGCCGCCCTGGCGGCTGGTTTAAACATGCACATTTACAAAATAATCGTTGTCACTGCGTCAGCCTAATACAATGAAGTTAATTTTATAATTATATGCTCAAGAACGGTCTTATCTCCACATATAAGAACTGGTACATTGGAGTTTAACGTCGCAACAACAGCCAGAGTCATTTAGCGACTTCCCCAGTCGGTGGAGGAAACCCCAAATGTACGCCTGAATAGAACCACCGACCTTCCGTAAGATAGCTGGGTAGCTTCTAAGAACTCTGGAACATAAGCACTTTCTCTGCTATATCTACGTATAGTTGGGTTATTTATAAAGTCCTCAAAAACACTAAGTTGTAAGAATTTGTTCGTCTGGGAAAAGTAAAAGATAATCGTTGGCATCTTAAATTGCATGTTTATATTAAATATAACCGTTAACAGTTACAGACCCGTCATAAAAAATACTCATATATTCTCATCATATTTTCGTATCGACAAGCACATACAACAATGTACCTGATATGGAATAGGTACATAAAAATAATCGATAATGCGTTATTTACAGGTGGTTTATTTGTTATATCAGAAATAAAATAACTTATAACATTTATGATGTTATATCTCTTTATCACGCGATAACGATTTGTTCAAGTAAATATAAAACATCATACTTGCTTTTCTCCAGTGGGTTTTAACCTCGCACCAATGTGCAGAGTCTTTTAGGTGACTATGTCTGGTCCAGGATGAGATTAGAACCCAAAGCGGTGAGGGGATAGTGATTATCAGTCAGAGACAATGACTAATCGGGCATGGAGGCTCCTTTCACGCATTATTCACACATGGACAATGGCATTCTACTAACGTTAAATATCGAGGGCAGGTAGGAACCTGACATCATTCATGCATGAAACAAGGGAATACAGAAGAGTCACTCCGCCGTCATACTTCGCATTAGAGTACGGAAATATCCGAAATTGCACGATTGATTACGAAGTATATATACGCTGATTATATCATTCATTTTAAGCTGAATTTGCGTAAAAGTTGTAAACATTGGTCCCATTACCGCTTGCTAACAAAACAAAGGAAATGAAATTGATCCTTTATTGTAGCCTATAGAGATGGAGTGCTTTGATGTAATATTGATAGAAACAAATGAAAATAAATATTTGATCTAGATCGACGTAATATAAAACTATACCAACATCACCGAGTGGATAGAGCCATATTTGGTGCATAGAATGATTACATTACAATACTTATACCATTGAACTTTCAGTACGACCTATAGTCGTATATGTACATACAGAGTCCCACCAAAACATTGACATACGTTTAAAACACTTGAAATATCTATAGAAAATTGAGTTAAGTTGACTGATAAATATAATAGCGCTCTTAATTTTAATGAGTAAAGTTGTCAAAATTATTGTTCACGAACAATTGACAATACCCTTTTGTGTATATATGCATTTACAACTTGTTTACAAATCATTCTTTTGCCAAAATGGCAGCGAATATTATTCGGAAACAATGCCACACCGTTTGGTGTTCAGAAGTGGATTTCCGTCATTTTTCTATTTTTCATTACGATATAACTACTTGTATACCGTGGTCCTACATTTATCAAGACCGTTTCATTAATTACTTAGACTGAACAATTGGTTTTAAACAACGCCGCACCAACAGCCATGATCATTTGGCGAATCTCTGGCTTTGATGGTGGAGTAAAATCCAGGCGGATAGAACCACCGATCTTTCGTAAGATAGCTGTACTGACTTCTCACACGTGAAATTCGTCGGGTCCCACAAGTGCCGGATTCGAACTCGCAACGGTGATTACCGGTACTAGTCAGAGATCATAATTACTCGACCAAGACGGAGGCCACTACATGTACAGTAGTTTTCGTGCAGTTGTTTAAACATACATGTACCTATATACATTTATGTCCGTGTACTTAAAGTAAAACCGGACTTTATTGACGTCAATACCGTTTTCGTCATAAAGGTCATTAAGCAAGAGGTGTTAGAATGTTTTTAACGAAAAGTACAAACAACAATAGTGCTCATTATACACCAGGATACACTTAAAGGTACAGCCAGACTAAAATGAAAGGAGACACAAATATTAAATTCACATAAAACCAAACCTTTGTGAACAAAATTATGTTTACAAAGAGTATAAAAATTATAAAACATTTGTGAAGTCAAGAATCGATTATCCGTATTTTCTTATAGTAAAAATCAATTATATGATAAACAAATGTTTTCATAATGATTAAAATCGTGTTTTGAAAGAATAATAATGTTTATATTCCTCGTACAAACAAACAGCAAGCTGTACTGAAAACACAGGATTACAGATTTGATTTCAGGTATTAGCATGTCTGGAAGGTGGACACATCACGTAACACAACCAATTACGTCAAACATAATCATAATCATTAGACGATAGAGAATACGAATAAAATCCACATTAAATAATGAATTTCAATTACCATATTTAATAAAATTGCGTACCCGTTATCATACAGAAATGGGATAAAATACAGACACGAATTCATACGCTCATACTGCTACTATTTGTTCATTCTCATCGAAATTAAACAATGCAAGACGGTTTATGTTGATCTAGACTATGTGGACATGCAATGAATGGCCGGTAATATTATGTATATCATACATACATCCACTACAACAACGATGCAGCTCGATCTTTTATGTTATCACGAAAAAGATCGCGCTGTGAAAACCGGAAGTGCGGTATACAGCGTCATGAATGAAACCAAAGATAAGGAGTCCGCGTACAAGATTAAGAAGTTAGAGTAAGCTTTAAAATAACATCTGAAATTGTCTCTTTGAACTTGCATAGCGTTAATAAAAACATGTTTTATAAATTATCAATAAAACATCAATGAAATTACCGATAGATCTAAAACAGTACATTAGATATACATGATAATTTCACCTTTAACATCGTCCAGTTGACTCACAAATCAAAGTATAAGACATGCAGTATCCCATTATTACAGAACCGATCAATAAAGCATCTTTCTCCTATGAAAGGAGTGATAAATATTTAATCATTTATTGAGTTCTGTAAATCACTTCTGATCAGAACTTACTGTATTGTCAGAACAATGAACCACGTGATACAGGTATATCCGCATTAATTGATGACAGCCAATTATACTTCAGAAAATTATTTTAAAATTGCCGTTCTCACACTTCTTGAGCTACGTGTTATGGAATACATGTATAAATATTCAATGTACAACAGTTGATATATAATACACTTGATTATCAATTACGTCAATAATTGAATGAATGATTAAGAAAATGTTAACGGCTGAATTGTTATCGCGTTCATTTGTTTACTTCGGTACGTGTACTTGGCATGACCAAATGGACAATTATAGGCGTATCCACAATGTTACGTTTTAACATGGTTAGTCAACGTTTCTCATTAGACATAAACTAAATCGGTGGACTTAATCCAGAAAAAAGTCCCGATTAGGGCAGTGTAACTGAGGTAAAAAAATTACACATACCATAACGTGATATTGTGTAATCCGCTAACTCCTGGTAATCGTTCGGCGGTGTACAAAATATACAAAAGAAAGAACTGCGTGTTATAACAAATCTAAGAGTTAATAATCATATGAAAAAGAGACTATGATTGTGACAAATTCAATCTTTATTGGTTTTAATGTAAATTATCCTTGGTGTCAGGTTTACAAAGGCAAAGCATAATTTTCGTCAGGGAATAAGGTAAGGTCCTGGTGAAGGTTTAACACAATAATATATAACAGACTATTTTGTAGACTGGTGGAGCAATGAGAATATTCGAACCGCGTGATTTATGGCAAGCTTGTCTTGTTATTGTCCTAACAGTCCGTCATTGTTTTTCAAGAATGAATAAACTATATATTATCTATGCTAATTGCAAACATTCAATCCGCATTAAAACATTAACAATAGTTATCATGAAACATTTTTTGTATTTTGCGCGTGAATTTGCTGGCTATCTTTTTTAAACACTGAACACTGCGGAGAATAGCCACGACATTTTGAGATACGTTTTATTATTACTGTTTTTTTAGAAGATTGAAGTATCGCTTAGGGTTTCTTCAAAAGAAACATAAAGTAATGCACAATGAACATAAGGTACATAGACAATGATATCCAATGTTTTGGTGTTTCCTGTGAGATGTAGGGCATGCATACTGCATTGATCACGTATTACTTTGAGAGTCATCATACAAGCTGTATAAAACTAGGTTCATACCCTCTCTGCGCTAAATGATACTTTTATAATAGAATGTTATCACAACTGTATGTCTAAAGACTAGTCAACATTTAAGTTCAAATGTTCACTTTTACAGCTGAAGAAATATCTTGGTGCTAACCGCCACAGAATGTCAGTATAATGTTTTAACAGCTGATATCATTTAGATATTCCAATTAGAGAATATATGTTAAATGAAATCAAAATTGAAAATTGACTTTAAGTTGAATTGTGCCAACTAAGCAATTCGGCATGAAACTACATCAAAAATAAACGGAAGTAGAATTAGACAGAAAACAAGAAAGAACACCGCGTCTCGTGGGGTCCTCAACCAGTCTTTATAAGCAAAGTACTGTTATTTAAATAATAACAATTCTAATGTGTGATTTTTATTGTGAATGCCGCTATTTTACAAAACTTTCTCAATGTTGCCTGACCTCGATCTATATTCTGTAACGGTTCGGGCACAGTAACAATTTACACACAGTAACAGTTCAGACACTGCAATGGTTTAGACACAGTAATAGTTTATACACAGTAACAGTTCAGACACGGTGGCGGTTCAGACACAGTAATGGTTCAGACACAATAATGGTTCAGACACAGTAATAGTTTATACACAGTAATGGTTCAGACACAGTAGCAGTTCAGACGCAGTAACGGTTCAGACACAGTAACAAATAATGCATGGTAATGGTTCAGACACTGTAATGATTCAGACACTGTAATGGTTCAGACACTGTAATGGTTCAGACACAGTAATGGTTCAGACACTGTAATGGTTCAGACACTGTAATGGTTCAGACACTGTAATGGTTCAGACACTGTAATAGTTCAGACACGGTAATGGTTCAGACACTGTAATGGTTCAGACACTGTAATGGTTCAGACACTGTAATGATTCAGACACTGTAATGGTTCAGACACTGTAATGGTTCAGACACTGTAATGGTTCAGACACTGTAATGGTTCAGACACTGTAATGATTCAGACACTGTAATGGTTCAGACACAGTAATGGTCAGACACTGTAATGGTTCAGACACTGTAACGGTTCCGACACAGTAAAAATAACTTAAACTCTTCATAATAACTTCCGTATATAAATAAAAAAAAACCTTTATTTATGTTTATGTGATTATAACGTTTGTGAAATCTGACATACAGATGTTCATGTATTAATATATTTAAAGCAAGAAAGACATCGTGCCAGAAGAATTGAGTGTTTATTTTATCGTATGTTTTATAAACCCTTCTGTTTACAACGTATACACTTTCAGTGACATCTAATTTTCAACTTTTAGAATATACGAATACAGACACTTATTAGTTTGGAAAATTATGATTCCGCGATATGTCAGAAGTGTGATAAAATAAATATGTTGGTAAGCATTCGATCTTGTTTTTTGATATATATATATGTTTAACGAGTTATTATTCGCGATAACCTTTTATACAATTGTGATTGCGTAATATGCATATTTTGTCAATAGATCAATCAAATAAAGAACACGGCTGTCTTGATATCTTGTTTTAAGTCTTGGCTAGAACACAAGTCTCTTATCATCTTATCAGCTTACATAAATATTTTATCAACCAGAAAAAAACATGGCAAAAATGGATCTAGCAACATTTACCAACGATTAACACCGTTGGGAAAAAATCAAATGTGGTTTTTAATCTTTAGCCTCATAATCATACTTTGGACTCATTTAAATTCAAAGCAAATTCACAAAACATCAATTTATTTAAGAAAATTGGGTTATTTCTCAATGACAGAGTGGAAAACATTGTGGGAAAAGAAGCCATTGCTCATTACCGGCAATGGCTTCTTTTGTCCAAATGTTTTCAAAAGTCGTCTGCTTCAGACGCGGGCAAACGCGGTATTATGAGGCAAAGGGATACACGCAGTTATTTCACAATAATTGTCAAACGAATCGTAACAATTTACATAAATATGAATTACTCTCGGTGACTGCTTCCTGGGTCACACACTAGTACACGCAACAATTTGGAGCGTGAAGATTATCACTGAATTCCGCACCGACGGCGCTTTGAACCTACGACCTTCGGGCGAGGAGTTCGGCGCATTACTCAAGATCATAGTGGCTCGCACAAAAAACTCATCAACATATCAACATGTTATAGTATATTTCCAATATGTTTTATAGTTGCAAAGATTATTTTAAAAAATAAAAATGCTTTATATATTTACTAATATACACGATTTGATAAGTTTTAGAATGGCTATTTTACTGCTTAATAACTAGGACAGACGGTAATATACGCTTGTGGCTACGAGTTAGCAATCGTTCTATTTTTGTACGCTAGTATCAAAAGATTAAGGTAATCCAATTCATCATAGTTAATCTTTGTATCGACCAGTAGTTAGCCATAGTCAAATGTGTTTCTTAAACAGAACATGTATCAATTCAACCATTATTTGTACCAACCTCGAGCAGTTAAGGTATTCCTTCCCTTAACAAACATGCGCTCGAAACATTAGCAAAACACGTATCTTTATAAAAGTACGGAATCAGCCTCGCTTAGATCCGTCAAAATATCCTTTACTCCTAAAATATTGCAATCACGTCTGAATGATTTTGTGTAATGATCAACAAACATTTATATAGCTTCTTTTGTTCAATAAACAATTCAGTGCTCGACTGAAAAAGAACTAGCGCGTTCATGACAGATCGATTTTCAAATAAAAACGTGATATTTTAAATACAACGGTGAAATTATCATGACAAAATAAACATAAAACGACTTACCACGAAAACGTGTATGAAGTTTAAAATATCCAAATAAAATTTCTGTCCGTGGTATCAAATGTCTTACCCACTTTAAACGTCAGCTAACTATTATATAAATGAATAGAAAACATTAACTGAACGCGTTATCTTAAAACGATGGTTGAAGCTACCCAGATACTATTTACCCGGTCTAACCAACTCGTGTTATATCTGAACCGATTTTCAATCACATAATCTTCTAACATTCCGTATATTGTAAAGGTCCCCCAACAGCCATTTTTTGTTTAAACTTGTTTTGGATCGCGACGACGTGAAACAATAGGAGAAACGGGATCGATCAGACTTTAGTAGCGGCGAACAAAGCGTCCAATCAAACGGAACAAAAGAACATTACGTACGTACGGAACAAATATATTCACATAAACAAATCCGAATAGGTCCGAAAAATCCGTTAATGTAAAATTGTTATACCTTCGAAAGTAATTCAATACGATTTATCTATCTGAATTCCGGTCTTCTTTTGGGGTTAAATTCAACACGGTAGAGTTCAAACAGCCTGAATGACCACGCTTGGGCATATTAAGGCCAATGTATATTTATCATTCTAAGACACAAATAATTGAACGATGTATATAATGATTGTGAACATATTGAATTCAATAAGAATTTAACTTGGCTCAATAGTTTTTACTATGGCGGTAATTTTACGAGATTAATGAGATTTTCCATTCATGCTGTACAGACGATTTTAATCATTTTCAGACAACCTGAGGTGGATCTTTCAGTTGTGTTTCGTATAAATAATTAAAGAAATTCTAATCAACGTGTCATTTGTACTTGACCCTATCAGACCACTCTCGCACGCAATCAAAATCTACTTTTTTCATTTTTTCGCTACATTGCAGCAATTGAAATAGACATACATTTTTTATATACATTTGTAAAAGTCGTTACGGATATAAATCCTTAAAT
This sequence comes from Lutraria rhynchaena, assembly GCA_008271625.1. NCBI lineage: Eukaryota > Metazoa > Mollusca > Bivalvia > Venerida > Mactridae > Lutraria > Lutraria rhynchaena. Next base: position 1,816,106 of record VIBL01000042.1, read on the forward strand.
AATAACATATTGTCGCCTTCAAGGACACTGTATAGTCAAACCAAGGTTAATACCTCTACGCAGAGGTATATAGACCATTTTATATAAACATATAGATATGACAAAATGCATGCATTACACATAATAATGTTTTTATCTGATTTTGTGATTTATTTCATACTCAATATCAATATTACAGGCCCCTAGGTCATAAAACTTGAGATCGGTCTCAGAGCTCAAATCTCATATTTTGTCTTTTAATGTATTTAAGTTAAATATGATCAGACAACAAGGACATCATTGATATATTATTCATACTGCATAATTAACCTGAATATGTATTTAAACATTAATCGGCTCTATCTTTTCGACCATAGTACTTTGAGAATGGTGCTCGGAGACTGTTCTCAGGTTTTTGCGACCTCGGGGCATGATGTTTTGTTGTGTCTCATAATTGAGGTGACTTCCCACTGTATCGACAATACAGAATGTGGTATGATAATAACGTAAAAAGCTGAAAATGAGAACTGAAAGTTTCGAACTTAATTCGAAAAGGATCAGTCCATGACTAGAAACGTCACAATGATTGTTACCATGGGATACAATGATAGTATTTCAGTATATGATGACAGACTTTAAAAACCTTGTAGTATTTGTTGTCCGAAATAAATTAATTCAGTTGTCTTTTATGATACCATCGTAATGACTGATTTGTGATTATCCGTATGCAACAACAACAAAGGGACATAAGTTATTTTTTTATGACTTTAAGAGTTGTCTCCCATTAAACATGAGTTCTGAATGTAGAATATTGTTGAAAATCTATACACAAACTTTTTATAGATAAAAACTTTCGTGTGATGCAAGGGTTTGGAATACATATATTGCATACATATATTATGATTACTTTCCATGAACTATGTGTGTATGAAAGCATTCTGAAATAACGCATTGATAAAATACATACAATGTCGCATCAGGTCATCCTTAAAAAATGTTTGTTTGCAGTAACATAATAGACCTTTGAAAAAATCCCCGACCTAAATTTTTTAGCAATTTTGACTAAGTCTTATTCGTTCTTAATTCCAGCCTTTCGTTTTCAATATAAGCATATAAAGTGAACAAGAAAATGTTTTTACTATTTCCACGCAGTTAAAAGTTTGGGTCACGTAACCACAAACCAACATTTTTTAGGGATGTCCTAGTTGTGTTGCATGTCGATGCATTCTTTTATAACCTCTGATCTAACAATGGGCAATATGCTGAAAAAAAGGTTTCTTAGGATTAAAACCTATCCTTAATACATACGGACACATCGATAAATGATCGATAAAAGATCAATAAATAACATCACCCCTACCTTTTGGAAGTGTAAGGGGTCAACGTATGGTTGACCTTAAAGCGTTTGAAAACAAGTCGTAGTAGTTATTAATAGACCCACTAAGATTTTAATAGACACAATGATTTTTATAAGACTGAAAAATAATCGAACCCTGAAATTAAATTGCATGTTTTACCGCTTCACTTGCACCCTCGTTGAATTTTATTGCAAACACAACGGGGAATATGCTTGATTTTCAACTATGTATTCTTACAAACATATATATGTATATAATTATACAAAATAATTCACCCGACACCTCAACATAACGGTAAGCAGGTGCGGACCTGCCTATACATCTACATCATCACCCTGACAAATAATAAAATTAAAAAATAATAACATACGGCATAAATTATATAGAGAAGGTAAAATAGCTTTAATGAGAAATTAAATTCGATCTAATTTTTGACTGAGATGGAATTAAATTACAGTGCAACATCTCCAAAGCAACATCCTTTGGGAGAGGCAATGTTGTTTATGTTGTTTTTAAAAGGCTGTTGCTCTTGAGAAGCTAAATTAACAATTAAATCGAACAGTGGGGGGAAAATCATGCTCTTGTTGAAAGGAGGTCGTTGCTCAAGAGAGGTCCGCTCTAGAGCTACTTTCAGAACGTATCATATTCTTGAATCCACTTCAATTTAGCCTGGGTACGCGCCTGGTAAGGTTACGTAGGCATATTGATTTAGTAAAATTGGGACTTTGAAATTATGTTAAGTGAAATTATCTTACGAGTCTGAACAAAGATTTTTAGGTAACAGTCATGATACTGGGGTGTATTAGATTTTTATCCGCGTGAAAAAGTGATTACTGTATGCAGATAGGAGATGTAGGCTAGAGATGATAGCGTATCATATTATTTCAAAATCTTATTCGACCGTTTAAAATCGAGTTTTAATTCAATGGTTAGTATATGCAAGTAATATACGACAGAACAATTAGTTCCATTGAAAGAAGTCTTCATATGCACAGGATGTCATGAATTAGATATTAAAGCGGACACGTGCATGATCTTGGTTGATCGATCGTTGTTTAGCTGTATCCAAGCCAAAGTAGTGGCTAAATATCAACAAAACCGGCCCGTATTGGTTTAGTTCGTTTTATCCAAGATGGCTGCGCCCAGGGAGGTGAGGAAACGACACGGAAATTCAGAATTTTTATACAAAAATGGAAATGATATTAGTTATACTGGACATGATTCGAAGGAAATTAAAGCAATTTTTGATGGACGTATGATGTTCTTAATTATATGTGTTTATTATATTGCAATATTGATATTTGTTCAACATCGAATTACGGAATTTCCAGAGCCCGTAACTCAAACACCGGAGTCGGCGAAGGATGTTTTTTATGAAATAAATGCAAAACATCATTTAGAGAAATTTGCTTTACACGGGCCTAGAGTGGTTGGGAGTGATGCTAATGAAATTTTTGCTTATGGTTACATAATTGATGAACTTAAGAAAATTAAAAAAGGTGCTCTTCCATCTAAAAAAGTTCTTCTTGACGAACAGAATGCCACGGGAACATTTGATATTGCGTTTTTATCTGATTTTGTCAGCGTGTACAGGAATATAAGGAACGCTGTTGTAAAATTACAATCTGAAACTGGGTCGGAGCACAGCTTATTGATGAGTTGTCATTTTGACAGTGCAGTAGATAGCCCAGGTATTTTAATTGCATGTTTACACATGCTTAGTACGATAGTGTTATGATTACTGTTAAGTTTAAGTTTATTGATATTTTGAGCTCATTGCATTCATCAGTGACCATTGATTCATGCTTCACTTTGTTTTCTCAGCTTAAATCAACCCAGTTAACAGAAAATAGTACATGTACTTGTAATTATTGGTCTTTATTTGGATAAGAAGTAAAGTACACTGTTTGTTTATATATTCATTTTTAACAATAAGCGTGGTCATAACTGAATCATGAAGGAGAAGTTTGTTAGTAGGTGTTAATTAATGCAAATATATCATAATCCTTCAATTTTGAGACTTGCATAGGGTGGGACAAGAAATAGCCATGTCGCTGTGCTCTGACTGATCACTGTTCAGTACTTTGTGGAGTGAATTTAATATTTTTGCACTAAAATTAATTTAAGTTAGTCATGAGGGTTATGATGTGGTTTTCAAAGTCTGATTGCCTGTAGATGTGACTAGACAAGCAGATGACTGATGCCAAATAATCTGCATGTACTGGTTTTCCAATAAATTAGGTATTGATGTTTTTATAGGGTTGCATATAACTCACAGAAAATAGTTAATAATTTGGGTTTATGTTACCATACATTCCCTTATAAATGCCCCCCCCCCCCATAATAAATGCCCACCCTTTTTGGACTAGAGAAAACAGAAGTGACTTACCATGACAGGCTATTTTAATACGAGATGAACAATAGAAATTAGTAGATAACACTTTTTAAATCCAAGGAATGACACAAACACATTTTTAAAAATGTAAAGCCCTCGGGGGCATTTATTAGGGAATATACAGTATAAATGGCCTATGGAGCTAGAATTTGTTTTTGAGTCAAGTACCTGTGTTTTATATGTAATGTTATGGACTGATGAATCAGATCCTGACTAATTAATGGCCAAAGAAATGTGTTGTTGTTCAGCTCAAATTTGTATTCAACCATACAGCAGGTGTTACTGGTCAATACTGTATGTATTTACTCGCTTGACCTTTAAAGGCTTTATGTTGTTGTATCATACAATAGATGAGCTAGGTTAGGATTATTGATGTATTTTGTTAAACTTGAAATTGTGTTTACCTTGTTAGACAACAATGCTTACTTCATATTTCTATTAATGTCACTAATGGAAAGTATATAGCTTTATAGGTTACCATGACAACAAATGCAAACAAACTGTACATTATTTTCACGCATATGTTTGAACATAGTACACATCAGTTATTTCCATTTTGATGCAAAATTATAATCAGCTCTAGTTTTACCAGTTTCTCCAGGTAAACATAGCCTTGTACTTCATTATGATGTTATATTTACGTGCTTAGACAGGCCTTTTCACAGGTAGGGAAAGGGGCATTTTTCTTAAGTCTGGGAAAAAATAACATGGTATTTTTGCAAAAAGGGAGAAGAAATAAAAAAATAATGTAAACTGAATTTTAGGGAAAATTGCATAATTTTAAAGATTTATCCTGTAGGGAAGATGCCTATGAATGACCCCTGTTAGAGAATGAAAAAACCCTGTTACATGTAAAATAGAACAAATTGGCATTAATTCAATTTCAAGTCAATTTCAGAAGAAGTAGAAAACTAGAATATCCCTGTCTACAAATTTCATCTTAATTTTACTGTTAGCTTTGGGAAAGAGTTTATGCTAGGAATATGCTCTTATGTGTTTGTTAGATTTGATAGTATCAGCTAGATAAATTTCCTACATATATATCAATGATATAAATACCATAATGCAAGTTTAAACTATCAGACAAAATTTTGATGTTCAGGGAATTGCCTCAATTGTAAAATGATTCCTATTCTATTATTCCTAATTATTGATAAATTAAAAAAATAGTTGCTTCTCTAAACTTTGATGATTTTTTATGTTCAATTTAGATGATGCAGCTCCCGCAAAGTAGCTTTTATGATCTTAAAGTAATTATGAATGCTTTAATTGATGTTATAGAATATTTATAAGCAATGAATCAATGTCACTTAGGTGCTGGAGACAATGCTATCAGCTGTTCTATGATGTTAGAAATTCTACGTGCGTTGTCACAATCCAAAGAACCGATACATCACAGTATTATCTTCTTGTTCAATGGTGCTGAAGAAAATTTGCTGCAGGTATTCTAGACAATTACTAACATTTAATTAACTTGATGAACAATTGATTATTCAGCTAATGATATTGCTGTACAATTTCATTAAATATTCATAACGCTTGAATACAGGATATTAGATACGACTCATAAAGCACTCTTTATATGGTACCCAATTGTTTGTTCATAGCAAATAGATGGTTCTCTGTTAGCTAAAACGTATTTAAAAAAACTAATTAATATACCATTCTAATCAATATTATAAATATCATTGTATTCTTTGATATGAAATTGAATAATTTCGCATAATATATGATTATATTTATTTAAAATTCAGACATGTGTGTACTAGAATGCTACATTATTTGTTGACATAATTGGCCAGTTTTCATTGATCTACTGTAACACATTTTAATTTGGTAAAGTTTACTTGATCTGTTGTGACATGACACATGGACATCAGTATGCATCTTAGCAAGTTGAAAGTACACATGATATAAAGTTCATTGCGAATCATTAGCAGAGGCAATGTGAAAAATATCCTTGTGAGCTAAAACCTTAGCTGTGTCTATCTAGAAGAATATACTAGGTACTTTTATAGGTACATTGCATAGCTCGCTCAAATAGTCAATTGTGTCAGAGTATATACATCAGGGTGATGCTAAAAACTGTACTGATTGCATTGTGTTCTATTGTTCTATTCTATTCTACTCTATTCTATTACAAATGTATATGCTAATATATTCTATTCTATTATGGTACGTTTCAGGCTAGTCATGGATTCATTACTAAGCATCCCTGGGCGAAGTCAATAAAAGCATTTGTAAACATTGATTCTGCTGGTAGTGGTGGTTGGGAACTTGTCTTTCAAACTGGTAAGTATGACATGTGGTTTTCCATTTTCTCCTAAATGTTGTGAAGTTTTACAGGTCTGCGTGTTTATACCAGCATTTCAAAAGTATTAATTTGATAGTACAAAAGGCTTAGGGTATAATTTGCATAATCATGCAACAAAGGAGTTATTTAAATGTTTTGCAAATAAATTGTGAAAAATTGTGTAAGTTGTATAATTGAGACGTTTGAGTCTTACTCTATCATTTGTAAATAAATAACTTGATTAATGAATTTGATGTTCTGTAATAAATAACAAGATTAATGAATTTGATGTTCTGTAATAAATAACAAGATTAATGAATTTGATGTTCTGTAATAAATAACAAGATTAATGAATTTGATGTTCTGTAATAAATAACAAGATTAATGAATTTGATGTTCTGTAATAAATAACAAGATCAATGAATTTGATGTTCTGTAATAAATAACAAGATTAATGAATTTGATGTTCTGTAATAAATAACAAGATTAATGAATTTGATGTTCTGTAATAAATAACAAGATTAATGAATTTGATGTTCTGTAATAAATAATTATTAAGAATGGCTATTTTACTTATGTTAAGATTTCCTCAATTTATTGAAATTGTATAGAAATTGGAGGCAGTTTACAGGTAGGTAAATGACTGAATTTTGTGACAATTATTTTTTATTAATCAAATAGGTCCATTACATCCCTGGTTGACGAGAGCTTATGCCGAGGCTGCCCCATATCCCAGTGGTACTATACTTGGACAGGAATTATTTCAGTGTGGGATTATACCGTCTGATACTGATTATAGAATTTACAGAGATTTTGGTGAAATACCAGGTATATATTTAACTTTGTTTGAGCTTCATATTTAAATAAAACTCTTTCTAAAATAACCATACTGCTGTTGCCCAAAAAGTATATATAATAAATACCATGACCAGTTGATATTTCTGCAACATTCTGGTCAACAGACATTTTTGCTGAATGAAATGGTAGTTCTTGAAGTGAGGTTTTTGTACAAGACAATGTGTTTTCAATAATTGAGGCCTCCAGTTCATAAAACAGTTGTATAAGAGATATATTTTTTATGATTCTGCATACTTGGATCGGCAATCTCAAACGATTCTTGTATATTATCTGTAAAAGTTTTATAAACAAAATATGGAATTCTGCTTTCAAAGATTTTAGAACATTGCATGATAGATGCATTTAAGGTTTTACATGGATTAGATAACACACGTGTGTTTTTGTTACATCTTGATATTGCTCACAATTATATTGTATAACATATACATGTTTATCTTAGGTCTAGATATAGCTCACTATTATATTGTATAACATATACATGTTTATGATAGGACCAGATATAGCTCACAATTACATTGTATAACATATACATGTTTATCTTAGGACCAGATATAGCTCACTATTATATTGTACAACATATACATGTTTATCTTAGGTCTAGATATAGCTCACTATTATATTGTATAACATATACATGTTAATCTTAGGTCTAGATATAGCTCACAATTACATTGTATAACATATACGTGTTTATCTTAGGTCTAGATATAGCTCACTATAATATTGTATAATATATACATGTTTATCTTAGGTCTAGATATAGCTCACTTTAATATTGTTTAATATATACATGTTTATGATAGGACCAGATATAGCTCACAATTACATTGTATAACATATACATGTTTATCTTAGGACCAGATATAGCTCACAATTACATTGTATAACATATACATGTTTATCTTAGGACCAGATATAGCTCACAATTACATTGTATAACATATACATGTTTATCTTAGGTCTAGATATAGCTCACTTTAATATTGTTTAATATATACATGTTTATGATAGGACCAGATATAGCTCACAATTACATTGTATAACATATACATGTTTATCTTAGGACCAGATATAGCTCACAATTACATTGTATAACATATACATGTTTATCTTAGGTTTAGATATAGCTCACTATTATATTGTATAACATATACATGTTTATCTTAGGTCTAGATATAGCTCACTATTATATTGTATAACATATACATGTTTATGATAGGACCAGATATAGCTCACAATTACATTGTATAACATATACATGTTTATCTTAGGTCTAGATATAGCTCACAATTACATTGTATAACATATACATGTTTATCTTAGGTCTAGATATAGCTCACAATTACATTGTATAACATATACATGTTTATCTTAGGTCTAGATATAGCTCACAATTATATTTTATAACATATACATGTTTATTTTAGGACCAGATATAGCTCACAATTACATTGTATAACATATACATGTTTATCTTAGGTCTAGATATAGCTTATATCACAAATGGATATGTCTATCATACCCAGAATGACCTGAACAAGTTTATACAACCTGGATGTATGCAAAGGGGAGGTAATTTCATTATTTACTTTTTTTTGTACCATAGAAAAGAAATGGTCCTAAATATTGCACATTTTGAAATCCTAAATCTAGAATGATATTGTTCTGTGTAGTCTGATTGAGTCCGATGTCTCATTGGGTATTTGTCCTTCAAACAAAATTATATTAAACTGACCACCTAAATGTTTGAATGGAACTCATTCATTCTGATATAAAACAGATCTTTTTGATGGACAAAGAAATAAAATTTTGTCAGGTAAAATCTCTGTTTCTTAAAGTTATTTCCACTCAGTCCAAGATCTATTATTTTCTTTGAATCCACTGGGAAAAAAAAGCAAAACCTGATGTCCTGTTCTTAAAGAAGTTAAGTTACACATTGAGTTAGGGTGGTTTTGCTGTTATTGACCTTTTTCTGCTTTACCAGTCTCAAGTGCTAATATGTTATGTAGACATGCATAGTTATTAAAACTTACTAGGGGCCTCTGTGGTCGAGTGTTTATGGTCTTTGACTTGTAATCATTGGTCCCTTACTGTTGTGTGTTTGAATCCCACCTACAACAAAATTTCACGTGTGAGGGAGTGGCCAGCTAGCTTACAGAATATTGATGGTTCTACCCAGGTTAAGTGCGGGGTCATCCTTCACTTGACTAAAGCTAGAAAATTGCCAAATGATCCTGGCTGTTGGTGCAACTCCCGTCAGTAAAATGTTTGTTATACTCTTTCATCAGTAAAATGTTTGTTATACTCTTTCATCAGTAAAATGTATGTTATACTCTTTCATCAGTAAAATGTATGTTATACTCTTTCAGGAGAGAACCTGTTGGCTATATTGCTTGAACTTTCTTCAAGTCCTCGTCTAGCTAATCCTGGGGATGAGAAAGATGGTACTATGATATTCTTTGATCTGGTTGGATACACAATGATATATTATCCCCAGAGAGTTGCTGTAGTTATCAACAGTGCATTAATGGCAGCAATATTGTTCAGGATTATCCGTAGGCAGTTTAATATTGATAACTCAGGTAGGAGACAATGACCTAATGCTGTTACTTCTATATTTAACTCATGATTAATTATTTCCTAATTTTTGCTATAAACATCTGTGAAGTCATGTTTTTTCCCATTCAATTACTCAGTGGTTGATGAATCATAAATTATTAATCTTTACCACATATTGTTATTTACATACATGCACTAGTTGAACTTGTTACATAAAAGGGTTTTTATCTGACACAATCATTCCCAATAAGTGTTTACATTTTGTTTGTTACAAATCAAATGAAGTTTAGAAAACAAAGTGTATTCATTATATAATATAGCCTAGTGTTTTTGTTCCTGTAATGGTATTATTTGAAGATAAAAACTCAGATTTCATCTAGTGTTGCTTGAATTACTGAGAATACTTCTGTTATATTTGTGTACATTAATGGACTTTGTCGTTTTAAGCCTCTCAGAAGTATTGTTCAAAGAGCCAGCCAGCAAAATGAAAAAAATGTGAAATCCTCTGAAAAATACAACAAAAAATGACACGCAAAACAAGTAAAGGATGAACCATTTTGTGAAAAAGTCACAAGTGGGTCATGGTGTAACATTTTCAACTTAGCTTGTACTTATATTTAATCACTTTGATTACAAATGCCATATGATCAGACCAGTGTATGAAGTTGATCTTTCTTTCAGATAACCATGATGTTAGATATATCAGGAACTTACTTGCTGCAATATTCTGTATGACCTTGACCTGGTTTGTAATTATCTTGACATCGGTTGCCATGGCAATGATTGTGACAGTTCTAGGGAGAAATATGAGCTGGTTTACCCATAATTACAACATAGTTCCACTATTCGTTTTGCCATCTTTTATCAATGTGATACTGTTTCATGATTATCTCCTGGATAATTTGTTAAAGGTAAGATAATGTAACCATGGTTATAACTTTTGTCACCCTTGGAATTTAGTTATTAGAATTTAGTTTATTATAATTTCCCATTCAGACCACCATCTTTGTTTCTCATTATCTGATACGGCCAGTTATAAAATTGCCATGTTTACAGTTACCTGACCAACGCTATCATTTGGCACCAACCCTTATGTTTGTAACAGCAAAATACAAAGTATGTATATATTTGGGGATGAATGGCACTCCTAAGTATGAAATGTTTGTTTAGAGAGAAATTCGAATATTATAGTTTTGCAACTACCTATCCTATTTATTTTATCAAGTAGCAATAAACACGACTGTTTTTATTTCTAGCCTAAGTATGTCAGACATGATGAAAGGATGTTAGATCTTGTGTACCAGTAGATTGATATTGCTACAGCATTCAGAGATTGGTGTATCTGTTAACATTTAACTAAACACAATATAATTGTAATAGGAGACGGAAAATAAAGTTCCTGATGCGGGGCTCAAACCCACGACGTTCTGCTTGCAAGTCAGCTGCTCTACCAACTGAGCTAATCAGGCAGAAGGGCATACAAACTACTATAAACACATATATTATATACATATCACTGTTACATAATGAATATCTTTGGGAAATTAAGTGCTAATTAATAGATAATAAACCAGCTACTCCTACAAAGAAAACTTCTATCATTGATATATCATTTGCGTATGAAATGTCTCATGATTGTAAAGTAGCTTATAATTATTATGTTGTGTCTGATATTTCAGAGTAACAGTAGATGGTACAATGAGCAGATGTTTTTCGAGGCAAATTTAACCATCTGGAGTTTACTGATGCTTGTTCTGACCCTTAAAGGTATTGGTAGTGCCTTCTTCCCTATGCTGTTTGTATTAGGACCCTTATTTATTAGGGACAGAACCTTGTGGATATTCAAAAATAGAAATTGGAAAGGTATGGGATAGAATTCATATGGTTTTTACTTTGCTTTGTTTTTACAATTGTTTTTGTTCATGTTTAATGACACATTTTTACTTTTACCTCACCTGAGCATAGTGCTTAGTAAGCTATAGTGATCAGTCAGTCTACTCCGGTGTCTGGCGTCCATTGTCCACACCTGGGGGTTGTTGACACTATAGTGGTTACACTTTTGAGTGAATCTTCGTCAGACCTGGTCAGAATGTTTGTTTCAATGATATCTTTGATAATTGAAGTTCGAACATGGGTCATCTGGGTAAAAAACTAGGTCACCAGGTCAAATCATATGGAAATTTTGTTAACACTCTAGAGCTGACAGTTTTGATTGGATCTTCATGAAACTTTGTCAGAATATTGGTATCAATGATCTTGTGAAATTGTGTAAATATGGGTCATATCTGGTCAAAAACTAGGTCACTAGGTCTACACACATTAAAATCTTGTTAACAATTATTAATTTTGATTTGATCTCCATCAAACTTTGTCAGAATGTTTGTTTTAATAATATCTTGGATAAGTTCGATCATGGGGTCAGAAACTATCACCAGCTGGTGATTACTTGTCTGGCGCCTTAACCACTCAACCACAGAGGCCACCATTTGGAGCTTAAATAAATCAATGCACGATTAAAAGTATAGAAGATATCAACAACACATTTTCTACTCTCTATTTCAGATTATCCATTCAGGTTTTTATGTCTGCATTTAGCTTCATTATTCCCGCCAACATTGATGACAATCTACATAGGTAATGCAATGCTAATTCTGTTTCTACCTATACTAGGAAGGACTGGTACGGAAGTGAACTCTGATATAGCTATTGGTGCCATATGTTCATTGTTTATGATATTCTTATCAGGCTATATTGTAAGTAATGTTTGATTAACTTTTATGATATATTTAACTAATTTTCAATTCAATTTTAATTATGTATTAAGCATGCTGTAGACTATCTGTACTGTAGACATGTTAAGACTTTGTCTCAACATTAAGTATTTGCTCTCTATGAAATACAGTATTCAGTGAATGATGTATAAGGGAATGATTTTATTGGTGCACTTTATGTATAAATAAATAGTTTTTGTTTGAAAATGCCTATTAATTGTTGATTAAATTTCACACTGTCGCAGTGTGTTCTCCTTAGTTCAACATCTGCACCTAATTATATAAACATTGGTTAACTTTAACCTAATGGTTAATTTAACCTATGGTTAAATTTAACCAAATTTACACAGTTGGTTGCTTGTGTGCAAAATGAATTACTAGATGATGTTATAAGCCTTTTAGAATATAATGCTATGTTGTAGGTGAGTTTATTATATCTGTGTGGTAATTTGAAGAAGCTGGTTACTATACTGACTGGTGTCACTGTCGTGTGGCTGTTAGCTATTATATTTACACCGTTAGGATTTCCATACAGTGGCAATGTAGATGAACCTTCACCAATGAGATTGTTAGCGTTGGTATGTATCTTTGATATATTGTGTTTATAGTAAAACTTCTGTATTAAGACTACCTTTGAAACCAAAATGATAATACTGTTATTTTTTTCACTATGTTTTTTCAACATTTTTTCAGTTATATGCAGTGACAGGTTCACATAGCCAGTTCTCTGGGACTATATACTACCCAGTACTAACTTACCCTTCCACAAGGAACTGGCAACTCCTCCACATGTGGAGGAAAATAGACTTTTTTGTCAAATTTTCATAGAAGGGTGTGACCAGCCGCCTAATACATTCAAGCCTGTGTTTGCAGCCACCTCCAAATAAAGACCACCTTCTGAATAAAGGTCATTCTTTAAAAAATCATCACTGATTATTTACAAAAAACTGACCTCCAAATGAAGGCCATCTGTCAATAAAGGCTATATTTTGTCTTTACCAAGGGTGGCCTTTGTTCAAAGATTTGACTGTACAGTAAAACTTCGTTATCTCGAGGAGTCATCAGAACAGATTCTTTGCTCGTGATAAATGTGGTACTTGTAATAACAAGGCATTTGTTTGTTGGTTGAATATCAAGAATAAAAATTCATGGGACTTCAAATACTCCTCAAGATAAGTCGGGTGCTTATGATAGCGATGCTTGTAGTAGTCATTAAAAAAATCAGATGATTTGTGGGCCATTACATATTAGTCAGTGAATAATTATCTCTGATCAGGCTCTGATTTAAATCTGTGAATTATGATGACTTGTGAATACAAATATGTGGCTATATCAGTAAAAATAATCATATACCTACAGGAAAACAAGTTTTTGAGGAAGCTCAACATACTAAAAACTCAATAAAATTCTGTATTTCAGCATTCTAGAAGACGCTCACATGATATGGAAGGCGTTAAAACATTCGAAGATTCCGGTATATGGTTACTTCCCTTTGATTATAATGCTCACAAGCAACTGAAGGAATTTATGCCGGTATTACAGACTGCAAAACAAGCTGAATGCAAGCTGAAACCATACTGTGGCTATCCTTATCTTCTGCCTCTTATTGCCATGTTTCATCCAGAGTAAGTTCATAATACACTTATTACACGGTCAAAAATTTTCGGGAATTTTCCGGAACCTCTGTTTTTTCCCAGGTCTGGACCCTACTGTTTTAATGTTTACAAGGCACTGAGTTTAAGATTTCCTCTTTTTTTAAAATTTTCAACTTTTACCCATGTTGTTAGTATCCGAACTGTGCCTTTTTGTATTATATATAAATTACACTTTCCATATAAAAATATCCTCTAAAAATAAACTAAAAAAAGTAGCCTCTTTCCATCTGTGCTGATAGTATTGTGTTTTTTTCTTGTTGGTTGTTATTCAATTTCTGTGAATGATAAATGTTCACATATCAATACTAAATGCTGGAAAAGGGACATCTAGTAAAACAACTGCCAGATGCTAAAATGGATGTTATATTAAAATTTAAAAAAAAATACATAAAATTGAATGCATGTTTCTGCAATGTTAATGACACTTAGACTGGCTCCAACACCAAAAACAACTGAGGATCGAGAACGTTTTGAAACTGTATGTACATTCGGATAATACGTTTTCGTCTATGGCCAATATCACTCTGGGAAAACATGTTGTTGGTTTGTTCTGGTGTATAAGATGTGTCCCCAACTTTTTATATATTTCTAGGGGAAAAAATGTGTGTCTTATACACAGTCAAATACGGTGACTTGGATGATGCAATTATTCAAATATGTTTCATTGATTTAGTAAGGTATTTGAATGATTACAATTTAACTGTTTAATAACCTAGCGCTTTTAAAGCTAGGAGTGAGAAATTTCCTGTTTAACAAGTTATTTAATTGATGCTAGCCGTTACCAAAGACTTTACCTGTAGATGTACGAATGTACTTGTCAAATACATACCACTGTGACAGTATTCAAAAATAATTTGCAAAACAGCTTCAATATTCTTTAGATGCCAATATGCTTTTATTTATCATTATGTTGCATTATTTAAAGTTTTTATTTTATAGACGAGGTGTTTATGTGCCAGTTCATAGTCACAACCGACCTGATGTTTTATGCAAGAAAGTTGGTTTAGAAACAGATAGCAATGGTTTTACAAAGCTTTCTCTAGAAGTGACATGTGAGCCACATTTTATTTGAATATGTTACTTGGCGACAGCTGTAGCAAAATTAGCTTTTATTAACCCTTTATCTCATAATACTACATTTCCATGTATCTGAAGCAGACAACTTTTGAAACATTGTGGCAAAAGAAGCCATCGCTTGTAGTCAGTAATTGTGTCTTTTGCCACTACGTTTTTCCACTCTCTCTTTTCTTTAATAAATTAATGTTTTGTAAATTAGCTTTGAATTTAGAAGAGTCCAAAATATGCTTATGATGCAAAGGGTTATACGACAATACTAGTTGTGTACAAGTAGCTGTTTAAGATAGAAAAACATGTTTGAAGGATGTACCACTTTCAAAAGATTAGTTGTAAATTGATCAAGGTCAACACTTGTATACATCTGGATGTGAGGTCTACGCAGTTGAGTGGTTATTGTTTCTGACTGTAATCACTAGCGGTATGTGACATGTTCTTAAAGAACTGTCTTTTTCAATACAATTTCATTGTATTACATGCACTTGTCTTTTTCCAAACTTAGGTCCTGATCACACTACATTGCAAGTACGTCCACACCCAGGTATAACTTTAGAAGGATGGAGTTTAAGTGAATATAAACCATACCCATCAGCCATGCCACCAGATATCAACGAGACGTCATACTTTGTGTATTATTCACATGGACAGACTCCAGACAGTCCTTGGTCATTTAGTTTGAGCTTCAAAGTGAGAATAATTGTTATTTTACTCTAGATCTTTTACCAAATAGAGAAACATTTATAATTATTATGTAATAGAAAATGTATTTGTCGATTGCTATCTGTATCTAACCTTGCGCAAAATAATAATCAACCATTACCAGTGATATACACTTATATGTTCTCATATGCAGTATAATTTAAACTGTGTACTGTCTGTTTCAGGTACCTACTGGCTATGACCTCAATCAAGGTATAGTCGACATTGGTCTTGCTGGTCATTATTTGCATGGCAAGGATAAACGAACGCCAGAAATGGATGATTTTCTGTCACAAACTCCTGATTGGTTAACACCAGTCACATGGGCTGCATCCTGGGATGGTTATACATTTTAGGCATTTGCAAGCATTTGATTGGTTGGTTATTGCATTCTGGGTTTCTGCTTGCAACTGATTGGTTAATTTTAGTCACCTGACATTACAGCACAAATTGATTGGATACATTGTTTCTGAGAGAGTATTGCTTCAACTATTTCATACTTTCCACGATTGTGTATAGTGTCAGTTTAATTAAAACATCTGTTGTAAAATTTAAGACCAAGTATCTATGTCACTTTACAATTAATTCTGGTCCAGAGACTCTGAAATTGATCCAGATAGAAGTGAAATCAATGTTTTTCTGGGCTCAGATTTGAAGTCTTGCGGATTCTCCGATGAGCCGGTAATTATCAGTAAGTGTCCGATTTGAACATTTCAGTAAAATATGCAACATTGATATCATGTTAGATTGTCTTCTTTTAGCAAATTTACTTTTGTTGATGTTGAGATATTTTGTCTGTTAAAAAGGTTTTGATTTTATCAGTGTCAAACATGACAAAGAAATCAATACAGTCCTGATATTGTTAAGTTTTTGTTCAACTTTATACAAATGGTGTAACCACTGTTAAGGTTGTAGTCAAATTCTCAAAGATGGACCAAGCTTCATCTGGTCAATATCTAAAGAAATCCTGTTAAAATTTTGATTGATAGTCTGCTGTTAAGAGACATCATCATAACTTTAATGGATATATCTGTTTTGTTTGTTACCACAAATTACAATGTCAAGAAAAGTGTACTTATACGCAACACATTTGATAACAATGATTTATTATTCATGTTTTATTAAAGAATCAGGGAATTGTAAAGCAGCAACTGTTTGATTATGGGTAATTTGTTGCTATCAGCTGTCCTCCATGTGTTCTCATGATGTGTGCCCAAAAACGTGGCCTTTGATTTTTAAGTGTTACATTTCTGTTTGAATTATTTTCATTATTGTCACAAAGTGAATGTAGAAATTATTTTTTGAGTTATTCATTAATTGTTTCAATTCTTCATATTAATACGCTTGTCTTTCTTACTAATACTGTCAATGACCTTGTAGCCATTTTTGATGCTTGAGTTTTTCTACTTGTCCCTTCAACAGCTCCTGTTTGAAGATGTGATGTGAAAACTTTTCTTCATAGGCTGTTGTTAGGGAAATCGAATTTATGTTAGTTTTTTTTATGAAATTCTAGCAGCCATTTGTACAATGCAAGTAATTTTCCTAGTCTGAATGGGTTAAATCTGTCTGTCTGATTATACCTTTATTTGTTTTAAATATTGTTTTTTGTAGACTTGTTTAAGTGTTGACATGTTAGTTGATGATATTACATTGTTAGTAATATATTTGCATATGCATATACAAAATGTAATATATATATATAATATCGTGATCACTATACAACAAGAACACATTCCTAATTGTTGTAATACTTTCAGTTATAATATCTCTTGGAGTCACATAAGAACTGCTAAAGTTATTTGCATATTCATAATGTGGATAAGTAGTGTGAATGAGTCATTTTATTTGTTGATTTATTATCTTACAGTATTTTCTTGATGTTGTTGTTGTTTTTCATCCATGTTTATTTATATGTACACATCACACGTGCCACACATCACATGAACCATACATTCACATAGTCACTATGGTTTCCAACTTGATTTTGCATCTGTCGGGTTTATTAATGGCACTGATTTAAAAGGATGAAATGTTAAATTTTGTAAGATAAATGCAAATGGAAGAAGATAAATTATTATGTTTCAAGAGTCAGAACCTTATAACTGTTATAACTTGGCTTATCCCATGTCTGATATTTCATTGTTTGCCCCGGCTGAAAGATTTAAAAAGCAGCATTATTACTATTTAACCCCTATGACGAAGATACTGTAATATTGTCCCATCTCAGAATTTACCTATTAAGATTCATTTAAACCCTTTTTTACTAGTATTGTGTATAACTATTTTCTGTATTTTGTAATTGTTATTTAGTTAAAAAATTTATACCATAAGAAAGGTTACTTAATTATGAACAACTTTTGTGTTCACTCAAATTTGATTGAATTAATAATTAGTATAGTAATCAAGTGATGAAGTAGACATGTGTCAAAACAGTAGCATTTTCCCAATAACCTTATGGAGATAGTGTACCAGTTTATCTAATCCACTATCAGTATACAGTAGGTATATTGACTAGGGGCTATGAAGTAAAGGGTTAAGCAAGGGATTCCTTTTTTCAAAATTTGAATGGTTTTAATTTGTCTTGCTGTGTGATATGTAAGCTGCCAGAATTAAGTGGTGATTTGAGTAGTTATTTTGATTTTAGAAAACTTGATTGCTGTGCATTTGAAAGCGTGTGAGTTATTTTAAAAGGCATTATAGGTATATTAGAAGTAAATAAAGCATGTTGTTCATGTATTATGGAATATTGTAACTTTTGGGTGTAACTTGTTTTAATCGTAAGATAACACGCTTTGTTGGATTGTATTGTTTTATGTTTAGATTTTATTTTGTGCTTCTGATATGTATTTTTTACCAGCTTTCTCATATCACAGCAGGGTCATATATTACTTATGTGTTTGTATGAATTATTGTTGGATATTCTTCCTTTTATGGCTATCATTTTTGTTGCTGTATATTATAGAAATCCATCCTTGAATTCTGTTTGTGTGTATCAGTTGTTTAATTGTTGATGAATATGTTTGTATAATGAACATATCAATTGTGTTACAGCATCTGTGTCACATGTTGACAAAATAGAAAATAGAGACAAACATTTTTTTGTCAGAATGGCTTAATTGTAAACCAACAATTTTTTAAGGACAGCTTAAGGCGTCATTTTTATATATCAGTAAGTCAATTTTCAATCTCTTACCTTCTTTTCACCTAGTGATAAGTTTACTCCAAAGAATTATATATGATACAAGTTTTATAGTTAGTTAGATTGACTATTAATCCAGTCTGAAATCTATATAAACTAGGCCCTCATTAAGCCTTACTGTGATTTCTGTTGAAAATCTATAAGAGAAATGTTATTTGTTTGAATTTTATAGATCGAGCTGTTGTTTCGCGTTATGCAATCTTTGCTAATTGTTATCCCCGACATTCCATATCATAAGTCCATCACTCATTCTATTAATTTGCTGAAATATCCTTGTTCAGAGATATTGCTATGTAGCCATAGAATTCATTTCTTTGACATATGTAATTTCAATTACTAGTTATGTAATCAGATACTAGATATATAAATTACATGATTACTTTACTGTTGTATATCTACCTCATGCTAAGTACGATATTGATATCCGTCACAAGTCATTTATATGGTTCATTATTGTAATTCATGAACATATCATGGTCGATTAATACAAGTGTTTTGTTGATGATGGTTTTAATGTGCCCTAAAACCCTAATCAACAATCTCTACATTACCATATGATAACCAACTCCCACCCTAATACATAGACCACATATTGTCTAGCATATTATCAATTTTTCCTCTTTACATTACCATATGAGTTGTTACTGCATATATGCAGGTTGTCAACTGTGTCCTATAATCCTATAAAATTCTACATTTTGGGTCTTGTGTCTTGTATATCAGTGTCCAATATATCCTATAAAATCCTTTATTTCAGGCCTTGTGTCCTATATTTTCACCATATCTGGGAGATTTTTAAAAAGTGTCTCCTTTGATACAGGCAGTGTGTGACAAAGATCCAAGACTGAGTTGGATTTGGTTTTCAAGATGCAGAAATTTGTGGGATCAATCTGTATATAATGGTATAAAAGCTAAAAAATGAATATGGCTTTCAAGTAAAGTAAGTTTTTTTAAATACTTTGAACTCTTAGTAGTCTTGGACTTTAAGTTTGTTTCTTTCTATATATAAAAGAGCATGAAATGTCCTATATTTAGCCAAATTTGTCTTATATTTATTGTAGAAATTCTCCAATTGTCAAATATTTGGCCTCAAAAATGTCCTATGTTTGTCCTATATTTTGAAAAACATTGGGTTGACAGCCTGTATAGGTTATCAATTAGTAGATAATAGGGGTTTTTGGGAAAGTAGTATTTGGGGAAAGATGGGAATTTTTGGTGTTTTCTTTCTTCTTGGAATGCTTTCCTAATCTGTATCCACATTGTGACATCTTATATTAATGTTTTTATATGAATTTCACATGTAGACACTCTACAAATAATTGTACTTAATGTTAAAATTAAACACTGCACTTACGATGTGAATATATTTGTCAAAATCAATTTGACGAAATTTTTCAAAAGCTTGTCTGATTATTGAATTTGATATGTACGCTTCCTTGCCTTACCTGATTACTGTTATAGCTTTTTTGATATTATCATAGCGTGCATGTTTGTTAGGTAATAAGATTTGTATGTATTTATAATGGCTTTGTCCCAATTTGCTATTCTGTATGTTAATGCATTATTTTGCTTCTTGTCAATTGCTGCAATATGCTAGGCATTAAAGTATGATTTAATTGCTTATATGATATATATATAAACTATTATACAAAATCAATGCAATTTATAGATTAGGTCAAGTACAGCACTGTGGATTATCTCCCTTGGTTATGTTTTCAATTGGATTTTTGTGAAATTGATTTTTCAAGAATTTCGTTGATTAAATAAGATGCTGATACTGTTTATACATTTACAATCATGCATGAACATTGAGCTATATGAGAGGATTAAAACTGTAAAGATTTCTTATTGATTTCTTTCCCAGCTTTTCATTTCTGGAATAAGTATATAGTGTTTTCAAAAAACACTTTCCCATCTACCCACTCTTAAAAGTTTGGGTTACATAAATGCAAACTAACATTTTTATAAGGAAGGCCTCATTACTGCATACATTTTATATGCTTTGATGAATGTACTTCTAAGGAAGATAATCCATTGTGTGTCACTTGAATAAGAAATCCATTATTTGTAGTTTTATTAAAAAGGTTGATTTTTTTTAAAAAAATGAAGCCAAACAGTTAAAGATAAATGAAATCATAATACAGGTCTTATTGATAAAGTTTCCATACCACATTTTGTGTTTTCATGTGTTTATTATTCCCTCTAAATTTCAGAGCAGTCGGACAGTTCATAAAACATAATGATAAAAAAGGTGGTAAAAAATGTCCCGACTGTTAGATTTCAGAGTGACATTTTCACAGAAACACTTTTTTGAACTGTAATATAACAAAACCTTGACTACTTGGATGTCTAATCTTTTCTGCTATTGCCACTGTGTGGTTTCAGGTGTAAGCTAACAGAAGTTTTTCTGTAAAAACACTATTTGTTATGTGCATAAGAACACCCATAAAATATTTTGTGCATTAATAAATATCTGTTTTCAATGTAAACTTTAAGCGTTTTGTTAGTAGTTTTTTATCATTATTTGTTTGGCTCCATTTTTTAAATCACCCAAAATGATCCATGTTTATAGATTTCTGATATTTCTCTATTGTATACTAGTATTAAGCTCAGTTTGATCAAGTGTTTTCTGATCTGTTTTTTTATAAATAAAATCTACTCACAACAATCGTTGGATGATGATATGATATTTTTATTAAGTACTGTTAAAATTTACACAAGATATATCATATTTAAATAGAATTTATTTCGTACGTTATATTTATGATAAGTATAATTTATCTGTTGAATTTTGTATTTTTTTTTTCATTTTCATTGTTATCCTTGTGTTTAAGTAATTTCCTTTATTGTGTAAAATTATTTAGAAATTGTCAAACTGAATGTGATTTTATTCCTGTTCTGAATGTGAGAAGGGAGACTAATATGTTACAAGATTACATTTATTGTACTAAATCTAATTATCTCCCTTTTGTGAAGAAATCGTTAAAGAACATGTGAATTTATATTGTTGTTTTTTTAACATTCATTTGAATCAGCCAATTCTTGCTCTAATAAACAAATAAGCATAAATGCATCTTTGTCTCGGAATCTATTTCTAGGATTTAATGTTTTTCAAGAATTTTCCTGCTGTATGCTAAGGAAGCTACTCTCTTTCATGGAGGAATAATTCGTTGCTTTGAGTTTGAAAAGTACTTGTTGGTAAAATGTGCCTTTCTTTATACATGTATCTAAAGTGCTCACCAATTTTATTTTATTTATTTAAAGTCATTCTCACTTAATCGTTGACATTTTCCATTTGTATATTCTTCGTTTTATCTGTTAATTACTGATCATTTTCATATTTTATCTTTTCATTGCAAATTTTATTATTTTAGTCATTCCAGTAAACAACAACAAATTAGTTGAGTTTTTTTTATACAGTTTAAGTGTTAATTAATACTTTTATGTTTTTTTAGGTTCAAATGTTGTTTAATTATAGTTATAGAAGTTTGTTGCGCATTTAATAGATCTATTTGATTGTATTAAATTGAAGCAAAATCAACCATTTTTGGCAATACGTTTGGTACACTAATTATGTTGAGGAAATGTTACCTTGGTGTTATTCAGTTAGGGATGACATGTCAATATCGCTTGATCTGGTACTCAATTCAATAAATATGTCAAAGTCTTAATCAGTACTTTCTTCATTTAACTCAAAACCTTTTTTTTCTAATTTAGTTTTAATATTAGCAATTCAATTAGGTAATTTATATGTAACAATGAATGTCTTTATTTTGTATCATATTCTGAATTATTTCTTAATTAAATGTATCTTTTATATTTTGCATAATAATTTTATTCCAATTACATAGAAGAGAGTTATGTATAGATATATTAAATGTCCAACATATTGCTCACAGATTATGGTTCTTTGAATGTGGATAAAATTTATAGAATATAGGCTACTTGCAATTGCTTATGCCCTTTGGCACATGCTTTTAAATAGCTCAAGCGTTTATGATTTATAGAAAATAAATAGTCTACAAGGAACTAGGAAGTGTTTGAAATCTTGTTGAGTGTACATGTATATGTAAATACCGGTATGACCCTGATATCTGTATAGTTATTGTTGTCTGTGTATATGCTCACATTTGTGCAAGTCTGTTGTTAGAACAACATTATATGTCTTTGAAGTATTTTTTCACATATGTACTAAAATCTAATCACAAATATAACTACTGACTTGTCTTTATTTTGATATTCTCTGTCACATGTACCCCCTATGGGCGGATTGTTAAATTTAGTGTGCAAAGAACGTGCCATTTGTGTCGTGGTTTTAAGTAAGGACCTCTGACAGTGCAGAAAAGTACTTCATTAAGGGTTTGTCGTTAGTGAGACTAGAAAGAAATCAAGTAATAGTTTAGAATTACTTGAACAAAAAATTAGGGTAGAAAGGTGGGAAAACTTTTCTTTTTTTCTAATTCTGCTCATACTTTTATGAGAATGCAAAGTATGATTCATTCCATAATACTTGTGTACTTCAGATTTTTCTGTTTGAAATATTAGGGTTGGTACCAAAACGTAGGGACAGTCAGGTAACCCTTAATATAATGATTTTTTCTTGCCTTTTCAATTAAATGTGTATATTTAAGTGGTGGCGTTCCAGCCACCGTGAGAAATTTCACTTGCCTAGCCAGTTTTTAATGGCATGTTTCAAATGTGTGTACAAGAAGCCTTCATGGTTGAGTGGTTATGGCCTGACTGGTAATCACTAGCCCCTCACTGCTGTTAGGTCAAATCCCTCCAGGACCAAGTTTCACATGTAAGGAAGCTGTCAAATTAGCTTACAGAAGGTCAGTCGTGCAACCCTGGTGTATGCCTGGGGTTTGCGTACTCCCTTAAATCTTGAAGTCACCAAATTACCATGGCTTTCGGTGCGATGTTGAACTTCAGAATTTGGTAAATCTATTGACCATGTGCTGTGAAACCTTTCTTTGTGACCATCAATATTAAGACCACCTCATTAAAACGACCACTTGTTTCCAGACCAGTTTTTAATGTTTTCTCTGTAATTTAACGTGATAACCAGACTGCCTCAATATTATGTCCAATTACCTTGGTTCCATTGATGTTCTTAATGTTGAGGTTTTAATGTATGTTGTATCAAATAGTTAGATACAGAGCCTAGTGGATTCCACTATGTAAACCAGTATTGTTAACAGCTTATGTATACTTGCTGATAAGACCTGAGTTGTTCATTGAAATATTTTTGAGAGTTAATTTGTATATATGACAGATAATCCAAGTTTTTAGCAGAGATGTGAAAAAGGTTCCTGGTTTCTGTTAACCCAACTGACTTTAGTTTTTTGTTTGGTACTGGTAATTTTTTTCTTCTGATATGTTTTCATTTTTATATGAACTATGTCCTCAAATTAAAAAATATATTTGAAAAAGGTTTGTGGACCTACAGACCTTAATATTATATTTTGGGGGATGTTAACAGAAAACAGGTATTTTTCTTGACCTTTATTGTGATGTTCTCTTCATGCTGAGAAACATGTAAGTTCTATTTGAATAGGCAAAAATCTCTGATTAATCTTTTTATAATGAAACACTTCATACAATTTATCACACAACTAAGTTAGATGATTCTCAGTAAAGCCAGGGTTTATACTTTTTTTAAAGTAGCATAGGATTGGCTTTGAGATGAAACAACAATGCTGATTGGTCCATTTGATGTCACCTGACACAATTGTATCGCACGATATGAAAGGCAAATTATTTCAAATACATGTATACAGCTCTATGTTGTCCGTGAACATACACACATTTAAACCACCCTCCTACATGGGATCTGATCGTAGTAAAGGGAGCTAACTCCGTAGATGCGTGTCCAGGAGAGCTTTACCAGGGTCTTCCACTAGCTCTCTCGTTTACATCGATTAAAGTCCGTATGATATCAAATTATAGTCCACACTAAGTATAGAAAAAGATTGTTCTTCCGTATTAACATTATATAACTTAGTATGCCGGGCATTCCAGCATAAATTGACGGTACTGGCGTATCATAGGTAAGATCGTAATTACTACACTCAGCATCAGTCAAGTATTGGTCATCTTTATTGACGATAATCTGCTCTTCTGTGACCATTGTTAACGATGAGTCACCCCACCCAGGTTTTGAAGTAACGGAAAAAGCGTGCACATTTTCCGATAAACGATACCGAACTTGTCTTTGTTTGTGACATTTTGTAACCAGCAATTATATTGTGAACTAAACGCGGACTAAAATCAACTTGGATTACAGCCAAATATGGCGTGTATCCAGAAATGAAAATTTCCAAGTTCCTCTCTGATGTTTTAAAGGCTCGCGGGATTTCTATGACAATAGACACCAAGCTATGCCTTCTGTATGAACCAAAACGCCTCAAGAGTTTGATATTTATTAATAGCTGTCAATAATTCCTTTTCGATCATCAAATAACGTGATACAATCATCACGTGTAGAGGTCGTGTCTGGTAGTCTTAACGTCTCTTAACAATACACAACACTTGATGTTAGTAATCTTTCCATGCATTGGTGACTATTGGAAGGCTATGGTTACCATCGAGTCACCTTAATATATTCGTGTACTTTGTAGATAACAATACCATCAGTTAAACGGGTGCTAGTTAAACAGCATTTTTGTAATAATTCAATTACTTGCGCGTTCTTTGAAGTAGGTATGAATCAAGTTTGAATTTCACAAAAACGTTCATGGTTCTAGTGGATGCATACCATTTTAGGACAATATCTTCATTGTACCGTCATTTCATTATGTGACGTCACTGATAATCTTAGGAATCGCGCTAAGCACGCGGCAAAAAGACGTCACAAAAAGTATATCCACTTGCATAACAACCAATGAATGGGCCAGTTTTAAGACGTTGAAATGAGTACACCAAACCTCTCGTCTTTAACCAGTACTCTATGCACGTGTACTTCCACTAGTCGAAGGAATACCTTCCTCATGCCGTGGTCCGACCTATTGAGAAATGCGTCTTTGGTCCGTGTGGCCATTTTAGGCCTAAAGTCACCATGATACACCATCCCCACAACGCAGTGTCCTCATATGACATGTAGAACTATTCGATAACTAAATCGCAAATGTTTAATGTATTTAGTGTCAGATTTTGATTTGCTTGTCAAATCACTGAATTATAAATAATCGTATTTGCGTCATATAATATGACGATTTGAACAGAACAGAAATGTGAGTGAAATTCGTTCAGTTGGGACATGGGACTAACTAATTCACTTGATTTAGACAATATGTATGCATGTACATGTATATGATAAATGTGTTTTTGGTCCGTGTGACCATTTTAGGCCTAATACACCATTATACACAATCCCTTCAACGTGCTAGCCCCCTGTGGTTGAAATAGTGATATCTTGGTTTGTTCGGGGACTGGTATCAACCAAAATTCGTCATTCTAATGCTTTCCGCACGTGGATGAGTGTTTTATATCACGTGACTAAGAAGAAGGCGGGCTTTAGTCCTTGGTCGATCATTGTAGGCGCTGAATCATACAACGTGAGGATTTGGCAGACGATATTATTCTACATGGTGCATATGAAACGCGGTATCTGAAGGAAGCAGACGATATTTACTGAAAACTTAGTCTAAGAAATAAATATGAGAGAAATTGTTCACATTCAAGCCGGTCAGTGCGGAAACCAAATTGGATCCAAGGTATGTTAATTTATTCAGTATTTTCTCATTTTTATTTTATACCTAAACGCTTTTTTGTTAATATTCAGTATGTGTCATCATGCACGAGGTTATCACGTGCTTCATAGATGCCACGTAGACAACATGTAATGGAGGATTGTTTGATACACAAAATCCTAATTGATTATCTACTCATTGTGTGTTAGATGATGTAATGAAAATGTTTCCTATAAATTTATACAAATTTTATCAACGACAATTTTTACCCATGCATTTTTTTCGTCTGATAAAAGGAACAATTTTTTAATGTGTCAATGTTTTAGACAAAACATTTATAAAATGGAGCTCAATATTTTACATCTTTTTTTGCCGTGAAATCCTGTCCAAAATAGGGTAACCATGGCTAAAACAGTGAAACATGATTTTAACGAAGGGGATTTTAAGGGCTCAGAATGACTAACCTTTTAAGAATTTCGGACTTAGGGATAATTTCATGCAGTTTTCGTTGTTATTCATTCTATTTGCATAATCAGTATAAAATCGATGTTGTCTAGACAGGCTGCATTTCAGAGACGTTTCCAAGGCAACGGAATATCTTTTAATGTATAGAGAGTTGTCGAATGTATTGGAATATTCAGTGTTCAGGGGTGGACATTTTGAAAAATAAATCTTTATTTTAAATGTAAAAACAATATGTCTACGGTTATGAAAATACAATTATTTATTTATTTATGACTCATAAATTTTGGGTCCCATTAACTCCCAAACTTGATCCACCCCAGCAAAATAATTCCAATATCGGGATAAAAGAATTCAAGGCATTCGTGCTATGTACCGCTGAAAACGGATTTATACGTGAGATTTATGTTATGCAATAAAAACCAGTTGTTGCAGCTTGTGTTCGGGTGTTTCATAACATACACAGGTTATAAAAAAGTGAGCGTACTTGACTCATCAATCGAGAGTCTAGTTTCACCAGGAGTTACTCATAATCTGAAACATCGCTTTGAGGCTACTGTGCATACATTAGTGCCAGTCAAGTATCTTACACTGACAGCGTACGGATAAATACATACGAATATACACACTTTTCTGCGAGAATCTATCACTGCTATAAATAACGCTCAGGATTGGACCATTTGTTTTTGTTTGTTTCAGGTTACCCGACCTACCCTAATTTTCGTCGCGACCCTAGACTTTTTATCAGGCCCGAGGAACGATACATGTCCCACTTTTTTGCCTTTCGTCTAATAATAATCTTAACAGCGGCCTTAAGAATAATACCCCCCTCCCAAAAAAAAAACAAACTGTACCTACCAGAAACAAACATTTTTTACGCCTTAATAGAATAACAAATTTAGTTGATCATGATTATAGATAATATTTACATTGAATATATCTTAAGTAAATAACTCACGAACGTTCACAAATCTAAATTAGTTCCAGCGTCAGCAATATTGACTAGACACTGGTAATAGTTAACGCGAGTCTGTCTTATTGGTTAAAGCTCTCCTGAACGTTCGTACAATAACCGCATATAATTGACCAACGGATACGGTTTCACATTGGACGGTTTACAATTATTATCATGCCGAGTTTTAATGTTCTATTCATCCATTGAACGAATCGTTTCTTCACACTTCTTTTGATGTTGTTGATTTTTTTAAAACCTTTTCTCTGGGGTTTAACCGTTTGCCTCATAATGCCGCATTTCCCCGCATCCCAATCAGACGACTTAGAAAACATTGTGTGACAATAGATGTCATTGGTCATAACAAGGAATGGCTTCTTTGTCGTCATGTTTTTCACTCTGTCAGAGAGAAATAACCCAATTTTCTGAAAGAAATTGATGTTATGTATATTAGCTTTGAATTTAGAAGAGTTCAAAATATGCAAAGGGTTAACTATGCACCAACAACCCGCGGTCATCTGGCGACTTTCCATCTTTAATGGTGGAGGAAGACCCCAGGCTTATAACTGGGTAGAATCACACTTTCGGAACCTGGGTAGAGCTTGCCTTCCATAAGCTAGGTGAATAGTTCCCTCACATGTGAATTTGTCTGGTTCTGGCTTTGATTCGGACTCGCATCGATGAGGGGCTAGTGATTCCGGGTCAGAGGTCTTAATCATGTCACAACTCAGTCCACCACTCCGATTGTTTTACTGCGCTCGTATCTGTACAAAAATCTGTGTCTAATTAGGTTTAGGCAAACATTGAACGAACAATAGTTTCTTTGAATGAATGATATTGGCTGAAGATAAAACAGGAATCAACAGAGGTGGGGGGTAAACTGATGATTTCCCTTGTAATATGTAGAGATAAATTTATGATAGCAACAGATCGGCATGCAGTCAGTTGTGTATTAATCAGCCGTTGTTAAAGATATCAGTTCTGTGTATGATATGAACATATGAACCGATATTAGCATTTTTTGGCCAACAAAACTCATTCAGTATAAAAATCAATTATGCGAAGACAATTTTCCAAGAATCCTAGGAATTTTTTAGAGCTACAGAATCTGTTGTTAATATATGTATCAATATTCGTGTCTACTTGCGTCATCGATTCCGACGTTTTACGATTTTACCAGCAATTGCTGACAAAGCTATATTATTTTACTGTTCATGAATACTGTTATAACGAATACTATTTCAGTTTTAGGAAGTGATATCGGAGAAATATGCATGATTTAACCAATACTTTATAATAATAAGGACTTTGTTGCATTTTCTGTTCACGAATACATTTATTACTTAAACCGTATTTTAGTTGTAGAAATTGACATCAGGCGGACACATTCGATTTATTCAATAATATTTAAATATACGAACTCGCTGGCTTTTAACGCTATAATTACAGTTCTTGAAATTATTACACGCATTTACAAGTCTTCTGTGGAATCGCTGGCTCTGACAAATTTAGATTTCAATGACACTTCTTTAATAGTTATTGTACTTTTAGTTCCGGAAGTTAAGACGAACATTTGTAATTTTACCAACAATAAGCACATTCATTAACTCCACTAAATTTACTGTGAATTTTAATCATGTTGACGATTGTAATCGCACTTCTGTTTTGGGAAATTATATTAAACAAATGTTTTCCATATAACCTATAAAGCACGAAATTGCTGACTTTGTGGATGATGAATACATTTGGATGCAATCATTTTTCAGTTTTGGGAAGTGATATCGGATGAACATGGCATTGATCCTACTGGTACATATCAGGGTGATTTAGACTCGCAGTTAGAGAGAATTAACGTTTACTTCAACGAAGCTACTGGTAAGATGTTCTGAATTATAAAACAATCCTAAATTCAGGCTGTACAGCGTAAACGCATGTGTTAAATGTCGTTGCTATAACAACTCAGCGATTTACAATGTTGTATCTAAAACACTATGCAACTGATTGTGTTTTTACGCAAATATTAAAAGGCCAGTGTCCTATTACAGGGCATTGAATGTATATTATCATTTAATGAGATACAACTGGTTTACTAAATAGCCACTTTTACGACATTGTTAAATTTCCAAACTGAACGATGCTCTTCATCAAATATTTCGCCCTTTGCATCGACCGTTTGTATTTCATGTATTATGGGAAAGTACTTTATGTACTGTTGCAAAAGTCTTTTAAACAATGTATTTTAATTGGAAGCTGACAACAAGAAAACACATTATCAGTAAAATGTTTGTATACAGTCGAAGATTTGATATATACTTTTGTTGAACAAATAAAAAAGAAATACACTCTGGATTTGAAGATATATATCTGGATCTCCTAAATGACGCTAAACATCCGTTTTGGTATGACATAAAACATTGTCAGATGGTACCTCATAAAAACAACAGAATTTAATTAAATTAGAGCGGTCTTACATACGCCCCAATCTCTCAAACATTCATTTTTTCAAGTTTGTTCAAATACGGTTTGATCATTTCAGGCAACAAATATGTACCAAGATCAATTTTACTTGATCTTGAGCCAGGAACCATGGACTCTGTGCGTTCAGGTCCATTTGGTGCCCTGTTCAGACCAGATAATTTCGTGTTCGGTCAATCCGGTGCTGGTAACAACTGGGCCAAAGGTCATTATACAGAAGGTGCTGAACTTGTCGACAGCGTTCTTGAAGTGATTCGCAAAGAAGCTGAGAACTGTGACTGTCTTCAAGGCTTTCAACTCACACATTCGTTGGGTGGAGGTACTGGCTCTGGTATGGGAACATTACTCATTAGCAAAATCCGTGAAGAGTACCCAGACAGGATCATGACCAGTTTCTCTGTGATGCCATCACCAAAGGTATAGTCATATTGTTGTCAGTCATCCTATCAACTTATCGAATATACGGTATAAGCTATATAATGTTCACTTGATAATAGAAAACGGATGTAACCAAAACAAATAACCTAATTTAATCCCACGTTGATAGTTATATACAAAGTTCGTGTTTCCAATAAGTGTATCATTAAAAATAGCTTCCTGTTTTGAGCATTTTTCGGAATAGAAATACGTAATGTTATTTTAAAAACCGGAATACAATACAAATTACGTTGTGTGCGAGAGTGCTGCATATTTGAAGTTCAAGATGTACGGGTACACGTTTTTCTCTGGATATTTCAGGTATCAGACACAGTTGTAGAACCTTACAATGCTACATTGTCCATTCATCAATTAGTAGAAAACACTGATGAAACATTCTGCATTGACAACGAGGCTTTGTACGACATCTGCTTCCGTACGCTCAAACTGACCACGCCTACTTACGGTGACTTGAATCATCTAGTTTCCGCCACAATGTCCGGTATCACAACATGTCTGCGATTCCCGGGTCAGCTGAACGCTGATTTGCGTAAACTTGCTGTAAACATGGTGCCATTCCCTCGCCTGCATTTCTTCGTACCCGGATTTGCGCCTTTGACATCACGTGGTAGCCAGCAATACCGAGCACTAACCGTACCAGAGCTTACTCAACAAATGTTTGATGCTAAGAATATGATGGCCGCTTGTGATCCTCGACACGGTCGGTATCTCACTGTGGCAGCCATGTTCCGTGGCCGTATGTCAATGAAAGAAGTTGATGAACAGATGCTAAATGTCCAAAGCAAGAACAGCGCCTACTTCGTTGAATGGATCCCCAACAACGTTAAAACAGCAGTCTGTGATGTCCCACCTCGTGGTTTGAAAATGTCAGCCACATTCGTCGGTAACACTACCGCAATTCAAGAAATCTTCAAGCGTGTATCGGAACAATTTACGGCTATGTTCCGCCGTAAGGCTTTCTTGCATTGGTACACTGGAGAAGGTATGGATGAGATGGAGTTTACTGAAGCCGAGTCTAACATGAACGATCTTGTGTCAGAATATCAACAATATCAGGATGCTACTGTTGAAGATGATGATCAAGAATTTGATGAAGAAGAAGAGGAAGAAGCTGATGAATAAAGAAAGGACTGTATATCAGCTTTGATAGATCTACAAAAGCCAAAGATATATTTAAAAAGCTTACCACCTTGGTTGTGAAAAGCCAATTGATATCCAGAAATGCTCGTTGACTTGCAGTAAAGATCAATTAATAAGCCTGTAAGATTGTTTGCAAAGAGTAATAAGTCAAGTAATTGTTCACTTTCAGCAGTATTCAAATTTCTTCGAACATTTTTAAAGTGATTTTGATGCTAAACATTCAGACTTGTATTCGGTATTGGCCTTAAGTGAACACGATTGGATACATAAATGAAGTATTAGTATATTGGTGCATGTAATATTTATTGTTGTGATCTTTCGTTATAATGCTTATGTATAAAACTCTTGAAATGTCACAGTTTGCTTTTTACTACTCATATCAAAACTGATTTCATCTGATTGGACAACGTTCATGAATGAGATACATGTATAATAATAATAAACCTTAAATTATGAAAAAGAAAAGTGGACAAATAAGCTGGTGCGTTCAAACACATCTTTTGTGACTGGGAACCTCACAGTAAAACTTCACATTACGACCAGCTCAACTATCCGACCACCTTGTTATAACGGCTACTTATTTTATGATCAGCTCTTAATACCCCCCCCCCCTGTAATTCAACTCGATAATGAAACCACCTCAATAATACGACCGATTTTTCGGGTCCCGAAGGTGGTCTCAATATCGAGGTTTTACTGTATATATCATTTGAGGGCAATTACATGAACGGAGAATTGACTGTGCTGTTTGTTAAGTAATTACTTCAAAGATAATAGATAATACATGATAAAGAAGTTGCACAACATTAATATTTAATTTACACATAATGCCTGCGTAATTCAAGCTAAATTTCTAAAATACTATGTAGAAGAAATGTATTATTCAGTCAGCATTTCCAAGGGAGGTAACTCTGTCATCAAAAGTAATATAAGATAGGATATTTCCCTCCTTCGAACGATTAATTTAAATTTTCTAATCTAGAAGAAATATTACACTGCGCGCTATGATTCGTAAAGTTTATAGGAATGGCGACATTGTATATGTTGATAAACAGACGTGTTAGGTCCCCGTTTTATAAATATATACATATTTAAGTTTGATCATTTCTGAATCAGTTCGTTATCATATTGTTATCAGCAGACATATAGTCAAGTGATACAGATAATATACGTACCTGTATGTATCCAACATCCACAACGATAATTTTATCAATAAGGGAGATAAGACGAAAATTTATCATCGCTAATTTACTTTAATAGGTACGTCAATAGTGGGTGTAATAGAAAACTGCAAGTTTCGTTTTAATTTTCCATAATTCTGGCTCATTCTATGACTATACGACTTGATGGATTACACAGTTTTTTGTTTAATAGATACTTTAGTTTGACCGAAAAAATCACCAAAAAGTGTAACTTCGTTTTGATGTTTTGTTTGAGGCAAAGTGTATGTTACGTTTTTCTTTTAAAAAGGATTATATGCTATTTATAATAACTTAAAAGGCTACGATAGAAACATAGAACATGTGGAGTACATAGGCTACCAAGAAAGTACTGAACACCTTCTATAGAATTCTTTGTTGATAACATCACAATGTGGGGCTATGTGGTTCCCTGGTTATGTGTCATATGTGTGCAAGTCCATGCAGGTATTTCTTTTGCAAGATTTTTTATTGTATCTTATTATTATTGTCGTATTTTGTGTAATTTGGGGTAATAATTATAATACCGGTATCCGAGCATTTGGTCCCCCGATGACATTCGCCCTGCAGAATATTTTTCCAGGATATTTGCCCCTATGAAAAAAAATATTTATATGGGCAATTGCCCTGTATTAGATGGTAGGTGAGATATGTGCCACGAGAATGGTATGTTTTACATAAAATTCCACTTTAATGCAACACTCGTCTAAATGCTGTTGTGCTCAAGCGAGGGTGCATGAAGTTGAGTATATTAATACTCAGATACAAAACTTGCACGCCACGGCTTAATTTGCCGTAATTTTGCACAAAAAAATATTATTGATAAATTTGTTCCAGGACCATTCCTGGATGCAACAACAACATCATCAGTAGATAATGCAACTGATGTTACTACAAATATAACGGAATCATATGTCAGTGACATTACTACTGAGGTCAATACACAATCTGTATCATCAACCCAACCAAGTACTGAAAGTGCATTATCTAGTACAGGAGCAGTCTGTAAGTTAGAAACATTACGTTGTTTTTAAACCATATTGTGTCCGGTTTTCATTGTTAAACAACTTTTTTCATGGGAGAACGTGTGGTTTAATTTACAAAAGGTGAGCTACTCTTTATAGCATATTTGACTAACATTAAGTCTGATAACGTACGTATTTTTGTCTATTACAAAAGTGTTTAGCAAATGACTGTACGCTTCATTCATAAATTGAGAGATTAATTCACCTTGTATTCTGTTTAGCCATATTTCAATACTTACGAAAGAAATCTACATTTGTAGAATGTGTGAAAAACGTCTGTAAACTAAAAATTCATTATTTTTACATTTGACAGCTTATCTGTCCCTTAGACTGGTGAATTTATCTTCTTTCAGCAATATCTTCGCCTTCAGCAAGTACGCCATGGTCGACACAACAAAACGTGGTTTCCACAGTTTCGACGACACAGTCGACAGTCACATGGAAACGTACGTAGTTAACAATACCTATCCTGTTTTTCTTGGACGCAGTAATTTTATTCTTGTCAAGAAAAGTACACGTAGATGTCACGTGATGTGAATATTTGAGGATTTCTGCGTGTATATTACACACTTGATTTGATAACAACAGAAGGAAATTATACGCATCATCTATGAGAGATAATTGAAATCCTTGAATATATATTAATGTATTTTAAATGCCGATTTCAAATCATTGGAGACTAACAATTTTACATTTTACAATGGTGACTTTTTTAGACCTTACCATTCACACAATCAGTACAAATATTAGCCTTAAAATTTCAGATGCTGCATTTGGCCTGATTGGTGTTATAGCTGTACTGCTGGTTGCACTTATTATTACAGTCATATATATATATAAGTTGTGAGTAGTTTTAATTCATACATTATTCGATAACTATAATACACAGTGATACTTTTCACAAGCGGCGTAAGCTACCGAAGCACATCGGGCAGTTCAGTACATTTCCGATTAGATCTATATTAGGAATTATGCATTCAATGCAATTGCTCGGCAACTCCTATCGTCTATATTTGATCGTGTTACACCATGATAAATGAACTTCAAAATTTCTAGATAAGCATATTAAGTTTATCTTATTATCAAATTCACGGAATTTGTGTACACTGTACAATTATATACGTTTATCATATTAGATTAAGACGACAGATCATAATTTATGTTATTTTTTTCTTCATATTTTTTGATTCAATTCTTGCACAAAAATGAAAAAAATATTTTAACAGGCAAACAAATAACAGACTGAGCGCACATATTTCAATTATTTCATTTATTCATCGTTCGTCTAAAATTCATAATTTTTTTCCAACAATACGTATTTTTACCTCCATTTACAGAAAACAGAAACTGAAGCAATGTAGCAAAACCCTGTATCCGATTACACCTGGACAAGATGGACCTAATGAATATCTTGACTTGGAAGCTCACCAAGACGGTAGACATGGTAATGTTGAACTTACTAAAATGAACGTACACCATGAAGAAGAATTTGACACTCCAACTTTACCAACAACGCCGACGCCACCAGCGAAACCTTCACGCCAAACGAGGCAGCCACCACCGCCACCACCAATATCAGATCTTCCATCACAGAAAAATCTGAAAGAAAGCATTCCCGTTGCACCTAAGAGGAAAAGCAAAAAGAGTGGAAAAGTAAACCAAGTTCGAGATGGTGGACGGTCTAACCAAGGTTTTGAATCCGACGGTATAATGTCAGGAATGAATGCCAATCAGTTGTACGAACATGACGATGACCTTTATGAAGAATATGACGAGAAACGACAAGCCGATTCAAATGGTCTCCCACGAAACATGTTTGAAAATGAGAGTGATATTGAAGAACCAATGGACGAGCAACAACCTTACGAAGAACCTGTCACTAAGTCTTCTGGGAGACAGATTGTATTTACTGATGACGGTATACGCCGTCAGGACTCATCGACAGGTTTACCAGAGGTACCATCGCGATTTACAGCTGATACCCAGCAAAGACAGACTAGTGTACCGCTAGGAATTACTGAAGAAGACGCCTTTGGCAGCACAGATTTCACAGACGATTCACATTTCTTCGGTGATCTGGATTCAAATGAACCACATGTCAACTTCGATATGGATGCGCCTGAAAATAGAGATAGTTTTGTTGATATACCAAATCATCATTACCATAATTTTGAAAAGGATTCACAAGATAATGATGTGAATAATCCATCACAAGCTGATGGCTTTACGTCTGAAGTGGTTGCTCACAATAATGAGTCGGAGGAGCCTGGACATTATGAAACCAATGCGGTCGGTTTTACAACGTCAAAAGAAATTGTTAATACTACTGATGGAATTGGTCAAGAAGAAATCGAGTACGAAAACACATCACTGCCAGCCGTACCCCCGAGAAGAGATATTGAGAGGAAACAATCAGAAAGTGAAGCTGCTGCAATTGGTTTGGCTTTGTCTTTTGAAGACAAAAATCAACAATCGCCTACGCATTCATTTGATGGTAATCAACCTGAAAGCGATGTTTTATTAAGAAGTGGAAATAAAATACGCGTTGATGAAATACCAAGGGACTCTTACTTCCTTGATGTAAATGACCATACAATCGTTATGAAGGACGTACATGACAATCTGGCGACAAGTGAACAGAAAATGACCGATTCATCGAAGTTAGATCAGAATGCTGGAGTGAAAAACAATAATATCTCGGCGAATGGAGGTCTGCTCGAAACTGAAATGCCGAATCTTTCAACTGGAGACTACATGAATACTGGGGATCAAACTAACACAGAAAAGCTAGTCGATTATGAAAATGTTACTGACACTACTGCCACCGGTAATCCGTCGAATTTTACATCAGATCCATTTGATATATTTAACGGCACTGTTTCACTTGATGAGCATGCTGCGAGTAATAGTGGGGTTAATTATGAAAATGCAGCTAGTTTCAAGTGACGGACGTACCCTCTCACTGGCGTAAAAGGCATTTAAATTTACCGAATAGAAATCATGCATGATATGGGATATTTATATTGTAAGAAGAAATTATCATGAATCCTGGATTGAGAGCAACAACAGAAAGACAATGAGACGTCGTATAAGTGAACTTGCTTGGGAATTTTATTGTATCTTGACTGTGATACAAAGTATGCTGTTGACGAATTATGTATTTAATTTATTTGTATAAACCTTACGTGTTTAAGGAATGATAAAGACTACATGTATGTCTGGGCTGACTCTGCTTTTATGTGTGCGTGCAAATCTACCGTATTTGGAGCACATGTTTGCTTGACATTTTCTTCATAATTGTTGTAATTTTTTAACTCTGCGTACATGTATATGCTGTATGTATTGTCATATTACGTGTAAAATTTCTCAGCACACGCTTGATGTAATATTACACACCTTGTTGTTATACACTGTAATTACACACGAAATTAAAACCTTTTAAGGGTCGTCAAAAATGTTGTCTCTTGAAGAACATACAGGGTGTCCGATTCATGGAGATATATTGCTAAGATGGCAATTTTAAATTTAAAAAGTTGTTACTCCTTCCTCGTTGATAAAAAGTCTTTTTTATCCTATAGATTTTCCATGTGCATCCATCGGAGGCAAATATCTAAAACGTAAACTACTAACAAGATTTTTTCATTCAAAAACTGCTAGTATATGTCTTTGAATCGGGCCCATAGCATTTGGGTTATAGGATTATCAAAACATATTTCAACTTCAGAACATTAACTAGTTAAAACTGAATATTAGGTTCATTGTTTAATAAGTCTGTAACATTGGGTCTGTTACATCTTCACCCATAGGGTTTGTTTCAAATAATTATTTCGAATGAACTAGACGCGATGTTTTTGTAAACCTTGAGAACATGTACTGACAAACACAGTGATACGTGGTATATTGTCAAGTGTATCATTTAGAAGGCGGTGAGTAGCTTAGATTTGTCTCTTTGTCATGTATAGAAATAAAAGTTTGTTTATTAACAAATCAACACCATGATGTACTTTGTGTATGGTTTATTATCTAGGCAAAATCCATATCTCTACTCGAAATACACTGAAGTATTTAAGCCTCACAACCTTCAGTACGCAGGCGACAGTAATCGTCTAGTTTGCGTCCTAGTTTTGTCCCGATAGCAGTCTCTATGGTAGTCATGTCGTCTGCGCTGATCTCGGGCGTTCGAGAATAAACGAGACTTCCTTCATAATACCAGTCACTGGTCATTTGACCGCAGTAATATAATAAGGCGTAATTTCCCGATGGTGCAAAGTCTGTAAATAGAAATGAATTAAATGAAACTTAAGTGTGTCAAGATCTGTCATCGTATTTAAAACGTGTCAGTCGGAAAACTAACTTCCATTTTTAGCTATGAAAATAATACTTTCCTCAAAATTAACATTGATATATATGTACAAGAATATGTATGAAATATAAGCTTGAAGTTTTCATCAAGGATCTAGCTACCGGAAGATTTAAGGGGCTGATATTGTTTTACAGCTTACATGTATTATCACTTTACTTTTGTTTCATCAATTTTCAACTGATCTTTCTGATGTCAATTTTTTGTATGGCATGTACGCGTACACTTAGCAAGTCACGATTAACCGAACGTTTATCAAGACATGATAAGCTGATAAGAAATAAGATCAAGCTAAACCCTGAAAAAATGTATTGTTTCAGCTGAACCTCATAGCCTGCAAAGTGAAGATTGTGCCAATGCTAATGATAGTTAATAGGTTATATTATCTCCTTGTTGATTTGGATTGGTCTGTACTCATTTGGGTGTACATACGCAATATGGTAACAAAAATAAAGTAACAACACAAACTTGAAACCTTCAACAGAAAGAACATATAATCACTAAGCGTTGCTTGGGAAACATTGGGAAATGACATAATGAGTGTAATTCAAGTGTGGAAACATACATACCAACAATGTGCCATTTTTCATGCATAATTAATCCCATCATGTAATTAGTGAAATCCAGAATACCACCATTGAATACATCTTTCTGCTCAACTTGCTGCACAGTAGATCGATGACGTATCGATCCATTCAGCATTGTGACGTCATACTTCTCTGTCAAGGTCAGGTTTTTGCTGTTTGGTGTTGGGGCATACGACGATATTTGACAATTAAAGCAGTCAAAATTTCTATTTAATCCGTACGTTAAGTACCATTTACCGTTCAAAGCAGAGAGAGAGAAGTTCTTCAGTGTCGTCTGCGGTGGTTCGCATCGGAAGCTTGGATCAGGTGCTTGCAATTTCAAACAATGGTTGTCCGCGACCATGCATTTCATGAAGTCATCATAGAAACTGTTCTCGTACGTGTTTATACAGTCAAACATGCAGCTAAAGTTAGAAAATCCACATTTAGCGTCACATTCCATGTTGGCGCGACAATTCGTATCTTCCACGCATGCTGCCGACTGTTTGCTGCAGTGTTCGACGATGCAGAAAACGTCCGGGTTACTATGGATACCATGGAAACTGAACAAATCATTAATGAATGCAGCAGATGTGGACAGACATCCCAGAAAAACAAAAGTTAAACAATCAAAGATCCTCATTTTGTTTCACTAGATTCACAACGTATAATTTCAGGCCGACACTACATTCTGCTGCGGGCCATTAATAAGGTCAAAGACGCTGATAACGGACACAACGTGGCGTTACATTAACCTCATGTTCCATATTTGTAATACAGTTTTTTTGCGACTGTAGTCATACGTTGTACTTCACACTTGTTGAACTATTGAGCAATACGGAGATGGTGTAGAGTATTGTGCTGTCATACTGCGATAACATGCTTTTGTAACGTGATATGATGCTATATCAAGTCTCATGAACCATCTATTGTACTTACCAGTTCTTGTCATTATCATTGAATGAATTACAAGGACAGTGTAGAGGTCAGGTAATGGTAGTAATAGAACTATTTTCCAATGCCGCGATTATCTTCGACGAAGGAAATGTAATTTAAATAAAATAAGGCGTACATTTATATATGTATGTATATATCTGTATTTTATAGCGCTATTAGTTTCTTATGGGTTACATTTATTAATGAAAAGCGTTTTTCAAACCTTGTCCATATTATTTGCTAAAATACAAAAGTAACTGTTCATACTGCGGTTTCCGCGACATATCCTGCTAGCGCCCATTAGGGCTACCGCGAATCCAAATTTCTTCGGATCGGATCCAATCGAATCGAATCCAAATGGTAAATTTCGAATATTTCGAATCGGATCCCATGGTATCATTTCTACTTAGAGGTACTTGAATAATTGTATTCACCTTTTCATTTTTATAATATAATTTCATAAAATCTCCACTTTTCATAAGTATTTATTTATCATGTAAATATGACATTCGAGATTGAAGATAAACAACTATACATTAAAAAACAACTCAAGTTGACTCAAACCTTTATACTTAATTAATATAACTTGCAGGTGAACATTGTTAAAACTAAGTAACTCAAGTTAACTTAAACCTTTATACTTAATAAATATAACTTACAGGTGAACATTGTTAAAACTAAGCAACTCAGGCTAACTTAAACCTTTATACTTAATGAATATAACTTACAGGTGAACATTGTTAAAACTAAGCAACTCAAGCTAACTTTAATCGTTATGCTTAATGAATATAACTTACAGGTGGACATTGTTAAAACTAAGCAACTCAAGCTAACTTAAACCTGTTAACTTAATGAATATTACTTACAGGTGAACACTGTTAAAACTAAGCAACTCAAGCTAACTTAAACCTTTATACTTAATGAATATAACTTACAGGTGGACATTGTTACAACTAAGCCACTCAAGCTAACTTAAACCTTTATACTTAATGAATATAACTTACAGGTGGACATTGTTACAACTAAGCAACTCAAGCTAACTTAAACCTTTATACTTAATGAACATAACTTACAGGTGGACATTGTTACAACTAAGCAACTCAAGCTAACTTTAATCGTTATGCTTAATGAATATAACTTACAGGTGGACATTGTTAAAACTAAGCAACTCAAGCTAACTTAAACCTGTATACTTAATGAATATAACTTACAGGTGAACACTGTTAAAACTAAGCAACTCAAGCTAACTTAAACCTTTATACTTAATGAATATAACTTACAGGTGGACAATGTTACAACTAAGCCACTCAAGCTAACTTAAACCTTTATACTTAATGAATATAACTTACAGGTGGACATTGTTACAACTAAGCAACTCAAGCTGACTTAAACCTTTATACTTAATGAATATAACTTACAGGTGGACATTGTTACAACTAAGCAACTCAAGCTAACTTAAACCTTTATACTTAATGAATTAAACCTTTATACTTAATGAATATAACTAACAGGCGAACACTGTTACAACTAAGCAGCTCAAGCTAACTTAAATCGTTATGCTTAATGAATATAACTTACAGGTGGACATTGTTAAAACTAAGCAGCAATGCAAATTATGGCTGTTTTCACTATCAATATTACCTCACTAAAGAACTTAGAAATGCAAGATGCTGAGACGAATCACGGTACTGGGTGGGGAAAAGCGTGCTAGGGATGTAACGGGTACCCGAAATATCCGAAGTACTCGAATCCATAATGAGATTCACGGGTACGGATCCAAATTTTGCAATTTCGGATCGCGAATAGTTACAAATTTGAAATCTTGTATATTAAATGTGTTTTCCCTTATTTTAATGACTTGCTTTCGCCACGTTTTTAAAATGCTTAATAAGAGAAGCACAAAACTCGAAAGTCACACATTGCTAACGTTCATCATTATGAAAAAGACGGAGGAAAATCATGTAAGTAAGTCATTATAGCTTGCAACCTTGATTTTAGTGATGAAAACTTTACATACTGTTAACGAAGTGTCATTTTTGTTGTATATTCTAGCTTTTGTTTCTTATCATATTTATTAATCACTAAGCTCTTGAGTGTTTACCTGTGAAACGTTGGGTATTATTACTAAAACTGTCATTCTTTCATTTTTGAGTTCTTTAGTGTGGTATACTGATAGTGAAAACAGCCACAATTTGCATTGCGGCTTAGTTTTAACAATGTCCACCTGTAAGTAACATTCATTAAGCATAAAGGTTTAAGTTAGCTTGAGTTGCTTAGTTATAACAATGTTCACCTGTAAGTTACATTCATTAAGTATAAAGGTTTAAGTCAACTTGAGTTGTTTGTTAATGTATAGTTGATTATCTTCACTCTTGAATGCCATATTTAAAGACGTATGAATAGTGGAGTTTTTATGAAATTATATTATAAAAATGAAAAGGTGAATGCATTTATTCAAGTACATCTAAGTAGAAATGATGCCATAGGATCCGATCCGAAATATTTATTCGAAATTTACCATTTGGATTCGATTCGATTAGATCCGATCCGAAGAAATTCGGATTCGCGGTAGCCCTAATGGGCGCTAGCAGGATATGTCGCGGAAACCGCAGTATGAACAGTTACTTTTGTATTTTAGCAAATAATATGGACAGGGTTTGAAAAACGCTTTTCATTAAATAAATGTAACTCATTAGAAACTAATA
This sequence comes from Lutraria rhynchaena, assembly GCA_008271625.1. NCBI lineage: Eukaryota > Metazoa > Mollusca > Bivalvia > Venerida > Mactridae > Lutraria > Lutraria rhynchaena. Next base: position 1,858,895 of record VIBL01000042.1, read on the forward strand.
GCGCTATGAAATACAGACATAGGACAGACATTTGTTTCGTCGATGATAATCGCGGTATTGGAAAATAGTTCTATTACTACGATTACACTGTCCTTGTAATTCATTCAATGATAATGACAAAAACTGGTAAGTACAATAGATGGTTCATGAGACTTGATATAGAATCATATCACGTGACAAAAGTAAGGCATCGCAGTATGACAGCACAATAATCTACACCATCTCCGTATTGCTCAATATTTCAACAAGTGTGAAGTACGACGTATGACTACAGTCGCAAAAAACTGTATTACAAATATGGAACATGAGGTTAATGTAACGCCACGTTGTGTCCGTTATCAGCGTCTTTGACCTTATTAATGGCCCGCAGCAGAATGTAGTGTCGGCCTGAAATTATACGTTGTGAATCTAGTGAAACAAAATGAGGATCTTTGATTGTTTAACTTTTGTTTTTCTGGGATGTCTGTCCACATCTGCTGCATTCATTAATGATTTGTTCAGTTTCCATGGTATCCATAGTAACCCGGACGTTTTCTGCATCGCCGAACACTGCAGCAAACAGTCGGCAGCATGCATGGAAGATACGAATTGTCGCGCCAATATGGAATGTGAAGCTAAATGTGGATTTTCTAACTTTGACTGTATGTATGACTGTATAAACACATACGAGAACAGTTTCTATGATGACTTCATGAAATGCATGGTCGCGGACAACCATTGTTTGAAATTGCAGGCACCTGATCCAAGCTTCCGTTGCAAACCACCGCAGACGACACTGAAGAACTTCTCTCTCTCTCTGCTTTGAACGGTAAATGGTACTTAACATACGGATTAAATAAACAATTTGACTGCTTTAATTGTCAAATATCGTCGTATGCCCCTACACCAAACAGCAAAAATCTGACCTTGACAGAGAAGTATGACGTCACAATGCTGAATGGATCGATACGTCATCGATCTACTGTGCAGCAAGTTGAGCAGAAAGATGTATTCAATGGTGGTATTCTGGATTTCACTAATTACATGATGGGATTAACTATGCATGAAAAATGGCACATTGTTGGTATGTATGTTTCCTCATTTGAATTACACTCATTATGTCATTTCCCAATTGAAATATGGAGCTTTCAGCTCCATTAATGGACTTTACCAAGCATAGGGGGCAAGTACGTTGAAGGGATGGTGTATAAAGGTGTATTTGTCCAAAAATGGCACTCGGACCAAAAACACACACATATATATACAACGGTTACAACTTCCGAAATGACAGTTTCAGCACCAAGTTTAACACTACCTAACTTTTTAAGAAATCGCTCAAATTTCTAATAACTGATGTCTACAGATAGCTAATACATTGTACTGCATTTTGTCCAATTAAAAAAAATGAAGCAGGTATTTCATCTTTTTCCTCTGAAAAATCGTCAATTTTGTTTAGTCGAACGCGACCTCTCAAACAGCAAATCAACCAGAATTACCATGCTATATACGGCCGTGTGGCCATCTTAGGCTAAATACACCATTATACACCATCCCTTCAACGTGCTAGCCTCTCTATGATACCAAGCAACGTTTAAGTGATTATATGTTTTTTTCTGTTAAAGGTTTCAAGTTTGTGTTGTTATTTTATTTCTGTTACTGTATTGTGTATGTATACCTAAATGAGTACAGACCAATCCAAATCAATAAGGTGATAATATAACCTATTAACTATCATAAGCATTGGCACAATCTTCACTTTGCAGGCTATGCGGTTCAGCTGAAACAATACATTCTTTCAGGGTTTAGTTTAGTCTTATTTCTTATCAGCTTATTATGCCTTGATAAACGCTCGGTTAATCGTGACTTGCTAAGTGTATGCGTATTTGCCATACAAAAAATTGACATCAGAAAGATCAGTTGAAAATTGATGAAACAAAAGTAAAGTGATAACACATATAATCTGTAAAACAATACCAACCCCTTAAATCTTCCGGTAGCTAGATCCTTGATGAGAACTTCAAGCTTATATTTTATGCATATTCTTGTACATATATATCAATGTTAATTTTGAAGAAAGTATTATTTTCATAGCTTAAAATGGAAGTTAGTTTTCCGACTGACACGTTTTAAATATGATGACAGATTTAGACACACTTAAGTTTCATTTCATTCATTTCTATTTACAGACTTTGCACCATCAGGAAATTACGCCTTATTATATTACTGTGGTCAAATGACCAGTGACTGGTATTATGAAGGAAGTCTCGTTTATTCTCGAACGCCCGAGATCAGCGCAGACGACATGACTACCATAGAGACTGCTATCGGGACAAAACTAGGACGCAAACTAGACGATTACTGTCGCCTGCGTACTGAAGGTTGTGAGGCTTAAATACTTCAGTGTATTTCGAGTAGAGATATGGATTTTGCCTAGATAATAAACCATACACAAAGTACATCATGGTGTTGATTTGTTAATAAACAAACTTTTATTTCTATATATGACATAGAGGCAAATCTAAGCTACTCATCGCCTACCAAATGATACACTTGACAATATACAACGTAGTGCTGAGTTTGTCAGTACATGTTCTCAAGGTTTACAAAAACATCGTGTCTTGTTCATTCGAAATAATTATTTGAAACAAACACTATGGGTGAAGATGTAACAGACCGAATGTTACAGACTTATTAAACAATATACCTAATATTCAGTTTTGACTAGTTAATATTCTGAAGTTGAAATATATTTTGATAATCCTATAACCCAAATGCTATGGACCTTATTTAAAGACATATATTTGCAGTTTTTGAATGAAAAAGCATCGCTAGTAGTGTACATTGTAGATATTTGCCTCCGATTGATGTACCTGAAAAATCAGTAGGATAGAAAAGACTTTTTTTTATCAACGAGGAAGGAATAACAATTTTTAAATTTAAAATTACGATCTTAGCAATATATGTTCATGAAACGGACACCGTGCATGGTCTTCAAGAGACAACATTTTTGGCGACCCTTAAAAGGTTTTAATTTCGTGTGTAATTACATTGTATAACAACAAGGTATGTAATATTATATCAAGCGTGTGTTGAGAAATTTTACACGTTATACGACAATACATACAGCATATACATGTACACAGAGTTAAATATTTATAACAATTATGAAGAAAATATTAAGCAACATCTGCTGCAAATACGGTAGATTTGCAAGCACACATAAAAGCAGAGTCAGCCCGGACATACATGTAGTACATATCATTCCTTAAACATGTAAGGTTTATACAAATAAATAAATTACAAAATTAGTCTACAGTATACTTTATATTACAGTCAATATACAATAAAATGCCAATACAAGTTCTCTTTCATGGATTCATGATAATTTCTTCTTAAAATATAAGTATCCCATATAATGCATGATAAACCGTTTTAAGTTGATAGAAATTATCTGCTACTGGACACATGGCGTTGAATCAACTTCGGAACGACAGTCGATCATATATTCAATCTTAAGCATACATAACTTATTACAACGTACTTGAAGAATGTACAATACGTTGTTCTTAAAGAACAGATTTAAATGTCAAGAGTTTTATATACTAACCACAGTAAGGTACAGTACTATTGCAGCATTAAATGAAACACTCGAAATCGATATCTACTCTTTGTCAGTGTTTACATTATATGCACCGGGTTTTTTTGCTGCGCATAACTATGACATATATTTTTTAAAAAATGGACGTTTCTCCTATGTACATGAATTAACAATTCAATGTTATCGATTGATTGGAATTACTTGTGTTTACAAATTGTACTTACGATTTACCCGCGGAAGGTCTTATAAGAGCACACCATATTAAAGTGATGTATGTGATATACGTTCTGGATTTGACCTACTTGAACAATGCCACTGTCACTAATAATGGTCGAAATCATCAAAATATAATAATTTCACATCATCGCTGTATGTAGCCAAGTGTTGGATAACATGGAACTTTTGGGATTAATTTATTTAGCTCGGATGTATTGATGTAGGTAGGTTATCATATAATGTTTCTTATGTTCAATTGTAACCACAATGATGGCCCGTTCAAAAAACATTAATCCCTCATTGTGAAACGAACATTTCTTATTACGCATGTCGAAAATGAGACACGATGCTTGTTAATTTTTTACTTTTTCTCGCATTGTTACAAATGATTTGTACGCAATGGAATACATTATGATGTCCCCAAAAGGGCTGCCCGTTTAGTTCTTGTGATCTAGTGGCCATACTTCTGTCCCCTGATTTTTATTGTATTATGGGTTTTATAAGACTGATCTCGCAAATGTATTTTCTACTCCACTCGTCTAATCAATTCCATATTTGTACAATACTAATTTCGTATCATCAATAAAAAAGACTAATACAGCAAGTTACCATGGTGATATTCGCGAGATTTACTGTTCTTCGTTTACAAGTTATAATTAAACTCATCGATACGGCGCACCTTGCTGCATGAGATTTCAATGCGTGGTAAATTTAGCTTACCTGAATGCTGAACTCGAGCGAGGTACCATAGCTTACCTGAATGCTGAACTCGTGCGAGGTACCATAGCTTACCTGAATGCTGAACTCGAGCGAGGCACCATAGCTTACCTGAATGCTGAACTCGAGCGAGGCACCATAGCTTACCTGAATGCTGAACTCGAGCGAGGCACCATAGCTTACCTGAATGCTGAACTCGTGCGAGGTACCATAGCTTACCTGAATGCTGAACTCGTGCGAGGTACCAATTAAACTGGTCCCCGTTGACTCTGGCTGTACATGGTGCACTGCAACATGAAACGGGGACCAGTTTCCTACGCACTAATCTCCCTTACTGTAGAGTAGCGTGACGTAGTAACCGTAAACTGGTCCCCGTTCCACGCTGCACTGCGCCAAAGGAACACGTATTGACCAAACTGTTTGGCGCTCTGATTGGTCAATGCGTTTGAGCCATATGATTGGCTGTCCATTTGTGAAACATCGGGGACTTCCGTATATTTGTTAAATATAAACGAAGATGTTACCGATGCCTGAATACTTTAGATATACAAATTGCACCTTTTAATCAAAATAAAACACTGAATGCTAGATTTAGTGACTCATCACAACATAATGTAGAGACCCTGATGTTTTGATCTACTTTTTTTTATTACGCACGAAATATGCATCGAGTGAAAAAAAATGCAAGGCGTTCCGAATGGGAAAAGTCTCACGAGATCCCGCGGGCAGAATTCTGCAATTGACTAATCAGCGTCCAGGAAATTTTGGGCCATGCCTGTTGTCTCTGTACACCAGAGTCAAGGGGTTCCAGTTTAGTAGTAACTGGTGTCGTGCAGGGTACATGTACAATGTCGCGTTGTGATTGTCCTGTGAATGTCGTTCTCTGTTCATAGTTGAAAAGCGGTATGACTAAACAGCGGATATGGGCCATATCCGCGGATATGAGCGGATATGACTTTTCTTTACACTATATACGCAATTATAGTAATTTCTGTTTATCATTATTGTATTTAACAGATTTAGTTTTATAACTAGATACATTTTACTTAATTTCGTGAGAATTTAATCAGATTTATGAGACATTTTGCCCATATTCGCAGCATGAAAATACTAGAGTACGAGTTATCCCCGGTTTATCGAGTAACTCGTTCGGAACTAGCTTGAATTTCCTACTTATCAACTCATATGGCCGTTTCTCGTCACAAACTATTTATTTAAATGATTAATTTAAATGATTGGAAACAATTTGTGCAATCGGAAGAGACAAAGGTAGAATTTGTGAGAGAAAATAAGAAAACAACAGCGAATAATAGATCCATATCCGCGGATATGATCGAATTGTGTAGCAAAACCTGACCTTTTCTTTCGCTTGTAATACACTTATATGATACATTGAAATGCTTATAAATATTCAGCACAAACCAGTACGTTTGTTTAATAGATATTTGAATAGAAATGATGCAATTTGTTCAAATTCAAATAAGATAAGGGAGAACAATATGTTATGGATCATATCCGCGGATATGATCGAATATGACTTTTCTGTATAACAATATGTTATCGTTTCTTTTCGCCAGTAATGCGTTTATATGATACATAGAAATACTTAGAAATATTCTACTTAATAAAGTATGTTTTTATAACAGATTGGTGTTAATATTTTGATAGAAATAATCCAATTTGGCCAAATACATGAACACAAGGAAGAGAACAATATGGTCCATATCCGCGGATATGAGCGGATATAAGTTTTCGTATTGAAAATATTTCATCGTTTCTTTTCTCCTGTACTGCAGATGTATAAATGTTCTCTTGAAATACTTAGAAATATTCTACACAATCCAGTATTAAAATAGATTTATTTTAAATTTTAATACATTTATACTTAATTTCATATGTTTCTTGTACATAATAAGTGCTATTTTCTCACATATGCCGCATGTAATACTTGTAATTTAGAGTATCCCACATCGAGAACAGAATTAACATGAATTTCCTTTATTGAAACGTATATGTCGTTTCACAATGTACTTAATGGGCAACTTTATTGATTTCTTAAACTGTTTTTACTGTTTTGGTAAAATGTCATACCATTAATAAATGTTTTGCACATGCGTATATAACTTGAATTTCGTATTAAGACGCGAAAATTGTTCATCTACATCAAAAATGTTTTTGGATGTTTTATGTACATTATTAAGGACATCATGCGCCGTTTGGTAGGTAGTACTATGACCAATGTTTTAGTAAAATGAACACAGCAGCTGATAAAGAGTTACAACAGTGCGAATATGACTTAGTATTACGTTTATTGAATGTATTACGGATATGACTTGAATTTCCTATGCAGAAGCGATTATCGTTGTTTCCCTTTATCAGCAATGTATTTGAATGATTTAATCAAAATATTTAATTTATGTATTTAGTTATTAAGGTACGCTTCTTTAACTGTTATATTTTTTGTATATTTTTTGTTAAACAACCATACATGCGCATTTAATATTCGCATACGAATGACATGTCATAGAAATGATGAAGTCTGTTTATTAAAATCATAAAACATGATTTTTTCAATGTTGTAGTGAAATGAACTTAGTAGAGTTTAATTGCAAATAGTGTGAATTTGTACTTCTTAGTGCGGCGAATTAGCGGTCGTTATTTTCCTTCGTAGTGAATTTAAATGAATGAACAAAAATATACCACGTACTCTAGTTAGCATGAACTGATCTTAATGATTTCTTGTAAAATAATCACATTATTATGTAAATACAGATACTTGCAGACCTGAATTTTCCGAATATGAAGCGAATGTTGACGTTTCTCTTCACCACTAATGTGTTTCAATGAATAATTTCTAAACGCCCACCTTACAAAACCAAATCCGAATATTTTTTTTAAAAATAGGCGCAAGATGACATAATGTACAATATAACGAGTCATTCATGAGAAGCACACAAAAGATTGTGCCTAAAGACGGACTGACAGACGGACGGACGTACTTACTGTAAATTGATTTCCCATTTGATGTTTTTAACCCCACAAGAGAGATATTCTAACCACAAATAAAAAAATAACCTCACAATGGCCGTTTGTACGGAAAGAACCTCATAATGTCAATTGTACGCTTACCCTAATGTATCTCTCGTTTGTACGGACAGATAAAAAAAGACAGACCGATGGACGGACGGACGGTCTGAAACCAGTAAATAAACTTACCACTTTTATGCGGAGAATATAATTATATTATATTGAGTGATGTTTTCTGTGAAAGAATGAATATATTATAATCGCGCTCCTCGTTATGATGATGACGATGATGGTGATGATCTTGCGCTGGTTGTTATTACGATGATGAAAATGACGACGCCGAAGATGATCGCGATGGTGGTCGTTATGGTGCTGATGATGATGGTGTTCTGTATAATTATCGTGATGATGATGGTCTTGGCGGTGGTGTTGATTATGATTAAGATTATGATGGCGGGGATGATCATGATGATCGTGTTGATCATTTGGTCGACCATAAAAATCGTTGTGGCATAAATAAGATGTTCTATAAAAAGTGAATGTTTGAAATATGTTTTTCTTTCAAAACCGATGACGAATGTGATGTATTCGATGCCAATTTCTATTTCATGCGTCCATTTTTACGTGTGATGTATTCGTTTTGGTGTACATATAAAATCTTAAGCCAGACACATGCATCACATTTTAAGCACCATATTCATTTGGTAAGCATGCCGTATTCGATCGAATATATATATGACGCCTGTGATATGTTGCGTCGATTTTTTCACACGTGTTACATATTCGATTTGTGACATATACGGTCCAACACATGTATATACATTTTGTCCTTTTAAATATTATAATAAATGATATCATAAGACCTGATTTAATGCAGACGGAATAAGATTATATTTCATACACGATCGTCTAATAGTCATTTCATATTGCTGTCTTGTGAAGAGGTAACCATTATTTGAAGAACTCTTCTAGCAAAATCATATCTCAATTTAGCCACCAATAAAGGTTTAAATTTTCATTTTTAAATATATTTTTTCAACCTAAATTGATCTAAATAATAGATTGTATCTATTTGTATATCCACATACATGCACAGGTATAGGTACATTTAAATAACAGCATAAAATTCAAAACAGCTAATAATACACAGACATAACATAAATTACCCAAAAGTCAGTTGCATATGGAATAATCTTAGATCTTAATCTGCATTACTAAATATTACCACCCACTGTTATAGAACTCGAGATTAAATACAGCAGATACTAACAGCAATTAATGACACTAGGTATATATTGGTGTCCCACTGATTCAGACACCATAAAACTGGTAAGGGATCTGATAACAGCTTGGTATGTTCATAGTGCACCATGATACAGGTCCTTATCATTTTTTTGTTGTTGTTTTTTACCCGATTTCTCTTTCAGTACAATATAAATATCAACTATTTCTTAAGTGTATCTACGTAGTAATGCCAATATGTGTTTATAAGTATTACCTGTCACATTCCAAATATAATTATGTAATGCCCATTGATGTCTGTAATGTCCGACCAAACTTTATAATTATATAAGCTACATATAAATATATGTAATCTTTTTTAATTTTGCACACATAAAACTTTTTTATATTTCAAATACGATAGAAAATTTTGTTCTACGTATTATAAATAAAATTTCAACTGATTTCGATAAAACTTATGTGGGTTTTAGTCCTCCACCAGCTGATTTGTAAAATTTTTCATTTCGCTGTTGGGTTCATTTTGCACCACCTGTGGGGGTGGATTTTCGGGTGCGATTTCTACGTCAATAATCAACCCATTCGAGATTTTCTCGAGGGAGGGTGGCCTTGTGAGCTTTATGTGTCACAAATCGAATATGTAACACGAGTGAAAAATTCGACCCAATATATCACACTCGTCATATATTCGATCGAATGTGACATGCTTACCAAACGAATATGGTGAGTAAAATGTGATGTATTCGTCTGGCTTAAGATTTTATATGCAAACCAAAACGAATATATCACACGTAAAAATGGACGCATGAAATAGAAATTGGCATCGAATACATCACATTCGACATCCGTTTTGAAAGAAAAACATAATATGTTAAACATTCACTTTTTATTGAACATCTTATTTATGCCACAACGATTTTATGACTGACTACATGTTCAACACGATCATCATTATCATCCTTGTCATCATCATCTTTAGGACCTATCATAATCATCATCACCACCACCACCACCACGACCATCATCATGACGATAATTATAATAATCACCAACATCATCAGCACCATAACGACAGCCATCACGATCATCTTCAGCGTCGTCATCTTCATCATCATAATCACAACCAGCACGCGATCACTACCATCATCATCGTCGACATCATGATGAGGAGCGCAAAATATTATATTCATTTTTTTAAAAAAAAATCACCCGATATTAAATAATCATACTCACCCCAAAACAAAGTTTAAGTTTATTTACTGGTTTCAGGCCGTCCCTCGATCGGTCTGTGTTTTTATCCGTACGTACAAATGAGAGATACATTAGGGCGTACAAATTGACATTATGAGGTTCTTTCCGTACAATTAAATTGCCATGGTGGGGTTAATTTGTAATTGTGTGGTTAGAGAATCTCTATTGTGGGGTTAAAAACATCAAACAATTATTTTATCGGTCATCATCATCACGATGAACAACGGCATGACAGCCATCGTCATCATCATTATCATCATGACCACCACAATTATTATTATCATGTCGACCAATTTAATTTTATCATCATCATCATTATCACGACCATTATAACTATGATTATGGAGATCTTCTGAAGCAGCATATACAAAATCACGCGCATCACTACGATCATGATTAATGTAATCGTCATCATCGTCGTCATCATCATAATGCCAGCCTCATTACATAACTCCATGAAAATAAATCCGATTAATTTTTACAATGAGCAAAAAATAAATTCGCCAAAATTTGGCGGTCCCAGATAAAATTCTGTTTTCAGTTTTCTCCACCTCATTTTTTTAAACACCAAAAATGAACAATGTTTTACGCAATGGCTCAAAATCTTCCTTACGACCGTGCTGACATCCCGCTTACATAGTTTTTCGCCAAAGCTCGGGTTTAAGCCCCGATAACCAACCTTTTTCTCTCACCCCGACTCAGATATTAATGTAATCATCATTTTAGTTGCATTGCAACAGCTGTCTGAAGATTACCATTTATTTGTCACATTCAGTGTAGCAAACAGGCATTCAATACAATGGCTCATGAATGTATATATTACTAATTTTGTAGGACTTTAATAAATGTTTACAATAACATAATCTTGATTTAGCATTGCTTATATGAATGGTGAAATTTCTGAAATGTATGTAAAATATCAGATGTAAGCATTTTTAGACTAAGTATTGTAAAAGTATGATGGAGGTATTATTGTTATTGTTTTTAACACCTTTATTTGAGCATTTCAAAATAAAACTGGACCCAGGTAGGTTTTGATTACAAACTACACGTTGCATATCATATCACTTGCTACTTCCGTCTGAAAATATGTATATAGATCATAATTAGATAAAACGGAATTACCCACCATTACTTTGGGGCTCAAGCTGGTTCTAAAACCTCTAACAAACATCCATTTTCAATTTTTTCGTTGTACAAACATGTACAATTACACTTTCTAAAGCATGTTATGGTTCCATGGGGGTCCCAGTTACCTACATGAGGTCTCGAATGATAACCACAACCTATACCTACACGACCATGTGTCATATATATATATATATGTATGCACTAGGACTTTGTGGCTCGAACCGACACGAAAACCTCTCATAAACGTCCATTTACTCATACATGCAGTTTATACACATGTAAAATCCTGTATGCGCACCTTCGTAAGCATGCTATGACTCCCACGAGTGTCCCAGATACCAGGAAACGGCCTCAAACGATAGCCAATACCTATGCATACACAGTTCTGTGACATATAGGTATGCCCTATAACCTTGGGACTCGGACCAGGTTAAAAATGCCGAACATACATCCATTTTCTCATATTTTCCATATAAAAACCGCGTATGCAGACCTTCTTAAGCATGCTGTGACCTCCATGACCTACACAACCTGATATCATGTGTGTGTGAAAATGGTCCTTGGGACTCTAACTGGGCCGAAAACCTCTGACAAACCTCCTAGCCACTCAGTTATGGTCTCAAACGATAGCTAGTACCCATACCTGCTCTACCGATATTATATGGGTAAGTACCTGGTCCTAGGTGCTAGACCCAACCCTAAAACCCATGACAAACCTTCGAAACAGTGATATTTCAGTATAAGCATATATTTTTCAACAGGTTTGCTATAACCGCCAGGGTTATCCCAGCTACTCGGTTATGGTCTTAACTGATAGCCAATACCCACACCTACTCAACTGTGTATCCTATGCCTTTACGCCGGTCCGTAGGGCTCGAACTGGCTGCGAAACCTGTGATAAATCTTAAAAATACTGATGTTTTGCGAATTCGAACCATTCTGTTCAACATTCGTAGATGTGCCATGAGTTCTAGGACTATCCTAGTTATTCGGGTATGTTATCATATTAAAGTCAGAACTCATACCGGCTCAACCATTATCATATCCATGTGTATGCGCCAGGTCTTTGGGGCTCGGACCGGTTCGAAACGTTCATATTTGTTCTATTTTCTATATAAAAACAGGATGTTGAGAATTTGTAAGGCATACTGTGACACACAAAGGGGCCCTAGCTCTTCAAAAATGGCATTCAATGATAGCCAGTATCCATACATACACAATACTGTTCATATGGGAGTGTGTCTGTGTGTTGGTGTTCGAACTGGTCCGAAAACAGGCTAAAATAGTGAAATATCTGTGCCAAAACCAGACAGGATGATGTTCTAGGACATGCTGCTACCTTTGAGGGTTTGCTAGTTTATCGAAAGTGGTCTTAATAGATCACCAGGACCTGTCCCGACATGAACATAAATTACACAGGTATTCCCGGTCCCTGGGGCTGGAACTGAACAGGCAATCACTTAAAACTGGCATTTTTCTCGAAAATTATCAAACCGAACATCATCAAAAGTTATCTGTCTGTTTGATAATGTGCGTGCTTGATTATTTTTGCTTAAATCATTTGATTTATAATTATGCAATACTCTTGTACGATGACAGTGCTGCCTCGTCACTGTCTTGTGTTTCATTTAGTCAAGATAGGATTTACAGCAGGGTATATTATCATATCAGTAATTTATAGCTGAACACTATTTAATACTAAATGCTCAGTTTCTTCCTTCCATGTATTTCTGCAGGTCCTGACTTGAAATATAGAGACGCATTACCAATGTGATATTTTCTCATCGTACAATATTCAAATGTACTTATTTCGTTATCTGTCGTCAACTCTCAAACTTTAGTTTTTAAGATGATAATTCCCAATTAGTAACAAACTGAATAAATAATTGAACTACATGTTGTATAGATGTTACTCATTCCCTGTAAATGCAAACAATAAGCGATCAAATAGTTTTATACATATAACTTATATCCGTTCATATCCGCGGATATGAGCCATACCGTTCCCTCCCTTAATTATGTTAAAGTATTTGGCCAAATTGCATTATTCCTGTCAAAATAGGCACACCATTCTAGTAAACAACCACGCTTTATTGTGTACATCACTTCTAAGTATTTCCATGTATCATCTAAACACACTACTAACGAAAAGAGACGATAAAATATTGATGTACAGAAAAGTCATATTCGATCATATCCGCGGATATGAAGAGTCATCTATAGCTCTGTCCTCTTTTCGTGTCTACAGTGACCAAATTGCATCATTTCTGTTAATCCATCTCCACCAATCTATTAAACAAATAATACTGGACTGTGTAGAACATTTCAAAGTACTTTCATATGTCAAGAAACGATCAAATACTGTTACCTAGAAAAGTCATGTTCGATCATATCCGCGGATATGGATCTATATTCGCTGTTGTTTACTTTTTTTTCACTCACAAATTCTACTTTTGTCTCTTCCGATTGTGCACATTGTTTCAAATCATTTTAATGAATAATTTAAATGAATTGTTTGTGAAGAGAAACGGCTGCATGTGTTTATAAATAGGAAATTCAAGCTGGTTCCGAACGAGTTACTCGGTAAACCCGGGATAACTCGTATTCTAGTATTTTCATGCTGCGAATATGGGCAAAATGTGTCATAAATCTGATTAAATTCTCACGAAATTAAGTAAAATGTATCTAATTATAAAACTAAATCTGTTAAATGCAATAATGATAAACAGAAATTCCTATAATTGCGTATATAGTGTAAAGAAAAGTCATATCCGCTCATATCCGCGGATATGGCCCATATCCGCTGTTTAGTCATACCCGTGGCAGTCATGATCACATTTACGAATAATCTTGTTTCAAATCGGCCATAGTATATAGATACGACGTTATCTGCGCTGTCCGAGTCCCTTATTCATAAAATATTATCATAGACCTTGACCAATGCTTGTAATTCAATAATGTTTTACTTATATCGTCCATGTATTCGCTTTTCAATAGACTTCAATGAAATATTTAATATGTTAAACTGCAATACTTCATCGATTATGTTATAAAAATAAAGGCTGGTATGCTATCAAATATAATCGTATTATTTAAAATAACCTATATATTCCGATTTCGCTATGCGTTAATACTCAATGAAATCATTCCGTATTTTGTCTTTAAATCGGGTCTCGGTACTACCGGAATGAAATGTCATCGCTCCACTGGACATAGATTCATTTGCACGAATGACATGTACATTGTCTCGTGGGTATATATTCCGATATATATTTTACAATATGCGGTAAAACCTCGAGGTTAAGATCGCTTCTGTGACTCAAACGATTCAGTCTGAATATTGAAGTCTCATTATCGTAATAAGTCTAGTTGAAATATTGAAAACCAGTCTACAAATGAATAGTCGTTATAATGATATGGTCTTGATATTGAAGTCTCATTATCGTAATAAGTCTAGTTGAAATATTGAAAACCAGTCTACAAATAAATAGTCGTTATAATGATATGGTCTTGATATTGAGTTGTTACTGAATAGATATTTCATAAGGATGCAAATTTGTTCAAAATATCTGTGAATATAATTTGGTTTTCAACGTTTGCAGCGGTAGTAATAGTTTTACTTATTGCATGCTCTACGTACGTTGACTTAAAACAGCGGGTTAAGGAATCTACAATCGTTCAAGAGAACAGAATGAAAAATTCATCACGTATATGAATAAAAAGAGAACTATAACGATATCAACATTGTTAATCATTAAATGTTACGTATAAACTGTTGTTGGTTACCACTCATCATGTGACTTAAAAGTTCTATTATACTAGTTTTTAGATACTACTTGAACACTATCAAACCGCCCGTAGAAAGGAACCAGTCGGTAAGAACGGCGGATATAAGCAAGCCTAATGGTCATATTAGTTATAACTAATCGAAATTTTAAGCTCTGGATTTCTGACTGAAATGAAACGAAGCAATTTGACAGTAGGATTAAAAATAAGTTTATCTTTTGGAGGGGTATAACAGGAAGGTCAGAAGTACGCTCTGGGTAATCTGTAAACTTAAACGTACAGATGACTGTGTGTTGTGTTTGTATTGTCGCAATATTTAATTTTTGCTAATGGTGTGCTATTTACTAATACTTGTATAAAATGCGGTTGAATGAATTTATATGTAGTTTGCAAAGGATAAATATATTTATAACTATACTTTCATTTCACTTTACGGTCCTGTATAACGTATAATGTTGTTTAAAACTTTTTTCCATTACTTAATAGACACGCAAACTAATATTTGATACGTACAGCTTTGAGTTCATCTTGTGTTGTATAAAGTATAAATTCATGGATCAAAAAAGAATTAAGAGAATTTTTGACATGTATACGACTTGATAAGTGCGTATGATTTATAAATCAGTTAAATCCAGTTGAAATGTATCAACTAATGGTCTTCACGTAGGAAAAAAAATGTTCATAATAAAATCACGAACTTGGTGAATGATTAAAGACGCGTGATGATTCTGTAAGATGTCAGAATAATTTTAACCAGTCTTTTTAACGTTCATCGACTGCCTCAGACATAGTGAAATGTGGCACGTACAGGCTCTTCCATAAATACTGCAAGATTTTGACCTTGAAAACAGCCTCCAACGTCGTGATAGATGCAGAAACCCGCGAGTAAGCATAATATTTAATGTAAATAATCTAGTTTGGTGACGTCACATTCTACAAGCCTTAGTACATTCTCTGGTTTATGTGCAGAGGATAAAAACAAAAGGTATCTTTATATTATCATTACAGTGTCGTAGCTGCCGTGGCCTAGGACAAACTTGATGTCACACATAACTCTGATAACATTACTTTGCTGCAATTTATATTGACACGATGTTATTTTTTAAAATACAAATGTGCAATTTTTGTTTAAACAATTCTTTTCCGGTAAATTCTTAGCCGTTATCGAATTCTTCGTAAATTTTACAGTTGACGAGTAAAAATTCAAGACGATATTTCGGTAATCCTGGAATATTATGATTACCATTTGTTACCATTAAAAAGGCATATATGCACTTAAATATTGATATGAGTGTAAATAATCGATATATAATGAGAAATATTCCGTTTGAACAAAATCAATTAACAACAGTAGTTAGACTACGTCCCTGTATGCAGTTACATCTGTTATATGCATTATGTGTTTGAAGCTAGTAATCTAATGAATATTGCATGTTCTTGTAAAATAATTAGAATAAATTCATCATAATATAACAGAATATGGTTTGAATGGTTTCATTGTACATGTAAGTTCAATGTATCATTGCTATATTGGTCACAGTTATGTTTTGAAGCATAAATATGCGTCAACTGATATGGCTCATTAAAACATATCACGGTTTCACGGATGTTATGGTGTCACGTGGACTGCAGTATCACGAAGTAAGTTAATGTTTTAGTTTGATCTCTGTGTAATTGTTATCAGCGTTTGATGGGTGGTTATATTAGTTAACTATTGAACTTTTCTGTTCACCACTCCATAGACATTTTATTTAAAAAAAAAACATTATCTCCGGTGCTTCATCTTGTTCTAGTATTTTACAATCAAGTTTGGTTTTCGTTCCCTGTTGCAGCGCGCCAAAGGAATAAAGTGGTTCCGTTCCATATTGCAATGCACCAAAGGAACAGGTACGGCCTGAATTATCTGACGCTCTGATCCCGCAATTCGTTTGAGCCATGTGCAGTGCGGGGAACCCACGTGACTTTTATTGACGAGCACCTGGCAGAACGTACTATTTTTATTAACAATTCTCTCGATTCAGGTAGGTTTTTTGCTATTTGCTCTCTTGATACTCAATCGATTTTCTCGAGAATAGGCGCATTAATAGGCGAATAAACCCCGCATTAATAAGCGTTTACATCGGTGATATTCCTCAAGAATTATTCTCAAATTAATCAACAAACTCGCCATGCAATCTTATGGTAAAAGATTATCTTTTGGAAAATACATATAAATATAGTTTCAAAGCGAAAATTGAGGCTGAATAGGCTTTAAATGGGGATTATAGCTGAAACAAGTAACTGCCGTACACACGATCAACGGACTTTTCATTTTGCGAAAATTCGGGAACCAAATTGTGCAAAAACGGCTGTGTTTCTGCATTTGAGGAGTATCACCGATGGAAACGCTTGCTAATGTGGGGTTTATGCGCCTATCCTCTGGAAAATCAATTAAGTATCAAGAGAGAAAGTTGCAAAAAACCTACCTGAATCGGGCGAATTGTTACTAAAAATAGCACGTTTTGTTACTAAAAATAGCACGGTTCGCCTTGTGTTCGTCAATAAGTCACGTGGGTTCCCCACACTGACGTGATTGGCCGCTGTCCATTCGTGAAACATCGGGGATTTACATATAATTGTTAAATGTATTTTACTGATGCCTGAATACCTTTAGTTAACTGCTCAAGCTTTTCTATTTTGCTTATTGGCAAGTCATATATCATCAAAAATATTTTATTTTTTATTTAATAAAAAATAGTGACTGCTAGAAGTAACGTTCGTTACAGAAACAAAGAGATGACCATTATGTGATCAATGGGCACTTTTTATTTTAACAAAGAAGAAATTCGGAATAAAAAATGTCCCTTATTTTTTTTTAAATTATACGTATAGCATAATTTGATAAAAAAAATCTAGGTGATATCAACTTCTATAAAACATTTGCCTCATTTTTGTTCTTCTCTGTTTTCTTTCCATATCTTAAATATGCATATCAAATGTCGTTTTAAGCAAATTTTGTTACTAGTTTTTGATTTTTGTTTGTGTACACAAATGCAAAACTGAAATACGATCGGATTACGATCTAAGTGGGTTATTGCAAATATTGTATTAGTAACATATTGTCAAGAGTATATGGGCCCCTTCTGTGACATGATCTAAAAATGTATCTTCTTCGTAAGGGTTTAGGAAGCCTTGTTAAATGATATTGGATTACATAATATAATAACATAACATAGTATATAGTCCCTTGATTTCTGGAAGGGGCTGGTGTGAGATTTACTGCAAACGTCTGTTATTTTGATTACGTATGTCATAAAAGTGAATTACCATATAGGCAAAGTATTAAATCCATTTCTGAACGTGAATATTCCACACGCATTTCCTGGGCACAAAGAAGATGAGGTGCTTCGCCAGGACTCAGCATCCAATCGTACTGCTTAAAAGCTGATTTCCTCAATCCGGGGAAGAAGAACTTAATGACTTCCGTGTAATGGATGCCCAAGTGCCCAGATGCCACTCCGGTGTATTATGAGATATCGAGCATTCAGAAATGTACACTGTAAAATATGATCCAAGGTCTTCTGAAGAAAGCACATTGATATGCATGGTCTGAATTGGAGCAATGTTACATCAACCGAGCACCTGTAAGTTGGCGTAAGTGATGTCGTTTTGCATCTACCATATCATTTTAAATGCAATTGAACGGGTCTCATAATATACAAGACAAACAAAATAGAGTTCTTGTTAATTGTTATAATTCATTTAAACAAACTTAAAGAATAGTTCAATGATCAAGCTACTAATGATTACATTAATAATAAATAGCGGCTTCGTCATACCTTTGTCACCGCAGGCTGGTTGATTTCTAGATTACAAGGGCCCAGAATTGGAAAGTCTTACCAGAATATTTAGATTCCTTAGTCACAACCAATTATTATTATCAAAATACAATACAAAACGAATATTATTATAATTTTTCTTAATTGTTATTGTTTATTTTTACAAATTTTGAGAATATTTTAACAATCACACCATTCATAGAGTATAATCACGCTAATGATGAATACTGAACAAAATTCATGAAGCGACAAAAACAACACGTCGTCTGCTGAAGTCGATTTTATGGACGAAAAACTTGTGGACGTGTAAATGTTCTATTTCCGGTATATGCGTACACGAGCATAATTACTTAACTGCATTTACTTTATGTGTTTACATAATATTACTGATGATTGTAATCATCGAAATAGTAAATTTAAATTACTCATCATAAATGGAACATAATCTTTCCATATTTTTGCAGTTTACATCTTTTGGATTGTATCACATAGTTATAATAATTGATTCATAGCTTACAAGCATATTTGGGTAGCGATTACGTCAGACTTAACTCGCGTGCTCTTGCCGTAGGCTGCACCGTTTTGGCAAAGAATACTTGCCTACAGTATTACAGAGTTAGAGAAAGCATTCAGTGTTAGATAACTTGTAAAACAACGATTGGATAACTTACTGTTCTTATACGAAGTTATACGGAATCGTGCGATAATCTTCTTTGTTTGTGAAGACTTGATTTTTAGACAAAGGCAATCGGATTTAAAGTGGAACTACTTGGAAACCTAAACCAGATGTATATACCCTTTAGAAATAAACTGGAAAAGTAAATGCGCATATTAGGTAATTAGATTACATATAATGTTTTTCAATGAACATACATACGCTGTGCAGCCAGTTATTGATCTATAGAGGAAATGTGTGTTATGTAATAGCGTTATTCAACTTTCGTAGTATCAATGTCTGTGTCAGACACGGGAGATCATCAAGTATTAAATACAGTGCAACCTCTCCAAAGCAACACCCATCGGGAGAAACAAATTATGTCGTCGTTGAGAGGTTTTTGCTCTACAGCGGGGAAAATCATGCTTTTGTTGAAGGGATGTTGTTGTTGTTGTTCAAGAGAGGGCCTCTCTGGAGAGGATGCACTCTAATTTACATTTCCAAGTCGTGTCTCGCATTATCTACTTCTTACGTTATTATAGTGTATGAGTATACTTGTGAAGACAACAATAGTGTGTATACATTGTATTCGTATTGTCCTACATGTATATATTTCTGCTTCACTTGACGACTTGAAAATTACAATGTTTTCACGTCGATGCAGATGACAGGATATATTTGAGATATAATATGGAAAGGCTTGGGTAATTAAGTTAATGTAGTTTACATGAATTGATAATGATGTACATGTGGTGAACATCGCACGAACTAAACAGGAAAAGTATGGATGTTTTTGTTTAAAGTGTCTATACAGTAAAACCTCAGAGACCTCTTCAATATTGAGACCACCTGCACATAGTTGTATAAACATTGGATAAATTTAACCACTGTGTTAAATTTGAGGTTAGGTTAAGGAGCTGACCAAAATGTTTCTAAAGACAAGATGGCTGTCCTTGTACCAAACGCTGGACGACCTCAACAAGTCAGACCAGACAAACTGTGGATCTTGAAGACTTCGTAACCAATACAATTTGGTTAAATCTAACTAGTAATAATATATGTCCAAATTTAACCAAGGTTTTGTACGATTGCTTTACCAAACTTTAATCAAAATCTAAACTCAATTTTAACCCAATGGTTAAAATGAACCAATGTTTATACAGTTGGGTTCTGGTTGTGTTGACCGTTTATATTCGAACAAGTTTTCTATATGTCTTCTCCTGTAACTTGATAATGAAACCATGTCAATAACAAGACCTTTTTTGTCCCAATGGTGGCCTCCATGTCAAGGTTTTGTTGTATAGGGATACAAACGTGCTTCAAATTTGTTTTCTGTAATTAAATCAGTGATCTTTAGAATAAAATAAATTAATTAATTAAGTGCGTCTCATTCATGCACATTGCTGACCGGCCTGTTGTTGATGTGTTTTGTAGTTGTACTTAAGTAGATTATTCGTGAATTAAAGATCAACCATACAGCAAAACACGGTTACAGAGAATTCGGGTATTATGAAGTGTCGGGTATAGTGAAGAAATTATTTTCCCGCGACCAAACCCTTCTTCATTTTATTTTTTTCACTTGGTTTAACGCCATTTTTCAACAATAATTCAGTTATATATGGCGGCCGGTTCAACAAACCAATTTTCCCGGACTGTATACTAACCAGTACTAACTTTCTCTTCCACAAAAAGCCAGCAACCTTCCACATATGGAGGAAAATCAACAGCGCTTGAACGGGATTTGAAACCGCATCGCCGGGTTACAAGCCCAGCGTATTAACCATTTCATTCCAAAGTGATTGGTATAATATTCGGATCCCCAGGAATTCGCTATCATAATGTCCTTTAGTAAACCGTTTCTTTTTCTTCAGGTATGAAATCTCGTGCATAGGATCATCTTCATCTCAGGTGTGGAAGTCTGTGTTTTGTAAAAACTGACCGCTATAAAACTGTGATGATGGACAAACGAAGAGATTCATTCTCCGACCTTGACTCCCCATGGTCCTGGGTGGTGATGGTCGCTTGTTTTGTTTCTCTGTTCGTGATTGGAGGAACCAGTTATTCTATTGGACTTGTTCATAACACCCTTTTGGATAGATATAATGAAAGTCAAACGAATACTGCACTTGTTGGAGCTTTACATACATCTGTGTCAAATCTAGCTGGTAAGTCATTTAAACTGACTGTAAGAACGACTACACTTGATGTACTGAAATGATTACATTTGTTCTTGCATCGAACTTACATCAAACTGAATGGAGTACGGATTTGTTACGGAGTTTCAATTCTGTTGTACATCTAGGGACTATCTAATCATTCAAATGATCAATAAGCCATTGTGTCATAAAGGGAATATTCATGAATCAATCTTCATATTATGTTATTACTCTGTTTAATTAGTTGATGGGTGTAGTCTGAATATCTTTGTGGGAAATCTGCATGCAATTGTTAGTGCATGATAATTCAACCATTTTTATTTGTCCGTGTAGACGCAAATTGATCATATTATGTATGATAGAAAAAGTTTAAAATGAAGCTTATGTGATTTCAACTTTACATTTCACAATTCAATTATATAACAAAGAATCTATAAAAATTAACGAAAAGGGTTTGTAGTGTGTGTGTCAGATATACACCCTTCATGTCCATTTATGGACTGTTTGGAACGAAATTGAATTTATTAATTCAGTACACCGTGACGTGTTAAGTACATAAAAAGAACAGTCCTGAAACAGTATGTTTTGAACGTTAATTGATCGATTTGTCATTATACTCACAGACATGCGGCATTGTTTTTCCTCATGTTTATATTGATTATCGGGTATCTGACTGTTCAAACAAACAATTATTTATACTTGTTGTGAACGCGGTTTCTTTAAAGTTCAGTATTTCTGAATAATTGATACGATTACATTGGTGAGTAACTTAAAAAAAACTCCGGTAAAACCTTACATTTCGACTACCTCAATATTACGACCGCCTTGTCATAACGACCACGTATTTTCTGTCTGGTTTTCAATGATTCCCTATATTTTCAACTTGATAATGAGACCACCTTATTATTACGACATTTTTCGGATCCCGATGGTTGTCTCATTATCCAGGTCTTACTGTATTACATATTCTTGATGTAGTATAGTTGTCAATGTATCATGTGTTTTGTGTACCTTATACCACATTTTAGCACATTCTGTAAACATGTATATGATCGTAATGTCATGTGCTACATGTACATCTTTTCGCTTTAATGAACATGTTTTTAATTCTGTTTTCTATTCTTTTGATATACATTATGGTATTAATTTTGAATATAACCATGTACATTCAACTGAGAAAACTGAATACATACACATTATTACACTGAAAGTTTGAATTTAAATTGGACAATACTATGAAGGATGGTTTTATATAACATGAATTTAACGATAATGTAAGTTTTATCCCTTTCAATACTCAGTTTAGCACCTAGTCAGTCTTATCAATGGTGCATTATTCTTTTTTTCATTGGGGTTTAACGTCGCACCAACAACCAGGGTCACTTTGCGACTTCACAGCTTTGATAGTGGAGGAAGACGCCAAGCGCATACCTGTATAGAACCATCGACCTTCTTTGAGCTAATTGGACAGCTTCCAGACTTGCGAAATTTAGTCTCGGATGGGATTCGAACTCACAGCGGTGAGAGGCTAGTGATCACTAGTCAGAGACCCTAACCACTCAACCACCTCATTAGATCATGGCTTATTAATTTCATCTTGAAAATTAACTTTGTTTTGGTAGGTACAATTTAGCCTAAACAAATCATAAGCATTTTCAATTAAGACATAAACATCGTTTAAGTCATCTTAAACTAAAAAAGTTACTTATCTGATACATCCAATAGTTATATTTTTACCCACGTACTATGTCTTTTTAGGTACATACACAACTAAAAATGTTGCGTTTGTATACATATATTTTGTATAATATATTCTCCACACCAGTGATATTTGTACGTAAAAAAATCATAAAATACAAGTATGCCCACTTTTTCGAAATAAAACTATCCTGTCTGTCTACCTGCCTGCGAACAAGCATATTGCACATTAAAGAAAATAAGAACTTTTTTTTTATTTTGAATCATTACTGAGCTTTGTTCTGTGTTAGTCAGGGGAAACTCTCTCGCTCTTGATTTCTATTAAATACTAAGGATTGTTTGAAAATATATTCACTGTGGGAACTTACAAATGCCGTCGGCTCTATTCTTAACATGGATTATACTGAAGTGTTTCCTACGAGTCTTTTTTATTGCTCTGGAGCGATTTTCCGCGTCAATATTCTCCGAACATATGTTAATGTACATACCTTATCAATTACATTGCTTTGATGTAAATTCTGAATACATCATAATCGCTATTTGGCGCTCGTATGTTGTAAGATTTTAATCAATAGTGTGCTGAAATAGTCTACGTATTCTTCTTCAAACATAAACACGATCAGCATCATTTCATATAATGTGTTAATGTACAAATGTATGTTAGAAATTATTGAGGTCACAACCCGTGTATTACAAGTGTTTCAGAGAAATATTGTTTGAACAAGATACAGCAGAAGATAAAAACTGGATTATAGCGCCAGAACCGTTCTAATCCGTACAAATCTGGTCCGAACTTTCGGACTTGTTTTTAATATCTCCTCTCTATGTCAACTTGATAATTAAACAACCTCGATCTTAAGGCCACTTCTCATGTCACTACCGGTGGTCTAAATATCGAGGTTTTACTGTATCTATATTTTCTTCCGACAGCTCCTTTGTCCAGTGTATTGACAGACCGCTTCAGTGTCCGTGTTGCTATCATGAGCAGTGGTCTCCTGTACACCATCGGGTTCTTGTCCACGGCGTTCGCTTCCTCCCTGCAGTTATCAGTGTTTACTACAGGTGTTATAGCAGGTAAGAGTACGGTCACTCATGTATTTATCACCATCTGTACTTAACAATATTAGACCCCGTACCTGTGAGGGTGAACTTGTGATGTGAAATTTATTGTTAATTTCTCGCTCCGATTGTTCGGTACGACTCCGTTCTTGTCTTAAGCTCAGAGTTATGACGTTTGTATGCGGAAGTGTGCTTTGACATTATTCAATGTTGTTATTACCTTCTATATACCAGTGTATCACCGATTTTCAGATATATTGGTGATGCATACATGAACTATTCTTATTGTGTCTGATACTTTCTACTTAGGTCTTGGTGGTGCTACAGGATGGACAGCGAGTATGGTTGCACCTAGTTTCTATTTTAAGAAATATCTTAACATTGCGCAAGGCATTTCCATGGCCGGAAATGGTGCGGGAATGTTCGGCATACCCCCGATTGTATCATGGGCATCCAGTAAGTACGGATCATTCGGTTTCTTCGTTGCTTTGGCGAGTGTCTCCATTCATTGTATTGTGTGTGGCATGCTGGTTCGACCTTCTCAATTGGAGAAGCACTTACAGAAAACGCGAAGAGCCAAACAAGCCTCAGGGTCTGGGGACAGTATGTTGAAGAATTATATTCAAGTTTTAACAACCAGAAGTGTTATATTCTACACACTTAGTATGATTTCGTATGGATTCGGCATGTATATAGTGTTTGTGTATTTACCTAACTATTGTATACGCCAGGGCGTGAGTGAAATGCAAGCGTCAATGGTTTTGTCGTTATGCGGAATAGCTTCGATATTCGGACGTATATTTGTAGGATTCATTGCTAGCTTCAAGAGAGTGAATGAAATATTTCTATTCAGTGGAAGTTTGTTTATCATCTCCATAGTAACAGTGTTCTTTCCTTTGTACGGACACAGTATATACGGGCAATTCACCTACGCCGCGATTCTTGGGTTACTATTTGGCTGCCCGTACGTTACCATCAGCCCAATAAATGTTATGTTCCTGGGAGTGGGGAGTCTTGCAGCCGCTCTTGGTATTGAACTATGTGGATGTGGTCTAGGTGGTATAATTGGACCAATTCTAGCAGGTATGTGATATATTTTATATACTGGAATGGACCCTGAAAATCATAATCAATGTTACGTTTTACTGCAACACTACAACTCAATTTTCACAAACTCTCAAATTTGACAGACATGATAAATAATTAATTCCAGAGGAAAGTAAGCATACTTTTACGTTACACAGCAACAATACTCCCTCTGGTGCCCATTCAGTAACTAAATTGTACGACACATTGCTCTCATCTGACCGTCTTATAATATTACGGGCATGACATCTCAGGCGATAAAAATTTTATCCTTGCTAAGTACATTGAAATGCATTTACGTATATATGTATGATATATAGACAAATTAATGTTGAATCTTGTTCTTATTTTCAATTTTGGTGAAGACAAGTACATAATTGTTCATGTTATTAATAAGCGTTTATAGCTAATTATCTTGTATATTGTGCATGACAAGCCATACATTGACTGTAAGTCAATCTTTGTCTATATCACTCATTGTACTTTATTTTAGGAATACTCACCGAATCTACTGGTTCATTTGGACACGTGTTTATATTGGCTGGTATGTAAAAGGTGCTTTTATCACATCTCATATTTCTTGATTATTTTCAGCATCAAACAAAATTCTTTTCATATGAATATATCTTTTCGTAATATATATAAGATATATGTACAAGCTCTCATAAAGCCTTATTTACGCTATAGTTTCGTTTACAAAGTACCAGATAAATTAGCTATCGGTGTATGAAGTGCATGCACGTTACACATATTAGCTTGTTTGTTGCCTAAGGTTTACATAAAAACGATTCAGTCATGTATGAACAGTTAAAGAATTCAATGTACACTTTCAGTAACTCACTCGTGTATTATCAAACACAAAAAAAATATGTACGTCGTAAAGAGTTCTAATGCGCGTACTATGTAATATTGACTACAAGTGCGTACGTATAAACAAATTCCTTTTCAGTATGGAATCACAAGGAGGCATGTTCCATCTAAAAGCGTTTTATTTATAATTGCACCTTCAACATATCTAATCATATTTAACATCCATTATAGGCGTAACAATGGGATTATCGTCTGTGTTTGGTTTCATTCCATACTTTTTCAAAGAGCAACACGGTGATGTATTAAAAACCATAGCAACAATAGAAGTAGACAACGATGCCTCTAAACCAACAGATAAGATGTTGACAGTCAATGGTGAGGTCACATAACGTGCCACCTGGTGCTATGCGAAAACATATCATGAAACAGAAACCAGTTTATACCTAGGTTGTGAGAAATCACTATCCAGAGTTGTCACTCGTTATCCCTCACGTTCAAAAACACGTGACTGAGTTGACTTTAGTTTCCGTCTGATACTCAACTGCATGCTTTTGTTTTCTCTTTATGTGCATTTGTAATCATAATTTACGATTATGTTCAAATTCTGCGTTTTATATCCATATAGGCGATTGGACCCTGTAACTCCATTACCGAACATAAACAAGCACTCTCGTCAAGAAATAGTGCGCTTGACAAATAAAATATTTTCTATGATTTTTTAGTGAATTATAATATCTTTTGTCCCCAAAGTATTTTACGAAAACAATATTATCACGTAGTTATAGAATTTTTACCATTTGTAGCTTTATTTCTTGTTTTACAAGAATGCTGAAACATTGACAGATATGTATGTGAGAGATAACGAACAGCTCTGAAAAGAGACTGGTTTGTGTGATGTTACTCTAGTGATTGCGCCATTCACGTAAATATGATTACGTAATACCAGACAAAATGGCGAATCGACGCCTTGGAGCTAAGGAGTCATAAAGTCATAAGGTACATATCGATACATGACTTCATCAAAAACCATGAGAAGTGTAATTTACTGCCCAAACTCCAACATGGGTGAAGTACGCATCTCCTGTTGTGGCTTCATCAACCTTGTCTGGTTTTAAATTCGACGTATGTATAGGTCTGGTGTAATTTGTATGAATAAAAACAAGTGTTTAACGGAAAACTAAGACTGGTCTGAGCATATTGGTCTAAGGAGCACAGTCATTAGTCTGAGTTAACAGAATATAACAAAGGAAGATTACCTGGATCGATATCCTTTGTTCTATGAGATGTTTTAAAGCATAAATTACCCCATACAATATTCGATGTTATCTTATAACATATAAGCTACCATTACTGAGATTTATTCCATGATGTGAAGTCAATTCTTTGCATCAAACTACTCGTATGATGATGCTGAAAAGATGGTTGGAATTTCATCCTGCACAAGCTCTTTGAGAAATGGCTTAAGGCATTAGACAAATTTATAACGTACCAAGCAGTCGCGAAAACCAGTCATCTGTTATTCCATCAAAAGTACAGATCGTATTTCATGTGTTTATCGTTAGGAGTTTTATATCAGAAAACTTTGGTGACTTTGTATTGAAAACGGACATCTTTTATCACACGTAAAATAGATGAAATCATCAAACTGTTAAAATGATCTCTTCATCAGATTGTCAAATAAACAGTCACACATAATGCCTGTGTAAGATGTAACGTAAAAGAATGCTATAACTGTTTGGGACTTCCAGTGTCAAGATGCTGTGGCCTCAGACTAGTCATAACTTGCTCTTCACTCTTTGAGTTCGAATCCCACCTGGGACCAGACAAATTTCGTATGTCGAGGAAGTTGTCTAACTAGCTAACAGAAGGTTATTGGTTCTACTCACGTGTACGCCTTTCAAAGCTGATCCTGACTTTTAGAGCAACACTAAACCACAACGAAATCCTAGAATGAACACGTGTTTCATTTATAAACTAGTATTATAGTGGCAGCTGTTAATTAGAAACATAATTATGATGTATTGTAAAACATGTAAACTAAAGTATAATTACTTATCCTTTAATTTGGGTTCTACAAGAATTATTTATATTTCAGAGTGAGTGGAACATAAGAGATCCAATAATTGTAATATATTTCTACATCTTTGCTTTAATTATTTCCCAAACTATGTAAATTATATTACTATTCACATACAGAAAGCACACACCATATGGTGTTACAGTTCACAGTCTACTTTGCGTGTTATGTTGAAAAATTAATTATTTGTTGCCTATCTAATGAAGTATCGAAGACAACACAATATGACTTTGTCATGTTCTCTGTCGTGTTCATACGATTATACTGAGTCCATGTATTGTATTGCTCACTATTATTGTTCATGTTTTATAAATATATTCTGTATAATACTATAGTATAGTTACATATTTCAGCTGTACACTATAGTTAAGTGTAAGGGGAAATGACAAGAGTTCTAAACATGAATAAAACAAATTTTGAAAAAAAACTTGGTAAAACATTAGTACATGGACTTTGGAACAGGGATAACCTAGAATTTGATTTCTCATTTCAAGATAGCAAATTTTAATCTCAAATATATTGCCAATTGAAGAGCAAGAAGGGCCTTTTGTCCAAATGGAGATATAGGTTCATCTTAACTCACCCTTTCAGTCTAAAACATTTCTTATATGGTGAAAAACTGGTGGCAAGATTTTTAAATTATAAAGCCTCCAATCTTTACAAAATATCATGATCAAGTCACTATTTTTCCAATTAAGATAACATTGTGTACCCATCCCGTCCTTCATTACATGTCTTGAGCTCACAACACTGTCAACATACAGTACCTTTTTGTAAACCACTTGTGGCATACTAAGTGACTTGACCTCAGACGTGAAGCAGGTAGATTAACAAATTTAATAACCAACTAACTTATACTTAATCTTCATGTTTCACATGGATTCATCATCAGGTTGCTTTGGAGATACAAAATATCTACAGAAAAATCAATTCCTCACACTTTTTAGCAATTAATCTCTGTAATATTGTAGTTAAAAGAAAACGTTTCCAATTAAAGCAAGAGCTCCACAGAGTGGGACAAAATACGCCTGAAGGCAGTACCACCATAACATGCTATGATGATAAGCTATGGTCCCTTTTGCACAATTGAGGCACTTTTCATTATCTTTGTAGAAGTTTAAGCTAAACCCCTAATAATTGAAATATGAAGTAGTTGTCCACACAAAATTTTCCGTTAAAATATAAAAAGGGCAAATAACTCAGTAAAAAATAAGCAATGTGAATTATCTCCCCTTTACACACAAGTAGTCATCAATTTTTATCATCTGCAAGTTTGAAGAAAAAAGGTCAAGTAATGAAGGAGAAGTTGTCTGCACAACAATTTGCTGTAAAAATATAAGGGCCAATAACTCAGTACAAAACACAGCAACGTGAATTATCTCCCCTTTGTCCACACAAGGAAAAACGGACCGACAGACGGATGGACGACGGACAGACGAGTAGCGCCATAACATAATATGACCCTTCGGGCATATAAAAATGAAAAGTAACTTCACAAAGACGTGTTAAACTTTTTCAAAGCTTAACATAAGACAGCTTAGATTGTTCAATTCAATTTTGACAATCAGCAATGTTTTGCTTACTCTAGAATGAATTAAGGCTTTATTTTCAAGCACTCTTACAATGCAACATCCAATGAAATATACAACAGGGCTTTATAACAAGCTAAACACAACATACATCATTTCTAATTTATTCTCAAGATGTAGTATCAAGTTGTAGATATATAATGGGTCTACACTTGACATAAAAATGCATCATTTCTACAATTGTTTCACCAAATTTACACTATTTACGAACACCAGTACTATTTATTCATACAAAACAAACCTTACAAATTACAACTACCAGTAGCAGTCAACCATGGGTTAATCCATAGAAATATTATGCATGACAAAGAAACAAAAGGGTCACAAATTTCATGTGGACTAATCATTAACATTGTCTTATAAAACAGCATACTTAAAAATGTGAAAATTACAAGAGCATGAAAGCAAATATACACAAAGGTTATTGCATCAATTAATCCTGTTAATTTAACTCGTCTCTAAATTGAAAAAAAAAACGATAACAGTAAAACCTCAAACAGTGACCACCTCAATTATACAACCATCTTGTTATAATGACAACTTATCTCTGGACTTGCTTTAAATATCTCCCCTACATTTCAACTTGATAAAGAGACCATTAGTATGACAGATTTTTCCAGTCCCGAAAGTGGTCTCATTATTGAGGCTTTACTGTATTTTTTGTAGATGTATAAACATTTCTTGAAAAACAATCAAACTGGTGACCACAAATACAATAATTTATATATGTTATTAATTTTTCATACCTATCTTATTCATAGGAATAACAACCATTGTGATTGTTAATCATTTTATACATACTAACACATCACAACATCAGAATGCTTATTGGGGTTGTGACAAGACTTTTATATCGTTGGTGAAATTATTGACATTTCAAATTGTTATTTACAAATCAGTTTAATGGTCTGATAAACAAATTGGTGTAACTAATGTGATCATTGTTTAATACACTCCCTGTACACCTACCCAGGAGTTTTCTATACTCGTAAAATCAAGCCTTTTCATGCTGAGAACTTTTCTCAACCAAGCGAGAGCACTACAATGAGCTTAGCAATTTCTTAATTCTGTAAAAAGGCACTAATGTTCGGATCCTAGTTCAGTCTTGCGCATAACCTTGCCTTGCATATATAATAACAAAATACACAACATTATGTCACTGAGACTCAAGCATAAAAAACCTAACAAAACAAAATATCTGAAATTAATGACATCTTTTGTCAGCCACACTGTCTACTTCCAGTTATAATTTACCAAGTCTATAAATCACTGACTGAAACAAAATTTAATATCTCGTTAAATGCATGTGTGTGTGCGTGTGTGCGCACGCAAACACTGACTAAATTCATGGGGTAGATATCAGATAAAATGACTTTCATCATTTAAAAATGCTGTTTGTGTTGCATGGCGAGACGTGATCATTGAAGAATTTACATCC
Organism: Lutraria rhynchaena; assembly: GCA_008271625.1. Classification (NCBI taxonomy): domain Eukaryota; kingdom Metazoa; phylum Mollusca; class Bivalvia; order Venerida; family Mactridae; genus Lutraria; species Lutraria rhynchaena. The sequence continues at coordinate 1,890,225 of VIBL01000042.1, forward strand.
AGTAAAAAACTTGCATAATACAATCTAACATTGAAAATACATAGAAATTATCACTGCATCGGTTATGTATGAATTTAGCAGACCTAAAGAAATTAGTTCGTGATTTCATTTGACAGAAAATCTAAACATTGAGTTAAACTGTTCAATGTATGTGTATCATTGATTAGCATCTATAACTGCTATACATTTAGTATTGAGCATGTTAAATGAACATATATACAGACATATGTTAAAAAATTAACACAAAATATGTTTGGCATCAGCCAATCTATGCTACTAAGAGTAATAAGATATACTTAATAATCCATCCACTACTGCTATATATTTCCATTTCTTTGTCTGTTTAAACCATCCAACAGTGTGCCTTGTTTTCTCCAAAATTCGCATATAATTTATGTACCAGTCTTATTTTAAAGTTGGTAAATAATGTATTGTTCAATAGCATTAAACTATCAATATCCAAATATTAGATTTTTCTTCAGAATTCCATTGAGCATTTCAAGATGATAATTTTGGTCTCAAACCATTTAAAAAGATTCAGTTAGTTTTTTAACTAATGACAGAATTGTGCATTTTTTCCAACTAAAATCTGCAAAGTAATACACTGATATGAACTTTTTGAGCAAGTAAACCAAGCAACTATTATAACAAACTAATAATAAGCACTTTCACACACTACAAGAAATTAATATTAACATCCACTAAAATACAACAGCTTGAAATACTAGGGAGATTACGTTCCCAGTGACAAAACCATGACTATGAATTCTAATTCACCTAATTTCGCAAATAAGTGACCCTTGAAAGTGTGAACATTTCATTAGTCAGAATAATGAAATATCTCTAAGAGTGACGTCTTATTCCCATTTATTTGGACAATAGAGCTTTAAGATAGTCTACTCATTCACCTATTGAACATTTTAGTATAAGAAACTAATTTCGTATGAGCAGTCTTCGAATCTTTCAAGTGGGCATGGGCATAGAGAGACAGTCTGTGTTTAGAATAAATAACTTGGAATAACCAATCAGATCTATCAGCTTGGAAAATTAATTGAATACATCACACATTGCACAAACACCATGCCAACCAAAACTACCTGAAAATACACCCGTATTGGTGGTACAACCAGTAGATAAATGAGAAGCACTTTAAAACTAGTTCTAAAATCAGCACCAGCGCATACATTTAGCAGTAGCATGAATAGATTTCCACCATTTTTTGTAATAAGTTTCATTCATAAACAAAAACAAAAAAACAGAACTATCACTGTAATATGATTTTTCAAACAACTGAACTAAATATTGCATGTTTCTGCATTGTTATTATTACAAATAAACTGCATTTTATGAGGCTCGAAATGACAGATCATGGCTTAATATAAGCTAGTGGCTCTAAGAAGTTAGAAATACATTTTAAAGCATGAATCAAAGCCAGCACACAACATCGATATGTTCAATTAAAGATTATAACTTCAAACAATATCATCTACATAATTCAACTTTTTTTTTTCAGCTAATTCCAGTTGATATAAAGTAGAAAGCACAAGGTACACTGTCATCAATGTATGATGGTGATAGTTTATCAGTTTCAAGATGATATCCCCTAGAATTTAAGAAATAATAGTCTTCATAGAACACAAGTGATCATTTCATACTAAAGATGTATCCAGCAATCATCTATTCACTTTGTAGGAGAAGGGCATCTAACCATACTGTATAAAACCTCAGTCTGCACATCAGTCCAGTACAGGTGACACGAAAATCCTTGTACAGTCTCGCAACTAACCTGGAAAACTCCAGGCACAGAGAACACTTCCTGTAATATGGTTTTACCTATGTCTTACGTAGTAAGTTAGACATGAGCACATTATGAGCACAACACTTAAGATTATCATAGTTTATTTCTAAGTTTGTATGCAGTCTCTCAGCTCTTACTCTGTTCACTTAATGGCACAAGATTTCCAGGAGTTACATAGTCCCCAATCATAAACTGGCTACTGATTGGATAAAGGCTGCTGTATCCCCCGGTTATCGTATTCTGCAAAAGAAGTGGGATTCACATCAAAACAGTAAATAGTAAAACGAGAGAATAGTACACTTTATAAATAGCTAAATCAGTTATCTCATATGCTCTATTTTAAAGGATGGCTATCAACCTTTGTACAATTTTATTAATATGTATTCAGTGTAAGATTCACTTGACAAAATATTTTCATCAGAGTTCTTCAACAGCATGCAAAAAATCAAACAGAAAAGCTAAAATACAGCAACTAGCCTTACAGTGTAAATTACTAAATACAACCCAACAATACTCAACAAGCAGGTAAGTAAACATGGTTCCATTGATAAAGCACTGACAATATTACCATCAATATGAATTTCAAAGGAACAAGGGAGTGAAAGAAAATTTTGGTATAACATTCATGGAGTCAGACAGGTACATAAAGCATCAGGTATAATGGTAACCAACTGAAAATGTGCATTTTACTTACACACCTGTGCTTGAGTGGATTGAAAGTTAATAGGACTAATTCCCCCACCTATTGATGTCCGATTGGAGGATGAACTGTTATTCACAGCAAGATTCAAAACGCTCGGAATGCTCCCAGGGTTGATTGGTGCACCGGCTGAAATAAACAGAAATCAGATACAGAAACAACTATCAGAACTAGTATAATCTGCCAACAGCCTTTTTTTGTACAAGGATCATTTCTAAATGTCAAAAGCAATATATCTTGGTTTCCCTCTACTTTCAAAGTATGTGAGAGACATTTTTTACATACCACATTCAAACAGAAAAAATGCATTTAAAAGTAAGCAAATTCTTTAAATTCCAAATTCCCAAATTTATTGATGGGTCCTTGTAGAAATAAATTTTGTGCACATAAATTGATACAGACAGTAACTTGAAAATTTGTTGATAGTTTTAAATGCCAATTGTCCAGTTTTACAACCATCTTCCTGATACTCAGACAGCCTATTATCACTGCACTTTATGCACTGCTTTCCTATGTATGTTTTTTATTTGACTTATAGTCACTGGGGCTTAACGCCATTTTTCAACAATTTTTCAGTTATATACGGTGACCGGTTCACCTAACCAGTTTTCTAGGACTGTATACAAACCAGTACTAATTTACCCTTCTACATGGAGCCCGCAACTTCTCCACATATGGAGGAAAATCAACATTTTTGTCAAACTTTCATGAAGGGTAAGACCTGCCGCAACCCCGATTTGACCCATGATCTCCGGGTTACAAGTCCAGCGTACTAACCACGGCTCCTATGTACTAACAGTCCATTATCATAGTTATATCAAGGCTATATAAGCACCATTCATTTATACTACAAAATAGCCATCATTATATGAACAAAAGAATGCTTCATCAAATTTGTTGTCTCCGTGGCAAATTTATGTTCTAGCTAACAGAACATTACTTATAATTAAATGGGAAAATCCATAAGCAAGTTTAAAGATGAAAGACAGAGATTTTAAGCAAAACATGCTTGGTTTATCATTGCGGAGACATTTAACAATTCATGAAAGCTTACAGATTTGTATATAATTGGATTGTAACTGCGTCTGACCCTGAAGTTGTAAACTGTTTGCATCTCCTATCACACCATTCATCCAGCTACCATTTAAAGCACCAACTGAGTTGTAAGTCTGACCTAAAAATGAAAAAAATAAAATTGTAAAAAATAATTCTATGTATAACTAATGAAAAAGTATGCTATAAAGAATAATGCATCTGGGAGACTGTATCTTTATCACTTTCTACCTGTGAATATCGGTTTTTCTTTCAGTAAAGACCCCCAGCTGGACAGAGCAATGACTGATAATCAATTGTAGTATTATTATCTCTCATTTACAAACAATAGCAAAGAATAAACATTGAACTGATAGTGCAGCACAACATCATTATAACCATTCATGCTTCTTTATCTAACTTTTCTTTATTGAGTGTCAGATTACTAAGTAACAAAGTATGTACAGTGCAACCTCTCTAAAGCAACACCCTTTGGGAGACGCAAAAATATGTCGTTGTTGAGAGGTTGCCGCTCTAGAGAGATCAAATAAATAGTCGAAACGTACAGTGGTGTGAAAAGCATGCTGTTGTTGAAGGGAGGTTGTCGCTCAAGAGAGGGCCGCTCTGGAGAGGTTGCACTGTAATTCTAATCAATTAAATGGGCAAAAGGCATGAAACTGGTCAATGGTTTGACTGCTTTAGGGGTTTATCTCCATTTATAAATCTAATTTCTTCCTAAAAGTAAGAATAAGATACGCTGTTTCTGATAAAAACTTCTCTAATATTCAGTTTACCTGTCATGAATGTATTCCAGTATGAATCACTAGGGGACTGTGTCTGTGTGCCAGGTTGTGCTGCTGGTGTTTGACCCGTATAACGAAAGAATGGATTCTTGAGATCGAGACTATTCTTTGAGACACTGCTGGTTCCCGGAATATTCAATTCAATATCAACATCGTAACTTTGTCTGAAATGCAAGGTCAAAATTGTAATGTAAGTATTGCTACAATATTACCAATAAATAGTGTTGCTGGCAATTACTAATGATGCATAACAATACATTATTATCTAATTGTGATATAAATAAGTCCAGGGTTTCCACTGGACATCATATTTTTTCAACTGTATGGAAGGGAGGGTCCAGGATGCAAAAAAGTATGCTTAATTTGATTTTTTTGCCACTTGCAGATTTTTTCGCCATTTGCGAAACTGGCGAATGGCAGCTGAAACCCTGATCAGTCTAGCTGTTATAATATTAAATGATCATAAATATCACTTAAATTATTATACAAAAGCAACAAAATTTGCTCTCATTAAATATTTCTAATTCTTTGCTATATCTCTTTAAAAAACTTCTGCATTTATATTGAACTGTAACAGGATATGTTAAATTTACACAAATTAATACAATGGAACAATTACCAACCTTTTGTTACACCTGAGTAAACATTTTCCAGTAAGGTTTTGTCCTTGCTTTACCAATACTGGTGTTTGTACTAAACATCGGACCTGGTACCAATGTGTCAGTGTTTCTGTGGGACTTGTTGATAACCATACTGGTGTGCTGTAAAAATAGACCTGTTAATTAAAACACTGCGAAACTGAAGAAAAATACAGCACTTAACTTGAACAAACAATACCATTTTTTTTCTTCTATAGCAGGGACTGTTTTAAGGCATCTTACCCTCAAGAAATGTCTTTAAAATCATGCAGTTTTCCCCAAAAATTCAGTTTACAGAAAGTTTTTTCTTTCCCAGTTATTTTCCCATAAATCTAGAAAAAGGCCCCTTCCCCAAATTGTGAAAAACTGCAAAATCTCTTTACCAGTCCCATCTTTAAGAACACATTGAATTCAATCGTAACAGTGTGAGAAACGAAATTTTCCGACAGCCAGAGGAGGAGAATTTATAACATATTTGTTGTAAATTTCAATCAGTTCGGTGTTCATCCCCATCAACTTTCTCCAAGCTCCATGCAAGTCAAATAAGTTTTGGACAGGTACTTGGCAGTCGACTGAATAACAAATCCAATTATTTCCTTAAAATGTTATAAAACATATTACGCAGGGATTTGTTTTTTAATACAATTACTTACACTGTTCCAAGGAATGCAACATCAAACCAGAAGGCTAGACCATGAACCAGGCCAGTCTGATGAGCAGTAAAGTTTAATGGAATTTCTATCACATGTAAATCAGTTTCATCTGCAGTTAAAAAGTCAACTGTATGTTTGATTGACTTCGCTAAACACATGCGTATATCAAAAGTGTCCTGAAATAATAACAAATTAATTTGAATCAGACTGTGAACCAGGAAGTCATGTCACACAGAACTAAAAAGACATGCAACAGACTGCATAAAAGTCAATGTATTTTAACATTTTGCATACCTCTACATAGCTAAACTTCATTGTTTCATGTATAGTAAAAAAATACAAAGAATTTTAAACTGAATCATTTTACGCAGGGATCATTTAATGTTAAAAATGAAAGTAGATAAACACTTTCATCAGTATGGTCAAATTGAAGCACTTTCATACAACTTAGTAAAATTACATGACTACCTTCTGGCTTATCAACCAGTATTTGAGACTTGTTTATGTCTCCCTAACCAAAACAAAGTACTTGCAACAACACCACCCAAACTAATACAAAGTACTTACAACAATGCCTCCCTAACTAACACAAAGTATGTACAACAATGCCTCCCTAACTAATACAAAGTATGTACAACAATGCCTCCCTAACTAATACAAAGTATGTACAACAATGCCTCCCTAACTAATACAAAGTACATACAACAATGCCTCCCTAACTAATACAAAGTATGTACAACATTGCCTCCCTAACTAATACAAAATACTTATAACAATGCCTCCCTAACTAATACAAAGTATTGTACAACAATGCCTCCCTAACTAATACAAAGTACTTAAAACAATGCCTCCCTAACTAATACAAAGTACATACAACAATGCCTCCCTAACTAATACAAAGTATGTACAACATTGCCTCCCTAACTAATACAAAGTATTGTACAACAATGCCTCCCTAACTAATACAAAGTACTTAAAACAATGCCTCCCTAACTAATACAAAGTACTTAAAACAATGCCTCCCTAACTAATACAAAGTACTTAAAACAATGCCTCCCTAACTAATACAAAGTACTTAAAACAATGCCTCCCTAACTAATACAAAGTACTTACAACAATGGGTTGTTTGAAGTATTCTTTGACGGCTGCATCACGTAAGCTAGTTAAATTAATTCCATGGAAAGATTCCTGGTACCAAAAGTTGGCTTTAGAAAACTGTTCCATGTATAAAGCTTCGTCTGTGAACGGTGCAACATGTAAATCACCTTGTGTGGGATACATTTTACCTGAAATATTAGGACAATTGTAACTTTATTGTCTTAGCATGAAGTAATGGAGTACATTCTACAAAATAACTATAATATATATAAAATAAATATAAAATGTCGCAAACATTTCTTGATAGAAGCAAACATGATTCAATTAGGACTTTTAATAAAACCAAACCAAATTAGCTAGAAGCAGACAGAACACCAGGGTTTTTTCTCAGTATTTTGGGAACATGACCCGACCCCCCAGAATTGGGATTTTTCGCAACATTTTGCACAAAATCGGGAAAAAATCACATTGTATACAAAAACTTAAAATACTGAAATAAAACTAAAAACAGCAAATATGCTTATTTTTGTCTTTAGATATTGATAACTTTGTTATTTGAATGATTTAGAAATTCAATAAACATTTGATCTGCTGTAATTGTTATTAAGTTTTTTTTCTCATTTGAATTGAATTGCCGTGCAAATGGGAAAAAACATACTTTTTGCCATAGGGAACGCGACTGAATATCGGTCATCAAAACAGCCCGAAATAAATCCTAAACACAGTATCACTGATGACATAGTATCCATATACATCCATTTCTGATAACTTTCTTTGAAATACTGAACACAGTGAATGATTCAAGCAGGGAAACTAACCTGTTTTGGGTTTTAACCATTTTTTAGCATGAAGAAAACTTTCTAACATTCTTTCATTGAATAACATGTACCCCATTGGTTCTGATATGATGGTATCAACTTTCTCGGGTAATGATACCTCTTCAACCTTTCCTGGTATCACAATTATCTTGTCTTGTAGTTTATTATGTCGAACCAATTGCTGAAAAAATACCATAAATACAGATTTGATGGAGTAAATTCTTGCTCCTTCCCCACAAACTACCACATGACTGAAGGTGGAAAATACAAACACAATGAACTGTACGATTCGGGCAAATACAGCACAACCTCACATGAAATACCTTAATGTAGAGGGCAACCCTGAGCATAACACAGACATAAAGAAGAAATCAAAACAAACTACAGCATTTAATGCATGAAAAATAAGCGAGTATACAGATATAATAATGACAAAATTTATAATTATACGTACTTCACAATATTCTGCCATGTTACTGGCTTCAATAGCATAAACTTTTCGTGCACCAGCTTGTAAGGCAAAAAATGACAAAATTCCTGAACCTGCCCCGACATCCAACACAACCTGTAAAAAGATCCAGCATCATTATAAAGTACTTCAATATTTTACCTTAAGAAATAGGTACCAATAAAAAGACATACTAGTGACATTTTTTTTCCAATTTTGGAAAATATTCTCAAAATAAGACAAATTTTTAACCAAAATGAATAGTATTTTTTTACAATTTTCGCAACTCATGAATTGAGAAATTGCTCTTTTAACACCGTTAAATGCGTGTTTGTGAATTAACGCTATAAAAGAGCATACTAAACTGTTGTCTGCACCAGTACAAAAAATTCACAATTTTGTTGCCAAATGACAAGATTGATCCAATTCAGGCTGAACCAGCAGTGGTTCTTTTTGACAGTTCCAGGGTTTTCCCTAAACTTTTTTCACCAGTGAGGGTCCCCAGGACACCTATCTCCAACATTTTAGGGGTCCCTTGGGATTTTTTGGGGGTCCAACACAGAAAATACCATGGGCAAATTCCGAGTCAGAAGGGGTCCTGATGATATGGTGGTCACTCTCAATGCAAGTCCCTCGGCTGAATATCACTTCAGGGACGCAAGAAACCTGTCTCAGGGAAATCCCTGTTCTTCACAAATGAAATTAGGTCCTACCAGAGATTCAAACTCACAGCAGTGAGAGGCTAGTGATACCAACATTATTACCATTGAAGCCACAATCAGCCTAAATGCACTTCATTGTAAATTCATGTGGTTTCCACTTACCTTATCAAGAAAATCATTTATGTTTGATAACATAGCCCTTTGGTAAGTTGATGTTCTGATGTAATCCTGCATCATATTTTGTTGCTGGGAGAGGTAGCCATAAAACTAAAGAAAATCAAACAACCAAACCATTACAAAGAAAATCCAAAGTGTATCAATCAATGCATCCATTAAGGGAGAAAGATTTAAGTGGGTTCTACAATATGCATAATCATGAACTTTCAAGACTTAATTTATTTGTGCAGCTAAACAAAAACACACAAAGGAACATATTTGTTCAAGAAATGTTTTAAAAAACTAAGAGAATGTCATTGTCAAGAATGAAGGCCACGAAGGGTTGTGTTGTGTTATACAATCCTTAAGTGTATTCCATACCTGAAAATATTGCACAGCCGAAGCCTCATCAGTTCTTTCTGTGAAAATTGATGACAATCCTTTCTGCAGCTCTTTCAATTTGAATTGGAATGACTTAACATCTGCAATACATAATATACATGTAATGTATCATCAATACTCATATACATAACAACATACACATCTATTTTCACAGTTGTCATTATACTATATTTTTTCTCTAACTTCTAACAAAATGATAGCAATAAAATTAGAAGTACTATCAACATGATTTAACTGCTCTCTGCAGAGGAATGAATATAAATAGAAACCAGCTACATGGTAATAAAACAGGAGAGACTTTGTTCTTACTGTGAATACTGTCAAACTTTATGAGTGTGCTTTCTTGATCATCTGTTGTGACAACAAAGCCTTGCTTTCCAAGACGACAATATTCTGCTTCTGATGACAAAATAATTGACTTCACTTTTTCTTCCCCTGAAAATAAATGATAGAAAATTTATGATTCAAGTATCTTGAGTTAAACTTGACTATGGAGCCAGTATTAACATTTTCAATGACTTAAAATAGTGTCTTAATAATTAACTAGTCCAATAATGATCAGCCATGAATAAGAATAATCAATAAAGGTACTACAGTCAAACACTAGTTTGACAGCATATAACAACATGTTACAACATAGTCGAGTCTTAATATGAAAGAAAAATAGACCAAAGAAAATAAGCTAATAGACTTGGCTGAAATCAAAAAAAATATTTTGTTTCTCCTTTACCAACTCTAGATTTTATGAGAGGTACGGTTGGAAAATAATTTGTTTTATTCTAAGAAGAATATTCCTCATATTATCATTTTTTAACTAAAGTGAGATAAAGCACAGAAATATCTTATTGGTGAAAGTATGAAAATAAAAAATATATGTTTTAGATTTCAGCAATATTTTTTTTGGAGTCAGCAAGGATTTTTTATGTTCTGTCAGTAAAGGGCAAACAAACTTAATTTTAATTTAAACCTTAGTCAAGATAATTATGCCTTTAACTTTTAAATATATTGTAAGATATTTCTGTCCATCAATGCCAAAATCCTTCCCCTGGAAAGAAAATGTTGTCATGCTTCTTAAGTTAAAATGTATATTGCAAAAATGTAGCTAAGCAATGGATATAACTAAAATACACAATAGAGATTTTATAGCAAAATGGAGGTAGTTTTTATTATGGACACATATACAAATGTATATTGCTTTTTATGGCATAAGTTATCCGAAAGTCTTGAAATATATTCTTTTCATAACAAAAATATGTAATTCAAACTATATTATTAACTAAGGTTTTTATGTAAATGCCATGATTGTTATTCAATTAAAATTTTCCATCACATGCTCCATAAAAATTTCCATTTCGCCATCAGAAATCTCCAAATTGCCATCTGAAATCTCCATTTTGCCTTCTGAAATCTCCATTTGCAAAAAACTTGTGTAAATATGTCAACAATATTGTTTAATTCTAATATATTTTATATGCCTTTAAAGGAAGTAGCACTCCAAAAATGGGCTGCATAAAATCCTTATGCCTATCGAAATCTTCATTTTTCTGAAAGAAATCTCTGTTTTGCTGATGGAAATCTATATAGAAAATATCATCATAAATTAGGCCTAAACAAGACAAGGTTTGCAGTGTTTTTCATTTTGAATCCAAAATGTATGGGTCCCAGGGATGCACATTTTCAAAATATTTGCGTTCTGAGCAAAATCTATGCGTTCGGGACGCGGGACGCACGGCAAAATGAAACACTGGTTTGTTTCCGGCTACATGCCCAAAAAATATGGGTCAGTAGGTAGGGATTTTTTCTTTTATGTTTTTTTTACATCGCCAATGTGGTTGTGAAAATTACAATATAGCACAAAGCTTTGGATGCCGTAAAAACTTATGAGTCAGCAGGTAAAAGGTTGGCGGGTTGAGTAACCGGAAACAAACCTTTTTTAGGCCTTATATAAATATTTTTAATTTAGTAAACATTGTGGTGCTAGGATTGTTCTTCAATCAAAATTTTCTATAATGTGCTCCACAAACTTTCCATTTCGCAATAAAATTTCAATAGCGTACTTTAGTCATACCAGCTATGCAACCACTCCCCGTAAATGGAATTCAGAAAATGATACTGCCAGAACAATACAAAAATACAATAATTGGATAGACAAAAATGTTGGCCAAAATAAGTAATAAGATATCATAGAGAAGCAAAAGATGAGAAACATGTTCCATGAACTTCTATGGTGCTTTTACTAATTCGATTGCAAATGTTACGGCATGCCTTACAAATGTATAGCCAATTATATGTTTAAATCACAACAACAGCACGCAATTAAAATATCTTAAACTAAGCCGACACAACAATATCATCAAATGACACCAATCTCTCTATATAGTAATCTGTGTCATATGAATAATGGCCATACTTATATACATTGGCCATCACTTCCGACAACGGTTATTTAAATGGTCACGAAAATTCATGACAATTCCGTAATAAATTATGTAAAATAACAAGCGTAATCAAATAACCCAGTTTACCAAGAAAATAAATGAGAAATTGGATTTACAATATAACAACAACGTAAATAATGGAAAATACGATTTATTGAGCTTAACTAGAAAGACCGCAGCATCTTATCGCGGGCTTTGTTTGGGATTAAATAAAAACACTTTTTAACACGATGTAAGATTTGCCCAACTCATTACCTTTATATACACACAGGACAACACTGTCGCCTTGTCGTGACATTTCAATCTTGGCTGGGAACTCTCTGTCTTTGTCATATTGCCCATTTTCGTTGAGATCCGCAACAGTCACGTTGTAGAATTTCGTCGCCATTTTCTAATTTGCACTTTCAAAACGAGGCTAAGTAAATGTAATTAAACTGAAAGTAGGTCACATGTACTTTCCGTGTTTTACAATTAAATTATTCGTGGACTGCAGACTTAACGAGAGGAAGCCAAGAAATTGATCTCCCCTTTGAAAAAAACGCGATAAACTTAAATCAATCGGCTATTCACCTTTACTTACAGAGCTCAATAAAATTGCCACGAACCGAAAGTAGAAAATTATTCGTAGCGCTTCGGTTAACATACAATATGTCGGACCATGTGGGAGAAACTTGTAACAAAGTGTTTATGCCAGGAGACATTGTGGATAATGTTAAAGTTTCCGAGAAAACGTCTAAAGCTATACTAGGTCCAGGTCTTAAAGAAGATGGAGATGATGTGGCTGTTACAAAACCAGGAATTTTGAGACACAAAGAGCCAAATATTTACTGGATTGACAGTCATCATAAAAGGGTGGGTAGACCTGATATATTTGGTAGGATTGGATTAAATCACTTTAAGCCTTGACATACATGCATCGATGTCATTCGATGTAGTATCGTATTATAATGAATACCAAGTATATGCTGGCTAACATTTAAAATTTGAGACCAATTATATGTGAAAATCTAAATTACTTGGAGTTGGACTTGTGACAGATCAGGATTTAAGATTATAAGGGTCAACTGTTTTGTATTTAATGGATGTGCTAATTCATAGTACATGAGGTCTGCAATATAATGCAGTTATTGATTCCGTTTTTTACATATCAATGATATTGAAATATTGGTATTGACCTTATATATTGATACATTAATTTTAGGCTTCTAAGATTAAACAGACCAACAATGCTTTTCTTACGTTTTGTGAATTTCAGTACATAAGTATAGCTTAAAAAATGTTTTTCCATGCACTTCAGTAGAAATGATAGGCAAATGTAATTTACTTTTTTTTTCCTGAATTTTAAACAAGATACCAGTAGTTCCTTTAGATGATCCTAAAACAGAGGGTAAACCTCACTTTCTACAATAATTTTCTGCCATAGTATCAAAATTTTGAAATGAATAGCAGGTAAAGTGCTGATTTATTGATATTGTTTGAGTGATGACAGTTGAATGCAAATGTTTTGATTTACAGATTACATCCTCTTCAAACTCTGTATTCATTACCAAAGATTGCAAGTATTTATGAGAACCATTGAATGTGGTCATTGAAAACATTATTGTATATACACATATAATTATCGGATATTGGACGGTCACAACATTTTCAATGGTTCTTGCCTAAAACAGTTTCAGTACTGTAAATTATTTGAAGATCCAAGTTCCAGGAAAAATGGCTGGAAAGAAAATAGAAGTTTTCTGTTCTATTTATGATCTAAAATGTTAGAATGGCCCTTCGCAAAATGAATTCTGTTTAAGATTTTCTATTCTTCTCCGGGCAATCCATATCAGCCTATGTATAAAGTACAATGTTGCTGTTGTCTAATGGGTTACAATCTTATTTTAAGTGGTTGGACATTCATTATTGAATGTTTTTTTTCCTTTTTTTTCAGTATGTTCCTGCTCGAGGAGAATCTGTTATTGGGATTGTTACTCAGAAAACCGGTGATGTATTTCGTGTAGATATTGGAGGTAGTGAGCTTGCCTCATTATCTTATTTGTCCTTTGAAGGTGCAACAAAACGTAACAGACCTGATGTGAAGGTAACAAGTCGTATCAGTATATGATTTTGTCAATGTTCTTGTATACAGTGAATGTTCAAATGAAGTTAAGCTTGTCAGTGATACAAAAAGCTGAGTCTCTTTTCTAGTGTTCAGTTTTACATATTACATTGTTCATTTCTTTAAACATTTGGTTATTTTCATAATCACTAAAAAATCATAAATTCTCATTCCAAGTATATCTTGATGATAGTGATCATTTATAGAACCATCCTGTAAAACGCACTCATATAAGATATTTCATTACCTACATAGGTTGGAGATATAGTGTATGCAAAGTTACTGATGGCCAACAAAGACATGGAGCCAGAATTAGTGTGTATTGATAGTGCAGGTAGAAGTGCTGGTATGGGAGTGATTGGTCGAGATGGTGGTTTTCTGCATACTTGTGCACTTAGTCTTATTAGAAAGTAAGTTTTAGTATGCACTTAATGTTTTTAGTATCTAATCTATCTCATCTATCTCATTGTTTTATATTCTTTCATTAATTATGCCTGTCTTATTCTTTTCATTGTGTCCTCACCAAAAATATATATATGTATGTGTATGATATATGTGTTTTTGGTCCGTGTGGCCTCTTAAGGCCTAATACACCATTATATACCATCTCTTCAAAGTGCTAGCTCCTGCTAATTGTGGAAATTTTGCTGTTTTTCACCATAATTTGCTTTTTACTGGACTTGTCTGAAGAAGAAATCATGCATCACCAAAGTAATTTACACCATGAACTTGCATCTACCAAAGTTAATGAAGTATTATGGATTTGATTGATAATTTATTGCTGTCATATATATTCATTAAAAAAAATAAAATAGTTGTAGTAACAGATGTATTCAGTATTATGCTTTTTTTTGTAGAATCCTGTCCACTAGTTGTCCTTTATTGAAGCTGCTTGGTAAAAACATGCCTTTTGAAACAACGGTAGGAATGAATGGTCGTATTTGGGTACGTGCAAGAACCACTATACAGACAATAACAATTATAAATGCTATATCTGCTTCCGAATACATGGACAATTCTCAGATTAAAGCAATGTGTAAAAGACTGGCAGATGCATTTATTGAGGTAGACTGAAGAATCTCATTTGTTCCACGGTTATTCTAATGGAAGATCAACTCGGCAATTGAGGCACGAATATTGTTTCTACTGAGATAGATCCATCAAATATGTATGTTTCATAATCTGCTGATGGATTATCTTCATACACATTCAGACATTATTATTGGATGCTAATGTTCTGTGTTTCTATGGAAACATGATTATGGAATTCAGTTACATTGTATTTCCATGGTAGCATTGATGGGCATACAATCATGTAAATATTTTTACCATATTTTGAGAATGGAATTTTACTGTCTTTGAATAAATACATGCGTACACTCGGTATTTTACAATCTTTGAATAAATACATGCGTACACTCGGTATTTTACAATCTTTGAATAAATACATATGTACACTCGGTATTTTACAATCTTTGAATAAATACATAAGTACACTCGGTATTTTACAATCTTTGAATAAATACATATGTACTCTTGGTGGCAAACAAGAGTTCAATCAAATTAAGCCAGACATAAGGAATTTTTATTTCTATACATATACATGAAGTTCTTAGCAATGTCTCGTGTTTAACTTACCTTTAAAGGAAATACCTAATGTACAGACTGTACATCCAGTTGTTGTACCATTTATTATTGTTCATTTCTTATTGGAATGTGTATGTACAAAATGTTTTGCTTAGCCACAAGAATGATAGTAGAACTAGACAGATGGAAAAGATCTTATTTGTTTCTGACTTAGAACATGTGAATTTTGACCTTTTAATTTTTTTTTGTTTGTTACTAACTGATGGTCACAGGCACATGTAATTTGTGTGTAAGATGCTTCGATCCTTGATTGATTCTCAGGATATTCCATGTTTTGCAAGATAAAAAAGGAAATAGCCATTTACTTTGTACCACAATTATTTTCAAGACACATGTGCTGATTTCCATTGAATTTAAAAATGCAATCAATTGCATGCACATGCATAGTGATTTGATTAATACAAATTGATGTTGAACTTATTGTTTTGTAATATTATTTTTGTTTTCTATACAACCCTATTCCAGTTATATACTGGCTGACAGTTAACATAACCAATCTTTGTGGATTCTGTGTCAGTATTAACCTAGTTCTCAGTAAGTAGCTGCAGACTTCTCACGAATCAGTCATTAACAAATGTCCTTAGACATAATGTTTTCAACCCAATTGGCATTAACATGTGCTGCACCCAAGGTTTGAACTCAAAAGACTGAGATCTACAGACCTAAGGGTCTCCCTATCACTATGTTGGCAGACTAGCATGATTGGAGTAACTTCTTTTCATCGAAAAATATATTAAGAATTTCAGGACAATTTTTGCGGTCAACACTGTCAATTAGATAAATATGTGTAAAATGGTATACTGTTCATTACCTTAATCCAAGCAATCATCAAAATTGTGTAGTTTACTTAGGTGATTATTTTTATTAGAAATATTGTTCCCTGTGCCACTTGTATAATGGGTGTTAGGGAGAAGAGCTTTGCTTTAGTCTCTAGATACTTGAGCATGCCAGTTTTGTGAGTGAAAACCCCAACTCTAACCTCGCAAGTTCCCCCAAGAATCAACAAGCCCCATTATGACTTTTTCTCTCATTATGTTATGTGGAATCAGCTTGTAGCCTTTTTGTGCAAATAATACAGATATATTTTGTGATTTTGTGTACTGTTCAGACTTGTTCCCTGTAAGATTTTGTGTCTGCAATTATTTTCAACTTGCATTGGAGTTGCAGCTATAACAAAGATTACTCTTTAGTAAAATATAATTGGCACATTCAAAAAAAAAAGCGACATCTTTAAAGGCAACTTTGATCTTTACAATATTTAAGTAAGAATTGTATTAATTTGTTTGACCAGTAATTATTAACATATGAATACAATTAACTGCTGTATTGACAGTAACTGAATACAATGTCTATGTATGCACAGTTGTTTATTTTAAATTGATACTCGAAAATGTATTTTCTGATTGTAAATACAGGATTGAATGGATTGAGTAAAGTTTAATGTGTCGCAAGAATTTCGGCACATATTGTTAGGTTGAATGTTTCATATCCTGTGGACATCAGTCATGTTTGTTTTCAGCATAATTCTTGATAAAGAAATTTCCATGTACACACAACCAACCACCAGTTTTCAAAAGCTTTTTTCCCCAAGTAAAAATGTTTAGGGGGGGGGGTCCTTGATGGTCATGGCCTCTGACTAGTGATCACTAGCCCCACACCACTTAATAATGAGCAATTTGTTACTCTGCTAAATTTCATCCACCAATTAGATAATTTCCTTAATTTTTTGTCTAGTGAGAACATCATGAAATTAGTTAAACATGCTCACAAAAATTTTTTATTTGACACGAGAAAACAAACATCCTTCACATTCCGATTTTCTACAAGATCTTTATTTTATTTACATACATACCATATACATGTGAAATTCAAGCCAATCATCTTAAAATCAGCAGAACTTGCGAAGAAATGAAACAACACATATCATAAAACAGTTGTTTTTAATCCAATGACCAACAAATATTGTAATTATAAAATTCCACCTGTTTTAACAATGAACAAAATTATTTCATTAAATTGTACATTAAAAGAAAATCGAACTATAACACAAGAATCCAGAAGTTATGCAGTACACTATTAGCACTTGAATTATTGATCATAAACAAATCTTAACACAGAAATCTGCTTTATTAAGAAATGATATTCAGCAAAAAAAATAAATATCCACTCGTAACATGTTATCACTTCATATCCAGACATGATACAAAAACATAAAATATTACAAATATACAGACCTAAATAATGCATTCAAGAAATTGTAAAAACAAGATTACAAAGTTATTAAATTCATCAAACTGAAAAATATGGCCCCCAAATACTTCATACTTACATTTTGACATATCATTGGTGTTTTATGAAATTGCACAGAATATACTCAACAAAGAAAAGGCTTTATTGTGAAAAGAAATGAGATTGATACAATCAAATTCCAAATGCAGTAAATATGATAGAAAAAAGTTAATTTTACTAGAAAGTAGAACAGCACAAAATTGTATTTAGTCCAATGTTTGAAACATGTGGAGATAATGCAGTTCAATGATATAGTTACATCTTAGTTACATATAATTATATCATATTACAGTTGAAAACTAAAATGCTAAAATTCAGGAAACTATATATTCATTTGCCTTGATTATTGTTTAGGTGCAACAATCCTGAAGTTGATACAAGTCACTGCTACACAGAAGAAATGGACATTTTCATTTTGACATCCACAATGTTTGCAAGTATTTTAATGATAGTGAAATGTACATTCAGCACTAAATGTGGTGGACTTTCTCAACAGAAAACTTTTTCCCCTCAAGAACATGAGCACATTCAACTGTCTGTTGCCTTATAATGATCATCATCTATTGTTGAATAAATGTGGCCTTCGCTACTCAAAAATTCAACAGCATCCCTGAAATAAAGTCATTATTAATGAATACTGAGTCTACTGCAAGAAATTTTCAGGTCAATTTTTTTTAATCATCAAACAGACAATCTTAAAATGTATCTTGCATCAAACTGTTCATATACATGTGGTTGTCATTTCATAGAAACAGATTCAACACATGAAAACAAACCAGCCGTGTCTTGATTAAATTATTTCAACATGTTGGGAACTGCAGCCTAATACATGATGAAAAATCATGATTCAAAAATATAAATCCAAACAAGCACAACTGTAGATATATACAGTGATTTTGCTCATAAACATTAACAAAAAACATACAAACAAACAAACATGGCTTGATTATAGAATATATGTACACAGTGAATGTACTGATTCTCACAAAGAATTGTAACTCTTAAAGTCATTAATGAAGAATAGTCCCAGAAAGAAGACCATTCAACAAAATTATTAAAAATTATCAATGGCTTATCGAAGGTCATAAATGACACATTCAAACCGCCTGAAAAAGATCATAAAAGATGCATAACTGCTTGAAAATGGTCATAAAAGATGTATTCAAATTACTAGAAAAAGGTCATAAAAGACACATTCAAACTGCCTAAAAAGGGTCACAAAAGACACATTCAAACTGTCTGAAAAAGGTCATAAAAGACACATTCAAACTGCTTAAAAAGGTCATAAAAGACACATTATAAACTGTTTGAAAAATGAGTACATCTAAAGCTATGTATTATAAATATACTTCGAAATGAAATAAATACGAATCTAACAAACCTAATGGCTTTTTCAGGCACTCCTCTAACTTGCTTGCACACTGACTCAATACTGGCTCCTTCTGATGTTGGATTGTTGCGAATTACTTGATGCACCTGAAAGCATTTTAAGTAAACACTGACTGAATGTAGAACCCAAAATAAGTTAGTTGTCAAGCAACACTGCCTTTATCCAGGCAAGCAAGTCAAATAAAAAATCAAGATTTATACAAAGGATATTACATTTTATAACAAATACAATTTGGGACATATGGTATTATTTTGAGTCTTTAGACATAGTTTTGACAACATTAAAATGACATATTTCAGAAACAGGTGAACAATGAAACCGTGATGTTTTATGCAGGACAAAAATATTATTCTTATATATGACTACTTTTTTCCATGGCCTTGGACAGCATGAGGCAGCCCATTCAGTAGAATCAATTAGCCCTATAATCTTATGCAACTTTTCAAAAAACTGCAAGCAGAAAAGCATGTTCATCGCTAAAACAAACAATTGTGTTACTTGTCGTGTATGCATTACAAATACTGTATTATCTGAAGCACATATATTTAAGGTAACCACAAGTCTTAAAGAATTAATTTATGCTGACTCTAAACTCTATATTGATAAAAGCAGAGAACCAGGCAGAAACAACATTTTTATACTTTACAAAACAAAAAGCATTATACACACCTGGTTTTGAATAGATGTGAGACCACTGACCATGCCATCACCTGCATCACCATAACTTTGGGTGGTTCCATTCATTGCCATTCCATTGCCAATATTCTGTAAAAGTATATACATATACTGCCCATCGTAAGATAGTGACCATCATCAAAATTCTTCTACTTTGGCCAAATATACTGACCTTGAAATTTTAATAGTATACAGCTATTTTATGGTTAATAATGGATAACAACAAACCATATCATGAAGTGTTTCAGTTATTTCCAGAACTGAATTCATCTCAATTATTTGTGCTTTGTCTATTTTATACCAACATCGCCTACAGGTTACTTTCTTATGACAGCCAGTATACAACAAATTAAGCTGATTAGTATATGTGTCAAGGACTTCGAATATTTTAAACCTATACAGCAGGTACATTATCTGTGAATTCTTTCTGACCAAATAAAACTTAAAGTTTGAATCTATACCATCACATCACATCAAGATAGTAGTTCAACTATTCATTAACAGTCCAATTAAAACTTAAATAATCTACACAATATACTTATTTTCGCACCTATGTAAATATCTATGTACATTGTATTTTAAACTACATGGAATAGAAAAATATACCAAGTCTTACACAATAAAATAACCTTAATAATGGCATTCAGCAAGCTTATAACATACACACCCAACTTCTGAAACCATTTCCAAATTCAACCTTGTATGAATTGCAATCCTGGCCACATACTACTGAATCTATAAACAAAACTTATTCCATTCCAAAATTTACTTACGCTTGATTGAGACCCTACAGATGCATGACTATGTATAACTTCTAGCATATGGTAAGTCATCTCATTCATATCAGTAACTGGTATAACTTTGAAGGCAACGATGCTTTTCTTGCCATTAAATGATCGTACAGTTCCACAAACACGGACATAAGTGTTTTCCCTCATAACCTGGACTCGCTCTTCACTGGGAACAGACTCCTGTAACAATATTGACACAACATCACTTGTAAATACTAACGCATCATAATGATACATAGTTTACTTACAATAGAGTAAAATACATATTTAACCTACAGAAATCTTAGATTGAAATGGAAGCAAAATATCTGGTTATACAGAGATGAAATGTAAGAATTCTTTGTATGATCATCTTAACACAGAGCAGGGCTTTCACTAGACGTTAAAAGTTGAGGGTAAAAAATGACCCTTAGCTGATGATAATTCGAAGAGTCAATAAAATGTCCTTCTTTTATTATATATTTGACCCTTCATTTTACTGATTTCAAGAGCCAAAATGTTGTTTCAAGGGTCAAGTGAATGCCTGGACAGAGATATGCAACAAAATCCAAAACTTGATATTTATCATAAGTCAAAGTCATTTTATATAAGATTTTGCAATTACAACAGAGAAAAGTATACTTGTTAAGGTAATGAGACAAAAATAGCTCGCGTAGTAAAGTAAATAGCAACAGAAAATATATATACATATGTCGTATATACTCACATCATTATCAACAAATTGTTTAATTTCAATCGGTGGTCCTGTTAAATCATCAATCTCATAATCAAGCCTTGTGGCCGATTCCTTCACAGCCCGCACCAAACCAACTAATGTTACCTAGAACAGAAAATTGCCAACAAAACATTGTTAGAGAGAACAAACAAGGATCATTTAAAAGTAAAATTTTAGCAATCCAGGCTTCTGTGACACCCACTGCAGAATATACTGGAAATAAACCAACCTTTCTATTTCAGTGTCTACATCAGTTTGCACATTCTAAGACTAAATAAAACATAAAGTTGCAAAACATACACTTCAAAACAAAAAGTTTTCTACAAATTATACATCAATGCTACAAAAAATTCAATGGAAATGTTTTCAAAGCTGTCATATGATTATTCACAGACAATTTGAAATACAATTATTGTCTTTGGGCATATTCAAGATAACAATGCAAATCCAAATCCAGTAATGCTTTAATTAAATTTTGACATATCATCTTAGAAAGGTTTATCAGTGTTCCCACTCACTTCTGAAATTGGGGGTAAGCTTACCCCAAGGTCTGAAATCTTGGGGTAAGAGAGGTATTTTGGGGGTATGAATATTTAAAATAAACATATGTATACACATACAAATCAAGTTGTAAAGTTATCGATTTTTAACATAAAAGCATAGTCGCTATCTAGAAGAAACGAAAACAGCCTGGTTTGTCGTACATGTCACAACCAATGCACCAATCACGGCGCATCTATTTTTGTTTCGTGATAAGCTTTTTTCCAGAAAATTGGCGATTCATCCCTAAACATATTCGTGCGTGTGCGATCTCGCACCCAATCAAAAAGTGTGGTGTGACTACCAATTTTTTTTTGCGCGATTTATGCAAGATTTTACATGAGTGGGAACACTAGTTTATGCTCTACAAACCTGATATATTTCCATTTCTCCAGAAAAGAATTTTTCGTCAACCTGCGAAGAGTTGATAACCTCAGCAATGGTCACTGGTACAATACTCTGAACTCTTTGTCTTGACTGTAAAAAGGGTATTTAATTATAATAAATTTATTTAATGTTTATTGCAAACAGGAGTATGCACAATGAGAAACCGCTGTCTTTATGTTCAAAAAAGTTTCTGTAATTGTAAAACCTAAATCTAAAGAAAGCGTTGTGCGTAATAAAAAATCAAAGAACTGTAGTCTGGGATCCAATTTTGTTCCAAAAAACAAAACCCTGAAAAAAAAACATCAGAGAAAAGAATGAAAAAATACCCTCTTGTCATCTGATTGTTGAGGAGTACCAAATCCTCCAGGGGACATAAATCCAGACCCACCACCACCATGACCTTGATCATAGCCTTGAAATCCTGAAATTGAGATAGAAAATCCATTGTAAATAATTTTACATATTTACTTGTAGAGTCAGCATTATATCAGTTTGTCACTATTATAAAGTTCTACAATACATGTGACAATGAGTATGACTAAATTACACAATGAAAATTTTACGGTCAAATTGGCAAAATGGGAGTTTATTTTCATTATGGATGCATAAACATTGCTTTTTTTAAGGCATATGTTATCCAAATGTGTTAAATGTCTTGTGATTAGAACAAGATATTTCATTTTCAATAGGTATAATACAACTGAAGATTTTTATGTAAATGTCAGCATTGTTATTCCATCAAAATTTTCTGAGAAGTGCTCCGTGAATTCTTCATCAACAGACTCCATTTAGCCAAGCCTTTGAGATTACATACATCAGGGCGCTAAAAACCGAAAATTTGCCGGTCCAGACCGATTTTCAAGTTCCCGAACCGAGTTCAGGAGTGAAAATTTGTTAAAAAACTGTCCATAAACGTTCTATAAATTTCGGTCCGAAATCGCTAAGTAGCCTGGAGCGATCATCTGCTAATCCGATCAATGGATGTCTGTCAATAGGGGTTGATCGTAATCAGTCCAAACACGTGGTAGAATATAAAAACAATTTATGCATACTCAATTGCATTAAGTGATGTGTTTGCTGCATGTATTAATATTTGAGTTTACATACTGTCATTATTTTAAATTTAGTACTGTTTCGGTTTGATCAAAGGCGGTGAATTGTTTATGAGGTCGTAACAGAAAACAGTATGAAAGAAAATTTAATGACATCAAAAAGGAAGCCGACATTAATTGCTCAGATTTTGCAGACTACACTTTGCCATTGCCATTCATCGATTAACCAATCACAGCTCCGAACGCAAGACGCTTGTCGATATCAAAGTCGTTGCTCCGCCTTCGTATTTCCTTATAGCTCCTGTGGTTTAGCAGTCACGTGACTAAGAAATACATCATCTATTACAATGTGATACGTCATCGTTGATGACATCAAAGGATTAAAATTGTGGATTGACATTTCTAATTGTGTCTAGAAAAAACACGTAAGCTGGTAAAATGGAACTATGTTTGATATTAGCTATTTCAATCAAGTATGTGCTTGTGTTTCCATTGTAGTAGTATCTGGTTGAAATTTCAATTCCGTTTTTGTTGAACGTTTTTACTGTTACGTGTACTGTAGTGTAACTATGAATAAATCTTCGCCATTTTCAGAAACTGGGGAATTTAATTGGGGGGGGCGTCCGCGGGCCTGGACCGATTGAGATTTCAAAATTTTCCATGCCCTGACATACATGATATATTAATAGTTTAATATATTTTATATGTCAGAACATTTAAAAGAAGTAGCAAGGCTTTTTTCACGGGTAATGGAAGGGACCTCTCTAAAATTTGAGCAAGTAGAAAATTTCTCCCATAAATCATATTTCATCAAATCACTTGCCAATAAATACGTATTAATGAACATAAGATCATAAAACTATTTCACAGTATCCAATTCAAGAAAAAATACAAAAGTAATTTCATGTTATCTGCTGATGTTTATAGAGTAGGGGTTCCGGGCATCACTCTATTGCGATGCAATGTTTTCAAGAACCAGACATTGTGATATTTTTATCACAGTATGGAATTCATTCTGAAATCCTCATATCATTGTTGTACGGAACCATTAATTTATGGAAACGAACTAGCTGCATTATATTGGAATATAATCACCAATAATTTATATTCAATTGTCTGATAAATCACCAACAACAAATAGAATATAAATTTCCATTTATCATATGTTTATAAATGACAATTGGAATTGCTTTACAGGAAAAGCTATTTTAGACGGGCACTTAATATTCACTTGAAGGCTGGCTCATATCAGCTGTTTGTTAGTCATTTTCAGGAAATTATGGAGAGCATTAATCTAAATATCAGTTTATGTAATGTAGTCAAGACAAGTGTAAATTGGGTCAGGGCAAGTGCATTTTCTAAGAACCTGTCTGGGAGGAAAAGTTAGCTTAAAAGTTAATGTAGAGCCCTGAGGACCGAACAGAAGGTAATGCCTCCCACTGCTGTCCTTATCTTGTCAGTATATTTTAAAAAAATCGCCTAGTCAGCATTGTTTTCAGTTCTGTTGCCGACACATTGTTACATTCTTGGAAAGATTTGCATATTCATGTCTTGAAAGAATAATTCGTGTTGCGGAGACCGAAGAATGTCACAGAATAACAGAAAACATTTTTGTAACATAAGGTACCACCAGAGTTATACAAGATACTGTAACATAATTTCACTTCAGATTTTTAGGATTAGGAAACAAAAACAGTCGCGAAATCTTATATCATTTGAAAGATATTATTCATTCATAGGCGTGTCATACATTGTAGAGCTTTAAATTGATAAGTATATATATGATAAATACATACCACTTTGTTCATTCCACATCTTTGGCTTTGAATGACAATAATTGAAATATTTTAACAACGCAACAATCGCAAAGATATTTCCCCAATATGGCGCGAAAATATAAAGTCCAGTGAAAAGACCGTCTGCTCGGTGTCCGGTCAGGATTTGATACGGTATTTGGGAATGCCAGTGTAGTGTTTGGACCCCTTTGAAAAATGACCCCAGGATTTTTTTTATCAATTTTCAACGTTAAAAATTGACCTTCATCATTAAATGATGACCCAACCAGGCGGGAAATTTG
This sequence comes from Lutraria rhynchaena, assembly GCA_008271625.1. Taxonomy (NCBI): domain Eukaryota; kingdom Metazoa; phylum Mollusca; class Bivalvia; order Venerida; family Mactridae; genus Lutraria; species Lutraria rhynchaena. The sequence continues at coordinate 1,915,535 of VIBL01000042.1, forward strand.
ACCTTCATTAAAAAAGATCAGCCTTTGTATGTTTATTTTTCACGCGATAGGGGTTGTAATAACATTTTTCTGTACCAGTATTCAATGTAATTTCAAATGTCATTAACATGTGTCATGAAAGATTTTTTTCAAAGGTCGGTGTTACTTTATCATAAAGTCATTTTATTTGAACAGTAGCAGAGTGTTTAGGATATGATAATTATATTTTTCTTGGAAATATCCAAAACGGATATTAAAAACGGGTGTAAATATTGTTCCTTTTCAATGCGACATCGATTTAAAGACCTCGATGTCTGTTTCCGAAGCGTGTGACGGAAATCCTGGAAAACCTCATTACTTCTGAATACCAAATGGGAGCCATTGGAGTCCTCCGACACATTTTCCTACTTTATCCACAAGATACGCCACATTGATTTACATAAAAACTCTATTAGAATCAACGTCAAATCCTGAACCCCCCCCCCCCCGTGTTGTGTATCGGCTGTTACGTACCTTATGAATTTAGAAGTTTTATGGATTGTTTGTTTATTTTTCCATAATTCATATTCAATTGATGGCAACATATTTATGACCTACCAGTGAAAATCAATCAATATTTTAACAATTCAAGGGCAACGTTCATTTCTCATGTTGCTTTAAAAGAACCTGGGAGTGCATTGGCATTGAACGTAGCACGTCGGGAGTGACACTCACTTGACAAAATTAAAGAATACTCGGGACTGGAATGGATAATGATCTCGATGACAATACAGCATATAGACAAGAACAAAAGCTAGGGTGCTTAGGGTGACGAAATGTATCAACTGTGTTAATTGAGCAGTGCCTTACGAAAGCTACGCTCCCGCGGTACTAATTCTCTTATTCGCGCATGTACATCTCTGACGTTAATCTAGGGTTTCAGTTATCGTTGAAAACTGACCCTGGATTGATAAAAAATTAACACTGATCAATAATTAACGACTTTTTGATCCAAATTTTTTGTTGAAAACAAGTCAAGATCGATTTTCAACGTTGAGAAATGACCCTCTGGGTCATTTTTCGACGGAGTCCAAATTTTATGCTAAACCGGAATATACTTTCTTCCGGAATCGGACTGGAATCAGCACAGACTTGTAATGTTTTAAGTGGGCTATTTCTTGGTTAACTATATTTTACCGTTTCATCTAGCACCAACACCGCATACGAGAACGCTTCAACTGATACTTATGCAGTTGTTGCCTTTGACCGTTCCCAATCCACACTGTCGCCCAACCTAGAATTGACTTTGACCTTCATTGAACATACAAAATTTTAAATGGGTTATTTCTCCGTTAACTAGATAATACCCTTTTGTCTAGCATCAATGGCTATTTCTTGGTTAACTACATTCCACCGTTTTGTCTTGTACTAACACCGTTTACCTGAATTGATTTTGGTTGTTATCATATATTTTTGCGCTGTTATGGGACCTGGTTATTTTACTTATATGTAATATATGGTCCGGTTATGTATATTTGAAACTTTGTACACTTCTTTTAACATCATAAACTATTGCTTTAATAAAACACTGATCAGTGACTATACGCACATTACGTTAAGTCCCTGATAACAAACACCAAAACATATATGCTAGCAGGTCCTGATGATCAGTTACAGTCCTTAATATTTTCCACGCCATTATGAACCATTGTATGGAATGCTATAGAAGGTCGACATTTTACATTTCGATGTACGCTCTTTTATTTTAATCTTTACAAACGCACACGATCCACAAAACCTACCCACGATACTACCCTGTGTTTTACTGCACTACTTGTATCTTATGATAGTTTCGTTTGTTGGAGAACGATAGTGCGTTTTTACGGAGGAAGCAACCATTTTAAACACCATTTAAACACATGTCGTGAATAACTGTAAATAAATGACTGATCATGACTGTTATAATTCTTATGCTGGTTTAATCATTTGCCTCATAATACCGCATTTCCCCGCATCTGAAGCAGACAACTTATGAAAACATTGTGGCAAAAGAAGCTATTGCTTGTAATGAGTAATGGCTTCTTTTTCCACAATGTTCCAATCTGTCAGAGAAAAATAACCCAATTTTCTGCAATGAATTGATGTTTTGTATATTTGCTTTGAATTTGGAAGAGTCCTAAGCATGCCGATGAGGGCCTTGACACGTACGAACCAATCATTCTTGTTAATATTTGTTAGTTAATTAGCATTGACTTGTCAGCCTTATTGTATTGTAAGATATGAGAAACGGATCCTTTGAGAAAGTAGAGGCAAAAGTTCAGGGACCAATGATATTACCTGATTTAAATGGGGGTTGATTTTATCCATTATTGCCAAATAATACCTACATTGACGAGAGAAAAAGATAAAGGCCAGGACGTCCACCATAGGTCGTACAATACAATGAGGATCATGAGATCATGCATGTATATACTTTCGCGCTTTATTGACATTTAAGACAACTTTTTAAAGCGTTAATTTGTTATTTGAACGCCGTAAGTGGTCGCAAGTTCCAGCCAATCACTTTCAACACATGTGTTCAGCAACTGTTTTTATACATCTTGCACACATGTTTTTTACGGTACAAAAAAGGAAGGCCTAATTAGCATTTGTTTGTATGATATTAGTTTTTATGCGCTCAAGTTTTGATTTAGATTCAAAATAAAAATCAATTCACATCTTTACATATACCTAATCATGGAAGTAATGTGAAGTCCCTTCCGTGGCAAATATTTTGTAACATCCTTGGTATGATTATTACGCTGGACGAATGGATGATCTGTTACCAGATTCCATCTTGTTGGGGGAGTTAGCCCATACCCGACTCCACAAATCAGCTGATGGTAAAACGTATTTTAACAGATTATCTGCATTTTGATAGTCAACAATCGCTTATGATACATTGTATATATTTAAACTAAAGCAAATACTTCTACTTGATGCAATGAGTGTGAGCGCGTTCGATCGTCTCGTCAGTATTAATGTATTTAAGGCACGTCCGGTGCAAAACTATACGCTGATTCGGATATGCATATGTAACCGGTTCAATTAATTAATTTAAATTATACCATTTACTATCCGGTACTTAAAGTATGTGTTTATTATTTTAATAGTTCATTTTATGATACTGGTATATGATTTAAATGTCAATTCCTCATCATAGCTTCTATGTGAAACATGTCTTTCAATCCTGAATGAAAAACTAAAAGGCCCCTGTGTGGTTATTTTTTATGTTATATCAGCTTCTGCTATATTTTTGTTGATTCAGCTACTGACACATTTTTGGACTGCTTTACATTGACTTCATACAAATGAATTAGGACTGAATCACTTGTAGGCTTATATTTACCCTTAAACAATAGCAAAAGTACATGATAATTGTCAGTCACTCTGATTAACTTGATTTTCAAAAGAAAGTTCTAAACTTGTTAACGCTGGTTATTATTTGATGTTGAATCACAGCAGATGTTTTTTTATTTTGTACATATACTTCACAAAAGTCTAAAGCACTAAAAAGTTTCCACTCAATGTGTATTATACTATTAAGTATTTTTTTTATTTGATTAACCAGTTAGTTTGTTAGATCTATTCACTTATTTGATTTTGAGGCCATTTGTTCATTTCATTCAGATACATTCATTTTGTGATGTGTCAGTGCAGTTGTTATTCAAAACAGTGAGCTGAAACATGGCCATGGCAACAGAATTTACTGCAGAAAATGTAGAAAAGGTATTTATGTGTTACAATGTGACTCAGTTTCAGAAGTTGATTATTAATTTAGCTTTTTGGTTAGGCCTAAAAAAAATAGGTTTGTTTTCGGTTACCCAACTGACCCATCTTTTACCTGCTGACTCAAAAGTTTTTACAGCATCCAAATCTTAGTGCTATATTGTAATTTTCACAACAGTGTTGCCGATATATGTAAAAAAAAATGTATAAGAAAAAAATCCCTACCTAATGACCCATATTTTTGGGGCATGTAACTGGGAACAAACCTTTTTTTTGTTTAAGCCTTGGACTTGAATAGTATTTTCTATAAGCTTCTCTAACTTAAAGATATTGCATTCAATTTAAAACCAGTGAAGTTATTTGAAACTTTGTATGAGAATGGTTGATATAGGTACTGTGTGTGGAATGAGGTAAACTTACAGGCATTATTATGAGTATTAAGATATGGCCAAATATTGAACTGTACCAGTGAAGTTGTCTTTCTTTTTAAGCATTCATTTTGTTGTAGGCTGTAAATGATTTTTACTGTAATGCTGCTGTACAACCAGAAGTACATAGATGGCTTCAAGCAGCACAAGTTTCACCTGATGCCTGGTCATTCTGCTGGCATTTGTTAGCCCCTGATAAGGTGCAGTAATGCTACTGATATTTCAGTATCTAATTTTGATCATTAAGTGCCCTCTAGGAACAATTTGATTCCAATTTTGCCATCAGGATTTTGAATTAGGGCAAAGTAATGTAAATATTTTATCATAAATTGGCTGTGTTTGTATGGGTACATTGACGTATTTAATATCACAAGTCGTTTACTTTATTATTCACATATTATGTATTAATTCTTTTAAACAACTACTTATTTTTATAGATTACTTATTTCAAAATTTTGAAAATTAATCCAGTATATCAGAACAAGGATAAGAATATTTATGCCTTACTTTTTTATGCTTTAGGGAGTACAAGTGCAGTATTTTGGAGCTAGCTGTCTACATGTTAAAATAAGCAAACACTGGTAAGGATTTTAAAGAATTCATAGAACAACCAGTGTAAAATAGGGCTATAGCGAGTATCTGAATACTCAGATAACCGCTTGAAAATCATGTACAACTGCTTCCTATCTCTCTGAGATTGTAGAATCATGATCCTAATAAAAAAGTATTAGTGTGTTATAAATTTTCATAACATATTATGATATTGCTACTTACGTCTTGTCAGTCTAGAGTGTACCTTGATCCAATAGTTTGTACTTTTTACTGTCAAAATTTGTTGTTTCTTGTGTTCCCATTTTCATCTCATTGTTTATAAAAAAGGTGTTAGTATCTGTACAAGGCTTGCAAATGAAATTACAATTCTCACTTTTATCAACATTCTAAGGTGACCTCAACATAAACTGAGAATCATGTTATATTTCTTTTTGATATGAGATTCAAGGCTTGATTTGTGAATCATCAGTCTAGACTGGTTTATTGGATTGGATCATACTTGCCAATTTATAGCCTTAGAATGGAGCGTATCAATCTTTTAATATTTTCAGTACATATTAAGATTTTTTTATTTTGAAGTTTCCAAACTTTTGGACAGTAAATAGCAACAAAAAAATTGTTTCCCTTTTATCAAACCCAGGCTTCCCGAAAGTTGCCGGACTGATGGACATGTCAGGCAAATTTCAAGCAGGTCCCATAACTTTTTGTTGAGTACCGGACCAGATGTCTGGCAGTTGGGCACGATTTACAGCATTTATTTCTTATTTATGATATATTTGATCAGACAAATTTTCATTTGGTCAGACTGAAATTCTAACTTTGCCTGTATTCCAGGAGTTTCGAGAAGCCTGCAACCTGCATCTTTAGTAACACCATCCATGTTAAATAATATTTAATAATAACACATTTTCCCCTAAAATTTAAGAAATCGAACAAATCCTAACTTCTTATCCAACACAGCTACTTAAATTGTATCGTTTCTTGAAGGAATGAAGTCCCACCTGATCAGTTTGAATCTCTGCGTAGTAGAACTCTGGAACAGATAATAAACTCGGCCGCCGGACCAAAAATGATACTAACCAGATTATGTGTAGCGGTATGTAACATTTTTGAAAGATGGATTTTGAAATGTGCGCTTGAAAGAGTGCCTTTCATTGTTTCAAATTTAGTGGAATATTAGACGAGGATCTACTTCTAAGAACTAACTTGTTTCTGAATCTATCAAATAAACGGCCATTTTGTACTGGATTGTATTTATTTCACTGTGATGTTTCCATCTATGTTCATTTTAAACTGTCCATAAATATTTTACCAAGTAAAATCTAAAGACTAGAAATATGTTTATTATTTTGCCTGTCTTTTGAAGTAGTATAAGAGTATGGTATATCATATTTTAGAGTAGTATTAGGACATGGTATATCATATTTTGGAGTAGTATAAGGATAGAGTATATAATATTTTAGAGTAGCATTAGAACATGGCATTTCATATTTTAGAGTAGTATAAGAACATGGAATTTCATATTTTAGAGTAGTATAAGAACATGGCATTTCATAATTTAGAGTTGTGTATGAATATACTATATCATACTTTCAGTTGTCCTCTCTAGCACTTCATTCTATGCCTGAAGTTTGGCCTAATCCAGTAGATTCTCTTATACTCATGTTCCAGGATGATTCATCAGCCCTAGATGTAAGTACCAGATATTTCATTGCAAATTTGCTTCTAATGAAAATTAATACAATCATCAATAGAATAAAACTCAGTGTAAATTTATTGTGAAATACTATAAAATTGAAATATTAACCACTTTTTTGTTTCATTAAGTTATTTACTTCTTCTGTCATTATAATGAACTTTGTCATGTGTTGTGATATTTTGTTCTTTTTTAACAACCTTGGGTAACAAGACAAATACAATGGGGGGGTCTTTTGTCATGTGGTTATGATCTCTGACTGGTAATCACTGCTGTGGGTTTGAATCCTGGCCAAAATCAGACAAAATTCACACATGGAAGCCATCCAACTTGCTTACAGTTTTACGAAGATAATGCAGAATGACTCTAGCTGTTGGTGTGTAGTAAAACCTTAGTGAAAATGTCAAATGCAAAACTGCCACTATTTGCTTTGAATGCATTGAATATTGACTTGGATAGACTAAATTACATAATAATGTTAAAGATCTCATATGCACACTGTGGTCTTGTATTTTCAGTCCACACAGAGATGTAATGTCTTGTTGGAAATTTTTACTGTGTTACCTGAAGAAGTAAGGATTTTCACGCATTATATTTCATGCTTTTTCATGAAGCTTTTTTCATTGAAGTATTAAATATGTAAAAGTGTTCCCACTCACTTCTGAAATTGGGGGTATGCTTGCCCTTTAGGTCTGAAATCTTGGGATAAGAGAAGTATTTTGGGGGGTATGAACATTTTTTTAAAAGAAAACATACATATACATCGTAATGGATGTTTCCAGAAAATTGGCAATTCGTTCCTTAACATATTTGTCCGCGTATGATCTCGCACCAGATCAAAGTGTATTGCGTGTGTTTGCGGGATTTACGCAAGATTTTACGTGAGTAGGAACACTGTGTTACAATTTAGTTTAATTGATTTTAAACATGAGTGATTATATGGTGTTCTCTTTTGGGTCAAGGCAAGGTGATATGTCAAAATAAAGTTAAACATTGATGTAGCAGAGATTAGTTACTAATATGGTCACTTGAAGTGTGTAACTGATGGATTCAGTTCTAAAGAGAATGATTTAATTGAAGATATGGTTGGTATGAGAATTATTGACCATTTATCAAGGCTATGACATATGATTTGATATCATTGACATAAATCAAATAAAATGATTATACTATTTGAATGATGAACATTCAAATACATTTTACTTGATATTTTACAGTTTTATAGCTTGAATCTCACTAATTCTAGAAGGTCTTTGTTGCGTCAGGAGCTCACTCAAAACATGACCAAAAGTAAGTGTTGTTTTCCTTAATTCATATTTTATTGTGCCTTTTTTATGTCTCTGCTATTAATAATGGGCTGGGGCATATGTTACCCACGTCTGTGTGTTAAAAAGAAACCAGTGTAAAAATGTTTGGTACAAATGATCACCATAACAAAATGATAAGCAGAACAATGAACTGTGTCACCACCCCAAAGATCAAAGTCATAATGACCTTTTGACCTTGCTACATATCTACTATATGAGTATAGAGATGAAATTTAATTGTGTTAAGCTCATTACTTCGTCAAATCCAAGACCCATGTTGCCAGAGTGGAGGTCATGGTGGCAATTGCCCTTTGAACTTTGTGCATTTTCAGTATATGAGTCAAGACATGGTAATTAGATTCAGACGATCTTTAAGGCCAACTCGACTGTATTGAAAAATGTTGTTCCATTTGCAAAATACCATTATTCATATTACGCATTTCTGCATCTTCACATTATGTAGTAAGGGTATTTGTGTCCTATAGACACATTTCTTGTTAAATTTATGATACTGCTTTACATTATTACTCAAAAATAAGCAAAAATAAGCAAAAAGTGATGACAAATGTATCTCATTTTTTTCGAAATATGTGTATGAAGTTACTTTGATTATGATAAGCTTTACACTGATGTCTACAAACCTTTTTGGAATGATATAAGATAATTGTAGGGTTTAATATCACTTGTCTGATGTTTGATTTGACTTGTAAATTATGTGAAAAACATACATAAAAATTCTTAACTAGACAAATTAATGTTAACCTGACATTGTTTGACACTTTTGGGGAGTTGTATAATCACAGGTCACTATTGAGTCTAATGATATGTGTTGTATTTCAGTTCTTGCCTTGTTGACAAATTTAATGAGTCCTTCATCACCGAGTGAAGTGTACGAACACGCCCTCAAGTGTGTCGGCAGCTGGGTAGATTTTGGTGTACCTATGAATGAATCAGAACAGATTATTGTACAAGTATTTCAGAGTTTGAACAGCCAGCACCTGTTTGATACTGCCGTGGATACTTTAGTGAAAGTTTTCTCTCACCCTGACTCTCACAGGTGATTAAATTTACTGTAAACATTCAAATTCTTTTGGTCTCTTAAATCAGCATTGTTTCTTAAATGATTTGGTGAATTTGAACAAATGTATTTTTACCAGAATCTTTTTAAGATATTCAAAATGTAATAAAAACATCAATAGTGCAAATAAACCAACAATTTCATCACATATAATTCTGATTGAATAAGAATAAAAGTTGATCATATCCGAGCTTTAGGAAAAAAGTCATTGAATTCTAAAACTTAAATACATTTTAGATGTAAGGTAATATCTCATCTATCTATAGCCATCAGTTTAACTGGAATCATGGTCAACTTACCCTACTGTTCTCTATAATGGGGTAATTTGGTCTACCGTGGACCTACAGTAATATATTCGTATAAAATGCACTTTTGGTTGAGATTGAAGATCTAGTTCGACACTTGGGCACATCTGAACGGCATTGTTTATCAAAAACTGGTCCAGTCTAGATGAATCTGCATTTGGACCAATTGGCAGTGTTATTATTTAATAAGTTATCATTTTTCTGCATTTTTTATGAGTGATATTTTGTGTTAAACTCTGCATCTAAAGCATCTATGTCTCATCATGTCAGAAAATCAGTATATTTTCAAGTAATACTGCATTTTAGTTATACAAATGTATGAAGTTCTTTCCTTGTCTGTAACAATATCATTATTTGATATTTCAGGTTCCCTTATACAATACAGAAGTTACTTCCCCTGGTTTTACAATTGCAGAACATGCTAAATTCAGCATTAAATGAACATGACATGGTATGTACATACAACATATAATCAAGATTCTGTATTGTCTTTCTGCATCCCTGAACAAAACAAATTTCAGTATGTTTGTACTCTGGGGTTTAATGTCTCACCAACATCCAGGACTCTTTGGTAACTTTTCAAGTTTTAATGGCTTAAGAGTGTACATCTGAATAAAACCACTGACCACCCATAAGCTAGCAGGACAGCTTCATCACATGTAAAATTGGTCCTTGGTGAGATACTGGTCAGATGCTATAACCACTTGACCAAGGAGGCCCGTAATAATATGTCTGTGGTTAAATGTTTGGATAGATGGAGAATTATGGTTGTTACCCATGATCGTCTCAGCCTGAATGAGTTCCATACAGTGTCTTTCATTGTATTGGTCCATTTCTACCTGCTCAAGATCATCAAACCAAAGTTACTATTCTACATAGTGTAATGTAGCTTGAAATTTTAAATCCAATTATACATTTTGCCCATGAGGGCATAAGTAAGTACTCTTATAATTCGTATAATTGATGTCCATATGCGTTTTAACTTGCCACTGTCTTCAGGTGATTTGGTTCATTTTATATCATACAAGTGTTTATTTAACGTATTTTTGACAGGATGTTTGTCATGGTATTACACAAATTGTTGTATCCGTTGCTGAGAACCATACAAAACTGATACTGGAATGTGCATCTGGTGATGATGAGAACAAGAAGTCGGACATACAAAAACTCATCAGTCTGGTTCTAGTAAGTCTCTGTGACTTTTTTGACTAGATGTGTCATTGATAAGGATTTTTGTATCGATATATCAGTAGAGAATTATTAACAATACAGCGATATATCGATTGACAGGCATATATGGCAAAAACTCTTACATTTACCCTCAGAATTTCAGCTTACGGGTCTTTTTTTGTTTTAAGAGGGTATTTACCAAATACAGTTATATTTGAGCATATGCTTAGTGTAAACAATGATCAGAGATAAAGGATAAATAAACAGTCAAAACTGAATAACTTGTTTTTTATTATTAGTTGAACTGTAAATTAGTTAGTGACTAGAAACTTCTCTATAAACTTTAAACAGCTTTACAACTACTGGCATCACTTTCATGTGATTTGATACTCGATATTTTAAAATTGGAATCAATATCAAATCGGATTACAAAGATCATTGATATATCGATATCAGCGGAATCGATTACACCCCTATTTTTTACCTACTAAAATCTTCAGCACTGTATTAATGCAATTTTTTAAAGAAATCAGTTTTACAGAAAAAAAACATCCTTTTATTTGGCAAGATTTTTACTTATTCTGAGTGAGATACAGAAATTTAGCTGTGAAGGTTATCGGATAATTTTTAGCTTTTTCCTCAGTATTTGAAAAAAGATTCAATGTTTTCACTTTAAAAAATCCTAAAGCATATAAGCTGGACATTATTTAGAAAAATGAAATTGTGTTCATGAGGCTTTAAATTGTGTATAGACATTAAAATACCTCTTTTCTTCCATCAAAACCGTCAGGATGGTACTTGAATATATTACAGTTTATGATGATATTAGGATTAAAATTTTAATCTGTATAAACTGAATCAAGCATTAATAAAAAATTCCTTGTATCAATGTCTTATGATAATGTTGATGTGTATTTCTTTTGGTTTATTAACGCTTTGTTTTATGTATTTGTTGTAGAACTGTTCTAGTGTGCCAGGACATTATCCAGTGGATGAAATGTGTAGCAATATGACCTTTACATTTTGGTATATTCTACAGGTAATGTTAATATTCTTCTGATATGTTTAAATGAATGGTTGATAGTCCTAGATTTTGACCTGAATCCAATGTAAGACTGAAAATAATTTTTTTATTACATATCAGTTTGATTAGTTTGCAAAATATGTGTATATTATTCTGCGATTCTGAGCTCATTTCTTTTCACCTGTTCATACTCTTTTTGTTTTATTCATACAGTCAACCTTGTGTTTGCAGCCTGTGAATAAAGGAAATCCTTTGAAAACCGTCCTTGATTATTTAGAACAAACTGACCTCTGAATGAAGGTCATCTGTCAATGAAGACCACATTTTTTCTTTCCCAAGGATGGTTCTTGTTCACAGGTTTGACTGTACTGACATTTGAGCCTTATTTTCGAATGGTAGCCAAGTCCTTAATGTTTGTATACTGCCTTTCTAAAAATAAGCTTGATTTTGTCAACAATTATGTTAACAGTAAAAGTAAATGTCTAATAGTCTCAGGTGTAATATTCCAGGATTCTCTTCAAGATATGGAGGCTGAGAAGTATCAACAATTATTAGTGATGTTTCAACCTGTATATCTTGGGCTTATTGAGAATTTATTGGTTAAAGTGCAGTTTCCACTGGATGAGGTGTATGCTACGTGGTCAGCTGGTAAGTTATTGATCTGTTCTTTGGTAACAGTGGATCAAAAGAGTTGGGCCCTGTGGTTGACTGGTCTTTGACTAATGATCACTAGCCCCTCAACGCTGTGAGTTTGAATCTCAGCCAGGGCCAAATTTCACTTTAAGTGTGTCTTAAGTTGACTGTTATTGTGCCAATCTGCCAATCCATTTTAATTCAAATATTGGAGCTTTAATCATTTGAAAGTATCGGTTTATGTCCATCAAATGAAAGTAATTCTTGAAGTTCATATCAGATATATGTGTATCAAATATATGCATTAGTGAAGTGGTTACCTAAATTTTGCGCAGGTTAGAATTCCAACTAATGTATGGAGGAAATCTATGTCTCAAATTTTGTGTAAGATTTGGATCCTGTATAAATTAGATTTTTATCCTTAAATCCGATAATTCAGTTAGTATGACTTTTTTTTCTATTTGACAGAGGAAAAAGAACAGTTCAGGTGTTATAGACAAGACATAGGTGACACTATGGTAAGTATTGCTTGTTTAAACTCAGCTGTTGACATTCCACTTAAGTCTAATGCAAATCAATTTTCCAAACACCTTCGTTTGAATATTGTTATTTGCTTTTACCAGATTTTATTAAGAGTGGGTCTTACTTTATTATTGTGGCCTGAGAGTTTAGAGTTAGTACCTAAAACAGGGATTTCCCTGATGCAGGTTTCTTGCATCCCTGACATGATATTCAGCCGAGGGACTCGCATTGAGAGTGACCACCGCATCCTCGGGACCCCTTCCGACTTGGAATTTGCCCTTGGCATTTTCTATGTGGGACCCTCAATAATCCCAAGGGACCCCTAAAATGTTAGAGATGGGAGTCCCGGGGACCCTCATTTTTTAATGATCTGATACTGTTACCATATTTGTGTTATTTGATGTAGTTATCAATTAATGACAACATTCAGGTGACCATTGAACAATTGATCATTTCCTAAGATGTAACATTTAGACTGACTGACCGACCAACCCACAGACTGACTGGTGTGGATGAACCTTGCTTTACCTGGCAAGCTACTCTTTCGTTTCAAATTATCGCCTAAAAAACAATGTTTTAAAGTTATTTGATATTCAGTTTTAAAATTTTATCATGTCAGATGTATGCTTACAATATTCTACGTGAGCCTTTGTTACAACACCTCTGTAATGCTTTGGAAGTGCTAGTGAAATCTGATAAGGAAATGAACATAAGATGGGAGGTAAGTGAAAACATGTTTTCCTTATTCAATTTTACTGATTTTTATTCATTTTCCAGTTATCTTGTAGAAACGTATACTTTTTTACTCCAAATTTCATGATTCAAACTTACTTAATTAATGTTCTTCATTTCGATCTGCTCACCCACTTTCCATGTTCACCAGATTTATTGCCCTTTGATTTTGTGTTATCTCATGTATTGTAATTTTCATTTCTTTTTAATCTGAAATTTATTGAAACGTGCTATTTTTTACTACATTAAAAAATTGTATGTGGTGCTTGGTCAGTATCAGCTATTTTATTAGCTTTATAACTTCAGTTTTAATTCTAAGCTTTATAATGTCAGTTTTGATTGTTAGCTTTATATCTTCAATTTTAATTACAAGCTTTATAACTTTAATTCTAATTACATGCTTTATAACTTCAGTTTTAATTATAAGCTTTATTACATCAGTTTTACTTATAAACTGTATATCTCCAATTTTATTTATAAGTTTCACAACTTCATTTTTAATTATAAGCTTCTTAACTTCAACTTTAGCTATAAGCTTTGTAACTATGATTTTAATTATAAGCTTCATAACTTCAACTTTAGCTATAATCTTTGTAACTATAATTTTAATTAAAAACTTCATAACTTCAACTTTAACTATAGCTTTGTAACTATAATTTTAATTATAAGCTTCATAAGTTCAACTTTAACTATAAGCTTTGTAACTATAATTTTAATTATAAGCTTCATAAGTTCAACTTTAACTATAAGCTTTGTAACTATGATTTTAATTAAAAACTTCATAACTTCAACTTTAACTATAAGCTTTGCAACTATAATTTGAATTAATAGCTTCATAACTTCAACTTTGACTATAAGCTTTGCAACTATAATTTTAATTAAATACTTCATAACTTCAACTTTAACTATAAGCTTTGTAACTTCAATTTTACTTATAAGCTTTATAATATAACTTCATTTTTAATTATACCAGTAATTTATTCTCATTATTTCAGCTGATAGAAGCAATATTCTTCCTGTTCAGTTCTGTAGCAGAGAGCGTTGATCTGGAAGAAGGAATGTGTCTACCTAAAGTACTAGAACTGATGCCTAAAATTCCATTCACAAATGTCAAATTTATCTCCACTGCTCTCTATATGCTTGGTGAATACTTTGTTTTATTGTTGACCTTTTTTAAACATCAATTATAGTAATGCAAAATCTTAGAACTGTAGCTATTGAAGTTGAATACCTTTTGTAGTAAATAACACATTTTTGGGTCAGGTATTTGGCCCCGATTCCCATGTAAAAAAGTAGATATTTTTCCCCATTGAAAGAGAAAGATTTCCCCATAAAAAAAAAATTGAAAATATTTTGTCATCATATACTGAAAACTATTTTTTCCTTGGAATTAGTCATGTAAAATATTGTGTCAAATGCTGTGGTAAATATAAAATAGCTTAGACATAACTTTGTGTTTTGTTCTTTATGATCATTAGCCTTTGATAAATTCCCCAATTTGACGCCAATTTCCCCTATCAAAGGGACCTGATACCTGTTCCCCAAGATCATAAAAAAGGGCTGAAATACAAAATAAGGGAGATGATGTAAGGAAAGAAGGTGAAAAAAAACTAGGGTGTAAAAATCTTTTACAAACCCTGAAGGAATTCTATACCCCATTCATTTACTGATTATTGGACAAAAAAATTATAAATAATGAAGATAGGACTTATATGTAAAAAAGTCATTCTTATGATATTATTCAGCATATTCCTCTGGTATGTATTCCTGTGTCCAATTATTAAGCATTGATTCCTTATTCAGTAGATGAATTTTTATGAAAAATTCCAAAGATTGAAGACCTTTGAATTAAATGTGGTTTAAAATTGATCCAAGTCATATAATATTTACACAAATCTCCAAAGATTTTATCGCATGCAGTTTAAAATTGATATAAGTCATAGATTTTGTCGAGTCATCTGGCCTTTTTTCACAGGTGGGGGGAAGGGGCCTTTGTCTTAAATTTGGGGAAAAATAACACAATATTTTTGCTAAAAGGGGAAGAGAATTTGATATAAACTGAATTTTAGTGGGGGGGGGGGAGGAAGATGCCTTACAAACTGCCTCTCCTTTAGATGGAAAAATCCTGGGTCATATTAGAGTGCTAGAGTACTCTTATCAGTGTTATTATCCTTAGGAATTTTGCCCATAAGTTTCTTTTAGTTTTTTCTTTTCATGATATGAATATGTCTCCTATTATTACTCTCATTAATTTTGCAAACAATATCATAATGTGTCTATGCTTTGTATCTAAAGGTTCATTTGGAGAGTGGATGAACTATCACCCAGAGTCATTAGCCTGTGCAATACCCCTGTTACTTCAGGGGCTTAGTAACCCCGAGGTTGCCACGGCAGCCACTATGGCGCTTAAAGATGTTACTAGGGAGACTTTGGACCATGTTGAACCTTTTGTACCACAGATCTTACTTGCTTGTCAGGTAAAAAAAAAATAAAATTTGTGCCAGCAGTTATATATTTTATAAAATAATAAATAATTTTCCATGAAGGATAGATACATGTAAATCATACACAATGTTTTTTATTATGATTTCTTGCCATTTTCAAGAAATTTTAAATGGTTTTGGTATATGCACAGTTTGTCTGGTTACATACTTCGGGTGAAGTTATGCGTCTGAAACTTTTTGTTGTGAACAACTTTGGATAGGATATTGATCTTCAATATTGTCTTTGTAATGATAGAGGGGGGCCTCTAGAGTTGTAGAGTTGTCGAAGGTCAGTGGTTCCACCCAGGTGTATATTTGAGGGTCTTCCTTCACTGCTAAAGCTGGAAAGTTGTCAAACGATCCTTGCTGTTGATGTGACGTTAAACCCTGGTCTTGTTATGATAAAAATTACTTAGTATGACAATGTACACTTTTGAGTCTCTTTAAGTGCATACTTGATAAATGTTTTCTCAGACTGTAATCTGGCTTTTAATCTTATATCTATTGTAAATATTGTAATTGGTTCATTTGAGGGTATTGCCATAGTACAGATGATTAATTTCTTTATACACTGTGTGATTTGGAGAATCACATGATTATGTAATGTAATATGAGTGGTAATTATCATATCACTGCCTTTAGTTTTTGTCTTATAAGCTAAGCAGTAATGTGAAGCAGTTAGAATTTCTACAGTTACAAGTCTATCAGTAATTCTTGTTCTTTATTGTAGACTGCCTTAGAAAGAGGTAATCTAAAGGTAAGATCATTTCCTGTGTTTTTATTCTACAACAAATTATCATCATATTGTCACAGACTTCAATAACTTCTATCTGCTTGTACTTCGTGCGAGTTTTTGCATTTTATGTCAAATGCTTTTTTTGTAAAATTTTAGATTTACCTGTTTGAAATTCAGTAGTGATGAATACTATACTAACGCAATTTAAAAACTGTGCATGGGGAACATACACATTAAAAATTAACAAGATAACATGATTCACATTTTAATTACATTAAATAATTAACAAATCATATTTCTAACATTTTACCACTTTAGAAAGATTAGAAAGAAATGTCCAGCTGTGTATACTATGCTCAGTTTTTAGATTGCATCAGTATATGTAAAAAAAGATGAATGCTTTTAAATCATACATTCCCCTCATAGGATTTTATACATAGGTTCATGTGATGTCCACTGTGTGAGATTATAGTATACTGTTCATGTTTGCTTATGTCATAATCTATACAAACATACACTACTTCACTGAAGTCAATAAAATTCACTTAAATGGTTATTACCTGATATGATTAGCTTTGTTTTTCCTTTTTTTAAAGAGTGAAATTCAGATGAATGAGCTTTACTTTTCCTGGCCTTCTTGTTTTGCTAAGCCATGATTCATTTGAATTTGTAGATGTATTTTATAGTTTTTATATTTTTCAGTCAAGGGAGAATGTACGAATAATGTCGTGTATAGGTCAGGCATTGTCTGTACTTCCATATGCCAGCATCATGGAGCAACTGAACCCTGTTCTTTCTCCTCATATACTGGAGTTAGAACAATTAGCTAAACAACAGGTGGGGTGATTCATGTACATACTTCCGATTATATGTTGTAGTGCTGCAATAAGTGATGCTTTTCTGATAGCTTGATTGAATTTTTCTTTAGAATCTGTTAGATTATGGGGGCCATTTTGTATTGATATTATTCTGATGTTTGTTTTATTTTTTGGAAATTGTAGTTGTATGATAATATTATATTATTATTAATATTATAATTTGCCATAATACTTAGAACTACTTCTAATATTCGGTTCTATATTACAGTCAAATCTGTGTTTGCAGCCACCTCTGAATAAAGACTGTCTTGCAAATAAAGACCACCCTGTGAATAAAGGCCATTCTTTGAAAAACCATCACTGATTACCTAGAACAAACTGACTTCCGATTAAAGGCCATCTGTCAATAATGGCTGCATTTTGCCTTTCCCAAGGGTGGCCTTTATTCACAGGTTTGACTTTATCTGTATTGTCAACCAGGACATTTTGAACCCAGAGCATAACATTTACAAAATGTTTAAATTCATTATATATTATTTATTTATTATTTATTATATATATATATATTAAATTTATGATTAATGGGAAATGTGATTTTTGATATTGTTTTACAGCCATCAGCATCAGTGAAGAATAACATTTTATTGAAAATAAACATGCTAAGTTGGCTGTTTGCTTCACTGGACACAGATAGGGAGAGTGGTGGAGAAAAGCAAGCGAAACCCAATCATGGACCTAAACCAGTAAACATCTTGTTACCTTGTTGTCTAGGGATTTATTGATACTAAACCCTTTGCCTCATAATTAATACCGCATTTCCCCACATCTGAAGCAGACGACTTTTGAAAACATTGTGCCAAAAGAAGCCATTGCTTGTAATGAGTAATGACTTTTTTTGCCCGATGTTTTCCACTATGTCAGAGAGAAATACCCCGATTTTCTTAAATAAATTAATTCTTTGTATATTTGTTATGAATTTGGTAGAGTCCAAAATATGCTTATGAGGCAAACGGTTTAACTATCTGGTTTCCTTAATGTCTAGGTATTTATTGATAATTTACTTTTTATATTTATAGCATTATTATATCCTGTCCTAATAACCTTTGTTAAATGAGACCACTTGTCATAATTTCATTGATAATAGTAAAATTACAACGAGACATTTGCAAACTTGCAGTACTGTATAAAGTATTTTTTTTAGTTTTTTTGTAAGGCATCATTTTATGTCATTATGTGTCTCCCCAATGATTTATAACTGTTTGTCAGGATTTTGTTTTAAAAAAAGTACTGATTTAAAAATGATGACTTTCACACCACCCTATTTGGTAAAATGATGATTTAACACTTAATTGTCAGGAATTGAGTATAAATGAATTAGTTCCTAAAAATCAGATGCCCGCATATTTGATCTGTCAGGTAATTATCGTACTTGCATTTTTCAGGTATTTTTGATATTACAACAGATTGCTCCTATACTCCGTACACTTGTATCTGATTGGATAACAGACTTTGGTGTAATAGAGGTACGCTGACTTCATCATTTATGAAAGTAGTTTTTGAAAGCCATTCATTTACATCATGCATTGTTTATGTTATGTGGTTAAGATTTTTATACACCTGAATAAAGTTTATAAATGGAGATGAAAAAGCTTAGAAATTGTATGTTAGTGATGTCCAGTTTAAAAATTAGTTTGTTTTATTACCAACTACAGGTTAGCTTAAAATCTTTTTTAAAATGAAATATGCATTAAGAGGCCTCTGTTCGTGTGGTTATCATCTCTGACTAGTAGTTGCTAGCCCCTCACCACTGTGGGTCCTAATTCCACCTGGGATCAGATTTTGCATTTGAGGAAGCTGTCCAGCTGGCTTATTGAAGGTCAGTGGTTCTACCCAGGTGTATGCTTGGGGTCTTCACCATTAAAACTGGAAAAGTCCCCAATTGACCCTGGCTGTTGGTGTGACATTAAAACACCTGAAATTTTTTTTCAAACTTACCTTTGACATATTCCAAAGGCTTTTGGAGGCATACTTAAAGGCTTTCAGTTAGCGCAGCAAAACCCCTGAAAACCGCACACTTTTTGGACTGGGCCATAAGTCAGGCCCCAGTTTCACAAAAAAACTTAAGTTTGAGCACACTACTTTGAAAGTATTTTATGACTATATTTGTATTATTTGTACCTTATTTTCTTTGAAAAGCAGTGTATTTCTTGCAAAATTATAACTCTAAGTCAAAAATTTGTGTTGAAAACATAGAATTATCTTACTAAATTAATTTTTTACTTGAGCACATTATAACAGACTCAAGTTTTCGCATAAGTGTTTTTATTCTTTTTAGATACTATTTTCCATGAAAAATCAATGTTATGTTTGTTCATCTTTTAAACTGGCACCAGTAGTACTTACCAAGATCCAAAAGTAAACCTATAATTTATTTTAATTCTTGATATTTGAATTCGAAAATAGTGTGCTCAAACTTTAAGTTTTTTTTTGAAATTGGGCCCTGGTTTTCTGAGAATTTTTGGTTTTCAGAGAAATTTAATTATCAAAGAGAAAAAAATGGGACTTGAAAAATCGTTTGATTTTCAGAGTATTCCAGTTTTCAGAGAGTCCAGTTTTCAGGGGTTATACTGTATTGATATGATTAAAATATACTTTATTATGATGAGTATACTGGGTTTTTTTGTGCGGTATAATGAGACTTTGTTTATTTCAGGCAATATGTGAATTATTAAAAAGATCTCTACAAACATTAATGGATGATTTTGCCCCATTATCTAAAGATGTGGCTGAATTGTTAGTCCAAATGTACCAAACTGTTCCACATACAGCTATCCTTGACTTAACAAAACAGGTAACTGGCTGTGGTGTATGTGTACAATAATAATTTGAATCCCATGTGGTACCATAAAAATTTCAAATGTGAGGAAGCTGTCCAGCTAACTTACAGAAGGTCGGTGGTTCTACCCTGGTGTACATCCGGGTGTCTTCATCCCCTGTTACAGCTGGGAAAGTCGCCTATTGACCCTGGCTGTTGATGCAGCATTAAACACCAGTGAATGAAATGTACAATAATTGATGTCTCCAGACTTATACTGAACTGATTATCTTTGGATACATGGTCATAATCGTTTATCAACAATCACAACTCATTTTTAAGTTAAATTTTTGCTTGTTTTTCAGTACTAAGATTTTTTGTATTCTCAGCAATTAGACATAGATGTAACCATATTGATGAATTTTTTAGAAATAAATCATGCAGCAAGATGCATTGAAGGTGTAAATGACTCATTTAGTAGATTTATCACACAGTAACTGTGAGAGTCTAAGTTTGAGCTCTGTTCTGTCTGCTTGTTATTTTTGTAAAAAGTATGGATTTTTCTGTTTCATTCTGCTTCAAATAATTCAATGTTTATTGACAAAGTACATATAATACATTATGAATAATGTCTTTTTTTTCAGCTGATTTTAATGTTTCATAAAGACGCTGAATTTTCAACTGTTGTTAAAGTTTTATTGCAATCTATATGTAATAAAACTTTAGAGCTTTTCCAAGAAGGTTTGTATTTCTTTCACATTGACCAGTAATTTCAGAATATTTGTAGTTTTAAAATTGTGATACAAACATGAGATTAAAGGGTTTTCCCTAAACTTTTTTCACCAGTGAGGGTCCCCGGGACACCTATCTCCAACATTTTAGGGGTCCCTTGGGATTTTTTGGGGGTCCCACACAGAAAATGCCAAGGGCAAATTCTGAGTCAGAAGGGGTCCCGAGGATGCGGTGGTCACTCTCAATGTGAGTCCCTCGGCTGAATATCGCATCAATGACGCAAGAAACCTGCGTCAGGGAAATCCCTTGATTATTTTCCTCAGATAAGAGAAAGAATAACATTTGAAGAAGCCTAATAAAATATGAAATAAATGTCACTAAATCAAATTTTGAAATTTTCTCCCTCATTAAATCTCATTAAGTATGAAATAAATTTCATGGTATTTTTTATGTTGTATTGATTTAACTATTTCCTTTTCAGATATACAGCGACATACAGATATAGTTGAAGGCTTTATGCTCTTACTTTCTCAGGTACATTTTTGTGTGTGTTTTTCATAAGAAATCTGGGGCCTCCATTGTTGAGTGATTATGGTCTCTGACTTGTGATCACCAGCCCCTCACCACTGTTAGTTTAAATCCCACCCAAGACCAATTTTCACATGCGAAGAAGCTGTGTAGCTAGTTTACAGAAGGTTGATGTTCTGTCCTGGTGTAAGCCTGGGGTCTTCATCCACAGTTAAAGCTGGATAGTCACCAAATAACCCTGGAAGTTGGTGGGTGTGACATTAAATTCTGGTGAAAAAAATTGTAAGAAATCATTTTGAGTTCTGGGCTTTCAAGCTGTTATGCTGATTCTGTCTGTTTGGAAATATACATGTTACTGTGAAAGTCCATGTAATGAGCTTATCAACTAGTTTGGTATCATGGCGATATCTGTATTTACCTAAAGCAAGCATTATGTCCTTTGACATGTAACAAGCTTGTCACAATATTATGTTGTTGACTTAATGATACATATCAAGTTCCCAGCATTATTTTGCATTTACCAGGTTATTGAAATCCTTAAAACTGTTTTATTTAAAGACAAAGAAATTATGTATTTACATGCATGAATTATTAGTCCTTATATTTTAGAATTTCAATTTCTGCACAATTATGTAAGTGTTATGTAAGTATGGTATTCGGGATTTTGTATGGATTACAATTATTTTCAGGTTATTAAGAAAACCAAACATGTATTGTTTGATTCAGGAAATAATATAAATGGCCTTTTCCAAGCAGGTATGTGTTATATCGTTTTGTTGCTTACTTTTGAAAAAGCCCTGCTTTACTACAAACCATTTTAGACACATTCTTGTTTTATATATACAGTGTTTCTTCCAGCTCTGATTTTAGGGGGGTCAGTTTTGACCCCCTGTGTCAGAATTAGGGGGTCATTGGAAATTTTAGAGGGCCGTACACTAAAAATGAACTTGGGCATCCATAACAAAAAGCCATCTTAGACTCAGTAGGTTGCAAGTAACCCCATGTTCTATATATAGCTTCTAAGGCAGCACACTTTTTCTGAGTTTTCAAAAATTAAACTGTCAATTGAGGTTGACACATTTGGCAAATTATTGTCTCTTGAAGCCTCCTTTTCAGTGGACAAATCATTTCTACCAGTCTGTATGTTTTCTATGGACCTCCTCTGGAAGAATACTGCCAATCTACGCTGTTTTGGAGCAGACATAGCAGACATTCATTTACTTCACAGATTATGACAAAAAATAAAACTCATCTAGGCGCTTATTTGTATGCAATAATGAGCGCAAAAAAGTGTCTTCCTATCGGTAAAACCTAAAAGCCATACCACGGACATGATGATGCACGGCTTTGAATAATACAGTGAAAATGCACAGACTGAATTTCATTGCGCGATGGCTAAAAAAAGTGCTCTAAAGATGCAAAAACGCACTCTGGGAGAAACACTGTATATGCGCATATATCATTAGGAAACATGTTGATTAAACAATATTTTCTCATACAGATTTCCAGGAATGTGTCTTTTTAAGTCAAAATATTCACCCAACTATGCATTAACTCATGAATTTGATTTTATTTATATTCAGAGTTTCTTATTTAATAGATTTTTTGTATTGTATAAAGATAAGAAACTTCCTGGTTTGTTAAAAACTAAAGGATCTGCGATTATAATTACATTGATTGTTGTTATTTTGTAGGAGTGATTGGGTTAACATTACCAGAAAATCATACAGTAAAAGCATCATGCTTGTTTCTGGTAAGAGAATCTAATTTGTTCCCTACATTTTACCCTGTTTAATTTTTCATTAGTTCATTTCTATGGTGTATGTATGAACTCCGAAAATAAGGTTGAAAGTGTTCTTACAGGAGATGAACCGAATTCTTACATTCTGTAATTTTGTATAGATGTATGTATAGAGTGATTATTGCTCTGTTTAAATATTTTCAAGAGAGTTTATTATAGGAAAGAAAGTATTTTCCTAGAGGTATACATGTCCGCTTCAAATTCTGAAAATTTACCTCCAGTTCAGTGTAATACTCTGTGTGAGACTTCTCATGAAATCCTGGTTTTGTGACAGTTCTTGTCATCTTGTTAATGTTATTAATTAATGACAACACTGAAAAACTACCATTTTGATATTTTGACTTTTACAGTTGAATGAATAAATAAAAGACGGAGGTTCTATGAATCATTGTATATGAGTGAATTCATCATTCTGACTTTTTATGCAAAGGTTTGTTCACTACTAAATATAACATTGTGTATATTTAAGTACTTGTGTATTTATTGTTTTCAGTGCGAGATGATATCTCAGACGGATGTTCAAGAGGTTCAGGAGTGTGTAATGTCACAAGGGAATATTCTGCTGGATAGAATCATGAGGGTAAGGATATTGTATGTCTCATGTATTGTTTTATAACACTTCTTTGTAATAGTTATATTATGGCCTCTTTATGCTAATGTGCTGTAACATTAAACATTGTAAATGTGACTGAATGTTGGAAAAAAGATATTTATAAAAGCATATACATTGAGAAGGACACTTAGAATTAAATTTCAATTCTTTCTACTTAAATAAAAACGAATCAAGATGAGGCAACATAAATGTGGAATTTATGCTTGATTCAAGCTTTTTTCATTTCTTTCTTTGATTTTTTTTTTCAACTTAACACTTTGTATTGGTTGAAGTGGTAGTTGTCATAATGTTTTCATGCCATGTTGAAAATGTAGTGTCCAGGCTTATCACTTCAGTAAATGCTTTTCATGAAAGCTTTTAGATTAAAATCTTTGAGTATGAGGTTTACACTCTTTATGCTAACATATGCATGGGATTGATACTGATAGTGGGAAATTTTACAGACATTAAAGGTACTTAATAGAAATACAGTAAAACCTCACAAATTCACCACCTCAATATTACGACCTCCTCATTATGAAGGCCCCTTATTTTCGCACAGGTTTATGATATTTCCTCTATATTTGGACTTGATAGTAATACCATCTCAATATTACAACAGATTTAGGTTGTGGCTGTGGTCCAGTGGTTAGTGCGCTGGACAAGTAACCCGGAGATCCGAGTTCAAATCCTGGTCACGGCAGGTCATACCCTTCTATGAAATTTTACAAAAATGTCGATTTTCCTCCATATGTGGAGAAGTTGCAGGCTCCTTGTGGAAGGGTAGGTTAGTACTGGTTAGTATACGGTCCAGGAAAACTGGTTAGGTGAACCAGTCGCGGTATGTAACTGAAAAATTGTTGAAAAACGGCGTTAAACACCAGTGACAATAAGTTACATATAAGCAACAGATTTAGTTAGGTTTTGCTGTAGTTTCAAGTTGGATGAATATTTTAGGCTGTGGGAGGTGAATCACCTAGGT
This sequence comes from Lutraria rhynchaena, assembly GCA_008271625.1. Taxonomy (NCBI): domain Eukaryota; kingdom Metazoa; phylum Mollusca; class Bivalvia; order Venerida; family Mactridae; genus Lutraria; species Lutraria rhynchaena. The sequence continues at coordinate 1,940,195 of VIBL01000042.1, forward strand.
TGGTCATGGAACATGTAGCCGATGTTCTATTTTGTATGAGCAAACACTATTTGGATCAGATGAGGGTCTGGTCACAGGACTTGGTTATGAAATCTGGATATCCATGTGAAAGATGTTCCAGTCAGGACAAAGATAGGTTTATCAAAGCTGTACTCAGGTAAAGTGAAACAATGACACTCTTCTGTTGTTATTCACCTCAGGGAGAGATATGGTCCCGAGGTTATAAAACTTGAAAACAGTCTCCGAGCTCAAATCTCAATTCCATTCTCATAGTATTATGGTTGAAAAGATAGAGATGAATAATGTTTAAATACATATTCAGGTCAATTATGCTGTCAGGATAATGCATCAATAATATCATTATTGTCTGATTATAATTAACTTAGAACATTAAAAGGCAAGATATGAGATTTGAGTTTGGAGACCAATCTCAAGTTTTATAACCTTGTACCATGGTCTCGCATTATTTGTTAGCTCTGTGAGATTGTGACATTTGTTTTGAGATTTCTGTACTAGACAGTATTGTTAGAGTAAGGTAAATGTTGTACATTATGCATTGCACGATATTATTCATTACGACCTTACCTTGATGAAATATTATTTTCACCAGAAAACTATCATATATTAGTTCTAGTTGGATTATTTTTCTCATCAAAGAAGATAATTATAGTATGAATATAACCCTTCTTTTCAGGGAGAGAGTTAGTAAAACCAAAGTTCGAGGGTTAGTTAAAGAATTTACTCTGCTTTGTCGTGGATTATTAGGTACAGAATATGCCTCGCAAATGGTTGAACTGATGTGAAAAACAGTAGACATACAGTCATGTGTGTTTGGTGTGTATTAATATCTGACAGAGCCCTCAATAGTGACATTTTATTTGTTTCTCATGCTTTAATGTTTTTTAGTGCTGTTTAACCATATTGCTATTTTTACGGTTGTGCTGATTGCCTAGTTAATGGTACTAGTACGTGATTAATTTGATACTTGTGTTTAAGTGTACCGTAATTGATAAGATACAATCCATTTTCATACTTAACAATTAGAAACTGTTATATTAAGCATTTTCCTATACTATGACCTATTAACTGTTACACATTGTGTCATTTTCACTATTCTTATTGAAAAAGACTTTCATACTAATCGTTCCTGTTGTACTAAAGTCTGTGTGCAAATATTTTGAATTACCACCAGAGTTTAATTGCCCTGAAAATTACATATATTTGAATAAAGAATTTCTGTTTATCTAACCTACTATTATATAATTTCTATATACTAAGTTAATGCATAAGTTCTTTGTAAATTTAATCTTCTTTTTATCATAGGCCCTAAACTAAATATTGTGACTCATAAAATTGTTAAAATAACAATGATTCCTTGTGTACGAATGTGTTGTATATACAAATGGAGTATTTAGTTTCTTTGTTTTAATGGTATGATTGTTTACTTTATAGAATGTTTTGTGTGTTAATTGACCTGTTTTGACAATCTGCAACATCAATTTTTGCACAATGCTACTATATGTTATATAATTTTGTTGTAATAATTGAATGAAAGCATAATGTTACTCTTATATTTGACTTGTTTATTGCATGCTTGCGTACTTTTTTCTATGAATGTAATTGAGTTTTATTTCAGGAATATTCTTAAATTGTCATATTTTTGTTCCAAAATCAAATCAGACTTACTGTGTTGTTTTTAATGTAGGGTTAATTTGGAGAACAAAACTGTAAACTTACATATTATTTTATTACTTTATGATGAATTGAATGTACTATATATGCCGTTGACTTTACAGTGATGTACTACTTACGTATAATTAAATCCTTATAAATACAGACATGGCCGTCACTTTTACATGTGTAAACAATGCTGATTTGGTTCAAGTCAATAAATGTTTATGAAATTGAGTAACCGTTAAACGTCCTTGGAACTACATTTGACAATATTTTTGCATCATCTTTTTGTAAAAATTTATTGAATTAAATCTATAATATTTCTACAGTACCTATCTTTATTGCTCGCCTATGTTAAGTTGCCCTTTATTTTTGACCAGTAGATGATATGATTACTATCCCGTTACTTTACAACTTCAACCATCTTTTTTGTTTTTTCTGCCTTACATTGTTAGGCAACTTTGAAGCATAATATGACAAAAGTTTAAATGGAATTATTTTGTTTGTTCATGAGAAGTAAACGTTCTCAAGTCGTGTAACAGCCCTAATCGTAGTATCTGACTGGTATTAGTAAAATCAGTTTTACTTTTTTACTAGCGCTATTTCTATTCAGTCAAACCTGTGCGCATAAGCCACTAGAGGGCAGAAACAAAACATGGACTTTATGCACAGTCAGCATTTCCTATGTAGAATATATTGGGTTGATAATGGGTAGGGGAGGGGGCCTTTCTTAAATTTGGGGAAAAAATAAGACTGTATTTTTGCAAAAGACGAAGAGAAAACTTTATGCAAACTGAACATTAGGGGAAATCTGCATGAATTTAAGGATTTTTCCAGAGGGGAAGATACCTATAAACGGCCCTTGCTATAGAAGGAAAAAAAGCCCTATAGTGATGTCTGATAAATAGAGATTTTATCTGTTGGATAAAATTAATTTAGTTACAGTGCTGGCAGTTAGTGCTTTGCAGTATTTATTTATTGTTTTATTGCCACATTAATTTATTGTAGTTGATTTAGATGTATTGAGAGATTGAGAAACAGAAAATAAGATTGTTTTTTTTTAAAAACAAAATATACATAAGAAGTTGCAACTGTTATGTAATGTGGAAGCTGTATTGCTTTGTTACATAAATCTACAGATTGCTTAATACTAATGAATTCTGGGACGTACCTTGCCAAAGAATAGCTAAAAATGTTTTCAAATGAATTACATTTGCACCACTTGACCATAAAAAAGTTAAGTTTGCTATTGGTTTGTGTTAATTTTACTTGCATTGAGATGTTAACAAGTATTTTTTGTCAGATTTACAGTTTTTTTAACTAGTATACTTTTATTTGGGTTTTATGTTTGAATGCAGCAACTTTGTATAACAGTTATATTTATGTATTTATCATGTCATATCTCAGCTCTTGCCATGTCACTTGCGCCAAATACCTACCTATGTTATGACATTGTATTGATGGACCTACTGGTACAGGTTTAATATTCATTTATTTGGGTTAATTTGAGCTCAAGTTGGGATCATCTTAATATTATACATGTATCCATTTGGTATGAAGTTGTTAGCAGTAGATGCCCAGTCTATCTTTAATACTTGTCCTGGTGTCTTTATTTACAAAACATTGAATTGGTAAACTTAATTTGGGTCAAATTCAACTTCGTGTTTGATCTTAAAGTTTGTTTGAAAGGGCCTCTGTGGTTGAGTGGTTGTGATCTCTGACATTTAATCACTCACCCTTCACCAGTGAGAGCTGGAATCCTGCTAAGGACCAATTTTCACTTGTGAGGAAACTGTTCAGCTAGCTTACAGAGGGCCTGTAGTTCTACTCAGATATACGTCGGGGTCTTGCTCCAGCATTAAAGCTGGAAAGGTCATGAAATGACCTTTTTAGCTGTTGGTGCGATGTTACTGGTAAATCCCTGAAGAAAAATAAATAAGAGTAAGTTTGGAGTTTAAATCTCTGAAAGATCTTACTGTTGTCTTGATGTGACTTTTTTACCTTATCTGCACAAAACCTGTCTATTTTATTTTCATATCATGTAGGTGAAGATCCAGGATGTATTTCACTGACTACCACTGTCCACTTTTACGTGGCAAGTGATAAGTGATAATCATATCTTTTATACCTGTTTTAGCTTAAGATATTCTGAATAAACATAAGTACACATGAAGCCTTATTTCAGAATGTAACTGCCCTGATTTTTCTCACCAGCCAACTTGCTCTGATTTATGGATATATTCATGAGTTCAATGACTAATTCAACCGAATAGTGGCTGATATTGAGTGATAGTTGAAAAATTATTGACTCTTCGTTGAGAAAAGAATGCTAATATATATATTTTTTAATTAAAATGATTATTTTTGCTGAATGATATGTTTTGGTGAGGTTTTGATAAAGCTCTTGGGTTAATTGCTTAAAGTAAACTTGTAGTATTTTGGACAGTATACATCAACATGTTAGATTATTATTTCAACATTTTGGCCAGCAAATCTGTATCAGTCAAACCATACAATAATAATTATCTCCTGGGGTCACTGATTCTATGTCAGATCTGTAGAAACATCTGTGATGTAACGTTTTGTTAAACATGTACTGTTAAGGCATGTCATTAAAATCTGTGTTGTGGATTCACAAATGTGTTCTTACATTGATGTTTCATTCTGTATAGTTTGACCAGTTTTGATCTATACCACATAGATAACAATAATTGCTTCATAAAAGTCCTTTATGCTTATTAGTAAGTTTGTGCTGAATCAAATATTGATGTCTTTGAATCAAAACTACATTGTCTTCTGTCTGTAGTATATGATTGATACATGTTCTATGTGTATCTAAAATAACGACCCTATTGCATTGATAAGCCTTCATTTTCTTGAGAGCTAACTAGCCATTGACTCTTTATATGTACATGAAAAACAATTGCAGTGTATTGTTGTTACATGCACAATTTTTGTGACTTTAGCTTTTCTGTGTTGATTGACTTTTTAAAATCCTTTCATATTGGCGTTGTCATGAAAAAATGTATGGATATCATTAATTTCAAAGTTTGAATGTGTACTTTTAAATCAGGTGTTACACAAAACTAGTCAACATATTTCTAAATGGCAAGTATATTTGTTTGAAATTAGCATATAATAACTTTTGTCTATAGATGTGAGCTTTTCGAACAAATTTATAAGATATGCACATTTTTAAGTTCTTGTAACTGCAAAGTCATCAAGTCTTACTCATGTTTTACAAAGCTATGATAATTTGTTTGCTTTCATATTTCTGAATTTTTTGTTGTTAAACATTTTGCCATAGACACAGAATTCCAGGACAAGGTTGTATATCCATTTTCTGAGTTCGGACAACAGAGCTGTCCTTTACTAGACAGAAAAATAATTTCTTTTTGGTGAAAAAAGAAAAGTAAAATTTCTTTTTTTTTCTATCATTAAAAGATCATACTGAACACGATATAATCAAGGAATAATAGTCCTGTTTTTTTTTCATAATTCATATAAAATGAAAATTACTAAGTTTTTTATAGGTTTTAAAACCATTTATGGCTGCATTAGCAATAATTGATACCACACTGTAAACATAATAAAGAAGCCACATGTTGTAAATTTTTCACATTGTGTCAGTCTTCGCTGCATTGATCTCATCCAAAGATAGTTGATCTGTTTTTGTTTCATATCGTTTTTCCAATCATCCTTCTGTATTATGCTTCAATAAGCATAAAATCATGAGTTTTGATATTTTTCTGTTTTTAATATAATATAATATTTGAAATAATTGTGTCCATTATTTTTTTTGAATTAAATGAAATTTTTGGGACAAACTTTACACTTTTCTGTACATTTGCATCAGAATTTGTGGTTAAGTTTGGTGCAAATGAATGCTGCAATGTTTCTGTAATAAGAGACATATTAGATGGAATTGTATGTTTTTAATTATACATAATTATATACATGTAATATGGAGGCATCCATGTAGCCTGGTTGTATTATATGAGTTTGAAATTGATACATACTGTTATGAAAATTTGGTTGAAAAATTGTCTGTTTGTGGGCCTTCTAAACACTAAAATATACAGTTATGTATGTGTTATTAATATATATATTTTTGTTAGAATTTGTAATGATTGTGAATATCTTTTTCATATTTGAAGATATTTTTTTTTCCCTTTTCTGATTTGTATTTTGTTTGTCATACGTATAACTTTTTCTTTTTTTGGAAGTAAAATTGTTCATGTATGTATCTTCCACATTTCAACCATGTAATTGTTAAGGCCTTAAGTTAAAAGCATGAGACAGATTGTAATGCTCTATGGTAACCTTGCATTTAGACCATTTCATAATGCCCTGATTAACTGATAGTGTCTCTGTACCAGAAATAGCTTTAAAAAAATATTTCTCGGTGTTTGTTAGAAAATCTTTAAAAATCGATATTTTTTTTTATCAAATAAGATAGACCTGTGATACCTGACTTTATTCATGTTTCATCCTAAATTTTCTTTCCTCGAAATTTCGTCAATTTTGCTGCAATGACTTTTTAGCTCACGGGAGCATGTTGTGCTCAGTGAACTATAGTAATCGCTCACTATCCAGCATCCACACTTTGGGATTGTTTACACTCTAGAGGTCACACTTTTGATTGAATCTTCATCTAACATTTTCAGAATGTTTGTTGTAATGTTGTAAAGTTCGAACATCTGACATTTTGGGTAAAAAATAAGGTCAATAAGTCAAATCAAATGAAAACCTTGTTAGCACTATAGAGGTCACATTTTTGAATGGATCTTAGTTAAACTGTGATAGAATCTTTGTGTTAATGATATCTTGGACAAGTTCAGACATGGGTAATTTCAGGTCACTAACTAGGTCGCCAGGTCAAATCACTGTAAAATCTTGTTAACTCTCTAGAAGTCACAATTTTGACTGGATTGTCCCCAAACCTTGCCAGAATGTTTATATTATTGTTATCTTGAATAAATTTGAACATGGGTCAACTTGGGTCAAAAACTAGGTCACCAGGTCAAATCACAGGAAAACCTTAGAAGTTGCGATCTTTACTCAAGTGAGTGAAGAAAAGGCCATCATGGCCCTCTAGCTCCTTTTTGTATAAGTGCTTTGTTGTATTGTATGTAAATTAAGAGTGTACATATTTTATATAATTGTGTTACAATTTTGTATCAGGTCTTATATATTTTTGTTTGTAATTCTCTGAGTTTGTTGCTGAATGCGTTATATCCTGGTGAGTTATAAATGATAAATATCAGTGTAAATTGAGATTTTTATCAATTATAGTCTGAATGTGTAAAAAACATTGCCAATTACTAATATTGCTTGTATGTGGGAGACTGTCTGAAGTGCTGATAATACAGCATATGAAATAAAATACAAATGTACTGTATATTCCTCATTCACTAGTGTACTATCAAATGACAACTGCCTTGATCACAGCTCTATATATACATGGTATAGAAATCTGAAGATTTTATTGAGACTTTTTATTTGGACAAATGAATGCCTAATTTCTCTAATGCGTGGTAAATGTGTAATGAGGAATATATGGCAGATGGTTGCTTTTTTGTTGTTAACAATCAAATTGTGCACTTTTGTCTTCTCTCATTGTCATTAAATTGTGGAGTCAAATTCTGTTAAATTTTTCTTTCTCCTGACATCATCAGTGTTCCTGAATGTAAATTTCTATGATTATGTACAATGCTAGAATACAAAAAACACTCATCACACAAATGATCAGGCACACACTAATACATATATGACACAACTGGAGGAAGATGATTCCATATATTTAACCCAATGTCTCATTCTCTCAAGTATTCACTGCCCTGTTTTTAATTTTTACCATTACACTACACATACAGTATAGATAGGTTGACCAACTATTAGTCAGAATAAGATAAAAAATGTACTAACAAAACATATTTTATGTATAACATAGTTAGTTTATTAACACAATGCAAAATTATGGCACACTTTAAACAAAAGGTATCCCACTTTGAAGTCACTATACATGCATGACATAACACTTTGTACAATAAATCAACATTTATTGCCATAAATTCTTGTCTACACAATCACCTTATTAATCAAGTTCACAATTAATTAATAAAAAACAATATCAGCTTCAAACTTTGCAAACACTTCACAAACAGACTAGGCTATGAAGGGTAAGATAAGAATTTGAGTTTTGATACAGATAGAGAAAATTAATACTTTCAATGAACAAATCATTAGGATATAAGGGACCTCCGTGGCTAAGTGGTTATGGTGTCGGATTAGATATCACTAGCCCCTCGCCGCTGTGAGTTTGAATCCCACCTGGGACCAGAAAAAATTGGCATATGAGGAAGCTGTTTAGTTGGCTTATGGGAGGTTGTTGTTTCGAGCCAGGTGTATGACTAGGGGTTTCCTCCACCACCTTGACAGTAGGTGCAATGTTAAACCCCTTTGAAAAAATATGACACAAAACCCTTTAAGAGGAATGAGAACAATGAATGGAAAGAAAACACATCAGGAATTATATGTAATAATATAAAATATTACATGTCAAATAGTGGCCAATCAAATGGCGGGATTTTTAATGATAAAACAATTTATCATAAATTTATCAACCAAATTATTCTTTAATACAGAATAAGTTAAGCTGAGGTAAGTCAAAGTTGCTTGGATAAGATTTTTTTATCACAGACTTAGACAAATATTCAATATTCTACATAAATATACAATTAAACAAGTATAAAAATCCTTGAGAAAGTAGGATCAAAATTCTTAATAAAAATATCAATGCTTGTATAAATATAAATTTATTTGAACATGAACTGGAGTTAAATATTTTATACATTAATTTAGAAGTACAAAAGAAAGTTAAATATATCAATGACACAGTACTTAAGTACATGGGTATAATAATGTATTCAATATTTGAAAAAAAAGGAATTGTAATGTTAGCACAGTGACAACATAAAGATGTTCTGTGATTTTTCTGGTCTTTACTAAATCTAAATGTTACATAAGTGAAAAGTACAAATCAATCACAAATACTTCATTTAAAGATCATATTCGTTGCTTTAGGAGAGCTTGAAAATATTAAATATACTCAATTTCACATACGTACACAAAATTTTCTTTTCAAAAATAAAAATTGGCCGCATAAATTGAAATAAAAAACTGAAAAATATCACACCTGCAGAAAATATCAATGCGGTTACTTCCCTTAGTTTGTGACATCATAGTTAACATTGATCATTGAACTACTAGCTATATATGTAATATAGCCTATCGTTAACACAACTGTCAACAATGTTGCGAGTGTATCTTTTCAAACACTTAATATAACTTCTGAGGTTATACACATGCATTTTGATAATGTTTTTAATACATTCAAAAATTACACCCACAGTTCATAAAATGTTACAGTCTAACACAGTCAACTTGAGAATTTATGAGAGACTTATGAGATTGAAGCAGGATAATAATTCAAGAAAATTATACATCAACACTTTAATAAACAAATGTTTACAGTAGTATTCATTTACTAAAGTGGTACCATGATGTGTTAGTTTGGGCATTGATTGCTTAATAAAATACTACATTGTACTTTTGTATTAAAAATAATACGGAGTTAATATTTTCTATTCAAAAAATAAACCAATGCATTATTTTCAGCAACATATACAAGTACCTAGGAAAACTATTTAGTAAATGCTGGATACAAATGTTGCCATTCACAATGGTTCATACCAACATTCAGTGCATTTAGTGATGAAATATGCTACTTTAACACATGATTATATTTCTCAATTTTGGCAAATGTTGCTTCATACCATTCAAAGTATTCAGTGTTACATTGCAGAAACCAACATCCAACTCTTCTAGATTAATTAACTTGTCAGATATATCATTTAGCGATGAGTCAGAAATCTTTGTAGCAGAGGCATAAAGGTGTGTAATATTTTGTGCTATTTTGCTGTAGCAGAGCGTCCTCACACCAATATCTGTGATTTGGGGTCCTGATATAGAGAGAACATGAAGACTGGACAGACTGTTACAAATATTTTCAATTCCTGCGTCAGTAATATGAGAATGGCAAACATTGAGGCTAACAAGATTAACCATGTTCCTACAAATATGATGTAGTCCTAAATCTGACACTTTAGTACCGTCCAGATTAAGAACTTTTATCTTAGGAAGATTTTCAGCCAAAGTTCTCACACCAACATCAGTAACTCTGAACAATTGCTCTAGATTTAACTCTTCAATACTGGTAAATCTGACTACATCACCTATTTCCGAATCACCAATTCTAGACGTACGTCCAAGGTCTAATGAACGTAAATCTGGCAGGACCACAGTGTGTAGCCATCCTAAAGGCCAACTGCAGTATCTCAATTTCAAGTGAATGAGGGATGCGGGAAGTTTATCTGCTGACATCTTCTCCAGGAAGAATTTATTTAAGTGAAGTTCTTCTATGAAAGGACAAGATGTGCGAATCTCTTCCAATAGAGCGTCTGACAGAAGTTGTTTCTTCTGTTTCTCGTTGCTACCTGAAGAAAGTGAGAATATAATCAATAATTTAAAACCACCTCTGGGACAAAAAATGGTCTTTTTATTAAGGCTATCTCATTAACAAGTCAAAATATAGAGGAAATATTGATAACCGGTCTGAAAATAAGAGGTTATTATAATGTGGTTTTAATATTGAGGTGGCCACTAAGTGAGTTTTCATAGTATTACACTTTGAACAATGTTATCTGTTGCAAATAATAATCTGTTTTCAGGCTACAAGATAATTATGTTGAGTTCAAATCTTAAAACAAGACATTAGGTTTACATTACTGAAATGAGGTACAAATTCTCAAATAATTTTTCAAATAAAAATTGACCATAGTTCATTGTTATTTAATCTGAGGTAATTTTCAATATCTCATAGTCCTCCAGTGTTATCATTTCAACACAAGTATTTCTTATTCATGATTTTTAAAGTAAGATCAATTTTAAAGACTACCGTATATTCCCTTATAAACACCCCTCCCTTAATAAATCCCCCTTTTTGGACGAGAGAAAACAAAAATGACTTACCATGACAGGCTATTTTAATCTGAGATGAACAGTAGAAATTAGTAGAAAACACATTTTAAATCCAAGGAATGACACAAACACATTTTCAAAAATGTAATGCCCCTGGGGCATTTATTAGGGAATATACGGTATTCTACGTAACTATCTTATTGCATTCAGCTTTATCTGAGTCAACTTAAAACATGAATGTTTGTGGCACTGGACTATGTTATATACATTATTATTATATTCTGTACATGAAAAAAATCTGAATTTAATACCCAATGCTTAAGGTGGTGTGACTAGCTTAATCCATAATTTAAACTCTTATTAGACATCTAAAATGAGAGTGGTTTCACTAAATGAACTGTAAACAATTAACAACTTTGATTGGCTATCAAAACTAAATGGGTTGCATTAATTAAACTAATAATCTTTGATAATGATTATATGTGAAGATAATGATCTGACACTTTTATTGTTAATACCTCCCTTGGAAAAAAGGGGTTACTTATCAATAAAAATTGCTGCCTTTTTTGAAGATAAATTTCAAAGCTTTTTCTGGTATTTTGTCGTGGAAATGCTTATCTCGGGAACAGTGTCTCAGAATTTTGATATTTGTTTTCGTTTTTAATGTATGGCACATTACGTAATAGTCAGCGGGGTTCAGGCCATGGAATTTCTTTTAAGTCAAATATCAAATGAATAAAGGATGTTATCAAAAATCTGAGGCACAGTTCCATACATGATACCATGCTTGTGATTTTAAGGCTAATTGTAGTAATATATCCTTATATACAGATTAGTTATAATCATTCGAAAATATGTAAATTACGTGCAATATTGGTTTATAGATGACCGATCGGGAATAATATTTGTTTCAAATCACTTGCAATCGACTCTGTACAATGAATTTATTAATATACACAATTATGGTTAACTTTTTGAAACTATCAAATGGTGAAACTTGATATCATCAAATAGCCACATACACCACTTTAAATGGTTTTCTGATTGTTAAGACTTACAATTGCTGCTGTAGTAGCCAATCATTTTCAAGCTGCGTAGAACATCTGACAATCTGGTACGATAAAACTTCCAAACCTTTCTCAAATTCAATGTTTCACATTTTGTCATATCTATATGTTTCCACAGAGTTTTGTCACAAGCTATTCTTCTCCATGCTTTGCACACTCTATCAATAGAAATCACTCATGGTATACATATACTTGACTGAACGAAAATAAAACTTCCCATAACTTTGATTGAATACAGGTTACGTGATAGTGTTATATATACATTTAAAGATGGTTCTATTTGACCCTTAAAACAGCATTTTGACTCTTAAAATTAGTAAAATATAGTTTTAGACTCTTGAGAATTAGTACCAAAGGGTTAAATTTACAATAAAATAAGAAAGAAATTTTGTTGACTCTTCATTATCATCAGTCAGAGGTCATTTTTGACCCTCAACTTTTGACATCTAGTGAAAACCCTGACCACTCCTGTTATGTCACATGAAAAGAAAATGAAGTCTGAGGTAGATTATTAATTTATGTTCCTGAAAAACCTTAGCATACAAATAAGCTACCAATGACCCATATTAATGATAAGGCTCGAAGTAGGGAATATCAGAAGAAACAGTAAAATATAACCATAATCATATTGCACTCTTAAAGTGGTGTTTGGGAATGCCGGAATCTACTTTCTACTGGAATCGGCCCAATTTGGGTAGAAAGTAGATTCCGGCATTCACAAATACCATGGCTCATTCAGTTTAACCTTGATCTTTTGCAGTCTTTGTACTTAGACTGTTTGTGACTGCGAGACATCTTTTGATTTGGCCCCATCCCACTCAGAGGATGGCCCTCCCGAATTCATTTATGAAATCAGCCAACCGGAAAGCTGAATAAGTAAGGCTAATTTGTACTAATAGTACTATTCACACTCATCATTGTACACAGCAATAAATGAACACATTTGGTCACACATGTAAAAAAGAAATATGTCTGACATGCAGCATATCAAGCAGTTCTTTGTTTTTCAAGCAATGCTCTTTATTCCGTTGACATGCTCATGCACATGGTTTTGTTGATATTCGAATATTGCAGAAGAGGCGGACACCAGAAGTGTTGGTGCAATACATAAACAGTTAACATCTTACAGAGTCGTGTTTACAAAATCCAAAATGGCTATTGCTCACCTGCTATATTTGCAAAGTTCTTTAACAGTCAAATAGCTGAAAATATTGAGAACAATGACGTCGGGAAGAAGTAGAATATTCATGTTACATTCTACGATTTTTACATCGATTTGTTTGATTTGTTTATTCTTAATCGGTTAACGTGAGAAGAATTTATTTGTGAATTTTGCAATCGATCAGGAGTTCAGTCCCTTGGAGTAGCGCTATGTCAACTGGTTCCCACCGACTGCACTGAGAATGGTATCTGGGAACAGGATTTTTATTGTTCGAAACTAACAATATTGTAAGCGGTTTTCTACAATCGTTCGGGAAATTTTTACTACATACCGAAGAGCTTCTGTAACCTTCCGACTGAGAAGATAGTGCGAAAATATTTTCATTATTACGCTTCAATGGCAATTTGCACTCAAGTCAAAATTAGACGGCTTTGCAAAATTGTAATTGAGTAATCGTAATCGAGTAACACAACCGTAAAAATATGCAAAACATCAAAATCGACAGAATGGCGCATCAATATTGCTGAACTACTCCTGGTTATCCCAATCTACGTTGTTCAAGTCTTCCATTGGATATTTTCTTAGTTTTATGTCGGATAGATTAAGCATAACAATTTCTATGTTACAGATTTTCTGCACTAATACCTTAATAATTATGGAAAACGACAATGCCATTGCATGTCAGTTAATATGACAATAGCTGCCATTGATATTTGTAAGAAGTTAAAGAACTGAGCCGTACAATTTATCATACAATATTTGTCCTGTAATGTTGTATCTTACACCTGAATTTTAAAATTGGAAAGATATTTATATTTTGCATATCATCAGAACTTACAACATCTCGTACGATATCCTCTGAGATGTAGACTGATGGATTAATTAATAATGTTTTCAGACTTTCGTGATAAATTTCAATTTCAGAGATAGTAGATACGCATACCAAGATTATTTGAAACAATCATATTTACTTATTTGATGTTATTATGCATTAGAATCTTAATAAATAGTTTCTGTCTCAGGACAATCCACTTCCAATCCAAATTGAGCTAGATACTGTGATTGCTGTTTCAATTCAGGACAATCTGAGCGAATCGGACCCAGATAATGAGAGTGACAAATTTCATATGCACTGATGTATTAGCTTCAAAATGCTCTCATGATTTTGTTAGTTTTTATGAACAGTACGCTTAAATAAAAAAGATACATTTGCATTTTGTGTTGCTCTTGATATGGGCATAAGCATTTGTTAAGTGTTTCAGTTTAATATAGATCACCATGGTATTTCTCCTATTCTTAGGGTCTCAAATGGCTTTAGTGTCTCCAGTCGAAGATGGAGGGATATAAATTTGGCGTCTGTCCATCACAAGTACTTTAGAGATTGAGTTTATACTTTACGCAATGGTTAAACTTCGGTGATCAAGAACCATAACTCTACCTTGCCTCATTTTTAATTATCTCCGTATTAACGGTATTTATGCTGAAATTGTGTTTGTCTAGTGCATATCTCAAAAACTATTGAAGGCATTGATATGGTTCCTCACATATGTGTAGGACGTGCAGTGACAAAGAACAATAACTCTTATTTTGTCCCATTTTCTACCCTTTTCTATTGAAATTATACTTGTCTGGAGCATGAGATCCATGAAGTATTGAAAGTATTGAGATGGAACTTAATACATTGATTTCGGTAAATGAGAGGAACAGTACAGACCAAGAATCGCAACTATTACAATCCCAATTTTAAGTTATCTCCCCTTTTGTATTTGTATTATTATTGTCTAGAGCATACCTCATAAGCTATTGAAGCTTCACACATGAATATAGGCTATTGATAGGTGCAGTAACCAAGAGCCGTAATTCTTCCTTGTCCCTTTATTAATTACCTCCCTTCTCCTAGTGAGTTATTGAAAGGTTGGGTTGGTACTTAATACATCGACAGAGACCAGAGGAAGTGCAATGACCAAGAACAATAATCTATCTATCTTAGTCGATTTTTGGTTAACTTTCCTTATTTTTACATGCATACCACAAAAACTATTGAAGGAATTGGCTTGATTTTCACACTTACGCTTCTGACCGTGCTCTTGATGTTTTAATTAAAATTTTGTGTTCACATCTTTGAGACTTGCGTAAATAATAAAAAGATATATTGTCTCAAAACAAGCTGAATTGATTTGAAATAAGTATTGATTCATTTAAAGACAATATATTTGACTGCAATATATTTGATAATCGCTGGCGCATTAATTTAGCAACTGTTAATTACGTGATCGTAATACCGCGAAAATGTTTTCAAGAAGACCCCACTGCCCTCATCCTACAAGGAAATACAACTCCTGCTTACTTTGTACTTCCGAACAACATGAGTGCATTCAGAGCTTTGATCATCGCAATAAAACGCTATTTCTGCGTGTTAGGTTGGATTTTTTGTTGCATAATATGCAAATATAATATTTAATCTTTGTAAATAACTTTAAACTATTTTTAACAGGTTTTTACGTATTAAGCCAGTTACGACACATTAACCATCAGTTAATACGACCATCCCATTTAACATCTCCCGTTTCTTGGTTCTTTTAAACGAAGATAATGATTGAAGAAAAAAGTGGCCCTTATCTAATTTGAGTGTTCTATTATATCGCTTGACAAAGAATATACATGTATACTTTTTCATACCACACAGTATACCGAGATGGTTGAAACTGATATGCTGCAATGCATTGCTCATATAATTAAACTATGCATATATATATATATGGTTCGCATTCTCTTTTCTCCGTATATGTAAAGCTATATTTTTTGTAGTCAGTTGAGTTATATTATCTCAAAGTTGGAGCTGATCGGAGAACAATGAACGTTTTTAAACCTAATATGACATTTCGCTAATTGAACTAAAGACTATTTTAGAATTACAATCGTGTGAAGAACCGTAACCATACGTTTAAAGTATCATGATAATCCTAACAGATATTTGACTGTCAGTTAAGTAATATTAGGTGAGTAGGGCAAGCAATACGCATCACATACGACTACGGCTTCAAAATCAAAATATTTGTATAAGGATGCTCATAGGTTTAAGTTGAAAATCGAACGCGAGTACTCGCCACCTCTAAAATTATTGAATAAAATGATGTTAGCTTGGTAAAAAATCATTTAGAAGGCGTAATTGGCGTTGCAACAAACGCATTTCGTCTTCAATTGTGTACGGAAACCCTACCCATCAGAAAAATGTAGATCTAAATGCGTCGTATTTTTGATTACACAGTTAAGATCATTATGCGTGAAAAATGTATTTATATTTCAGCTATTCAAATTTACTCAATCGTGTAAAAATGGTGTGTGAATTTGTGACATTAACTGCCATTATTGCTATAAATAGATACACATTTTATTTCTTCGATCTCTACTTATGTATACTGCTTAAATTTATTCAAGCAAAACGTGAATATTGTAATAAAAGTCAGACACACACACACACATACACTTTAAACAATTCAAATTATATAATGTCTGGTTTTCTCAAATTCTGGTTATCTCAGACTGAATTCAAAAGTCACTAGGAATTTGAAATGACGAGAATCAACGAATAAATAGAATATAAATCTTTGGTTCAACTATAACTATAATTATAATCATAATAAGGCCAGTTTGAACGTTGTATATCAGTCAAGTTATAAAAATGAACCGCTGCTCTATCTATAATCATCAAATTTTCTTATGTTAGTATGTAAAGTCGTGTAAGTGCATTTCGGATGCAATTGGAGTGCAACGCTTCAGCGTAAGACCAATTAAACTTTAAAAGGGGAAAATGAAATATATATATGTGAGGGTCGAACACAAAAACATGGTAGATATAGATTTCTATTTGAATGCTACGTAACTATTTTATCAAGTGATATCGTTCGTTATTCCCCACATACATTTCGGATATTCCAATCCCGAGTGTTCTTTATATGAGAGGGAAGCGTTGTAAGCGAGGGATAACGAACGACCACTCTGGCCAAGCTCTGAACTGGTACTCTTTAACTCGGCCTGTTTCTGTACACAGCATCATGGAACGAGAACCAGCTCACCGTTTGCGTTGCCATGTGAAAAATTAATAAACGAAAATATTTTTGTCAATATTACGCCTTTTTATGCAATTATGGATGCACATATGCATATCAATATCTGAAACTTATTTAAAATTTATAGCCATTACTTCAATATGAAAATCGGAATAAAATGCAAAACAAAATTGTTTTATCTTTTTTCGTTTATATCAGATAGTTCGTTGTTAAGCGCAAACTTCCGCTGTCAGTGTAATCAATCATGGCGGCCGTAACTGGGGCTCCCGATTACTTCGAAAGAAAAGGGTCCCTTTTCTTACGTTCTGATCACATGAACTATGGTAGAGCCACTCTTAATTCCAATTGGTATGTTCTTTCTGAAAATATATTCTAGATAACTCATTTATGTTCTTAAATAGCTGACAGCGAAACGATCATTCTACATAATTTATCATGTTTTGAACTTGTATGTCTTGTTTACGTTGTGACATTAACTGCATTTATTGTTTTAACGAGGTATCTTTAGAAAGTCGTGGTCATTATTGAATTTCAAGAAAATAATTGATGTCTTTTGATTTATCTGTCTTTGGGATAGTGCAATGTACTGGAAAGCTGTCTTATCAACTTGATTATATTTTCCAAGGAAGTTATTATAAATCAAACGTTCCTCTGGTGACATATGGTCGAGTAACAGGTTTTCATGGTATAATGGGTATTTGTGGTATTTTATGTATGCCTTGTTCCCGTTTGTGCATGCAAATTTTTCCAGAAAATTTGTCAACATATCGTCTGATAGTTTTGTTAGCTTGCCGATTTTTGCCATCAATATGCCATGAACAGGTTATTATAAACTACTTTTGTTATTTTTGTGACAACATAATTCATACACTTTAAATTGTTTAATGTATTCTTATTCTTAGGCAATGCTTTTAAATGTGTACTGAATATTCAGTAGATAGGTGGAGCTATCAACTGGTTCCTTGTCTAGGGGACTGTTTCAAACATATCAAGATAAGCACATGATAAAGCCAAAAAATCATTGAATGAGAGCAGTAAATTTGGTGTAATTTGAGGTGGCCCATGAAAACACCAGTCCAAACTTAACATCTACACCATTGACCTATTTAACCATAAACACACAAATGAATGTATTGGAGGGAATTTTGTTTAAAAAACAGATGAGATTTTTATAATAATGAAGTTTTATGATGATCATTCGCAAAATATCCTGAAATAACGAAAACTTTGTATAAAATATGGCAATGTTTTGTTAATACCACAAAAACTTGTTACACCACCATACTTGGTTACTGGATTGTGCAAAGACCTATACTACACATGGGTCTTTGGATTTTGTCTTAATAAATGGTTTTTCATGTATCTGTTGATACTGCACACTCTCTTTTTTTTCATTATGGCAGTGTACCAGGGTTGTATAAATACCATATGTGCAGGGAGTTTGACCTTTAAAAAATTCTTGAAATTAATAAAATAAGGCTTTTGACTCTGGAGAATTTGTACCAAAGGGTCAAATTTACAATAAAATTAGAAGGAAATTTTATTGACTCCTCAGATCATTTTTGATCCACAACTTTTGATGTTTATTGGAAAGCCTGTATGTTTTTATAGTAGTTTGTATGCTCATCAGCCCCATTAGCTCAGTTGGTAGAGCAGCTGACTTGCAAGCAGAAGGTCGCATGTTTGAGTCTCGCATCAGGCAATTTATTTTCCGCCTCTTAATTATTACATTGGTGCTAACCTTTGTGGCTAACCTTGGAATCCTAGAGCTGGGATGAAGCAATGTCTCAGTTAGCTTAAAGAACCTGCGTTTTTTGCTTAATTAATTAAAGGAAGGAGGAGTGTAACGGGGCTGTTTATTTATTTTTTTAGGCATCAAGCACGTGAGGCAGAGCCAAAAGATTATGATCTTAATCAGAATGATGAGCGAGACTTAGGCAAAGCAACTTACAGAAGAATTGGAAATGTTACCGATGGTGTAAGTTTGATATTGCAAGACATCCACTTCATATAGAATGTTTGTCTTTATGTTTTTTTCTACAATAAAGTTGAATTGTGTAAAGAGATGATGGAGATTATTGAAACATCATTTTTAACATACAGAGTCTGTAAAATAACTTGGAACTACCGGTACCATAGATTAATGTTTAAGTTTTGAGTCTTTGGTCAAATTGATCATTGATAAAGACATTCAAGACTTAAATTTATATATAGACATTGAAAGTTTTGATCCTTTTATTAAAAAACTTCTAACCATGCACCGCTGTAGCTGCACAGAGGCACACTGGGGCACATGCCGTGGTTAAAATTTGGGCTTGTGATGGGAAAAATGGCAGGCTTTTGTAAAAGAAAATTTTCTGGGGGAGCATGTCCCCGGACCCCCCTAGATTGCCACAGTTCAAATATGGGCCAGGCTACAACACTGCCATGTCTTTAATACAATTTCACTTTGACTGTTCTGTTTGATTTTTTTATCAACAAGAACCTAAAAACCTTAAATTCATTGTGATATCAAATTTTAGTGAGATAACAATGTATTTTCTGTGATATTTTCTGTGCATCTGCTGCTTTGTCAAACTAGTCAGAAAAGGAGAAATACTGAATTTGGCATGGTATTAATATTAGTCAACTAAGTTGTTGTAATTTTTATCGTTTATATGAAATGATTATCAGAAACTCTTTCATATTTTAGCAATTACCGAAAACAACTTATCAGGAATTTGCTGATCAAACCAAATTGAAGGCTGATTTTACTGAAAGAGAAGTCAGAAAACCAATGGTTAACCTTGAAACCTTGGATCATGTTGATATGGACAGGTATTTTTTGTTTGTTTGTTTGTTTGTTTTAACCGCAATTCATTTCATGTTTTATTTTTTGTCTATTGTGTGAAAAATTCAACCAATTAGTTTAGGATGCAATAACATGTAAGAATTTTACATAGCGCGAAATGCCAAAATCTCTTGAATGCTGAATTGAGTGGCTTGGAAGGCTTGGTAAACTATCTCGTATAAACTTATTGTGTGGCCTCTACATATTTTGATCACTATAGCAACAGGGGAGAAAATTCACACTTCTCATCACTTAAGATCTGGAGAGGTCAAGAAGATAAAGAAAAGACAATTTTTCTCATATAACATTCCTGGAATTCCATTTCAACATTTTTCTACATATTGTGTTATCTTTTAATCTTTTGTTTATTACAACATGGATGATTTTGGTTGTATTATTTTAGAGAGATTGGTGCCCCAAAACATGGTTATGGATCTGTGTTACCCCGCCACAATCCAGATTATAACAAACATTACCTTGACAGTACTCACAGAGCTGATTTCAAGCCTCCGAACCCAAACTATGTTCCTGTGCCTGTAAGTTATTAATATAATCTGAAATAATTTTTTTTTTCATGATGAAAAGGTTTTTAAATTATTGCCGTGTTATTATTGCTAGCCAGAATGTTTATACTATAGATAAATACAAAAATAGTGTAATTTTTCAATGATATTCTTTGATATTTTTTTCTCATAAATAAAGTAAGAACTAATCTTTGTTGTAATATATTATTTCATGGATTTTAATGCATTTGCATATTGATGCTGTAGATATTTTAGTATTTCTTTATTTTTTTTTCAGGAATGTCCTCCAGATTTTGAAGACAAATCTGCTGCTTACAGAAAATGCCATTCTCAATTCACTGATACAGCTGACTACCGTCGACCTGGTAGAAACACATGGCAGGATGAATCTGGCATCTACACTAATTCTCACTACAAGCGGGAAGTTTTCAAGCCAACTGAAACCATTCCTCCACAACTTAGCTGAGAAAATCTTGTCATTTTTTTTGATTATTTAAAAAATTAGAACACATGTTTTTCATTTCACTTTTACCAAATACAAACATTTTGAAACTTTCTAAAATAATAAATCTAAGATGATATAAAATATGAATGTTATGAAAATGCATGTTTTGTGTTTGTTTTCATTTGTACGAGCATACTGGAGGAATTAATAGGTGCAATTCATTTGAAACATGTAAGTTGCAGATGTTATAGTTATTTGCTGAAACCTTTGAAGTCTGATGTAAAGATTTTTTATTTGAAACATTACTTTAACTTGTTTTCTGTGTCTTTATGTAAGTGATAGCAAGCTGTCAGTGACTTATATTTCTTACCTCAGACATTTGTTTACAAGCTCACTGTGTTGTTACTACTATGTTTGATTCTAGTATTGTGATAAGTTTAATATCATGCAAAGTTGTGATTAATTAACTTGTTTATTTTGATAGAAGCTTACCATGAAGATCGTTGCAATTTTTTTTTTTTGATACAATTGTTTAGACACAGTTTCTTATTTTATGTATTTTAATTTATGGATACACCTTTTCTATGACTGTGAATATATTCTCACCCCTGCAAAATTATGTGATGTTGTAAACGTTGTTTATTGTGATAAAGACCATTCTGTGATATTTGTTACTTTTTCTAAGCAATGGATTGAATTTTCAGGTGATTGGTTAGATCTTCAGGGCAAAAGGTTGTGAACCTTATAATTTTGTAGCAATGTTTGTATCGTTAAACATATTACAATCTGCAGTATTTTGGCTTTGTATCTTCTATTGGATGAAATGTTTACCCTTAATATGCATTGTTTTGCACTAAACTCTTGCGGTATGGTATTTTAAGCTATGCATTACCCGTCACTGTTTATTGGTGTTGTGTAGTTTGAATTATTACAATACATGTATTTGGTTTGTAAAATATATATGTTGATATATTAATATCACTTGAAGGCAATGTAATATTTTTACACTGAAACATTTTACTGAATGTAGCTAAATATTGTAATAATGTCACCAGCATTGCAAAAAAACATACAGCATTAAGTCAGAAACGTGATTGTTTTTGCATGAATTATGTTCATGATTTTTTATTTGATGTTATACATTTTGTAAATATATTTCTTATATTAATAAGTATTGTTCTGTCATTATCATACCTGCAGTATTGACATATTATGTCACCATACTGAAATGAGTACACAGAGACAGTTATCTACATTTGCTAAATGCCTTTCACATGTAAAACCTGTAAATACATTACTAAATTCATACTCACGTACATAAATTTATGCCTCATTCTTATGTATACATTCAGTATAAATAATGATAAAACATAAATGAATACACAGTCCTTTTAAGATATAGGCCATAAACCCACAAACTGTCTAACCTCATAAATCTTAAATACAAACAGCTGTAATATGATAGATCACTCATAAAATACAGAGAAAAGATGTTTTACTCTTTTGAAATACACGTCACGCCATTTGTAAAAGCTTTCCATCATTTTCCACTCACAACAGAAGTAGAAACATAAGCTTTGTTTCTTGTTGCTCGTAAATTAACATATGAATTCATGTAGATGATTTCAGATGATACTTTCTGTGGACATAATTTAATTTCAACATTCCCAAATTTCCAATTTTACTATCTGTCTGTTCACCCATCTGTCTACCTCTTATCATTTGTGTACACTAAAATCATTGTTGAAACATACAGTATAACCTCATCTCACGGAAACGCTACAATTTTGGACCCCCTGGTATTGGGGACAGTTTTTGAAAGAACAGACACATTGTCTTCATTCTTCAATGGACAATTGATTCACAAATACAGACACCCTTTTATTCGAGTATAATGGACACTAATGGCAGTACCAAAGAGCATAATGACACTATAATTGACTCCCACTATTACCAACACATTTTTGATCAGATTATTATCCGAACACATTTCAATAGATAAGTCATAAAAGGTAACTTTATTAACCCCAGTTGGTGTAAATGGACCAAATGTGTCCTAATGTCATTTTGAACCTGTTATAGTAAAACATTAATATCGGGTGTTAATGACTTGTTAATTCATATAGGAAGGGGGGTGGCCTTGTTTCTACAAAATGACTTTGGTTGCGGTTGTCTTTCATTTAACATGTCCGAGCATTTAGTTGGTTAATCAATTTTAAGCAATAATTGTATCATTTGCAGTTAATCTTTCATTACAATTTTATCAGCTGTATCTACTGTGTCTAAGAAATCTAACAATTGTGAAAAAAGTAATAACCTGCACATACAACATGTACATGTATACATTTTACTTGGGATCTAGACAAATGACCCCCCCCCCCCCGAGGACATTTGCCCCACAATAAAAATTGGTCATGTGGACATAAATTTGCTCCCAAGTAGAAATAGCAGGTGGAGCATTTGCCCGCCCAGTGCTTATTTTCTAGAGGGCATTCCCCCCACATCCACAGCTGATTTAGAAACACACATTTGCTTGCCAGTACAACAATATTTCAGATTTATTTTGTGTAACAAATTATGCATCTGCAACAATATGTACTTGTATATTTGTAAGATATAAATGTATATAGTTTTGAAATAAAAAAACTGATAATTCTTTTTCTGCTTGAAGAATTGTATTATGAAAATCAATTGGAAATAGTAAACTGAATAATTTTTTTAATAAAAAAAAAACACCAAAAATATCAAAGATCTTCAATTTGATTGTGAATTATATAACTGGTAGTTAACATGGATTATAAGCATATTATGCTTAAGGAGGAAACAAAACAATACGATTTAATACAATTATTTTGTAATTAATGTGATTACACTATCTTCAATCATTTTATGTTCTTTTCATGAGAATGTTATATTTCATTAGGATGTCATATTTCATAAGGATGCATGAACATCATTTCTCAATTTGACAAAAGTGTATGAAAAACTATTTTCTTTAGTAATGATTACTTGTGACAAAAATTATCATTGTTAGAAATAAAATAGCAATAAAATGAAAGAAAAAATCTATCAATAACCCATGTTGTTGTTTTTTTGGGGGGGGATGTCCACATGTAAATTAACACTGGGGACAAATGTCCTTCCTACCATTTTTACTGAATGGCATGTGTTTCATTGAGGGCAAAATATTTGATGTTCTTGGGGTCAAATATCTTACAATTCTTCTAATCTCGGGCTGAACTCTCTTATCAAGGACACCCTACTTTTCAGGAAACTTCACTAGAACTGTAATTGCCCATATAAGAGGAGTTTAAAATGTACAGGGTATCAGGAAAAAAGGTAACACTTTTGAATATTAATGTCCCTTTGATTTCAGATGAACGCGTAATATCTCGTGAATACGTATATCAAAGATGTAAGTCTGTTGTGACAGAATACCTTATAAGTATTTATAAAATTTGCACTTCAATACAAATTTGAAAATATATGTTCCCTTTTTCCATCCTTGACGTTGTTTTAGTAATTTATAATATTTTCGAGCTGACGGCCTTTCGTCCTCTTCCCGTGCCGCGCATGCACGATGAAATTTTCTGTCACTTTAGTCCACATATCATTGTTTGACGTTTTTCGACAGCATTTCTTTGTTCTGTGGATTAGGACTACAGACATTTGGACTTCAAACATCGTTATTGTCATTTATTTCTATTATAGAAACCTATTAAAACTATAAAGGTCCCCAAAATCCACCCGCCCCATTTCGCGATTATAATCATTGACATGATGGGCGTAAACCTTTAGAATAATGCTGAACACGAATGCCCCGTACTGAACGCACATAAAACATCTTTTGTGGGTATTGTGTGATAAAATTCATAATCATTGAATGCTAATATACAGAAGACTTTATGGGTATTTGGTGATAACATAGTATAAGTATTATGCTGAATACTAGTATAGATATATCTCAACACACACAAGCTAATATATGCACTTTATTTATACATAAGCTTTCATCAGATCATATTCAACATTCTCGAATGACATTATGCTTCAGATTGAGTTTTCTTTATTAAACTTGATAATGATCGTATATTTTAACAAATGTCAAACTTCATTGAATGATAATGGGATAGGACATTATTTACGTACACGATTTCGCTAAATATTTAACAAATCATGAGTGTAGTTCTGTGTCGAGGTTTTCTACCCGACTCAGTTTTTCAACACAGTGTAGTTCTGAACTAATGTCGTCATGGTAATTGGATATTATTATATTCATACCTATAAAAATACGTGTCTATAAAATTGCACTTCGTTTTTGAACGGTGGTTTGAGAAAAATCCCCCTTTCGTGTTTTATGTGCTATTCGAGGATAGAATTAACCAATTCACAAAACATTAATGATTTTTTTGTCCAGATTTGTGTAGGAAAGGCTTCACTGTGACAGACGGATATTCTGTACGGGACAAGGTAATTATATTCTTGTAAATTAAATTGTATGATTATAAAATTATATTTGGTTAGTTAATTTTGTTCTGATTGTTGGCGCTTTTCGGCTAGAGCAGTAACGTAGCTTCAGAGATTACAATATAGTCTTTTGGTGCTCCAAAATCTTGGCAACTCTCCGATAACCTCATCGTAAAACTGATATTAATTAATTAATTAATCAGTCAATTAATTACAAGAACTTGAAAATTCGCATTGTATTTGAATTTCTTTGGAATAGAAAGAATAGTAAACATTTAAGATATTTTTCGGGTACTTGCACAACCTCGCGTGTTAAATAAAAAAAAGAGTTAAATAAAACATTATGAACTTAATTGTAAAAGTCTAATAAGTTCCTTATAGAGCTAGGACGGAGCGTAAAAGTATGATATACATGTAGAACATACTTGTGTCAGGATTTCACAAGAACGTGGATTCATTTATTGAATAGCTTGCTAGAAACCAGAAGGATTGAATTTTCGGGACACAATGAGTAAATTCAGATATTAACCCTGAGATCTACGTCGAGATAGGTTGCCTACAAACATTTGAAAATAAGTTTTCAGCTCCAGTCTACGAATTCAGCCTCGTGGGCTGCATGACTTTCCCATTCATAAACTGTAGAAAATTATTGTTTTACTTTACAATAGATTGTGTTAAATGAATTAATGTTTGATTGTACATATGATCAGCCTACAAAACATATGCGTGATATAGCCTACTACGATGAATGCTAATTGTTCGATATTCTCCCATGGTAGTATAGAATATTATTCCTCTTGAAAGAGACGCTTGATAAATATTTAATAAAAAAATCTAGAAACATCTCTCATTCCTTAATAATTCTATCAGGCAGTAAAATCAAGCATTTTAGTGTTGTTTATATTTGATTAATGAATTAATCACGTGAATCTGCATATAACATAATAAAATCTATAGCGTTTTTACAAATTTAAATAATGTAATTGCTAAGTTTGAATGTATTTTTACGGATGGTTAGCTGTTGTGATCGCCCAGTGTCTGTGTCATGTGTCATCAATTGTTTCAAAATGACTTCTCTGAGACCCCCTCAGTTGATTTCAATCAAACCTCACAAGACTAATCAATTGACACTTCTCTTCAAGAGGCAGTGTCTTCAAATTATGCCCATGGGATCATAATTGGCCCCATCCTGAGGTAACTTTGTTTATTTAATGAAAAAATATTCTTGGCCAACTGTGTGGGCTTTAGCTTAGGTATTCATGGTACAACATTGTCTTGTTGTCCTCTTCCAAGATTGTTTAAATTGTGTTCGTTGGGTTAAAATGGTTCCGCCCTTGGAGTCATTTGTTTACCTATTAAATTTGGTTACTCCATGATGGCATTCTGGTTAGCCATGTGGGACCATCATTTCCCCAATTGTACAGTAGTGGTACGAACAAAAGCAATACTTAATATTTCATTTATGAAACACGCTTGACCCACGACAGTATCATCATCTTCAGTTTTTCTTAAATTTCCCTTTGAATAATTCATACATCCGATAAGACATATTTTTAGCAATTCTATTGTAAAATATTTGACATTTTGAATGCATGAATACCTTTGACTTATTTAAAATAAAATGAACATAAATTCATGAACGTCAACGCTTCAGTGCGTCAATGGACCAGTGTGTGAACTCAATTGGGTTCGTTTTGCGAACAGGGTTTAGAAAAAATGTTCACCCAGTAATTGGGTTATTATAAAGACACAAAACATTTGTGCTGAAATGTGGTATTGATATTTGGTCATGCGTTCCTGATGTGTGACTTTAATAACGTACTGATATCGTATCTGCACCCATTTTAATGTGTGTGAACATGTGCACACCGACAAAACATCAAATAGAAACAATACAAGAAGTGGAAAGCAAATCTTCTAATACTACACCTTGGTACAGTGGCTATAAATGCTAAACTGGACGTCCCTTAAAGGTTAAAGTACTCAATTAATGAAGATTAAAATGTTTAACAAACACCTATCACAGGGGATTTTAGTTTAATACACGAAGGTATCAGCTTTTCCATACAGTCAAGTGTTGAGAGAGGTCTCCGTGGACAGAGTTTCTCAGTGAAATGTTAATATTTATAGAAAATGAGTTATCACTGAAAAACACGAGTAAAGTGTTTGTTGAGACTTTCGAACATCATTTCCAAAACGCTCAATATGTAATATCGTTCAGGCGTGTCAGATTGTTAACAAAGTGTGTGCAGTAAAATGTACTGAAAAATTAATCCTTGATACATGTAGTTAGGGGTGATCCCCTTAGCTTTGAACGAAACAATGCTTGCGATGGAAACTTCGAGAAACTTTAGGCTAATCTTTTCAATGAATACACTATACCCAGTACCCATATAATTTACCAAATTATGTATTTAACCGATGGTACTAACTAACTCACTGTGGAAACATAAATTATTGAAACTAGATAATCATATATTCAGTTTATTTATTGGATATGTATGTATCAGACAGTGTGATGTAGGAATTACCAAGAACAAAAAGAAAACCTACATAATAGTAAAAAAAGCTGAGGAATAAAATTACATGAAGCTTTACCCAACGTAAGCAATTATTGTTGCAAATGTAAATGCGCTATTAAGTTGATAGTAAGAGCTATATTTCTTTAATTACTTACAACTGTCGCGTGAACTCAGAACTTGTACTAACTACGAAAGTATATTTGCGTTGCATATTCTGGTACATGTATATGTATTTATTTTTTTCATTATATTTTGTGGGTCATTTCATTATAACAATTTGATATATTCTGCATCTGGTAAGGATATGGATAATTCCAAGACGATCCTACGCAAATTCG
Source organism: Lutraria rhynchaena (assembly GCA_008271625.1). Lineage (NCBI taxonomy): Eukaryota > Metazoa > Mollusca > Bivalvia > Venerida > Mactridae > Lutraria > Lutraria rhynchaena. Next base: position 1,968,336 of record VIBL01000042.1, read on the forward strand.
GAATTCCGATATGGACTAACCATTAAAAATTACATGTATATGCTTCGAACTGTTCAAGAAATTTAGGCCTGGGCGTTTCTGCTATATTCCAGCCAACAGTAGGCCTAACCGGAATTCCAGAATTCTGAGTTAATATTACCCTTATTCTCTGCAAGTAACTACCAACTTCACATGAGTCACTCGGATCAGTGGTGGAGGATAAATGACCCAAGGCATAATGCCTTTAACCGAAAGTTTCCGCACCTAAAGATCTAACTCACTGTCTTCTTAACAACACTTTATGTAAACATGTAGACGAGATGACAATAGTTTCTAAAGCAATAGTTGAAAGTATAGCTAGGCATCATTTAGTGTTAGGATTTGAATATTTATATCATACACATAATATTCAGAGCAAAAACCTTATTCTACATAATGAATGCGCCCATTCAATGTGCTTCGTTTTATTGTAAGTGAATGCATTCAAGCACGGCAATAAATACATGTAATAAAACATACAATTGCGCATCGTTCGTAAGGATACTTCAGTTGATCGCTGAGGACGTCATTAAAAATGTTAGTTTGCCGTAAAAGGCCCAAAAATTTTCATAAGCGCGTAGGTAAGTAAGCAGGAAACTCACACCATATCTTTAAAAAAAACGAAAACATTTTTGTCCTAATTGCTAAAATAAATGGGTCGCGTAATTGCAAACGAACATTTTTTAAGGATGGCCTGAATGTTCCTTTCATTTATTTCGAGTTAATTTGTCCAATCAATCAATGTATATGCATAAATATCAACTGTGAGTTTATCATGGTTGTACGAAATGAGCATGAACAACGAACTCCGTTCAGCCTAAAGTTAACTCATGCGTAGCACCATTTCGTTCCTTTTTCACTGAGGTTTAACGTCGTGCTTGCAGCTAGGGTCACTTAGAGCGTTGTACAGCACACAGGCATTAGTAACCGACCTGTGATGGTAAAAATGCAATAGGTTCTTTATAAAACATCATAATTTAACCCAAAATTACCTTAATGAAAAAAAACCACATTTTAACAGAATTAGTACATGTATATTTAACAGTTGAACGGGGTCGAATTATGGACAGTCATTGCCTATAGTTATCGTTCACCATTGGTCATCATAAATGACAATTTAAATGCTGACATTCCCACTCATCGCATCATTCCTGTTCCATAGCAACGAAACATCCCATTTTTTCCTGCATGATAATGATACAAATAACATTGTATTCTGGACAGAGTGAGACATCGTTCCAAAACAACAATGAACTTCGTCAAGCGCTCATTCAGGAATGTATCAATACTACACAGACAGAAATCAGCGCTAAAGTTAATTCTATGTACCAGCGATGCATTTCTGTGGTCAATTGAAGACGTGGTCATATCCATTATTAAGTGTAATCTTTGTTTTAACACCTACCGCACGTGGTCAAACTCCTCCCGTTTCCTATTACCCTTTGGCCATAACGTTTTTCACCAAATCTCATCATGGATTACTTGTTAAAAGCATAAGGATCACTCCCCCGATTGTATTTTATCCAACTTGTTCAAGCAAACTTAGCGGTAGTTTATTATAATGTTCAGTATATAACTGAAGATAATACTTGATATTGATGTAACTGTCACGAGACGCTTTTTGAAGAACCTGGGAAAAGCCTTTTGGATAGACCCTCCTTCAACATTCACAGAAAAGGACAAAGCTGATGTAAGACAAAAAGACATACGAAGGCAGAAAAGGGTTTCATATCTGGTCTCAATTCGTCCATCGCTTTGTCCATCTCAATGTAGTAACAAATCTAAAGGGAGTTGTGAACGCCGTATATCACGTCTACTTGTTGGCTGCTGGCGGGAGAGGGTACAATTAGACTCAGAACTACTACATACAAACATGGAATGTGACAATTGAAGGAGACAGAAATTACATTGGCGAATTGACTTCGAATAGTGTACTTACTTATGACGGACAGGTCCTATTGTTCTTGAACGTAATACTTTAACAGGAAAGTTCTACGTTGAAAATCAGTTGTATTTTCCCACTACCACATATTGCAACAACGGACTGATGTGAGGGGAATCAGTTTGCGCCACGAAAAACCTAGGTACTAGTGTATCTCTAACCGCATGGGTAACAAACTTGACAGAATCCACTCTATAGTCCGGATCTGTCACAATCATGGTTATTGTCACTTCCTAGACGCATTAGAAACGAGATGAGGACGTGAACAGAACGAGTAAAATTGTCCATGAACGAGTTACGGACTAGTTAGAACGGATTTCTACGTAGAAGGAACCTAGTCGGGTTCAAACTGACCGCAAACGGATTTACACTGGTTGGATTTGAACAGGTGCTCAAAGAAAAAGGCAATTTTACCCGATCTAAACTTGACATAGATGGACTGCAGACGGGATGAGAACGAGATCCACATAGGTTTATGAATTAACTATAATTGTAAGCCGTTTTACGATATTTGAGGACGGGGTCGGACGTTCTGAGAACTAGTTTGGTGAAACGGGTCCGTAAGAAAGAATCTTATCATGAACTAAGTAAATGCCCTTAAGAAATATTTTAGTAAAAAATGATTTCTTGTGAACATTGATCTACAACAAATAGCAGGATAAATCAATGTCAACATTATAAAAATATCAATATCAACAATCTAGTTCCCACTGTAATTTACCTTCCATATATAAGAATAAACAACTTTTGCCGACAGTATCTCTATTTCTGCTTTGTTGGTGCTCCGGCAAACAAATTGTGCTTTTAGAAATTTCTTGAAACATTTAAGGTAACTTTTTAGCTAACTGGAAAAAAATCGACGTTTAAGCGGAAAATAGGGCCAAGATCATTTATAGATAATAACTCCAGTGTAACCTCTGAATTTACCGGACTCTCTAAATGCCGGAACTCTCATGAAATCGTACGATTTATATAATCCTATGTAAAACACTCTCTGAATACCGTACACTCTAAATTCCGGAAGGCCGCGGCCGTGGTCCAGTGGTTAGTGCGCTGGACTTTTAACTCGGAGATCCTGGTTCAGGTCGCAGCAGGTCATACCCTTCTATGAAAATTTGACGAAATGTCGATTTTCCTCCATATGTGGAGAAGTTACCGGCTCGCTGTAGAAGTGTAAGTTAGTACTGGTTAGTATACAGTCCGGGAAAACTGGTCAGGTGAACCGGTCGCCGTATATAACTGAAAATTTGTTGAAAAACGGCGTTAAATCCCAGTGACAATGAGTCACATAAAAACAAAAACAAACAAATTCCGGAAACCGGACGGTCTTTCCATACCGCGGACTTCATGCTGTTCTGTATTTTTGGTCTGAATATCGGATGCCGTCATGTGCAAGGTAAGCGTAAAACTTTGTGTACTGACCTGAAGGGCCCACATTATTTACCGAAACAACATGATCTTGGCCCCACGATTAACAAACGTAAAACGTAAAAATCTACAATGCGTAAAAATCTATTTTTAAAAATATCCTATTACAGTTGTATTTACGAATTTGTACAATACCAACAAAAATAACCATGAAGAGGCATTTAATTATGTATAATTATAATTCTTGCAGGTAGATGAAACAATGATGGCAATTATTGCCAAACACAGGAAATATATCCTCTTATCATTTTGTTTTCTAATCGTCTTGAGCTTCATGATGGCAATACATGAGATAGGGTGCTCACCGTTAATGAAAGTAAGAGGTAGGTAAACTCTGGTGCGTTCTTTTAATGACAGAAACTTGTTCCGTTAATTGACTCCGAATTGACGAATTTGAATATTCAAAGGGTCGTTGGTTTAAGAATGTTGGTAACAAATACAAATCGGAATTCGTTTAGTTTACCTATATAAATCAAATAGCACACGCATTAAACTAAGCTGACTGATAAAGATATTGTACTTACAGCTGTGACTATGTTTATTAAGATATAAATGCACACATATGCTTTTCAAATTTTGTTGACTTATTCGTCGGGTTCGAGATCTTAAGTGCAATTTTTGATCCCTGATTTAATAACTACAATCCTGATTCGAATCACGGACAACGAATTTGGCGAGGAATCGCATGCAACTGACATTGGCTCAGACTATGGTCTATAGACATCCAACTTACGTAACATTCAAATTGTTTATGTTAAAGGTAAAGTGGCAGTTCAGAGCTATGAAGAAATTCGTCATAACATTGACAAGGTGATAAAGGTTAAATGTGGGGAGACCTCCACCGACAGAGTCACAAATTACTTTGGAGCTGTGAAATCTGATATGTACAATTGGACATATCGAACTAAATTAGCTTGTACCTGGAACAAAATTGAAAATAAGTTTTACCGAAAACCAAGGCGTAAATTGTCTATAAGATGTATAGATGATTCAGTTCTGGCCTGGTACACAGAAACAAGTAATTCTAGCAATATTGATAGCATGGATTTCGGTGACCCCTGCTTAGATAGGTACATACAAGAGTGTTGTGGGGGCGGACGACGGGTACCTAATGTTGTTCATTATGTTTGGTATTCACGCGGAGAACTCTCCTTCATACCATTTCTTAGTTTACTAAGTGTGATCAGGTTTGTTAATCCATGTGTTATAGTATTCCATGGACAAGCACCATACGGAAAATACTGGAATGCCTTCACTTACTTATGGCCAGAAGTTATAATTCTCAAGCGTGAACAGCCAAAAGTGATCTTCGGTCAAGAAATAAACTATCAGGAGCATTCCAGTGATATTATGCGTATCGAGGCGCTGATTCAATATGGAGGCATTTATATGGACACAGATACTGTTCTTGTTAAACCTGTTGACTCATTTAGACAGTATCCTTGTGTTATGTCAAGCCAGAGACGAGGTTTATTGGGGTCAGCATTTGTTATGTCAGAGAAAAATGGGACGTTTGTGAAACTGTGGCTAGATGGCTATAGATACAATTATTCTGCAGAAAGTTACATTTACAATGCGATGGCTTATCCATTTCAATTGGCAAGTAAACCCTCAAATAATCAAACAATTCATGTAGAATATGATTCTATATCTAGACCAAACGGCTTGGTAAGGGCAAGTATATTCCGGAATTCATATGCAACATACAACTGGTCGCATATTTATGGTATTCATTTGTTTAGTAGACTATACAAGAAACCCGTAAATGAAATAAAAATACGATCATTGAACACAACATTTGGGGCTATATCTAGACATATTTATTACGGAGACAAAGAACTGTGTTTGTAACCGTGTTGAGTATGCAACTATTTGATTTTAATGATATATTCTATTTTCTTATTCTACATCATGTATTGGAGACGAATTATAATTGAATAGATGACCAAGTGATATACATTTTTATTGTACAGCGTTATGATATCATTTTCCGTAACTAGATTAAAAATATGGCGTTGTAGATTATCGCGCGTGTCTTCATAATTATGCCGCCATATGTGACAATGACAAAACGCTTCGCTGTGAATTTATAATTAAAAGATATTGTAAAATCAGGAAGTTAGGATTGATAAATTTCCTAACATAAACATAGGATACGCTATATGTTCAAAACAATCTGTGAACCGACGACCCGGGTTCAAATCCCGGTCGCGGCAGGTCATGCCCTTCTATAGAAATTTGACATGGAGAACTTTGCCAGCTCCTTGTGGAAGGGTGAGTTAGTACTGGTTAGTATACAGTCCAGGAAAACTGGTTTGGTGAACCGGTGGCCGTATATAAATGAAAAATTGTTGATCGTTAAACATTGTTAAACCCAGTGAAAAAAGAAGGAATTGAATTTTATGATAGGTTTGACATTTTACTAGTAAGCGTCTAGTTATAATTAACACTCTTTCAACGTCAAGATTGTTTTAGTAATTGTCAAATTAATATGTTTGTAGAAATAAGTCTGACTTAGACACAATATGCTGTAACAAAAATGACTTACATTTCAAACGTATCCGTATATTAATAGCACAAATGCACACGTATTTTACTTAAGAACCAGACACACCGTTATTCGATTAACTGGTTAATCGTCCAAACTATTTTCCGGATAATCGGTGGGTGAAATCAGGTTTAGGGACCAATCGCAACACTGCTTATTTATGTATCCATGTATGGACATCTCTGCGTATGTTTACGCAAGGCGTACAAAACGTCTTATATTTTGTCTAGGTGGACAGAACATCCCTCGGTAATTTTTGGAGTGTCATATTCTTGTGTCCACCATCGCTTTTAGTACCATGATTGAAGAAAGCAGAGGAACAGTTGACCAAAGAATAGTATTATACGTATTACAGTATTAAGTAAGGCATATTGTTTGTACAATGAAACAATATTTCAACGCCAAATCAAATCGTAAAAGGCAGGCAAAACAATAAAAACAGGTTTTGGTGAATATATATACTCGTTAAATATGATTTTATCAGTTTAAGTTTTCATTTTTAAGCTATTAATCTAGAACTAGTGATTTTGTTTTTTATTTTCCCGTTACATGAATGTAACAATAACATAACATAATCTTTATTTGGCATAAAATTGCAAAGCATAGCTATAGCCAATCAATATAAATACATGTACATGTATATGTGAAAAAGGGTAAACGTGTAACAAGAATGTTTACAAAATACAGTGTACAATATAATTCTAATCAATTTACAGAGAGACGGTACAAAATTACAAAATAGTATACCTCTTAAAATCCATATTGATTAGTAGTCGTTATTGTTGTAATTAGTTTTTTAATTACTCCCTTGCTTGAAATGCAAAGTATAAATATTTCGATAAATTGACAATTTCTTCGTATATGTTAAGGTGTGAATGAAAAGGGTTAGAGGTGTTTTTACGCTCTGTAAGAAAATCTCAAAAAACGAATAACTATCCTAAAATGGACTAATCTTGGATATTTTTTTACATAAAACTGTGAGTTAAGAAAAGTTTCTTCATGTCTACTAATGAAGTTGTGACAAACAGCGTGTGGTTAACACTTCATGCAAATGTCCGTCTCTATTTATCGCATTATATACAATTATTCTTCAGTTCGACTATGCTGACCACGTAATGCATGATTAATATCAAAGTTGTCATAACCAACATAGAAACATAAAAACAAAGCATGAGATTTAAGCTAAGAGAACGGCCTCAAATTTCAAACCTCGGTCCCAATCTATTAACCATGGACTGTCGGAGATCCGGGTTCGAATCCCGGTCGCGGCAAGTCATACCCTTCCATGAAAATTTGACAAAAATGTCGATTTTCCTCCATATGTGGAGAAGTTGCCGGCTTCTTGTGGAAGGGTAAGTTAGTACTGGTTTGTATACAGTCCAGGAAAACTGGTTAGGTGAACCGGTCGCCGTATGTAATTGAAAAACTGTTGAAAAACGGCGGTAAACCCCAGTGACAATAAGTAACTTAAAAAAACCATGGACTGGTAAACAGAAATATTATATAAGTAATGACTCAGGCATTTTCAGCTAATCATACAAATATTAATGAATTTAAAACATCGAATGGAATTTTATTTGCACGTACAAACCGTGAGCAAACAAACAATGATGTACTGTATTAAGATCTTAATAGGACAATAATAAAAAACTGAGATGATATGTTTCACTACACAAATAGATAAAATCTCGAACAATTCTGAATGAGAGCCTCGTTTTGTTCCGATGAAATACTGCTTTCTACAATAAATATTTGTATATCAGTAAATTTTCTGATGTAAAAGACGCATTTATAAGTACAACATTTGACCATGATACATTTGAAAATACAATGTAACAGGTTTGTTCTCTGTGTTATTAATAGGTATTACTTACACATGTATATGTATGCACTTCAATGGCTGACACATTGAAATTTATCTATTATTATTATATGATAATGTATAGGCCCCTACATTCTCTTCCAAATTAATTTTATTAGTGTTTTGTTACGTTTTATGCATGCATGTTATACATGCATGCTACATGTATATGTGTTTGTAAATATCTAACTACCATTTATACTTAAATTATTTGTTTGTGATCTATATGCCCACGATGTTACTCGTATATATGAACATACTTTTGTAGATGTGTTTCGTACTAGCATAGCATATTCTTCTCACGTGTTTTGTATATAATACACTAACTGCTCCAGCGTATTCATTGACTGAACATGTTATCTGAAACGTGTATCTGTAATATTAAAAAATCATGTTACACATGAATTATGTATTTTTGTATGTTTGGCTTAGTTGTACTCTTCATATTACGGAGGAATAAAAGGTATAAATGCTATTAGATATTGGATACTTCATTGAAAAAAAATTACATTTTATGATGGGATAAAAAGATTTAATTTATGACCACCAGGCATTCATAATCAGGGTCTTCCAAATGAATTCTATTTGAGAGACCCTGTCATAATTAAGCATCAAATGTCCACAAACTTCCCGAATAGTTCTCGTACGTACGTGGAGCCGACTGTCATCATGATCTTATCCGCATGTGGTAAGCCATGGCTTAATTATGATAAAAGTCGTTGTGTCAAAAACTTGATTTCAAGTCTTACAAACATTTTTCTTATTCTTACTATCTTAGTCTCAGTTGTCTTTTTCACTCCACCAATGATTTTTGAAGTCCTTCGAAGCAGTGGGATAGTTATTTTTTCTTATTCACATGGTTAAGATTTAAATTTCCATTTTTTGTTTTTAGAGTCAATATTTATGTTTGTATAAGACAAAATGTGTACGATTTCGAAAAACTTTTCTATTGTATGTCAAAACTTTCGCTTTTTGGGAGTACGAGATTCGTCCTCAGTTATTTTCGTACTTTGGATTTGGCTGTAAAAACTCACTTTAGGATAGGTGCAAACAAATAGTTCGAATAACCGTGAACTATTTTTATTTGACTTAAGTTGAGTTTAAGACTCTGTTGATAACATTTTCAGTACTATGACTGGAATATAGGAATATGCAATTGGCTTCTTACAAAACTTTCTCTTACACTTGCATGCATCAGATTGTCTTTGTTTCAGAAACGTTTGAGCATTTTTTTTTCATTGTTTCGTGTTGGTTTTTCACTGTTCTGCCCACTTCTTCTTTTTTCTATCTCTTTTCCGTTAATAGTTGGTTTTGTTCAACCATAGACTTGTCTGATTACATCAATTTGATGTTTGTTTTCTTATTGACATATTTGGGTTTTAACGCCGTTTTTCAACATTTTTTCAGTTATATACGGCGACCGGTTCACCTAACCAGTTTTCCTGGACTGTATACTAACCAATACTAACTTACACTTCTACAAGGAGCGCTAACCACTGGACCACAGTCGCCTACATCAATTTGATTTTTTTGTCAGAAACACAAAGTCCACTGTGACATTATATCACTTGACCGTATGGAAAAAAAATTCATGCTCGTGTAAGTTTCAACGAGTCTTTTTTTTAAAACAACTGCAGCGCAGAATATTAAAATGTTTTTTTTTTTGGTAATTGCACGTACACTAAGAAAGGAGATAATCATCGCGGGGAATTTTAATAAAATAAATCAGAGTTGTCGTCCAATGCAATGCTTTACAAAATGTAGTTAAAACTGTGGAATTAATTTGAATATTATTAATTAATAAAGCTGATGTAACAAATAAACGTTTCATTTATACTTTTCATAATCAAATAACCACAACTTTATTCTCCTGTCTAGCCTTTGAGGTGAAATGTCAATTAGGAATGTCAGAAAAGGTTCTGTTATTTAAGGGCCATTCTGTAAATTTTGAATAGGAACCTGTCTTGTTATGAAATTATGCGATAGCAGTATTTCCTTATACATTTTGACAAAAGAAAAATTAAGGCAAATATATCAAAGTGCAAATTTGTAAAAAAAACACTGCTTTGTTAAAACTGCAACAATTAATTGTTCATCACTCTAGTAAATAGGGGATTATCTTCTGTGTGTCACACATCATCAAAATACATCCTCTAAATAACAAGAGATGTTTGTGAAACATGCTTGCTTCCCAAACACCAACTACATAATGTCGATGTAACATGATATAAAACAACCCGACTTCAAAATCCTTGTCGTTGTCAAAACACTCTGGTACAATTGACTAAATCCAATAAAATTATTCTGAGTACAGAAACAAAAGGCGACAGGGCTTACTGCACACTATTTACAGTAACCTACCTTCTTACTGAATCTATGGGATGCAGGCCAAAGTTTTCTCTAGTTATCAGTCAGACAAGGTTTTAGTAGTCGAGGTTAAGCTAACCTTGACCTGTTGACCTCAAAATCAAATGAGGTCATCTACTGGCTGAGGCATTCTCTTCTTATTGATCGGACAAGTTTTTTGTTGTTAAGGTCATTGTAAACTTGACCAGTTATTATAAACTCGACATTTGACTTAGTCAACTGAACATCAATAGGGGTTATTTACCGCTCCAGACAAACACCCTTACCAAATCTAAGGAATATACGTCCAGACGATCTCTTGCAATTGATTGGACAAGCTTTGAGCGGTCAAGAACACGGCGACCTTGACCTTTGACCAACTGACCACAAAATCTAAAGGGCAATCTACCGACCACAATCGACCTCCCTACCGAATATGTCGGCTGAAAGCCAAATCGTTCTCTAGTAATTGATCGGCCAAGCTTTTCAGTAGTCAACGACACGGTGACATTGACCTTTGACCTAATGACCCCAAAATCAACAGTCTGCTCTGATCGAATACTAATCGTCGCCCTCCGGTCGCACATGCGCAGAGCACGTACAACAATCAAGATGGACGACATGGCTGCAACACAAATGTGTATATTAGTCCCAGGTACTACGATTAACCTCACTGAAAACAAAAAAAAAATCCAGTTCTGAAACAAGGTATTATTTCATAAAACATTAATGGAACAATTAATTCTCCTGTACATACAAGTAAATGCATCTGTATTATCCATGTCATTGTTTGTTGTTTATGGTGTTCGTATGTTAATATTTGTACATGAGCGTCCGAGCGCTCCGGAAATTTAAGTTTGAAAGTATTGTATATAATTAAGGCACGGAGAACGATGGGTTATGAACATAGAGGACACTAAGGTAAGTATTGTAAAAATTTACTACCCGGATCATGCCTTTGGTCCTACTTAAACTTTGCACTTAGTGATCGTATTACGGTTGACCTACGTTGAGAGACCTGGATTTCTTGAATTGACGTATTTTTAATTATTTATGGGTCCTAATCGATACAAATGATATGTACAGGTTTCACTGCATTAGATGTGTTTACCAGATTATGTATTGTCTCTTACACAAAACTCAGAGCACTATGAAAAGGATTTGTTTCGTACTTTAAAGTGTAAATTTACAAGCATTGAAGCACACGCATGTGTACTTATTTCTCGTGCGCATATTTCTGAACAGGTGATAAATCAATTATATCATTAAGAATAAAAATACGTGGAGATTTTGCGAGACTAAAACAGGTATAAAATGACAAAAACGATACAATACCTTGAAGGATAAAAATGTGAGACTGTGTCCACAATATCCAGTCTTCACAATAGTTTACTAAACTGATCCCGCATTATATAGAAACACACAGTCAACTAGTAGTAACCTACTAAAAAGTATCTATTTGTCAGTATGATGCTCAACATTTCACCCTGCGAATTTTGCAATATTTAGTCGACACATCCTTACAAAACATTCAGACAAAGATCAGTTGGCATCATTCTCATGGAGTAAAGACCTAAGTGTATTTATACAAAACAGATCGAAACGTCATGGGTACGTAACAAATCCTTTTCATAGTGCTCAGTCCGAATCATGACACTGATTGAGATTTGTGTAAGAGACATTACATAATCTGATTAAAGCATGTAATGTTATGAAACCTGAACGTATCAACTTGTATCAATTAAAGTCCTAAAGTAATTAAAAATAAATCAGTTTCAATCGAAAAATTCCGGTCTCCAAAAGTAGGTTAACTGTACCGCTACCACTCAGTTCAAAGGAGGACAAATGTTCCGGATGCTAAATGTTTAGCATACTTACAATTATATCCCCTACGTTCAAAACCTACCGTTCTTCGTGCTTTAAATACATACAATAGACTGCAACAGATTTCATGTTTTATACATGTATGCTAAAATTCAAAATAATTGTCTCAATTATGGTGCGGAGAGATGTTTGGAACCGTTCCGTGATAGGAAATGAGTTACCGTGGGCTTTTAAAAAAATATGACTTGATAATCCTTTAAGTTATATAACACCTCTAAATTTGCATTGAAGTCCATGGGAGTAGCCAATTTTTCAAAGAATAAAGAATAAAGAAGATCAATTTCAATGAAACTCGCGGTAAAAAGCTGCAAAAGCATAGAATCAATCTTATTTAATAAAGATATATATAAGTCAACGTGCAATATCCTCTGAAATTAGTACAGAAGAACCTCGATTATCCGAAATCGACGGGTCCGAAATATTATTTCCGATAATCGATGGTTTCGGATAATCCGAGGTAAAGGAAATCTAGATCGTGGTTTGTGAAAATAATGGGAGAACACTCAATAATGAAGTATGACGAACACGTAAATATATTACCGACAAATTGTACGTGTTATAACTTATATTTTATTTACGATGTATTTTTCTATTTTTTAACAAGAGAAGCAACTCTAATAAAATTTTCGAAACGAGGCACTAAGTATCTAGGGTAACTATCAAGGAATAACAATAATTGGACAATATTGCTTTTATAACATTGACGTTTTGGGGTTGCATTGAGCAGATATGTAAAAAAGTACAGTCTTATCTGGGACCAATGTATATTGGTCCCAAGTATTATGGATGTTACACATTAGATATATGGCGGCTTTCAAACTTTAATTCCAGTGCGCTCAGCCAAAATCGGACACACATGCGCGCTGAGTATTAATATTCCTAATACGGTGTTTACAATATTTTCACAACTCTCTAGTGTTGGTGTTGGGCCAAATTTTTACCAAACTGTCTCAGTTTTAGATTGTTAACGCCGATCAAAAAAAGTCTAATAAATTGTCAGACAAAAATGATCTAAAATGCACACATCGATATGAATTCGTTTGAAATATTGAAATATTTGCATGAACATATCTATCGTGATTTATGGTCATCAGTCGTGATCTCTAACGTACTATTTCATCCCCTGAAGGAAGAAAAAGCAAAATTCTGCTCGGAAAAAAAAAACACGGAGCAAAATGTTAGCGAGAGACTTCATAGAATAATCATAATTATCCTTTCATATCCAGTGTATCTTATAGTGCGGTCAATTAAGAGACCACGTAACAATAGATAATATCTTATTTGTATACATATCCAATAGATAAACATCAAATATACCAGAATGTTGTGATACCTTACATCGAGAAACAGTTGGTCGGGTATTGATTTTCAGTATTCCTCTATTCTATCCAAATGTTAACTCCTACACTATGTTTTGAGCAAATATATTTTAGTTCGAACATTTGGGACTTTTTTTTAAAAAAAGAAACGCTATTTGTTGCAAATATTTCTATCCAAAAAACTTTAATTTAGTTTTAGTCCCGAGTAATTTGTTTGTTTTGGTTGTATGTGATTAATTGTCACTGGGGTTTAACGCCATTTTTCAACAATTTTTCAGTTATACCGAATAATAATATGCATCTGTTAATTACATGTGTATTCTTTTCAAACTGTATTAGTTCATTTTATACAAATAATATGTAATATATCGATACATGCATGAAATTGCACTGTATATTGTTTGGACTATTCAAGTTTTTGTCAGTGTCAAGTGTAGAGCTCCCGTATTTGGTTAGCTTAATTTCGCGTAAAACGGAACATTTTCACACGAGAACACCACATTCATCAAGTAGTCAATACGATCACTCAGACTGGAAATGTATGTGTCATTGTGTTTAATCCCCATGCTTTTAAACATGCACTTTGACATAAGAGAGACCGAAGGAATCCATCGCTAGCTTGAAACAAGCCGGACTCACACCCGCTTAGCTCATTAAAGAGGGCGATAGTGCTACTGACCTGGGATTCACGAGTTCGAGCTCTTGGCGCGGCTCATGTTCTCGGTGACGAATTGAATCAAGGCAATTCAAGACCATTCGTCCTCTACTACTTATACGAGTAATTCAAGAGGAGATGTTGGCACTTACTTGAAGAGAATAAGTTCAATACTGAATACTGATACGGTTAACTGCCTACCAGTATATTACTGGAATACTGTTGAAAAATCTATTACAATATTTTTACACCCTGGCCTGCATGTCATGTTTGCGTTATGATATATTCATCTATCACATTTCAAAGTCATGATCCTATCGCGGTTGTGATAAAAAAGTATATCAACAAATCCTTCATGGGTTTTGAAAACATATAAATTACTATATCTGAACAATTCCGAATGTAAATATTTACACATCAAGCGTAGTACTATTTTCATTTTTCAAAACTGCGTTAAACATGGAAAGATAACATTTCACGGGGTAGTGCATAATTAAACGCTAACATGTAGCTCGTAAATCGAACCAGTTATATCGTATCACCGTGTCTGTTTTCAATCAAATCTTTGAAACATATCCGGAAGCCATGTTTAATAACATAAAAATACCATTATCTGATTGTGATTGCTGTACGCTACAGAAAGCGAGATTTATTTCGTAAAATAGGATTATTTCTAAACAAGCATTGTTATAGTTTCTTCAGTTTGTACATGTTGTTATTTTATATCCGTGTACATTGTATTTGGAGGTTTATCAGTTGTTTTGTCTCGTTTTACGTGTTCATAGTATTACCCTTCACCGTCATCATTGCTTAACAATACTGTACGATGGAAGTACATCCCAGACTTTTATCTGAATAGTAAGTACTATATTTTTCTTACCATAAATTGTATTTTATACATTCTACGGTATATATAAAGTGTCGCTCTTTGGTTATATATGCTAAGACTCCCTCAAATGGTTTTAGCATTGTTTCGGAATGAAAAATAGAATTGCATTATTTATAATTTTTGGTCATACGTAAATCATTTCGGTGCAAATTATGAATCGTTTTGTATTATGTTAATGTAGAACAACTAATAGTATTTAGTGTAAGCAACTGATATTCAATTGAAGTAATAGCGCATATTTTTATTTGTTTATTCATTGAAAACTTCGAAAACCTCCTTCCCCTAAGGTATAAAAAAATGCCACTAATACCATATTTCACAATAACTGATACAATATATTCAATGAATGACCATGTGAATTAAGTTATTGTAAACTATACTACACGATAATATCCTTGTACTCTTTAAACAAATGACACTAAATTATGAATAATCATGTTTTGATAATATAGCATGGAAAAGATACCAGAGACCTTGAAGAAATCTTTTTTTTTAAATCAATAAAATAATATTTTTGGTCATGAGTATAATGTGACAAAAAATTCAGATTTGTTCAACTGAACGCGTTTTGGCTGATATAGAGTTTTTTCAAAGAACGACAGAGATGAACGTGTTCTTGTTCGTTAAAGAATGAAGTCCAATTGTAGATTCCAAAGTCTGCTTTTCTGAACAATGTTTTCTCAATGCATCACACTAGCTCTTTACTCTCAACGCACACGTTGGTGTTATGCCTGTCTATTTATCTTATTAGTTGTTCACCAAAGTCACAATTTGTCGGCCGAAATTTGCCGCAGGTATAAATAAAGTGAACTACATTTATTTGGATCATGAAGATGAAGAATAATTTAAAACATTCATCAATGTGTAAGATACATGTATAACAATCATGTGGTTTGCGGTTGTCTGCCTGCCAAACGTCACGTTGTTGAATTTGTTCAATACCGTCCATTACATTAAATTGTTGAATTTGTTCAATATCGTCCATTACATTAAGTTGGTGATAAAGATTAAGTATGCCGGAATGGACTGGGGCTGTGTCCTTGTCTGGTTCATTGTAGTTCTGGAACCAGTTAGTTATCTGTATGTTTAATTTTATACAGTCTGTGAAGTGTCGGATTATTGACGGAATCTTAAAGATGAATAGGTAAGGTAACACGTGTGCACACAGATCTAGGATTTCGTATTATTTGTCAAGCGTAAACAGATGATTAATAACGTCATTTCTAGACTCGTTTACGAACAAGTGCGTATTGTGGATTTAAAATGCATAATACTGGTCTGTTTTCAAGGTAAATCATTGTTCTAGAGGGACTTAGAATACGATTTAAAAGCGAGACGGGACTCTTTCTGCTACCCAAAGGTCTGAATTAGAAATATTAGTTTTCCAGGGTAAGAAATTGTTTTTATGTATATTTTTGTATAATTTATTTCAAGATTGTAGGATTTCTGCCGAACTATATATAAACCCGATTATACAAAAATGTAACTGGCAAACATATATTGTGATATATCGTAATAAAAATATACTCATATATACACAGTTTATAATTGTAGTGGTTCCACAAATATTTCGATGAAATTTGTAATAAAGTATAAACATGTTGTGTATGACTGAAGTGGTTCCACAAATAATTCGTTTCTTTAGGTTCCGGAAAGCACTATGATGCACAATATATTATAATGTGTGATAATTTTTATACAGTACAGCGATGTTCAAATCGTATTTAGTATTTATGTATTTGCATTTGTACCAATACTTGTGCGATATAATGTCAATTCTTTTTATGGCATCTCGATACCTGACCTTTTTTGTCACAAAATGTCCTCAGGAGTCAATTAATATGACGGTCGATTCTCATTAAATGAAATGTCTAAAATATACTGGCGAAAACTGTGTTATGAATAATATTACTGCCTTTGAAAATAATGTTAGTTAATTCTAAGGACAATGATTCATACTGTTGGTAAAATATAATAATACTTTGTCGGAGTTGGAATATGAAGATACGGACGATGTACCAGAATATGACGATTTTACAGATGATCATAGTTATGTTCACCTTAGCGTATTAAATGTTTTTTCTGTTCATTGACAGGGGACATAATGCTGAAATATAGACCTTTCCGATGGAGGTATATGATAATAGCAGTATGGACATTAGTTGCACTTGCCTTCATGTTGCCAATCAAGTTAGAGTTTTGGTATGCAAGACCGACTTTGTTTGGTCCGAAAGAAGGTAATTTTTATTTTTTATTTTTCGACAGAATTTGATCATTTCATTTCTCGTAAGATGAGACAAAAAATAATTGACAAATATGTGGATATTACTGGTGATCATGGCGACTTTACGACAAAAGTTCAGTTCATGTCAAGGAATCCTCAATATTGAGGGCACCTTTTGAAACCGAAACATCTCATTGTGTTGATTGCCAGTCGTCATGAGTTTAAAATCGCCCGATGGCGGCGTGGTATTGCTTACCGAGTACTTTCGTTGCTTAACCACGTACAGCGGATTCTCATTGGCTCAAACACGCTGGGACTGACAAAATCAGTTCCAATTTTCCGATTTCAGTTTCCAATTTTTCTAGTCATGAAATAGAGTTGTTTCCCTCGTATATTCTGCATTGTGTAATGTGTTTATTTTGTTTATAGTGATATATTGTGATCATATAACAACATGAACATACTGACTTTTTTTTGTAAGAAAATGTATTTGATATAAGAAACATTAATTTTGTCATTTCGTACTCGTTATTGTTTGTTTATTCCACAAATAATTGTACAGTAATCACACGTTAAATGTGATAAAACATATTCGTTGACGAACGTAATGATTGATAACACACAAGTAATTAAGTTGTAGTTGTAAACAAATTCAAACAAAAATATTGTTATTGACATAAGTTTGCAATGTTATCACGCGCCATGTTATATCTTGTGTATTTTGAAGGTTAAATTATTCTGAAGTGGTGAAAATGTATTGCTAGACCGGGAGGCATGAATAACAGAGTAAAATATTGGGCAGGGTACCTGATTATTGGTTCGAGCGTTCGAGTTCATGTGGTTCTAGCCATACGAAATCGAACTATATAGAACTTATGACAAAATCATCTTGTTTGGAGTATGAGTCCTAGTTTTCCGGTTTGTTCTAATTTGCCGAGTTCCAGCCAACGAGATTCCTCTGTACACATGTATACAACAACTGTGTGCTTTATCCTTTTATGTCTCACCCTAATTTAAAATCAAGTAAACCACGCGTATCATAATTCTGACAATATATATGTTCTAAATTTGGAGAAGCTATACTACATGCTTGAGTGACATAATAGAATCTTGTGCAAGAGCTACAAATTTGTACGGCATTTCATTTAAGCTGACGTGTTTAACAAAACATATCTGCTATACTTCAGGCACAAAACCCAACAAAGTTTCACCAGATACGTTTAGAAATGTGGTGGCATATTCGATAGGGAATGCACAGAAATCCACGGAAATATGGGACGTTTACACACGACCTCCTTTATTCCAAAACAGATTAATAAAAGTTAAGTGCGGTAACAATTCCAATGAAAAAGCGACAAGCTTCTTCGGAGTGGTGAAATCTGACATGACTGATTGGACATTTCAACAAAAGTCCTCATGCCCTGAAAACATTATAGGAAACAAGTTTCATCGGAAACAGAGGCGTAAATTGTCCATTCAGTGTACAGACAAAAAAGTTCAAACCTGGTACACGGAGACAAGTAATTCCAGTAACATTGATAGCATGGATTTCGGTGACCCCTGCTTAAATAGGTACATACAAGAGTGTTGTGGGGGCGGAGGTCGGGTACCTAATGTTGTTCATTATGTTTGGTATTCACGTGGAGAACTCTCCTTTGTACCATTTCTGAGTTTACTAAGTGTGATCAGGTTTGTTAACCCATGTGTTATAGTATTCCACGGATATGCGCCGTACGGAAAATACTGGGATGCGTTCACTTCTTTATGGCCAGAAGTTATAATTCTCAAGCGTGAACAGCCAAAAGTGATCTTCGGTCAAAAAATAAAACATAAGGAGCACTCCAGTGATGTTATGCGTATTGAGGCGTTGATTCAATATGGTGGTATTTATATGGACACAGATACTCTTCTTGTTAAGCCCATAGATGCACTCTATCAATACCCGTGTGTAATGTCGAACCAAAGCTCGGGCTTATTGGGGTCAGCATTTGTTATGTCAGAGAAAAATGGAAGTTTTGTTCAGCAGTGGCTGGATGGTTATAGATACCACTATGTCCCAGAAAAGTACACTTACAATGCAATGGTTTATCCGAATACACTACGAAAGAAACCATCAAATAGAGATAAGATCCATATAGAATACGCAACATTATCTAGGCCTATTGATATGATCAGTGGTACATTGTTCTGGAATTCCCATGTTACATACAACTGGTCATATATTTACGGGGTACATACATATATTCGAATATATAAGAAGCCTTTGAATGAAACTACAATACGATCCATGAACACAAGCTTTGGGTCCATAGCTAGACATGTTTATTATGGTAACAAGGAACTCTGTTTATAATCGAGCTTTGCAAACATCACCCCTTAGGTTTTACGGGGGCGGTTTTGTGATAACGACATACATTAATTTAAAATGTGTTCTATTTTCTCTGTCTGAGATTCACTATTTCTGTGACAAATTATATTACATGTATTTAGTTTCAGGCGTGGCAAACTGCATTTTATTTATGAAGCACGCTGAATGAGAATTCCTGGTAGTGGAAAACACATGTAAAACAGTTTTATATCTGTTTCGTTTCGTGTTGTATCAACAATACCATGCTTGGAATTCTGTCCAATGAGCTATATTGTGGCTGGCTGTACTTTCTTGCACTGATAGAGTGCTGCAAATCTTTCAACAGACTATGATATTTCATTTCGTTGTGTTATCAAAGCAGCGCTCCTTCCTGAATCCTAGCATGATGTTTTTTTTTTTTTTTGCTTATAAGCATTTCATATTTCATCATACTGTGAGTGATAATCTGTCATGTTCAGTATTTAATATGGTTGTATCTGCCTTCAGCAACGCGTAATTGTAAATTATGTACTGTGAATTGTTAAGATTAATAAGATAGTATCAATAATGCAACACTCGCCCTAATGTCCGTGTTATAAACCGTAACTTTCAAACCCAAATATTGCCTCGGGCAGGCGGCAACTAAAAATTGAAAGTATTACGCATAGAAATATCTCGTCATTTAAATTATTCAAATTCTGAGTTCATACTCAAAATTCAGTGTTCAAAATGTAATTCATGTATGTATTTATTCAAATCCTGTGTTAAAATTGTAATGTGTATTCATACGAATCATCTGTTCAAATACGTATGCATTCAAATAAATTGTACAGTATTTGTAATACAATATGTATACATTTTAATAATGTCTTCATGTATTATATTTATTCAAATTCTGCGTTCATAATGAAATTGTCCTCAAAGGAATTATACACCAAGGTAATTAAAGCTCCAATAAATATCTTTAATTCACCTAACACAATTCAACTGATATCATAATGACAAAACACGACTCGTTTCTTAGGAACACAACTCCTTACAATGATACAAAAAAAGACAATATATCACCAGGTTTATGTACATTTAACTTTTACCCGAGTAGGTTATAGTACATGTACCATGAGTTTCCAAGTGTGATACATACATAAATACTAGTATATGTTATATACTTATACCTAATAATAAATAATATAGAACCCGTGAACAATAGGTAGCTGTATCCCATTAAAATAATATTACAACGTAGAAATTTACCCTTAGTCAGTATTATAAATAAAGGATCATATTCGCATAAAGATTTATTTTTTGTAAGCTTATGCAATGAATCATAGATCGGTAGCGATAATTTCGGTTAGAAGAATTTACATATTGGGTTTCATTTGTGACATATGCAATCTGATGAAATATCAGGCGTTGGTGAGCTTGCGGGTCGTCATTTTATACGTTGTGATGAGCAAATAATTGATAATACGACCATACTGGCATCATCTGTTGTTTACACTTCAGAAGAACATCAAGCGGATGATCCATTTTATCTATAATTAAACGAACACTGAACACTACACACTTCTTTTGCTTACATATATCATGTTCGGGAGCATGTGCTGATTGTGTGAACAAACCGGTAAGTTCTCTCGGTATAAGTGACATAACAATTAATGATACTATTACTGTTATTGACATTTTTCGTATGAAAACTTGGGAGTTTTTATGCTGTACATGATATGGAATGTCTTCCATTTAAATTAAAATCTGATCATTTGAAAACTAGTTCAAATTATGAAGCGCAGCATAATTATTCTAGATTTGCCCAGAGAATATACACGATCGTGTTATATTGAGGATTACGCAAACTCATGCACGCCCGTATGTGCTACAAAATGTCAAATTTACATTGAAATAACTTTTCCTGAATACCTTAAATCTGAATAAAAGACTTTTCAAAGTTGTCGCACGAAATCAATATCATAAACAAACGTTTAGGGACCAGTTACTCCAGGTGGTCAGTGCATAAATAAATTGCTTCATTATCTGTATAAATCGGAATGTAACTTAATTAATATCGTTCAATATTATACACAAAATAGATAAAAGCGAACGTTCAGGCAAGTAACTGTTTCTCTCTATATATACATTGCATTTCAGTAACAATAAATCTTATCAATAATTATATGCATAAATATGCTCATATGCAACAAGCTATATATGCACGTAACTGAAAATCTGAAGACTGTGTGACTAAGAATGAATGTAGTTAATTAAGGGAGATAACTTATACAAGAACAAAATAACTCGCTATCAAAGTTATCTGGCTGATAAATATGTTTCTTCTTTTGACCAAGGAAGCGGTCTCCACTTTTTTAAATCATTCCTAGTGACCATTCTTGTACATCCGGTACAAACAAACGTCATAAGTATACACATCTTTTGGCTTCTCGGCCGAATTTCCGTCATTAGTGACTTCCCTCTCATGTGGAATGTTAGTTTCCACATCTGAATAAAGAGAAACATCCGATTCGTCTAAAAAAGGCGTCTCATCTTCAAACGGAATTTCAGAACCTTCATTTATATCAGAAATTAAACCGTTACATTGTAGACAGAAAACCGCGACATCAGACACAAGCTCGACATAGAAACCGCGACACTTTGCATTTTGAGCAGCGTAAACAAAAAAAAACGACAAATACGATACTATTTAAAGCCATCATACTTCGTCAAAGGTTGTGAGACTATTAAAATATGCGAGCTGGATGTTAGACTTAGTCTAATTACAGGATTACAAGTGTTAAGCGTTCATTTGAAAATGAAAGGCATTGTTAAAAACTAGTATTAAAATGTAAAATGATTTATTAACGATATTTTACATGTAAATTTCAAACTGACACCATGAACTATTAGTTATACGATTGTACCTCCGAAATATGCCGGTATACCTCTGTCAAACGGTCAAATAATCTTGTGTCAAACGGTCAAATATTCTCCTATCAAACGGTCAAATATTCTTCTATCAAACGGTCAAATATTCTTCTGCCAAACGGTCAAATAATCTTCTGTCAAACGGTCAAATATTCTTCTGTCCAACGGTCAAATATTCTTCTATCAAACGGTCAAATATTCTTCTATCAAACGGTCAAATTTTCTTCTATCAAGCGGTCAAATATTCTGTCAAACGGTCAAATATTCTGTCAAACGGTCAAATATTCTTCTATCAAACGGTCAAATATTCTTCTGTCCAACGGTCAAATATTCTGTCAAACGGTCAAATATTCTGTCAAGCGGTCAAATATTCTGTCAAACGGTCAAATATTCTGTCAAACGGTCAAATATGCTGCTCGTTGTGCAATGTGTACGCGATGTGAATCGAGCGAACGGCTAATCTATCGACATACAACATTGATCCCACCTCGGCAGGCAACATCGTACGTTTTGTCGGAGTTGACTACCCGTGACTTAATAATCTCGTAAAAAGTGTGACTTACGTCTCAGGCATCCTTGTTTTACTGTTACGATGACTTCATTTCAACAGAAGAGTTCGGTCAGTTCGTCACAACATGTCACTCTGTCATTATGAGCATTTATCTGAAAGAGTTGACTTCACGGTCGCACTCCCTTGTTTATCTGCATTATATACATGTATATGCTGAATATATCATGACCTCTTATTTCTCCTTACGAATGCCGAACATCTTTATATTCGGAATGTCGGCTTTACTTTCTATTCTATAGCCCCGTGTCCTTTTGCTATATAGTTTCAGTATTGTAAGAGTAAAAAAAAGTGAATAATAAAAATTTGTGTAAGTTTTCCGTAGTACATTTAACCTAGTTCATTTCCACTAACATTCGACCATGTTAAATCATCTGAATACTATGTTCCGATTACAAGTGGAAGACGCCCATTACAAGCCTCCATTCTGTGTAGACATATATTAGCCTGCCATATAATGGGGAAGATTCCAGAACTGTGTTCCGGTCGAAATCTGGAAATTCCTTTTCATTTTATAGTAATGATAACTTGTAACAGCTTGGTGCCTGCGTCTAGAATTCTCTTCAGTCATACGTGGAAACATGTACAAGGGAGATAAATAGTTTGTTTGTTTGTTTGTTTGTTTGTTTCACTGGGTTTAACGCCGTTTTTCAACAATTTTTCAGTTATATACGGCGACCGGTTCACCTAACCAGTTTTCCTGGACTGTATACTAACCAGTACTAACTTACCCTTCCACAAGGAGCCGGCAACTTTTCCACATGTGGAGGAAAATCGACATTTTTGTCAAATTTTCATGGAAGGGTATGACCTGCCGTGGCCGGGATTCGAACCAGGATCTCCCGGTTCCAAGTCCAGCGCACTAACCACTGGACCACGACCGCGGCTGAGATAAATAGTAACAGTAATAACAGAGACATTTTAGCTATCATAATCTTCTCCTAAGTTAAATTAAAGACCCATACTGTATAATACAGGCGTTTGGTTAAATCCATAAGAAAGATCATCATGACCTCAAATCATGCAAGACGTAAAGCAGACGATACCAATTGTTTAAGCCAGTGTCATTAACTTTTACATCCCACTTGAATCAGAATATCTTAAATATAAACATCGTGAAATAATAAACTCCAAAGCTGTACAGAAACACCTTACATAAAATATGTGATATGCGCACGTTTAATCGTGTGTTAAGGTATGACATCCTTAACATAAGACTTGTGTCTTTTAACAATTTATTTCTTATATCGAAAAGATAAACATTCAATTTCAATCTTGCACGTGGACCATGTATTCCAGAACTTCATGTTTCAGCTTTTGATGATTTCAGTAAAGCACGTGACATGGTAAATTTTCTGATTTCACGCTTTGGTGGTTTCATGTATTCTAGCTGAGAACCATTTACATAATGGATACCCTATAAGTAATAATTAAAATCTATGCACATAATAATGATTGTAGGTTGAACGAATATTCATCTACATAAAATTTTCAGTAGGGATATACGGCAATTATCTTTTTCCAGCTTTGACAAGAGCCTGTAATCGTTTATTTTATTTTAATAGATTTGTAAAACACGTGTAAGTCATAAGTGACGAGGTTTGCTTCGACCATAGACACACGGAATGTATCTGATATTCTTGAATCTCTAAGAGAAGACATTATAAGACGAACAATCCAAGTCAAGGAAAAGAACAGGATGCTTAAATCTACTCGTTTGACTAAAAAATGGTTACAGTAAAATAACACACTTTCGGCGGAAAATCAAATTGTGTGACAGACGCCGCAGTTCTAGATGTGATAAAACATAGTCTGCATATGCTGGCCGTCATAAGAAAGTAACCAGTAAGTGATGTTGGTATAAAAAAGACAAAGCGCAAGTAATCGAAATGAATTTAATTCTGGAAATAGTTGAAACGTTTAATGATATGGTTTATTTCTATCCATTATGGACCAAAAAAATGCTGTATACCATTAAAATTTCAAGGTTCGTATATTAGGCCAAAACAGAAGATTTTTCATGATGGTTACTTTCTTTTGACGGCCAGTATAGTGTCAGGTATTTTTCACAGGTTATGGGTGCATTGTCTCCTGTTTGTAGTTTATTAGGACATTCGGGAACACTTTTCAACGAGTGAGAATGACGATTATATCGTACACATTCAAAAAACCCTTAAATGGTTTGAATTGAATAAAACTGGCAAAACTAAAACATTTTGTATCAGTCGCGTGTGTTCCGTGTCTGTCATAGACAATCGAAAGAAATGTAAGTCATTGATCTCATAAATCACTCGGAAGTTACCAAATCCAGATGAATGATAAATATATCAAAGATCATTTTTCGTTAAGAAGCACAATTTTGAACTTCCAGTAAGTAAGTAGTATTGTTCATCCTCGTTGTCTGTAGAATCTGTGTTGTTTGTTTGTATATTTGTTGTTGTTGCGCATGCCGTATATGAACGTGATCATGAGAATATGCTGTAAACTATAATGTAATAAGACAATGTACTTTTGTTTAAGTCTGTATTAAAATTCTGTTCTGTTCTGATCTGATGAATATTACAGTCAAAGACAAGTTATAATAATGCACTTTATCTAATCATATAACTTTTAAAATATCAATAAGAAGCCAATGAGTGTAAGAATCGTGGCATATGTTCGTGCGAACTGTTGCCATTGGGTGACGTGGTATGATCACCATTTTTTTTTCACCCGGGTTTAACGTCGCACGAACAGCAATGATCATCTGGCACCTTTCCCAGCTTCCAGTGGAAGAAGACGTCAGGTGTTCACTTAGATAGAAGCACTGACCTTCCGTAAGTAGCTAGACTGCCTCTACACATTCGTCCGTCTCGGGCGTGATTCGAACTTACATCGATGAATGGATAACTGTTCGCAAGCACAAGTGTTTTTACCAGTAATCAAGGTCAAACATGTATGTGCATAGCTAAAGAAGGGCGGTATGTTCCGCTGAAATATATGAATTATTTTTTGCTCATAGTTTAGTTCTGTTCAGGATTTTGTTTTTGTTATATTATTCCATACACATATTTACACAGAGACACTGCTTAGATCATAAGTACATAGTGATATTTTTATCACAAACATGGCTGTATGTGTGTATCATGTATCAATAAATAACATTGATGTTCGTGTAGAAGACTAACAGTTGGGCCTCTTTGGTCGAGTGGTTTTGTCTCTGACTAGTAATCACTAGCCCCTCACAGCTGTGAGTTCGAGTATCACCTGGCGAGGAAACTGTTCAGCTCGCTTACGTATGATCGGTAGTTCTACCAATGTACATGTACGATCAGGGTCTTTCTCCATCGTTTAGACTGGAAAAGTTGCCAATAGACCCTGACTGTTGGTACGAAATTAAACCCCAGTGAAGAAAGTAAACTAAATATTAAGCACACAGCAGTGTGTTTGAATGATGCAATTCGTAAATATGCCACAGTTTAGCATTTTGAGTGCTAAGTATGCCGTGAAAGATAACTGGAAGTATAAACATCGGATACAAACACATTAATATATTCAAATATCTATACAATTGTACAACAATTTATGTAAATCACGACAATAAAAAACCCCATCAAAGGGCTGTAACATGCTACTATGTAATTATATAGAATTTCTAAATTATAACAACGTTTATAGGAGAATTAGTAAAATATAGATGTTGTACATGTACAATGGACAGGCACGTACATAATAAAAGTTTGTGGGTTTTTTTTGTAATTATGATAAGATAAATATCCCACCTACTTCATTTTCAGATAATTGTTTTATAGCTATTTGTTTGAAAATACGTAAAATATGAACAAACCTTTTTGTGAAATTTGTTCAATATGTAAATAGTGTTTAAAGATTTTTTCCCTATATATTTCTATGTGAAAAAATCAATCAGTTGAGATAATCGATAACTTTCGAACGGTCGTTTCAGGGGAGACAATTTTATAGATAAGAAAGAGGTTTATCGATAATTCCTGGAGATGGATTAGGTTGTCTAAATAATAAATTTTAGACCATAAAAATGTGATCTATTTTGTTGGAACGAGGTGTGACCATAGAACAGCATCGTGCGATATAAAACTTTCTATTCAACTGATGGTTGTCAATATCAAATTTCATTTTGTAAACGTGTTCCCAGATAAAATTGAATCTCAGTAGTTTCTTTTTACCCATACGCATAAGGAAGTCAAATTGACTCTTTGCTTAACATATAACAACGTTTGTTTCACGAACAAACAAACAAAAAAACTTTGAGAATAAAATACTTCGAAAAAAATGCAACAGAGGATGGCACAATGACACTCCGAAGCCCTTTACACACAACCGGCGAATGCATGAATATTCATGTATTATTCCTTACATACATAAAGGGTAACATACAAACCCATTCGGAACATCTCGGCCGATTCCGTACCTCAATCTAACAACAGATGTAGTCAGCCGAGGTGCGCCAAATACATACAAACCATGCAATCTAGAATGTTTATGAACCAAACAATGAATTGTCACAAAATATACAAAAAGTTATTTGCGTCATATTGCGTAAGTATTGCATACTTAGACTGAACCAGTCAGTACAAGAAATAAATGATAAACACAAATATCCATAGTGTCTTCTATAAACTCTCCCTTCATATCCATTCGAACACTGTGGTTATATACGAAAAAAACGAGCAACGATTAAAATTTTTAACGGTTTTAGACGTGTATCTAAAGTACACGTGCTTATTGATAAAATTGTATTTATATGTAAAGATATGTCGTAGTGACCCCAAATTTGGCTGTATTTCTTGCACTAGGAGATTCTCCAGGGTCATCGCCGTCGTCCAGAGGAACCTGCTTATTTCCCATCTGCAAAAACCGTTGGGCAAACTTGAATTTAAATTTCAAATCGCGGGCAAAATTCTGACCAGTTGTATCGCAGAGTCGTAGACCGTTCTTCACAACTGGATGCGTCTGTAGCTCGGAAAAATTCAAAGCGAGGTGAAAGGTGAGGGGCGAACTCATCGGCAGTTCGATCAATGTGTAGCCACTTTTATCAAGCACACATCCTAAGATGGTGGTTTCTTCATAAGAATCAAGGAGAGTAAGCAATCCAGTGAATGAAGTGAGTCTTGGTTTAGATCGACCGCGAATATAGCGCACAATGATTGGAAATTTCTGTTTTTCAATCAAGTCTTCGCTTTTGACCGACATTCGTCCATTCCTATTCAAATCGTTCGACAAAATTTCAACAAACTCGCCTGTCTGGGATGCTGGCATAATGATGACATTATCTTTGTCATCACGACATTTCATGTACTTTTTATTGTTTTGATTTTTCCCGGATTTGGAACTGCCAACAACTACCTCATCAATTACAAACACATTCCCTGGAATGTAATCCACTCTGGGAAAGTCTCCCATACCATTTGGACTGTTGATGACACGGAACGCGACAATCTTGGTCAAATTCAAGAACGCTTTAATATTATTTTGTGCAAGGGACTCGATCGTCTTGTGCGAGGTGTGGTCTTTAGATGTCCTTGACCTTAGTCTGAGAAAAGCACCTGGAATATAAAAAGATAATCCATTTTAGATAAGTAGTTAAAGTAGATTTAGTTTCTGTCTCTAAACTAAGACATCTAAAGGAAACGAATTATAAAATTATGATGTTTTTTTAAAGATTGTTTCGGTTTAAGATTGTGACGTGAACCGATTGATGTATCCATTAATTTAACAGGTACGTTGTACTATAGCGTTTACCTATATTCTGTACTTGTGAGCCGGCTTAAGTTATAAACTAGGACACATGCCGCTGAATTTATTTCGATTATATTTTGATATTTTGTTGTATAATATGTCGTTTTTATTTACTTGACGGAAAAACGCTTTTAAGAGTCTCAATATTCCAGGACAGTCTTCAGTCAGACACATCCAAACACGGGTTTATAACATGAGTCTATTTGATGTCTATTTAATTAATGATTGCGCGTTAAACATGTTCAGTGATCATAAACTACAAGTATTCACATTAACTCATTTTTTGTTTTGTTTTTATGTGACTTATTGTCATTGGGGTTTAACGCCAACAATTTTTCAGTTATATACGGAGATCGGTTCACCTAATCAGTTTTCCTGGACTGTAAACTAACAAGTACTAACTTACTCTTCCACAAGGAGCCGGCAACTTCTCCACATATGGACACATTTATTGTCAATTATTTTTATAGAAGGGTATGACCTGCCGCGACCGGGATTGCAAGTCCAGCACACTAACAACTGGACCACGGCCGCGGCACATTAACTCATTAATTTGTTTTTACAAGGCACATAACTCTCGCAATTTGATTATTTAGTGCCGAAATTTGCATTTATATATCATCACAAGACCCATGAATACGTATAATTTATCATACATAATAGTACGCGTAGGCAGAAATGGTTGTAAAGAAATTCAATTTTACCTAGCAAAAAGTGTTTAGTGTGTTGAAAAAAAGATTTATAATTGTATTCGACTATTATGAATGAATACTGAATACACGAGATCAGAAAAAACAGCTCTATTTACGGTTACCCAACCGACCTAAATGTTTTGCCACGGCAATGAAGTTTCTAATGGCACAATTCAAGTACGAAAATATTTGGGATCACGTATTTCTACAAAAGGCATGTTTAGAAACACAATTAGAAAAGAAACGTTTTTCGACCTAACCACGTTAATTTTCCTGATTACGTAGCCCTAAGCATGTTTATTCTTATAGTATTATCCAAAAAGGACAGCTTAAAGTTGTGTCTTGTGTGTGTTTCTTATATACGATTAGAATAAAGACACACCCCTAATCGTTAAGAAAAATATCAAGCCACAACAAAACAACATGTTCTCTTTAAGAAAAATTACATCGTGGGTTCAAATAGTCATAATGATAAATATAAACAGTTGTATATCATACTCGGATACTTAAAGTAGGTCTATTTGAAACGTCTACAAGTTTACAATAGGCTGATAATAATTATATTTTAAAGCAGTATGAACAATTTAGATGGTTTAAAACTAGCTTTTGAAGCAATCGTCAGTGCAAGAAATCGCAATTATTTTTGGATGGTTTAAATACTTTCTTGGCTAAATCAAGTAGCTATAGCAACCATTTAAACGTAGCCAAATGTATATGTACTTTGATCTCATGGTGTAATTAAGTTGGTAACTTACTTGAGCGTAAATAGAAAAAGGGACAGGGGGGAGAGGAAGGAAATAATTTAGGGACTAAATGTATGAATAAGTGTGTGTAGTTCCCTTAGCTTTCAGTTATGCTTAAAGTTAAATTCATAGTTTTTAATTGTCATAATGGTTTGTTTTCAACGACGTCAAGTTACAAATAAGACACATTTCTTAAAAAACATGAGAATATTTAAATTGTTGTTTTATGATTCAACATAACAAAAATGATACTTTGTTTTAAGTCCAAAGTATTATCATAAAATCGAACCTTTATCAGGCTAACTTGGATTGATTATCAAAACATACACAGGGAAAATTCTCCTGTTACTAATATCATGTTTCAATTAATGTTTAAATATCGCTTATTATTTCCCATTGTCCACAACTATGCCTTTTGTAAAGTATATTGTGTTTGTGACAATTCAAATAACGAATATAATTAAATTCATAACAAAACCCTTGGGAAAATAAATAGACCATTGTTACCGTATTATGAATTCAATGTTCGTGTAGATTTTACTATTAAACGGCTGACAATAGTTTAAACTAACAACGTAAGCTAATTCTGATCAAAATATGGACAAAGTAATTCAATGTTAATTTTTGGTTGTGACTAACAGATTTGCGCCATGGATAAATAAATAATATAACACTTTTATCCCGTTCAGATTTGTTCAAATCAAAGCATCGAAAAATATCAATAACAAAATCATAGGGTTTTTTGTGGGGGGGGGAGGGTATAAAGTCCATTTCTCAACTAAGGTATATTTGTGTCTATTTAAATTTTACTAGCTGCTAATGTCACCATTACCGCGAAGACAATAATGTACAATTATTAAGCATAGGTATCGTTATACTTAAATAAATCCACATTTGTGTTATCTTTATAAGTAACCCTATGCTATAATGGTGCGACACGGATACGTTCAGCGACAAGAAAGGACTTAGTAGTAAAAACACTATCTAATGCAGAGGCAAAATAAGGTAATGCACAGATGTCTATTTTTCTTAGCTTTTCACTCTTTGTCATCACAAATAATCCCCAGGCTAGCATGATCTGGTTATAAGAACACGGCAGGTCATGTTGTCTATTTATGTCCAGATGCCATACTTTAAATTCAACATTGTTGTAACCTCTTTTTAAGATATCAAAATGTACAGCGATATTTGCACATATATCCAAATACAGACACACATTGAAACGATTATCACCAATCTGAAACATAATACAAGAAATCTATCGTGTACATCTTTGTCGTTTCAAAAACCAAAACCCTCGGGTGATAATAAACGGCTGTCAATAGTTTAAACTTACAACATAAGCTAATTCTGATCAAAATATGGACAAAGTAATTCAATGTTAATTTTTGGTTGTGACTAACAGATTTGTGCCAAGGATAAATAAATAATATAACACTTTTATCCCGTCCATATTTGTTCAAATCAAAGCATCGAAAAATATCAATAACAAAATCTATCGCGTACAACTTTGTCGTTTTAAAAACCAAAACCCTCGGGTGATAGTTTGTTATTTAAAAGACCATCCCCCCAGGGTGGTAGCTTGTCCCGCTTTGTCCCATTTAAACAATTGATATTAAGACTTTTAGTTTTTAAAAACTGATTTCATAAGGTGTGACCGGTTCACATCTACACTCGAACAGATTGAGATAATCTGATTTTTCCGTATTTTGATTTTTTAATGAGAGAAATGAAAAAGGAACATATTGATATTTTTAGTTGATTAGTGTAGATTATCACCCGATAATAAAGTTAATTGAATGAGGTCAAACGTATATACAAAATGTAACAATCATGAACGCATATACCAGATGAGATACGGAGTGAAACAGGGAGATTAGCGCAATGTTTCATGATTATTATATTGTACTATTTTATAAGTAAATCTATAAAATCGTAGAATTAAGCAAGAAAAGAATGCTACACTTGTCGCATGAATTCATTTAAAGATGTTTAATGTTTTTTGTCATTATTGGACTAATCTGGTGATCATGTTTCAATTTATCATCAAAATTCCTTACACATATGTCACGAACCATCAATTTAACATAAATATGACTTAAGTTTGTGTTTATTTCAAAAATGAAATATCGTCTCAATCTTTACAATCGGTTAATAAGTTTGCCATATACATAATCACACATCGTATTATATTTACACCAGCCACGTATCAACCTTCATACCACACTCATACATTTCATATAAACTATCGTCTAGATATGAAGTGACATAATTTGACAAAACTAACAGGAAGGAGAAGCATCTTATATAAATTATTGTACTGGGTAATTAATGTGTGACAACATTCAGTGGAATCGTTGAAACACGTGTTTGTAGTTCAGTCATTGTTTATTCTGTGTCGTTTTACATTTTCTGTGATTATTGGTCCTTTAGTGATGATTTATTTAATAATTTCACATATTAACACAAAACTATCCAAATCCTCGTATGTATGGATTGTTTTACTTGAATTCTCGCAATTTCAATATAGTCAAACCTGTGAACAAAAGCCATCCTTGAGAAAGACAAAATGTATCCGTTATTGACAGGTGGCCTTTATTCGGAGGCCATTTTGTTTTAAGTAATTAATGAAGTTTTTTTTCCAAAGAATGGTTTTCATTCACATGGTGGCCTTTATTCGGAGGTGGCTGCAAACACAGGTTTGACTGTACTTTACGTCTTGTAGCAAGATTTCAGACCGAATACCGCGATTCATGAACAGCATTTTAAGATTTCATCAACGGTTATGTAAAAGATTAATTTCTATAGATTGTACACGGTCGTTGACACTTAAATGAACTGGAAAAATGTGATGATTATCTCTACAACGATGTCTAATCAAGCATGTAAACACATCAATGACATATCGCACTTAAAAACATTACATCTAAATTCTGGGCCATGATCCCAGATTGGCAAGTCTATTGTCTGAAGCCTGGGTTTTGGGAATTTACCAAATAACTTTACTTTGCGTGTAACTGTTTGTTTATACCATTTAATTGGCAGTTTCGCCAAATGGTATATTTAAAGCACAACACTGGGCGTCCACGATTTCGAATTATGTTGATACTGAAACCATCTCATTTGTCTGTCAAACATGTGTCTACACAATATTTATTTATTTATTTATCTATTCATTTATTTATTTATTTATTTATTTATTTAATAATTAATCAGTCGGTCAGTCAGCCAGTCAGCCAGCCATCCAGTCCGCTCGCCCTCCCGTCTATCTATCCATCCATCCATCCATCCATCCATCCATCCATCCATCCATCCATCCATCCATCCATCCATCCATCTATTTATTTATTTATTTATTTATTTATTACAAAATGAAACAATAAAAGTACCTTACCACTTATGGTTGAGCTATAAAATGTGGAATATTATACCGAAGATTTGAAAGTCGTTTAATAGTTCATCACGATGTTGTAGATTCCAGGAACAATATATAGGGTACATAATATGGTAACGGTAAACTATGATTATTTATTAATATATTTATATGAATTCACTATTTACATACATGATTATATGATCAATATATTTTTATAAATACGAATGATCTACTTTTAAACAGGAATAAATCAATATTTTACCGCAGCGTTCGTTCGAGTGGCGTGTAATGACAGAAGAACATGTATTAGATAAGCAACGCTATTTACGTAATACTTTATTCGAATTCGTGAAATTAAGACAGAAAACAATTAAAAAGATCTGTATGATTAAATTAATAGATGATTCTGTAATTTTGGTCACTTTCGGTCTAAATGCCATTGACCGGTCGCCCGCGATCGAATTGAACTGTGGGCCGGGTTTATATAACCATAGAATAGACCAACCATTAGTATAAATTTAAATCGTTTTACGATTACTGGGCAGTAAAATTCAGTTAATACTTTCGAAGCAAATTGTATTTTAATGTAAAAACATACCATCGTAATCTTTTGGTATGACAACCGTATCGTCATTTTCTGTGAATTTTCCGGTTGAATGGTCGAGGATAACGTTCCGTGCCAGAAGTTTCCGTATCGACCTGGAATCAAACAGGAGTATTGGTTGTCCAAGATTCACCGGTAACGGCGAATCTTTCTTAACGAGGATAGCCTGAGGATTACACTTCACAATTTGTGGCAGAGAAAACTGATCAAGAAGTTCTTCGACAGTGTAAGCCTGTGTGCTCCATTGAGCTCTTTTCTGTTGTGGTGCAGACGACTCAGAAACCCGACTCGCGCTCCTTCTAGCAGACATCGTCGCGAATGTCTGTTAAAACTCAGAATGTCAAACTATGTTCTCACAAACTTTCACTCTTCCATCCCACAAGATATTTATCACCACAGTCGATTGAAATTTCGCAATAAACTCCACGCTATCAGTAAATGTCCTTATCACGGATAGAATTCTATAGGCACACAAGCCAGGTATTTTATAATTATTTCACGAATAACTAAAGTGCCCAACACAAATTATATACTATGTCCTTAAAGCAGAGAATTGAACTGACAAATATTTGCGTATTATATTGATTACGTTCCAATAAACTGGCAGGACCGGCGAAGTGTGTACACTAATGAAAAGAATATCGTAAAATTTTACGCTTCGGGTACCACGAATCTTACATCGACGTTTTCGGTAAATATACGATATAATGCGGATGTCAGGCCGCCACTTAAAATCTATCAACTGTGCAAATAATCCGAATTCACGCTTGGGGTATTGGTAACCGTAAGGTCAAAAAGAAATAGCGCCAAGCTTAAACACCTACGCCATGATTTGTTATTCTCTCTTCTGGTCCTTTATAAAAATCGTTCATTTCAAATCACCAGAATAGAAAACAGAAATAATTCTTATTTATCTTAAGCCTTTATTTACCAAATGTCAACTATTTGAATAAACTGTAACAAGATCGTTTCTGAAATAATTTCGCTTTAAAATAGTGTACAATTTAAGGTCCAGAAATTCGGCAAATCGTCACACTTCATAAATATCAATACCCGCGATATAATTAGTGGTAAAAAATATACTGGTGACCTACAACGGAATGTACTTAAATACAGTTAAAACGTATACTTAAGAAGTTAAATTGAATTAGTAACAAGCATAATTTAAAACACTGTGACATGGCGTAAATAATAACCTTGATCTAGATTATTAAAATGCATGCAGTAAATTAATGTGCGCAATTTAAAGTAGAATGGAATTCAAACAAAAGCGACTTAATAAGTCAATCCTATAAACTTATTTACTGGAAATATGTATTCAATAATTTGTATTTAACTAAGCCAAAATACCAATGTGCGTCAATCAATGTTATATCTACATGAACATAAATATCTAACAATGACATTGGTGCATTTGACCGCGAATTAGTTGACTGGATTCAATGTTAAATAACAAACATTTCTACTATAAGACTATCCTTAAAAAGGATTGGTTTGCAGTTTACATATTCACCCTAATGATCCCAATTTGTTTTAGTGATTTCGACCAAAAATTTTTGTTCCGTTCATTAGTCCAGCTTTACTTTTTCAGTGCAAGCATAATAATGTTTAAAAAAATGAAGAATGACGTACATAGTAATTTTCAAAGTTTACTTCATTTTAGCCCAGTATCCGTCATGCTAGGTTACATTTTAATATTTATTGTGTTCATAATTACTAGTATTTGATGTACAACTTCAAAGACACCCCAAACGGGCCACCGTGGTTGAGCGGTTATGGCCTCTGACTATAAGTTCAAATCACACCCAGGATTAAATTAAACATGTGAGGAAGCTGTCCAGCTGGATTTTACAGAAGGTTGGTGGTTCTACCCAGGTGTACATCTAAGGACAGCCATCACTGTTAAAAGCCGGAAAAAATCACCAAATGACCCCGACTGTTGGTGAGACGTTAAACTCCGGACATAATGCGTAGAAAGTGTGTCAGTACGAAATAATGAATTCTTGGCAAAATTTATAAACATCAGATGTCCCTGTATATATTAGGTCAAGTGCAGGTATAATATCACATTTATATTATAGTTTTTAGCTCATTTTAATTTCTCGGATTACTGGTGACATATCTACCATTGTGTTAATGCCTCATTTTGCAACATGTAACGTAATTAGTTATCATCAGTGACTTTGATCGATATCACATAGAGCTTCATAAATTCAAGTTTCCATATCTATTGCATATGCTGGTTGTCACAAAAATGTTTTAAAATGCAAGAGTCTGGATCAATTGTGCACGTATATGTACTTGTATTCTAAACACGAATACAACAACCCGGCAACTGATTGTATAAGCTAGCACATTCAGAGCCCCACACATAAATATATGTACCTTAAGTATACATACGTAATTATAATTGCTTTATGCATATATTAATTTTATAGCTTTAAGGGGCCGAGGCCATGGTCCAGAGGTTATTACGAGGGACTCGTAACCCGGTAATCCGAGTTCAAATCCCAATTGCAGCAGGTCATACCCTTCTACGAAAATTTGACAAAAATGCTGATTTTCCTCCATATGAGGAGAAATTGTCGGCTCCTTGAGGAAGGGTAACTTAGTACAGGTTAGTAAACAGTCCAGGAAAACCATTTTGACCTGCCCTTCTCTACCCCCATTTACTCATCTTGTCGTAGACACCTGAAAAGGAGGCTTGTTTCGAGTATAAAAACATAAAATAAAACTTATAAAATTATCAATATGTATGTAATTGATAAACATGCATAATGTATTCCTGTTTGTGAATTATTGTTCTAATTGTCTTTGCTTTCTCTGCATTTTGTACATATTTTTGTATACATGTTTGTATACATGTTTGTATATATGTTTGTATATATGTTTGTATACATGTTTGTACATATGTTTGTATATATGTTTGTATATATGTTCGTATATATGTTTGTATATATGTTTGTATATATGTTCGTATACATGTTTGTATATATGTTTGTATATATGTTTGTATACATGTTTGTATACATGTTTGTATACATGTTTGTATATATGTTTGTATACATGTTTGTATACATGTTTGTATTTATGTTTGTATATATGTTTGTATATATGTTTGCTTACATATTGTATGTTCGCCTCATAAGAAAGAAGTAATCTATCTGTCATGAACATATTTTCCCGCGTTCATTTTTAAGCCATGGACCAA
The DNA here is from genome assembly GCA_008271625.1 of Lutraria rhynchaena. Taxonomy (NCBI): domain Eukaryota; kingdom Metazoa; phylum Mollusca; class Bivalvia; order Venerida; family Mactridae; genus Lutraria; species Lutraria rhynchaena. The sequence continues at coordinate 2,005,661 of VIBL01000042.1, forward strand.
TTCAGGAAAATGAGACAGAGAATGAGACAGCGGTATGAATGGCTTACATGTGAGTGATCCGATCAGCGCTTAGACCAGGGAATGGCTCGGTTAGGTCGGAATATCAATCAGACTTATAGATAGCTGGCACCGGATATTGTCGGTAACAACAAGCTTAAATTGATTTCTATATAATTAGTGCTCAATTCAATATTCTAGAATAAAATGTCGAATAAAATCTAAAGCACATTCTCTTGATGTCTGATAATGTTGGGACATTTTATATGGTTTGTGAACTGATTAATTTAATGATCGATGTTATCAACTATAACTTGTTTTCATGTTTTAAATGAATCGAATTTTTGATTGACCATAGTCTTTCGGGTGTCTATTTGGTTGGTCAAATAGACACCCGAAAGACTATGGTAAATCAAAAATTCGATTCATTTAAAACATGAAAACAAGTTATAGTTGATAACTAGATGGAATAAACTTTGAGACCCGCGAGATTTAATATTCTTAGCACATTTAATGTTAACATCGATCTTATATAACACATATATGTATACACTGAGCCGCTCCCATCCTATACTTGTGTAATGTAAACATGAATTATTAAAGGTTGCCTTCTACAACAGTTTTAATTAACATCTTTACATTGCTCTGTGTATGCGAACACGTATATGAATGTTTGAATAGAAAGAACATCAAACGATTTAAACGCATGCATACAAATTACCCATTAAGTCAGGGTACAGACATAATTCATGCTACTTTAACCGTGCTATTATTTACTTAGTAGTTTATTAAGAGTGAAATTTCTTTCTCAAAATTTGATGTAATTCAACTGACATGGTAAGGTGATTGTAACGTGATCAAAAGATAACGAGGTAATATCGCGTATGAGAAACTGTGACAGCTACAACAATAACTTGACTGGGTTTCAACGACAGTCAAACCTGTGCTAAAGGTCTGATGTAAATTGAGATCACCCGACAATAATGACCAAGGATTTTATTTCCAGGACAAACATTTGTAGATAGTTAGACCGTAGGCCAGTGGTTGAAGCGCTAAACTTCTAACCCGGCGATCTGGATTCAAATCCCAGTCGCGGCAGGTCATACCCTTTTATGAAAATTTGACAAAAATGCCGATTTTCCTCCATATGTGGAGAAGTTGTCGGCTCATGGAAGAAGGGTACGTTAGTACTGGTTAGTATGCAGTCCAGGAAAAACTTTTGAAAACCGCCGTTAAACCCAGAGAAAAATATATCACACCTCCCCGTTTATACCTCTGTCAACTGGTTGGGCTACGTTGGTTAGCTTCGCACATTAAAGATCTGACCGTTCTATTTGTATTGGCAATCAATTATACTCCTGGTCAGGCTGATCGGCTACATGGAAATAACACATTCACCATGGGTAACACGCTTTCTAAATAAGATGAGCCAGCAGTTAGTAGTTTCTTATCTTATGTCATTTTAATCGGTGTGCAACTATTTCTTTGTAATTCATGACAAGAACTTAAATAATTGGTTTTACTACTGAAGTACCACGGTGTACATAACACGATGTAACGATCCTTTTGAACCATTTCTCTAAAGTGGTACAATTCCCTCGGTATTCGCTATTATACAACAGACAGAACCATTATTCATACGATGTTCAAGTATTTCAAATGAATGCATTATTGTAATTCCTCATTCTATAACTGTACATTAAATCTAAAGCGATCTTTTCATAACTATACATGTACATGTACATTTGTATTACACCGACTGAATCGGACATCTATGTAATGCGAAAAATGGACTGAAACCACTGAATTGGAAATGGACGTAAATGGTGCTCTTTTAAAAATACTTTGGCCGGTATTCGATATTTTTTTGGTAATAACATATTTCAATTTTATGTTCAGCAAACCAGTCAGATATGACGTGTAAGGTATTGTGCAAATGTTTGATAATGGAAAGTTAATACGACTGAAGTAATGAAAATGTATACTTTGAACAATCGTTTGTACTTTTATTGGACAGAAATAACGCAGTTTCTGATACATGTAGTTTATTCAAGATAGCATGTCCTAATATATTTTGGAAAGTTTTTGTCAACACATACAGATAAATGCGTGTCATAGATTTCAATTCAAGGTTGTTTGAAAATGTTCTGTAAATGGCAAGATATGCAACAGAATGAAATATTGTTCAACAACAAATATGACATGATGCAGTCGAACTGAGAACTCTCTATAAAGACCACTTATGCGGACAACAAAAACGATTTCTTTAAACGGGCGCTTCTTATTCAGAGATATCAATGAACTGTTTATGTTAAGATTTACAAATGGGCCAATGATATTCATAGTCCCGTGGTGTCTAAGTTAGCTGTATAATACCTCACGTACTGTTTACTATGATTAAGATATCACCTTATTAGAACGACCCCTTAATTCCTCTACATTTCAACTTGATAATGAGACCATTTCAATATTAAAGCCTTTTTATTTTGATTCCACGTACAACCTTAATATCATGGTTTTACTGTATTCGTTTTTGTTTTGAGAACTTTAAGCTTGTTCGCAATTTATCACGATGTGTGCCCAAGTCCTTTGTAGGAAATTAACAAAGAAAATCTACCCGGGTATGAGTTAAGTTGTTTATTTTAGCTGTAATCTAATGCTTTTATAAACACAAAAGTGATTCCAATTAACATATTATTAGATAAAAGTCGCTTACTTATTCTACGTGAGCGTTTATGTGATTTGAGAAACGCTGATAAATTCAATTTAAATATATTTGTGTTTTTTAAGACTCCGGTACTCAAATAACCAATCGGACACGATTTGAAATAGCATGAACATGCAGTTTAATCATTAAATTCTGATTTCTGATTCACGTATCATGTGGATAAACTGTTATAATGTGCGCGTCAATAACAATAGCTAAAAGAATGATGGTTATACTTGACACTAACGTGGTAGAAATAATTTACATCGATTTAAAATGTTTTGAAAATGTGCATTATTTAAGGTAATTCAAAATCATGCATCGTGGGGAATTGAGTTCAACGGTAGCGCATGAATGAACCATTATGTTGTGTTGTGTTGTGTTGTGTTGAATTACATTGGATTGCATTGCATTGTGAATGCTTCTTGTACAATCCATATACATGTACATACGTATATATAACAGCTTGAATATTAATAATACCTATATATGAACAATTCACTTGGAGTTCTATGAAATATATAAAAGAATTTATGGTATCAAAACATGATTACTGTATGGATGGACGAATTTGTAAAAATACTTGATGCAGTATTTGTGAGCAAAGAGATTTTTTTATTTTAAGAAAGATATCAAGTACTTAGAGTACATTTCATCACCAAATTGTATTTGAGACAGCTTTATTTTAGAAGACACGAAAACGAGGATGCATAAGAACGAGAATGTATAGATATGTTTATCCTAAAAAAGGAAATAAAACTCTGAGTTAGTTAACTTTATAATACCCATGCATACTTTTCACATGCGTTTAGCGCTGCGCCAACAACCAGGGTCATTTTTGCAATTTTTTCAGCTTTAATGGAGGAAGACCTCAGGCATATGATTGTATACCTAATTAGAACCTTTGATCTTCCGTAAACTAGCTAGACAGCTTCCTTACATGTGAAATTTGTCTGGTCCCAGATAAGATTCGAACTCGTAGCAGTCGGGGGCTAGTGATTACTAGTCAGAGACTATAACCACTCGATCACAGAGGTCTCCGATCATGTTGAGTACTTAAACATATTCATTGTAATTATATCCATGTTTTTGATGTGATGTATATACATGAATGAAGCAATCTATGATTTATTATAACACTCGTCGGTGGCGCAATATGTAAAGCTTAAGTTTTGTGACCCTGGAGGACTGTATATGGTGATGAAGATCACTTTTGATAAAGTTCATTTTTAATCAATGTTAGCTAATATATTGAAATGAAAATAATCATAATTAATAATGTTTAAATTGATAATTAATAATGTTTAAAAGTTCGTGTACTGCATGTTCAACATTGTAACCCACTTTAAAAGTCTGGATTGCGCGCAACGAAAATTGATTAAGGGAGAACAATCGTACAGTAAATATCAACTTATCTTGCAAGATTATTGCCCCTGGAATATGCTTGCTACGTATTTCTTCATCCCGAGAAAAACACGTGTGTGAAAATTCCCATTATATCGACACTTGCGCAAAATTAAATTCAATTATATAGATATGTACAATCGTACTCTAATTCGATCTACAGACGCTCTGGCTAACGAACGAACTATCAAATATCTGCTCGCAGTTTAAAAACTGAATTAACGATCTCAAATAATGCTTTGACCCAGGCAAATATTGAGTTCAGATATTTTCTGATGCTCGAATTTTGAAACAGCTTCCTTTACTCAAAGTTATAGCACCGAGTTCTTTGTCGACTCATGAAGGATTCTAATGATACTAACCGTGTTTATTTTTGATTTAAGAGCTTTCACAAAAAGTCAGATATACGCAGTATTTGATATTTTCAAGAGGACTATTATCATGCATTCTGGATTTTATTTCAATAAACCAAATATCTTATAATAAGTAACAAGCAACATATGTTTTATAACAATGCGTATATGTGTGTGTGGTCATTAAACGAAACATGAATATCAACACATTGATAGAAAATTAATAAAAAAATTAAATCACTTCAACAACGTCATTCCAGTCGGGAACTAGTTTTTTCCTTATTTCATGGTCTATTTTCAGCTTTTGAGCAATGACAGACCGGCTGTTGCTCCTTCTTGACGAATTTGATGCAGTGTCAGAATTAAAGTCATCGAGGTAAAAATCCATTTCAGCAATGGCAGCAAGCACTGATTCCGGTCCGTCCGTAACGGACATATCCGAAGTTTCTGACATGAATGATGTGTTATGTTCCTGATTAAGGCTACCTATGCTTCCTCTTGAAGATTGCATGCTATCTTCAGAAGCAGTGTCCGATATAAGCTGTGCCTTATCAGCAAAGTCGTCACTAAAATCTACATTTTCCTTATAAATAGATCTTGTCAAGTTTGTAGCTTGATTTCTGGGGGTGCTCGCGTTAGAATTATCGTCGTAAGTCCTCGGGCTGAGTTGTTCCCAACTTTGTGAGTGTTCATCAGTATGTCGGATACCCTGTGGAGTATTTTTTATTTTAGACCTGACCGGAAGCGAACTTGAGCGTTCCAAACAAAACTGTTTCCAAGAGCTTTCAGTGTGGTTTTCGCGAGCGTTTTTAGTGATCTCTTCTAACGATAGTCTGAGATCATTACAACTTGACACCATTTCATCGGCTACTTTACAAGTTAATATATCATTTGTTGAGGACGTTCTTGAAGCTTCTTCAAATTTGATAAGATCTTCGGTCAATGAGCTGGTTCGAAAAGCTCTATGGTCATTCAGACCAGCGTCTACAAAATGTCTTTGACTTTGTGGAGGTAAATCTCTGCTCCGTATTACTCTGTATTTATTTTCCTCTAAGCTTTCCCAGCTTCCATCAATACTTCGATTGCTGCTACGATATGATGTACAATCACTAGAGTCACTGTCTCCACAACCAGGACTAATATAAACATCACCAGTGAACGTATAATCATTTCTGTCAGAATCTGGAGATATTTCTACCTCAACACTTATATTTGATGTACTAGAATGAATGCTAGGAAAATGATCACTTAAGTCAATTTGGCTCCTACTACTGCTAGCCAAAGTTGAAGATGATGAGGAACGAACTTTAGAAAAGGACATCGGACTTTGCACGGATGCAATGTTATCAGTAAAAGGACTAGGAGGTCTGAGTATTGTTGTTGATGTGCTTGCTTCAATTCCGGATTCCGTTTTTAACTTAGGTTTAACAGAGAAATCAGTGATTTCCTCTATCACATTAACAAAGGGGGTGACTTCGGGTGATTTTGTTATATGAATGATAGGGCGCCCAGTTTTCGAAATATCCGACATATTGGTTAAACTTCTCCTCCAAGATTCTATTGAACTGTTTGAACTGGTAAAGAGATCGTTCCCGCGATTTTGCATTTCTCTTATTCTGTTCATTAGTGCTTGTTCATTGGTTTCACGAATCTGAAATGTTTTCTGGGCCGAGACTACATTTGTCTCACGATGTGTAGTTGTTGGTTGTACTGTAACATCTTCAGTAGGTGTTTGATCAGACTGTTTTCTGCTATTTTCATCAAAGAAAGAACCGCCAAGAACTGAGTTTAATTGCTCAGCTTGTATTGTATCAACACTATCAATGCTTACACTATCTGGTTCAGGCATGTTTACGACACGATGTGGGTCAGCACAAAAACCATTCATTTTATCCATGTCCCAATCAATGCTGAATTCGGAATTTGCGTCAATGTCATCACCGAGCTCACTTTCTTTTCCTAGAGATGTCGTTGTCGTCTGTGAGTTCGTTATGGAATCTTGGGTTTCATTCTCGTCTGCAGCAAATGATGGGTTAGTATAAGCTTGTGACTCTTCCGTCTGCTCTTTGGATTCATCAGGTTTGACTTTAAAGGTTACAGCTAATTTCATATCAGTTATGTATGACTGTCCCATATTGTTACACATGTCCACCGCCTCCATATATTCTGCACATGATTGCAACATCGGAGTGTTTAAAGCAATTTCAAATTTTATGGCTGAACTCGTCTGTATTTCAAGCGGAAGCGCGTCATCATCAGTGTCGAGGGTCGACCCCATTACCGCTTCTTCTTCTTTCACCCGAACGAGCTTCAGGCACGGGGAATAAAATTTAGATATCGGCGGTGGATCACCGAGAATATGCCGAACGTATATAGGCATTTCAATCATTTCATCCAGAATGTCCGAAATTTGGAGCACATTGTTACTACACTTGTCTAGATTTCCGTCTGAAACTTCATAATATAATCCAGACTGTCCAATCGGAACAAAAACCTCCGTATCTTTCTCGTCGATACAGAGTAGGAATCTATTATCATTGAGCTGTGATCTGAGAGGTTCAGGAAGCATTAATTGGTTTAGTTTTTCCACACTTATCTTACGTAACACCTCTCCTTCAACAACTGGACGAAGAATACTTTCAGATGTTTCACCATTGTCATTAGGCGACACGGACTCTGTCACTACCACCCCATTAAACTCGGTTGTACACAGAAAGAAGTCCGTATCGGCTTCTATAACGGATTCGATGGTGCGATGAGGCGTCGGCTTGTCGAATTGAAGTCCTTTGCTCACCTTAAACCATCCTGCAAATATACGTAACCGACGTTAGACATTATGTTTTAATGTTTTATTTAAAAACCAGGCTGTGTGATTATCGCGCTGAATAAACTCGTGAAACTTAGAATTTTTTAAAAAAATATGTGTATTTTACTTATTAAAAAAGTGTAGGAAATTGTTAACAATGGCAACAATCTTTGTTATTAAACTAGATATTCAAAAAGTTTTAATATTTGCTAGATAGATAGGACGTCAGTTTGTATTACTGATAGTCTCGTCTATAGACATTAAAAGGGGGTCAAATGTATCCATTGCCATCTTAATACAGGTATGATTTTACCATGTATTAACGATATGTATCTAAGTCATTAAGGAACTATATAATCGACATAGGATAATCACCCGTGTTAAACATGGCAGTTAAAACTAGATCCAAAGCAGATTGAAAAGAAATTTAACATGCCCTTGGGGTAAATAGCAGTGTAGATTAGATCTACATTCGCTAGATGTACAATTAGGAGACTATTAAGGCATTAAACCAATACTTTGATTCAAGATGTGCGAATATTCTCATGCAATGTGACATCTTTTTGTAAGACTAATGATAAATTCAACATTACTCTAGTCATAAATGCGCAATTTAAATAGAAATCATAAAACCAGTTCGTATGTACTTATTTTCTATTATGATGATTATTTCATGCTATACATTTTTTATGGTCCGGACTCCATTACGTTCAAATATCAAAGCAGCCTCCGTGGTCGAACGCTTATGATATCTGACGAATAATCCCTAACACTCACTGCTGTGAGTTCGAATCCCTCACGGGGCCGTATTTACCATATCCAGTTAGCTTACGGAAGATTGGCAGTTCTACACAGGTGTAGGCCTGTGGCTTATCTCTACCATAAACGCTTAAAAAACGCCATAGGACACTGGCTATTTGTCCGACCTTAAACCTCAGAGGGATATGAAAACATTTTATGTAATAGCGAGAAGCAACTTATTCAATAGTAATAATGTTAAAGTGCACGGAACGTAATCATAATACTTCGATTTCGGGAGAATTATTTATATTACATAATTGTCTTAATATACTATCTAAATTATCCGACGATGAAATAAATATATAAATTTTGTAAGCTGGAAAATTGCTCATGGTTGATTACTCGAACATAAATAAACTTGAAAATTGGCATATATACACTCATAGTCTTAACCAGTTTAATGTCAAAAACGACAATTCCTGCAATTTTCAAGTAAAGAATAAATGATCATATGCGGTATTACAATTTCAAACGCGCCGACCGGTGTTTTGTTTAGATAAATTTAAAATACGGTTCCCACGCAATTTAATATCTCTAACGACAGATTGTACTATCCTCGTGAACGTGATCATGTTACAATATCCTTGATGGCCACCATATTTCAATTAAAATTTGTAATCTAAACGTCCTATTTAAACGTCTTGAACACAATTTTATAAATGCAAAAATTCAGAATTTTCTATTTTTTGTTCAGATTTAATTGATTCGATGACGTTCACAGAAATTACCACCATGATCACGATTTGTTTGTTGGTTATATATGAGTTAGATATACGGTATATTTGTTATAGTGACCACTTGTTTTATATCAGTTACCATATTAGAATCTTCACCATTTTTCTCTGGCACTATACAATCTTAGCTATCTAATTTACGAGCTCGTAGTCTTTCTATGGTCAATATCTTTTTATACACCGTCTCCTATTTTCTTCCCAAAAAATCCACAATCAATTTTTCCCTTTTTATTTTCTATTTTTACTTGGTCACTCTTACCCTCCCTCCACCCACCAACACACAACTCTTACCCTCCCTCCACCCACCAACACACAACTCTTACCCTCCCTCCACCCACCAACACACAACTCTTACCCTCCCTCCACCCACCAACACACAAACTCTTATCCTCCCTCCACCCACCAACACACAACTCTTACCCTCCCTCCACCCACCAACACACTACTCTTATCCTCCCTCCACCCACCAACACACAACTCTTACCCTCCCTCCACCCACCAACACACAACTCTTACCCTCCCTCCACCCACCAACACACACAACTCTTATCCTCCCTCCACCCACCAACACACAACTCTTACCCTCCCTCCACCCACCAACACACTACTCTTATCCTCCCTCCACCCACCAACACACAACTCTTACCCTCCCTCCACCCACCAACACACAACTCTTATCCTCCTTCCACCAACCAACACACAACTCTTACCCTCCCTCCACCCACCAACACACAACTCTTATCCCCCGCTCCAATTCTTAATACGGTGCTGTTTAGAATCTGAATTTTGTTCGATTTTTAAAGCACAATACTTAGATATCCCAGTACCTGCATAGTCTTCCGGTATAACCACTTCCGGCAGCAGCTCTTTGACGGTCCCTCCTTCACCCTTGCGAACACATCTCGCAAAGACTTTCCTACTTGTCCTCTTGCTGTGAAGTAAAACCGGCTGTCTAAGATCGAAGAAGAAATTCTGAAACAAAAAAGATACAATACAATAGTGTAGGCTCCTAGAAGTGGAACATTGTGGTCGTGCTTCTTTTAAGGTGGAACATTGTGGTCGTGTTTCTTTTAAGAATGGTACGTTGTGGTCGTGTTGCTTTTAATGTGGAACATGGTGGTCGTGTTTCTTTTAATGTGGAACATGGTGGTCGTGTTTCTTTTAATGTGGAACATGGTGGTCGTGTTTCTTTTAATGTAGAACATGGTGGTCGTGTTGCTTTTAAGAATGGTACATTGTGGTCGTGTTGCTTTTAAGATGGAACATTGTGGTCGTGTTTTTTTTTAAGATCCTAGCTGCAGACAATCTTCACATGTACATTATTGTTACGTATTGTATTATTATTACGGGAGACTGTTGTTGTTTTTGACACTTATTCACTTATCTGAATATAACACGGCCTTATTCTCCTTATGACGCGTAAGATAGATACCATCAATTTGTTGTATCCCATTTTCTTGATAATTCAAATATATTTGTAAATAACAGTTTGTTCGGTGAAGATTTAATTCGTATGTATGTCGTATGTCAACTTATTTCATGTAAATTGAAATATTACGTGTCACACAAATATTCCAGCCTGTGTATGCAGCAAGAGAACATTCAAGTAGTATTTTATTGTCTGTGTAGAAGATACAACCATGGAAGTATAAATGCAAGAAGGGATTAAGTGTTACATTAGCCGTGGTCGTGGTCCAGTGGTTAGTGCGTTGGACTTGCAATCCGGAGACCCGGGTTCGAATCCCAATCGCGGCAGGTCATACCCTTCTATGAAAATTTGACAAAAATGTCGATTTTCCTCCATATGTGGAGAAGTTGCCGGCTCCTTGTGGAAGGGTAAGTTACTACTGGTTCGTATACACTCCAGAAAAACTGGTTAAGTGAACCGGCCGCGGTATATAACTGAAAATTGTTGAAAAACGGCATTAAACCCCAGTGACAATAAGTCACATAAAAACAAAACAAAGTGTTACATTAATTTGTAATTGTGCGATTAGTATCACTAGATACTTATACGTACCTGTAACTCTTGGGCATTAGTATCCTCTCTACACTGTACAACAACCGGTAGTTTGAAATTGCTCAAAATACCCTTTAATGTATAACTTTGGGAACTCCATTTATAGTCACTGGAAACGTCCGCTTGAGGGCGCTCCTTTCTTTTCCATGGCTTCCCCATATTTAACCCCTAATCCTGTAATAAACAATACAGACACTAGCTGAAGTTTCTTTTTGCTATGACAAGATTTGTGTCTTTTTTTGTTCGAGTTTTATGTTCGTGTCATAGTCAATAAAGTTATAAGTTTTACATTCCATTACAAATAATTTAACGTCATTTAGATCATATTTCAATGAATTAATACGTGGTTTTACTTACTTCAGATACGTTATTGTATAACCCACTAATGTTCTCGGCGTATTTTATTAAAACAGTTAACTTATATCGAATTCTTCACATACCTATATGATGTTTATTTATGTAATACAAAAGTGTCTTAGTTTTTACACCAGTTAACGCTGAGGAATTTTCATATTTCACCGCCGTTGTCATAAGTTAGTTAACTTTTAGTTCGACATTTTCACCATAAACGCATACCACACGTTGTTTCGCTGTAACACAAATCTAAGTTTCCTGAACTGAAAACATGAACTTATTCGCCCATGGTTTTATTCACAAATCCTCGCTTAAAGAAAAGAAAGCTTCCGTCTTGTGTATATTATGATAACTGTTAAGTCGTTGCAACCTTTTCAAGACGAGGAAAATACACTCCCCTGTGTTCATTGTGATTTAAATGTGTTCTGTGTGAATAACTCCTAAGTTTAACACGCTCAGGTGAATAATATATCATTATTGTTGATCGTAACATGCAACACTGAACAAAAAAACACGAGAATATACTCACATCGTATTGAATATTTTTATAGCTTAGAATTACATATTAAACCCAGTACAATATAAACATCATGCGGGGTGATGAAACACTCAACACTGTCATACTGATTATAAACCTATTTAAACTAACGTCTTAAGTTTCAAATGTCGATGTAGAGTCAGAGTGGATTAAAATTTGCATAAAAATAAAGAAATATATTTAGATCTACACGGTCCTATGGGTTTGCTTGTTGAACCAGCGTTGATCTATCTATATAACAGGGCTTGTTTGTTAAGTAAATTACTGTTAATGAAATGTTGTTTAATTTCAAAATCAATAAAATTGTGTCGTTTAATTTGGAATATGTATGCATTCGTACAATTAAATATGAATTAATTCAATTAATACCTCATAAACTAAATGTTTTTAACAACTGGCCATAAAACTGTACTTCCACGCATGCGCATTACTGTATGTTGTTTTAATGTCAAATACTGTTGACATTAAATATACGTCGCTAACAGTTCAGATGAAAATTATCTTTGAATTCGATGACATTCAGGTAAACCCGATCCCTAAGTATAGATATCACTGTCCAATATTTTTGACATGAATATTTTTTTGGGGGGGGAATACACGATTCATTAGAAACAACGCGATTAGTTCGAGTATACTGTGTATGAACAAAATAGAACGATCCAGTCTATGAATATATTTTCACACAAAAGAATCACTTATCTTGTCATTCGAAAATTTTATTGGATTTTTGGATCATTTAAATGAATTAAGCAATTGAAATGTGTCTGTCTGAATTTAATATCGAATTCGCCTGCCAACGATATATCTGTAATATCCACTTACTTCAAAGTAACTTACAATCTGATAAAATAAACCCTAAACGTTCGGCTTATTCACGCCAAAATTGAATAATTTATAGGTTGATTGTCGTCTGCTTTTATCGCGTAATTATATTCTTTAAATATATCACTGCGAACAACTTCAAATTGATATATGTTTAAGGTTAAAAGTTATGGATTGTATTTCATTAGAGCCTTATTGACTTTATCAAGATTAATGACAAAATTAATGTTAACATATAACGAAATCCACGGGACGTCAATTATTTCTGCCAGTCCGGCTTAATTCGTTTTATGATTTACATATCAATTTACCATGTTTTAAATTCCACCATTATTTCAGTCATCTCGCTTTGATTAATGATTTATTTACGTTCATTATAGTCTTACATCTTACATGCTAACCCAGTGAAATGCCTGCAGAAACGATTACGCTCATTTTCAACATTAAAATTACTATCAACTGAAGTATTTGTTGTAATTCCGGTTTAACACCTCTGACAATAAGAGTGGAATATTTTAAAAAGCTTACATGTTCGTATTGAAACATATCATAGCTCGCGAAATTATAAAAGTAATTAAATTTTTCGTAAGTTTTTGAATGTAGTGTTTGTTCGCCTTAATCTTTAAAAAACTTAGTGTACCATTGAATGTGTACGAAATATTATGGTCTTAGTTGTATATCGCATGCTGTAAATTTGTAACTGCATTACGCGAATTTTGAATATTTTTGTACATTTTTTTACTGAACTTAAACCCAAACTGCCAGAGTCATTGGATGACTTTCTATTTTTAACGGTGGATGAACACCCCAGGCTTACACTTGAGTAGAACCACCGGCCTTTCGTAAGTTAGCCGGACAGCATTCTCACATGTGAAATTTATCTGGGTCTGGATGGGATTCGAACTTACAGGGGTGAGGAGCTAGTAATTCCAAGTCAGAGACCATTACCACTCGGCCACGGAGACCCCCTCTTGTGCACAGTGCAATGTATACCCGTATATTTGGTAAATATGAATACCAGTATCTAGTTTGTACACGTCATTAAAAGCGTCCTGTTCATATTTTCTCGTTTGATACTGATTTATTAGAAGAGAAGTCTGTCCACACAGGAGAAAGTATACAGATATGTTGAAACCAAAAAAAGCTGGTTTGGAAAAGTCACCCTGGGAGTTGAGATGTATTTTGACTTGTTTAACTTTTTGATATGAAAATAATAAATGTTGAAGACATTAGTCGACTAATTGACGAGACCAATCTTAAAATGGATCGTGTATATCTGCAGAATATGGTGCATAATAAAGGACTTATTTTATCAGACACGTTATCAGATGTTTACTTTTATACTTACACTCTAGATCGCACATAGTACAATGAATTATAAACAAAATGACATCACACTTCACACATTGCGGAGCTATGAATGATGCTCCGACCAACTGAGTGGTAACTTCCCCAGTGTAAGTACCAGTCATCCAGACCTTAGCTTTAAGCCACTATAGTTAGTTTGTTGACAAATTTACCGTTACATTTCTGCATGAAGTACGTAGGTTACATCCACACATTAGACCTGACATGTTGTGTTGTTTGTTTGGTAATCTGAATTTTCATGTTATTATAAAGCGTTTCATTCGTTTTTAACAACAAAAAACACACTCGCTGAAATTAAGTTTTATTGCTGATCGACCTACCATTGATTTTTTTGCGATCTTTGGACATTTTTTTTCTTGCCGAAAAAATACAGCCGATTTACCAACCCTTGATTTAGGACGGAAGGATACGTTAGCGAAAACTAGGTATTTGTTGTCGGGGCTTTAACGTATAAAGAGTGATACAGGAAAGAAAATTAAAACTATAAAATATGATTGTCATCATGGTTTAAGTCTAGAAATGTTATCTGAGTGTATAAACGTGTGTGACTTTCTGTCTATATCAGAAATATGCATCTCATTCATATGGCGAGATTTTAATAATTTTTAATTTATGCGCGTTATATAATGGTAAATTGGTGACAAAAATGTGATTTTTTTTGTGGTAGGTTTCAGATGACGTCGTTTTAATAAAAGATTTGAATGTTATACATATCATTAAAAGTAACACAACACTTACTTACTGTTTATTTTAAATCTTTAGGTCCATTTTCCCATGTAATATTTCATGAAAAGTCGACCGTGCGTGACATCTACACTTCGTGAAATTTGCACAATCACGATACACTTTTCCCCGACAATGAAAATATATCTTTGTTATTAATACAGCAACGTTGAAGCAGAGAAAATCTTGTGACGACCAGAAGCAGTCTTGGTGGGTTTACAAGGTTAATATATAATAAACTTAATAAATGGAGTCCAGTTAAAAGAGCTTAGAAAACCGAGGGAAGTCCAACGGTCTCATTAAAAGTCGTCTGTGTTTTAAGTAATATCCTAATCCTGCGAAACGCCCAACAAAAATATTGTTCTAAACTCTTAATAAACTACCCATTTACAAATGTACATTTAAAAATATTCCTTTATTTGTTTTCAACACAGAAGTATCACCGTATAATACAGTCAGGTTTACTATTTATTTTCCATTAGTGAACATGTCATAAACGCTAAATAAACTACCCCGTGTAACTTAAGATCAGGTATATAGCCTATACATAAGAAATTTTATGTATTTACTTAAGGCATTGTACCGACTCTTGCCTTAATGCACATCGCAAACACAGTCATAGCTCGGTTACGTTATTTCATTATTGTACACCAATCCTGCCTGTGGAACACAGAACAGACAAAATCCTTTGTAGTGAAAGGTCCAATATGTACGCCAATCTCCACCTAAGTGTGGCACGCACATTTATTCAAAACCAGTCATCTAGAAATTTATAAACATCATCATTATCTTCAAACAGTTTAAACATAGTTTGGTCGTATTTCCCATCATTTTCGGCAAGTTGCCTACACACCACATTAGCTGACGATATCTCAAAATCTGACAAGTAAGGATAGACAAAAATGGACTCGCTCCGGGGGATTTTAGGGTTGTTTAGAGCGCAGATATCGTCGCCCAGTCAGCTGTAAATATATTAAACTCGACCTTTCACAATACGTACTTGAATAGGACTTAATCTAAAACAAATACATAGCTACTATGATATGATCTTTAATTTCTGCTCAAAGGATTTGATCGATATACTTATATACATACATGCTTCAATAGTCATATTAATATTAACAAAACAGGTGTCCGTCTGCAAGCAATAAAATGAATCAATACAATGTGTTTAAAACCATCAATGAATACGAATTCCACACAATCATCAAGTATGCTAACATCAACAAAAGACAATCTCACAGCGCATACACTTGTGTTATTCTAAATATGTTTAGCAAAGAACATATTCTTATCAAATTTCTAATTACATTTCATGCGTTCATGTTTACAATTACAAAGCATGCATCTAATTAAAACTTGAAATTTAACTCAAACTTCACACAAAAGACCCAACGATAATCTTTTATTCGTCAACAAATGATATCCAATGATGAACAAGGAATCTCCAGAATGAGCATTGTAACATATGATAATAGAGATTGTAAGCTTGACCCATCATGAGTTACTTAATAGACAAGAACAAACGAATGTAAAAACAACCGCCACGAAAAGCATGTATAGCTATTTTTTACAAAGTGCAGATTTGGCGTATATATTTCTATTATTAGAAGACATGTTTACAATAACCAGGGAATAAAACTAGAAATAAATCAATTCAAACATTACAGCATTTAAATAAGGCATTCACAGAAAAAAAACACAAATCATACACGGAGTAGAATTACTGGATGAATCAAAGCATGACTTTGCTAGAGCCATCGCCTTAATTAACTTTTTATAAAACAATAAGGAAATGATATCAACTTACCGTCTAAAGCATTGGCAGTTGAAACATGTAAATGTTTCGTAATAAGCGCCACTGAGCAAATATACACATCCCTGTAGTTAAACATCGCACCAACAGCCAGGGACATTTGGCGACTTTCCAGTCTTAACATTGGAAGTGGACCTCAGGCACACACCTGGGTAGTACCACCGACCTGCTGTGAGCTAAGTGGACAGCTTCCTCACATGTGAAATTTTTCTGCTTATAGGCTACTCACCGTACACAGTAACATTTGTTATTACTTACAATATAATACATTTTTTATTTTATCAATAATAAGAACTTTTTACAAGTCAAGATCATATCAATATGTCTGCAGTTTCGTATAATTTCATAGTCCATTTCATCAACAATTATGATATAGCACATGAACTTTGTACCGGTAACTCCATCGGAAGACTTGTAACTAGCACGTCACGTGCTCCTATCTTTACCTCTTTGTCAAAGGTCTTGGTGAATACCTGGATCTCTCCAACATGAGGGACCTTTTTGTCCTTTATTGTGAGATAAAATGATTGATATTTATAAGCCCTAGGATTGAATGACAGTCGCAAAGATTTACTGCTTGCGCCAGCAAATTGTATATTCCCAGTTACATCAAAGAAGAATTCTTGATTTGGTTTGGCTGCAAAATGACCAGAATGCTTGACTTGCTCGTGAAAATGGAAACCTTCGTTCTCCCAAAATTCTCGCCTTCTCTGATATCTTCCAGGTGTGGTGCACTCAAGAATGGTTAAAAACGACTCTTTCTTTGGACAGAAAGCGTAAAAGAAGAGAGCAGATGTTTCCCTAAGTAAGAGACTCTTGATTTTTTCTTTTGCTCCGTGTCGTATCGTGTCTATGTTCAAGTTACTTTGGTTCGAAATATTGAGCGGAACATATCTAGAACACAAAACAGAACCATGTTTATACTTCTATATGCCTTGTCGTTCACTACTTATTGACAGTACAAGCTGGTTTCTTAAGACATCACTTACTACGATATATAGCGTTGTAACAGAGGTAAAAAAAAACAGAAAAAAGCAAACTTAAACGACCGTGGTCTTCGCACAAACAGTGGGAGGGAAAACGTAGATGTATATTGCTTTTACTGTAAGATTTCCTTGTTCATTTAAGAAATTGGAAATGGACCACGAAGCAGCGGGGAACCATGCGATAAAAAACAATATCAGAAAAAGTTATAGCACATTAGGAAGATAATTCTGCAAACACATTGTAATCAAGTAAATACAATGCATGAATTGTATACATACATGCCGAAAGTCTTTATGTTGAAAACCATGCAATTATTCATAAGTCGTATGGGAGTTTCTAAATGAATCCACCTTCTTTCATTGTCCAAGTCTTCTTCATTGTGCACGAGAAACAGAGAAACATCATTTACATCCTCTGTGACATCATGAAGAGGTATCTGGACTTGACATTGTTGATTTGGTTGAGTATCACAAATAATGTTAAGAATGTTTGCCGCAAAAAGACGATCTGAAGTTTTTTCAATGTTTCCTGTTTCAATCACCTGTAAATTATATGAAATCAGAAAACTGACCAAAATATAAAGATTATGAACAAAAGTTTCCTTTAAATGAGGTTACTTAGTTAATCCTGGATAACTAAATCAAGTCTTGATAAAACAACATCTAGCGAATATTAAGATGTGTTTATGACCAACATGTCTTGATACAAATGAGTAACAATAGAACATGGTCCATACAGATGCATAAAACCATCGGTCAGTCATTGTTTTTATTGATGATGATTCATACAGACAGCGTAAAAAGAGGACACAACATGGGACACACAATGCAATTACCTGGAGTGAAAGATTAGTGGAGTTTTCCACAGTATTCTCTGGTATTTCTAGGCGAATCTTACGGTTAAGATCAGACATCAATGTTCCACCACCAGATCCAACTTCATGTTTATGCACCGCAGGTCTGGCCACGACTGCAAACTTAAGACAAGTGTGTTTGCCTATTGGAACTTTTCCCACGAAAGTAGGAACCTACCAACAAACAGAAACCATAGATAATTAGACCTTACTTCATAAAAAACTATTGGACTCAGAAAGTCACAACAACAAATACTTAAATCAAAACCAAATCATAGCAAATTTCTATTTGCACCACTCACTCAAAATATGGTAAAACGCCGGTAAATACGTGTATGCTTTACATATACTTTATTTCTGATTTCGTAGTAAACAGGACTTTTTTGTTTGGGTGGAGGTCGCTGTAATCACACTTCTTATGATCCATGTTCTTAGTTACTGAACAGCTATTATGATTTCACGCACGATAACATATTAGCTAGGTAATTTGCGAGCGGTTATACAAAACGAATTAAATATCAACATGCTACAAGCGAGTTTTTATTTCTTTAGTGATGTGTATGATTATACAAATGAAATTGTAAACAGATCGTTTTTATAGCTGAATGATCTATCAAGCTCAATGAAAGTTGTTCTAAATGCAAATATAAAAAAGATAAAAGATATGCAAGTCATACCCCGTTCTCTTCAGACGTCGTAAATTGTTCGAATTGTTCATTCTCTGTTGTTTTCAGATAACTATCGAAGTTTCCTGGGTATCCATCAAGCGGTATGTCAATGGTAAGTGTACATTCTTCGTTCAAACACAGGACACGAAGTTCATACACGTCACTATAAATATATATGAAATAGATAGTTTATAATAAATGTAACGGTGCCACAAAATACAATTGGTTGGTGAGCTGAGTGGCTGAGACATGTTCTATTATATTCATAATGAGTGTCTTTAAATGCAATGCCCCTTTGCGAAAAAAACTCAGACCCACATTCATGTACCAGTATCAATTGCCAAAAGATCTTTAGAAAGCGTGATGTATCTTCGCAACTACAAAAGAATGAAAAACAAACAAAAATTACTTTATATGTTCCTCCTTCAGTGAACATATTATGTAGAATTCTTTGTAGTTCTTTGTGTTTATGCTCTTGTTATGCATAACTGTGCTAATAAAGCGATATTTTGTCCCAATATTCACGTAACATTGCTTGCAAGTTCCAATTAACTTAGGCTACTCATATATTCTATTAAAAGCACTTTTACAGCGCGTAAATGAAATACTTGTAAATGCAAAACACCACCTGAGTATTTCTTCCAACGCAGTAAGTGTAATTTCCAAATGTCCAGAATCCGCTGGTGTTCTGTGTAAGAATATAATTGGTCGGACATCATTGTTCGCTGAACTCAATGTCACGTTTATACCAAGACGTTCGAAGGCCATTTTGTTATTAACCGAGATCATTTTGCAATCATAACTGAATTCTCTGCATACATGAAAAGACAGTGATAAGTTTAACACGCGACTTCAAGGATTTTGAAAACATAAAACAGATCAACATTTTAATTTTCATTTACAATTTGATAAACAAATATGACTTAAAAAGCATTCAATGTACCAATTTAATTAAGGAAGTGAGATCGAAGAATTAAAACAAATTTGGGGGAGCTGAACATCTTGTTAAAACGACGGATGTTTACCAATATGGAGCAGTTTGAGTTTACGTGACAGCAAGAGAACAAAGACAGATATGCGAGGATTGCAATAGGTAATTACCCGGCGGTATGTTTTAACGAACGGCTCTCATTAAACTGTTTGATTCTTCTACCAACTATTTGACGGCCTTGTGAGCTAAGCTTATATGTGCTAGGAAGATTTTCATTCTGAAATGGAAGACAAGGGATTATGTAAGGTCATCCGCTATAATAATATACAAAACACTTTCGTGATTCGCTTGGAAATACAAAAGAAAACATGTTTTGTGGGCTAAAAAGAATATTGATGTAAGAGAGTTCTTAAAGCGCAAAATTCATCAAAGAAACCATGATGAAGCTAAGAGTGATATTCTGTACAGTATACATCGTAATTACAGACCTTATCTCTGACCGAAGGATCAGCGCCACACATGAGTAGATACTCCATTGCTTCTGCTTGTCCATGTTCGGCTGCAATGTGTAACGGAGTCTTCAGATCCTGAAAAAAGTAACTGAATGAATATTTGCTAGAAAACAGCAACAATCGAACAATTGAATTTGATAAACTTGTTCCGTGTGTTATTTGAATTGCTATCATTGTCTTTGTCACTTTCTGTTACTCTGTTTTTTACGCGTTTGTCACTAACCCCCCCCCCCGTAGCTTGGCTACAAACCGTTCCAAGGGGGTATCCAAAGGCTGTGTTTTGTCCTCCATTTGTCATAACCTTGCGTGTTTTTTTCGGGAAAGGTAGTATTTTGGAGAAGATGGGATTTTTTGTATACTTTTTCTCTATGAATCCTTTTCTGATGTATTTTCCGTAAGACAATGAAAACTATTCTTATCCATATTGCACGACTGAATTTTATGGTTACCTTATTTTGAATATCCATGCTGCATCCTTGTGCTGCAAGTTGAACAATGACTTCGTGTTGTCCACCTGCAGCCGCCATATGTAACACAGTGTTATCATTCTACAATAACGAAAATAAAGAAGCGGAAATTATTGTCAACATCATAATTATATCGATATTATCCATTATCGTCGTGAGTAAAAGATGTAAGTGCTTGTCTAGGTGATAAGTTATGAATATAAGCCTTATATCGAGAAATATCCGGATTATCCAGTACTCCTATTTGAAATAGTATGACCAAAATTGTTGATTTACCTTATCTGTAGCTTTGACATCAGCTTTTAGTGAGAGTAGTTCCATAATTGTTTCTACATGACCCGTTCTACACGCAAAATGAAGTGGTGTGCATCCATTCTGGAAAGAAAAAAAAATACAACGTAATTATGAATGATGTAATACGTGTTTGGGAAAACTACTTTTGTTTTACCGTAATACGTGTCTTCATCAAAACATGTATGAAAGGAGTAGTATGAATGTTAGGATATGATACTAGGGAAACATTAGGGAAGGGATGTACTGGATTTTTCTCTAGTGTTTGAAGAGGAAAACTTTGCACGTAGGACATGATTAAGGAATAAATTGGTCAGCTTTTTTTATAAATTAAAGCTGTATTCTATAAACTGACAAAAACTTTATAATCAGTTTGTACAATTAAGGAAGTCACCAAAGAAAAGATAACGTGTATTATTTATAACCAGAGTACACAAGAATACAATGAAAAGTTTGGTAAAGTACCTAGCAGGGGTAATAATTACCTTATCCCTGCAGTTTATATCGGCCGCATTGTTGTTCCCAGTGAATTCTCTAAGCATCAAGAAATGGCCACTTTCAGCAACATAATGCAGTGGCTGTCTCTCATCCTGACATATATATGACATCAGTTATCAATCTGAATTATCACCACTACACCATAACAAATAATAGATGTAGAGTTAGAATGATAGTTTATTGGTTCTGTTTGATCTAAAGACATAAAGACATAACATATCTAAACTTAAACACCAAACAATAAGAATGAATGTCGGCGAATACATGGTATTCTCGCGTTTAAGACTGACATTTTTTTTCACTCAACTGTTCTTTTGGAATTTTTGTTTTACAGTGTGAAAGATCCATCAAAACACATTTTGTCACGAGCAAAAGCAGTATTGCAATGTTTCTTATGATTATACTACTCACAAAATCAGTCTCCGATACAATTGCGCCATACTTAAGAAGCTTTCGCACACATTTCATATTACCAGCATGGGCTGCATAATGTAAAGGTGTTCTTCCGAACTGTAATGAAATAACATTGTGACAAATTATATACAATCATAGTTTTTGATGCTTTGAATAGTAAGTTAACTAACAGAATGATTCGTAAATGTTTATTTTAACTCACTTTATATTTATATTGTTATTCATCAATCTTTCGTGGAAATAAAATAAGCTTTTTGAAAATTGCCGATTTGGTATGATTTAAATGATCAAATGGTTCTGAACATAGGTAAGAAAAGGATTCCTAAAAAAACGTACAAAACAACCCATTTTACCCTAAATAGTGTCTTCCCCCAAATCCCCCAACCCAAAATCTAACACACAACAAGCCCAAACATATCTAACACATAATACCACACTAAAACTGGAGAAAAAACACAGACTACCACATGGTACACAAACTCTACTACACGTGAATGCGTTTGTTACCTTGTCTTTGCAATTTCTGTTTGCTCCAAGTGCGATCAATGGTTGGAGCCAATCTAACTTATTGAATAAAACGGCCATAAGAAATATTGTCTCACCGTCCTGAAATGAGTGAGAAAGTGTCCAGTGCTACAGATACAATATCATGTTTGTTTTTTGGAGAATTAAGACATGTATACACAATGTTATCGTGGTATGTTCAGTGCTAAGTTCGTTGCATTAGAATACTAAGCCAAAGATGTCTATCAGATGGGATTTATTTACATCTGCGCCCAATTGTATAGACATTGGTTAACTTTAACCAAATGGTTAATTTAACCCAAGGTTAAATTTAACCATTTTGGTTTACTAACCATTAAAAAAATCATTTAAACATTTAAAAAGGGCTGCCATTTTGGTACTGGTTACCGTTTATGCTAAGATTAAACCAGTATCTTAGACTTGGGTTAGATTTATTTGAGCTTTAACAAAAACAAAATTTGGTTAAATTTAAACAAAATTTTCTACAACAGCTAACCGAACATTTAACCAAAATTTTAACAAAAACTCTGATTTAACCCAGTGGTTAAAGTTAACCAATGTTTATACAATTGGGTGCCGATGGAATGCCATTTCTAAAAAAATGGTTATTACTCTCGTTTGTGCGCCTAAAAATATTATTAAAGTAAAATAAGAAATCAGAGTTTCTCCATTAAGACAGTAATTAAAGGTCTGAAATATCTTTACTGCAATTGGTTATACTTACACAGTTAACAGCATTGACATCTGCTCCACAGGAAACTAAATGAGCGAGTATATCCTTGTACTCTTTACAGAAGGCTATATGTACTGGTGTCATCCCAACCTGAATGCATACCGTATCTTGTCTACAGCTAATTATTTTGATAAACTTTTTACAATTTGTTTATATTTTAATACAAATAGTTTATTGTCTTGTAAAATTCTACAGCTACGTATAGTAAATTATGATAAATATTCAATCATTCAATCAATAAATGAAAAGAGTAAGGAAATTTTAAATTAATATCACAATGTCAAAATTCACGTGTCTATATTTAAGTTTACTTTTATTTTCCAATAGTCTTCAAGTTCCACATTTTCTGGTGGCCAATGAGATTTTGACAGTGGTGCCATGTCCTCATCCCGCTGAAAATTCTGAATAAACCAAACAATGGATATAATTTTATAACATTTTGATGCTAGCAACACGAAAAGACATTGCAATATAGAATTTTTAACAAAAAATTATATTCAGGCGACACCAGTCTTCTTTATTTTTATTCATACATGACTTTCAAACCAGCTCTAAACACTTTAATTAGTGGTGGCAAAATGATTTTTATATCTGATTTTAACGAAGGCTCATCTGGCCTGAATTTGCTTCTTGAATGTAAATATTCTGGGAAAAGAGCGGAACCTTCTCATATATTCTGGACCCGTGAGTCTTCTGGATACAAATACTACCATACCTTTGACGTACAATTCAGATCCAAGCCAAAATTGTTCAACATATCTACTTCCTCTCCTCTGTTGTCCATCACAGCAACATGTAAAGCTGATAAACCATACTGATACACAAAAAAGATATATACTCCCATTTAACAAGTGATGATTTATGATTTTTATTTTGTTATAAAATATTGATATTTGTAAAATAATAGACAAAAGCAAACCTAAAGACATTCATAGATTTTACATATCATCATAAAGTAACAATAATTATAAATAAGTGCAATTTCGAAAGCTCGTTAAAGAATGGCTTCGAGTATATCTGTCACAAGGTTTTCTGTAAACATTCGAATACATATGAATGAATTAATTTGTTCATATTTCATACTAATACCGGTACATTCTTAGCTGCAGAAGCATAGAGTCTCCATTATTTATTTAGTGTTTTATTACCTATTTACCTTATTACGCATATTTAAATCAATTCCCATGTCTTTAAGATGTCTTAAGACTTCAGTTTGATTGTCTCTTGCAGCTTGGTGGACACAGGTTTGTCCATGCTGAAAAATTAATACTAAGTAATGAATCCAACAACGCATCCTATAAAAGAAATATATACAAATGTATATTTGAAGCAGCCATGTGTTTAACAAAACCTTAAATATTCTAAAGAAATCGGATGCTTAAAACAGTGCATTATTCCAAAAACCTTAGATTTGTTGGTTGTATTGGGGTTTAACGCCGTTTTTCAACAATTTTTCAGTTATATACGGCGACCGGTTAACCTAACCAGTTTTCCTCGACTGTATACTAACCAGTACTAACTTACCTTTCCACAAGGAGCCGGCAACTTCTCCACATATGGAGGAAAATCGACATTTTTGTCAAATTTTCATGGAAGGGTATGACCTGCCGCGACCGGGATTCGAACCCGGATCTCCGGGCTGCAAGTCCAGCGCACTAACCACTGGACCATGGCCGCGGCTCGAAAACCTTAGACGTTAGATTACGAGAATACAATTTATTGTTTGAAATGTCGGCATGACAACTGATTTTGCATGAATTATCTTCTCTTGTTTTAGTTTAGTGAAAGCAAACGATTGAAACCATGCCTAATGCCATTACGATTAATCAAATCAGCGATTAACATGAAAACTTGTCGAAGGTAAAGTAAATTTTGAATAATACAAGAATTCTTGGAACCAGTTGATTTTGTTCTGCATAAATTCGTCACCTGATTTAGCAAACTGAAATTCGCCTTCAATGTTTTCAATGTTGTTAATGCTGCCAGACGTTCTTCTTCAACCATCATTTGTACTAAACCTTCGCCATCCTGAAAAGATAGACTGAATGAGTCATTATAAATATTGGATGCTTGTTTTTAAATACATTAAGAGTCATATGTATTTGAAGTTTGGAGAGACTGTCTACAACAAGGAATTTACAGATTGCAAACATATATTTCGTGGGGAATACTGAAAATATAACTATAAGATTGACATTTTGTCATTTCTTTTCGTTTAGCTATATCAGATTCGGAAATCAGAAACACTACTAATATCGCGAAGTTCCCTCAGCGCCTTAGTACATGATATCGAGGCTCATGATTTCACTGCTGAATTTGAGTGCTGAGATGTAAATATGGGTCATAATTTCGGACAATATTTGAATAGCAAAATGTAAGAATAAAATACCGAGTTAATTATGTTGATATTCGCGCCACCATGTATCAGGGTCTTCGATATTTGTAAATCTTCGTCCACAGCAGCATAAAATAATGGCCAAAGGCAAACCTGAAAACATTCAGATTATTGCAACACATACTTTGAAAACTATTTTACATTTTATCATCTTCCTTTGAGGTTTTCTGAATTCTGCAGTAAGAATTTTTGTCTTAATAGGGGTCTGTCCTAAATCGATGCATTCGTTCCATACATGCAACAACATATTCCATATGGACATACAAGGGAGACAATTTTGTCATTCCCTACACCTATAAATTATGCAAATATTATCAGCTTCCTCACATACATAGATGTAGAACCATTTGTATTTTACTTACAAAGCACGATGATGACAAGGCGGTTTATGACTTATACACCTAGTACATATACTTACTTCGTTAACAGCATTACAATCAGCTCCTATAGATGCTAATAGCTGTACCATTTTTATTTGTTTGTCTTTAGTAGCCTGGTGTAATGGTGTATCTCCTCTCTGTTGGATGAACATCAGTAGTTACAATATATGTATTAAAAATGAATGAATATCAAATTAAAATTATAGTATTTTAGCACGAATACATTAATACCTAAACTAGCAACCTCATCAGGGACCTCCGTGCTCGACTGGTTATGTTCTCTGACTTATCACCAGCTCCTCACCGCTGTTAGTTCGAATCCCATCCGGGCGGGACAAAATTTCACATATGAGGAAGATTTCAAGCTAGCTCACGGAAGGTCGATGGTTCTAATCTTGTGTGTGCCTGTGGTTTTCTTCCACTGTTAAACCTGGAAAGTCGCCAAATGAACCGGGCTGTTGGTGCCGACGTTAAACCCCAGTGTAAATAGCAACCTCTTCAATATTAAGACGACATATTTATAGCACCCATTTATTTAAGGATCAATTTTGAATATTTCTCAGTATTTCAACTTGAGAATGGAACCACCGCGATATGTTTTCTTCTTTGTCCCAAAGATAGTTTAGATTACGAAGTTTTGATGTTTATTTGTAATAAATTGCAAGCTTTTGGCGTATGAGTCGTATGGGGCTATGATAAAATAGATATTTTGGGAATGTATGAACTTGTCTATCTTTACTGAACCAAAATATACATGAGGGACAATAAATGTATTACAGAATATGGGAAAATCACAATCATTATTCATACTTTGCCCCCTGCATTGATATTAGCACCGAGGTCAACTAGTATCCGGATTGCCTCTGAACACTCGGCTTTGACGGCATAATGTAAAGGTCTGTTGCCAACCTGAAAGAACAATATTATATTTATCAGCTTATGTATAGTTCTGTTCTCTAAATATGTTTATGCGTTGGCAAAAATATTAAAACTATATTACAAAATCCCACATTTGGCGGCGTAATGTAAATGGCTATTGCCAATCCGAAAATGCAGCTTGTTACATTGGTGTACTTTTCATTTATTACATGTACTATTTTTCATATTTGATGTACACTCGTGATTAATTGGGATGACAATTTTAGCGCGTAAAACTTAATCTATTTGTAAAAATCAATCGCATGACCAATGTACAATACCTTATCTTCAGCATTGAGGTCAGCGCCATGTTTCTTCAACAAATGCATGACGTCACATGTCCCGTGCTGTGCAGCTATGTGAATGGCCTGGGCACCTTTCTGTAATCGTGCAAATAGCATTACGTAGATAACATTAATAATGAAGAAAAAAATCAATATTTCGTAATATGGAAATCTTACTTATTTCAAAATGAGATAAAAATAATATTTTCCCTCGGATGATTACAGAATAATGGTCGTTTCCAAAAAATACCATACTCGCTGTACTTTATAACACAACACGGTTATATCACAAATAGTGAATCATTTTTGCAGACTATGTAGATTATTATTTACGAAAAAAATCATTCAATACGAAAGCTTAAGACCAAAGCTGTTTCATTTATTTTTCTTATACTCAGCAGAAAAAAACTTCTACCTTGTAGGGCGTGGCAATGTCTGCTCCAGCGGTCAGTAAATGTTTTACATCCTTCCAATGCCCAAGGCGAGTAGCTAGATGAATCGGACACTCCTTCAGCTGACAATAACAACTAACTTAGTCAAGTAAATTAGAAACAAAAATATAAATCAATATTTAATACTGTTTTCGCACTATGAATAGTAAAATGTTCAGCTTTGGGAGGACATTATGAACAGACAGTAACGAAGGTTTCTGTCGACATTCATTAACCACGTTCATTTCTATTGTTAAATTAAGTGCCGTAACTGCTTGTAATAGATACTTAAACACTAATAAGGCGAGCATTTAAATTTTTATATCATCATGTTTACTTACTCCGTTTCTTGAATTCAGGTCGGCCCCCACTTGGGCCAAAGTTTCAATGGACACAATCTGTCTCACCCGTACCGCAAGATGTAAAGGAGTTTCATCATTCTGCTCAAGAATAAACAATTAGGACATGAAATACTAGATCAACAGTTTATTTTATGTCATTGTATAAAATATTGTATAAGTTGCTATCTGTTTTATCTCCAATGTTTGGGGATGGCATAATACAATGATATAATGTAATCACTTACATCATGTGACTTTTCCATCAGGTACTTTTCTGCTATTTACTGCAAAACTTGTAAACAAACGTCACCAATGGAAGTACAGAAATATTGTCATAATAAACATTATTCATTTTTGAGAGGATTGTATGTTCTATGTGCTATCATATCAAAAAGTGTATTTATGCTAAAGTGTATTTATAATTGTGCTAAATGTGGCCGCTATTCGTAGATGACCGTTATTGTCTGTATGTGTAATTAAGGCATAGCATTACTGTATTTTGTGCCAGATTAGAAGCATTTCTGTTATAATATTTATTTTTATAAGTAATTAACTTATCAAAAATAATTGTTTAAGAGCCAAATCTTCATTTTCAAAACAAGTAACACGTATAGCAATATTTTCACTAACCTTATCTCTACAATTGAGATCTGCTCCTTGTTTGTAAAGCATTCGAATGTTAAGCACACAACCATTAATTGTAGCCACATGTAACGCTGTTTCTCCATTCTAAGAATATTAGCTTGAAGGTTTATTTCAATAAAATAAAGCAACAATCTGTTATTGGATGATTTCACATTGCAGTTTTATATCGAACTTAATAAATTTTTTATCAGCTAAAACAACACTGGATTTAGAAACTGAAGTGTGTAGGACTCCGTGACATAAAAAAGTGTTACATTCCTTTAAAAAGATTTTATCATCTCCCGGACGCTATTTAACTTTATTCCCAGTTTTAACAATGTTGTTTTCTTGTTTCACTGCTTCCCCTCTATGCTTTTAAGCTCAGGCCCAAATTACCAAATCTTATCCAAATATCTTTCTTATTAGATTTCCATTCCTTATTTTCATTGATTGTTGTCCCTTTTGGTGAATTCCCAGTTTCTGTTTGTTGTTTTGCTGTTGGTACCAAGTTTATCGTTGTTACCTCTCTATCTGATTCCACTGCCCATGCAGCTTAATTTATCTACCGGACCATAATATCAACTGACTGATGTGGGTCTTCTTTTTACAATTGTGACCTCTCCAGCCATAGAGCTTCGCTCAAATCATGGATTGTTTGAAGTCCTTTTTTAACTCTTTAGAATAATAGACAACATATTAATTTAATTTCATACCTTATTTTTGGTTTCCAAACTACCGCCACATTGTACGAGTGTTGCTATTGTATCAGGACGATTCTTTTTTGCAGCATAATGAAGAGGGGTCTCCGCGTTCTGTAATGATGCACAAAACGTGCTATTGTCGTTTCGTATTTGAAACCAATGTATACAATTATACTCAATTTGAATGATTCTCCTGCTTGTATGCCCAAAACCTGGCACGTTAAACTTCATAACCTACTTGATATGTTGACACATTTCATTATTACCATACCTACAGATGCTGCATATTTGTAATATTATGGTTATCTGAGTAAAATACACAAAAGTCATTTTGTCTGTGAATCAGGTACATAAATATTAAGGTGACTTTATTTTTTATTGTTTATTTGTAGGACATAAAGATAATTACCCTATCAAGGCAATTGACGTGTCCTCCAGCGGCAACAAGGCACTTGATCACCTCTGGTAAATCACATGAGGATGCTACATGCATTGGAAACACTCCGTTCTAAAGTAAATTACATGAGTTTAAATTTGAAATACATTGTAATTTATATAGCATATTCAATCCATCAGCACACAGCCTGTTCATTAAGACACGAGTCGGCATCAACGCAAATAGTCTAAATTGAAACAAAACGTGTTGCTTGTGTTTTCATTAGATCATTTGATAAAAAAATGAATTAAGACTAAATACATGTTGTTATTTTTTTTGAAAAAATTGGAATAACTTAGACATTTAATAACGCAACTGATGATAAATTACTTTGTATCTGTGTTACATTGTCTTGGATGATGTCTCTATATCAGACTTGGTAATTAATTGTTTCATTAAGCACCTTGATATTATACTTATAAACACAAAAGTACAGGTTGTACAAAACAATTATCAGTAGATGTATTTATCTTATACTTCTAAAAAGCTCAGATATTCAAATTTCCAGCTTTTTATATAATGAACGTTTTGTATGTTGAAATGATTTTATCTTAGAAACTAGTTGTGGTAATACCTTATCTTCGTCGTACGGTACAGCACCATTCTGAATAAGGAATTTCAATACGGCGATATTACCATTAGAGCTGGCATAGTGTAAAAGTGTTCGTCCATTGTGCTGTAAAGGTAAACGTGTATATTTCTAATAAAAGTCCTTTTCCGTATTCCACCAGATTGCTTCATTCTTGATATTAGTGAGTTAACTAATTAACAGCTCTTAAATTCCATTTACAAATATGTAGTATAATGTATGAGCTATCTGTAGACACCAGTTATTAGAAATTTGAGCGATTTCTTGAAAAGTTACGTAGTGTTAAACAAACTTGGTGCAGAAACTGTCATTTCGGAAGTTGTAACCCTTGTATATGTATATATATGATATACGTTATTTTGGTCCATGTGGCCATTTTAGGCCTAACACGCAATTATACACTATCCCCTCAACGTGCTAGCCCCCTGTGGTGTCAGGCTGTATTTTTAAATTGTGTAATAGAAGTTACCTTATCAAGTGAATAGATATCCCCTCCAAGTTTCAGCAACTTTGTAACGGCATTAAGGTGTCCATGTTGACATGCAACATGGAGTGGGGACTGTCCCAACTGTAATGAATTAAGTGTTCAGAATTTGCATTTATAGAGTATGTCAGTTAAAGAACATGATTTTGTTTTAAATTTTATTTTAAATGCTGTCCAATCGTAAAATAACAGTTTTCAGTAAAATAGTACCGACAAAACTGCGCCGTAAATTGTGCGTCGAATAGAGACCATTATTATTTTAGTTCATTGCGCACATCTACGCACCAAACGTAGAACATGCTACATGCAAGATACAATGCATTTAAAACTGTTAAATGGATAACAAATATAAGATCATTTTACCGAAAACTTGCTACTATACTGATCCCCACATTCAGAAACTCAGCTTACTTTACATATTTATTGAACAAGGCAAATTCAATATACAGTAAAACTTCAATAATAAGACCACCATCAGGACCTGACAAAACGGTCGTAATAATGAGGTGGTCTCATTATCATGTTGAATTATTGGGGAGCTATTGAAATTCAGTTCGAAAATAAGCGGTCATTATAAGAAAGTTGTCGTAATATTGAGGTTGTCGCTATTTGAGGTTTTGCTGTATGTTAGGTACATATTAACAACCATTTTACCTCATTGGAAGAGTTAACATCCTTCCTTTTAGATAAAAATGTTAAAGCTTCCGAGTCTCCGGAGGCTGCTGCAGCATGTAGAGGGAATGGTGCTGAATACTGTAATATACAAGATAATGAACCCCAGTATCTTGATATGATAAGTTATGTGATTTCAAGATCATTGTACAGAATATATGTAAAGTTAAGGTAAAACACTATGTACATGTATATGAAAGTCAGTGGATAATTGTTTTAAAATGGTAGAATGCAATTTGTATATATCTTGGTACTTCCTCCCGTAATGATGATGGACACGAAACTGTTGGTGATAATTGGCTGCCCCACCCCAGAAAAGAATTACCCCATTCTTAAAAAAATATAAACCAATATTTCCACACATTTATTGTTACGGTAATTGCCAATTTCAGTAAAATTTGTATGATTAATGTTAACAATACTTTTTTCACCCATCATAAGGCCAAAAAAATAGTTATCTTTATGATTATCTGAGCGACTCTACTACTTGACGCCGATGCCTACGTTTCTAACAGCAGAATCCAAAGTACGAAAATCTTTGGGACGAATCTTACCTCCAAGATACGAAAGGTACTTAAAGAAAAAAAAAGAGAAAAGTTATCGACCTACCTACCCTTCTTGTTTCGGTCAAGTAAATATGACTGTTTAGTTCTAGCCTAAACTTGTTATTGGTCATTTATTTCTCTCCTTGCTCTGCAGGTGTTCATTTATATCATCAAAATGGCCAACAAATATGTGCGAGCTCGTTAAAAAGTATTTAAAAGTTACATTTCCGTACCTTCAAATAATATTCCTCTTCTTCATCAATGCGTTTTAGATGTCTTGTATTCCCGCTCATCTCAATGATGTTAATAAAGTCACCATAAATCTTAATTAATTAATAAATAAATATTTTGTCACGCCGGTCAACAAGTGTTCACACCAATCATGTTACACGTTATGTATATAATTATAATGTCTTAATTGATATACATTGAATAGTTCATAAATAAACTATTAGACACGGTTTTATCATGAGTTAACATCTCATACGACTGTTCATTATTGTATATATCCGTAAAACAGTATCCCAGTATTACACTCAATGTACAACAATGGTATCTGTAATATCATCAATGTTTTTGTTATGGGCACACAGTGTTTTGGTGCGACTCTGTATTGGGTCACATTGTATTAACGATGATAAAAATAAATAGCCATATAATTATACAGGTATCAAAATATGGATAGCTTACGGAAGGTGGGTCGTTCTACCGGGATACGCCTCTGGTCCTCGTCCACCGTTAAAAGCTGGAAACGTTGCCACGTGACCCTAGCTGTTGGTGCGACGTAAAACCCATGTGAAAAAAAATCGTCTTTGTCGCATTTAGCTTATTCGACATAGAAGTATCCCCTACTTCTTTCTTGTGTTTCTTTGCTGTATGGTTTACCGAATAATTGGAATATAAAAGCGAGGATGAAATTGTTATCAATTAAATTCCAATTTCTTTCGTATTGCTTTGATTATTATAATAACGGTATCTGTAATATTATAAATGTGGTATGTGTTGTGCATATCAGTCCCTAAGAGCAGTTAACTCTACATGGTATTATCACTTAGGAATGCCGGGTTATCCATATTGTTTTAGATAGAGTATTGTTTATAATAAACCACCATAGTTTATTATAGACAAGAGAGATCGTTATCCCCAAGAACAATGAAAAGATATTGCAGCGATAAGAAACATTATTTTAAATGTTTCTAATCGCCGTTCCTCGTAAAGGCAATTTTACTGACTACTGACAAGAGAAAAGCCATTACTAGCATAAACATTTGCTAATTTTATTTGAATAGATACACCAACTGTCGTGTTTGTAAATACAATGTATGTGATACTTTGATGAATTATAGTACTTGTATAAATAATAACAAATCCTGGAATTTGTAAACATCACACTTTAATAAAGATTAAACAATGTATTGTTTTCATTAGAAGTTCATGCATGATAATTCACAGCAAACGAATTCACGAAAACAGAACAAAGGGAAATAAATAGAACACTAGCGGTGATCATTCAGCATATACGGCAAATACAAGCCCAATAGCGATTATGTCCCCTCGTTTGTACTCAACACTGATAGAATTATCAAATCTATGATCCCACAGACATCGGGAAGTGACTATCATGGACTGATCAAATACCTGACCGATCATTACCATACATACTATCTTAAAACGATTCATATCTAAAGCCTTCACTCTTTCTTTAATGATTTCACTAATGAGCTGACATTTTTGTCCACACATGCTAGGATCATAAACCTTTTCAGTGATATTCTCTTGAAGAACAGTGCGAATAACGTCTCGTACTTTTCCTTCGTGGAACCTACAGTCTGGCGTGAGTTTGTATGTGTTTTCATAAAAGACGTTAGGCGTCGCTAGTTCATTAGTTCCGACACTTCTCTTGTCACTTTCATGGTGTATAGAGTGACCTCCCCTGGATAACATTGTATCTGTACGGCGGCGGAGTGGATGCGTCGATGCTGAATGATGGTGGTCATCATGATGCTCGTGGTCACCGTGTTCATGACCTCGTCTGCCCATTTTGTGTTGAGAGATTCGACGTCCACCATGTTGACTGCCATGATGACCGCTTTGTTGAGAGCCATGATGATCTCCATGTTGACCTTTAGCCCCGCCTTTATGGTGTGACTCTTTATGGTGACTTTCTTTGTGATCTTTATGATCGTGAGCCTTGTTTGTGTCACTTTCGGATTTGTTACGTTTCCTGTGTGAAGCTGTGTCTTTCATTGTTGTTGTTCTGCAAATAAACATACATCAAAGTAATCAGTTATTTTGGATTGCAGCTGAAAAAAGTGTTATGTATATGTTATAAATCCGTGGCCGGGTGGTTATGGTGTTTGGCTAGTAATCACTAGCCCACGCCACTGTGAGTTATAGTCCCCATTCGGGACCAGACGCATGTGAAGAAGCTGTCCAGATAGCTTATGGAGGATCAATGGCCCTACCGTCTTCATCCACCGATAAAGCTGAAAAAGTCGCCAAATATACTGGCTTTTGGTGTTATGTATTATTTATTCAAGAATATTTGTACTAAGCTTAATTACGTTCTTATATATTTATATTTTCCTCTGTGGCGCGAGTAACATACATATGAACAAATGTGAAATTTGATAAGATGTCTGTCATCAGACGTATCTTTGCATGGTTCATTTTCGAATTCATGTTTTATTTAGATTAGTTAAGTAAAAGTCGTTCATATTTAGTATTTACATTTTATATAGACAGAGTACAGCCATTCTACGGTAAATAAAGAAGCCGGAATGACATGGTTAATCTAATAATATTAAAATGTTCCGCGGGAACAGTTTTAATGTTTGTTTTTTATCAGAATACGGAGCGATTATAAAATATTTGTGTTCGTCCGAACTTACAACAGCCGGATCAACAAGTTACGACGCCTGCATGCGTATCTTGAGAAAGGACATGTTTAGATCAATACCCGCGAGTGTAAGGATTATCTAAGTTTGTATATAAACAGAACGCTGTGTATGTGTCTATGGATACAAACTCATTGAAATAATACTGGGTTTAATATGGCAACAATAATATTTGACGAGAAAATCTTTGAATAATGGATACATTATTCACTGATTATATACCCCCACGTACTTAAAATAAGGCACTCTAGTTATAAAAACGTAGTGATTTATGTATAAGTTTTGTTCGTACATTTTGATAAAAAATGTCATTAAAACTCCTCAGTCATTCTTAATGACGTTTTATTGATAACAAAACATCTCGATTAGAATATTACTGACGTTTATAATCTAGTCGACGTTTTATTGAACAGAAAGTCAGATCGCATTCTTCTGCACATTTTCCGTGTTCGTGCATACGTTGAAATACTGCATTCAAATCAAATGATTTGCGGTTCTGTAATTATACCCATTATTGATCAAACATGTGGCTTTTTGTCGTACGAGCATGCTTATTCATAGCGAGGCTCTAATCGGCTTTCTGTTTGAGAAGATAAAGAAGTTTAATGAAAATGCGTAAAGAATCATGATTTTGTAATACAGATCATTATAATTTAATCGCATTCTTTGCACTAAAACAGCCTCCTGTGGGGTCGTATGTCTTTAGTATAAATGTACAGGCATCTTTCATAATTACAAAAAAAAAAAACGTTCACTTACATTTTAAAGGTCTTGTATCATACTGTGAAGTGGGTTATATAATAACAATATGTTCGAAATGAATTGAAGGCAAAGAAATGCTAAATTATAAGTGTTGGATTAATTACTGTTCAAACAAGCTTTCAAAAATATCCATTTATAATATTTCCCGATCATTGTCAAGTTGATAACAAAAACACGACGTTTTGAGCACAATGTCATAATACCGTAGATATGTTTTTGATCATTATATGAAAGATATCGATTGTTAAAGATTAATTTGATAGGCAGTTCTGTGTATGCATTTGGCTTATTGGATTCTAAACGAGCATTACATCAAAACTTGAGGACAGGTCTGATATAAAATATTATCAATGTATTTCAATGATTCTATTTAAAGCCACATACTACAGTAAACGACTCTCGGCCCAGTATCTATAACACTCTTCAAGGAATCCAATACACGTATTTGTATATTCATTTTGTTATATAAATAATTGAATAAATGAGAATTCAAACATTATAGTTTTATTTACGCGTAAATGATTTGAAAAGTTATCGCGATACGCGTTTAACACAGTGAGTCGTGTGTAGGTGTCAATTCAGTGATTCGTTGATTATGCAATGTTTTATTAAACAAGCATAATAGGGTTAGCATATTGATTGATGTAACAATTTTACTTTTAAACAATTATTTCACTTTCGAATCGATGCATCGTAAGATGTACTATGTGTGCCATATCGCTTCGCTGACATTTTAAACTACATTTCAGCAAATTTATACACGTATATAGTTTATGATTGAAATGCGCTTTGTCGCTATGATTGGAAATGTTTCCTCATATAGATATCTTGACAATTATATTGATTACATCCCCACGTGGTAACCGTACGTTTGAAAACAGTGAGAAATGACAATGTCATTCGCTTTCTAATTAGACCTAGAGAATTACTTAGTATGCAACTGATATTCTTGAAAGTATGTGTTTCTCATTAAATAACAATCAGTTCACTCTTGCAAGTATTTTGATGTAATTTGTAGAGAAGGTATTTTAATTGAAACCATATGATTGAAACTAATCATTAATAAGTAAGATAACCCATCACAAGCTGATGGCTGTATAGAAATCTGTCTGAACTTGGTCTTAAAAATTGATTTGGTGTTAATCATGTTCGTGGAATAGAAAATTCTGTGGTTTTGTTCAATATCATTCAATTATCTGACTGTACAATCTTAATTGGACATTTATTTATAGTTGTACGATATATATTATATCATATTACATATATATGACCATTTATACACGTATTGTAAGTACTATCCTATATTTTTAATGAGAATAATACATGTATTATAAAATCAAACAGTGCGTACAATATATGCCTGTATTCATTTTCTAAATTTCAACGATTAAAAAAATCCATAGAATATAAATTATTTTTCCGTATTCGGTTATGAGATATCGCCATTAAACGTAGGATTTATTACAAGCAGGGTAAATAAATTCCATCCTACATCTCATTATGATGATGCTATTATTTTGGAAGCATTACTTATTTCTGAGTTTAAAGAAAGCCTTTTTTTATTTGTGTAAATGAATTGTATTTATTTGTATAAATAAACATGAAGAGTGACAGTAATTAATACGTACATACCTCCTCTCGCTCGATATTTATTGAAAAACTTTTAATGTTAATTTTCGCTATAAGAAGAAATAAAAAAAACAATAATTGATGATGAAGCCTTGCATAAAATTACAAATATAAGTATACTTACCTTCTATTACATCCAAGGTACAAACACTGGTTTCATATGTTTCCTTCTCTATATCATGGACGTTATCCCAGATGTGTTTATTTTCCGACTATCGGCTTACTAGTGAACAAATAAGTATAGAGACGTTGTCAAGCCATTAATCATAGGAACATATACAGAGGCTTCGATTCGGGATTTTCAAAGTTTGAATCAATGAACGTACGGATAAAATGTTGTAGAAGTATACCTTATCAGCCCTATACTGAGATACTTACATACGGATTGATTCATCGAATCATTTATCACATCTGTAGACAAATGGCCGGTGACTTTTAAAAATTTTAAACACGAAGGTGATATTGAAATGTGATATCAAAGCGCTGATAGAAAGCAGATATGTTTCAGTTACAAACTGGTCTTATCTATATTCAAATATAGATGAATGATTGTGAGTACAGTTCCATTATGCCGGCTTATGTTTTTTGGCTAGCGTTATGCAGTTAAACTTTGATCAGAATTTTTGGTCTTAAAAGGGTTTGACTACAAACTAACTAAGCTCATTGAGTGAAATGATATAATGCAGAATCGTTTGATATAAACTTGCTAAATTGTGGGCCACGGTTTTAATACCAGTGTTGATGCATTTAAAAAAAGTTAATAGATTTCAAGTTATGCACGAATGATCGTGCATTGTATTTCTTTTCAAACAAAAGCGCTCGACAAATACTTTGATATGCAAGTACACGTACACACAAGTACCTGTGTGATATATATTTTATATACATAGATTTAGTCCTAGATGTCCAGCGTTTTTACTGCTTCCTTGATGGTTCCATTATGCAGAATGTTTAACTGGTCTGATAATTTATAAAGTTAAAGGTATATAAATGTGAGGGTCAATTCGTGTAATTTAAAGATGTCTTTCTCAACAAGGTGTCACGTGTTAGTGAAATACTGGCTCGAAACAGTTCGGCACATCTCTACCGACCACGTTTAACATTAGATTTGGGGCAAGGAATCGGCCGAGGGGTTCCGAATGGGTTTGAAACGAGTGGTGATGAGACAGGTCCAACTTCTGACCGTCGTTAAATAAAAGCATATTTGCTTGTCAATTTTAATTAACCGTGATATTGGACAGGAAGACTTCCCAGCACAGCAGGATTTACCACAAATAGCTTATAACATTAATATCACTTGTTTAAAATCAGGAGTTTTATGATATGGGAATCTACACCATGCTATGATTTAACTATGCGATGATTTAAACTGTGTGCTTTATTAGCTAGTCACTTTCTAGCCCTGAGTCCCTTAGTATTGTCTGAAATTTCTATTTATTCTCTAAAGGCTCTATCAATTCCTAAGTGATGCAGGAAAGTGTTAAACAAGATTCAGTAGAACTATGTGCCCAAACTATGTGCCCAGTATTGCTCGTTGAAATAATGTAAGCCGCGGCCGTGGTCCAATGATTAGTGCGCTGGACTTGTAATCTGGACTTCGAATCCTGGCAGCGGCAGATCATACCCTTCTATGAAAATTTGACGAAAGTGTCGATTTTCCCTCATATGTGGAGAAGTTGCCGGCTCCTTGTGGAAGGGTAAGCTAGTACTGGTTAGTATACAGTCCAGGAAAACTGGTTAGGTGAACTGGTCGCCGTATATAACTGAAAAATTGTCGAAAAACGGCGTTAAACCCCCAGTGAAATAATGTAGTTGGCATAATTCATAAAATAACTAACACCCGGGTTATTATTTGTTTATCGTCTCCCCCCTCCCACCCCGACAGCCAGGATCATTTGGAGACTTTTCCAGCTTTAAAAGAGGAGGAAGACCCGCCAGTCGCAAAACTGTGCAGAATCACCGATCCTCCGTAAGCCGGCTGGACAGCTTCCTCATATGCATGAGTTTTTCCTGGTCCTGGGTGGGGTTCGAACTCACAGCAGTCTGAGCAAGTAAATATTAATCAAAAGAACATAATCACTGGACCACGGAGGCGATCTTTGTATCATCCAAATAAGATGAATAAAATAAGTTTTATTGATACAGTTAGCATACATGGATAATTTATGATGCAAGCAATATTGTACATTCTGTAATCCATTTTGAATTGTACATAACTTTAGGTTACATAAACTTCTATTGTTATTATTGAAATTACATTCGTGTTGAAAAAAATATTCAAATTATCACACAAGATTTCGAAGATAATGGTAAAACTTGTCTAAGACTCGCAGACTTTTTGCCATATTGGGGAAACTCGCTTATAGAATTAATAATTTATGGCCACTCAATAAGTCTCTTTCATACAAATTTAAGACAATAAAGTTATATGACAGATATAAAATAAATTCCTGTATATACCAATCAATATATCTCTAACTATGGTTAGAACAACAATCATCCGGCCTGTCCTGACCCTTTCTATACATGCAAATACAAACATGTCAGCTGTAACATTAATGAAGCAGTTTCCTCTTGAAAATCGGAAAATCATTAATGATCATTGAATAAGAACAAAATGCAGTGCCGTTATGACATGCAAATATTGAGATAGCCCGTTACCATTGAAATTGACCGTAAATATACGTCATTGCTGGACAATGTGTACGTACATTGTATTTAATTGTGAGACGGTATATGGACAGATTCTGTGTTTGACCGTTTTAATGGAAGAGGGAACCTGAGTTACCAAAACAAAAACGCATGACTGTTTGACCTTAAAACACATAACAAATTCCCTCTGTGTATTTAGACACTCGCCTGGTTACGCAGGATGTTCCATAATACGTATCAAAATAAAGTTTTAATTTTTCAGTTTGGACATCATTATTTCTTGTAGCGTATATAAAACGACGGATATTGGCTCAGGAAATCAAAGCTATGAATTCTTAAAAGTACCTCGACAAGTCTGGGTCTGGAAAAAAAAGATTTTTCTTTTACTGCGGACGATTGGCGGTCTCATATTGAGTCCACAATCTAATAATCTACTTCATTTATATGTATACACTTCAAGTGCCTTTTCACAATTCCATTGAAACGACACAAAAGTTACACAGGAGTGTAAATAGAGCCACGGGAACTTTGGTACTTATTTACTCGGTACTAAGGTTATCCTGTCACAGTTTTAATCCAGAAACCGTGGTGTGTATTTCGCCCTACAAGTGATAGTTACAATTGTGTTTAATTTAAATAGCAGGTTTAAAAACCATAATAATAATGTTTACTTAATAATATGCTTTTGTTTATTGATTCTGTTTCTAAGTGGTGATTTGTTATTCTATCTCCATAACTTTGAACTTAAAGCGAAATATTGAGTGCAATATGAATTATCCTTAGCGTGACCCGAATCTTTCAGATATTGATAATATTTCTGAAAAAAAGTCGATTTACATTTTCTCTGTAAAGTCCTCGGAATAACAAGTGCCAAGTTCAGTCAGTTTAACAGACATGGATCATTCTCATTCATATACATAAGAAGCCTTATCCTGAGCAGGCTTCTTGAATCATAAGCTAATTGTTTAAGTATTCATAAGTCTTTGGTATTCCATTTCGCAACAAATGAAGTATACGACATAATTAAGAATACATGTGTAATTCAAATCTGTTTAGAAAATACATCCTTGATTTTTTTAGTGATATACTTTATATTAATAATTTGTATGGACGCATTCACAATATCTCTGCGACAACTGTGGATGGACATCGGGTGCCTGATTGTTTATTAAAAAACTAAGTAGAGTAACATGAGATAAAATACTTGTCTCGATCCAACAAATGTCACACACGTGAAAAAAATAAACATGATCAAAATTCATGTAGTTTTATTACGTATGCTTATTATTAGATAGATTGATTTATTACTGATTGCAGACATAGAAATATTTAATCAAATAGAAAAAGAATCTGGCAATCATATCAGAATAAACAGCTTCGGCGTGAATGTATACGAATGTATAAACAACGTTTTGTATTGACACAATATTAGACTTATGACAGGATCATCGTGTCGAAAAAATAAACATAAAACATGAATATAAAATTTCCCGACTACATAAGAGTTATTCAATTCAACTACGACCGACAGTAACTGAATATAGAAAA
This sequence comes from Lutraria rhynchaena, assembly GCA_008271625.1. NCBI lineage: Eukaryota > Metazoa > Mollusca > Bivalvia > Venerida > Mactridae > Lutraria > Lutraria rhynchaena. The sequence continues at coordinate 2,047,271 of VIBL01000042.1, forward strand.
TTGTTATAGATCTAGACCAAATGTTATAACAATTTTACCATCAAAGGTACTACTGTCTGTGTAACTTGGTCATAATATTACATCATTATCAAAAGCAAATGTTTTAAACATTGATTCTAATGCTTTGTGCATCGCAAGTCATAAATTTCAGATTACTGGCAGACTTCAAGTTCCATACTTTTCAAACTTGTCTTCTATAATTAAGGGAGACAATAACGATCATTTCAAATTCTAAAACATATAAGATTTGTCTCCCTTGAAGTTGTTGCACTGCTGACCGCGCGAAAGTCACGTCTATTTAAATAGTTAAATAGATGTCATGGGAGCAGAAATATTTGACACATGTTTTTTTTTCATCTCTACTTAACCAAGTCATACTGTATCAAGGAAAATTGTGCCCAATTTTTATGTAAGAGATAAAGATCATAATGTTAAACGATTGCAATTTTTTTACATGCCATTTTTTATGTATTGGTAGTTTTCACGATGTGCAACTAAAACGATTTAAATCCAAGATGGCTGCTATCCCACCAATCCCCCAGGTTGGAATTGATTTTTTTGCTGTATAAATGCCTTCTGTCAATGAAAAATGGCTGAAATAGATTGCAATGCTATTTAGTTATTGGGCTTTGTTTCCAATTTGTTATGATTCAATTATAATTTCTAAATGATGCGAGAATTTAAATTAACATCCTGATCTCTCACCGGAAATTACGACTACTTTCGATAGCTCTTTCTTTTTTATCAGCAATTCACCAGTGACCATTCTCCTGCTCTAGGCTAGGTGAACTGTGTATCTTGACACTTGTGCAGTTAAACAGTATCGCATATGCAGGTTCAAACTGCTTCTGATGTCCGTACTGATGTTCGGTGTACCTCAATTTTGCTGGCTTCCCGAAAGTTGTCGGACATGTCAGGCAATTTAGAGCAGATCCAATAACTTTTTGGCTAGTAGCGGACCAGATGTATGGCAGTCGGGCAGTATTTACAACATTTATCACTTATTTATAATGTATTTGGTCAGACAAATTTTCATTTGGGCAGACAGAAATTATATTTTAGCCTGACATTTGGTTTCGAGAAGACTCTTTGTCATAGAACTCATAGCTTAGACCCTAACTATTTTTATGGATGTATTTATGTAGTGTCTGTGTAACACAATTCACTGTTTTATTATCACATTTATTTCTTTATTTACCCCAAAAACAAATTTTCAACATTTTAGTTTAAAGTAAAATAATATACTAGAAAACCTGATAATGTTTTTTATATTTAATCCTTTTTGCTTACAGATTGTTGGCAAACATGGACCAATATTTGAAGGTTATTATAGACAAGTAAGTAGATTGATGAAATCTTTTGTTTAAGAAAAGAACACCACATTTATTAATAAATTGAAATTATTGAATTAAAGTTAAAATGATATAATATTATACATTATAATTCATTAATTAATATTATTTATCTTGTCAAATATTTTAGTTTTGTTAAGGCATAGTTGATCTAACACACTGAGTTGGTGGTACTTATGTAGATCTCTGCTGCCAATTTTCATTTTCCATCCTGAAGCATGAATTTGATGTGGAAGACAATTACCTTAATTGTTATATATTCAGTCAAAATAAGTGTTTCATATTTCAGGCTGATCCAAATAACACAGGCAGCTTAGGAGCTTTAGATGCTGCCAAGTTTTTGAAGAAGTCAGGTCTAAAGGACAATGTTCTGTCTCAGGTAAATGAAACTAAAATGGCATTACTGTGATCAGGCCTGAAAAAAGTCATGTTTATCATTACCCAGTAGACCCTATTTTTTGCAGTGACCAAAAGTTTTGTTGGAGTGAAAGTATAATTCTATAAATGTAACTGGAGATGAATCCTTCCTTGTAAGCTCTCAATGAATCCTTCCTTGTAGGCTCTCAAAAGGTGTTTAGAAAGAAAATAAGTAAACTGATCAACCCTAATTTTTATGTCAAGTAACCCTAAACATTTCTAGCTTAATGCTGGTGTATGAATGCATCTGAAAACGAAGTATACATTATTTGATTTTATCCTTTGCATTACTTTATCTCTATTTTATTTAATGTAAATTATGTTTATAAGTAGCTGTGATTGAGAACATTAATTCAACAAATTTTGTGTTAAAATAAATCAAATTTTTAGGCCAAAACATTTACTTGATATGTTTCCACGCTTGTAATTGTTCAATGTGCTATTGCACCCACACATTTCAGTTACCATGCCCAACTTGTTTGATAATCAGACCTCTTGTCTAAGATAGATATTTTTGGTATTGCTAGATATGGGATATGTCAGACCCAAATGGTAAAGGTTACCTGGAGAAACCTGGTTTCTTTGTGGCTTTAAAACTGATATCTCTGGCACAGAATGGGCAGGACCCAGTGATTGCTAAACTTGGGTTGGAAACTCCCCAACCAAATTTGGTAAGTAGACAAATATTGTTGGTAAGTATTACTTATTGGGATTGAATTTGATCTCTGAATATTATCATAAATTTATATTTGATTCACAACTTTTCATCTTTTGTACTTGTGTAACATACATGTACATATCATTTTAATTAAATATGTACTTAAGTGTGTGTTTTAGGAGGAGATAGTTTGGCAATAATAAAACCAGACTCCTCTTTACATAGGTGTAGAAATGTTTTCATTTAGCCAATAAGCTACTTAAAGTAGAAAGGGGCTCTATGGGTTCCCCCAGTTGTACGCAAAGGGACAACAAAAAGTAGCCGGCGGGAATGCTAAAATAGCTGGTCGATTTTTCTGGCTCATTTATACACACCTGTCTGTATATTGTTGGACTGTCAAAACGAACTGCTGTTTCTTGATGTTATTTACTTATAAATTCAGGGCCCGGTAGAGATACCCCAAGAAGGTGATGTTTCTGGTGCAACATGGGCTGTATCAGTAAGTGTTTGCTTTGCTTTGCTTTGCTTTTTTCTCTTGGGTTTAGTGTTGCATCGACAACCAGGGTCATTTGACTGATTAGGTGAATAGCTTCCTCATATATGATTTTTGGTTCCGGGTGGGATTTGAATTCACAGGAGTGAAAGGCCAGTGATTGCTTGTCGGAGAATGTAACCACTCAACCACATAGGCCCTTTGCTTTGTATTAGATTTATTGATTAATCTTCGGAAGATTTTACAGTAATGTCAGTTCCTGTCCATTTTGGCTGAATATCATAGAAGCAAAAGTGATTTGTGGCATGTAAAAACAGGTTGAGATGAAATATTCCAATTTTATTTTTGAGCCAATTCAGTTCATGTATGGTGAATACTTTTTCTTACTTATAGATTGACTGTTGTTAAATAGTTAACCATTTGGTATATGATTCAAATAAAGAATGCTTTACTTTCTCTGACAGGCTTCAGAAAAGGCGAAGTATGATCAAGTATTTGACAGTTTACTACCTGTGAATAATCTGTTAGCAGGGGACAAAGTACGACCTGTAAGTAGTTCTTTTGTTGCTATTTTAGCTTTTCCCATTTTATTAGACCCTAATATGTTGTACCCTGTTATTAGTAATATGTGGCTGTAGCCATTATCAGAAAATTATTGCTCGGACTTTGGAAATCTTTTTGAGTTATAAGGCCTAAAAAAGTTTGGTTCTGGTTACCCGACTGACCCATCTTTTACCTGACTACTCATAAGTTTTAACTGCATCGAAATCTTCGTGCTATATTCTAATTTTCACAACAGTGTTGCCAATATATGTAAAAAAAAAAACATAACAGAAAAAATCCCTACCTACCAACCCATATTTTTTTTGGCATGTAACTGGGAACAAACCTTTTTTAGCTCACCAGAACCGAAGGTTCAGGGTGAGCTGTTAGGGTGGGTAGTTGGATGCTCCGGCGTCTGGCGTCAACAATGGTCTTCTCCTACACTGAAACTACCTGTCGGATTTAATTCAAATTTTTAAACATCTTCTTCTCATGAACCAATGGATGGATCATCACCAAACTTGGTCTGTAGCATCCTTTGATGGTCCTTTCTCAAGTTGACTCAAATAAATTTGGTTGGCCCGTTTACAGAGCCACTAGAGCTAAAAATAGAAATACCTTAAAATGACTTTTTCTCATTATTCTATCGATGGATTGTTACCAAACTTGGTTTTAAACATCTTTAGATAGTGTTCTATCAGATTTGCTGAAATAAAAATGGTTGGCCCCAATTAGGGGCTGCTAGAGCTAAACATAGAAAAACCTTAAAATGACTTCTTTTCATGAACCAGTGGTTGGATCATCACCAAATTTGGTCTGTGGCATGCTTCAGTCATCACGAATATTCTTTTGTAGTATTCTTTGATGGTCCTTTATCGAGTTTATTATTGTTCCCCATTATTTGCCCACAAGTGTACCTTTATTACCTTTTTAGTAACAAGTTAATTAATATTTATTCTGGTGAGCAATGCAGGGCCATCATGGCCCTCTTGTTTTGTTTAGACCTTATTGAATCACGATTTTCTTCAGTGTTGCTGAGAATTGTATATTGTGTTATGTGTATAATTATTATAGAATTGTTACCCTCTTTATATTACTGTTTTTCAGGTTCTTATGAATTCTAAATTACCAATGGATGTACTAGGAAGAATCTGGGAGCTCAGTGACATTGATAAAGATGGATATTTAGATAAAGAGGAGTTTGCTCTGGTAGGTGAATCATCAAATCTTAGTCCTATCAATAATTATCATACTATCTGACGATGTGTAAGTTGTTCTGATGCTCATAAAATTTTGAGCACGATGGTTGAAATTTCTTAGGCATTAATGAGTGGATACATGTTTAACAGATGTACACTAATCTGACCTGTCACTATTCCTGTGTCTTTTGTTCACACCAAGTAGATGATTTATCGCAGAAATCTCTCCAAAATTAGTCCTTGAAGTTCTAGACAATAATGATCATTAAGTAACATTAAGTCATGGCAGAGTGGGTCAGTTGTGTATTTACCAGTATTCATGAATTTTTTATGACAATACTTTTTATAGACTTGGTTTAATTTCCAGTTGGTTGTCAGTAAATGAGATCTATAGGTCAAGAAAACTTGGTCTGGTTATTAGTTTATGATGATTAAATTAGTAATAAAGATTGTTGATGAGGCTAGATGAAATATGTCTCATTTTTATGTCTTCCTTCTTCACAGGTACTTGTAACTTATCTGAGACATTGTTATCAATATTATTTATGATTATATGTGTTTCAAGTTGATGTTATTCATCTTTGACTCATGTTATAATCAATATTTTAAGTCAATCTTTTTAAAGTGTGGTTCACCTTTTTTCACAATATATTTCTCTCTGATGTAACATTTTTCTTTTTTCATCAAGTTGAGGAGGTTACAAGTTCTATCTTGATTTTATATCTAAGTCATTCTGTGCTGAGTTATCCATATACTAGTAACTGCTGTATGGATAACTTGATGAAAGTATTGTTTCAGGCATGGATTATTACATCATTGTCTTTTGACCTACTGTTATATTTTATTTGATGGTTTGTTTATTGTCTGTTCAGGCAATGCATTTAGTTCACAAAGGAATGGGTAAAGAAGCAATACCATCTACATTACCACTTACCCTGGTCCCTCCCTCAAAGAGAAAGGGTCTACCTGCAGGGGCTGTACCTGTATTACCAGCCCTAGGCACACCTGGTAGTGGACGTAATACACCTACTATGAGATCTGATTCTCCATCTTTGAGGGTATACTCTTTTTACAATTTTATTATTAGTTTGAACTGTTAAAGCAGGTGTTTTTGCTTCAGATTTACTTCAAAAATAATGTGTATAATATTGTGTGAGGCCTAAAGATCTGTAGTATGTTTTGTTTGGACAAATAAATGAATTATGTATGATGAATTGGTCCCTAGGTTTAAAATGGATAGCATTCTGTACATGTTTATATTGCTGTATTCATTCGCCTTACTAAGCGGATGAAAGTTTTAAAGACTTTTGGTTTTGTTTAGCTTGCAGTTTTTTGTCTCATTAAAGACAAATTATAAAATACTGTTTGCAACAGTAGAATTCTTAGATATATTCCACAAATGAACAGAGCGTACTAATGAACCTTGATAGTTTTAATGAGACAAACTGTTCCATTATCATTTAGATAAGTTTCTTGTCTCACTGTGAAAACTACTTACTTTATGTCGCAAATTTCAGGGTAAAGATAACTGGGTGGTTTCTGCTGTGGAGAAGAGTAACTTTGATATTATGTTTAGGAAAGCAGATCTTGATATGGACGGTTTTGTGTCTGGTCAGGAGATCAGAGATATTTTTCTTCAGAGTGGATTGCAAAACAATGTACTGGCACATATTTGGTAAGATTGGTATAAATCAGTGTTTTGAAAATGCTGACAGTCTGTTATCAATATATAGGATATTTATAGAATGATTTTTCCTTCTTTGTTTGGGTCTGGTAAATGGACCCTTCATAATTGAAAATAAAGACATTTTTTCCCAATTCCCAACCTAAATATTTCCCAATTCTGGCATCACACCATGCATTTTTCCCAATTGGACCCTTTCCCAGAATTGCAAAAAATCACTGCAATAATACTGGAAATTAATACAAAGGGACAAATGTTAATCTTCAGCAGTACTTGACAATCAGAAAAAAAACTACCCCACAAACATGCTTTGACTTAATATTGTGTGGGAGTCTTAAGTATTGTGTAACCATTTTGCTTTTGTTAAAAATTATTGACAAGTAACATAATTATCTTCACCAAGTAAATTTCTGGAAACTGAGTTACGTACATTTTTACATTAATTTTAGTGATCAGATATTGTAATTTTCTTCAAATGATTGTTTTACAGGAGTTTGTGTGATATGAAGAGTATAGGAAAGTTGAACTCCGATCAGTTTGCTCTGGCCATGTATCTTGTACAACAGAAAATGAAGGGTGTAGATCCTCCTCCACAATTACTGCCAGAGATGATTCCGCCTAGTTTAAGGACCGGCAGTGCTGCTGATACCACTGCTTTTGGTGTTGCTGTAAGTTTGTTGTTTTTTTTCTCAGGGGTTTAATGTTTCATGTTTTCATATTGCATTTTTTGCAGCTTTAACATTGGAGGGAGACCCCCCCAGGCATGCACCTGTATTGATCCACTGACCTCTCCATAAGCTTGCTGGCCAGCTCCCACTCATGTGAAATTTGTCTGGTATGGTCTGTATAAGTGGGATTTGGATTTGGCAGTGAGGGGCTAGTGTCACTGGTGAGAGACCATTGCCACTTGACCACATAGGCCCCAGTTGAAAGTGCATATGCAGTACTCTTGGTTTTAGTGTGCGAAATAAATGCTGAAGTAATTGTCCAAAATTTGCAAAATTCAGTTGTTTTACTGTATACTGAACATTAAGTTTGGCAAAACTGCCAAAGGCAAAGTCACTGATTGTGACTATCTGAGTTTTTCTATTTGATAGTGGGATCAGTTGTGTTGTTTATTAGACATCCATTGTGTTAGAGATATTAAGTTATTAATTTAACCCTCTTTAACATACCTGGTTTTTAGTACTTATTTATAACTCATATGTTTTGAATAGAATATGACTCAGAAGATTTTACACTATTGTATGGACTGGTTTAACATGGGGCCTGCTGCTAGGCATTCTGTTTTGTGAATTTCAATGTGTAATCTTTACATTATACTGATGACTGGTTTGTGTCTACTTTCACTTTCACTTTGACAGGATGGTGGGGCTAGTGCTGGTCCATACGGACATGTTGCTGACTTCTCTGCTATCAAAGAGTTAGATATGATACAGAAAGAAATTGATGAAATTAAAAAGTAAGTACTTTCATAGTTGTCTAGCATAATTTTAACTTCTTAGTTTAGTACTTGTCATGAAATATATTCTTTCAAGTGTTAGAATTGAAATGAGTTCTCACCAAATGTCTACTTAATGGTGGTTTATAACCGTTAATAATCTCTATAAATTAGCTTTATTTTTAATAGAGACATTTTCACATTGCAACAAATATCTCCCTTCCTAATTTTCAATGTTCAATTTATTTCCAACCACTGAATGTATTGTACAGATGTATTAATGATTTTGAATTGTATTTGTATGTATGTTTATATATTTTTGTCCTGTTTGTACTGCTTTTGTTCTGTTTTGTGTACCAATGTATTTGCCGATAAGTAAATGAAGTTCGTTCTCGGCAAAAGAATAATCATTACTCTCGTTTATTTAGGTAATAGTGTATATGACATAGAATCTGGTCTTTAGCCTGATTCAAGCCCAAGTTGCATGGTTTGGAGTCAGTTGTCCCACGTGTAACTCCACTGAAATACATTTACATAGCTTTAAAAATGACTCTTTTCATTGTACATAATTCTGGTATCAAAATGTTTAACTTCAAGTCTGTCACCAATGTTTATTTTCATTCTAAAGGTATATAAATATAGTCTTATTATAATGGAAGTTAGACTAATCTGCTTGGACAGCACTTAAATCCATCTTATAAACTCAAAATGTTGCATATGGTAATAATGATTTATTTTCTGATCATGAGGTTTAGTCTGTAAAGTGACTATGGTTTCTGGCTTCTGTCTGATTAAATTTTGATTTTCTTGTCAATTAATGTGACATACAACATTAGGCATAAACAAAAAAAGGTTTGTTTCCACTTACATGCCCCAAAAAATATGTTTTTTTTTACTTTTTTTCTACTTATATCAGCAACACTGTTGTGAAAACTACAATACAGCGCTAAGATTTGGATGCCATAAAAACTTTTGAGTTGGCAGGTAAAAGATGGGTCGGTCAGGTAACCGGAAACAAACTTATTTTTTTAAGCCTTGTTTTATCACATACTGTTGAGAGAAAACTAATGGGACAGTTTGAAAGCTTCTTGGAATGTTTTGGTATTGTTTCATCGTGTAATTTCATTAAACAAATTACTTCAAATATTTCCTTTTGCCATCTATGGAAATGGTTTGTTTACAAATTACTCAAAAGGTTTTGGCTGTTAGATAAATGTTAAATGTCTGTGTTACTATGTGATTGATCAAGTTTTGTATTCTGGTTCTGCTAGAAATATAGAAATGTAAGCTATACATTCAACAATCAGCTCCAGTGAGTTATTGTTACATTTAGGTGGAATCTACAATGCATCTTTTTAGTTGGGTCGTGAGAGTTTTTAAAATGAATTGAAATAATTTGATTGTATTACAAATTGTTTTATGGGATCAATTACATTAGTTAATTACATTCTAGGGCCTTTTTTCCAAAATTGGGAAGGGACCTTAGCCTTTCATTTTGGGACATTCATGTGCAATTTTCAGCCAAATTTGGAAAAGGTAGACTGATTTTCAAGATACATCAATAAACAATGACTGAACCGGCACTTCTTCAAATTAGGAAAAAAGGGACTTTTTGCAATTTGGAAGTCACCAAATATTGGCCTCTATTACAGAAGGAAGAAAAGGCCCTGCTTTCTATTTAGCTCAATAGTCATGTCGTTATTGTAATGGAAATAGCTTCACAGGTAATAGGAGCCAGTAGTGTTTATACTGTCAGAATGGTGAGCTTATCTGGCTAAAAATGTTCAGTTTATAAACCAGAAAAATCTGTTACAAATGAAGGAACTTTTTTATGGAATCAGGCTTATTGCTTTTATATACCTTGATCATTCATTAAGGTACCGAGGCATTCAGTTTGTTTATATTTGCCATTGGCAGAATTTCATTACAATATTGATCATCTCTGTAGTACATGTTCAATTATTTAAGCTATACAAACCATCAAGTCTACTTTTAAAGAATTCTGTTTACAATTTGAAATAAACCTGATTAATTGTTACTATAACATCTGATTAATAATTCATGATGATTGATATGGTTTCTCATGCAAAACTTTTTGCATAACTTATAACAGAATGATTTATTGAATTTTGCATTTTAGATTATAAATCTTTTAGATTAATTCAAACTACTTTAGTTGTCACTGCACATGTTTGGTCTTTTATTTTAATGTATGTATGTTGATGTTAATTATTGATATGATATTGCATTCTAATCTACCTGCAGAACCACTTGAATACTCTGGCATAACTATTAATGATAGCATGCTTGTCTTAGACAATGTATTTTGTTCAAAACTGTTGTATATTGTATATCAGACTTTGAATACCTGCAAAATCAATGTAGTAAGTAAGTGAGTGAGTGAGTGAGTGAGTGAGTGAGCGAGCGAGCGAGCGAGCGAGCAAGCAAGCAAGCAAGCAAGTAAGTAAATATTTTATTAAAGTGATATGTGTATATGTTACATAATAAACAGTTATAAAAATGTATATAACACACCCGGCCCAATGGACCTATAAGTCACCTATATAAATCAATTTTACAGTTTCACATGAAATAACATGAGTAAATGAATAGTAAATGCAAAATAGTTACCAACAACATATTGTTATTAGATTTCAATTTATTAGATATTTTGTTTCTCCTTCTCATATACATACACCTTAACAATATATTTTCTACTTTTCTTGGGGTATTTATATTACAATATTTAAATTTATCAATATCAGTCATGTTATTAAAAAAGTCGTTAGATAATTGCATATTAAAAATTGATGCTCTAATGTCATTATAAAATGTACCATGAAGAAGGAAATGCTTTTCATCTTCAATCTTTAATAAATTACAGAATGTACAAAGTCTTTGCTCTGGTGGCTCACCAACATATCGACCTTTTTCTAATCTTAGTGGTAAAATTCCGCATCTAAATTAAGTTAACAATGACCGTTCTTGCTTGTCCAGATTTAAAAGCATTGTCGTCGTTGTCATCGTCGTCGTATAGTTAGTTAGACGTAGCCTTTAACAGAGTCTCGTTTTCAACAAAATGACTGAATTTAATCGAATTTTCACAAGATTTCAGTGCAATTATCTGTTATTTTTTTTTTAATTATTTATGTCTTTTGTATTTAATTAAAACATTTTGGACTGTGTTTTTGTGTTTGAACATATTTACAATATTGTTTATAGTAATTTCTGTTCACGCCCGCTATTGCTTCTTCACTTGTTCTGGGTATTACTGGGTCGTTCTTTTGTGACACTCTTGGTACAAACCTTGTGTGTGATGACAATTTTGTCATTCATAATAGCTTTAAACAACCTTGCTTTAAAAAAATGCCAATTTAAAATTTATGAAAATTTCATAGCAAGCATATTTGTCCCACCTTATTCACCATATTTGCATTACCTAACTCATTCACTACAAGGATAATAAAGGTTCAATTATGCTACTAGCTTCATCAAAGTTGGAATACAGCAATTCTTTGCTTCCTTGTTGGGGTGTGGTAAACACATTGTAAAATAAAGACATTTTTTTCCCACAATTCTCAACCTAAAAATTCATAATTTTTGCATTAAGCCACATATTTTTTCCCAAATGAACTGGACCTGGACCCTTTCCCAAATTTGCAAACAAATCAATGGGATAAAATTATTGTACTCTTAAGTATCTCTAATATTATGTTTTAGCTCGTTGTTGTTTCATTGTTGTTGTAATTACTCAAAAGACATCAAGTAGTTTGAATTCTGTTAAGATTTCTTGTAATGAAATATTAATAAATCTTCAAGTAAAGTTCAGTTACTAATACTCTTGATGTGTAATATTAGACTGTATTTTATGTATCTATACATAGGACTACTGTTGACAGAACCTTTTGTACTAAATACTGGGTCATCATGAAGTAGTCACTGAAATGAGGAATAAGTTTGAATGAACATTTTCTTGTGTAACAAAGTTTTGTAAAGCCTTGTATTTTATGCTGAGCTAGACATGTATTTGGAATAAATTTTGTTTTGTTTTGATAAAATTATATTTCAGTAAAACCTCACATAGCAACCTCTTCTGTATTACGACCACCTTGTTATAACAACCACTTATTTTCAGACTGGCTTCCAATATCTCCCCTGTAATTCAACTTGATAATGATACCACCTCATTATTACAACCAATTTTCATGTCCCAAAGATGGCCTCATTAATGAGGTTTTTCTGTACCAGTGTATACCTAAACAAGCTGAGGCATCCAAGCCTGAGGTGTTAATGGTAAAAACTTTATGTGTCACTTGATGTGAGGAAAATTTTATTCTAATTTTATGTTTCTCAGTGACATCTCTGTTAAAATAGTTTGGGACACCAATTTTCACATTCGAAGAATTTGTTTTTGTTGGGAATATTATACTTACACTGTTAAAACACCCCATACTTATATATATAATGTGGTTTCATTTATATTTAATGGATTCAGTTTTCACTGGATAATTTATATCGCACAAACAGCTAGGGTTGACTTTCCTGCTTTAACGGTGGAGGAAGACCCCAGGCTTACACCTGGGTAGAACCATCGACCTTCTGGTTTTCCCCCGTGGGTTTAATGCTGTTTTTCAAAAATATTTCAGTTATATTTGGCGGCCAGTTCATCTAACTAGTTTTCCTGGACTGTATTCTAACCAGTACTAACTTAACCTTCCACAAGGAGCTGGCAACTTCTCCACATATGGAGGAAAATCATCATTTTTGTCAAATTTCCATAGAAGGGTATGACCTGCCGCAACCGGGATTGAACCTGTTTTGCCAAGTTTCAAATCCAGCGCACTAACCACTGGATCACAGTTGCAGCTACTCAACCTTCCGTAAGCTAGCTGGACAGCTTCCTCACCTGAGGAATTTGGTCCCAGGTTGGATTCAAACTCAAAATGCTGAGGGGCCAGTAATTACTAATCAGAGACTTATAATAAACACTTCATTGTGGAGGCCCGGGACTCAGTTTTTATGGTTTTTACTTAAATGTTTATTTTGTGAGGAAGTAAATTCATGGATTTTGATTTTTTTTTAAAAAGTAAATATTACAAAACAGTTAATTTCACTGTTTCCGAAACATACTGGAGGTCACTTTGTATGGAGCACATTAGGATATCACTAATATCTTGGCATTTTTACTCATGATGATTTGATTTGGTGGTGAAGCGCAGCTACAAATCCATGAAATTTAATCCCGAACGAAAATAAGCGAAACCACCGTATGATGTATATTTTGAAAAGCACAATTATTTGTATGAATTCCAATTTGAAAGTTTTCATTATACTTCTTTATCATCCACTGTTTGTTTTTAACTCACGCTGACAGTCTTGAAGTCTTTCCACTAATTTGATTTTTAGAAAACCAGAATTTCCTTGGTGCAACATTTGGTGTCTGTATCTGAGTTAAACTCATTATTGGAAAAAGGCATCATGGAATAGTTTATTGTAGTTCTAAAATAGCTTACACTTACTGCTTAAAGCAAGATTTTCATTCAGAAATTCTGGATTCCCTGAATAAGCTTTCTGGAGTAATGGCGTTAGTTATGGAGAATTATGTAAAATCTTAAGACGCAGCAATTGGCTTGCGTTTTGCTTTCGATTATTTGGTTTATGTATGAAAGTGCCATACTTGTTGTTTCATGGAGGTTCTACTGTAAGCATCTTTTGTTATCAAATTTTCCGAGACAGCAAGACTTTATTAATGCCGGATCTTTGTATTACCTCCTTTATAGAATAAATATCTTTATTTCCTTCTGTCGTAGCTTAAAGCAACAGGGTGCACCAAATGTGTATTTGACAGAAATGATACATAAATTGTACTTGTTATCGGAGCATTGAATTGGTGTCCCAGAAAGCCATTTAAATGGGATGTTACTGTAGCTGATCCCTAAAAAAACATTCAAAAATGAAAACGTACAAAAGTAATTGTTCGGTTTGTTTCTATATTGAATGTTTACTTTGTTAATAATTGATAGATATGGCATTGGACTACTCACACAATCAACATGATGATAGCATATATCTTTTGTATAACGCTCTAGATTTACATTTTTCCAGGAACCTTCCAGTAAGCTGAAAATCATTTAGGCAAGTACTTTTTTTTAAAGAAATGCCTTTTTTGTATCTGAATGGTCTTGAATGATATTGTATGTTTAATGAACACTACACACATACTCTCTGGGATATCCTACATAGATAGACTTTTGTACGATGTCTGGTGAACTAAAGTTAGGTTGAATAATTGCTAATTAGTAGCTCTGTTACAATATTTATGTGTTCTGTATAACCTAATTTGTTACGTTTTTGTATTTTTCATTGAGATGATAGACATGGGAGTTTCCTGCTAAAATAATGCCTTCTACAATGTGTTAGTTATATTCTCATAGGTTATATTGTAGATTATTCGGGTGAAGTAATAAATACTGTTTCTTATGATATATTGACATATTGTATATTACTTGGCAGGGAAAATAGACAACTGGTGTCAATTTAGGATGTTTTTTATTGCTGATGATTCTACACAATAGCTCCTCAGAACTTTAGTTTTGTCCTCCATTTTTTTTGTATGTTTCTGTGCATTTGATAGGTTTTAGGTTAGGTGTCAAGGAATTTTTGTATGTTTCTGTGCATTTGATAGGTTTTAGGTTAGGTGTCAAGGAATTTTTGTATGTTTCTGTGCATTTGATGGGTTTTAGGTTAGGTGTCTGGGGAATTATTCAGGGGAAGTTGGAATTTTTAGTATGTGTTTTTTTTAAGAATCCTTTTCTTATCTGTATATAGAAATGCTTTACTCTACACTTTTACTTTGCTTTATAACTGAATCTAATGTTATAAATATGGAGATCGGAGATCAATCTCAAATATCTAGTCAGAGTTATAAAACTTGTGCTCATTCACCTAGCTCAAATCTCATTCGCATTTTCATCCAGTTTCAGACCATTGTGTGTATTTGCTTTGTGTTAAGGGGATAGTTCCTTCTTTGGCTTGTGTATGCAAAACTGACTTAGATAATAATTATATATAGTATATGAAAGACATAAAATAGAGATTAAAATTGGATGAATAATCTCAAATAAAAAATTTTGGACTATGATGTCTTGTTTCTGATTGTTCACATTAAGGTATTGCATCCCTATTGTCCAAAATTATTATCTCAAAATTGAGCAAACAGATTTTAGTATCTCAAATAGGAGCAGACAGATTATGGAAACCTTCATAAATTTTATAGGTTTCCATAATAGAAAATGGTTTACCATGAGATTTGTCAGAAACAATGACAGTCATTTGGGTGATTATTCCTTTAAGCTGCATTTGAGTCAGTGGGAGTAGCTCATTTTTCAAAGATTTAAGTAACAAGAAGATCCATTTTATCGAAAACTCTCGATAAAATAATGCAAACACACAGCATCAGTTCAATTTATTAAAGAATAAAATACGTCACTGTGCAGTATCAACTGAAATTAATATTTTTCCCTCTTTCCATAAGGGCAACAGTTCTTGCAAAATTTACGAAATATGTTGTAAAATAAATTGAAGTATCTAAGATAACTGTCAAAGATATAACAATAATTTAGCTATATTGTTTTTATAATACACGTATTGACATTTTTGTGTAGCATTAAGTCAATACATCAGAACAGTACCAAATTAGGGATGTAATACATTTTTTCAACCAACTCTTCAACATTGCTGCTAAAAAAGAAACAAATAACATATGAAGCATGAAGATTTTATAACTTTTATTGCATTGCCATTTTAATAAGAACAGAAAAAATGTGATTAATGAAAAAATGTAAGTTGCATCCAGTGATATTTATATTTCAAGACAGACAAAAAACAACAAGTCTCTAAAACACTACAATTGACATACGGCATAAAATGTTACAGGTTTCTGCTAACTTGACCAACCTTTTTTCACCAGACACTAGTCTTTTTTTTCCTGCGAATATTTTCATTTTTTTCTGAACTATAACTGTGAACAAAAAATATATTTGCAAAAAGATCTGCCAATCTACCAACCCTATATATTTGGTGTGGGATGAGACCAGGTATTCGTGTTGTTTGTCAAACTTGTTTCTTGAGCTGTTTTTCAAATTACTTTCTGAAAAACGGCAAAGGTTCTTTTGTCTATGTAATTATTTGTAGACAGTTTAAGTACTATGTTTGTACGTTTAAGGAATTTTGATCTATGACACATGATTGTTATTTCTCTGAAGTATCGCTCATAATATTAATCAACTTTGCCTAAGTATGATGATGCTGATGAAAACCTTTTTTACTGCATTTTGTTTGTGAACACTGAGTACTGTTAATATTATCAGTTAGATGTATGAAACCTCGTAACACTACTAGTTTGATATTTTGACAGTTTAGTATTTTTGGTCACATTTTTTTTTATCTCAGCTACCATAATACAACTTATTTTGTACTTTCTGGTCATTGACTCAGGGATCATTCTGGTTGCAATTTGTGTGAGAGAAAAAATCCCATTAGGGCAAAATCAGTGAGATAGTTCCGAATTTTGTGAGATTTTTTTCCAAAGCAGAAAATACCCATTTTTCCAGACAAAATACATTGTAGTACAAACATGTGGAAATATTTAGTTATATTTTCACCAGAACTACCTGATTTTCTTTTTTCGGTTTTGTTAGCAGTCGACATTCTCGCTGCGACTACGAAAGTTTCGAAACTCTTGTAATTAGTAGTGAAGATAAGATGAAAGCTTCGCAGTGATCAAGAATAGATGAGTGGTTCTCTGCGCTCTGTCGATAATAAACGTGCGCCTTCGTAAACAGGGGAACCAATTGAACCGAATCGATAAAAGCACAGAAAAGTATTTTAAAGACTGAAAAGGTCATTTTGTCGAAAAATTCGCAGTGCGATTTTTTTTCGCTTTGAGAGTTTTTTTATGCGATTTCAGCAAAAAGAACGCGAGAAAATCGCGCAATCGCACCCCAAAATGATCCCTGTTGACTGGTTGATATCAAAATGCGGTTAGGGTCCAGTTGTAGATATTTTTATATAATAGTCATGAAAAGGGGAGATAATAAGTTATTGATGGGCTTGTTTTATGTCATTCTGCGATTTACTTACAGCCGTTTTCAAAAGATTCTTTGGTTTAGATTTACTGCCAATTACTGCCTGTAACATCTGGTTTTTGTGTGTTCTGTACTAATCAGACATTCTTTCAATCAATTGGATGATATAAAGGATTTCAGCCAATTATCAGGAAAAAAATCTAGTAAGTAGTATTAGATAATTAGTCCCATTTTAGGATACATTTTACCATATGTCAACTGTACTGTTTTTGATATGATGATTAAAAATTCATGTGACAATACATTTGCTGATTGACATCAGCGAAACAAGTCAATAATATCAGCTATATGGGTTATGCTAGGTTACCCACATGATGTATGGTAATGACAATGTATTATTAATGAAAACATTGTATGCATAATTGAATACATTCAATTTTTGAGACAGGTTTAACTTGGCTTGTTCTGTTTTACAACATTCCTAGTGTTACTTAAACTTAAGGCATCAAAACTACCTATCAAGTTACCTAATGTGATTTATACATTAATTATTTAAAAAAATATTTTGGGCATACTCGATGTTACAAATTGTGCAGAAAAGTTTAGACAAATTCCATGATGAAATGATGTATACAATCTGAAAGGAAGTTAAAACGAATGAATTTATTTCACTATACATCTGAAGACACAAACTGAGTTATCCTAATTTGAGAGAAATGTCAATGAAAACGTACATATATAATCCGTGTCTGGTTAATATTATAAATATATAGTATGAAACATAAAATAGTGCTAGATGTTTGAAAACTGACAAGAATTAAGGTGTAATTGTGACTGATATCTTCCTGTCTTAAAAAGAATAAAACATTTTGATAATGTAAATTTGGATGGAAAATTACAGCACTGACACTTGTACGTCACTATTGTCATCAAATAAGAATTCATACTTTTTACTGAACATTGCTTTGTTTCTTTCACATCGTTGTGTTTGCACAAAGCTTGAAGATTTTTTTAAAGCCTCTGATTTTTCTTCGATGGAATTCTCACGATTCTGCTCTTTCTTCTCTGAGATGGTTTCAGCTGATGTTGTTAGGACACGTTCATTACTACTTTCTGTTTCATTAGTAACATGAGTCTCTGATACGTCTGTCTGTTTTTGCATATAAGTGTTTTGTTTATGTGCACTATTTTCTGAGATTCTTTGCATAAGTTTAATTAATCCATTACTTTTGTTTGTTAACACTTTGCCATTTTCAGCGCTGTTTTTTTCGCATTTTCCTCCTTCAGCGATGTCACTTTTATCACTCTCTGGATCAGCAACAGTAACACCAATGTTTTTTGTATTTGTGTCACTGTCAATTCTATCTTGCATAATTTCGTCCTTTTCTATACTGAATCGGACTCTTGGACTAGAAGGTTCATGTTTCTTGTTTTCCATTGTGCTGTTTATTGCACCAGATCTGTTATCCATAGGAAAGAAGAATTTCTGACAAACATTTTCAGCAGTTGTAGTTTCATTGATTTGTACATCTTCCATATCAGTCACTGTGAAGTTAAACTTTTTATTGAATGCAGAATGCACTGTGGCTTCAGCTGTACATTCTGATTGTCCTCTATGTGTATCAATATCTACACATGACTCTATACCTATACCTTCATCCAACATTTCGATGTACTTACTTTCATCATCATCATCATCAGCATCTTGTGAGACTGTTTTTTTGAATGGTTGTTGGTACTGAAACCGTTTAAGCATATTTGTAACTGTTGATGAAACACTTGTGACCGACACCCGTCGTGTATTTTCACTTGAACTTAATCCTTTGTTTTTTATGCTGGCCCTTTTTGAGCTCTTCCGTCTATCAGGTTTAGAGAATGTTTCATTTAAGTTGCCATAGATTTGACTGTGAGGGAGAACTGAATGAAAGTATCGTAGATACTCTTGTTCTTTTCGATGCTGTTGAAGTTTTTGCTGTCTTCTTCGTATGAATGTGATTGTACCTGTGATGATCATTGCAATACTGACGAACACAAGGAAGTAGATATTCTTCTCTGTCAAAAATCCTCCATCAAATATACTGTTGTGATAGATAACCTGAAAGTATGAATTATGATAATATCTAGTTTTATCTTTTCTAATTTGTTACTTTTTCTCCATTTATATTGCTTGATGATATTTGTGTCTGAGCTCAATCCACAGACTAATCATTTGAATTGGAATTGGTTTGATAGCATATATACTGTTCATGGTGCATGCGTAAAATAAGTAATGCTATTTTGTTATTTAGTATAGAAGCCTAAATGTGTGTGATGGAAGGTTTTGCTGTCTGGATATGTCTGGAGATGAACTTAATTTGGACTTCTGACATTTTAAAAGTTATTAAATACATCATCTTAGGTTTTCCAATCAATACATTGCTTATGTATTACATGTAGTGAGTGGTAATTGAATAAAAATCATAAGACAGGTTGGAAAATTCTATTCTTGGTGACAGAATAACTCTTAAACACTTTATAGAGAATTATGTTCCAAATTGTTATTCCTCTGAGGTTTTTATGATGGTATTTTAATATTATAATGATTATTTTAATTGAATGTTATTATGCAATGACAAATTCATCCTTTTCTGTTTCAGACAAAGATATTTAAAATGCTTCAGATTAATTTATTTGCCCATTGTATTCAAAGAGGCCTCCATGGTTGAGTGGTTATGGTCTCTGACTAGTAATTGCTAGCCCCTCCCCGCTGTGAGTTCAAGTCCCATCTGGGACCAGAAAAATTTCACATGTTAGGAAGCCACTAGCTAGCTCATTGGAGGTCATTGGTTGTACCCAGGCGTACACCCAGGGTCTTTCTCCACCATTAATGATTAAAGCTGGTAAAGTCACTAAATGGCCCTGGCTGTTGGTACGATGTTACATGCCAATGAAAAAAAAATGTCATGTTCGTATTTATCTATTGCTACCACGTTAAAATTCAGCTCAAAAACTTTTAAACATATACATTAAGCATGAAAAAATAAGAGAAAAATTAAATGTATTATTGATAATTACAAATTGATTAATTATTTAAAAATTCACAATTTCACTTACAAAGTTTCTGTGATTGTTTGAGGTCTGGTTCTGTTTCATTCAGGGATTACATAAAGATATTGATCGATGATAAATTTCATTAAACAATGAAGTCAATATTGACTGTATCTTTGATGATTGTATAAAAGTCATTGTGCCTGTTTGATGAAAGCAATGGAAAATTAACATAGACTTAAAACATGTATAAAATAATGCATGAATACCAAACATTTTCTAATAAATGCACCGGGGGGGGGAATGTAAGATTGCTCAGATTTTTTTTATTCTTTAGCTATTGTTCGAATGATTTGACTAAGTGTATATATAACATGAAGAATTGTTACAATATAATTTAGTGAATTGTGATGTTTTCATTTGTTCTCAGGAGTGGAGGAGTTAATTAGAGAGGAGAGATTTATTTTGGGAAAGTCTTCACATGCTTATACAATTTTCAGTCAGTTGATCTTATGCATGCGATGCTAGAAATAAGTAATAATAATCCAATAGAATCAGTTGATGACTATCACACTGTTAGGCTAATCTGTGACAATACAATGCTGTTTCTTTTATTGTTTCTTTTTTTTGAAAGTCCTTAACCCTTTGTCTCATAAGCATAATTTGGACTCTTCCAAATTCAGAGCAAATATATAAAACATCAATTCATTTCAGAAAATTTGGTTATTTCTCTCTGATAGAATAGAATATTGTGGCAAAAGAAGCCATATTACTCATTACAAGAAATGGCTACTTTTTCCACAATGTTTTTAAAAGTAGCCTGCTTCAGATGCTGGGAAATGCAGTATTATGAGGTAAAGGGTTAAAAATATTCTTTAGTACATAAAAATATTTCATCATCCATCCATCTGTCTGTCCGCCCATCCATTTTGATTAAATAAACATCAGTTGTGCTAAGATGAACTTTCTTAATATTCTTGATATTGTATTTGCCAACATCACTAATGTTATAGAGGCTATTTTCTAGTGTAAGTTGTGCTATAAAAAGGCTGTGATTTCTGTTAATTTATATGAGCTGTTTGTATCCTGTCCCCAAAATCTAGCATTTTATTCTACAAAACTTAGACAGTCATTTCCACTTCAAATATCATTGGGAAACTTGTCATATTTGTGAACCTTCTTACTGTTATTGTTTTAAGCTGGTTAAGTGAATCTTGTGTCTGAAATATTGGCCAGAGATAAGCAATATTAAATAGATTTGGGGGGGGGGGGCTTTAAATGGACTTTTAGCCTCATGGTTGAACAAAATTCATTATCTTCTATTTTGCAGGTGATATTTAAACTTTGAAAGTTCATGTCATGGAGTCCAGAAGCTAGATTTTCTAAAGGATTTGTTTCATTGAACGATATGTCTAAAACATACCTCATCCGGATCAAATAAAAGTGGACCGTAGAAAGCTTAGTATTTTCATAGTTAGCATTAAATGGAGAGATAGCTTAATATTACCACCAAATTCTCACACCTAATATGTGTTTATCGGGATAAACGATACACCTACACCTAATTTCTGTGTGTTACTATTACCAAATGTGGTAGTTTACGTAGTTAATGAGTTAATAACTGGGGGAGTATGTACGGAAGATTTATCGCTTGACGATATTCTTTGCATAATCTTGTACAGTTCCATGAAAACTTTGTCTCAGTGTTTTACGCTTAGGGTTTTGTTGACATGTATAAAACAATGATTGGGCGTATGATCGTGCTTAAAAAAAGATAACATTGTATTTTGTGCAGACAAATTTATGTCACATTGGATAAATGTTGCTGCTTAATGTTGATTAATTTTTAATTGAAATTAATGATTATCCTTTTGTTGACTTTTTATGAATGTTATGAAAATGGTACTATGTTTTGACTTTTCTCAGTGTTACATGTTTGTAGTTAATTAGTATTTTAATGCATAGGGAAGTAAGCTACTTTTTGTTCTATTGATTTGTGAAGTTAATTCCAGTTGAGTATTGACTGGGATACTATAATTTAAACCTTGTCGGTTTTTATTTGTGAGTTTTCTGTTGTGTTTTCTGCATTTATTGCATGTTTAAGAGAATTTTATGACCTTATAATTGATTTCCCTGGTACTTCTGAGCCAGCAATCAAATGGGATAAAATTTTAGTTCTGAAATTTAAAATGTGTGAATTAATGGAAATTTATTTTGTCAAAATATCCTTCATTAAGTTGAGTTTACCAAGTATGTGCACAGTCAAAGTAAAGGGTCTGCTTTTCAGTGTTTACCTATATACATCACCACAGGCTCAGTTGGAAAGTAAAAAAAGGGCCCTACAACATTTTTATTTCAGGTTATTAAATATTTTGTAATGGTAGTTTGTTGTTTTATACCATCAACATTAATAGACACTGTTTTTGAATTAATCCTTTTTTTGTAAAGCTTCTAACACAATATGATTGATGTATTCTAACAAGCCTGGTATTGTTTTATTTTAAAAACGTAGAAAAACATCTACTGCATGAATATATTCTCTGTAATCTTATTTACACCTACCTGTGTTGATGTATTTCGTAATGTTTGTCGTTCCTGGCTAGAATTGTCAGCTAAGCTGGTATTCTGCGTCTTTATATCGTCCATCGTCTTTTTTGCTGTCATCTGTTTTTGTTTCTAGAGAATTTAAAATCCTAACTTCTCTTTGTTGTTTGATAATATCCTCGACAAAATCATCACATGTTTCCATATCACCCACGTATATCTCCAGTCTTAGTAAAAAGTTTATTTCTAAAATTGATTTTTCTACGTTATTCCATTTTTAAACAATTTAGTATTCCGCTTTCACAATTCATTTCAGTAACATTCCTCTTGTCCTGTGAAGATTCACTCTGCCTTTACTTCAAAATGTACTTCAACTGATTTCATTTTTTTTTAGTCTTTATCAAAGTTAGTTCTGAAAATGATCGATCTCTATGTAAAAAAATTGACTTATATAATACATGTCCGAGAGACAGAATTCACTTAAAGGAAACCGCTACTATCTCCCGCACTATCTCAAAAACTAATATCTTGTATGGTTCAATAATCTATATAGTCAACTAATAAAGTATGGCTCTTAGAGTTTGCTCTAGGAAGCTGTTATTAATAATAGATGGCATGTTTTCACTGATGCGTTACTGATAATAAATGTGTCTCCAAAAATTAAATTATCTAAAAGAATGGTAGTATATAATTGTTTATTATGCATTTGTGTGGTGCAACACTTATGTTAAGTAATGTGGACTATGATCTATAATATGAATTAGTTTTGGGTGTAAAAGGGGTTTCAGGGCGTAAATGGACTTTTAATTGCTCGTTTATTACTGTCCTTATTTGGGCTGAAAAGGTCTCGGTGATTATTAACTAAGACATAGGAGTATAATTTGATCACATCCATGCTAGTTCAAATGGTCTACTCCAGATAAATATTGGAGCATTTGTAAAACAATGATAATAATTCTTAGTTCTAATCATGGGGTGAATACAGGATTCGTGACTGAGGGCATGACTCATAGATATTGTCTGGGGCTGTATTTATTTAATTTTCTTGGAGAAAAGCAATGCTCTAAATATAATTTATTCTCCTTGATATGCACAGACATTTAATGTTTTTAATGGGCTAATTTACATTAGGTTTGCTACATATTATATAAGAGCTGTTTCCTGCTCCACACCCTTTTTTGATCTGCCTTAACTATGAGCAAAAAAGTCAGGCCATCCTTAAAAAATTATTAGTTTGCATTTATGTAACAAACTTATTTTTTGCTATTTTGACGATTTTTTAAATTCTTTAATTCCGTCTGTTCGTTTTCTGTACAAGCTTATATTGTATTAATAGAACGAAAGAAATGCAGTAACCTACCACTGTAAAACGTTAGCATATCCACAAACATTTTTAAGTATGGCTTCATTCTAAATTTTTTGGTATTAAATGAACTTAAAACAAAGTTATTAAAAAAACTTATTATCTATAGTATATTATTAATATAGTATACTCAGTTTTTCTTGACTCATTCAAGAGTCACCTCTTGGTTAGTGTGGAAAAGAGAAGCACAGTCAGCCTGGGGGTCAAAGGTCATAATGTGGCTCATACAGCACATGTTGAGGTCTAGTTGCTCTTAGTAGAGGATGTTCATTAAGTCTCTGAACTTTCAAGCAATCATTTTATTTACACTTAAATTGCTATTAATTGCTATATACTTGATCTTGAAATTATTACACTTATATTGCTATTAATTGCTATATATTTTATCTTGAAATGAAAGTACAACAACTGATTAGGGATTACGTAACTTTTCAACCTAAGAAATGGTGTAGAATGTTGGAGTAAAAGCTAAATATTAGGTACTACAGTTTGGGCAATTGTGCTTACAGACACATAAAAACAATTTAGATTGGAAGAATTGTCTCTGTTTTCAACATAAACTTCCAATTCTTCATACCTAACCCAACCTTAGTTTCTTGGCAGGAATAGACAACTTCAATTCTTTGTCTGTGGTTTCGATTCATTGTCGCAAATTAAGTTTATGTGCATGTTGTTTAGCACTAATTTCATCCTAGTTTGCTATTGCATAAAGATGTCAATTAAATAACAATCAGGGATGAAATCAGCTGCCTGTTCTAGAGCCTGTCCTGTTTTATGATTTATCAGTGTTTTTATCAGTATTTTTGTCTTAATTCTTGTGTGTTCTTCACATTAGTTTGATGCTTAAAGAAAAAAATATTAAAACTGTTTCTCCAATAGTTGCTGGAAAAATGATCTTAAAGTTACGAATAAATTCTTTTATTATAACCAAAGCCATCCTTCAAAAAATGTTTGTTTTTGCTGTAATGTGACCTAGCATTTTTTCAGTGGGTAGATAGGTAGTATTTTATTTTTTGAAGAGTTACTGGAGCTTCCACAACAAAAATGTGAGTATTTAGACATGGGCACAATGAGCTTCAAAAAATACGAGCTTTTCTCTGGAATGATTCAGTGTATGTGTTTTGGCTAGTATTAACAGTTACTGTGATAGACACATACTTCAAAGTCTTATTAAAATCATACAAAAACATGAATTTTTCTGTAAAAGCAGCCAAGGGGAACCGCCTAAAATGTAATAGTGGAATGACAAAAATCCTGGAAAGAAATTATTATTAACGAAAGGGTGAAAAAAAATTTATTCGGAGGGTTAAAAAAAAGTTGAGTCCTAACGATTTTTATGAATCAATCACATTACAGCATACATATTGTTTTTAAGGATGGCCCAAAATACATTGAAATCTTGACCATTTTCATGGTTTCAGATGCGTATGTTAAAGGAAAATTGTTGTCTGTTAATAAATCACATTGAGTGTTCAGACTGTATGTTAGAGGTATGTAAGAATTTATCCAGAATATCTTATGAAGTTATTTCAAGGATGACATTATATAAGTATTTCATAATGTAAAACCAGTGTCTGTGTTTTAAACCCCTATGTATTTACTTTACAAGTTTATATTATTTATATGATGGCACCTACTGTAGTAGTATAGGATGGTAGTTTTATGGTTGACAGATTACAACTGCCCTGCTAATGCAATGTATGACTGCTTTTCTAGAGTACCAACATTCATATTAGTGGGATGGTCGAAGTATCAGACTGGTCCTAAGGTGAAATTTTACTTGTTGAAACTCAGTTCAGTGGAAGAGTGCAAAAATATTCGAAAGTTGTCACTAAGGTGAAATTTTACTTGTTGAAACTCAGTTCAGTGGAAGAGTGCAAAAATATTTGAAAGTTGTCACATATGATCATTCGTTTTCCTGCTGTTTGTGACGTCTGTGTGTAAGGTGACAAAAATATTTTGAACTGATGAATATTGACATTTCCTGAACCAATCTTTTTTAGAATTGATTGCAAAAAGTCAGGACTTTACTTTATGTTAAAGATAGAGGGAAGGTGTTATAAGACTTATGAATATTGAATTCATCTGTATGTAATGTTATACATTTGTACGCTTATAATGTCTGTTTATGTGCGTATATACATGAGTTATGATGAAAGATGCCCGCTACACATGTAATTATATTAAATATACATGTTTGCTTGTGTTAATATTATAAATAATGAAGTATGAACTCACTGACTGATTCATCATACCATTAATTAGATTGTTGTGAACATACTCCAGGGATGGGAAAGGTTCCACATTTTTATGGCTGAACACAATTTTATGACCAATTGGCATATGGTTGTCTGTGTGGATGGGTATGAACATTACTTTGTATTCTTAGTGAATGTCAGTTACTGGTTTCCGTTTCAGCCTGTGAATTAGAACATACTTAGTCGTTTACTTTTCATTAATTTAATATTTCATGATTTTTTTCTCAAGCTAACTGTATATGTTTTGAGCAATATGCAGAAAGATCTGTAAATAATTAATGTTCAATATTATGTTATACCTGAATATAGATGGTAAAATTGAGTCGGTCCGGGACCAGGGACTCGAGTACCAGATCTCTGAGTATTTAATTGTAATATATAAGAGTGAGAGTGTTCAAATTCATTTAACAACCCTGACTTGAAACAGACTGGAGGTCTGTCCACTTCATAAAGGGAGAGAACTTTGTTGAACGTGATGTATATTGATGCTTCGTTCATCTTATGACGCAAACCTTAGTCATCTGTTACATGAAAGTGTTAGTTAGTTAATTAATTAATTACCGTGTTATGTCAGCGCTTGTGTTTGTATAGATTTACTTTGACTGTATTATTGAACTTAGTGTGAGATGTTGTAAATTGTAATCAATTATGCTGATTTGATTATATTTCCTCCCTGTGGATTTCATACCTGTTGAATACAAGTTATAATTTCTCTGTTCTTGCAAAGCAGGGACCCTTTTAAGCTATTGATTACTGTATGATTTTCACTTTGTTGGGTTTTATTTTTCTCCTTAGAATTTACGAAGCCGTTTGTGCATCAGCAGCATGTTTTTATCAGAGAACAACTTTCATTTCCACCTTTCACATTGACAGCTATCAGGTCCTTCATCGACTCGGGGCTTTTTTTCATGGGTAGGGGAAGGGGTCTTTCTTAAATTTGGGGAAAAATAACACTGTATTTTGGCAAGAGAGGAAGAAAAAACTTGATGCAAACTGAATTTTTGGGGGAAATCTGCATGAATTTAAGGATTTTTCATGAGGGGAAGACGCCTATAAATGGCCCTTGCTATAGAAGGAAAAAAAGCCCTGGGACTGGTTGTAGTTTTTGACAATTTAAGGTTCAGGGTGAGGTGTTAGGACGGGTAAGGCTATACTCCGGCATCTGGTGTCTGTCATCCGGCGCAACAATGGTCTTCTCCTCTGAAACTACTGGTCAGATTTACTTCAAATTTGCTGTGTAGAATCCTTTTGACACCTTAACTGCAATTTGCTCATATTACATTAGTTTTGGGTGTCACCAGAGCTAATAATAGAAAAACCTTTAAATCTTCTTTTCATGATTCAATGGATGGATCATCACCAAATTTGGTCTGTAGCATTCTTTAATAGTCTAATATCAGATTTGCTCAAATAAAATGGTTGGCCCCTTTTAGGGACTGCTAGAGCTAAAAATAGAAACAACTTTAATCGTCTTCTTCTCATAAACTAAAAGATCATCACTAAACTTAGTTTGTAGTATCCGAAGATGGTCGTCTTTCAAGTTTGCTCAAATAAACTTGGTTTGCCCCTTTTAGGGGCCGCCAGAGCCAAAAACAGAAATACCTTAAAATGACTTTCTCATGATTCAACTGATGGATTATTACCAAACTTAGTTTGTAGCATCCTTAGATGGCCCTCTTTCAAGTTTACTGAAATAAAAATGGTTTTCCCCTTAGATAGTGTTCTATTAGTTTTGCTCAAATAAAAAATGGTCAGCCCCGTTTAGAGGACTGGTAGAGCAAAAAATAGAAATACTTTAAAACAACTTCTTTTCATGAACCAATGGTTGGATCATCACCAAAATTGGTCTGTAGCATCCTTAGATGGTCCTCTTACAAGTTTGCTGAAATAGAAATTGTTGGCCTCTTTAAAGGGCAGCCAAAACTAAAAAAAGACATACCTTAAAATGACTTCTTTTCGTGAACCAATGCTTGGATCATCACCAAATTTAGTCTGTAGCATCCACTGGTCATCACCAATATTCCATTATAGTATCCTTTGATTGTCCTTTATCAAGTTTATTATTATTCCCCTTTATCTGCCCTGAAGTGTACCTGTATTACCTTTTTAGTAAAGCATTAACTTACATTTATTCTAGCGAGTGATGCAGGGCCATTATGGCCCTCTGGTTTTGTAATTTGTCATGTGCAGTATTATTCACATACTTGTAAGTATGAATATGCTATCCATTCTGTTGAGTGTTAAATTGTTTTTTTCTGCATTTTTGCTTTGCAGGCCATATACCCCACCTATATTTTCCAAATAGTGTAGAACCAGTCTACGAAATATGGTAAAAAATTGTCTGCATTTCTGTATTTTCAGGGAGAAGTTGAAATTAGAGGCAGAACAACAACAACAGACAGCTGATATACGTATCTGTCAGGGCGAGGTACAGATGTTGGAGAAAGAGTTAAATAGCGTTACTGGAACTCTACACCAATTAGAGACACAAAAAATCGAAGCCCAGAAAGTTCTTGATGAATTGGATGAGAAGGTGAGACTACAGAATGGTGTATTTAATATGTGTGATTGTTGTGGATAGGTCGACCATTTGAATGATTTGATTTAAGTTTTCTAAATCTAGTTCAGGAAGTCTAGAAGATGAATATATGATATAATGAAAACTTGCTAGAATTTGTGTGCTCTCGTTTGAAAGCAATCTATGAATGAATGAGCTGAAACAATGTACTGATGAAAGTATAGAACAATAAGGTAACAGATTGTCTGATAGTTGGGTACAGAGTTTTGGACGTATTATATGTTATCAGTTCAATTACACCTGTGATTCATCATTCTGTTTTGTGAGTTTATGAAAACATTGTTTAGTCATCCTGGGAGTCCTGAGTGTTTTCTTTACTCTTTGGTCTGATTGTAATATTATTTTTAAAGTTTAATCTATTTATTAATACTTTCTAAACTGGTCCATTTAATGCAGTGATTCTTTGGAATGTGATTAGTTAGTAAATTTTAATGTTGCTGTAGAATTTCATTAATCCAAACAGTCTATGTTAATTTCGTTTAAGCTCAGAGATACATACAAAATTTGGTACTCTAAATCAAATTATCATTTTCCAGAAATGGTTCTGAATATAACCTTGGGCCTTGTTTGTATACTTAGTACATAATAGTTGATATCTGCTAAGATTTCTTAAACAATTTCAAACCAATTACTCTCATCCTTTCTGTGTGCTGTATAACTTTGATGGCGTTTTTCATTAGGTTTTTTTTGTATCTTTTTGTAAAGTGAATTTAATTAATAGTACATAACTTCAACTTTTTACCGTCTGTTTGTTATTATATCCTCAGAGCCCTGTTTTGTTTTGTTAAGGGATTATTAAGAATAAGTTTTCTAAGGGGAAGATTATTTCTGGACATGTTGTGTACATGTGCCTGATCTGTACTAGAAGGTATTCATTTCTAGGAGTGTATTCTACATAAATGTGACTTGTTCCTTTTAGCGCTGGTTTGTTTAATGTTAATGTTTGATGGACTACCAGGAATTATGAATACTTGTATGGTTTAAACCATTCAGTACATAATTAGCAATGCCATAATATGGTCAAAATATTCCCATGATCTGTATTGTATTGCTGTCAGTATGCATAATTCAGCGTTTCTATGTCTCCGACTTGTATTCACATGTTCTTCTGTAGTGTTTTAATATTTCATCTCTCACACATGATATACAGGTGGAAGATGATTGTCTTGTAAAGATGTATTATTTTCAGTCGAGGCTCATTGAGGAAATATACTTTGTCACCTCGTAGAGAAATACAGGAAGATCATAGTAATATATCAGCTGTTGTTCTAAGAATATCCTGGTATATTTTAGTTCACGTTTAAGTTGAAAAATGGTTTCCATGGAGACTAGTACTATGGTAGTCAACTGTATTTCGACAATCTTGTCATATGTAGAGTGCATTGATAGAGGGTAGGATTGTAGATTTTAGTCTGTGAAACAATCTGAGCATTATTGTGCTTGTAACCAGACTGATCGGTATATAGTAGATGAGTCCATATTTATGGTTTTTTTTACCAGTCTGAATCCTTTTTTACTGTCAGGACTGGAGAACTGATAGTCCTGTGGACTAAGAGTTTGTGGTTGCAGGTTTGAGACTCTGATTGGTTACTTTTTACTTAGTGATAATTTTCCTGTTGACTTTACACCCTTGATCATTCTTTCATGGAGAAGTATGGGTATTGATTGGTAATGCATGAACAATGGTTCGGTCACCCGACCTGCATATACAGTGTAACTTAGAGTAAATTATAGTGCATAGGTGGAAAGAATGTTAATTTACTGATCAAGAAAATCTGAATTTTAAAATTTCTGAAAAGCTTTTTTTTGCACTTATCATTTAGATATCTTTTAATGTACATGTCTGCATAAATCATATAATAAATCTCTGTGCTGCTTTTTGATCCAGTTGACACCAAATGTTTATCTCCACTTCTGATGTAAAACATCGCTCAGAGATTAAAGGAATATATTGATTAAAACATTTTGATTTTGCTAAAATTGCACTTTATAAACACTTACTCAAGTTCACTTCAGATTTGAAAATAAATGTGTCTTGCATAATTTATCATGTCACCCAGTCAGTCTCTTGATACTGAAAACAGTCTGACAACTCAGGGAAGAGTTGGTTGTCCGATAATGTGCTAACCAGTCGAAGACTATTTGATTATTTCCAAATACGTGTCTTGTATATGGTGTGCATTTTACATGTTCTATTATGTGAATAATGATGATTTTATTGGTAAAATTGTGCACCAGAATGTTTCAGTGTGATTTTAGAGTTTAAACTGTTACACAATCTCCTATCTCTCAAAAAAGCTTTTAAAATCATTGCTCCCTATCTTTCCTGATGAAAGATTTTTCTCCATGTCTACAATATACTTAGCCCCCTCTTTGGTGTGGTCTAGTGGTATTACGGTATTATGCTTGACTTCCAATCAAAAAGTCGTAGGTCCGAATCTTTGCTCCGGCTTCCGATATTTTAAGGACATTTTTTCAGTGTCCCTCCCACTCCACTACTTTGCCCAGCACTGAGTAAGAAAATCACAGGAAAATGAGGCATGCTTTATACAAGGCACAATAAAGAACCAGATCTATTAAAAAAGAGTGAGGATATGCCCTTTCTCCTGTAACTTTGCCGCTCCCCCTGGGGCTGCTCTGAAATGACCATAGCTGTTGAACTGGCCATTAAACAACAGAGAAACAAGTCCTTGTTTGCTGTTTTTAGGATTTTATCAAGTGTAACTATAAAATTGTGCACCTGTCTGTATTCATTTATTTTAGTCCTTTAGTGTGTCGTTCAAAAAATCTTGTATTCTTCTAAAAATGTTGCATCTTTTCTGAAATTGTATTCTTTTAAAACTCTTGTATTCTTACCAAAGCCTTGTGTTCTTCTAAAACTTCTGTATCCTTCCAAAAATCTTGTAAACGTCTAAAACTCTTGCATTCTCCCACAAACTTGTATTTTTCCAAAGAACTTGGTACTTTTCTAAAACTCTTGTATTCTTACCAAAGCCTTGTGTTCTTCTAAAACTTCTGTATTCTTCCAAAAATCTTGTAAACGTCTAAAACTCTTGCATTCTCCCACAAACTTGTATTTTTCCAAAAAACTTGTATTTGTCTGAAACAGTTGTATTCTTCAAAAACTCTTGTATTCTTCCAGAAAACTTGTATTCTTCTAAAACAATTGTATTCTTCAAAAACTCTTGTATTCTTCCAGAAAACTTGTATTCTTCTAAAACAATTGTATTCTTCAAAAACTCTTGTATTTTTCCAGAAAACTTGTATTCTTCTAAAACAATTGTATTCTTCAAAAACTCTTGTATTCTTCCAGAAAACTTGTATTCTTCTAAAACAATTGTATTCTTCTCAAACTCTTGTATTTTTCCAGAAAACTTGTATTCTTCTAAAACAATTGTATTCTTCAAAAACTCTTGTATTCTTCCAGAAAACTTGTATTCTTCTAGAACTCGTGTCTTCATCAAAAACTTGCATTTTCCTGTAAGTCTTGTATTATTCCAGAGTTTTTAAAAAAAATCCGACATTCTTCCAAAATCTTTGTGATGTATACATTTAAGGCCCACCTATGACAATAAACAAATATTTTATCTAATCGTCATGTTTTTATCTGTAGAAATCTGATTTGGAAACCAGCGTTAGAGAAATCAAAGAAAAATGTGACGAAGAACAAAAACAGGTTTGTTTATTTGCTTATATAAGCATCTAGCTTATTCGGTTTTGGTGAATGTTATAATTGGATTTAATATACTCCAGAAAACCTTGGTAAATAAATTAGGCTTGTCATTGTGCTGGCATCATCTATACTTGTGACGATATATTGGTTGTTATCATTTTTTAATACAAAATGTTTTTTATTGTTTCAGAATTTGTATAAACGTAAAGATAGTTTGATATTTAGTCATAACGGTTTATATTGGGGATTAAATAATATATGAACACTGTGACTTATAATTTACTATATTTTGTTTAAAACAACAACAACAACAACGCATTTTCTTATAATCATACATGAGCATCATTGCATTCATTGGTTTGTGGTCATAATTATGTTATATTTCTGTTGTATAGCACTGCACATAATGCAATACAATTGCTCCAATATAGTGAAATGAAGTTTAGGTGATATTTCGTTAATTCATGAAATTAAATTGTCCTTTTCTGAGAGCAACATATGGTTACTTTATATAGTTGCCGTAATTCCTGTATTGTAAGCTGATAATTTGAAGGGAAAAATACTATTACCATACTAAGTTAAATGTAAATGCTGGCAACTTGTCTACAGGTTACATTATTTCCATCACCTTAAAAAAACTGTTCACATTTTTCGGTTAGGGAATGTTTTAAAGGGAACTTTATCACGAACATTTTGCTTTAATAAAACTCAATGTTTAAAGGGAGACAATTCTTGAAGGAATTCAGACTTGAAATTATTACAGTGTTATGTCCCTTTGCTGCCCCAATGCAACAAATAGTCAGCTTTTACTGTGTTTAAATCAGAAAATATTAGAGAAATGGCAAAAAAAATGATTAGATATATCTAGTCAGTATAAGACTTCTAGTTTGTGATGTATATGAAGTCTTAACATTAGTATTCATTTCTTGCTCCCTTGGCAGAACGGAGTACATATTACTGTGTTAAATATTTACTGGTATTTAAGGTGTATATATTTATAATATTCCAGAGTATATCCATCACCTGCACCTCGCACCATTGTTTTATTTTCAGATTGATGCACTTAATAGCCAGATACAAAATCAACAGAAATCAGCTTTGGTAAGAACTTCGTGCATTATGTAACAACCCACAGAGTTTCATGCTTTATGTAACAACCCGCAGAGTTTCATGCATTATGGAACAACCGGCAGAGTTTCATGCATTATGTAACAACCTGCAGAGTTTCATGCATTATGTAACAACTGGCAGAGTTTCATGCATTATGTAACAACTGGCAGAGTTTCATGCATTATGTAACAACCTGCAGAGTTTCATGCATTATGTAACAACCTGCAGAGTTTCATGCATTATGGAACAACCCGCTGAATTGCATTTATTTTGTATTACATCACAAATTCAATGTGTTTCAGGATTCACACATACCATCATTCCATTCTATTCAATGATTTTTGTTAGCTTTAAGAGTAAATGTATGTATGTATGTATTAAGACCATGGCTTATTAATATGGCTTATTATCAAGGTGGACTTATTATGAAATCAAAATTTTAAAATATTTAAAATGGGG
This sequence comes from Lutraria rhynchaena, assembly GCA_008271625.1. Taxonomy (NCBI): domain Eukaryota; kingdom Metazoa; phylum Mollusca; class Bivalvia; order Venerida; family Mactridae; genus Lutraria; species Lutraria rhynchaena. The sequence goes on from VIBL01000042.1 coordinate 2,081,156, forward strand.
CCAATATGAGGGGGGCAATGAAGTGGTCTTAATATTGAGATGGTAGCTAAGAGAGGTTTTATTGTAAAAAATTTTATCAAAGGATTTTGTTGTGGTTGTTATTTTATTTTGAGCTGTGTATTGTTTTTCCCCTCTTCTGATGAGCAGGGTTTTATTGAGCTGTCTGATCTAAAGGAGTGTCATTCTTGTTCTATTTTTTCTCAGCTTTGTGTTTTTAACTTCTTTTTTTAAAGGGAAGGTTTGTAAAGGTAACTCTTGTCACACACTGGTTTTTGTGTCTTTCAAGTTTGCCATTAATATGATGGGTAGATTGTATCATTGAAAAACAAATAATACTGATGACTTGTTTATGAGAGTGTACAATTAAAGAAAGTATATGAAACTTCGGTGTAACATTTAAATGTTATTCTACATTCTTGCGCCCAATTGTATAAACATTGGTTAACTTTAACCAAATGGTTTATTTAACCCAGGGTTAAATTTAACCATTTTGGTTTACTAACCATTAAAAAAGTCATTTAAACATTTTAAAAGGGCTGCCACTTTGGTACTGGTTACCGTTTATGTTAAGATTTAACCAGCATCTAGACTTGGGTTAGATTTATTTGAGCTTTAACAAAAACAGCATTCAGTTAAATTTAAACAAAACTTTCTACAACAGCTAACCAAACATTTAACCAAAATTTTAACCAAAACTCTGATTTAACCCAGTGGTTAAAGTTAACCAATGTTTATACAATTGGGCATTGGTCAATATTTTACATTGCTTTACTTACACATTTCACACATGATGTATACAAGGTTAATAGTACTTACTTATCTTTTTCCTGAAAACTTCAACAAGTCATGTGCATTCAAAATCTTAATACAATGTTTACCAATTATGTCATTATCATTAAATTGTATTTACAATATTTATGTCTGATTTGTATTCAGAAACAATCTACTTTGTTTTAAGTACATTGGATCAAAGGCAGTAGTAATGGACCTTTGACAGTAAAATTGTATGGTGAGACTGATTTAAAACGTCCCAGTTCAACCCAGAACTTTGTAATACATGTATCTAATATGATGAAAACTTATCACTGAATTTTACCCTGTTTAATTGATACACTTTGGACATAAATTCCATATCTTACGGTCACCGGTCTCTTCTACTGCTTTTGTGTTGGATTAAATTGTAAGTATCTTTCTTAGGTTTTTGGGGGGTCACTTACCCGAGTTGAGTCATTTAGAGTAAATTGTGGCTTTACCATTGTATATCTATATTTTAGGCCAGGTAAATGTTATAACTAATGAACCATTAATTTATTATTTTAGGAGACAGATGAAGAATTAAACAAACTACGTATTGAACTAAGTACTTTGAGAGAAGAGGAGAATAAACTCGAACAGAAAGTGGAAGCTGGCAAGGCACAGCTTGACCAATTAGCAAAGTCACATAAAGATATCATATTACAAGTAAATCAAGTAAGAAATTATTTCTATCCTATTTCTTGTATTGCCTTATAATACAGAGCAGTGTAGGTGAATGCTTGGCACATGTTCTCTGGGAATAGCTGGTTGAAGATATTATATTGAAGGTCACTGCTCCACTGTTGATATCAGCGGAGATGTTGGCAGTTTTGTATGGAGAACATGGTTTTTACTAGTACAGAATCCAGAAACTTGTGGTAGGTTAGCTACCCACAAGTATATAACTGAAGTACTATTTTAACCAGTTGAAAACAAACAAAAAGTCCGTAAAATGTCTTATTTTGGTATTTTTTTCAATGCTTTATTAAAATTAAGTGTTATTAAAATTAAGTGTTTCAAATGAAAGGTCAACATAAATCAATTCATAGATTAAACTCAGTGTAGTGACAAAATTATGGTGAAACTCCTTTAAAGATGGTTTAATTTTTGTTATGGCCTCAAACAGATCAAATTTAGAATTTTACTTGGTAAATGTCATGTTCCTACCATGTTTAATTTTTTTGGAAGGGAGCTCTATAAACAAATAAAATTTTCTCTAATTTGCTCTGTAAATTCTAATTAATATAGCCATTAGCCTCTTTTTCTTTATTCATGTAGCAAAAGTATGATAAGTTTATCCCGAATTATTTTGACAACTCATTGTTAAAAAAAGCACCTGTTAGATTGATAAATTTGCTGGATTCATGTGTTATAAGATTGAATTTCTCTCAGTTAAGCGAAAAAATTTTTATTGATAAACAATATCCATGAATCGAGTTTGTTTTTTTGCTAGTGATGTTCTCCATCAGTGTTTTAATTGATTGACAGCAATATTGCATTCTAAATTAAGGTAGTTTATTTCAGACAAAAACTAGAGTTCAGCACTTACAAGACCAATACAGAGCAGTACAACAAGGTGTTACAGAATTTTCAATGCCAAGTGATAACTCTTTCCTGTCTACTACTCAAAATAACACTGAGGACCAAGGCAGCACGAGAGCCACTGTAAGATCTTATGTTTACCTGCTTTGTCAGGGGAGACAATTTTTTCACTAGCGTTATACATTGCTCCTAACAACCAGGGTCAGATCTTATGTTTACCTGCTTTGTCAGGGGAGACAACTTTTTTCACTAGCGTTATACATTGCTCTAACAACCAGGGTCATTTGGTGACTTTTCCAGTTTTATTAGTGGAGTGACCCTAATCACACACCTTTGTAGAACCACTAGACTCCTTCCTCACTGTGACATATGAACTTTGGTGTTGGGTGGGATTTGGACTCACGGTGGAGACCATAACCACTTGATGACAGAGGCTCCTTACTACATTAAACCTTACATTTTCATACGGAGTCAATCTTAAATACACTTGTACCTTAAACCTTTCATTTTCATTTGGAGTCAATTTTAAGTACATTTGTACCTTAAACCTTACAATTTCATTTGGAGTCAATCTTAAATACATTTGTACATTCCTTTTAGGGCATTCTTGGGACCTTTAAACTCAGATGAGTATTACACCTGTATCTGTTTTATGATTGTTTGTGGCATTACAAGACCCAATACATGTAATAAGCTTTAAATTGAATCTTTTGATGTTAAAGAATACTATTTACTTATTTCTTGTTTATTATTCAATAGTAAATTATTTATATTTTATTTTATTTCAGGTTGGAAGTCCTGTTAGCACTATAAGTGATTTTAGCATGGGTTCAGCATTTGATGAAGATCCTTTTAAAAATAAAGATCCCTTTGGTGGAGGCAGTAATAGTGGGGCCACGCAGCCTGACCCCTTCACTGCAGATGATCCATTTAAAAGCAGTAAGTGAAAATAAGAGTAGTAGTGAAGGAATACCTGTTTTATTTATTGTGCTTTAAAATCGGAATTATTTGACAGAGTCGCAACCATGGTCCAGTGGTTAGTTAGGACTTGGAACCCAGAGATCCTGGTTCGAATCCCAGTCGCAGCAGGTCATACCCTTCTATGAAAATAAGTCAATAAAAAGCAAAAGCAGATTAGACTGACCACATTTTAGGCCAAAAAAGGGCCTCTGTATTGAAGTAGTCTGATTATTAGGTTGAAATATAGAGAAAATATTGAAAACTAGTGTGAAGAAAATGATCATTTGTATGAGTTGGTCTTGATATTATACTATTAATGATCAAAAAGTGTTGTTTTTTTCTGTGTATATGATTCACAAGTGTTTTAAACATGCAGGAAGCATGCAGAGTAAGTCCATACCTCTATGCAGGTGTTTAGTTACCTAATTAAGTTCTATTTGCTGATAGAATTCATTATTTCATATACTCAGTGTTGATAAATGTATCTATAGATATTTTGTTATCATTATTATATGTCTAAGCTGCAGAAAACAAACATTGTTTTAAAAGAGGCCAAAGTCATTATTCTAAATAAGGTAAGGTGTAAGTTACGATTTACTGTGTGATATGATTTGTGTTGTAGGTGATCCATTTAAATCAGATGGTTTTACGTCAGATCCATTTGCATCAGATGATCCATTTAAAGACGCATTTCCAACTGCAAGTAATAATACAAGTAATTCTAAAGTAAGTGACTATGTTCAATACACTGTAGAAGGCTCTGACTACATGTAGTTCTTTATAAATAATATGAATTCTGCCATGATGGACTAAAAATTGATGACTTCCGCATTGACGATATTTGCTTGTTCAAATTTACAACGTACATTAAATCGTCATCATCATAATTTAAAGGTCAGATTTTGGCTCTTAATATTTGACTTCTATTTGTTTTGTATGGTTTAGAGCCTAATTATCTTATAAAGTGTTTTTTTTTTAAATTTTATTGTTGTTATTCAATGGTTTGCGTTGTTATCTGTTTGTATATATTAGATGGTTGCATATTAAATAAAAAAAAATGCCTCATACATGATCTGTACTATTTTCGGGTTGGTCCAACACCTGTCAAGCTAATGAAAGATTTTTAGTTTAAAAACATAACCATTGGTAAAGCGAGTCCATCCAAAAGGTTGGGGGAAATTCTATCACTTTCAGTCTTTTTATGATTTTTTTTTTTACCATACAGAAGAGGAAAGAATGAAACTAATTGAATCAGTATGTTATTATTGGATGTGAGTTGGTGTTATTGCTGCAATTGTGCCTTTTTACATTGCTCCAGCGTTTGTCGTATTTCAGGATGATCCATTTTCTAGTTCTGATCCTTTTGGAAGCTCATTTTCTTCTTCCTCTGGTGGTAATAAACAGATGGATGCTTTTGATCCATTTGGTACTTCTTCCAATAAGCCACAGGTAAGTGACTTTTCTGCATTGTTTTTTCACTCATAAAGCACAGTTTTGCCTGTATTTAACATGCTTCTTGAAGTGTATCAGATCAAATGTCTGTTAGACATTACAATGTAGTAAGGAATTTAAAGTATAAAGTATTTTTAATGTATCATATAGAGCCGATTTCTTTTTGTTCTGCAATATATTCAAATTGTTATGGAAACCTTTTATGTACATATAGTTACATGTTTGTGTACTCTATTATTTGAATTTAAAACACATTTTGAGCATCAACAAAATATAATTGTGTGAAATATTACATTTTCAAACATTCTTGCCAATCTACTGTTTAAAAATGATTTTTTCATGTATTTGAGAAGCATTGAGATTTTAGTATAAAACAAAATTTTTTACTTCAGTTCTTCATATAAAACGTGTTGTTCATATAATAAGTTGTTTGCAGTTACTCTTAATCTAGTGATTGTTTTACTTTGTATAATCAGCCATGTTTTACTGTGCCAGTTTTCCCCATAACAATATCTAATAACCTCCAGTAGTTGCTACTTTAAGCATGTGTTATAGTTAATACTTATAAAACTTACCATTGTTTCTTGCATTGCAGAAGCCTAGTGGCGATTTATTTGGTAGTGACCCTTTTGCACCCTCCCCACCTGCAAAATCTCGCTCTGAATCCCCTCGTCCAGCATTACCCCCTAAACAAAAGAAAGCCCCTCCCCCTCGACCTGCCCCACCTAAGGGCAAGTCACCTATGTCTAGTCCATCGAAGCCAAAGAAACCGGACCCGTTTGGAGCTGGAGCATTTCCAAATGACCCGTTTGGAAGCTCGGACCCGTTTTCCGGATCATCGACTGGGGTGAGTGGTCTTGGTGGTGGAGATGCTTTCTCTGCTAATTTTGCTGACTTTAGCCCAAGCAAGGTGAGTGGGCGATACATGTTGTAGTATATGAACTTAATATACCTCTTAAAAAAACCTTGTATCTCTGAAGCTAGTGTAAATAGTTATGCTTTCCATGGTCTATTACTCCTGTACACTTACTCTGCTTTATTTATTATCTGCTGTAGGTCTTTATGAAATGGTTTTACCTCGGTCATAATCACTTATAGTTTGCATTAAGAACATATTTATTCACCTAGCAATTAGGGTAGCACCTTACTCCATATGCATTGAGTTTGTGAAACTGAGGGCTTATATTTATATTTTTTCGTAAGACAAAAAGATATTAATCTGCTTTATTTTATCAATATATCAGACGATTAGGTTCAAATCGTGGATGAGACTGGTCATACCCTTCAATGAAAATTTGGCAAAAACGTCAATGTTCTTCCATATGTGGAGAAGTTGCCGGCTCCTTGTGGAAGAGTAAGTTAGTACTGGTTAGTGTACAGTCCAGGAAAACAGCTTGGGTGAACTGGCCACTGTATATAAATGAAAAATTATTGAAAACTGGCATTACATCCTATGAAAAATAATTATCAGTGTATCAGTAAATTACAATGAACATATTGAAATTGAAGTATTTTGTGATATCAATGAAAATACATTTTTGGTATGTTATTACCTGATTGTTATGATAAATAAAATCATTGGTGAAAATACAAAAATAAAAAATAAAGATTTATATATATATATATGGGGTAAAGGAGCTAAAACATTATACACTAAAACTAATGATCATTTATTTTTTGCAAAATATTCTTGCATAGAAGTAGTTATAATACAGAACATATATTTGATAATAATCTAATGTTAAACTTGCTTATAATGGTTGACATTTGACTGTGTGGTCAAAAAATTAAGTTGATTGTGTTTTCTTGGTATTTCAGTTAAAAGAAATGTGCTTGTTAAATGCATTATTTAGTCTTACGAGCAAGTTTTACTGTCTTTTTTTTAGAAATAATTCATTAAATATCTCTATTTTGTGCATATATATTGTAACTATATATAATTATAACAATAACTGATTCTATTACTAAGATCCAACACATTTGATCAGTTTAACAATGTTACACTGATCAGATGGTCTGCTGTAATTTCTGTAATGTTTCTTTATTTAGCCTCATTTTAATATTTTAAATATACTGTAAAACCTCACATAGCGACTACCTCAATATTTTGACTACCTAGTCATGACGACCACTTATTTCCGGACCAGCTGTCAAGAATTCCCCTATAATTCAACTTACTGAGACCACCTCATTATTACATGCGTGATTTTTCAGGTCCTAAAGGTGGTATCAGTATCAGGGTTTTACTGTATTTACCAGGTGAACATACCTGCATAAAATCATTTTAGGACATTGTAGATTAATATGATATAGCTTTATCTTCATTTCAAATTTTACTTAGAAAATGATTTTGATCGTTTTTTGCTTAATTCACATAACATTGAAAAATTGAACAGATATACTTTAGATGACAGTACTGTGATTTATTCCAAATGTAATGATGTCTAAATTATATTCCTCATGGAGATTTATGCCTTAGAAGTGATTTGTATCAATACAAAAAAAAGCAGAAATTAGAATGAGTGCTCATATTAGAAACAGTGCGGTAATATCTGCCCTGTGTGCCTATTTTACTAACCTGCGTGTACAATTCTTCTATTTGTGTCTCAGTTTGAAGACGACAAGACTTGGGGACAGTAGTATGTTATTCTTCTTCCACAACTTGTGTACTAACATGGTCTGTGATATTTCTTTATTCATTATCCCCCTATGAGCATTGTACTCGGTTAACATTTATGGTCAAAGATGCAAGCACATTTTTGCTCAATGATCACCTGTATAAGCATGGATTCTTTTACCCTTACCATAATTTTGATCAATGGCTCGAGTCATTCTCCATTAATGCTAAAATAATCTTGGAATGCCCCTTTTCAAGAAGATGTTAACTTACTTCTGCTAAGGCTGGAAAAGACTTGTTTACGGTTACTTGACCAAAAATATAGGAGAAGTAGGTCGCAATTTTTCTAAGCATACCTACCATACTCCATTGGTAGGATCTGTCCCCCTCATATTTCCACACTTTGGATTGTGCTATTATAAGTTTTAGGGTTGGCACTGAAAAAAGGGATCTGGTTGGTAACCATAAACACAACTAGATTTGTTCTGGCCTTATCAGAAAAAAATATTTTCATTGAAGTATGTATTCAAAAATATAAGAAGTCATGATCAAATAAAAAATTAGATCTAGCTATCTTTTTTGGCTAGTGGATACATGCATCTGAATATTGTGCAAGGATTTGAATGTATAGTTGACCAAACTGAGGATTCAGAATTACCTCCCTTTGGTAGTTTAGTTCTCATGTAGACAAGTTCAAAGTTGCTTATAAATCATGCGCCGCATGTGTGTTGTTGGATTTGTAAGTTTGATTCGCATCTCTTTTATAGTTTTGTCAGTTAGTTTTGATATTATTGCTTGAAATTATGCTTATTCGGCATAAACTGAAAAAGTGAACGTGCTGAAGATTATTTGCTGCAGGGTCTTCGTAGGTCTTTGTTTTATAAGCTTGGATTCATTACTACATTTGTAATTATTCGGCACTTTTTTGCGTCTTATGCCAACTGCCTGGGTCATTTGGTGTAGAACTTAGAAGTATGGAAATGTTTAAATGCATTGTATTAAATCCATACATTGATATTATAAGGCTTTGTACTTGTTAAGTTATGCATGCATTTATGTTCAACTGCACTTACTTAGTTATAGCAAAGTTTTTTTTATTGATAATTACTGTTCTCATATTTATTTTGAGGATGCTATCACTCATGTTTTGATGACAATAATGACTTGTAAACAGTGAATGTGATACATTTGTATTTAGTACTGCTTATACAAACTTTATTTTAGCGTAGTTACTATGTAATTACGAATGTCTAGGCGTGACAGAGTGAATGTTTGCCGCAGTTAGTCTATCAATAGATACTTGTGTACCCTAGCATGTACTTATGTTTGTATAAAAATTCAGTAATGTTCTGCATACAAAAAATATTATTAACATATGATTTATTCCCTACTTTGAATTGAATTACTTACATTCGATTAACTCTATTTTTTATAGGAGTTTATCTTTTTTGTTAAATACCATGGTATTGTTATAATTTAATTATTCTTTAATAGACAATCAACAGCATAGAAGACTTTCATTAGTACAGTCTGAACTCGCTATTTTGACATCGCTCGTTTCGACATTCCGCTTATTTCGACAAAATTTAAAAGTCCCGATTTTTACTCTTTTATATTTAATATAAAATATAATGCATATTTCGACATGTCTATTTCGACAAATTTATATTTCGACACAATTTTTCGGCCCCTAAGTTACTTTTCACTCTTTATCAACTATGTTTAATTCGACATAAATTTGTCGACCGAAGGTGTTGATTGACAATGAATGGCCCACACATTCTATTGTTATATCGACAATTATATCGACAGTATGTTTATAATTTGATAAGTGTCAAGCTGGGTCTCTTAAACGGCTTAAATCAGCGATTATAGTGATGCATAATTATAAACTTATTGTTTTGTTTGGTTAATGTTTGATCATCACTTCAACTGTATCTAGATCGGCCACGGGATTGAAAGGGACAAAACGTAAAATTAGACAACGTCATACCAGGAACGGTATGAGGCAATATGTGATGTAGAAAAGGGGGTGGAGAAAAGTTTAGTCGCTGCTAAATATAATCATCACTTACACAACATGAAACATGTGAGATAACTAGCACACAGTACATTCGACATTTAGTTATGATCCTTCGTCGAAATACCTATTTCGTCATTTCTCTTATTTTGACATTCGCTTATTTCGACATTTTTTTCACGGCCCAAAAATGTCGAAATAACGGGTGTGAACTGTATAAGAATTCCTTTTGTAATGTCAATGTGCATACATGTACATTGGATTTCCTGTACACGTGTCAAAGTTAAGTGAAAGTCGCATACTGCAGGAATTTCCCTGATGCAGGTTTCTTGCATCCCTGATGCGATATTCAGCAGAGGGACTCACATTGAGAGTGACCACCGCATTCTCGGGAACCCTTCCAACTCGGAATTTGCCCTTGGCATTTTTTGTGTGGGACCCCCAAAAATCCCAAGGGACCCCTAAAATGTTGGAGATGGGAGTCCTGGGACCCTTGGGTGAAAATCTTAGGGAAAATCCTGACTGTTTCATCAAAATTTAGGTCTGATGACGTTTTCTCCATTCTGAATCAACACTGTTACCTACTGTACAACTTTCAATACCGTAAATAAAATATTGATCATGAAAATGCAAAATAATATCAATTCCATTCAATATTTGGCCGCTAACCAACATGTGAAATATTATCTAAAATGACCATTTTCTCATTTGAGTAATTATTTTTTAATGATTTTTTAATGATGCAGCACATTTTTAATAGACACGGATTGTTATCATTTTTTGTATTTTGGAATTTATCCTTTTAAATTTTTCTTACCCTTCTAAGTAAATACTTTTATTTTTACTACGTAAAAAGTGCATGTTTTGTGTGAAGAATACATATACATGTACATAACTGTTTATTAGCATATTCACTCATTTCAACATTGCATCTTGTTATATTCTGTTGCGTTATATTACGTGAACTAATCCATTGTGCTAAAATGTCCTCTTTAGGCAAATAAGACGATAAGTTACTGAAGAAAAATTAGTTTTTTTTGGTTTCTGTAGATTAACCCTATTGTGAATAAAAAACCTACCCCTGTAGGATGACTCTTGATATAAATTCATTAGTTAAAACATGACTGTTTGAACTTGCTAAATTTGCTAAAGCATCAAGTTATTCTATTCTGATTAAATTGAAATAGAATTATTTGAAGGTGCTTATCTCTATTTCCACTTTTTTTCAGACTTCCGGCGCATTCAGTGATGATGAATTAGCCTGGGCATTTTCATCATCATCATCAACTACAGCATCATCATCTGCAACAATGCCATCGTCTTCATCATCTAAAAAGTCGAGCAGTAAATCCCCAAAGTCAAAACCAACCAAAAGTAAACAATTGAGCAAAAAGGAGCAAGAAGAGGCTGACTTTCAATATGCTCTTAAACTTAGTCGTGGTGAAATTGATGACAGTACAGCATAATACACTGAAACATGTTAAATTATTGTTACACTGTTTATTGTGATACAGAACTGACTTTGTTTCTTAAATTTGTTGTTTTGATTTTAAATTTTTGTAGTAAAGCATTTTGTTGTATCCCTGAATCGAAAGAAAAAAAGTGATTGTATTGAAATGATTCCTTTATGATGAATACATGTTTTAGGATATTTTTTTCCATATGTTGTAACAGTGCTTAAGTTATGTGAATTAGTGACATGTTTGTACTTAAGTTTTTATCACTCACGTGTTTAGCTTTGATTCATGGTGCAAATGATTGATGCCATCTATCAGTGTTCTAGATTTTAGTGTAATCTTTTTTCTTGTACTGAAATACAGTGTCTTTTTCTGATTTTTTATGATAAACTCAATTGGTAATGACAGGTGAATCTGTCAGTATAGTTTCATTTTATATAATGTGAGGTAACACAATACTTGATTTCATTGAGTTTCTAACCTTGTTCTTTGTAAGTATTTTATATGTTTCTCTTTGAATATATTTGTTACACATATGAATTTATAATTTTATTATTGATTATTGATAGACTTGGCCTCATTTTTTGTTTGTTGCTAAGTAACAACTGATTGCCAGTATGTACATGAGACACGAAAGACTGAAATGTTGTATTTGTATATATGTCAAAGGTTTGTGCAATATATCTTTATAATACATGTATATGTACAATGTTTAGTAGTACATGAAATAGATTTTAAAGTAGTTGTTGCCGTTTCCAAACAAAACTATAAAGTACTAGAAAAATTTAATGAAAAATGTACACTAGCTTAGATAAACAGGATATTCTTATTTCTATTTTGAGTGTTATTTCTTTGGTGAGATTACTGAAAATTTATTACTCAGAAATATATGTTTCATAAAGACCACGATTTACATATGTATTTTGGGAATCCATTATTGAGTCTCTGACTTGTAATCATTAGTTCTCCGGCACTGTGAGTTTGACCTGAAAACATTCACGTGCGATGATCCTGGCTGTTTGTGTGGTGTTAAACTCCAGAGAAATACAAATTACATATGTACTACTTATTTTCAAGCTATTTCAGTTCTCAAACAAAAAAGGACCTTTTGTTCTTCATTTGTTTTGACAGTATTTCATTATTTAGAGGTTGTTTTATATTCTTCTCAACAACAAGTCCTTGTACACTTGGAAATCAAAATTGTTGTATGTATTAGGTCAAAATATTGATATAAATCTTAGTTTTAAATAATACCCATTGTGACATAAATTAACAGTTCTCTGTTTAATTCAAAGTAATATATCTCTAATATAAAGATATCTTCATAATATTTGATTTCATTTGCATTTTTTTTTTTTTTTACAAAAATGTGCATCAATTTACTCAGTCATAATGGCAAGACATAAAATTTTTACTGCTTTGAAATGATGACATTTTTCTTATTGTTGTTACAGAAATTTGAAACTGATACATCTTTTATTATTCCATTATATGTTGAGAGAAAATATTTACTATTAGAACTTTGAAGTTGTACTGTATGGATTTGAATTTATTTTTATGTAAGGGATAAATCTATCTGATATGGAATTGATAATGAAGCAGGTCTTCTTTGCAACAAACTGAGGGCAGATTGATTGCATTAATGGTGTCATAGCCTGTTCAAATCTTATTTGAACCAAATTATGTTAAGACTGCTGATATGGTAGTGGCATGAGATCCAACCACTTTGCGTGAGATTCTGTGATATTTTAGATATTTGACTGAAGTGTATTCATGACCACAGCTACTGGTCAGAGATGCTGAATAAAATTCTTTGCTCACATTGCATACAAGATGATTAATTAGTTAATCAATTAACTCCTTTCGTAGTGTTTTAACAAGAAACATTAAAGAGACAATGCGGTTAAAACTTTCCTTACAGCAGTACTGATCACTCCATCTTGCATGTCACATGAAAGCTTTGACTTTATAGGTCTATTCTCTCTGCAAAGTACTGGCATCTGTTCAGACTTAATTTTTGAGTGAGATAATTTGACAGCAAAATGGTATTTTCGATTTCGGTGTGTATACCAATTGCTGGAGGCATGACTTTGTTAGGTATGTGATTATTGCCTGAGCAAGGCTAGCTTCTCTGCTTACCTACAGTTGTTGCACTTGATGATATTTCTAAAACAAATTAACTAATTAAATACAAAAATGTAATTAATGTTTAATTCACTATTGAACCCTGTTGAAGAAAGATCGTTATCACAGGCTTCTTGTTGTTTTTCACTATTCCAATCTTCTAATTCTTGTATCGTCACACAAGAAACAATCTCTAGAACTGCCAATTCAGCTTCAGACTAATGCAAAATTAAAATACATTAATGCAAATGTGAATCGGGAATATTGCTCTTCCATACTGTATTCTTTTTCAATACCTGAAGACTATACTATATGTACTTTTAGTTGTCTTAGTAAAATTTGAACTAGTCAGCATATTTGGGTATGAGTTAAATATCGATAATCCACATAATGAAAAAACCCTGCACTTAGAATTGTCTCCCTTACCAGTCGTGCTCTGAACCAGTTGGATGTCTGTGTGGTTACTGACGTATTGTATAATTCAGTATCTCTGTGTTACTGTATTGTCATTTATTCACATAGATATTGTAATAATTATTGTTAGGTTATACATGTATATTTTAAAGTTGTATGTTATACTGGTATCTACTCCAAGCTCTTTATGATTTGTTTTAACCAATAAATATTCATGAAATAGTTGTTGTACTTATTTAATGGTGGGCTTCCCGGTACAATAAATTGAAAAAAAAGAAAGCTTCACGGAAAATCAAACGAACTAATGTATGATAATTACTGTAAAGAAGTTTCAAGTTGGTTGGTTTTTACAGGACTTACAGAACTACAAGCAAAAAATGTGAGATCAATGAAAACAATAATTTTAACTTAAGAAAATTACTTCATTGAATAGTCATTAATCAAGTTATATCTGTGTGGAAAATAAATGACAGCTATTACCTGTTAATGCATCATGTAGGCCGCGGCCGTGGTCCTGCAGTGGTCTCTTGATATTCAATAACATTAAGATTTTGTCTTCAACACAATATTTCTAGAACTTTCTGATCACAATGTGGCAACACATAGATCCTTCGTGTTACATGGCCACAGCCATGGTCCAGTGGTTAGTGTGCTGAACTTGTAACCCGGAGATCCAGCTTCAAATCCTGGTCGTGGCAGGTCATACCCTTCTATGAAAATTTGACAAGATGTCAATTTTCCTCCATATGTGAAGAAAATGCCGGCTCCTTGTTGAAAGGTAAGTTAGTTCTAGTAAGTATACAGTCCAGGAGTCCTAGAAAACTGGTTAGATGAACTGGTCGCCGTATATATTTGAAAAATTGTTGAAAAACAGCGTTAAACTCCAGTGACAATAAGTCACATAAAAACAATAAACAATAATGCATCATGTTGTCTTCCTGATATTTTATAAATGGATTAATATTGCACAAAAACATACCACGTTCTGTTTCTATCCACCTAAAGATGACAAGCATGAAGATAATATTCTCTTTGTCAACTAATGTAATCAAATTTTTTATGTGACATTATCAATGAGTTTAACACCATTTTTGAACTATTTTTCAGTTATTTATGGCAAGAAGTTAACCTAACCAGTTTTCCTGGACTGCATACTAACCAGTACTAACTTACCCTTACACAAGGAGCCGGCAACTTATCCACATATGGAGGAAAATCAACATTTTTGTCAAATTTTCATTGAAAGGTATGATCTGCCATGACTGAGATTTGAACTGGGAACACTGGGTTTACAAATCCATGGCACCAACCACCGGACCATGGTTGTGGCAATGTAATCAACTTTAAGAATAAAAAGAGCATTAAAACAAGATATTTAAACATCAAGTACCTCTTATGTTACACTTATTGCTCTTTCTTATACTTGTGAATTAATAAATAATGCAGATAACGTATTGTACACCAAAATGTTAGTACTGTCCATTCCATATGATTACCAAATGAATATACACAAATGATGCCTTGCAATTCTCTTGAAAGTATTCAGCATACACCAGATATATACTGAGTTATTTTAACAAGAATTCTATCATTATGAATTACCTTAGGAGAAGCACATGTACACATGTATATTGTTCACAGATGTCAGTAACAAAGTCTTACCTTGTTTGCACAATCAGAAGCTTATTCAGTACATGCATGATGTAATCAAATCATTAAATTGGACTTATAAATACACATCATTTTATCCATTATAAACATTGGACAGAGAAGTTACAAAAATCTCATATTATTCATTCAAAACTGTACAGTTAATGTGGTCTCAAAATTTATTTAGCTGCACTAACTCATTGTCGATTCAGTAATTCACAAAATTTAGAGTAAGGAACAACTACTCTTTGTATGAGAAGAATTAAACTGGTACCCGTTGTGATTGTACAGAGTTTGGTGTTTGGTGCAATGCAACATGGAACGTGGACCTGTTTAGAGAAGTATGTAATTTAGTGTACAACGGCCGCCTGTTGTAAAATTCACGACTTAGTACAACATACGATTACACCAAAAACCGCGCGTTCTGGTGAAAACAAAATATTAGTAAACGAAGTGATATATTTATTAAGATGTCTAATCTTTTGGAGTCATGTAGGCAGCATTTCGATACTGATAACTTGTACGATGTACTAGGATTAAAGAAAAATGCTTCCGACGCTGAAGGTAATTTACATGGTATATTTGTACTAAATGTAATGAAATCTCGCGATTACCATTATCCAATATTGTGCAATTTTCTACGTCTTCGCTGTTCATATTAGACAGTCTGTTGAAAGCTACCCTTGAGAATATATGTATAAAATAGATTAAATTTGTATTGCTATTTTTGCTCCTTTATGATCTACTAAGAACTTGTTATCTTAAGTTGTAATTTAACACTAGTCACGAATTCGTTACCTGCTTTGTTGTTAAAATGCGCCTTATCCATGTTTTCAACAGAGTATATCAGTCATCAGAAAATCAGGTCAACTTGGTTCCCTATCAAACATATCGCCACTGATTCCCTTTTTTGAAAGAAGCACAATACTCTATCAGAGCAATCATTGGAATGTTCTGCTAAAAGTAAAAACATTTGAAAGTTTGTCTGTAGTTTGAAATAAATTGGAAGTGGCTCTGTTCAGGACGTTTACTATAATTGTGAATTTTCCCAGCAGAAGAGGAAAGCCATTGACCCCTCAACCAAACGGTAACAGGACTATATGGCCCAAGACTATATGGCCCAGGTACATTATGGCCCATATTTGGATGTTATATATTATATAATGGCAATTGTTAACCCCGGGAGGTGCTATTAACACCTAGTTAATACCAATTAGCATTTATTGTGTAGAGTTGTTTCAGTATGAAACATGATCAACACTGGAATAGATGAATTGAATTAAACATAGTTTATCGTAGGTCAGTAATTATTAGAGGTGAAACGATTAATCGCGATCCATTGCGAACCGCGATTTTTCATGCTCGATTCGATTCGATTCGATTCAATGACGGCAATTTCGATTCGATTTTTTTTTGGTAATACCTACTTTCATTTTCCGTAGTATGCGAGTCAAAATGACTGAAATCTAACGAGATCAGCATTCTTCTCGTGTCGTCAGGCTCTTTACTGATTCAGTTTTTCCTATTCACAAGTTTTATGTTTCGTTTGTTCCATTGTTTACAGTATTTAAGAAAATACATTCCATCGTAAACTAGTGGGATAGCTATTTTATTCTTGTCCTATTTAATTCCTTTTAAAATCGGAAATCGAATCGAAAAATTGAATCGTGGGATGAAAAATCGAAATCGAATCGAATCGAAATTTTTTGAATCGTTTCACCTCTAGTAATTATTATACAAGCAATACCTAGTTTTATGTTTATATCAGTTGATACTAATTTGTACTTATGGAGCTCCGTATAACTCCTAGATTGTTCTTGGTGATAATGCTAGTAGGGGTACAGTTTTTATTTCTATAAAATCCTATTTTTGCTCACTCAGTTTGATTTTTGTCAAAGTATAACATTTAAATTTTAACAATTGTTAATAACTAAATGCTTTTGTCTTTTTTACTTATTAAGGCACTTATGTTTCCTTAAGCTCCTATGAATGTGTATACAAGCTCTGTCAACTATGATGTCAGACATCGATGGGAACTTCCATCAAACCTTGTCAGGTCACCGGGTTAAATTTTTGGAAAAAATTGTTAACACTCAAGGTCACAGTTTTGCTTGGATCTTCACCAAATCTTGTCTAAATGTTTGTTTTAATGACATCTGGACAAGTTTGAACATGGGTCATCTATGGTCACAAACTAGGTCACCCAATCAAATTTCTGGAAAACCTTGTTAGCACTCTAGAAGCCACAGTTTTGATTGGATGTTTCCCAAACTTTGTCAGAATGTTTGTATTAAAGATATCATGAACATGGGTCAACTCAGATCACCAGGTCAAATGACAGGAAAACCATGAAATCTTAACTCTGGTGACCAAAAAAGCAGTGCTTTTTCCTTGAAGTTGAAATATTCGACGAAATTTGGTCCCATTTCATAGAATATGTATTTTCCCCAAAAATATTCAAATTTCCCCACTGTCCTCGGAAGAAAAAAATCCATATCTAACCAGTTTTCAAATTTCTAGTGTTTTTAGCCTAACAATTTGTTTATCTTTTTGCTGTTTAACGTCTTTTGCCGCAACACATTTTACAATATCGATTTATGACACCATTTTCGTGTTGCAACCCTTTTGCAGCAATTCCCCATTTTGCTTGTCTGCTCACTTATTATGCAATAGTTAACCAATTTTATGTTTTTTGAAGAGTATGAACTTTAAATTAAACAGTAATGTTATATTAACTATTTCAGTTAAAAAGGGTTATCACAAATTGTCTCTAAAAGTTCACCCTGACAGAGTAGCTCCAGAAGAAAAAGATTTAGCAACAGAAAAGTTTCAAACATTAGGAAAAGTTTATTGTGTCCTGTCAAACAAAGAAAAAAGGGCTGTTTATGATGAGACAGGTATGTAGGATTAGTGTGCTGTTTGCTGTGTTTATACAGTTTAATAGTAATACTGTTCTTTATGGTTTTGGTAGAATGTAACATTTATCATTTGGATTAATGTGATATTCTTCATTGTTATTTTGTTTAAGTAACAAAGTCATGAAAGTTTGCTCAATGAAGACATTTATGCAGTAAGATCGTCAGTTGTCTAATTTTGTCTTTCCATAAACTTTTATTGTTAAAGGATGGATATTTTATGATAAAGAACCATATTTATTGTAATTTTCTGTTTTATGTTCGATCAGATAAAATCTATTGGTATTCTGTGGATTTTTCCTTCATTGTAGTAGTGTTAACTGTTTCTTTTCATTCATTTGTAGGTGAGATTGACGATGAAGATGATGCTATCCCTCAGGACAGAGATTGGACTGCATACTGGCGACTTCTGTTCAGAAAAGTAACAACAGATGACATCAAAGATTTTGAAAAGACTTATAAAGGTGATGCTTCAGTTTTAATCAACATATGAGTGAATCTTCACTGCGTATTAAGACTTTTATAAGTGTACAAAATTACATCTAATTAACCTATCTGAAATCAATCATAATAGTACTCCTATAAAAAGTGACATTCACTGATAAGATTTGCTAGAAATTCATCATGCTTCATCATGTCAGTTATACCTGATTTGCATGATCTCCAGTTCAGCTAAGGAGTTCTTACCATTCACTTCTGGACCTACATGTCAGTTGATGAGATTGTAAACTCCTTTTGTGTAAGGCACTATTTACGTCATTCTGGGACTATATTTTGGTTCCAATAAAAGTCATAAAAATTATATTTGCATTGAGTTATATGAAGTATGTTAGACTGTTTATTTAGCAATACTTTGTACAATCATTCATGTGATTAAAATTGTCCTTATTATATTATTTTGGTGCCTTTTTGACAATGTTTAAAGCACAGGGAGCTAGCACGTTGAAGGGATGGTGTATAATGGTGTGTTAGGCTTAAAATGGCCACACGGACCAAAAACACTTATATTACATATATACATATACAAGGGTTACAACTTCCGAAATGACAGCTTATGTACCAAGTTTGTTTAACACTACATAACTTTTCAAGAAATTGCTCAAATTTCTAATAACTGGTGTCTACAGATAGCTAATACATTATACTATGCATAACCAATAAACATTTGGTCCAATTCAAAACGATGAAGCAGGTATTTAAACTTTTTCCTTCCAAAAATCGTCAATTTCGTTTAGTCGAATGCGACCTCGCAACACCAAATTGATCAGAATTACCATACTAAATACACCTTAAAACAACAGGTACAGTAATGACAACGCATGCTTACTATAAATATTACTAAAATTCACTGATTCAGCGCAAAAATGTAATCCAGGAACGTTTTATTCACGTTCAATTCACAAAAAATCGTCGCATGATTGAAACTTCAAATATTATGATGCGGTGACCTTTGCCCCGTAATTTGTTTGTAAGCGGACGTTTCATTGGCTGAATCATAATGGCGTAGCGAGGTGGAAATCTATGACGGAGTCGACGATTTTGTTAATTTTACGTGAGTAGAACATTCCTGGATTATTCTTTTGTGCCATATCAGTGTATTTTAGAGATATTTATGGTTAGCACACGTTGTCATTCCTCTACCTGTTGTTTTAATGTGTATTTAGTATGGTAATTCTGATCAATTTGGTGTTGCGAGGTCGCGTTTGACTAAACGAAATTGACGATTTTTCGGAGGAAAAAGATTAAATATCTGCTTCAATGTTTTGAATTGGATAAAGTGCTTACTGGTTATGTGTAGTATAATGTATTAGCTATCTGTAGACACCAGTTATTAGAAATTTGAGTGATTCCTTAAAAAGTTACGTAGTGTTAAACAAACTTGGTGCAGAAATTGTCATTTCGGAAGTTGTAACCCTTGTATATGTATATATATATGATATACATGTTTTTGGTCAATGTGGCCATTTTAGGCCTAATACAGCATTATAATCCATCCCTTCAACGTGCTAGCCCCCTGTGGTTTAAAGTTCACCTATCTCACAGGTTCTAAAGAAGAATTAGAGGATTTAAAAACTGCATATGTTGAGTTCAAGGGCGACATGGAAGAGATTCTAAACAATGTTATGTGTTCAACCGTTGATGATGAGCCAAGATTTACCGAAATCATTAAAGATTGGATTAAGTCCAAGGAAGTTCCAACTTTCAAAAAATTCACTAAGGAATCCAAAAAGACCAAGGAAAATAGAAAACGAAAGGTATAACAGAGATACAATGTTGCTGGTCTATTAAAACAATTTTGAAAGATGTATTTTTATGCAAATTTTGCCTTATTATAAACTACTGGAGGCTGATGGACATTGCTTTGGAATGTGATACTTGGCTACTACATCTCGATAACTCAATCAAATGGGCATCATGTTTATTGTAATATGTATAAATGGTACCTTTGTTGCCTATGTGTTTTTATCTAGAGTAGACATTTGTTTTTTTACGTATATCTTCATCAATGTTCACTGTTTTCAGTGGCAGTGACCATGACACATTATTCAATCAAACGTTGAGTCCTAACAATATTATATTTATGGATTAGATTTTTCTCCTGCCCAGTCTTAAATACATGGTTTAACATTATTTACTGACATGATATTCTATTCTTAATTATTTGTGTTCATTATTAGGATATTTTGTAAAATGATCTGCTTTTGCCCGTGAACTGGAATGACTGAAGAGTTTTGTCCCTTTATTTGATATCGTATGCAAAGATTGTGATCGATGGTTTTGTCTCTACTCAATAATCTCTTGTTTGTTTTTTTTGCGTTTAACCAACAGAGCTCTGTCTGCCTACGTTCTCCATTCACCCTTTATCTGTCATGAGTGTTTGCATAAGAGCTCATTTTGTGCATCTAGTGCTTTTTTCCAAGTAGAAATGAGAATTGTTATTGATCTTAGAACATAAAAGAAAGTAATATTATTTCTTTGGAAAGGAAACAAAATGTCACTTTTCTTTGGAGTTTAATGCATAGCTTATACATGATGTATATGATTTAAGTTGTTTTTGTCAGTCATATTATGCTTATGGTATATTTTTAGTATTGTGAAATGCAAATGATTGAAAAGAATTGGAAATGATTTTGTGGCCTCCGTGGTGCAGTGGTTGTTGTCTCTGGCTAGTAATTACTTGCCCCTCACTGTTGTGAGTTCAATTCCCACCTGGAACCAGACAAATTTCATTTACTGTTCAGCTAGGTTACTGAAGATCAATAGCTCTACCCGGATGTACACCTTGGGTCTTTCTCCTCAATGTAAGCTGGAAAAGTCGCAAAATTACCCTGACTGTTGGTACAATGTTATACCCCAGTGAAAAAAATGGAAATGAATTTAGATGTGCTGGATTTGATTTTCAAATTTAAAGGGTCACAGGATTTCTAGATTTATAGATTGTCTTTTGTATATCTTTGAATTCACTTGGGTGGTCAGTTTTTGTTTTGTTAACATTTACATGATGTTTAGGATAGTTTGATTAAAAGGTTGTCCATGAGTGTTTTTTTAGATCTAAATAATTTAAATCCAGTGTTAATGCAAGATATTATGACTAACATCTATATCTAAATAAGTTACGAAGATATCATAACTGTTTTGAAAAAAAATCATGATTCCAAAGATTGGAACCCATCTTGCATTTAAGAGATAATTGAAATAATGTTTACAAAAAAAGTCTTTTGAATTCCAGTCACACTTCAAACAGCAGATTAGATCAATGTGATTTTAAATCCGTTTCAGGCAGCGCAGGAAGCAGCTGAAGCTGAAGAATTAAAGGAAGAATTAGGACTTAACACTGATGATTCATTAAAAAGTCTTATACAAAAGAGGCAACAAAGTCGAGAACAAGAGATGGATGGTTTCTTTGATCAATTAGCAGCCAAGTATGCCCAGCCCAAAAAGGGTAAAAGTTCTGCCTCAAAGAGTAAAAAATCAGGGGCAAGCAAAGGGAAGAAAGCAAAATAATGACATGCAATCTCACTTAATTGCCAGAATGTGATATTATTTATCTTGTGGGATGTGGAGACATTATGGAGGAGTAGGATATCCTCCAATTGTTTTTAGTGATCAATCGTTAGCTATTGCAGACAATTATCAATAGACCTCGGTTGGACAGTTTCATAGTGTTGTATAATCATAGTGCTACACTATGAGAGCATTTTGATTCAAGGCACATCCTGGTGATCTATTTGCACTTAACATAATAAGTTGTGTAAATGCAGTGTGAAGGTCTGTCTGGTACTTTTTTTAAATAAAAACCGGGACTTTACATGTTGATGACTGCTTTATTAGGCTTTTTGCCATAAAATTGAAATCACTCCAGGTGATATTTTACTGGAAATTCATTACATTGATTGGTTTTATGTTGTATTAATTTTGCATTGTGGTTGATGCAAAATTATGCTAGATTACACTTTAACAATAAGTGCTAATGTAAAAAAATAATTAAATTTGTTGAAATATGGTGATTGTTATATTTTGTTTGTTCTGTATAGTAGTATAACAATGCATTGATCATCAGTAAATAATCTGAAGAAATCACTCACTCACAGATATGGTTCTGTCAGAAAAACACATTACTCAAAATCAAGAGGTCAAAGGTTATGAAGTCTGACAAGACACATGGTTCCCTGTGACAAATTGACAGATAATATAATATTCCTTGTCATTTGGCTCTCACCTCTTGATAGCTATGAGAAGTTGTTGACTGTAAAATGTGGAGGAAAAGGTCGGTATTTTGTTTTTAACTTGAGAATGAATAATACCAACACGCATTGAAAATTTGTTTATGAAAGACAGCATTCAATATAGACTAAATATTCCTATTTCAAAGTTGCATTGAAGCCAACATCTAACATCATTTTCATGCCAATGCTAAGCTATCAGAGTTGGCAAAACCTTGATCTATAATGCAATATCATGATATTACTGGAGTTTAGTACATGTATAGTGTTCAATATTATAGTCACACTAATAGAACTGTTCTTGTGAAAGTGTTAACCTTGCTTTCATAAAATTATGCGCATTGTGGCTGCAGATGGTCTCCCAAGGTCACATGTTACGGTTTGGTTTGTTTCCCAGATCACTCCCACAACTTTAGTTTTTTTTAAGTTTTTAACAAATACTTGTTGAAGTATGGTTTTAGCCATACTGAATTCTGAAGGCAATACTGTTATTCTGAATATTTATCGCAATGCAACAAATGGATGTATCTAACTAAAACATTTGGCAATGAAAATGTGATTAGCGAATTTAGGGTTCATGGCTAGGTATGTCGCAATAGATTGAGGTATCTTACTGCAAAAAATATGACTGGTGGATTTGTTCTTTTTTTTTCATATTTTGTCAGGTTTAAATTAATGCTACACCAACAAGTAAGGTCATTTAGCTTTTTTTCGCTTTAACAGTTGAGGAGGACCCCCAGGCATACACCTTGGCAAAAACACCAACCTTCCATCAGGCAGCTTGACAGTTTCCTCGCATTTGAAATTTAGCCCGAATTGGGATTCTAAATCACAGTGATGATTTGCTAGTGCTTAATAGTCAAATACCATAAGGTTCCACTCAACCATGGCGACCATGACTATCGCATACCTTGGACCCCTTCCAACTCGGAATTTGCCCTTGGCATTTCTGTGTGGGACCCCCAAAAATCCCAAGGGCCCCCCAAAAATGTTGGGATATCGAGTCCCAGGGACCCTCGGGTGTAAAATCATAGGGAAAAGCCTTGTGTGTATGGTGGATGCTGATGATTGAAAATCTTTGTCTGGGATAAATATACATGAAGAATGCATGTGACTCTGCCATTTGTAATTAAATGTTAATTGGCTTATTAGCGAGAATGATGTATTAATCAACAATAACATCGCTGACCTTGCAATACCTGGAGGTTATGAATATTTAACAACATACTTTTTAAACATTTATTAATGAAGTTCTGGCACATTGATAGATTATTCTACTTTCATTTAGGTCAAAAGTGCATCAACATACAGTACTCATGTGCGTCCTTGTGTGTTTTGTTCCAGTGTAAATCAAGATATTATAAGTCTGGGGTCATATGTCAGCCTGTTTCATTTACTGCTGTAATTGGTCTTGTTCAAGAACACAGAACTTTCAATTGGTTTCTTCTGAAAGAAAATGGCTGAAAATGTGAACATTTGGACAAAATAATGCACTGTGTTCTGTTCTGACATTGATGTCTTGAATGATCACCATAGTAAATCTTTCCGTACAGACATTGGCTGTTATTACTGACAAATTGTTCTTGACTGTTCGGTACAAATCAGGTCTCTTTATGATGTAGATGTTATATTTTCATTAAATCTTCGAATTTTCTCTGAGTACTATTGTTTTCTAGTAATGAATCATTGTCGGTTTCTAATCAAGTAGTGGCACTGATTTAGGCTTTGGCTCTTTACTGATCAATCAACAAAAATGTTAGATCGACCATTGCATCTTCTGCGGTAAAACTGATCATTTTAATTGCTTTTTTCTGGAAATTTCAGTGTGACTTATGCTATTTTAGTTTATGTGTAGTTAAAATTCTTTGGTTATGTGCGAACAGTCGCAATTGGACAATTACTGATATTTTGAGCTGTACAATATTCCAGTTTGTCCAAGGAAAACATTGGTCAAAATAATAAATGTTTAGTCAGCACCTATTCTCGAAAACTGGTCATCCCAGAAATAGGCATCTTTCCAAAACTAAATACTTTGTTCCCACTTTACCAATTTCCTTAGCACTTGGGTTGTCATGACGATGACCTACATGTAATTTCATGTCTATGGCGTGTTTAATACAGATTAATTTTCACCATGTTGGAAGATGATGAATTAACACTTTATTATTAATAACACCGTCAATAGCTCCATGAAGTAATATTTTGCTTTATATTGGCTCAGCCATATATAAATAAGTCATTAATAAAGTATTTCTTAACTCCGCTAGACAGCATCATCGATTTTCAATCGGCTTTACTGCAGCTTTTTTTGTATAAAACTGGAATTTTATAAATGAAACGAATTCTTCAACACAAACGTCATGAACGTGATTTACAAATCTGCAACGTCTGCAAATTACACAATAATGAATTAATGGCGGAATTAAGTTCACGCGTTAAATAGACATGTACTTAAATGTGGTTGTCCAAGTTTACCTGCATCATTTTAAACAAAAAGTGGGAGTATTTGCATAAAGTCTGTTCTCATCTGATTCGTTTGTTTGACAATGTCCAGAGTGATAGGTAGACCACTGTTTCATTTGTGAAGAGCGTATAATTACTGATATAAATTTAAAGGGCCGGATGAAGAGTTTACTTAGGGATAAAGTATGTGCTTCTGTTTCAAGATACAGTCAATATCAATTTAGTCATTTTTATAAAATGTATTATTCCTGAAATGGTCAATGAAGCCAAACATCCCAATTTAACAGTATGATGAGACTCACACCTATATAAAAATGGCGGGCATAATTAACTACTTTTTGAATTTCTGTGCCGAATAATACCATATAGGCCTATTTTGGTTTCTTAGAGCTCGAATATTCAATGTTGCACGGTTTTTCGAATACATGCTGGATAATAACACTAAGCTGCTCAGCTGTGTTGCTGCTCATGTTGTTTAAATGGCATGACCATAATATTCCAATTTTAGTGGTCCGTGTTCTTTTTTTACGCTTACCCAACATACCCTATATTTCTACTGAATTTTGATTTTACAGTCTCGGTAATTTTTTTCGTGTCATTTTTACATGGACTATGTATCCAAACTGAAAGAATATAATTGAAAAAAAGCAACAGATTTTTCGTCTACCAAGCTTATATTTTAGGGGGATGTTTGCGGAAAATTTTTTCCGGGGGGGGGGTCAACGTTTGTGTGCCTTAATTATTTATTGAAAGGACAGCTAAACTGAATAATTATTAATAATATAGTTTGGGAAAATCATTAATGTAAAATCTATATCTTTATTTCGCAGATCCAGAAACAGAAATGTTTAGCACGGAGCTGGTGTAACAATATACAACATTTCGCTATATGGTTCTTAGCGTATATTCTATGATAAGGGTTGTGTTTTAGTTCACAACGATTGACACAACACGGTCTTGGCAGGACTGTATACCGTAAGTACAGTTGTATCCCCTGCGGGACACACACGTCCCATTAGTTGTATTACATACGTGTGTTCTCTATTGCGGTAAGCCATTCCATATCTGACAATAAACTACTCCCTGTGGATTGTACGCCGAAAATGAGAGATTATCTATAGAAGACAGACGGAGTATGCCAAACCGATGTTACCAAACTGTAAATATGCATCAATGGTTCGACTGACGAATTGCGTCGTGTAGTTGGTTGTACATATAGATCTATGAATTACTGCTGAAAATGTTGACCAGTAAATAAGAGAGTGTCGCAATTTCATGGTCAGAGTTCTTTGGTGTGGTTGACGGCGCTATGATAAGATGACAGTATGACAAGCGAAAACAGAAGCCAAAACTCACATAAGTTTAATTATTTTGTAATCATTAATTTTGATATGACAAAACGGTAAGCTACAGTCCTCTGGTTTAATAATGTACAACTACTGAAGTATCCGGTGTTTCCGATGAACAGAACTCTTAACTCAGAGTAGGATTGATAAATTGTAACTGTGAACACTGTACATAGTCAATATGAGCTGATATTAATGGTAATGGTGAACTATGTGATGAAAGAAAGTTGAGATAAATGGTAAATGTGGACTCTGTTGTCAAAGAAGGCTGAGATAGATGGCAACTGTACAAATTATATAAAAAAAGATGCTGAGGTAAATAATTGAGAAGTCTGTTTTCAAGGTAGGCTGAGATAAATGACAATTGTGGACTCTGTTGTCAAAGTAAGCTGAGATAAATGACAAATGTGAACTGTTTAGTCAAAGTAAGCTGAGATAAATGACAATTGTGAACTGTGTAGTTAAGTAAGCTGAGATAAATGACAATTGTCAACTGTGTAGTCAAAGTAAGCTGAGATAAATGACAATTGTCAACTATGTAGTTAAGTAAGCTGAGATAAATGACAATTGTCAACTGTGTAGTTAAGTAAGCTGAGATAAATGAAAATTGTGAACTGTGTAGTCAAAGTAAGCTGAGATAAATGAAAATTGCGAACTGTGTAGTCAAAGTAAGTCGAGACAAATGACAATTGTGAACTGTTTTGTCAAAGTATGCTGAGATAAATTGGTGGGAGGTATTAATTAGACTTAGTTTTTTGGAACCAGGAAACCGTTTATGTCCCTTCAACAGCATTCAATATCTATCGTTAAAGAACACTTACTCGTATATTTACGGTTATTTAATGGAAACAACACGTGTTTAACACTTTACACTTGAATTTCATCTTATTGTAAATCAATAACTCGTTAATTTTATTGGAAATTGCTACTAATGAGCATGTCTGTTTGCAATACGTCTCATCAATGTATATTTACGATGTACATAAGTTTCAGCAAACAAAATAAATTTTGTTTTACCCCTAGAATGTTTAAATAATGAATTAGGACACAACAATAAGTTACGTTGGTTTGCAGGACTTATTGATCAAAATAAATACACCATATTTCATAAAAGATGAACATTGACCAAATGCAGTTTATGACCTGATCATGTAATCAATCACTGTGCTAAAGGTCCGCAAATGTTTTCCCAATTCATTGTTTGCTAGTATTTCAATACGATTTCATCTCAATTTTGGTTAAGATATTTTTCTTTTACTATGCAAATCTGCATAGGTTAAAAACGCATTTACCGTGATAAGTAATGTCAATATTATTCTACGAAGGCAATATACCTTTCTTTATACATCATGAAAACCAGATCGCTTCCTTCACCAAACTATAACTCATCTTAAAGATACATTGATACTGAAAGCTTCAAAGGTCACGACCCAATATAATAGTGTATTCTTATTAGGTTATAGAATCCAGAAATACACTGGCTTCAGATTTCTGGCATGTAATGGTCACCGGACTCATTCTATGTGACAGCAAATTATCTTGATGTGTACAAGTATTAATCTTTCCGTGGAAGATTTTTCTTGTACGTCTTTCATTGTTGTAGGAAGCGCTGGAGTAATTTGTATTACCGTTTGTTGTATTATACTTTGATGGTGTCTCGGTAAATAATTAGTATTTTCGTGTGATTCGTTTCATTCGACAATCAAATCGAACAAAATGCAATTAGATGGCTACATGTTGTAACGACTGTGTCAATTCTACATGAGGTGATCGAAGATTGACTGTTAATCATTTCGACGGTCACGTGACATAAAACGATTTCCTAAAGCAAGAAGTCAATATCACGACAATAAATCTATGTTGATAAAATGGCGCCAAATGTAGCTAATGGGATGCTACATGACTCTGTTCCCTATAGTTTTAGCATGACAAACGTATGAGCCAAAATTCAACAGTAGCATGTACTAAAATTTAGCGAGCAAATTCAAGAGTTTCTAATTTTTAAGTTATTTTAAGAAATACAGCTTAGCGGAAATAGAATTCGAAGCACGTACAACGTTGTATCTAATTAAAAATTTAGTGACCTGTCTGAAAGAATTAATTGTATAAGCCAATCCCTTAATCAGGTTTAACATATCTCACATGGTAAAAGTTTGTTCTGGTGTATTTCATACACAACATGATTACATTGCATGTGACATGTACTTGGTGGAGACACCATACAGACATCGAGGCATATT
This sequence comes from Lutraria rhynchaena, assembly GCA_008271625.1. NCBI lineage: Eukaryota > Metazoa > Mollusca > Bivalvia > Venerida > Mactridae > Lutraria > Lutraria rhynchaena. The sequence goes on from VIBL01000042.1 coordinate 2,109,875, forward strand.
GACTAGCATGTATATAATATGTACACTTCATCGGCCGTTTTGGACAGAGCTTTATAACAACGCTCAGTATGCAGCTATGTCATTGGTCACTTATAGAATTATGCCAGGATGCAACCAATCTGACGCAAGATGATTTGCACGCTTTTCAAATGCCAGTTTAGGGAACTTAAAACGGAATATTGCTAGGATTTCGTTTTGCAGATGTGAAACTTAGTCCATGGTGTCAAATGATCATGTTTGACGATTTTATTTATATTTACCCTCTTAGAAAACGGTAATACGAGTTAGATTTTTGTGATTTTCCTAGAAAGTAACGAAAAAAAATGCAATAATGCATTAGAAAGAGACGTTTATTGACATCTTCTAATAATTTGACCTACTAACCTAGTTATTTGACAGTCCACAATTCTTTGTATAAACAAAGGTAGACTAAAACGCTGATACAGACGTGGAGTGCTATTTACCTGCTTTATCGAATCTTTGTCTGTTTATAATGAATCAAATGATCCAAGCATATAGCCGTTCCACACTGTTTATTAAGTGATGTAATCTCGTCTGTTATCGTCAATAACTAGAAACAGGAAGCTCAGGTTTGTCCAATAGATGAATTAGTTTACATGTCGTTTGTATGCAAATATCGTACATTTAGAAAACGCTCTCGCCCTGACGGTACAGTCTTGTTCTGTCTCTATATCGACATGATCTGTCTAATCATGTGCGTGATTTACAAGTCATTATTGTACGGCAACATGACGGCTATATAATGTCTACATGCCAGCGTCTGTGTGCAATAGCGAACTATTTCTTTCAATCGAACATAAGCATGATTGAGAGACATGAAGACAAGTGATATTGACGGGAAGTGTATTAAATGTTGGGTTGTCTTTGTTGCTATGAAAAATCAATTATCACCTCTAAAAAAATTCATAAAGTCACCCGATCCTTTACCTTATGCTCCATATTACCTTCATGATGCCAAGTCGTTTTGAATAACTGTAGTATTAACAGTAATTGTCAATAATGAGTAACTATTGAACATTCATATTGGCCGCTTCATTGGACTTGAATATGTATCTACCTCTTGAATGCCTCAAACATTTAAGCGTTAAGTCGGAATACTTGCCAAACACGACACAATGGACCTTCTTAAGATTATTTTCGAGTCATAGGCTAATGTGCTAATGTACAAGAACTTGTTTTCATTCTAAAGTGCGTCATGATGTACATTGTATACATATACTAGTATTACGATTCATGAATACCATAGCAACAACTGACTATCTGACTTCGCCAGACAGTATGTTGTAAGTGACGTTCATTTTATAGTTATTTTATTTAAAAAAACATACGCAATGGATTTATGAGTCTACAACAGAAGGAGTTCATATTCTGAGGTCTATACGGGAATTTTAAGGATGCGCTCCGGGAAGATTGCATGCTGTTTCCGAGTGAGAGTCATGGCATACCTTAGTCTTAACCTACAAGTGATAAGAACTTTACGTCACACTGCTTCGGGCAAATGTCGGATCAATCGATACATATTGACACATCCTTATCAAACATGGTAACACATATTAGCCAAATTTTATTTGCAAGCGTATTTACATACACTGCCAATTTTCTCGATCTATTAGTACATCTAGATTGCTATAGTTTATAAGTTGTCAAAACCTTCGTGTATGTAACGGATGAACGATGCTTAATGAATAAATATTGCCATATATTGATCATGACACTGTGAGTAAATGTATAAGGGATCAACTTATTGTACAATCCCTATGCTTGTTTGTTTGTTTGTTTCACTAGGTTTAACGCCGTTTTTCAACAATTTTTCAGTTATATACGGCGACCGGTTCACCTAACCAGTTTTCCTGGACTATATACCAACCAGTACTAACTTACCCTTCCACAAGGAGCCGGCAACTTCTCCACGTGTGCCTTATGCAGAGTTGCTGTTATTCCTCTCCGTCGACGTCTTCAACATCTCTGCTTTCATAAGATTTTTGTAAAATAAGTAATAAAGCCACAAAGGGTACAAATGTTACAATTGAGGTAAACAATTCCTTTCGTGCAATACCCTTGAGACAATAGATGTTATAATTTACGAGCAAATCACAGAAGATATTTTATTTATCAAGCGCACTATTTCTGGATGGGAAGTGTTTATTTTTTGGTAATAAGGTTACAGAGTCCAATGGCTTAAATGGATACATATTGCAGAAATTGAAAGTAATCATGAAAAAATATGACTGCAAATGTAGATTAAGAGAAAAACAAAACCAAGCATTTGAGTGTCAGATGGAAAGTAAAGGAGAGTCGATCACACGTTTTTGAAGTACTCTTCCGGCGATGACAGACATTATGTGAGGAATAACGAACGACAACTCTGGATAGAGATTATTATATGGATTTTTGTCATGTGACTAATTTTTATTATTTGATTGGGGAATTGTCGGAATTTTGCAGAAATGTATGATTTGAAATTCGATACAATTTCTCTTGTAAAAAAAATTTGCATAATTTATTACAACTTTTTGGACAGATAAAATAAATATATATAATATAATTTTTCTGCCTAACATTGCAAAGAACTTCCTTCCTTTTATGGCCAATCGGAAAAAATAGATCAAGAAAATAAGTAATGGTGTATCCACCACAATTTACTTCATCGGTAGATAGATGAACAGCGTGTTTAGAGATCACTGGTTCGACACCTAGACAAGGTAAATGAAGACATGTCAATATATATATTTTAGTTACAAACAATAATTTATTACACAGGTGTTAATTCACACCAAACAGCCAGGGTAATTTTCATACTTCATATTTTGGCTAGAACCACCGACCTGGACAGCTTCCTCACATGAAGTTAGGTTCCGCGTGGGATTCGAACTCACTCTGGTGAGGGACTAGTGATTACTAGTCGGCTAGTCGGAGACCATAACCATTGGCAACAGAGTTCTCATGATTTATTACTGTTATTAATAAAATACATATAGATTGAAACATCAATGCTACCGAATCACTCCAATGAGGTCTACAACAGTGTATTTATAACGTAAAGTTTTTATATGCATGTATTTAAATGCAAAATTATTTTTTTGTTGATTAAGTTAGATGAATCATCTTCAGTTGAATGCGAGGATTGAAGCATAATTATAATCATAACAGGTGTATTCGGCACAACACTCCATGTAGTTATAAGAATATAGTTGTAGGAATATTTTTGTGTCTTGGTAATCATGACTGCGGTCTTTAAAAACTACTAATCATTAATGTTATGGCAAAAGTACTTAGTATAATTATAAACACAGACTGAAGTAATGGACCTGTGATGGCAAAATTGTGATAAGTTTTATTTAAAATATCCAAATTTAAGACAACTTTAACCCAAATGAAAAAAAAAATCTCACAGAATGTAAATTAGTTGAACGGGGTCATACTACTGCCTGTAGTAATATATATGCATGTTTTGAATATAACATCCACTTTATAAAATTCGATTCTGGGAAGAACACGAATGAGTGAGCTAGTTCTTATGTTTTACAATACTTGCAATTGATCTAATCTACACAAAAATCGCAAATTCTAAGTACATGTTGGACTGAAAATATTTAAAGTCCCCTGATCATCACCCATGTGTGTTGAAAGGTTTTCTTCCAGCGCTATAAAATACAAGGTGGACGTTTAATGTACATTATGGGCATAAACACACTAATGTATGTGTGTGTCACATGTGTCCAGATCTTCAGATATAACAGCTAAGTCAATAGCTGCATTTATTGTTTTTAACTGAAATATAATTTCATCATTTTCAATTCCATTGATTAGTGATCTGAAATAAGTAATTACATGACGAACTATGGTTGTTTCAGCAGAGTAAGAAAGAAAAACGGTAAATACTGAACATAGTTTTATACAAATACATTTAAACCATCCTCTGATAATACATGCAATTCAACACTAGAGCGTGTAGCTACTTCAATGATAGTATTGATTTATAGAGTATAAGTTTATGCCTAGCAGTCGATTCGGCTTCGTACGCTGACAAAAAATATCCTCTAAATCTGTGGTCAAGGATCTGCATGTAATTGAAGTTCGCCAGTTTGCATATAAGCATCTTCTCCTATCCTGATTTCCACATCGGTCATAAACACACCCACATATATGTATATTACTTCTCTTGCAACTAAAGAGGACATATAACACCCTTGGGGATACCTGTATCGTGAACATCAAAAGGTAGGTTCTGGCGGAAACACACTAACCATTACCTGTTAATCATACATCTGCTCTTTGTAAGCAAATTTAATATTAATACACTGGCCGACTTAAAAATTCATACTACAACTGGTTAAATCCGCTTCAATCATTCATCTACAGCTCGACATGTATTCCTTTTTCGCATACGTAGCTTGCTTAAATCCCTTTATGCCTAATGCTTACATGTATGTATGAATGATTTATTACACTATTTGAAAATGTCGGATCGTCTGCCTTGTCTTTTACAGGGAAACCAGCGACGTTATCACAGACTTTTTCCGATCAAGAGTATAGATCGATGGCTGTGCTGAAGAATCGAAGTAGGCAGCGAGCGATCCTGAATCTTTCTAGTACATAGAAACACTACAACCAGTTTCTGCAAGGCTTCAATTAGCGAGTGAAATGTGAATAAAAAGTTGTGAGATTTGAGTTCGCAGATTTTTACAGCGAGTCGCATAGGAAACACTCGCTCATCCATATAAAAGGGCAGAGCTTTCCAATTTTTACCATTGGACATAAAATATCACATGTGACTCGCAGGAATTAATGTACATAACTCGATGGGATTACCGGTATTGGAAACTGTTTAGAAGAACGAGCGAATGAAAGTCATAGCGGGTCGGAATATGCGACAGAAAGTGTATTACATATTCACAAATTGGATCAGATCGAACCGTTACAATGTCTGGTATTGCATGAGATGTAGATTTCGATAGTGTCACGTGATTCTAGACTTTTCTTTGGTTTATGCCTAAAACAGACAAACTTCCATCAGCCGATAAAAGGATGAGTTTATTCAGCTAATTTTGTCTTATGCTTTAAGTGTTAGTATTGCAAACAAGTATCGGTGGACGAGCGTTCCCGGCGTTTATTGAGATCATTAATTCGTTCCTTAATGGGCAACCCGCTATGATCTTGTTAATTATTAATTACCACCAACAAGTGCCCGGAGTTAATGCCAATGTTGAAACAGTAATATGCATCAGTGTTCCGAGTAGAGAGGACGCACTATTTTCTGATTTGAAAAGTATGCCCTGAATAGTTTGGATGTCATTTACTTGTAGAGTAGATTAATTTGTGGTGTTTGATTTTTATAAAAAAAAAAACTAAAAAAAAAAACGAGAATTTAATGCTAAAGGATTAAACTTAAAGAATAGTTGCATACAAACACACTGTTTGGATATATTAAGGATTATCTTCTGGAATGCCAAAAGAGGGCTGTACCTTGGAACAGGTTCTGGACCCTTAGTTCAACTTGGCACGAAATGCACGAGCATGACGGCACAAATAAGCCCGTATACCTCGCTTCCGAGGAGGGAGATTCCCTCTCGGACGAACTGGCGGGCGAGGAAACCCCAGTTATTTCTCCTACGGAGACGCTTCCCGCCAAAAACTGTGATTCACAATATTCCGAGGATGAAGATAGAATTGTTCTGAATGTAGGCGGTGTGCGACACGAAACACACTTGACAACTCTTCGAAAAATTGAACATACCCGCCTGTCACGCCTTGCTGAACAGCACGAGTTCTCGGGCAGCCAGAAAGAGGTTTATTTCTTTGACCGTCACCCTGCAGTGTTTAACTCAATTATAGACTTTTACAGATCTGGTGAGTAATTTTTATGGTTTTAATTTCAATATTGTATGCCTAATTGTATATGCATGGAAATACTTTTCGCTATTTTAAGTGTTCGCCATTTCGTATTGAATTTCGTAATCAATGTGTAATCACAACTTGGTCGATATGCTAGTGACAATTTACGGTTATCCTATATTGATCTATGATCAATTTCCCTAGAAAACATTTGTAGAAAACTTAATAAAATCATCTAATTGATTTTGAATATCACTCAATCAGAATATAATAATTAAATTTTAACGTGAACAAAACCATATATTTGCTATTCGATGTCTTCTGTTACGCTATAAGAATGATATCTACAGATATATAGTTGGATGAAATATATTTGTATATATATGTATTGTGTGTATATAAATATGCATTGATAAAAAACAGTTCAATACCATTCATTTTCACCAATGTTTCTCAAAAAATCATTATATTTCTCAACATCGGCGAACCCTTTAATAAGCAGTCAATTTTGATTCGCAATGATATTGTGCCATTATGGATTTAGTTAGCGAGCGAAGCAATTTGTTTTTTATGTAAAAACATGTTGTTGTATCCCAGAAATAGCTTAATTGCTTAAGTTGCTGCGGACATTTCAAAGCCAGCGATTGTTAGTGCATAGGATAAAAACAAAATGTTGCATAATTTTTTTATGATACGATCAATTATTTACCTGAGGGTCGATCAAATATAAAATACTCATATCAAGACGAGGTTACATCTGCCTCAAATGCCAAACTGGCGAACATTTGAATGTTTTTAATTCCGGCCAATCGTATTGCGTTTTAACAATGATGTTTTTTGACCGATTTGATTTCCAAGTTTTGCATTGTGTAATGGTTAGTTTTATGTGTTTTTGAATAGATATACATGTATATAAAATACAATTAATGAAAGGGAATAAATCTACATTAAACTTGACATGAGTACGTTTATTTTGATCGTTTCTCGTCTGTACGTCCATATATATCCGCTTTTTTACACAATACGTATAAAATTGTGAAGAAAACATTTTATAATGTTAATGATATCAAAACATATTAAAATCATAAAGTGCATTTCTATACCTGATAATTATTATGATTCTATCAATATGTACATGTATTATGTTGGAATGAAATGATATTCGAATTTGTATTTGTACTATTTATATATTATGTGTATATGATTGCCTGCAAAGAATGGAATGACTTTATTATTATCATTTTACTGTCGTCTGCTACACAACTTGTTATGAATGTATACAAGATACAGCACTGTGTTATTTATATATCTCATTAAGACAAACACCCGAAGTGGTGTATAATATTTTTTAGATGATACGATTAAATTCTGAACAGAACAAAGGCACAGATATATGAGAAATATTTCTTTTTTAGTATCAGGTAGAAACATTTTGTACGCACATTGTGATTACTGCAAGGGTCAAATACTAACATACGTTGTCACACAAAAATGACGCCAAAACAATAAAAGAAACGATTCCTAGAGATGTATATGTTTTATTATAGCTAAGTGCGAACAATTTATTCTTTTTTCTGAACAGTACTAGTCCTGTGTCGGCGTATTTTGAAGGGTAGCATATCATTATTGCTCAGCATTTTCCCCCAAATATTTTAATATGTTTTCAATTCTGAATGATTTAAGCCAGATGCTATCCAAGTAAAATAGAACAGAATATTTTGTTTTCTTTGAACAAAATCTTTATCATAATGCCGTGTTTGACTTTTTCTGTGGAATGCTTTGAAGACAAGACAACCTATAGTATACTAGTACACAGAACTAGATATGAATACCTGAATTCTGAACCGTTTGACCTCCGATGGTGGAAACAATAGATATGATAATTATATATAAAAACTACTAACATGTCACATACGCATGTATACACACGCACGCACGATTTATCATAATTTACGATCAACCATCGTAACTAATATATGATTTTTATAATGTTTATATCATGTTATAATGTCCATAATGTTGCACTTTATCAGACCCTGTGAAAGTGACCGACTATTAATGTCATAATAAAGAGAACAGAATCCATGCTAGACTAGTAGACCGCAGTAATATGCAGTAATATAACTATTTTTCTTGTGACGATTGGAATAACAATTAAATAAATGGATATCGTACAGTATGGTGCCAATATGACTTCAAAGAGCCAACAATACCATGAAAATAAAAAAATCAACAACAAAATTGTTCAGCCGTTTAAGATCCGGCGTGATGGGAGCATGCATCAAGATGAACTCTTCATTTCGACAGTTTCATCCCCCGCCAAATGTGACTTATTGTTCTAACTATGCCGATCACGTAAAAAAAGTTTGGCGTTTCTTTTTGGATATGCTTGAATGTAATATCGGTGTATGATTGATACAAATTATTCCAGTAATAGAATATCATTGGAGCAGGTGTATGAAACGAAGTTAATGAGTAACTAGTCTTTGTTGTTTGGTTTATATCATTATTAGAATGTTAAACATACAATTAATAACCAATATAATAATACTTATTGGATTTTCGTTCTCAGATATAATCCTACTATGTGTATTAATTTGATACTTCAGCCAATTACGTAATGGTTTCTTCTTTGACGTGGTCAATAATATCATGCCGACATTTATGATCGACTACTTCTTGCTCTTTCAGCAAATATCAGTTGAATGAGTTCCAGGATATTTAGTTTGTAACATTTGTAAGACTAGAAGATATAATAAGAGACCTAAGTTCCTATGTCATGGGTACAATATCAAATATCAAATCAAGGTCATCATTTCTGCAACATGATATATTATAAAAGTACTTTTAAAAAGGTATGTATGTGTAGCCATCCCCGAACTCTTGAGACAACAAAATAAACGTCTGCTTGGACTGGTTTGTGTCTGCCAGATGATAAAAAGTACATATTGAAATATTAAATTTGTTATGCAGAATGAGTACCGTTCTAGCATAGGAGATAGACTGGTTCCAAAATATGACAAGAAGAAAGATAGATATTAACAAACACAACGAGTAATTAAGTCAAATACCCAGTCCGCAGTTCTATTGTTTTATTGAACAGACATTTTAATCGAGGAATAATACTGGAGATAATCCTGAAGATACTTGGTCCATGATGCGAGAAAATGGACACATTGCCAAACGAGCTGACAAGAGTAGACTAGAGATGCCCATTTAATGTTAGACTGAATTATAAGTGTGCATGACTGACTGTAATCTGTACATACAACATTAACAAGCAGGCTTGTAGAGATATATACATCTTTTGATGCTATTCTGTATACATGTTCATTATTCTGACGGAGTTGTTATCATTTTTAGGCCTTTTACCTGCCGACTCAAAAGTTTTTACGGCATGCAAATCGTAGTGCTATGTTGTAATTTTCACTACAGAGTTGCCGATATATGTAAAAAAACGTAAAATAAAAAAATCCCTACCTACAGACCCATATTTTGGGGGGGGGCATGTAAACTTTGTATTGTTTAGGCCTTATCATACATAATTTTTTCACTTGGGTTTAACCTCGCACCAACAGCCGGGGTCAATTGGCGACTTTTTTCAGCTTGAACGTTCGAGGAAGACCCCAGGCATTCACTTGGATAAAACCACCGACCTTCACTAGCTGGACAGTTTTCTAACATGTGAAATCTGTCTAGTGCCGGGTTGTATCCGAACTCTCAGCGGTGAGAGTCGCATAATATCATGTATTAATTATTGAAACAAATAAATTTTTATATACTGGTATGAACCATTTGTGTAATAATCAATTTAGCTTTGTGTAATCTTTTGTCAAATAAACCCAACATGTTATATTGTTTACCATACAGAAAATACCATAGAAGACCAGCTGGAAATACAACATTTTGAGCTTCATCAGAATCTATCATTCGAGTAGATCTACTGCTTCAAATTAAATATTCGGATGATTATTGAGATCTAGTCAAACATATGTCAAACATCGGCTTCATCGCTTTAATTAATTAATCTTTTTGCGCAAAATGTACTAGAAAATTCCGAGCGGGATGTATCAGTACTTTTGAAACTTTCTTTTCCATTGATAAAAACAATAATCAGTAAGTTCTACACATACCAAAATTATAATAAGAAGAAGTTGTATAAGGATCCCGAGGTAGGATTACCTTTTCATGAAATTATGTTCTGTAAAACCTCGATACTTTGACCATCTTCAGGACCCAAAAGATCGGCCGTAATAATGAGATGGTCTTATTATCAAGTTGAATTATAGGGGAGTTATTGAAAGCCGGTCCGAAAATAAGAGGTCGTTATAACAAGGTGATCGTTATATTGGGGTGGTCGTTATTTGAGGTTTTACTACACGAAGTTGTGTAGAATGTCGTCTTCAATTATAATTTAATGTTTGAATTGACAAGTCTTTCAATATTCCTGTACAAAATTGATAAATCCGTCCCTCTAACTAAGAAGTTAACAACCCTATTGTATTTCTAGGGTTGCATCTTAAACATAGGAGGATATTTTGCTGGTTACAGACATATAGGAGGTTGTAAATTAAAGCAATACATACGCCAACGGGGCAATATCTTAAACGTTTTCTGATAACCATCAATATATTGTATTTGTTGTCATGTTCACCGCCGCACAGACTTTACCAGAGTTATCTGTTCTAAGATCAATGGTAATTTAATCACGGTACAAACTAGTCAATGAACGTTAGATCTCCCTGCCTTGCCAAAGCAGCAATTATCGTTTGATGGTGACATTGTTTTGGAAGATGGTTTACGACTATCACCTTGGGATGTTTAAGTAAAGAGAAGCCGGACGACTGGAGACACTCGGTTCTCTTCTGATTGTTCAGGGTTGTTAAAATGACAAGTTTATAGGTATAAGAGCTGAATGTCCTGCTTTTACTGAAGTCTAGTTTGTGTTGCGTTGTCCAAATATTCGCGTGAGGTCACCATTGATGGCTCATTCCTTAAAAGCTCCCTAGTTGTTTTTATACGGAGGTACATGCATGTATTTTTTTCTAATCCTCCTGATGACGGTCAAAATAGCTTGTGGCTTTGATTCTGGCTCTGCCTACACAAAAAATGTGCCAAAATTAAGGAATATAATCAACACAAACGGTTATGAAATTGTAATTAATGTTATAAGTACATACTAATTTTTTATAAAATTGTTTATATTCTGCATTGGTATTTAATGGCGTCAGTAGTTTTAGTAGACAGTACGCATTTAGACTTGTATAAAAAATAATGTATTAAAACCTAAAATTTTGTTTTTATTGTTAAGAATGTAACTCTGTTTGCATGTTCGTGTACTATGTCAAACATATATGTTTGATTATGAAATAAACCTGAAAAAAATGTTATTAGCGGACTCTGAGTATGATCAAGTCTGCATGAAGCGCGATTATTGTTCAATGATCGCTCGATGGTAAACACGGGACATAACTGTATTATATAACTATAGTATTACAGGGAAAATATGACATAAAACGCTGTATTGATATAAGCACCAAATTCATGCATTATTCATACCCTTTACTTCAAAGGTATTTGAATGTAAGTGTTTCTAACCCTTGATCATTATTACAGCGAATTAATTAAACATGCTGTTGCAACACTATACACACAGTAACAACTAAATATCAAAAAGGTAACTATGAGGTAACAGCTTGGCACTTTCCTCAAACATTGAAATAACAGGACTGTATATATAATTATATACATCAACTATTAAATACGAGTCTGAATTAACAAACTTCATATAAATTAACAGTGTATATAAGTTAATTCGACATTTTATAAAATCACAATCAAGAAAACATTAGCCAATAATCAAACACTAGTATATTACTTAAAATAATAACCGAACACTCGTATACTACTTAAAATAATAACCGAACACTTGTATACTACTTAAAATAATAACCGAACACTTTATACTACTTAAAAAAAGTAACCGAACACTTGTATACTACTTAAAATAAGTAACCGAACACTTGTATACTACTTAAAATAATAACCGAACACTTCTATTCTACTTAAAATGATAACCAACCACTTGTATATTAGTTAAAAGTAATAACTGAGCATACATGATATGATCCTTCATATACCTGTAATTCCAAAACGATTTTGTTTTATGTGATACAATGTCAGCAACAATGAATCGAATTATTAATATAAATACATACGTATTATACATGTATTCATCATCTACGCTGAAATGATATTGCCAATGATTTGATCTGGTGATATGATATGTGTTTGTTCTATTTAAAGTCATCAAACTGAGATGTAAGAATCTGATTGGTTGTTATTGTGCTCAGTTTCAAAATTGGCCAATAAGCAAGGCTGTTCTTCAAGAATGGCATCTACTTTTAAAGAAACCTGATAATACGGGACACAAATGCTCATTCTGTCTAATCTGTGTAATTAAGAGAGTTCGCTCTTGAACTTCCAGGGGTCCCACCATTTCGCGCGTCTGAATATACAAAAAAGTCCATGTGGTCGATTCTTAAACGACATGTTTGTCCATAATATTATCAAAGTGAATACAACACACGGTCAACGTATGGCATTCCGCTCCTACCACTGAGTCACGTGGGATTTCTTATCTTGCTTGCTATAATAGTTGTTTGTACGCTCAATTACGCTACTTAGATTGCGCATCGTTAATAAAGGCGTATTAAATGAGACATATCTATAGGACAGTTGAATTGTCACGTTACAACGGGTTCTAGATGTTGATATTTAATGGTTATATTATGATTGTGACTAAAAGAAGGAAAAATGTTGAGAACTATTGTTAACCCCCTTTTCTGTAAACTAATAACGCAGACTGGTCCAAACACAATTGACATAACGTACGTTTGAGTAGTTATAGTACTAACAAATTGTTTACGTAGCTTGCTGACGAATCTTGTCACCGAATAATATACTTTCTGGTGTAAACTAGTGATACATAGTCCTTTGAGTAATCTAGTTTCATGCAAACAGGTCGTTAGAAACTGTTACAAACATTGTTGTGTTGTTTAAAGCCTTGTTTACTTAATTAGAAATATCACACCCGAGGAATGGTGTGTGTCTTAATTAAACTAATTAATGCAGTTATATGACTGTTCGTATGACTGTTGATGTTGGCTCGAAGCGTCATGTTGTGTACGGAGCACTTTGCTCTACCACATTTTTATGACATGCCATAAAGAAAAATAACGAACATCTGTCACCATTTCGGTGACCTCAACAACCCACAGAGATCAAACTTTGACGTTGCATCTTCTTGATGTTTTGATCTTCTTTAGTTTTATTTTGTCGCACAAAATACTAATAGTCACCCAATGTCCGTTTGTTTGTTGATTACTGCAATCATTCCAGACAAACAATCACAATTCAATCACACTCGTGTATTAACGCCAGTGTATTATTTAGTTATAACAAAAGCTCAAAATGATGTCATTTCTTATTGAACTGAGACACTCATTCGATATTTAATATTAAAATCTATGATATTTATATACATATATATATTTCTTATTCTATAATCAATTTTAAAACTAAGCATTAATATGTTACTATTTATGAAATGGACAAATAGTTAAAACCCTTGTTGGAATTATCATCTTTGCGTTAATAACGCCGTGAGTTTTTGTTTCAGCATTTACAGAATTTAAGATTTATTGTTCCTTGATATTATGCTGTAAAAGACATAAAGAAACCTTAACTATATAAGAAACAAACCTACAAAATGTATACATTGATGGTTTCCTAGATTCTAAATCGATTATTTACAAATGATAGATAGAACTGTGTACAAAGCAATGATCGCTTATTTGTACTGAAACCTAGTCTTACTGTATGATTAGTATAATTAAGTTCTATTAGACCTACAAATCAACTATCAATTTACTTGTATAGTTAATTTACATGATAAATTGGAGGATGGCCATTAAATGATTAATTTTGTCATGAACGATTGGAGGAGAGGGGTATGGTGTATGGGATGGTTTGAGTGAGAGGTTCGGGAGGGTATGCGGGAGGGGCGATAGAAGGGGAAGGGATTCAGGCGTGAAGGAGTTAAGGAGAGCGGGGCGTCGTAAGGATGAAAGGGGATTTGGAAGGGATTTAAGTTTGGCAGTGGTGAGGGCGCGCGGAGATGGGTAAGGATGTTGGGGTGGGAGAAGAGAGAGAGAGATAAAGAAAACGAGGTCTGCTGATAACTGCCAAGTCAGCCTAATGCTCTGAGAATCTGATAAACCCTCATACAACATAACATAATGTGATCATACGGAAGCAACCTTATTATTCAGAATATTTATACGTTTGATCAATAAGTCTTGATTTGAGATTTTCTGTTTGAATAGCGCCGTTTTCCAGCTTTTTCACAAGTTAACTCGCTACTACAATATCTATATCTACATATTCTTAAGTGGGATCGATATGAAGGTTTTGATGTTTATTTGAAAGCTATATTTCTAACGTGTCGTGATGATGATATGGTTGATTAATACCGAGTAAGGAATATAGTATGGAATTTCGTTACTTGTTTTGTTAAATATTCCTCAAGCATGAAATACGAATGATATCTGAACAGAAACAAAACAAGACCACATAATAAATTGCTTACGATAAGCTTAATCTTATGGTTTGTAGACAAGAACCTTGATTCCTTTATATGTTATCTAGAGACGCTTGTTGCTAACTTTTTGATGGCTTATTTGCGAATAAGCAACAACGATTATATAAAGTCTAGCCACCTTTTATCGTCCAGAACACGACGAGTTCTTGTGTTGAATTATTGTATATGAGCCTTGTTCAATAGTGGTATATTGGCCAATTGCTGAATTTGTGAAACCCAAGGGTTTTGGATCTTTGATGCACGTCCTTTTTATTACCTGGTTGTAGACAGTGAAATGTTCGTTCTAATTGTGTGTTCCTTTATCTTGTCTGTGTATCAGAATTAAATGGAAATTAATGCAAAACAAAACTTATACGCACGCTGGTTATGGCGCTATTTTATTAAATCATTCGCTCGGTGTGGTTTGAAGAGAAACCACCGATTTTTTTTCTCTGGGTACACAATCTCTAGACTGGATCGCATCGAAATTCGTCAATACAGTCCATTAATACCGGTGATTTATTGTTAGGAGCAAATAAGTGTAACCTATGAGCTTATTGCTTATATATATGTATGTTTTACATTAAGGATAGTGTCCGAGTATTTGTTCATACATATTTTATTAATAAATAGATGTAATGTAATGTAAAATTATTATTATTTTACGGATTAAGTAATTATGTTCTATAAACAGAGTTTCTCTGAAACTTAATGTATCTGATCAGTGTTTGTCATGTACACAATTCCATGTGGTACAAGATGTTCACATTCTTATGTATAGTAATTCATCCCTCAAATATGACATATACCGTTATGAATGAGCATATTTGTGTGTTTTCATTGATTGTCGTTGTGTTATAGCTATTGTCACGTGACCCTTGCCAGTATATTCTTGTTCCGCACCGCTCCATCATGTAGGGTAATGTCATTTCATTATGAAAGGATTCTCCGAGAGTTATATCTATTTTTACGTTTCCTTTGGGAGGACATACGATAGTCGCATTGCCATTCGTTTGGTCGTCCGTTCATGCGTGTTCAAGTTTTCTGTTGTTAAAAATTAAAATATTCTGGATGCTGAAGACCCGGTTACATTATAGTTGGTCGCTTGTATTGCTATGCACATTTCTGTATGATAAGTATTTAAGACAATAATTGGTAAATGGACCGAAGTAGGCTGTTACAACAGCATATTTGACCACAGTAACGCGCAAGACAGGTCCAATGGTCAAGGTCAAGGTCAAAGGCATATTCACTCATTTCAAGCATGAGCGATGCATATAATGCACTGTGGGTAGTCTTAGTCTCAGTTCCTGAGGTATTTAAATGGAGACTTTGAAGCACTGAATGATAATTACTTGTCAAGCTAAAATTTGTTACCAAGGCAGAAGGTCATGGTCACTCATTGTGTATGTGTACAATAACACATGCATATCCATTGTACTAACGTGGCCAAAGGAAGAAAATGAATATCTGCTTGACAAAAGACAATTGTCTCGTTTTTCAGGGTCCTGTCGCAAGGGGTTCACTTATCAAGGAACCAACACTTATTTCGTAGAGGTCGTTAAAGTGTCTGTTATTGTCTTTGACATTACAATGCCTGATTAATTGGTATATGTTAATATATGATGATGACTCCTGTCCTTATCATTGACAGATATACAACGTATAAAACAATATAAAAACGTAATATTTGATGAAAATGCAAGACATTACATCACTCGGTTCTTTCCTTGATGCGTATTTTGACATAATTGTGTTGTATAGAGGTCCGTATAGAGGTAGTTGTAACGTATTTACATGCATTTTAACACCATCATTTGTTTATACATTATAGGTATAATTGGTATTAAACTACATAACTGCTGTCTTGCTGTCTTGTAATTTCGTTTCCTAATACTATTATACATGAGTAATAATTCCTAAAACACGTCACAACACAACACGAATCTTGTAGTGTGTATTTCCGCTGCCCTAGACCCTTCATTAAGCTTTGCACTTAAATCCATAAACATGAAACTAGCAAATAGTTAATATTACAGAATTAAGTATGTACATTGAGATGTATATTTATTTACGTGCGTTAGCTGTTTATTTTAACCAAATGACTACAGAATACCACGAAGTCATACGACACTTAATTACCACAAAATTGATATAAAAGTTTTACTGTATTCAATTAATCGGACCATACTGTTGTCACATGATCTATACAGAACAGAATCGCATTCACTGTCAAGTGAAAAATGAAATGAATGCCATAGAAACGAATTTCTACATTTGTAACAAGACTAGCGCTTTCAATGTTCCAGAGGAAAATCAATGGCGTAGAAATATTTTGAATGCAATTGTTGTGTCGACGTTTAATACAGCGGCTTGGAATGACAATAAATCGATAGTTGAATGCATCGTTACACGTGTATCAACTGTTTAAACTTTATGTCTGAACAATACGTGGAGAAATCACTAGTCTGTCTCTATGTGACGTTTGAACCTTACTGACAAATGTTTATTCTTAAATTGCTAATGAATAAATACATAATTTTAATTTGCGATTATTTCAACGTTCTTTGAATTCCGAGTCGCATCGTCTTTTAAATAACTCATCGTATAAACATTCGAACGTTGGCTCGAAAATGTGAACTTCAAGTATTTTTGAATTATTCTGTCGGCTATTTGGGTGTTTCATCGAGATTGGGTGGGTACGGAATATCTGAACGATAAAGATTTTACATACCTAATTAGAAGTCTTTAAATTTCCGATAAAATAGATACATTTGCATGCATACTTCTGTATATTCATGAATTCAAATGCTGGAGAGTCTCCGAAGGACAGAATAGATGTAACAGAGATAGCAAGAGTCGTCCGAATGACACGATAATCTCTGTAATTCATTCACTTTAGAATGACAAAGATGTTTTGGATCTTGTTCAAGCCATTTGTGCGTGTATAAGATCTAGCTGTGCTTGTTGTTCGCCAAATCTAAATATTTGTACGTTTTTCCCAACGTTAAATAAATTTAAAAGCTGGTTCTTGTGATGGTAAATATAATTCATTTTTGCTTTTTTTTGTGTGAGTAAATATTGTTAAGATGGAAGAGTTTAACAATTTGTGCCAGCCTGTTGCATTTATGGATATAAGAAGGTTAGTGTTAGATTCACCTTGCACACAAAAATAAATTTACCGCTAAGACATGTACAAAATACTGAACAAAATGCAATGAGGCCCGCCTGAGAATGTGGAGTCATAATCATGTTCTTAAATAAGGACATAGAACCCCCCCCCCCCCTGAAGAAACGAAGTATGGAACAAACAACTTAGTAACATAGCACATGAATTTAATGAATAAAAATGAATACGAACATATATTACATACATTAAACAGGCTTACTACATCCCAGCTGCCGATACAAGTGGTTAGGGCTTAAACCAACTTGACGGCAAGCCAACGTTCTAAGCCTCACAGCTTTGACAAGTAAAACAACGAACAAATCAAAATGATAAAACGTGGGTAGAAAATGTCCCTACTTGCGCTGCCGAAGGTAACAATATCGTGATATTAAAATCATGTCACATATAATTATCGATACAGAAATAATTCCTAACCTAAAGTATCGTATATCAGTCTATCATTCCTTTATAAATAAAATATGAATTAGCCGTCTTATTTAACAAACAGTGCATCAAATTTCAGAGAATATAATAGATCATGTTTGGTATAAATAGATATATATCTCTTTTAACCATTTAATTGATTCGCAAAAAATGCAAGTTTGAAAAGGTTGTGTGTTATATTGCTTCTATATTAGTGGCTTACGTCTCATAATAAAAAGCGGGTTGTTTTAGTCCAAAAACAGTTTGGCTTCCTGCTATTGTATTAGTAATGATGTTGTTTTTTGTATTTTGATTCAATTACAATATTTCAATGTTACGCTAATTTTTCTATGAACGTATATGTATGATTTGCGACGTACTTAGTCCAACTTGTTTTAGGTTTGTATTAGATCTTTTGTACCCCGCTAAAAGAAGCCCATTTTAATGGATAACAGCCGCAAATAACTATGAAGTACATTGTTTATACAAGCTGGTTATTTTAGTTGAATTTAGCCATTGTAATATAATAGCTAAATTTCCTGCCTCTACACGATACGAATCGTAATGGAACGAAAGCAAGAAAATCATGGTCATTATTTATTCATACAGTGCCACCAAGCATTACAGTTGTATCATATCGATGATGTACAACTCTAAGTTTATGCGCCAGTAGTTGATGGTTGTCAAAATCTTTTTACGTCGTGTCCTTCCCAAGAGAAAGACTATTGACAAACTGAGTTTTCATCGTTAGACCATTTCTATATCACTCCCAAGTCGTGAGAAAGAATCATTGACCGAGGCTAATGATGATCACGTGTTTGAAATAACCTAAACTCATTATTTTGTTATCAATTGTGAAACATTTTTTTTCAAATTTCATGCCCGTCTTCGCGCTTGATTTAGTGTTTGTGATGACAATGTAGAGACTCTGAATCGGTTTGTGGTGGTCTACCTATCTTAAAAGAAGTATACATAAACTCTACTAACTTTAAATAAAACATACATAAACCGTTCACTTCTAAGTGGGGTTATTTGTAATGGAATTTGAAATAGTTCAACGATTGTGTGTACAAGGCGCGAATCATTTCATTCTAAACAAATACAAAAATTAACAAATGACATGGATTTCGGCTTTATTCAGAGATTGTGTTATTATTTAGTTTATCAATTTAAGAAGAAAAATGTCCATCTCATGTTCTTATTCCGCATTCAATAACAAATATTTCATGTTCCCTTCTATATTGTCAATAAAACATGGTACGGCTATTAGTAAAACATTGACATGTATTATTAACAAAACCTCGTCGTTTTCCCTTTTCGCTAATGTCACATTCGCGAGGCATGTCAGCCTGTTTATCTCTCCGCTCGTCACACGAATTCACCAGACGCGTGTACTTTTAGGAGTTGTTGTCTGTTTTTAATAATTTAGAGTTTTTACCAAGAGACAATGTTGTAAAAGCATCATTTATTATCCTGTAATACTTCACTTTCATTAATCTTACACTACGTCGACTTCTGATTACACGTGTTGTTCTACAGTTTTTGTATAAAACATGTTGTTCTTGGCCATTGTCATTGTCTCTTAAGGAGTTGCTTTATTGTCCACCTTCCCCCATTGATATTTTACCTTTTGAGAGGAGTTTTATTGTGGCAATTCTGATTTTGCCCTAATACAATTGACCGAGTTACAAATGTCTGACAAATGTTTTGGTATATCCCCCTGTACATACCAATTTTTACTAAGTTTTGTAGCATTTATACGCGTATCAAGCGCCTCAAACAAACAGGAAGTATATCTTACATCAAACAAAGCTTTAACTTAATTTAGATGTTATGATAATAACCGAATAGGATGATATGGATAGGTAATAAAAAGAGCTTCTAATTTTGTGATTGATAATTGGAACCTCGTTTACATTCCGAGATATGTACACTCGCTTCTATATTGTCACTCGATCCATTCCTGCTAATAATGGTGTATGTTATAAAAGCATCATAATTTCCATACTTCATTTCATCGAATCACACCGCTGGTGTTTGGGGACTGTTGTTTTATCTAGATTACATCTGAGATATTGGGGATAGTATTTGACAGAAAACAGAGCCCGTTCAACAGTTGTTAATTTAAAAAGGCATTTCCATGCATTTTATGCTATAGTTTCCTATATTAAATATTGTTGTTGCATTTATTTATGACGCGGGCTCCATAGAGATTTGTTAATGAATATTTAATTTTATTGAGGCCTGATATCATATTGATAGTGTAGTAAAAGTGGTAGAATTCTGTCAAACAAGTCGTATGAAGTATTTTTATTTTATCACAAAATCGTAAACATACTGTGTTTTCAAATTTATCAGTAATACAACTAGTACATTATTCATTTACAGAGAGGGGCAGATTTGGATGTTTCTTGGCATTTTTTAAACTGTGATCCATTCAATGTTGGTCCACTAATGAGATGGGTAAAAAAACTCTGAATCGGTCTTTTTAATCACGTCTAAGGTGCCAAATCACAAAAAAAACATGTATATATAGACCTAAGTTTCGACATATTTATATATATATATATATGTTTGTTCATAGACTTGTTAGTTTGATGATTTTCCTAGTCGCAATCTTTTTAGAATTCAATTTAGTACATCTCTCATCTTCAAGAGTAATAAGTTTCATTAGAATAGCCTGAGGTCTCCCGTTTGTCCCACTGGAAATTTGCTTTTTGAGTCCCCATCATCGTAAACTAATATAAAACATTGCGTATCCATTTGTTATGGTTTTAACAAATCGAAGCGTTCCCACTTTATGCTCATTTCGTCCATTTTAGACAGTAAATTCGGCAATATTTTGCCTCCACCGGAAATAAATTTCATTTATGGATATATTTATGGATTATGATGCAGTATGGAGGATTTGAGTGATTTTGTTTACGCGGTTGAAGACACCTCTTACAATCAAACATAAATGTCACTTAGATAATGGATTGTTCATCACGTATATTGTTGATGGACAAACATTCTCAGACCGATCTGTGTATTTTGGTCAATATATGACATTGACAAGCAGATTTGTGTAGAGTCTTCTGCTCTTGTTTCGGACTGTTGAGTTCATTTCACCAGATTCTTTGTGTACATGTGTTTATGTATTTCTCTAGGTCATCATAGCAATTGTTTTGTCATTGACACGCCTACCCATTTTTGCGTTAACTAAAGTCTGGTAAGAGATTGGCTTGATTTGACTGAAGTTTGTCAACCGTTTGCCATTGTTATGGTCGAGAAAAACAGAATGATTTGCCTTCTTAATTAGGTTACCATTTTTTCAGCTGAAGTGCTGAAATATCTGTATGAATTTTTCTAAGTTAATGCGTGCTTTAAGATGATTGAAGGATAAATGAGGTTAAAATTTTCAATCCTAGTTATGATAAGAATGCTCTAGGTCCTTCAAGAAACATATCTAAGATTAACAGTGATTCTGGTACTTTCACACTTACTAGACTCAGCATATGTCATTCTTTTTATTAACAATTTGGCGTCGTGAATAGAATATACAACAGATCTGTGGAGATATGAAATAGTTTTGGGTGTCAAGAAGCCATTCTGCTGTATCATGTGTATAGTAAAGTGTAAAGAAATTCAACATTTCTGCTTTCATACTTTTTAACATTTCATATACATGCACATGTATTTTACAACTAAATAAAAGTCCTTCATCGCAATGATAAGGGCTTCAAACAATTGAATGACTGTATTTACGTTAAACCTTAAAGCGGATAATTTTGACATTTATGGTATTGACAAAACGGGAATACCTTAATCCATCCATCGAGCATTTGTGAGCTTATATACGCAACGATACGAAAAGCTTAGTATATTTCCTAATTGCTAAATGCCAACGATGTATTACTGAGAGTACATTCTGAATATATAAACAAACCGTGTTAATTTTTGTAACTATAGATATACAGTTATGTATGTTTTGGGTGTTGACAAAAGAAAAATGGTTGAGCATCTTTGAGCATTTTTAATGAAAAACGGCACTTTCATCATAAACTATCCTAGATAAATAGATAAAACAATTAGACTTACTAGTTTGCTGGATTCAAACGAGAGAATAACTTGTATTATATTATTCTTTCTACATCATAACATTTGCAGAATGTGCAAGCTGTGCTATTACGATACATACTGCAAAATGTAAATTAATGGGCTGAGTGCCATATTAAGTGTTGCATCGTTGATATGGCCCAGGAGTTTGGTCTGTTATCAATAATAATATTCATAATTTCTTGTTGGGTTTTCTCCATAACCGAACCTTGAGGATACATCGAGTGTTGTAAAATAGACTTGTGCAAGGACACATATGGTGAAGATGACTTGTATGCCACCGCTGAGTCACTTAATGCGATCGATCTCATCATCTTTGGTTACTCCAACGTGTAACACCAACATTTCCAGCATGATCAAACACGTTTCTATGCAGAAATGACCGAACGTTTGCGTCTTTCTTTGTTTTACTCTTTTCACTTATGTTATCATGCAGACACGTTTTATCACAAGCAAACACCAAGATGTCTGCTTGAGGTGACAGCAATACTTGAAATTAGTTCACTGTGTGTGTATAACAAAACGTCGGTGAAATATTTGACGAATCTTTTGATAAATACACAATTGTTCATCCAGACAAGATGGATATGGAACAAAATTTCGAAAGAATTACTAATAAAAACAAATTGATCATTTTCCTGTTTAATATTTGTACTGAAAGTGTTGTTTTAGCTTGCAACACGGATTTTTCACTCGAAAATATTTCGTCGTTGAGTGGACACCTATCCTACTTGAGACTGGAAGGTATGAAAATCTGCCTGAAGCAAATCGGATCTTACAATGTGTAGTGTCCTGAAGGATGGTATGTTAATGTCTGCTTTGTGCAAATGATAAAAGTATTGTCTGTATTAGGGGGATTTGAACGTCAATCAGAATTTTCTGTCATTAACGGTGTCTGTGAATATTTCTATAAATGTAACTGTTTTTTATCATGAGGAAATTATAAAAAAACTTCCCGTAAATATTTTAGAAATATTGTATGTGTCCACTGATAACGCATATACACATGTTTGTAAGTTACAATTTTCATCGCATAGTGAATTAAGTCTTCGACAACCGTTGATGTTCTATATCCAGTTTGAAATACCGGAATTATGCCAGGTTTACGAAATCAAAAATTAAAATGTTTTTATTCCACCTTAACAACTGAACCAGAATCACCTAGGGTCTCCAACCTTTACAATTGAATTGTAAATTGTCGTGAATATTTTATTTACTGAAGTTTAACATCGTACCAACAGCAGGGGCCTTTGTCGAGTTTTCCGACTTTAACGATGGATGAAGATCAAAGGTGTTTACCTGGGTAGAACCACCGACCTTCCGTAAGCTAGTTAGGCAGCTTCTTCACGTGTATTTTTTTCTTCTCTCAAATTTGTTTTTTCACGCCTAGACACATCAGCTTCTTCAAACAACATCGATACGATTTGTGCCAGTACGCCGACCTACGAATGATAATTGCTTTATCAACCAAACTCAGGCTTTTTGCAAAATGGAATTTTTGTGCTGAAATTGTAGCATTGTGCCTTTTACGCATTTATCCAGTACCATCCATCATAGGTACATTAATAATGCAATCCGTTCGCGGCTAAACGACTCATGGACTCTTCTTGAAATGTTTCCAAATCTAATAGAAAGTGTGAAAAGCTGTTGAAACGTCGAAAACATGTCCCTTGTTCATTTATTTTGCATTTGGTCAACATATTACCGTTATGCATTCATCGCTAGTTTATACTGTTTATGTTTAACGATTAGTTTTAAGTTATCTAGTGGACGAATATTTACAAGTCAGATACAGAATAATAAAGCTACGTATATGTCAGTTAGTATCTGGATTAATCCCCCCATAATCGCTCTATTTTACAAACATGTGTGACGCACCTCTTGTTGAATCGTTGCTACTTTGCGGGGCTTCTTTTAACTACAGTGGTCCATCGTGTTCAGAGTTTTGCCCTTTCACTGTGCGTTTTACAATTTTCTTTTTGTTTCCTATCTAAGTAGTCATCTTATTTGCGATATTGACAGTAGTTTTTTGTGTGTTTGGTTATGACAATGTCTGATGTTTATTATAATAATTATGTGAATAAGACAGTTGTACATACACATGCTCGATGCATAATTTTTAAATAGTACTTTTGTATTCTAACTTACCGCAACGTGTAATGTAAACAATATTTATGCCTTAAGGCTATCGATTTCAATGTTGATTGATTGATTGATTGATTGATTGATTGATTGATTGATTGATTACCATGTTTCACTGACTGTATTGGTTGCGCACAACGAATAATGATAAATGCGCAATCCAAATGTTCATCGGCTTTATGAATCAGTGATATTAAATACTTTTCTTTACTGATTTTTTTCAATTGTAATACTCAGCACACCCTAATTAAATGTGTGAAGATGGATGGTTGTGCTGTAAGTAACAGACTTGTGTGAATCGATATTTTAAAAGTACACACATAAAGCCATAACTTAAATTTTCTGTTTCGTTTGAATGTTGTTCTTTATGTGTTTTTCTCAATGTTTTATTGATCTCTTTCATTTGATGGTTGAAATATACTGGTATGTACTCCGAATAAATGCTCCATAATTGCGATTATATTCATTACATTGCACTCGAATGCACATTGGTCTATTGCCAGCGAAAGGTATGGCATCCTCTATAGATAAGAACGAACCCTTGGCCAACTCTTGGGCACAAAATATATTTGCGTCTTAATGTACTAATTTGTGTGGCTACTCAACTTGCCTACTGAAGACAGATACCACATTATGTTGCTGAAATATCATGTGTTTTAGAAATCGCCATTTCTGAACACCATACCACCTCGATCTGAATAGTTTGGTAGTATATCAGGGGACCTTCACCACATGCGCGCGTATAACGTACTGTATAATATAGATATTAATGCTTAGTTAGGGGAGACTTAGTGGTGAACAAAACAGCAATACATGAAATGCATTGTAAAATACACGAAAATACAAAAAGAAGCGCAACTTTCAAACGACATTTTATAGTTTTTACTTTAATTATTGTTTCTTTTACTTTATATTTATTAATTTAGTAGTTAGACGGAATCATAAGGTTTCAATTTATAAATGGATGCTAGATATAACATGTTCTTGCCAGGCTCTTAGTCTGCTATGCAGCTAAATATTTTGTATTCGAAATAGATAAAAATGCTTACATAATTATTCAATAAATTCTAGTCCAGACATTCTGGTACTTATTTAATATGATTTGGAAATTTTTATTGCTTGGAATTTAAAGTTAGTCCACCGGAAGTATACAATTTATGTCGCGAGCGTCTAATGTATTATGAGTCACGCGCAAGGCGTTAAAATATTAATGAGGAACATACAATTAACTGCACCAGGTCGGTCGTTAGCCCGGATTTTTCTGCACAAATGTACTTAAAACATTTTGAGTACGGTAATTTTCCTATGAATTTGGCAAGACCTTTGGGATGTACGTATGCAGTTCCCAGAAATAATCCCAACAATACTAGATATATTAAAACGCAATTCTCGATCCCATATTTAAGTATATGCTTCGATTATTCATACCGTGGTGTCATTCGTGTTACCTCAAATACACTTCGTCTGTTTTTCTTTATGAGAATAAATGAAGATTCCTTGTGATGCGTTACTCTTTATTCTTGCATTCCTTCTCTTCCGAATAAATAACTTGTTGAATTATTCACAGCATTCAATTCATGTATTACACATGTCTCTCCAAGCGCTGGCATTGGTCTTTATTCCATTTCACGCAATATTGTTACATAAAATGGGCGGTCGATCGATTCACATGTAGAGATGGAATTGCATGTAAGATGTTCATAAACAAGCAAAGTTTGACTCCGATATTGATTTATCTTTGTGCATGATCTATCAAGTATTAAATATATGTATTAGTCACATGTTGGTGGAAGGAAGGCTTTGTAATCACATTGGTGCGGAACAACATTTTTAAATATTGTGTGAACGCGTGAATTGAATGTGTTTTTGTTCTGTATTTTAACTGCTCCATTCTAATTTTGACTAAACTAAATTGAAAACATTCGTTCATTTTGCAATGTACTAATTATTCAGGGTATGATTTTACAAGAGGGGAACTTTGAAAGAAACAATATTTTGTCAATTTTAATCAGTCGCGTTTACAGATATCAACTTTTTTTCACCTAAATGAAGACAAAGTGGGTGATTTAAGTACTATGAAAGACAGATTTATACATATAACAGCGCCGTAAATAGGATCTAAATTATTAAATATCGCCTGAATCTTATACAAAAAAAACATTTTGAGCGTTTTCCACTACGGCCATTCTTGTAAAATATAGTAGATACTTCATCATATTATCGTTTTTGTTCCGCTTGTGGACTTACCTACAATGGGAGTTATACACCTCTTACAATCTCCATTATAAGTGAAAAAGTAACTTGCACATTTGACATTAAGTTGCTGAACCAACTCCAAAAACTTAGGTTTTATTTACTCCTATCATGAACCATATTTTGTATTTGAGTTATCTTGATTATGGTGCGAATGAAATTACAACCTAACAATTGAAAGGGAACGTGTTTGTTATAAACTGTGGTCATTTTTTGTATATAAATGGTTTTAAAACTGAGTGTTTGCTATGTGTTTGGAAGGAAGCCTGAAGATACGTTTTATGCTGTATGTACATACTATGGTCACATTTATTTAGAGTCTGTCTATCCCTGTCAAGGCGTATTATGCATTCATCTGACCAGTTGCCACAGACTCACAAAAATACTAGGATAATACAATGTTCGTTGTTCCTTGTGTTGTTTATATCCAGATGTGGTGACAAGTTCCGTCGCCATTGTTATAAATTATTGAACGCGGGTTTTCTCCAAGGAGTTCAACTGTTCCATGTTTTATTTATGAACACACAGACACGCATAGCTTCAGTATTGGACAACCAGTGTCGCTTGATACGCGGCGTGGGATACAATTGGAATATTATGCGTAATAATAAATCGAGAACGAAACAATTCTTTCACCGTTAGCGGAATGACATAGATTCTGACTCTTTATGTTGTCGTACAATGCTGTAAAACAATAAATACTCGAAAAGTAAGGACTTCAGAGTTCAAGATTTATTCCCAGAGCCTGCTGACTAAGCACGTGATCTGTCAATTACATTCTGTTTCTCTTACAATTGTTATGTGAAAACTTTCCTCATATAGGAATACAGAAATATAATATGAGCGCGAAGTGGATTACTCAACATAATTTATGGGCACCATTCATTGACATTTTGAAAATAATTTCATGCATTCCGTGCATGTAAATCTTAAATATGTTCTACTCGGAACTTTTCTTCAATGTTTTCATAAACTGGTAAATTCAAATGCTAGAAGGCGTAGGTTTTATTTAAGTATCCAGCGTGCTCTTCATTTTATTAGTATGAAAGGGTGTGTAATTTTAGCATAATATGGACGGGTTTTGTCATCATAATGTAGATATTCTTACGTGACCACACACAATGATCTGAAAGTCTTGTTTGTACAATATAATTGTGGGCTGTCTCTCGACCAGCTTGCAGAAATGCTGCCCTCCCAATGTTTTATTAGTTCACGTTTGTTTTAGAATACAACACAATTGCCAGATGATATAAAATTATGCCTTTTAATTTCAATCAAACAAAACACTAGAATGAATTGTCATTATTTTATCATAATTATTACAGCCTTGGTGCTGGCATTGGTCATGATACAGATGATTAAGGAATTCACGAAATTGCCTGTACAAATATATACAGAATCCTCTACGGACATAATTTCGTTTCTGTTTACTGTCTGATAGGTATTATTTCGTCTCAATTCTAACCAACGCATAGTTATCTAGTTAGTATAATTTACGTTACTGGTGGTAGAATTTGTATTGACGAATTTGTCCAATAGCGTTGCATTGTTGATCATTTTTGGAATAATCTGTTCAGAAAAATATTGTACATTGCGTCTGCCTTTCATTGACTTGTGCCATGAAGGATCAGCATGTTTATTACGTGGATTGCTAGAACACAGTATCATAAGCTGTAAACACGGTGCGCAATTTTTGTTAATTAAGTTCATGTTGTGATGAAAATTGTTTGGCGGGTGACAAGGATATGCTTTAAATGTTAGATGACATTCGAGTTTTTCATAATGATTATCTATTGGACCGAAATATTTAAATGATGTATTTTGTTTCGTCTCCAAGTCATGTCCCTGTCGAATTCTGTTTCAACAAAGAGTCTGTGTAGCTGAAACAGATACACCCTTCTCAATAGAAAATACATTAGCTTTTAAACAAAGAGAGTAGATAGAGTGTCATTAAAGTTTCACACGTCCGTGTTCATGCTTTTTCTTGAACTAATAAAAAATAGTGATAAACAGCTAGGAAATTGGTAATATGAGTTTCAGCGTATCTTCTTTGTTTCGCCAATAACTAAACCACGATATTCCTCTTATATTCTACATTGTCTGAGTCTATATAAAGCCCATGTGGTGGCACCAGCATTTATCCGCAAATCCGCCATGACCTTTAAATTCAGCACTAGTTTTTTTCCTTTCTTTTTAACAAGTTTTGACCTATAGAAAGACAAGCTGACTTTTCGACAGAAAAACTCACAATACGTGTATCGTTATTCAATTCTTCGAAAATTACATTCCACATCAAACAAGAGCACTTTCACGAGCACAGAGCAAATCAGATAGAACAGAAACACGTAATGACGAAATGAAATTTTCGAGATTATTTGTCCTGAAACAGCCTCGCAGAAAATCCTTCCGAGTGTTTACATCGATTTAAAACACATCGCTAGTTTATCAGTGTGACTCAAACACACAGATTTCCTTAATTGTTTGGAACGTAGCCTTTGGAGAATATGATTTTAATCTGATTGCAGGCATATACTGTGTAAATACATCACTGGGGAACCCGTTTTGTTTATCTTCATATAATTCTGTTTGTTCATACCCCCATTAAACGTTATTCATTTCTTTTTAACGTCAATAGATGTGGAAATGATGAATGATCAAAGATCATTCACCATTTATCATATTTTGCGTTTAAAGTATTATAAAAAAATGAGACTAAAAGAGGTATATGTACTGTTAGCGACAGAAAGAGAAACAGTGTTACTAATTCCTTTACTAGAAAAGCTGTGTTAATTATAAGACACCGCAGTAAAATCAATTATAGTTGTCTGACGAATATTAGTGCTGACTTGAGGGTTATAAAAATGTTTGGAACTCGACATACTGCTAATTATTTAATTACCCTTTGATTATCCCCTTATGTACTCTAGGGTTTGGTATTTAGTGTAGATATAATTATTTACTAACATAGGGGTAATGACTTCCTTCCGATACGGAAGCAAGCGCAATTAAGAGAAAAAAACAATGGAAGGTATTTACAGCTTCTTTCAGAAGCAGTGGATTCTTTTTTCCTTCACTTGTTACACGGTGTCTGGAAACTTTTTGACAAACTAATTATATAGAGATATGTTGAAATTTTTGCAATGGTTTACTAGCTATATATCAATTACCATAAAATTATTTTTGGTATCTGCGTCAAGTTACATACGCTGACGCAAGCCTTTTCGATACGTCTCCTGGCGACCGAATTCATGGAACGTTGTATCACGAAGGTGACGTCAACATTAATCAGTTCATGGTTCTTCCAAGCATTTTCTCTTCTCTCGGATACTTGTCTACGGTATGATTCAAAATAATTGAAATATCTTCTCCCAAAGATTGGCTAAATGATTTCTGAATGTAAATAAAAACGATATATACAAATCTTCTAAAGATGTTTGCAGACGACAGAAAGTCTCGGGCAGAATTCTCGAAAATCACGAGATTTTATTGCCAAGAAACCGAAATAAAGAGAATTTTACGATATCTCTTCCCGGCGGCGTCACATTAGAAACAAAAACAGTTTTGGCGATCGCCTGTTTTTGTTGTCTTCCAGGACATAATATTCAAAATGAGATTTGAAACATTTCTGATTGTAAAAAATATATTCTCGGTGTTTTCTGTATTGACGGATTGTTCCATTGTAGAAATGTGAGTAATGGTCGTTAATGGTTAGGAGAATGTAAGCATTTAATGTCAACTGACTGATCCTTTCTCCGTTTCAATAGTATGCATATTGCTAAGCGTTTCGAAATTTGACTGCATTACGATTATAACGTCCATCATAAGCTTCGAACACTTCTACACAGACACTAACTTAATAGGACCAAAGAACTAATCAAATGCCGAAATTAAGAAAAAGTATACCATCTGCACCCAATTGTATAAACATTGGTTAACATTAACCACTGGATTAAATGAGAGTTTTGGTTAAAATTTTGGTTAAATGTTCGCTTAGCTGTTGTAGAAAATTTTGTTTAAGTTTGGTCAAATTTTATTTTTTTAAAGCTCAAATAAATCTAACCCAAGTCTAAGATGCTGGTTTAATCTTAACATAAACGGTAACCAATCCCAAAATGTCAGCCCTTTATAATTGTTTTAATATTTTTTTTAATGGTTAGTTAACCAAAATGGTTAGATTTAATCTTGGGTTAAATTAACCATTTGGTTAAAGTTAACCAATGTTTATACAATTGGGCGCTGATGTTGTAAGTAATGCAAGATTGTCATTGGAAGACTAAGTACCAAGTCGGTACCACAAGAAAAGGACGTTTGACTTTCCACATAAGACACTGGACTAATTACAGCGTAGGAATCTCTTTGACGCCTGATCGAAATTGATCGTAAAAGTTCAATTGTGGCAATATAGAGTTTGTACGTTGCTCTGTTTTCAGAGATTTAATTACAAGTGTAAAGTAAACAACTGTATTGATCCTCGTTAACTTCGTAAAATCTCCATATGCATCAAAGAAAGAAGCTGCACGAATTGGTACGTCAGCAGTACAAACGATTGATCAATCGACATTTTCATCAATTTCCGCCTAGCGTATATAGCAGGCAAAATTAAATTCATAACGACTGCAGATAAGATCTCTCTCTATATATATATATATACTTTCTATCAAGTTTCGTAATAATGTATGGAAAAACTGTGCTCTCTTTTGACCTTTCGCTACTAAGTTTGCGACACTGTGAATTTGATTGCGTAACTAGGTTACATCTCACTAGCTATTGATTAGTCTAATGAAATTTACATCACTTTGTCTGCGCTTAACACGTCATTAAAACATCATTATTAAACATTGAATTTTATCAACTTTTTTTCTAGAGAAGATTAATTAATCACTGAATCAAGCTATTACTGAGGCATGGACTCCAACTTAGTCCTTATTTGTATATTCTTTCCATATCTCAATAACACGTGATATTTTTACAGGATCAAGTATTCTGTGTAGATTAGCAATATCACACAGATTGTAGACGTCCGACTATAAATATATGATTTACATTTTATGCTTATGCGCTGCCATGACATTTTACTTAGGACATCCAGCTAGGAAAATACAATCAAACGATTGAACAATTGTGTGTATAATGAAATAACCAAGTCCTGTCATTTAAGATCTGCATTTTGTGGACGTATTATTCAAATGATATAAGATACTATATGTATACGTCCACAAAATACAGATCTTAAATGACAGGACTTGGTTATTTCATTATAATGTTATCATCATTTGATTCTTATAGTATTATCCTTTAAAAACTTTTGTTTGTAATTGTAGTAAAAACATTATGAACACCTTTACTTTTGATATTTTTTTAGAAAAGAATCATCATGTAGGCATGTAAAAACATGTTTTTGTGTCACGTTGGAGCTTTATGCTTTTGTAGCAAAACATCATTTTTATGTCAGCTTCCGAGAAAATTAATTCATTTCATACACCAAAAAAAAATAAGTATCACATTAAAACATATTGAAAGGATACGGGCGCTTGCTCTTAGAATGGAATTTTACTATATTTGTGTGTGAACATGAAGCAATACATCGAATGCATTTTCCAAGAATATAAAGAACTCGGGATAGAAAAAAACACATTACATGACTATCTTTGTGAGTAATTAGTAGCACATTGGAGACGTTTTCAAAGACTATGAACATAAAAGACGCGGACTATTAAAGCCGATAAATTGTTACTGAAGATGATGATGATACCAGCAGACGAATTCCCGGTGTTACGTTTGAGATAATTTTGATGGGAATCGTCTAGCAACTTGAAGGTTGTAGCAACTAGGTAAATCTTCGTGATTTCTAAAGATTGTGTTCGTAAATATTTCATCCGCCTGCTAGTTTATCCTCTCGAAATAAAACTGTAGCCAAGGTGATGTAGATTTTCCTATTTGTTCTAAACAGATTTACTGCTTTAATTAGTGGCTATACCTATATACGTATGATTATTTATGAACGTCTCGCCGACGAATATTAACAAACATACCATCTTTAGTTACATAAAAAATAAGTCTTAATTTATTCCACAAAACTAGTGACGACAGAACAACACACTTGAGATATACTCACCTTTGTATGTATATATGTAACGTCATTTTTTATTCTTGTATTTTTTTTCCTAAAAAAAAAAAACACCAGACTGTTGTGACAATTAAATGTTCCAGCCACCAAATCGTGACAGTGTTGATTAGCTCGGATGTACGTACATGAAAGATTTGCTCATTAATGTCGTTAAGTCGGGAATAAATGCCAAGTATTCGAAATAGTTTCTTCGTAAAAACAACCAACGACCATCCTGTTAATGTTAATTGATTACATCAATAAAATTAAATGTCCATATTAAATTAATCTTAGATCGTGAGGCTCTAAATATCTATGCCAGTCACATAGACATGTATGTATTATCAGTCTGTAACGTTCACTCGTGGTTGCGATGAAAAAAATTCTCCGTTGAGTAGAACGTCTGTTCGGATATCATGAGACTATATTACTTAAATGGATGCTATAAATGTTCTGAATTCAATACAGTAGGTTGCTAATATGTAATTCATTTGTAGGCAAACATCTTGTATTAGACACGAATTTGTATATCCTATCTCCCAGTTCATTTGCATTTAATAGGTCTATAAAGCTGTGGTACAAGCGTTGTTCCTGGCTATGTACATACATTTATTCTTTGGATCATTATTTTATCAATGTAAATAACTTCTATTCGGTTACAAGAACAGCCAAGTTTCAGGCCACCATTTTTATTTATATGGAACCTGTTTGTGTACAACATGTTGCGACGCATGCCAAGTGCAACCAAAACAAACAAAAGCAGATGTACTAAATTCCTACAAATGGATGAAAATCAGGCGGTTGTTAGCTCGTAAGAAACTTTTTGTTTTGGTTTCAGCAAAGAACATGATTGTAACATCATTCGTAGTAATGCATCGAGTGGTTATCGGCTGAAAATTCCACTGACTACAGTCATCTCAGACATGTAGCTTGTTAACAAACAGACTTGCAGTTACCATTTCTCTGATGAAAACAACTCATAAACTTCTACAAAATATTCAGACACATGTCAACACGAACAATAAAATACACACTACGAAATTTTACGAGCAAAGAAGGGGACAAAGTAAACTCGTGACATTTGGACTGAAATGGAGTTTTGTATTATGTGCAAACCTTTTTTTAGCTTTGGTGATCGCAACTTAAAAATAAAACTTCTGTATTTATTGCAGTTTTCCCATCTGTATTCATGGCGTCTACATAATTATTTCAGACCTGATTGACTTTGTTGTTGTTGATATTTATGACAGACATTTTGCTCAAACAATTCTAGTATGGTACCTTGACCCACAGTTACAAAATTACGACTGAATTGCACCAAGATGTCGTGAATTAAAAGTTGATAGTTTGACGAACTATTTGAATAACGTTAACAGACTGTGTGGGAACTAATTCAACGGATTTAGACTTATTGTTTGGTACCATTTTATTTCTTTATTTCCACTTAAAACCTTTTTCGATGTAAAGACTGTGTTTCGTGTTATCAATAATTCAAGTGAATATCATGTGTCAAAGTCATGGTGTACTTTGGTGACTCATTCACAGTTGTAGTGTATCACAATTGATTGGTAATACGTAGTTAATTTATTACTAATTCTAGTGTAAAGTTGCAACACTTGGAGTGCAAGCTATCTTGAAGAATATATATTGATTGGAGTAAAGTGTTATAACCCTTCTTATCATATGAGTGTTTTTATAGCTGTTCTTATGTTTGTAGCCGCGGCCGTGGTCCAGTGATTAGTGCGCTGGACTTGCAGCCCAGAGATCCGGGTTCGAATCCCGGTCGCGGCAGGTCATACCCTTCTATGAAAATTTGACAAAAATGTCGATTTTCCTCCATATGTGGAGAAGTTGCCGGCTCCTTGTGGAAGGGTAAGTTAGTACTGGTTAGTATACAGTCCAGGAAAAATGGTTAGTTGAACCGGTCGCCGTATATAACTGAAAATTGTTGAAAAATGGCGTTAAACCCCAATACAACAAAAAATCTTATGTTTGTGCATTCAGGACCGAGCGTTGAGATGATACTAAGACAAATCATAATGTACACACGCACGCTCTATAATATAAGTACACATATATTGCATTGAAACAGAGATATGAACAAGAATGTCGTTGGGAAGACATATAGAGAAATAGATATCAGATGTATAAAACAAGAAAGCGTTTTTTGTAAGCTGTTTGTAAGTTGTTTACGTTCCCCTTCTGTATGGGTCCCCTCAACTTTTGGAACCAAAGTAGAATACATATTGTTACCTAGTTTAAGCTGTTACCATAAGCACAAAACACGAACAAATGTTACCTTGGTCAAACGCAAATATTTTCTCTCAATCTTATATAAATCGACCCACACTGCAATCAGCTTGGTTCATATACACAAAAACATTTGATATAGAATTACAGTCCCAACAAATCCTGCGTCTTTTCTGTACACATTATATGATGCTTTGTGATAGTAGAAGTCTATAGAAACATGATAGTCTGTCATATTTAATTAAGTTTGTGTTTATTCTTATCTTTATGTGTCCTATGGTGCGGTAGTATAGACGCTTACAATGCAAAAAGTCTGCATGATTACTTTATCATTTTTTTCTTTATCGAAAAGGCGGATTTGATTACATTAATGGTATATTTGTAGACGCACTTCATAGATGTTTCATTTCATCGACTGTCATTGTCCTTTTTTAATAATTTTCACAGTTTCAAATGCCCCCTCTTTCTCTATTAACCCCTTATCTCCAAAATGGTAAGCTTGCCGAACAATCAATATGTTGCTTTAAAACTTTTAAACAAAGACTTATATGAACAATACGTCGAGTTCAGTATACCGAGACATGTGTTTATGTATGAATCATGCATGCTCTGCCAAAGGTATAGATTATTCAGAAAACACATAGTCTGCTGCCCGGTCAAAGCCAAATTATGTTCGTATACAATGTTGAGTATGACTTGTATTACATTCTCGCACAGTATTATTGTAATGTGTGATAGTACAGTTTTCAGAATAGCTTATTATGTTCGGTGATTGCTTTTGCTGGATATAGATAAGAAAAACATTTCCAAAACATCCCACCTATGTATTTCGGTCAATCGACATTATTTGAATGTATAGTATTTAATACGGTCGAACCTTCTGTTTAGAATCAATGTCAAAGATAATGAATTAATACTTGATATAAAGAATAGGATGAAATGAAAAGTTTCCATTACAAAGATAATAATCTTTGTGGTTATATGTGAACTTCAACTTAAAATGGATTGGTCCAAATATATATATATCTATCTACCAATTTGTCCGTGAGCATTGTACGTCAATAACTTTGTTACTTTATAGTTGGCAATATTTACTGAGGGAATTGGTACCGATTTAGATTTGTCACACTCCCTACATGTCGCTTGGCAATAGTACATAGAGCTGTCACATAAATGTCACTGGTTTGTATCTCGTCAAACCAATCAATAAGATTGCATGTGCTTATGTCGTAAAGCATGTTAATACTGTTTTCAATGACAGAAAATCCTTTTATTTGGTCTAGGTCCATGGAAAAGAGAATGAGGTAGAGACATTCTATAATGCCAATCCTTTTACTTTACTAAGGTCGTTGGTCTAATGTCTTCTTGATCTTATGACACTGTTACCCGAACTACTGGAATATAATCCATGCAATGTATCTATTCTGAAGCATGTTTTCTTCATTTACTTTGCATTTGTAAGGGTTTGTTTCGTTAGTTTTAGTCCACAGTTCTTCTGATTTAATGTTTTTCATTTAAATGTCCGACGACTGGAACAAAAATATTTGGAATAAATAAAATGTAGATAGCTTGCGATGTCATAGCAATACATATTCCATATTCAATCAGCTATAGAATTATACTTAGCAGATGAATTTAATCTCGTTGTAGTGTACCATATTTTTCCTCGATCCCCTGTCCCTTGGTAACCGACCTTTAAAATGTTCGGAGCCATGTGTTCTTAAGCCGTCATTTTTGATATTGTGCCCGAAGGATAAAACATTGTATACGTGCCATGTGATTGTGAAAAAGTAATCTAATGTTAACTGAATGTCTGAGTACACAAAGGTAAATCATCGGAGTATAGAATAATATATTCAATGGTATTTTCTGGAACGAACGCAGGATATGTCATTTATCACATGAAAGCTAATTGTTAGTCATTTTTATCTGGTTTGATGTCTTTGACGGGTCATTTGAGTAGATGTTTCTGTTAGATATTTATACTTCGATTCATCAAAACAAAAAAGTTCAAGACAATTCAATCATTCGACTGTAAACATGTATCAACAATTCAACAAACATGATTCAGCCAAAAAAGTAACACAAAACCATACAATGCAATGCAGGCAAAGCATTACAATATTTACACATATTTGCAACAACATATAATGCAAACACTACATAACAATACAGAAGACAACACAGACAACAAAAAACATGCGGAAACATACACAAACAGGTGAAAACAACACGAACATCTCGTGTAGCACGGCACAACACTGACAGCTAAAAAAACAAACTCAATACAAGCAGGTTAAAACAGCACACAACACGACAAAAACAACGTAAAACAACTAATAAACATTAACAATTAATAAGGAACCGTCTGTTGGCCTAAATCTACAAGGAGTTTGAATCAATTTAACGGACCAACAAATAACTCAAAGCATATGGCAAAATGCACTTTAACAAATTAGTGTAACCTTACCATAAAAGTGCGATCATATGCATTTCGACTTATCTTGCATATGAAATGTTATGAATCTACCGGGATAGATATATCACACAATCACATTTATATAATGTCCAAAGATTGGAATCCCGGTCGCGGCAGGTCATACCCTTCTATGAACATTTTACAAAGATGTCGATTTTCCTCCTAATGTGGAGAAGTTGCAGTCCCTTTGTGGAAGGGTTCGTTAGTACTGGCTAGTATATATTGTCCAGGATATAACTGAAAAATTGTTGGAAAACGGCGTTAAACTCAGTCAGAAAGATTGAAAACCCAAGATACTGCAATAATATGCGTACTTTTAATACGCATATTAAACAATCAACTAATTAAGAGTTGAAATTACTACCACACAAACAAACAAACGAGACCATCTTACACGTGATATTTTAGAAACAATTGAAATGAACTGTGGTTTGTTTTACAGAAATTGAAGACCTGTTTATGCTGCCAATCACACATATGTTATAAAATTAATACTGAAACAATAGTTTAGGAATGCATTTTCATTGGGGTCAGCAATACAAGTTGATATGAATGCATACTTGGATCAACATATGAACGACAAAGTAATAGACTGGGTCAAATTAAGAATGGATCTTTAGAAATGAAACTCGAACTGTCACATTGAAAGATACATACATGCCACTTACAACTGGAATTACTCTTGTACTCAATCGCTACATTTCTAAATATTGCCGAATATTCCCTTATTTGGAATAGCATTAAAATTGTCATACAATTCATAATTTTACCAAGCTTTCTTCTTTCTCCAGATGCATGACTTCCCCTCTGCTTTCATTTAAATTTCCCTCACCATCAGTCGGTAACCTTAATGCCACTATATTTATGTTATTTTAATTTAAAAAACCTAATATCTGTAAGGTTTCTCTGCAACTATTAAACAAGTAAATTCATCTGTAGAATTGAACGGTATAGAAGATTTCTGTGGAGACTTGTAGAACACTTGTATCGATTGTGGTTGCAGAGAAATATTTGATACTTGCACCAATCAATGAATTGTTAGCATTACATGTAACTTTAGTACTGGATGGCTAATTTAAAACTATCACTGGGGGTTTTAATAATATATATCATGGTGTCGTGACTATTCGATGTTTGGCAGCAACACTTCTTCCTCAATGCGATTACTTGTTACTTCGCACTGAGAGGAACTTTTGAGTCAACAGATGTCTTAATCATTAATGTATATCACCGAAGAAAACGTGATCAGTTGTGCCGATGGTATTTTTTAAGGAAAAGTGTAGCTTGAAGCATATAAAGGTCACAATCAACAGGACATTTTCACTGATTCAAAGTTTGAAAATGTCTCAAATATGTTTGGGCATGAAACCTTAAGAGGAAGGTTAGATAAAAAGCGAAGGGCACGTAGGACTTTAGCTAGACCACCGTAATTCACACGAAAAGTAAACTGCAGTGGAAATCAATTGAAAATTTGTCTTTTATAAAAATAATGAATAAAAATTGCAACGTTACTTACCAAAAATGTATACAGTAACAATGATAAGAGGATCACAAACACCCATTTGTTCAGACCGAGCCGTCGCTATCAATGCAATACTCCCGGTAGATCTATGTAAAGAACGGATAATGCAGAAATTTTATTCTTCAGTGAGTAACACTTGGAATAATTTGTTGTATAGATAATGACACTGGCATCAATTTATACATGTATCTATATCAGAGAAAGGCGCCGAGCTATGAATGGAAAACACGTTTAGATTCCAGGCAAATGAGTAAAATCAACAGACCATCCAAATAAAACAATAATGAAGCATGTAATCGAATAGAACATATAAAACATGCAGATACTTAATGAATGATGAACATGAACTTTATCTCTAAACCGATGACAAAGACTCAGCTATTATGCAAGCATTTACGTGATTTGGAAATCTTAAAGAAACGTCTTATATCGATTGATTTAATTCAATGCAAACTTTGCATTTCAAGAGAAGAAATCGTTCGTGCAATTTTCTTTTTCTTAAGGTCATGACGACTTCCCCTGAGGGGAGGTGTTCGATTGCTTGAGGAAGAATAAATTAGCATTGCATGGAAACAACGATAACCTTAGATAAACCATCGGACCGCTTCATGTTACCGACATGATGACACATCACACAAACGGTGTAAAATCCTCTTATTTGTTATTAATGTAAATTTCAGTCTTCGGCGAGAAGAACATGCGGGTAAACACGTCGTGTGGGTAACTTATTAATATCTTGACAAAATAAAATACTTTCTACCAAAGATCATGATTGCGAAATCGATGAAACTGTAATCACGGTGTTTAGAATCGGTGATAGTGTATGATTGAATATCGATTGTTGATCCTCAACAGTGCAACTATGTTTGGAAACAAAATCTCAGACTTGTGGACTTGTCATTCACTGCTTTCTGTCATCTCCATTGAGATTTTGGTCTCTTCATGGCGGGTGTCTCATTTCTAAACAAAATGTGCACTCATTTATACGAGAATGTTTAGACTTAAACTCTTCGTACTTTTGCAAATTCTTCGAATAGTTTTTTCTTAATTGGTGATACCATATTGTCTTGCTTTTTCGTGATGAATCTATCTTATTTCTGTTAATAGTCTCAATATTAATTGACCGCTGAGACAAGTATTCAGTGATTCGTGTCTTTTGTCTATTTAAACATACGAGCAGCTATAGAGTATGTATAATTCTGTTTGTTTTCAGGTTAACAAGCTTGCCAGAGCTTATAGAACACACTTACATGAAATCCGGTACATATAGAGGTCACTAAGTCCACACTTCAGATGTCTCTTGTCGTTATAAATTGACAGTGAACGTTTGATCACTAAATAATGAGATAGTTAGATTACATAGCTTAGAAATAAATAGAACAAAACTTGATGGACAAACTAGAGGTGTCGAACAATAAAGGGAAATAAAGTAGACTTGATAAAAAGCTTGAATAAATAAAGATGTCGAACTAAACATGTGACTGAATGAATGCCGAAAAGAGGCAGGCAAACAAGATACATACACGTACTTTGAATTGAACATATGGTCTGTAGGAATTAGTCCGATTAGGGCCTTATAAAGTGAAAGTATAGATTTGAATGAAGAGGAATGTACGTTTTTTTTTTGGGGGGGTATTTTTGATATTTTATTTATTTTTAACTTTTACGATGCACGAAGCATGAACAATGAACTGTGCCTTAATGGCAAGAAGGACAAGCTCACGTATGTTACATAAGGAACTGTTAACAATTACACTTGTTCTTGCTTAAATGTTAGCATCGTTCTAGACCAATTTGTCGGTTATGTAACAACGTCCGATCGTTCAGCCGATCTGTTTGAATATATCACATTGGAATAGTGCGGAATCAGATTGCTGCTTAGTTCATATAGTCTTTTATCAATGCAATTCTGTCTTATTTGTATCAATGCTTTCAAAATGTGATAGATCTGTCTGGTGGCATTTATTCGTCATATTGATTGGACTTCGAGAAAATCTGCGATCTTGCATTTCTAGTTCGACTCTTAATCAATTTTGAGCTTACTCCGTGAGAATGTTATGTCGGAGACTATTGAAGAAAATAAGCATTTGTTGTAGTTGTTTTTTTTCTGTTTCAGTTTGAAACGCTCAATTATTTATTTTTATTCCTGTGTCCATTTTACTTGTTGAAGTCAAATTGTGTAAATGCATAGTTCTGTGGTACTCGAACAGTATCAGTATCATATTCATATCATTATAGTCGGTTTCCTGTTTGGAAACATTTTATGCATTGAAATATAGTCCAGGTATGTGGAACATTGTCAACAACATTGATAAAAAGTCTGATGTATAACGACTACGTAATGATTTTTCACGATTTGATGCTTACAATTTTAGCAATATGATATATTTGTAACATCGTTACAATATATCTACTTAGGGTTGAAAATTAACCTGAGGTATATGCAAGTAGATATGAATGTGTAAACAATTTTGAGTAGTTCGTAAATACAAAGCACGAGACCAAAGTGCTATACTCAAAATGGATTTTCCGTTACGTTCCATGTTCGAAATACTCAAAAAAATTAAACATACTCCTTCACTCGTTTTAACAGCGCTAATATTGTCTACACCTATTATATGTTTATATAATGTTGTATTTTGATGTTCGATAGAATTACTGCTATGATAAGTAAAAATATGTCAAACAGAACTTAGATAAGAGAAAATCATCACTAAAATCCCCTACCACGATATGAAACCTCATTATGGTATTAATTTCTAGTATCATAGTTATTTCCGTAAGTACAGGGAACATAAATAAAGCTATAATAACTAGATGGTAATATGGACCATTAGGGTAATATTAAATGTATCTGAAAACATAACAAAACATGATCCAGCGATTCACCCATTGCGTGCAACATGAAATTTTCAGAAACCAACATTTATTGATTGGAAGCGGGTTTCTAGACTTGAGTCTGGATCATAGCTTACTTAATACAATTCTGGAATTGGTAATAAGACTTGACGCATAACTACATGTGAGAATTTGTCATTTAGGATATGAACTAAACGATGAAATTTATGAAGCAAAATATTACATCAGGTCCCGAAATGTCATCTTGATATTCACTCCTTATCGTCAGATAACACAATCATATCAAAATGTGATTTGAAGAGTAATGGCAATGATTCAGTTAGAATTAAAATAATTGTAGATTAAGCTGAACCGTTTTATGACAAAAATGGGGCCAGATATATAAATATGTAAACTATTAATGTCATGTACGCTAATAGCTGATGTATTCATATCATTCGCCCACTAAGTTAATCTATATACATGTATATTTTTACGTTTATTATATATGGTTCATTTACTCAATTCGACATATCTAGGTAATAATCGCCAACCCGCATTTAGAACGTTTCGACAAAAATACACCATGAATGTGAAAGAAAAGAACCGTTGAAAATATGTCCTTCAAGTATTTGTTTCATATAGCTAATATCAAGTTTCAAAATTTGTGGTGGATACATTATTTCAGTAAACGATAAGGACAAGAACAAAACAAAGGCATAACATAAAAATGATGAAATGTCGTGACATTAGATACACAACATTACTTCCCTTCATCTAATTAACTTAAGGGAATATTTTAACAAATAGTTTACGGCCGTGTGGCATTCATTATTTAATGCCATGATCTCGGTAGGTCGTTTTCTAATGAAATTATTTTCTGTGAATTAGTTAATGCGTACAGAACTAATAAATATCATCGTTATTTTTGGTCAGAGTTGCTTGGGTCAACCAATTAGACTTTTTGGTTGTATTGGGGTTTAACGCCGTTTTTCAACAATTTTTCAGTTATATACGGCGACCGGTTCACCAACCAGTTTTCCTGGACTGTATACTAACCAGTACTAACTTACCCTTCCACAAGGAGCCGGCAACTTCTCCACATATGGAGGAAAATCGACATTTTTGTCAAATTTTCATGGGAGACCAATTAGACAGTCATGTACGTACAGTATACGAGGTGTAAATCATGAACTACATAGTACGAGTGCATACTCCTAACATAATTGTCAAGTCAGCTAAACAAAGAGATACATTGAATCAACTGCGGTTTCATCTAATGGAGTAAAACATCTTTTAAAATTTTTCAAAGAATTTGGTACACATGAAAATTATTGATAAAATCCGACGATTGTTATTGTACGATTTAAAAAACACAAAACCAAATGGTGGAAAAGTAGATATATTTAAAAAAGTTAATAAATCAAATTTTAAAAAACACAAAACCATAGGGTGGAAAAGTAGATATATTAAAGAAAATAAATCAAATTTAAAAAAAAACCATAGGGTGGAAAAGTAGATATATTAAAAAAATAATAAATCAAATTTTAAAAAACACAAAACCATAGGGTGGAAAAGTAGATATATTAAAATAGTTAATAAATCAAATTTCTGATATTTTTAAGTGCTACTGATCTTTTCTTAGTGAAATGATAATTACCCTAATTACAACAAGACCTTATTCGAATTAGAAAACCAAACGAAAACAAATCCCTGTTTGGGTTATTGAACTGTGAGAAACATAGATCACACATTTCTAGTTGTGAATGCAACGGACTGGTTTGTATTAGGATTCATGTTGTTGATTTTTGGAACTCCTACACCGGGTAAATATATCAACGTGTAGGTTTCATTAATATTGGGGATGTTGTTCAGTCGTTTAGCGATATAATTGGAACTAATTGCTGGATGTATGACAGCATAAACTAATCAAAGTTCTCGACTTATGCGAAGTAACTACTGGTGTGGCGGCAAACTACGCTTATTAGATAGACACTTTAGTCCTTCACTAATTCACATTTAACAATGAATAATTTACTATCCCTGTCAAATCTGTGACAATTCATTTCTCAGACAACACTGAAAATTACTATTGAAGGAGCAGTGATGCTTTGTATACTACGTCTGTAGACTTGTGTCAATGGACTTGTGCATGTAATTAAGAAACTGTAAGTGGGTTTATTTCTAACCTTTTCTCGTAGGTATATATTTTGGTGACAAGATACAAATGAAATATATTTTAATACTCATATATCCACTGTGTGATCTACATTTACTCAGAAAAATGAATGTCAAATGATAATAGGTAAATAAGTCATACATGCTGCCAAGAAAGGACTTGGACATGGTGTTAGCTGTTTCATGTATCTTCATAAAGTCATTTTCGACTAATCACGCTTGCTTGTCGATACTTGTTTTCATACTATCTAGTACAAAAGATGGACATTGACACAGAGAAAGGTACGAACTGTTCTCCACTTAAAACGGGTACATTCTTATGTATTGTTATAAAAAGGAATTCTTGTGAAGTTTTATCAATTTATTCGTGTAAATCTGAGTTTTAGAAGCATCTAACAGAACATCCGACTATGTAGATGGTTTCTTCAATATCCAAAACAACTTCCACCACTAATTATTCTAAAAATCAATCTCGTTTAAACTTCAGCACTTAAGGCATTGAAAACGAGATTTAATGATTACAGACTTGACTTCAATTTCGCTTACGCT
The DNA here is from genome assembly GCA_008271625.1 of Lutraria rhynchaena. Lineage (NCBI taxonomy): Eukaryota > Metazoa > Mollusca > Bivalvia > Venerida > Mactridae > Lutraria > Lutraria rhynchaena. The sequence goes on from VIBL01000042.1 coordinate 2,154,379, forward strand.
AACTTCGAATTCCTTGAACGCGGCATTTTCAGATAGGCACCAAACTTCCAAGTTTATAGGGTTAAACAAGCATGTAGAAGAGTAATAGAATTTTACGACAAAATCTAGCCCTTACGAAGATATAATTAATTCATTGCCACCGATTTAAAAATACGTTTTATCAAAGGTTTCAGAACTAGTTCCAAGTTCAGCGACCCACTCATATCTCCTCATAATCTAACAAAACAGCTTCACGAGTATTCATTACTCATGAATGTCTACTTTACTTTCAACCTAATGGACTGGCTCTAATAGATGTGTGATAGCTCCAAAATTAAAAAAAAATGTGGTTTTCACTCTGAATCGTCAATCGAAGCGGATGTATCGTGAATGTACATAAAATTTCGAAGGGGTCAGATTGGAGAACACGCTCTAAATAGCATCTGAATGCTCGCTCTGGTGACCTTCTTGTAGTGATAAAACTCCTCGCAGTTACTTTCTACAGCATCTCTTCCTATCCGTTTATATTCCATATACAGTCCAATTTACCAGTATAGATATCTTACCACCGTGTTTTAACAGCCTGATGTTGTCAAGTACGGGTGTCCTTACTAATTTGAACTAGTGACCGTTTCATGCAAAATTATGTAGTCTGTTCGTGAGATTATTCGGAAAAATTAATGAAATAAAGTTATACAAACACTACACTTCTGCTGATACTAGGTCATATAATATAAGCCAATGTTCGTATTATACTTTTAATGTTTGTTCATAAAAGTCTGTAGACTTATTTAATGTTGCGAACATGGTGACATATGTTAGTTAGAAACGCGATAATCCAACCAATATGTGTATATTTATAGGTTGTATGTTTCTATTCAAAATGTACCTTAAACTCTTCTATTTTATACGTTAGCGTTTCGTGGCTGTGATGCCTATGAGAGTAGAATAAAGCACATGACAATAATTAATTGGTATAAATTACATTTATGAATTGCCTAAGCAAGAGAATTGAATGACTAACCCCCGGTTATCTCCACACCGAAAGCACAACAATAAAACAAATTTCCCCAGATGACAACTTATAAGAACGATGACAAAGGTGTTATGAATATTTCATACTGCCATGTTTTCTGACATCTGTTTTAGCTCACAAACACATTGTGTTTTCTACAGCGTTTCTGTAGTTAGTTACTGCGTTTGAATTGGAAATTTAGCATGTACTACACTCCCTCTCATTTATCCTAATTCAACTTCACTTGATGATTTACGCTCGTCAGCAAGTTGGTTTCATCTCTTGTGTATCTGAACGATTGCCGAATAATTGTTCTGATATTTCATTTACAGTGAAAACACGAAAAAATCCGTAACGTATTTCGTTGAATGTTTATTTATTCAATTGTTTGATTTTTGGGGATACAACTTTGTTCAATGAGACTGTAACCATCTGAACTTATAACGCCTGTCAATAATTCTTTATTCTTCAGGGCATATTCATTACAGATTACACATGTCAAGCGAAAATAGGCTCTTTTCGTTTGATAATTCTGTATGTATGGTATGTTGCATTGCATCACATTAAATAATTTCGACTTTGATGGAACACATTTTCCCCTATGGCTATAGACTCCTCATTCTATGTACCTGGCTTTACTTCAACATTAAGTTCTTAGTCGTAGTCTTCTAGCGTGTTTTCTTTCTTCTTCCCTGCTTGTTTAATATTTAACATGTGCAAACCCAGACTGTGGCAGATCCTTAAAAATGAACTGACAACAAATAACAGACTCATTTATTCAATCTATCAAAATCCCGACTATTGCATGTTGCATGCTATATATTATCTTACTCCACGCTAGATGGATCATATCGCTATTGATTCAAGAATTCTGTCCAGATTAAAATTTCATTGAGTGCAACAATTAGTTGTTGCAAAGTCGATGAAAGGTTCGCAACAAATTACATCTCTTCCACTGCACTGTGTATTTCTCCGTCACTGAATGCTTCCTATTCAGCACCAAAACTACCTTTGATTTTAGTGAGCACTGAATGGCAAGGGTTTGGTTCTGGTTTGCATGTTATTTCATTCGGCTGAGATATTGGATAATTCGAATAAATCTTCGGAAACTGATTTACTACTCATTCAGAGCATAGAATATTTCGCTCGCGGCTTAATGATTCATTATTTAGGAATTAAATTTCCGTCATTATGTCTGATAGAATTTCATTGATGTAACCGTATGTCGGCATTTACTGATTTTGATATAAGATTTACAAATGAATAATTTCGCGATCTTGAATTTCATTAAATGAATCATAGTCAATTAAAGTTACATTTCGGTGATATAATTCAAGAATTTCATGGTCCATTCTCGGTACCACACATCGGATTCATCAAGAACTTTTATATTTTCTTTCCTAGATTCTGATTCGTTCTCTTTTATTTTTTTTTCATGTATTTATATTCTTATTTACTCTTGTTCCTAAATGTAGGACTGTTATTAGACATTCTCTCATATTTACATTACATTTTTGTTTTATTATATATATTCTTTGCACTTCTGTTAGTTAGTTAGTAGAAGCTTTACCCCTTAGTTAGAAACATGCATTTAGTTCCACTTCATTGTTTGTTGGCAATGACTGAAGTTGCAGCCCAGGCGTCAGTAACCCCCACAACAACTTCCATCATAGACAATATGATGAATATAAAAACAATTAGCGCGTGTTCTCGTGTATCTTATTTTCCATTCGTTATTTTCAGTTGTTTATTTCGGAAACATTTTGCGTCTCTTTTTGTCACAATCCTGTGGTGGATTTAATAAGCGTTGGACCAAATCTAACACCGTCGTAGACTGAGCCGTTCTTACAGAAACCTACCTCTTACCTTGGACAAAAAAGTCATATTTATAAACTTTTAAGAGCAAAATGAATCATTACTGGAATTCAGTAAGTATTCTATGCTTCTTGACTTGTGTAATTAGACAACATGATTCAATATGAATGTCTTAAACTGGAACAGAAATAGTAGTTCCTACCATATTAACTTAGTGATATTTATTGAAACCGTCGAACGTAGAATTAAATTGCGGCGAATTTATTTTAAAAAGCTGAATAGTTAAGTTTGTTTATCGATATTTTTGTGCATATCATTTTAGAATCATGCATATTTTTACTTACTACAAACAAAATAAATGAATGGTGCAAATTTACGTTGAATGCAATTTATAATTTCGTTTGTTCTTTACATTTATATTTTCGTTTTTTATTATTTCAACACGTCTTACTCGGTAGGAAAACAATTATTTACAGCATGGTTTGTGCGTATTTCAGATGAACTACATGTTCCTCTGGAAGTGTGTGGTGCTGTCATGAAACGGGAACTAGATTATTGGCAAATAATTGAGACAAACATAAAACCATGCTGTTGGAGCAATTACAGGTCTTACATTGAAAATCAGAAAATCTTGGAGGCCTTCAACCGAAGTGTCCTTGAAGACAAATCTGAAGAGATCAGTACTGAGAATTTAAAAGGATGGGAATATTTCAGAACGTACATGTATCTGGTCCTTGAAGTTCCAGGGTCATCCAGACCAGCTTTGGTGAGACTCAGAAGACATTCATTCTATAAATAGCTCTTTAAAATAATGTCAGGTTGTTTTCAAATACTACACTAATAAAATTAATGTTAAAATATATTCCGCTTTAATAATGGAGTAAACAATATGATTTCATACATATATGGTTTTATATAATACTTTTGTTTTATTTATTTCAGGTTTTTGGTATCACATCATTGATATTCGTACTGCTATCAATATTAGGATTTTGTTTAGAAACTTTGCCTAATTTACGTCCAGTCAATGTTTCATTAGATGTCAGTTTGACAAAACAATGCGACGGAAGAAACGTGACTATTAGCCATATTATGGTTCCAAACCAAGGGTTGTATGTTCTGGATATATTATCTACTACGTATTTCACTCTTGAACTGGTGGTACGTTTCATATTCTCTCCCAGTAAGAAGAACTTTGTCTTGTCCGGGATGAACTTCATAGACCTCTTGGCGTTAGTGCCTCTCTACATGCAAGTATTACTGAGCACCGAATTTTTCATGTTCTGCTATTCGAATGAAGGGTACATATTCGAAATCATGTTTATTCTTCGGATTATTCGAATGTTCCGAATTTTCCACTTAGTCAAACACTACCAAGCTTTACAAATCTTAGTGTATGCAATCAAAGCCAGCCTACAGGAGTTATGTATGTTGTTAATTTTTTTACTGCTTGGAATGCTTGTGTTTGCAACTATGATATATTATGCTGAACGACCGGCGGAAGGTGACGAAGAAGAATCATTGATACCAACGATTCCTTTTGGATTCTGGTGGGCTATGATCACTATGACAACCGTGGGATATGGTGATGCCGTACCTAAGAAACCTCTAGGTTATATTGTTGGCACCGCATGTGCCGTTAGTGGTGTGCTTATGGTAGCGCTAACAATTCCTATTATATCAAACAATTTTACACTGTTTTACACACACGTAAGATCGCAAGGTTCAGGAGATGATGATAAACAAAGCATACCAGTCATTGATCACGAAATATCCATAAATTCCGACGACGAAGGAACCATTTATGAGAATGGTATGCTTACGCCAAATGGGTCTTTAATGCTGAAGAAAAGAAGGCCACCAAGACGAGATGAATGTAACGAGATGTTGTCTTCGTCTACTGCAGATGTGTACACAGTGAGCGGCAAATGTAGTCTTAGTAGTAATGCCCGACATGCCCGTAGCCGCCAACCAAAACCTGTTACTGATATGTCACCAAAATCTGATGATGCTGATTATTTCACAGCCAATGCTAATGCTCCGGAGGAATGTGTATAGATCAGGTAACAGAATGTCTTATGATACCTGCGTGACCATTTTGGTTCACCATATGGACCACGTTGGTTTACCCTTTTGGTTTCTAAGATTGGGAGGGAATATGTAATTTGATATTCCATGGTTCTGACTTAGTACACTGTTTGTGGTCCTTCACCAAGCCTTGTCAGGTTCAAATAGGGAACCTTAATCAGAACCCCCGAGTTATACGCTTTAAACTAAATCAATTGGTCATGAACTGCATAATAACCATTGGAACGGGATTGACACGCTAGTATATAAATTATTGCTACATTATTCTTTGTATATTGTCTGTACATTTCAACAAGACCTGGAAATATGATATTTAATACGTTATCTCCATTCTTTATTGTATATATTCATATATTATCTAACGAGCAATAATATGAAGTAATAAAAATACATTTTCTTTTTCAGATTCTATTCGCTGTACTATTGGATTACTTTACTTCATCTTCAAGAATGGGAATTCCGTAAAGCTTTCTACGACGAAATAATACAGGATAACAGTAATTAGGGAGACATTTGCTTTTATATAAAACTGTTTCCCCGAATCCTAATATATATTACCAGCTGTTCACAATGCCGTGATCACCTTTTATCATATTTGGACGTCAGAAATAATCAATCTAACAATAGGGATAATTTAAGACAAATTTAAATTAATGAAACAATTGGTTAAACGACACTTTTTAAACTCTCAACTCTTGAGACATTGTCATTGTTCAACCATTGAAATTGTTTTAATTGTATTGTACATATATGTATAGATTTACCTCAGTCATGTATGTCATTGTTAATGTTTGATGTTTCCTTATCGTTTTTTATAAGTACATGCATTTCAATGTTGCAACAATATGCAATTATAGGCACAATTTTAACTCTAATGGTCCAGAGCACGGTGTCTCATATCTATTACTAACTCACTACAATATCTAAATTATAATCACATGAAAATCTGCTAACCTCTTATAAATTCTGCGCATGCGTGGAATATTTTCGGTTGTACAACTTCCCAACTGTTGGTTGGATCATCCGCTTGTTTCATGCCACCTCTGTTTTAAACGTCAATAACCTAACACACACATTCATCTTGACATAACGATGTTCCATAGCCATATTCAGTGTCATTGCTCGAAGATTGAGTCAAATGTTCAATTTAAGAGTAAATACGCCAGGTACTTGTATGTATGTATTCTCAATGAATCTCTATGTCAATTAAATTTGACTAGTATATGTAAATCCATTCCATGAATGTTAATGTTAGATTAAGAACCAGCTCAGGTTAAATCAGTCTGTAGGGTGAATAACTTGATTAAGATTTCAGAGGTTGTACGTGATTGGAAACTGGTTCGCGTTAAACGGCATTCATTCCGTACTTATTTACTTTCAATATTGGTAAGTTGGAAGTTGCTTACGGTATGCTTTTGATCAGGTGTTTTAGCACACATAATAAATGCCATGACACCCAGCCAGCCAGATTTTGCTATCCACCACTTACACTCAAGCTGAACGGGCTCTCTGAATATTAAAATAGTCATATGAGGAAACACTTATCTTAAATGGACATCTTCTTGCCTTTGGAATTTAATTGAGCAGATATGACTGACTCATCCATTGAGTTCGTGTCTTAAAGCTGTCATAAAAGCAATTATATTCTCTTTATCTACAACGTACCTTCATGTTACAATCATACATGATCTTACATGAACATTTTCGATTGCAGTTAGTCAAACGTAAAGAAATAGCGCTTCAAACTGAATTCATAAAATCCTAGTGGCATGGTACATACCGGATAACGTTATAAAAACATAGGCGTTAGTGGCGGTGTTTCAGATCTTCAGGTTATTTACATGTGGCGATAATTTTAAATGCCTTTTTAATATAACATGATAACACACTAAACAAAATAGTTAGTGGGAAACAGACGTTGTATCATTCGGCAAGAAAGTCTAAAGATAAATTAAAAGGAAATTAGATTAATTGCTCACACAATAGTTGGTGGAAACCACCCGGCTCCATCTTGAGCTGTTTATTATTCTTGTGCGTGGACCGAATAAATTAATATAGGAAGAAGCTTAGAAAGTAAGCCACTACGTGGAATGTCTCGAATTTATTACACTTATTATATTTGAGCGTTCACATTTTACACGTGCACGAATATAATACATACACACATATTCAAATAATTGCATACCTATAATCGAATACAACGATTCCAACGATTGCATGTAACTCATAGGATATGTATGTTGGTCAATGTACAATTGTAAACATTCAATTAAATATATTTTGACCTAATTTTATTAACACATATAAGCGATGTTTACGTGCATAATCCATTTAGCCTACTACATGTAACACAAAGCTTGGTATATTCTGAAAGTGACGTTTAAAGGGACGAAACTCGAATCAAGCTTAACGATTTAATAAAAGGGAGACAAATTTGACAAACCGTCTCATGATAATTGTAGGGTCATGGCTGTGCATTTCACAACTTGAAAAAAAATAATTATGCTATTGGAATTACTTCAATCGTTATAAAGAAAATCCATTAATAACTTATTAAAGATCTGAAAGACGTTTGTCACAGGTTTTAATTAAATGGCCCAATGACTTGTCTGTAAATAAGTAGATGGAAGGGTACCGCTCATCTACATTTAGGTAAATTATTCACTTCTAAATTGTGCTTAAGAAAATGAATTGTTTTACGATATTATCAAATAATTAAAATTCTATTCATCCAAGGCTTTGGCATAGCATTGATACATTGTTAGGATGAAATTGTGTGCTTTACATGTTAATTGGCAATTTTGAATGTGTTTTACAAAATATAGGATAAATTTGGCGTATGTTCTCATTTCGGGAGGCTTAGGGCCATGTGGACATAAGGATCGAATACACGACTTTGAGGGATCGAATGCTACTCTACCATTAAATTGTACCGTAGCTATTAGATTAATTACTGTGTCGTTGTGTATTATGATTTAGTAACAATTGATATCATTCAATAAAATCATAAGTATAATATTCATGTTAATTTATGATATATTTGTTTAGCAATTAATACTTTTTAGGCCTTTTTTCACCACTATATCATTATTGTAAGTGTATGTTGAATTTTATGACTAAATGATGTAAATGTATTCATGTTTTACGTGGATCTATAATGTGGTGCGTATATTATGCACATATTATCAGCGTTTTATTAAAGTTTAATTAAAGTCAGTTTTACCAATGTCATGTACGTCGTCGAGAAGTAATTGTAAACCTATTGGAAATCGTTTACTGATCTGTGTTGTCTTACCTAAATGGCTGTTCCTAGCGACTAGTGGCCCTTATTAACGGTGTTTTATGCTTCATGAACAATCATAAGATACTGTCTTTGACTATAGCGTTCTTTTGCTCTCGGTGATTATCATTTTGATTATCAAAAATTATTAAAATTAACAAGATAAATGGTCAAAAATTTGAGTATTTGCTGATCATAATTTCATGTACTGATGGGAAGAATAGCTACAATGTGTTAGTCCCATACATTGTGTGTGCAATTAAGCCTTGTATACCTGCATCTAATTCTAGAATTGTTATACTAACGCACGCGCGTGTACGATGTTGGCAAAACTGACTTGGGCATTCACTATGTGAACTATGCTACACGTCTTTCCTATTTTATGCAATGCTTTAATCATCAACAATGTGAAATAAACTAATATTAAGTGTATAGATTTTGAACTTCTTTTTTACATCTAGGTCCGCTTGTAAGAAATTGGCCCGCTTGTAAAAACCCATCCCTCTTGTAACTTCTAGTTCCACTTGTTACTTCCTGTTCCGCCGTAAACTTTATGTTTCCAGTGTTCAATCGTGGTCGTCGTGTGGCTTCTTAGGCTTAGTTTGGCATCGTTTTGTATAAATATGTCATGTTAATATTGATATATCAGATAGGATGGATCTCATACTGGTACTGGGTAATGACTTTAGATCTTGTGTGTAGGTTGATTTTCGAAACAGTGTGCTTAAATTCTTGTGTTTATCGTCCTTTCCAGTGTCTGGTTTGCGATGCATAGGTAAAACTATATAGTTTTTCATATTGATCACTATCTAAATGGCACGGCTATACTTGACTGTTTGTTTCTAAAGGTAGTGCTGGAACAAAGGTTTATAAGTGTTCAGCCATTTTAAGTAAACATTGTATATACACAAGTAATGTAATGATATCAGACTTCGTCAATATTTCATAATTCTGTTATAATACAGAAAACTTTACATAAAAATACATTAATTTAAATGGCATTATTTACATGTCAACATTTTCGAGCGTTCTGGAATTTTGTGATTATGAGTTTATCAATTAGAAATTTATTGATGTCAAATGAGTATTTGCGAGTTTAGAAACACTGGTCGTATTTATTAAAATGAAGTGGTTTACAGGTTTCGCTGGATTGTTAAGTTGAATAGAATTGCGAATAAACTGTTTGGTTCTATTCAAATAGAATTCCAATGTGCTCTTGAACCCTTGGTTATGTGGTGTTTGATTTTTGTTATGATCATTCTGCTAGAAAATGCCGAGACATTCTATCTATCGATATTTATTGAAACAACTTCTTCTCCGAGCAAATGAAGCTGGTATACTTGGTGTAAACACTAGTGAGATGGAAAGTGAAGGTATGGAAGAACCATGACGAATGTCATAATGAATACTCAATCTTATCGTCAATGTGATTATTAAGAAGACGTTGTTCTGTAGTTATTGTTTTTTGTTGTTGTTCGCGGAGATGTTGTTTTTGAAATTTAGATAACTTTAGAAAACTTGTTTTTGAAGATATTTTACTTACAGTGTGATTTTTGATAATAGATCATGACTTTGATTAGAATCTTACTTGAGAACCTTATTCAAAAATCACAATATTGACAAAAAAAACAAAAAGGGACATTTAATTTATTTATTTTTTTTATTAATGTCACACAAAGAATTTGTAAGTGTTGATATTCTTATTGCATGTACTTTAGATACGTAACTTTTTTCAAATTATCATCTTTTAACAAAAAGTGTTTGTATGAATCGAAGTTTTGTATAACAAAAGGGTAGGTTCAAATTCTGACTACAAAGTAATTAGTTGTAAAAATTACTGAGTGTAAAAAATATCATGGTAACTTTTTAACACATGAAAATATTTACGCGCTGATAAGCATTACTTTTGAACTGAATTCCTTGCAGTGGCGTATCTCTTTTGTTTTTGTACACAAGCACTGAACGTATCCAATATTTATTTGTGCCAGTAACATTTCAGAGAAATGTATGTGTATATAAAAGATGCTGTTTCACTTCTTTCACGTACTATCCAATACGTATTTTCCTTATTTGTATATATAATACAACTTCATAAAGGCGCATTTGTCATTTAACATAGGTATAGTTTATATGATGAATTTTTTCTCTTGGTTTAAAATCGCTCCAACTGCCAGGATCATTTGGCAACTTTTCCAACTTTAATTGTAGAGAAAAACCCTAGGCGTATACATGGGAAGAACTATCTACTTTCTGTAAGCTAGTAGAAACATTTCTTCAAATGTGAAATTTTTCTGATCCCGGATGGGATTCGAACTCACAGAAAAGGAGTTAGTGATTACTTAGACTATAACTATTTGTCCGAAGGTCTTCCCATTTGTTGTATTAGTTAGTGAAGCGTCTTTAGTTGTGAAGAATAAAGCTCACTTCAACACTTTTATACTTTTTTTTATTACGGATGTGGAATGTTTTCACATTCTAATTTTATCAAAGTGTTATCAATTGATGATTCTGTGCTGTTTCATGCTGAAATTTCTGTAACTCCATCTTATTTTTAAGAATTTGAAATAAAAAAAGGTATGTCTAAAATATTCTTGAAAGATATTGAAATCCAAAAAGCCGGACAGAACTCTTCAAACTGGATCATTATTTGTTTAAACTGTTCATACATTCATTCATTCTTCTCATCAAACAACATACATTGCTTGCGTTATTGTATTACACATTTGCACGCGTCATTGACACTGAAATCTGAACCATTCGAAGTTCTTTTTGTTGACAAATGTTCTTTCAGTTTAAAATCCGGCGTTAGCCAAAGACTATTACCTATTCTCAGTTTTGATATCAATTTGATACTTGGTTGTTTTTTTAGGAATTTGACATTGATTTCGAGAATATTTTGTTGTAATTGTTTAAGTGCTGCGATTGCGCATGGCGATGCTTTTGCGTTTTTTAATAATGATTCACACTATCCGTATATTTTTCTTTTGAAAACATGTAAACATTAGGAGAGAGAGAGAGCATACATATATTGACTACTGGAACAATACGTTTGGTGATAATAATCAGTCAACTTCAATGACGAATTCACCTTTTTGGCAAAGTGGGTCACGTGACCTTAATACTGACTTCGTATGAGTCGTATACTCTTCAAAAACGGATGTTTGTTACTATATTTAGTAACATACGAAATAAATAACACGATTGCACTCTAATTGGAAGGAAAATTAAATTATCGGCATCATTTAACGGTTACTTTTACAAATTCGTAGTCTTTGGATGTTCCCGATTCCGTCGTCATGCCAACCAGTGCACCTAATTCAGCTGCCGAACTTTCAAATCAAGCGTGTCACTCACCGGTGACATCTGTAAGTATTCATTTATGAGTGAAACGTTTTATTATAATTTAAAAATTTACTTTTTATTATTTTATGTCGTCACTTAAGTCATTGTATGAACAAAAGTTTTGATCTATTTTATATTGGAAATATCACCAGGCACTCTATTGTTTGTTTCGTATTTTATTTAATCATTAGATTCATTTCCCGAACATACACGTATACTCGAACGTTCGAATGCGCTTCTTTCAGAAACCAACGATTTAATGCGAAGTCCCCCGAACGTAAAATCCGAATCAGGTAACACCATGATTTACAAGGTTTTAATGCAAACGAAATGGCTAAGATTCAATGCTTTAAGATATTACTGGATTAATGATTTTTTTCACTATCGCCATTTTTCAGGGGAATTACATGTACCATTGGAAGTCTGTGGGGCTGTGGTTAAAAGGGAATTTGATTTTTGGTACATCTCTGAGAATAACATCAAACCCTGCTGTTGGAGCAAATACAGGTCCTACATAGAAAACCAGAAAATCTTGGAAGGATTTAATAAAAGTGTTCTAAATGCCGACGAACAGGATGAAGTTCATTTGGAAGGTCTTAAAGGTTGGGATTTGACAAGAACAAAAATGTGGATGGTTTTAGAATTCCCACGTTCATCAAGAACTGCTCTCGTAAGTAAAACTTATTAGACTTGTGAGTCTGTAAAGTAAGTGTTACTTATACTTGTATGACATATGTTGGTTCAAAATGAATCTCATTGGCGATATCGGCTAATCAGAACTGCTGTAATGCACTATCAAAAAGTCAGTGCATCCTATTTAGTTTATTTTTTAATATTGTTGTATATTTCCTTATGATGTGGACGATTTTGAGCAACACAAGTTATGAAACTACATGTAATTCCTGACTAGAACCATTTGAATCTTTTAAAGCACCAAAACTGGACATGCCGCACTGGAATTGTTACATTTAAATAAACCTAATATGTCATGTTTTTATGTGCATTCCAGCATTCGTCTTGAATATTACTGAGTAAAATAAAATTTGCATCTTTAATCGTTAATTTTAGCAAATTTAGTTAGTGATCTATAATTTCAATACATCCTGATATTTCCACCTATAGCTGAATATGTTTGATATTTTCAGGTATTCGGCGTAGTTTCCTTGATGTTTGTAATTCTGTCCATATTGGGCTTCTGTTTGGAGACTTTGCCTGATTTACGTCCAGTTAATGTCACACTTGACGTAAATGCCAGCAGTCACCACTGCGATGGCAAGAACATTACTACCAACTACATTCTTGTCCCGAATGAAGGGTTATACGTATTGGATATCATATGTACTGCATACTTTACAATGGAGTTGATTATCCGCTTTGTATTTTCCCCAAGCAAGATCCAATTCGTTCTGTCGGCAATGAATTTCATTGACCTTCTGGCTTTGGTACCGCTGTACATGCAACTGATTCTAAATACCGATGCTTTTAAATATTGTTACTCCAATGAGGGATACATTTTTGAGATTATGTTTATTCTTCGTATTATTCGAATGTTCCGGATTTTCCATCTTGTAAAGCATTACCAAGCTCTGCAGATATTGGTGTATGCGATCAAAGCCAGTATACAGGAATTGTTTATGTTATTGATATTTTTACTTCTTGGTATGCTTGTTTTTGCCACCATGATTTACTATGCCGAGAGAGGTGATGATTTAACCAATGAGACACAGATTCCCACTATTCCAATAGGGTTTTGGTGGGCCATTATTACAATGACTACCGTTGGATATGGCGATATAGCACCCACAACCCCACTTGGCTATGTTGTTGGAACCTGCTGTGCTGTTTGTGGAGTACTCATGGTGGCACTAACAATTCCTGTTATATCTAATAACTTCACTCTATTCTACACCCACGTTCGATCACGTGGTAAGAATGATGAAGATGATGATTTTGATATTCGCAGCGCGGCTTCTACAGCTAGTCGTAGCTCTGCCTCTAGCTTGAGTCAAAGTAGGCGAGCCTCAAACGGGTCATTATATAATGCTGGAAAATGTTACAAGAACCGAAGACTCGGAGACTGTTCAACAATGTCAGCTGAAGTATATACATTAAATGGTAAATTCAGAAACAATTGTCACAGATTTTACGGACGAAGTACATACGCTGGAGTTACCAGACATCCATCTATTGCCTTGAGTGATGTCATGGTGAAGAGTGATGATGCGGACTATCTTACGGCACGAACAGGCTCTGTGAAAGCTCAGTCGGATGACGGGCTTATGTACTCGGGTTAGTGGATAAATTCTTTCTTTTGTGTACACAACACTGAACCATTCATCACCTGTCAAATCAACGACAATACCTTGTTCTTACCAAAGATAGTTTTAAATTCATTACCAATGACAATGATAATCTGTTAGCTTGTTCTATAGTTCGACGTTTCTTGCTCTTAACGTTGGATTGGTTTATTTCGCGTCGATCATCTTGAAATTGCTATAAAAATGATTATTTCAGAATGCATATGTGTGTTTGGGTAGACCATCTAAATCATATTAAAATTAGGACAACAGTTGATATATCATTACCTTGGATGATCGTAATTAACAATCTGCACTGAAATAATAATCATGTACAATTAGCAATAATATTGGAGTTTAAATAATACGATGAATAAATAATACATTGAAAAAACTGTAGTTTTAGTGAAATCGTTCATATCAATGTTTTGAATGAATCAAATTATGAAAACCTAATTGTACACTCAACTTAGTAAGTAATACGTTTGGAACAATTAGTCATGAAATAAACATCAAGAAAGGTTTTATAATAAAAAATGGAATAGAGGTACGAATCATTGTCGTGCATGGTTCTGGCATGATGTATACAGGTTATTTAATGATGTGTAAGTTTTTTTGTTCTGAGAAACATGTTGTTTTTGTTCGGTAACGTACTTAATTTTATATTCCAACCATTTAAATAAAATTGAGCAAGTACAAGTATATGTTTCATTTTATGGCAGTGGTGTAGAGTACATGGTCTTTAAGCATGGTTTTATTCTCTTTTTTTCAGATTCTCCGATTTGAACATCAATCTGCAGATACTGCACGAGACTCCTGACACACGACATCAACACTTCAAAAACTGTCAGTGGTTTTACGGCGTTTTGTAATTTCATGTTGGCTTGTATGATCATATTCAGAGCACACATATTGGCATTAATGTAATGCCTATACATGTATTTGAATGCTTTTGTGTGAATTTTAGTGAGGCAAACAACCAAGTCTTACCATCAATGAGAAATTTGTAATATTTCATTTAATTTGAATATATGATGTCAGTTCATGGACATAATATTTAGGATTCCAATTATAACAAATGCTTTGGTACTGCCGTCCAGCAAGATAGAACTCATTTACTAGTATTTCATTAAATATGTTGTCGTATAAAGACACGAGACAAGAAACCCAGAGGATATATCCAATGCTTTAAATAACTGTTAAGTACATCAATGTTCAAGTGGTTCAAACCGATGGCTTATGTCAGTTGTTGCTATACGCAAAGGTTGCAATCCACAAAGAAGGTCGCTATACACAATGCCAATGTAATCAAATTTGGATATCCGAGTTTGTCATATAGATATTTTATAGAAACACGTTTATTCAACTACACGGGCAGCGTGAATATATGTCGTTGGCTTAATGACACATACTGATGCAATTTTTCTGCTAGTTTGTACAACTTGCTCACTTACTCAGGTTAAATACTATTGACATCACACAAAATATTATCGTAAAAGCTTCCCTTTCGAGAATTGGCAATTCTTTCAAAAAACGCATACCATTCAAGATTGTGAAAGAAGCATACGTCACTGACAGTATGCGTAATGGAAATGTTTGTTTAAGAGTCAGATTGCTTATACTCGGACGTGAGAGGTATAAAATAAATTGTAGTCTTCAGAGCTGTTCGTGGTATGGGTCTTTATAAATAACCATGAATAAAATATGAAAGACAAACAATATATACGAGGTTTTATTTGTCATAAAAAATCAGAGCATTTTCCACTATGTTAATTTGTATTATAAATGAATAATTATTATTATGAGCAGTTAAGATCGTTTTTATCTTACATTAAAATTGCTTTAATGACAATTCGTTAAATTCTTAGTTGAAAGGCGTTTGTTATTACCCTGAATGGTACGCATAGCGTATCATTTTTGTTTGTTTCAAATCATATAAAGGATTGACTTCAAAATTCTTAGTTAATTAGGAAGTAATAGAATCCGCGTGGTTATTCTATTCTGTAGCACGCTGAAATTATAAACTACATTTAGACAAGTCACGTGGTTGCTTAAAACCTTTTTAGTACTGTATACACTAAAAATGAATTAAAACTTATTGATTTCTCTAATGTTTGTATGGTCATGGCAAGACTAAAAATGTTGGTTTTTAAATAATCTTTTATAAGTATGAAGTATTAAGAATTTGTGAATGAATGTAGAAATTATTTCTAAACAATTGTCTTCCAAAGCTGTGTATTTTACATAAATAATATTTACTACAAGATAAAAAAGCTATATTTACTGCACTTTTTAGAAATATTAGACCTAAACTAACGGCGAGGGAATTTTCCTCCTAAACAGGGCTCAGTGTAAGTAATAATATGAAAATAACAAAATAGTTTTTAACATCTTTGAGTATAACCGATATGTATTTTAAAAAATCGTATATTTTATAAAATAGACAATAGTTTTGTAACTCGCATATTTGTCTATCCCAGAACATATTTTTATGAACAGAATATTTATTCTCGACAGATTCTATATTAAACTATATATTTAATTAAGTGAAAGTACAGTAAAATCTCAATATTACGACCACCCTATTATAACGAACACTATTTTCGGACCGGCTTTAATAACTCCCCTATAATTCAACTTAATAATAATAATACCTTATTATTACGACCGAATTATTACGAGTCCAGAAGGTGGTCGCATTATCGAGGTTTTACTGTAGTATTTTTTTTATTGAATCAGTCTTCAAAAATGCTCATATTTGGCATTAATTGTATTTTCTCTGACTAATCAACCATTAATGACCAATAATCAACGCTAATAACCATGTATTTTTTACTTTTGGACTAGTTCCGTTCTTTGTTTAAATTGTTTAATAGTTGTATGAGGTGACTCACTGTTTTAGATACCAGGAATTGGTGTCACTATGAGAGAACTGTCCAAATTTAATATCTATACAATGTTTATATCAATTCTAAGTTTTAAACATACATTCTGGCGTTAATTTTACGTGAGGATCTAAATAGTAGCAGTATTGTATGTATTGTAAAATGACGTGGAGTGTCTCACAGACCAAAGAAAACATATTATGTGCTTTATCCTTAATTTATCATTTTTAAGTTATAAATACGCACGTATAACGCTTGAAGATAAACTGTTATTTTGTATACTCGTGCAAGAAATTTATCACAGATTGAAAAATAAACATAATATCGATTATATGTACGTGTGCGATCTTTTTATATTACTCTAACATTCTGTAACCGTACGTTCAACAATAATTTAAGATAAAATATTTCATATTCTATCTGCATTTGTCAAAGTACATGATGTGTATGTAAGGTTCCATAATAAGTCAATATCGACAAAATGTTGTACATTACATGTGATGGTGTTGGGAAGTATTGATTCAACATTTAAAAATGATTCAAATTTGTCACACTTGAATTAGATTGCTTTGCTAAATTGGACAAGCTAAATTATTAATTCAACGCAAAATGGCAATACTATTTCCAAAACTTAATAAACTAAAGCTTTCTTTAATAATATGTGTAATAATTTATACCCAGAAACGGTTATTTTTCATAATTTTTAACAAATTCAAGCTAGTTTTCATTAAATTGTCTATGATTTTCGATACTACACAATGTAAATCTACTATGAAACATAAAAATTCCGATTTATTTTCTTTAAAATAATCAAGAAAATAACAAATTATTCGTCAATGGTTTGATAGTCTTTAGATTGTGAAAAAGGTATTAGGCTATTTCTATTTATTTCATCAAATATTCTTTATGTATAAATTAATTTTTACTAACATAATAAGTCCATATTAAAACCTGTGTATCAATTGAATTTTAACAGAAATAAACATATATATTTAATGATCTGATAGAATTTAATTGAAAATATATAAATCAAAGTTGCTATATGAACAGTATATATTTTTATTTATTTTATTTTATTTTTATAAAAATGCAAAATGGCTATATATGTCATTATTTTAAAATAATTTTGTGTATAAAACCATAACAAAAGTACTGTCATGTCTGAAACAGTTTGCACTGAAAACCCATTGTTTGTTTAATAAAACTAATAATAGATTTACCAAAAAACGGATGTACCAATGCGTTTAAAGTGTATTAATTATACTAATTCTAAATGTCCAATGTGGTTAAGAGTTAGAGAATTCAGGATTCTTTTAACAGCCAACCACGTGAAACACGGGAGTTATAAACTTAAGATGCTGATATGTGAATGGCAAAATGCCACGCATGCGCGGTGAAGCATGCTTGCTCAATTTGGTCGTGTGAGCTTTGATATTTAAAGATAATATGAACATCCAATTTCACATTAGAGAAGTGTGAAGCAACGACTGACAACTGCATTAGTTCCGCGAGTCTCAGAATTCTCCAGGAATTGAATATATATTGATTACAATTTATACACATTTCACAATGTCTTAGACGGTCAAAAACCGGAGATTCAAAGCTGCAACATATTGTTACAATGGTTACCTTAGAACCTAAGAATCATTTCATGAAACATTTGACTTGATATAATATGCACACACCGTCAATTATATTGTTGCCATGGAAAAAAATGTCATTTTTATATCAATATATTCTGTAGTTGTGAAGAATTCTAAAACATGGGTGTCCATATTTAATCCATACATCCCAATGGATATATGCTTGTGCTTGCATTATTTACCAAACAATGCTATGTTTTGATATATATATAATTATATTACTATTCACCTTATATATAAATGTATATATTATAATAAAAATGTGTTTGCGTGCACAGGAAACAGCAATAAATTTTACACACAACTGTATATAGAATTGTCTAGTATCTTTATAATCAGCTCTTCCCCATGGTATTTGAATCCGCGTATTAACGCAATTGAGCCGCGTATTAACGCAATTAATCACGCCTTTAGTGAGGTCTAGATACGTTTGTTTCATGTTTCTATTAAAACGTAAAAAAATGAAATGATATTTCGAATATGCACTGTCGTTGAAAGATTTTCGATTATCGTCGACTGGGTTATTTTACGTATGTACTGTGTCCTTGCAGACATTTCTCCGACATCGTATTACAAAATTATCATTTTGCTATATGTGTGGTTGGAAAGTATAACACTTAGATGCCTGGATGCTAGTAGACTTATGGTAATTGTTTATAAATAGGTTTGAATTGACCAGGCTTTCTCGATTTATTCGTGCATATTTCATTTATATCATCTAACCAATTCTTCCCCATTGCTGTAACACAATAATAGTCGTATGTATTTGCGCACAAAGCATCAATGTTTTTTGTGAACACGTCTTCATTATAAAAAAAATGAAATATTGACATCTGATGGTATGAGAGTGCTGGACAAATTGCTAAAACATATAACTGTTTGTGTTTTAACGTTTCTTAGTTTGTCCATTGACAAAGTTTGAGAGAATGTGCTTTGGATATTGAAACCTTCTTTTTTTGCTTAAATTGTTATTTAAGGTAAAAGGGTCAAGATAGATACCCGGTTAAAGTGATCAGTGTTCACTTGTTACATTGACTGTATGACGCCTGATATTTGAACATGTTCCTACATGTAATCAATAGGTCAAGAGATGAAAAAGAACGCGGCGCCGTACAATATTATAATATCTACCACCTGACAGTCCGCGTTTCATATTGTCCTCTAGTTATCAAATATTTGAAATGGCGTATTGGTCTATAGATGAAGTTTAGAGGCGCCTATCTTCTTCTCTTTAATATTGTATCAGTAAGTGTGTATTTAATACGTTGATGGTATTATTCATTCAATAAATATATATTGCTGAGCTTGGAACTGGTGCATGCTTTACCCTTATCCTATGTTCAATTCATAGATTCTTTTTGAACAGGGTCAAGTTCTTGATGCGGTTGTTAGAACCAATATGGAGAAATCAGTTGAATGTAAAATTGTTGTTTATGACAATAAAGTGCAAGTATAAACATGTTTTCAGAAAATACGACTTAATGTAGATGGTTTAATGGGAAAATTATCGTAAAGATGTAAACAAGATTACAGAAGTAATGCCCTTCAAATACTTCACAAATCTATTCAATTTCTGTTGTGAAAAAATGAAATTCTGCATATACTACAAACAGACGAACGAATCTTCATTTAACTATCATCTTCGCACAAAATTCAGACAAAACGGAAAAAATAAAATAGGAAGGATTTGTGTGAATAATTTGAAATGTTGTTCGTTCTGTGTATTTAAGAACCACATATATCACCCGTTTGAGTTTCCTGAAATTTGTAAACGGGTGATAGGCTAACTGAATGAAGTGTATTTCGTTCTATGCCATTTTATGAATCAAGTTAGTCTGAACGTTTTTAGATGATCAACATTTTCACGAGCGAAAGTGTTTGAATTAATGGACTTGAAAGTTGTGTGTTGTGAACAACATTGGTTTTGAATTGCCAGAAAATCTCTGCAAGACAGCAATTATAATGTTACACAGGATACAGTGAAAACTTCTGTGTGATAGAATTGAATTAAATATGTAATCGATATTTGTGCAAATCTTACATACGTAAAACCTCAATAATAAGACCACTTTCGGGGCCCGAAAATCGGTTGTAATAATGAGTTGATCTCACTATCAAGTTGAATTATGGGGGAGTTATTTAAAGCCGGTCGGAAAATAAGTGTTTGTTATAACTAGATAGTCGTAATATTGAGGTGGTCGCAATGCGAGGTTTTACCGTTTATATTCAGTGTTTGAGTCAATATCGTCAATACAAAGCCAGATTGTAATCAAACTATGGCTGATATATCGGACTTACGCCTCGAGAACAATGTTTTATCATCAAACATATTCATAAAGCAATTGCAAAATACAATTTACTCATTCATATTCGAGCTACCATTTAACAGCATGAAATATTTACATTTTCTAATGTTTCGTTTTTGCAAACTGTATATTTTATTACCGGGTACTATATGTTTGGCAGAAATGATATGAAGACAAGTGCGAGGTTAGAATAAAATATAGCAAGCCCAACCAACTTATTATTACAATAGGTTATATGCGAAGGTACATATAAATAAACACTCTAAACAGTGTTCCTTACATTTAAACACGGCTGTAGACAAACAATTAATTATACTGCATATTTATGGTTGCTAGTTAAGATAATAATGAGAGCTGTGATAAATTACACAGAAAATAAAGCCGAAAATGTGAGGACCAGACTTAAATACAATGTATATTATTGTTTTACAATCTATAGTAGATAATGATCACAATAAATAATATATATATAAGGAGAAAATTACATTATATAATATCGTTATGTAATCGTCATAAACCCGATACATCGAGGGAGCAACAAAAGTCATATTGGATTTCTGTAAGTAAGTTCTCAGCTAATGCATTCAAATTGCATGGACTGTAAAAAGTACTGAATCCATTACAGTTGTGCAACTACGTTTGTATTCTGCGTACGTGCATTGATTGATGCGTATTGATTCTGTTTTAACTAGACCTTAATTAAAAACCGTACAATTAAAAACTATTTTATCTGCTAATTCCAACGTGAATGTTTATACAAATGTATTTAAATTCAATGTTACATTGCTTATAGAAAGATCAAGTACAAAACAGATTGACCGTATCAAAATAGTAGTATTATACATCCAATCAGTAAATATTGAATTTTTTATTTGAAGAGATTGAATTTGGACAATATTGAAGGGTTTACGAGCTTTTGAAAGAATTTGTATATGATTGTGTCGGGTGAACAAGCGTTTTGATTGGCCGAAAGCGCCCCTGTTTATTATATCATTGACACGTGATATGTACCCCCAATGAATGAGCCAATACTTTGCACGTGTCTTACACAGAATGTGCTCTCTGCCAATCAAACAAAAATGTTCCAGCAGAGGACATTATTATAAATAGTTTGTCATCTACAGTTATTCCAAAAACAAAAATGACAGTTTTAATGATGTTGTTTTGGAATCTTTTTGTTTTTATTATTGTTACAATTTGTATGCGGACACTTTGAGCATGCGTGCTGAGTAATTTATTTTACTTACAATTTATGTGTTGTTGCTAACGGCAAATTTTAGTGTCCTAATTTGATTGCAATTGATTTTTGAAATTAAATGTCGCCATTCCTTCTCTGCTAAGTCACATGATCCGTGTACACGTGACTTACTGCGCATTTGCATGAACGATTTACACGAATTATTTCTGACACAGATCGTTTTTCTTCTTGTTAAATTATACTTTCAAGCGTGCCATTTGGTTTTATCCAACATTTGTTATGTTCATTGGAGCCCAGTTTAAGCCCGGTCCCTCGGCGTGAGGTAGGCAATGCAGACTTTATCGAGAGCGCTATGGAAACTTGTCATTAAGCGACAAGGTTCATGCTAAATACAATCGTAATTGTTTGTGATATCATAACAGTTAAATTGATCAGAATAGTAATAATCAATATGCATTCATAGGATATGTTGATAAAAGTATATACAATGCAACCCCTTCATAGCAACACACTTTCGGAGAAGCAAAATGATGTTGTTGTTGACAGTTTATTGCTCCAGAGGGGTTAAATTAATAGTTAAATCGTACAGTGGGAAAACCATGTTGTTGTTGAAGGGAGTTTGTAGATTAAGAGGGCCGCTCTGGAGAGGTTGCACAGTAGCTTCTCTCTTTACCCAAACGATTCTAGAACAGTGCCCGCCAAGAAATTAAACGGAATTAACCGATACTATACAGCACAGTAATTTAATAGTTTAATGACATCGCTTGCATGTGGCAAAAAAAATAAAAATGATACATGACTCTCCGTTACAGCGCATTGAGCGTTGCAAATTGCTTCGGCATGCATGACGGACTTGTAATATGTGCTTTTAATGCTATACACAAGTACACGATCTGAATTGAAACATATTATGTTGCTTTTGAAGGCGAAATTATAGCCAATTTATGAGGTGGTATTCGTCGTTTTATTTTTTATTATTTTGATACAGTTAGTTCCAAAATTTCTGTAAAATCCGTTGTCGAGATATCCAATTAAGCATTTTCGATTTTTAAACAAGTTTGTACGAGAACATTTACTTGCGCTTTCGTATAAAACAAGAAACAATCGGTTTATTTTAACGCGCCGTTTTCAACGAACTGCCAACAAGATTTACCAAAGGGATTCGTAAGCAGATAAATATCCACATTTCGTCCTAGTCCCGGACAGAGGTCTTAAAATAGATGGAACACAGATATATGATAGCAACAAATGTTTCACAATCAAATAATAAGTAAGTATTAGAAACCTAGTGATTATCTTCAAAACCGAAAATATCCGATAAACTCCGAACTATAAACATGACGCAAGCCGTGACGTAACGAACTGAGTTCCAATCATCTGTCATTAATTTCACTTTTTTTCTTTTATTTACGATTGAAATATTCAATGTTTTTGTGCATTTTCAAAATGGCTTCCGTTTGTGTGAGTTTTAAAGTTTTTTTGATAGACGTCCACGTTAACACGACATGAAGGTAACACGTTTTTGCATGACACGATTTCTTTAATTAAGCACTTTTTAATTGATTGACTCAGAAGTGGATAAGGAAATATCGGAGTTCAGTATTAAAGACTGCACGAATGTCGTACAGCATGACACTGTTGCGATATGGAGGAGTCGAAGTCCGTCTTGTTTCCTTTTCTACTGCTTTTTTCTTCATTTGTCATTGTCGTTTTGCAAATTTTACACGTTTTACACATTTGTTACTATATTTAGAATTTAAAATGGCGGTGAAAACCACGCTATGTATATCATTGTAGGCGAACTGCATGTGCCATTGGAAGTTTGTGGTGCTGTTGTGAAGCGTGAATTTGACTACTGGCAGATCACGGAAAACGATATTAAGTCTTGCTGTTGGAGTAATTATAGATCATACATCGAAAACCAACGTCGACTTGAGTCTTTTAATCGCAGTGTACTATCGGAGCAGAAGAACATTGACACAGATGGCCTGGAAGGCTGGGAATTGCTGAGGACAAAGATTTGGCTCATACTCGAGTACCCGAGGACGTCTAGGCCAGCTTTGGTAAGCGTCGTGTATTTGGTACTAGCCTTAAAAACGCCGAAGGCATCTGTGTTTTTTTTTAAATAATTCTTACTGTCATGAGATGAACGATTTCGCTTCTTTAAATGATAAAATAGCATGTGTATCAGAATAAGACACATAAATGATCTACCGGTTAAATTTATATTAACACACAATGTTTTCAAACATTAAAGTAACTAACGATTGAATTACTCAGCGTCAATAATTTTCATAGAAGAAGCTAGTGGTAATAAGTGACATT
Source organism: Lutraria rhynchaena (assembly GCA_008271625.1). NCBI lineage: Eukaryota > Metazoa > Mollusca > Bivalvia > Venerida > Mactridae > Lutraria > Lutraria rhynchaena. The sequence goes on from VIBL01000042.1 coordinate 2,178,552, forward strand.
GTTCGCCTTGTTTTCTTTCAGATCTTTGGAATTGTATCTTTAATGTTTGTGGTCTTATCAATACTCGGATTTTGTTTGGAGACGTTACCCGACTTGAGACCCCTGAATAAAACGTTAGATGTCAACACTACGGGTCATTGTGAAGACAAAAACATTACTACGAAATTTATACTTGTGCCAAATTACGGATTGTACATTCTGGACATATTATGTACCACCTATTTCACACTGGAGTTAATTATTCGATTTATATTCTCGCCAAACAAGTTTCAGTTTGTACTGTCTGCTATGAATTTCATAGACCTAATGGCTTTGGTACCGCTCTACATGCAATTAATATTAAACACCGACGCCTTCAAGTATTGCTATTCGAACGAGGGTTACATTTTTGAAATTATGTTCATCCTACGAATTATTCGTATGTTCCGGATATTTCATCTTGTGAAACATTATCAAGCCTTGCAAATATTAGTTTATGCAATCAAAGCAAGCATCCAGGAGTTGCTGATGCTGCTAATATTCTTACTCATTGGGATGTTGGTTTTTGCCACAATGATTTATTACGCTGAGAGGGAGGATGCTTTTAATGAAGGTACACAGTTTTCGACGATTCCAATTGGCTTCTGGTGGGCCATCATCACTATGACAACGGTTGGGTATGGAGACGTGGCACCGTCGACCCCGTTTGGTTATGTTGTTGGAACTTGTTGCTCTATAAGTGGAGTGCTTATGGTTGCTCTCACCATACCAGTCATATCAAATAACTTTACTTTATTTTACACCCACGTGAGATCACGTGGTAATCGTAGATTCGACGAGGAAGACATTCCGGAAAATACTTTGGTACAATACCCATCAGACGACGGGTCAGACAATACAATTAATGCGAGACGTACGTCAAACGGTTCTATTATTGTGAACCACTACAGAACTCCACGCAGAAGGGAATTGAAAGGATCCGATAACTCCGCCCTTACAGGCGATGCTTATACAACATCAAATGGTAAATGTTTCGTGAATGGTGAAGCATGTTATAATCCAATGTTGAGTGACGTATGCACGAAGCGTATTACGTCGACATCACTTATTGACGTCAGCATAAAATACGAGTCTGACGATTACTACACTCCTACATCCGTGGCACCAAAAACACACTCAGACGATGGTGTTATGTATTCAGGTAAACAATGTTTTTTGAATAAAAGACGAATCAAATTTAATGTTCATAAATACTACCGCTCGAAATCCAACCATATAGTATCCTACGAATAACATTAGGAATTATAATGTTTAATTTCAAACATACGTCTGCATTGGACAAGCGTGACATCTGTGTAATATACGATTTTCTCTTCATTAGAAGGAATTAAACCCTCAGTTTGATTTATGCCTCTGACCATTTCATAAGTCGCCTTCATTAGTACATCTTCAAAAAAAACTTTTAACCAATAGTAATCAATATCGTTATAATCATACGGTCAAAAGTATACTTTTCGAAATGTAAAACAAAATGTCGGCTGTTGAATTATGGTACTTTGATCAAAGTTATGTTTTATATACATTTATATCCACAGATTCTTGCGTCTAAACGTCCATTAGGTCTCCGATAGAATGTAAGATGAATGCAATTTATCATCTGAAACGGATAGAATGTTGACTGAGTCAAACAAGTCCACCTCATCAACGGAAAATACAAATTCCAGACAGTCATTTCCATATGACGGAATAACTTATTCATTCAACAGTATTTGAAAATATGCAGTGTGCGCCGAAAACGATGCGGTTTATGCCATTATTTATTAAACTGGATATAAAATTATGAAATATGCATAACAATGTTTTATTTGTAAATTGAAGAAGTTCCTGGTTGAGTCGTATGGCCGCGGTATGTTTTAGCTTTTGGGGCACAGATTCGCATCGGCTTGCTTCTAAAATGAGTATTATTCATTTAACGTTGTTAAAATGCATTTTTTTTCGCTCGTGTCAAATGAGATGAAAACATACATTGTAATACGTTGTGTATATGTATATTTTATTCATTTGGGAAATATCAAAATTTCCACTGTGTATATGAGTCATGCACCTTTTGCTACAGATGTGGCATATAGTCAGTGTTATATCGCATATCTGTTGTATGGTCTGACACGAACACATGTATTAGACACCACAGAATGTGATTGATTCAGAACGTAATATTAGAATGGTTTGGTTTTGGGGCGCCATACCATGAGCTGAATTTTGAATGTTTGAATAAGAGTAATAAACACGACTATGACAGTGTGCGTATTGATAATAAATGGATAGAGCAGTACACATATAAAAACATTAAAAACAGTAAATCTAGGTTAACTTACTTGTTTTTATCACAAAATATGCAATCATGAGACTTATATAATATTTGATTGTGTCTGGGGGTTCTATAGATCAAAGTTACTGGTGTTTACGGAATAATTTTCCATCAGACTTTCTAGGATTATATTATTAATGACAACAGTTTCCAATGGATAGTTTTTTTTTCAAAATGCAAGATCAATACTGTATTGCGTCATAGGACTCATGGAACTATGTATTCCTGCACACTGCTCGTTTGTTTGTGAATATAAACACTAGCAGATTTTGTGTGATTATTGTGTACAGAGTATTCTGGTAATCATAGATTGTTGCACTTTATCGCCTGACGATAATTATTTTAAGTCTATGGTTGAACAATCAAAGGTGGAATTTTCCACTGATTCTAAAACATTTAAAACAGCGCAAATAATCATCAATTATGAAACAATACATGATTTTTAACTTAAAATAGTCTTACATTAAAACTAAAATTCTCAGCGCTAATTTGTGTGAGGCCGAGTACAGTATGGTTCATTGTCACAAACAAAGTCACATAAATGAAACCTTTATAATGATTGGCTACCGTTCTGTGTACATATTTAACGCATGCGCACCAATGTTCCTAATTTCTGCTTGAATTTGGTGTTCCTCGTCCAAAGATCATTATTTTGTTTCTTAAAACATGTGAATTTTGATGTGTGTCAACGAATACGTATAGTCCAATTATTGTTGTTATACACTTTTTAATTTGAATTAGATACTTGAACGTTAATATTATATGTACATATTAATATGTAAATTTACAAATGTGTCTACGTTATTTATACGAACCACTGTTTGCGGGATTGAACCAATTTGTATTAAATAATTATGTATATTATGATATAAGTTCATTTTCTTCATATGGTTGTATAAGACTTGTTTTCAATAAACAATTCCCCCAATTTTTAGATGATAGGAGAACTATCAATGAATACATCAGTCAAAGAAAAGACCCAAATTAATAATTATAGGGTTATTTTAATTTATATTAATGTTACTAGTATTCGATACATTTTTTTCAACTACTTATAATACTTTCTTTACATCTAAAGCAGGTTAGACTAATAAAATATACAGGAAATTGACACTTATAAAAACCTTTGGAAATTGTCAAGAATAATGGAATAAAATTTAACTTTTCAGTAAGGTATAATATTGAATATGTTTATATATATAAAAAAACTTGTCATTCGCATTTAACAAACACTATTATCGTATAATAAAAATTGCTTCAAAAGACAATTTATAAAAGTCAGTCAAAATCTGGTGCGATTTGTTTGGTGTGTTTATACTCGTATCATTATTATATCATTGTAATATTTAAAATACTAGAAGTGATCTGTCTACATTAACATAAGGGAACCTTTATTTACACACATTATTTTCCTCTGCCGAGATTGTAGTAATTTGTTACTGAAGACTATTATTTCTCGTCTGATCGTCTGTATTATTTGAAAACATGACTAATTTACTGGTGTTTCGAACTAGATTTTTTATCAGATGATTAACGATACACTAGAATGTAATGTTATAGACAGCTCATTCAAAGATATACAGAAAATTTCATATTTTCTACTTATTCAAATAATGTAAGATAACACTTCAGTACTGATAATTTTTGTTTGTTTCCAGTTTTACGCCGATTATGATTAGAAAGCACACGATTTATTGCTTTTGACGCAAACCCCTTTTCAATAATCTTATCAATGATTGTTGCGCTTTTCGGCGAAAAAAAGAAAAATAAATAAAAACGACGTTGTATATAAATACCTTAATCAGCTGTTGTTATAATGTGCGTACTGATATGTGGAAGTTATCTCGTAACAAGACGGTAAATATTAAAGGGAAGATAACTAGCTTTTCCAAATAGTGTTTTTGATTAAAGACACAATGTAATTGCAATGAGTTTTACTAACACATCAATAAACAGACAGTCTTATGTACGTGCATATTACTAAAATATTCGGAAAAACGTAGTGTACAATAATTAGATATTCGCTTAGTATATGGGAGAGTTTGTAGCGCTTGTGTTTCTGTGTTCCACTATTGTAAATATAATTTAGTTAATTTCAATGAATCAGGTATATGCAAGATGACTACACGTCTTTCATTTCATTTTGACTAAAGCTTGTGTGTTATTCGTGCAGCTAATTTTAATAAACTTATTCACTGAATAATTAGTGTCGTTTTGTTTCGAACAATTTTGTTTCTTAAATGGAATGAGTGCGAAGGAGTAAGTATATGTTTAATTCAACATGATTTGGACAATTTGTATAAGAAATGGACCCGAAACTTTTGTTTCTTATACAAATAATCCAATACAAATTCTCGTTTAATTACCGAAGTTTATTGACCTACACTTTGGTTATTAAACGTGTGAGAGTATATGACTCTTGAATTGCTTGATTATGGTCGATAAAAACAATCGTATATTTTAATAATATTATGCACCTGAAACAAACAAACACAAACAAACAAACACAAACAAACAAACAAACAGTAACGAAAAATAACAAAGGCGAGCAATTGATAGAAATAAAATAAATAATTTATATTCGACCTTCTTTTTGGTTTCTGTCCATGATAAGGCAGTGCAGTAAATTGTCGGTTTAACAAGACCCAAACGGATATTTATTTCATAACTTGGCGTAGGTACCAGTGTACAAGTATGATTGTACAAGTCTATTTTGTTAAGGTAGTACACCCCTAAGTGACACGGAAAGAAACCAGAATTTTCTTACTAAATAATCTTACTTAATAAATTAGTTATGCGAGAAAGTGGCATTTCATTGATCTTGTCATTAAAAGATAGTTATTTTATTTTTATTATTTTAATTTCTTTCGGTGACACAATACAACAAATGTGTGTTTTCTGATAAAAGCTTCAATGAAGTGGTCGATTATTCAAAACATGTGGTTTCTTATGGTATTACAATTTTTACTTTTAAATTAAAATTCATTGACTTGTTGTTTTTTACACGTTCTCCAAGCATAACAATGTTACAATAACAAATACCGGAGATTCAAACGTTGTCACGTGATACATGTAACAATCACAGTTGTTCACTTTCATGCTCTGTCAATATCCATTACATAAAGTCCGCCATCGGGTATTTTCTAGAAACTTACGTAAACATTATGATAAAAAAATCGGACGAGATTAGTTTTTGTCTTCTCTCTTTGTGAACCCTGACTTGAATTGCCATGTTATATAAGTTCATGTAGAACAAAATCTTATCTAGATCATGAGGACATACAGTTTGTTAATTTTAAACCCATAAAAAACAACGTAAAGTGTGAACAGGAACAGAAATAGAAAAACCTACAAAAAAACACACAAGAAAATTAGTCTGACGCAGTGACTCGACAGATAAACTATTTGTTTTCACTATTTTCGTCGATTCATTCACCAGTGCAATGGCAGAAGACTTCAACATTGACGATAGAGGATTCATTTAGTGCTGTATACTGTTAATTTTCGATTTTTGTCTCAACCATATCTCTGTTTATATTATATCTTGTTCCTCAGCTGTAATTAAAAAAATGAATATTACGCCAGTGTTTACAATGTATACAAATACAATTACAAATGTACATGCGCATGCGCGCGCGTGCGTGTCTGCGCGTGTTTACGTCTCTGTTCTTGCGTGTCTTGCGTGCATGTATAGTATTGCTAGTATTGCGTGCATGCGTACTTATTCAGTTTTAGATTACTCCAAGTGAATTTAGAACCACTAGAAGTATGTAAAAGAGTAGTTTTTTTGTAATGTATCTTCTCAGTGTGTATCTCATGTATGTTAAAAGTTGTACGTTTTTTCTGGTTGATTTGTCCATCGTTTTGTGGGTGTATCACATAAACACGTAAAGCTCTATTCAATTCATCCGTCCTTGATGCAATCATTGCAGTCAGTCAATATTCGGAGGTCTCTTTTGATTTGATAACACTTTTTTTCAATAGGATACTATAGGTCACTGTCAAGCTCGAAGTTCTACGATTCAGTTCTAAGCTTAAATATTTTTTATCATTTTAATGCATTTACAATAGTATTGTTTAACCATTAGGGGACAATTAAGTAACATTAATTTACATTTAGTGGATCAACGAATTGACAAAAATATAATAAATATATCAATTAATGAAATAATATATATATATATACATATATTGATATTATTAGGCCTGAATTTCTCCCCCGACAATAGGATTCCACTCATCACAATGTACTTTTTGATGAATTAAAGTAAAACTTTCATGTAGTTGCAGATATATACATCTATTATGAAATACCACTGTATTCTGCAATGTACGATATTTATATTTTGTAATATGTACATGTCATTTTCCGATCTATTCAGCACAAGGCACAAACTTGCAATTACAGCTTAGTTCATTAGAACGTCACTTGCCAGAATAGTTAGTGAATATGATTTATACCGCTAGATTTAACAGCTTCGATCACCGGACCGGAAGTTCTGCACGCTGTTATTGCTTCTGCGGCAATTATCTTCGTAGTGAGCACCTAAAACCATAGTTGTATGGGAACGTTCAAACAGCGACCAGTTTATCGAACTCGTAGTTGCGAATGACCAAGAGCATTTAAACAACACGGATGCTACGCCGATGTAGACGTAAGTGACATTTTATTTAGTATCGGCTAAAACAGAGTGTAGTTTAACTGACACTTACCCATCTTTATAGTAGACGCTACACACCTTACTTGATGTTAGAGAAAATGGCGACGATGTCTGGGCTATTGTCTATAGAAGTAACTGCTTCTGATAGTCATATGCACGCCTCCCCGAAAGCACTTGACTTTAAAATGATTCTAGAACCAATCTGCTTTTAGACTAGATGAACAGAGCAGAACTTCTTTGCTGTTGTTTACTTTTATCAGCATCAATCTACCTTTAGACTAGGTTATGGACAGAGCAGAACTTTCTTACTGTCTATTATATACTGTTATTGTATACCTTTTCGAACTATACATGATAAACAATTTCTAACAGAGTGTAATTGTGTTAATTTGGATTTTATTTTTTACAAATGAATTTATTGCAACTAATGTCAAACGATGAAATACCGCCTCAGGCAAGGACGATATGTTCTATCTGAGATTTTGGAAATAAAAACAAGTAAACTGAGTAATGAATTGTTTTAGTTGAGAAAAAAAATGGATTGTAATTTTACCACTTCAGTGTCTGGATTTAGACAATCAGACAATCTTGTAGGTATTCCTGAACTTAACGAGAATGATGCATTTTTATGGTATAGATGTATGTGTCAATAATTCAAATGGTTCGCAAGTAGATTACTGTTCAATTACTGTGAAGAAATCAAAGTTAGTCCCTGGGGTGATTTGAGCCACAAACAGAGGTCTATTACATATCTTCCTTTTTGGATAGTGCACCTCCTACAAAAATTTCAATTTCATTAAAGCAAATAAAGAATTGGTCTGATCTTTATCCATTCTGATTAACGTGCCCAATAGTTAGTGGTGACAGAATATAGTTGAATTCAAATTTGTACTCTGGAATAATAATAATCATTGATCTTACCGTGAAAATGGCGCTAAGACGCTACAACAATAATATACATTTCAGTGTTAGTCTAACAACGTAGCGCAATACGTTCACAGTTCTGACTGAATCTTGTCTAATATCAAACATTGATGTTCATGCATGTTCATTTTCAGGGGAACTTCACGTACCATTAGAAGTATGTGGAGCCGTGGTAAAAAGGGAGCTAGACTATTGGCAGATCACAGAGAAGCACATTAAGTCATGCTGCCTGCGGAATTATCGTACCTACATTGAAAATCAACGTATCCTGGAGAGATTTAATCATAGTGTTCTAATACATCAACAAATGAGAGTTGATACAACAGGACTAGACGGTTGGGAGTATTATCGTACCAAGATGTGGATGTTTCTCGAATACCCTAGAACATCGAAACCAGCCATGGTACGACTATTTTATTGTCATGCATTATCTAATATATTTGTATACATGAAGTTTTATTTAAAAGGAAAATTTAATTACATACTTTGAACAGTTTCTTCACCAGTGTGTGTCGTGATTTGTAACGCAGATTGATGACCAATTAGATTGCACGATTTAAAATCAGTCAAATGTTTTTTTTTTTCAATGTAATAGCAAACATATCACGAATCATTCTTAAACAAATCCTATTATTCGTGTTTCAGGTTTTTGGTGTTGTTTCTCTGATGTTTGTAGTATTGTCGATTCTTGGCTTCTGTCTTGAAACCTTGCCAGATTTACGCCCTGTCAATGTTACTTTGGATATGAATACAACAAAGCACCATTGTGACGGACAAAATGTCACTGCAAACACAATATTGGTACCTAACGAAGGTTTAACACTCCTGGATATGATATGCACCATTTATTTCACTTTAGAATTGATCGTACGCTTCATATTTTCGCCAAATAAGATAAGCTTCGTGCTATCGGCGATGAATTTCATTGACCTTTTGGCTTTAGTTCCACTATACATGCAGTTGATTTTAAATACAGACGCATTCAAGTATTGCTATGCGAACAAAGGATACATTTTTGAAATAATGTTTATTCTGAGGATTGTTAGAATGTTTCGAATATTCCATCTGGTGAAGCACTACCAAGCATTGCAGATATTGCTGTACGCCCTGAAGGCGAGCATACAGGAACTGTTCATGTTACTCATATTTCTTCTGATTGGAATGCTTGTGTTTGCTACAATGATTTACTATGCAGAAAGGGAAGATGCTTTTAATCAGGGATCACAGTTTTCCACGATTCCATTGGGCTTTTGGTGGGCAATAATAACCATGACAACGGTTGGATATGGAGATATAGCCCCCTCAACACCATTAGGGTATATTGTTGGTACTTGTTGTGCAGTCAGTGGTGTGCTGATGGTGGCTTTAACTATTCCTGTCATATCAAACAATTTTACATTGTTTTATACACACGTGCGATCTCGAAGGCGCGGCTCGGCTAGAAGTATTTCTAGCACAATTGACGGAGAGGATGATGACGATATGGACAACATTGAGTCTAAATTGTATATCAACACATGGCGAACGTCTAATGGATCACTCATACTCAATGACCAAAGAATCTTTAAGAAAAGAAGAGAATCAAATATATCCACAGTGACTGCAGATTTGCGCTCCAGGTCACGCTGTGCTCGCGGGGGACGAAATGGCGTGATTTGTTCCGGAACAGACCGTCTTACATGTCAATCAATGATGACCATGGGATCTGCTGGACTGACGGGTTCAAAAAACGGCTCTCGACCTATCGTCAATGAAAGAGACAGGTGTCAATCTGAGGATATATTAAATACAGGTAGGTTTCGGACATCGGCATTTTGTATTAGACTTTTAGAAAAATATATCGTCACATTTGAAAATATTATCGAATCAAAAATTTCTATTGTGTAAATCTAAAATTTAATAAATACTACGCAATATTGTAGCATTTACTAAACCGATATTTTAATCAATTAAATAAAAATGAAGATAAGAAGAATGTTTAAACTTGGCGTAAACATCATGTTTACACAAGTTTTATTACAATCTCTGAAAATGTGATCGAATGTTATTTATATTTTTTACAGATTATACCGTATAGTCAGACGAAGGTGAGCCAAAAACGAGAAGAAACAGCGAACCTTGACGTGTCACTACCATTGTCTACAATCATATACTTACAATAAATCGATGTTTTATACACTGAAACACCACAAGTGTTTCAATTCTTAGGAATTGATAGGAAATGATATAATTGCCGAAATAAAAGCTGTGTTAATTGATCATTTTTGATAATGTCGTGTTGAAAATCTATCTAATCGATTATTATATGTATGTTCATTTGAGTCAATACGTACACATATGGGTGAAGTTTTTTGTTTGGACTTTGAATTGTGAAAATAACATTTGAGTATCATAGCATATTTTTGTTTATGAAACAATTTATTTTGTATGCATCATTCACAATTTGAACTTTTCTACAATTGCATGCACAAAAAATGATTTAAAATTAGCAAACCACTTATGGTACCACGTGACTACGAAAGATATGCTTTTTTGTCAGAGAGGTTTCTATAATAATAATTTTCAAATATGCATTCAACTCACAAGGAAGGTAGGATGGTTGCGGTGTTTTTTAAACATTTAGATAGATAGACACTACATTTTTAGCTCAAAAAGTTGATAGAAATAAGAGCATGCCACCATATAGTCAATGTCACATTTAAAAAAGTTCACATTTTTGTAGCATAGTATTGTTTTCTCGACATGTACGGTATATTTGAAACAAGATACGTTTTACTGTATGACAGTGACCATGTACATGTATGCGTTCGTTACTTTTGGAATTCGGGGTCTTTATCTCACGTTTGTGTCGAAAAAATATATCAGGCAATGATTAACTTTACAGTTAACCCTTTGCCTCATAAGCATATTTTGGACTATTCCAAAATGAAAGCTAATACACAAAACATCAATTTATTTAAGAAAATTTGATTATTTCTTTCTAACGGAGTGGAAAATTGTGGCAACAGAAGCTATTACTCACTACAAGCAAGGGCTTCTTTTGCTACAATGTCTTTACAAGTCGTCTTTTTGTGGTACGTGGAAATGCGGTATTATGCGGTAAAGGGTTAAGCGACATTATTTGTTTTGCATTTGGGTTTAAACCTATATTGATACAAAGATTGGTCCATATTACATTTAAAAGTAAATTACTGTGGTACATGGTATTTCATCACAGGTTTAGATGTGTCATTTTGGAAACATCAGCAAGCTTATGACTACCGGTTATTATTAATACACCACCATTTCTGCATTTCATGTGTTAATCTTATTGTTTTTTCAAGGACATTTTGAAACGTTGATACTTTTGTGTATATAATTGCTTTCAGACTTGTTGTTCTTCACTTAATAAAAATTCTTAACACAATCGTTGTGGATGTAGATTTATTAAACCTATCGAGACATGAATATTTATGCGACACAATCGTCCAAGGAAAAGTCAATACAACACAAACAGATTATGCTCTGGGATGTTCATCTAAAAGTGGCCAACTGGCTGCTTCTTGTCAAATTGTTTATATGTGAATCAAAGGGCTGACGGCAAGAAGGGCCTGTCTTTATTTTGACAAAGAATGAGATATGTACCTTCTTGCTCAGACTCCTTGAATTTCATTTAAATAGCGAGAACAATGCAATCAAATATGTATAAATGTTTGAATGTTATACCGGTATATATGTATTTCTCATTTTTGTGTTATGTGTCATCCAAACATGTCTTTTTACGTGTCTTATACCAAACAAACAGCGACAATATCGTGTTCACAAGTCTATTGCATTGAATCATTAAATCAACGGATTTTGTTGGTACCTGTATTATTTAACACAGAAAAGTGTTAATTGTTCTAGTTATGGAAACAGTTACGATGTAAGATCGATAACTCTTCAAATAGAACACTTTGTGAAAATAGTCTGAAGTTGCCTCCCCTTGAAAGGCTCATACTTTAATTACTAAAACCACAGTTATTGACGTTGAAAGACAAATAATTTATTAACATCGCACTTAATTATACATAATCTTTCTTGGCTTGTTCCTTGTGAAACTCATCCTGCCTCAAAACTAATTGAGACTCGCCCTGGATCAAGGCTTGACGTGACATACCCTGGTACTTGTCTTGTCTCGCACCCAGACTTAGAGCCTCATCCTTGATCTTGACTTGGTGAGAGATTTTGGCGAGACTAACCAGTATTCAGATTTGGAGGGACTCACCCTGGTTCCAGGCATGACAATATCCTTCCGGGATTCAGACTAGCTCATCGGTTGTTCAGGAGGGGATCTGTGTTAAATATTAACACAATGATTGTTTAAGTGTTCAGACAATCAATCAAGTAAACGAATGTCGAATGAAGTATGTAATTCGTTATTCATTTGATAAGTAATTGTAATGGTGTATCGATTGGTCATTGTGTTAAAATGCAATAGTTTTAATTCATATAATTAAACTGCAGGTATAATTAGTATTCACATTTTTACTTTTCAAATTAGTTGTGACTTCGTTTAAGTTGATTCGATAAAACTATTGAATATGCATGCTTTCAATGTGAATTTCTTTGCGTCTCAATGTTTCATATTTGTAATGTAAAATTGTTAAAACATATATTCACGTCTGTTTGTTGTTTGTTATATCCTCGCTGCTTCTGTGGTAAATATATTTTATTATACTTTACTTTTTAGTAAAAAAAATATACATTCAGCTATTATGCAACCTGTATTCGAGATGGTTGTTTTATCAACGTGCTCTGTAACGTGAGATTGTTTTCCCAAATATCACCAAATGGTTACAAAGTGGGTTTTTTGTATATCCATTCGAAGCTATTATCTGTCCCATAGGGGGGCTAGCACGTTGAAGGGATGGTGTATAATGGTGTTTTAGACCTAAAATGGCCATAAGGACCAAAAACATATTTATCATGTATATACATATGCAAGGGTTACAACTTCCGAACCAAGTTTGTTTAACACCACGCAACTTTTTCAGAAATCAAAAATTTCTAAAAAGTGTTGCTTACAGATAGCTAATACAATTATACTACAAGCAATTGGTCCAGTTCAAAACAATGAAGCAGATTACAAGAAACAAACTTGGTGCAGAAAAAGTCATTTCCGAAGATGTAACCCTTGTATATGTATGTGATAAATGTGTTTTTGATTTTTATTTTTTTTTTTGATTTTTGTGGCCATTTTAGGCCTAAATCACCATTATACAATATCCCTTCAACGTACAAGCCCCATATAATCTGTCCACTATGAGTGTTTCTGTCCGTGTATGTCATTGTCTGCTTCGGACTTTGCCTCTTTTGAGTGGTTCTGGTCTTATACCCATGTTTACCATTGTGTTAAACGAGATTCGAACATGGAGCATACACGTTGATAAAACGATTTATCAGCGTATAATGTATGTAATTGATATTTTAATGCTCACGTCTTGACCTGTTATTACCTGGTATTAAAGTGTATTACTTGTTTTTCTGTAACCAATACTGTGCCATCTATTTAATCCGATAAGTTAACTGAACTACACCCGAAGTATGGTTAAAATGTTCCATATACGCCTTTTGATGCATCCACAATACAATTATTTTAAGCGGAGTCATCAAAAGTCTTATTTGAGCACAATAAACCTCAATGCTGAGACCAACTTAGTGACCCGAAAAATTGGGGGGTCGTCTCATTATCAAGTTGAAGTATATGGGAGTTACTGAAAGTCGGTCCGAAAATAAGTGGTCGTTATGACAAGGTGGTCGTAATATTGAGGTGGTCGCTATTTGTGTGTTTACTGAATTTGACATTGTTATCATTATCGCTGAATCCTTAGTGAGTCATCGTAAAATTGATGTTATAAGCTGTCAGGAATTATAAAACGATTTAGTTGAATTTGAAAATTTTACTTATAACGATATAATTGTTTTATAGGTGAACTTCATGTACCACTAGAAGTGTGTGGGGCAGTTGTAAAGAGGGAGCTGGATTATTGGCAAATAACCGAGAACCATATAAAGTCTTGTTGTTGGCGTAATTACCGATCTTACATCGAAAACAAACGTATTCTAGACTCCTTTAATCGTAGTATTCTCAAACAGCAAATGTGCATCAACACTGATGACCTTAAAGGCTGGGAGAAATATCGAACAAAAATGTGGTTGATCCTCGAATATCCACGGACTTCCAAAGCTGCTATGGTATGTATGAGTTGTGTGGTTTTATATCGCACAAAATATGTTTACTCAAATAGGTTTCTTCCTTTGACACAACGTAGGAAGTAATACCAAAGTCGTGTTTACTAGTTGAGAATGAAGCATGATGCAAAATTCGAAGTTCTGTTTGTTTGTAATTCCTCCTTGATTTGGTCTCCCCATTCGGAGCACCTCGGCCGATTCCGTATCTCCAGCATTTTTACTTCGGATATACCTGGTGGCTTGATACGCCATTACACCTTACATTTGTGATGCGACTACCGATTTACTGCTGTGAAAATGTTACCGCTAAACAAATAAGTTCTTCAAAATGGCATCTGTCGAAAATCATCTAAGTTTTCATCATGCATTTGACTTTCAAACGGTGTAATCTTATTCTTTCATCAGCAAATAATATACAATAATCATAATGCATTCTGGAACACAGTTCGCAGTTCGTAATTCAAATTGCGAACTGCGGTCCAGAAAGCAGTTCGCAGTTCGCAATTCGAATCGCAAACTGCGAACTGCGGTCCAACGTTATGCGACTGTAATAAACCAGGACTTTTGTATACATTCGATCAAGATTGATCAAAATTTGTTTCACCCTCCATGAACTTGTCTGGATCCAGGTATATACGTGTAGATACATGTACATAAATATCTGTTGATGGGACTATATTTTGTTTTAATCAGTTTATTTGATTTCGATGGCTTTTAACTTTGCCTGTAACTTTACAACGTCATCGTTAGCGAAATCTTGCATGCTCTTTGGTTTAATGATGTCTCTGATCTTATTTCAGACATTTGGTGTCGTTTCGTTGATGTTTGTGATTTTATCCATTCTGGGATTTTGTCTGGAGACCTTGCCGCATTTACGTCCAGTTAATGAAACTGTGGATGTTAACGCCTCTGCAAGTTGTGACGGCAAAAATATAACAACAAACTATATATTGAAGCCAAACGCCGGTTTAAATATACTGGACATCATTTGTACAGCTTTCTTCACGGCTGAGTTGATAATACGCTTTATCTTTTCACCGAACAAATTGCGATTTGTCCGTTCTGCTATGAACATAATTGATCTTTTGGCTCTTGTGCCGTTATATATGCAATTAATTCTCAATTCTGACGCTTTTAAATTCTGCTACATGAATGAGAGATTGATATTTGAGATTATGTTTATTCTACGTATAATCCGAATGTTTCGCATTTTTCATCTTGTTAAGCATTATCAAGCTTTGCAAATTTTAGTTTACGCGCTCAAAGCTAGTATCCAAGAATTGCTCATGTTGTTGATATTTTTACTTATTGGAATGCTGGTCTTTGCGACTATGATTTACTATGCAGAACGAGAGGACGTAGTCAGTCCAGGATCGAAGTTCCCTACCATTCCAATCGGTTTTTGGTGGGCGATTATTACCATGACAACGGTCGGATATGGAGATGTGGTACCGACTACTCCCGTAGGATATGTGGTAGGCACATGTTGTGCCGTTAGTGGCGTACTCATGGTGGCATTAACAATTCCTGTTATTTCAAATAATTTTACCTTATTCTATACACACGTTCGGTCACGTGGCGGAAGTAGTTCTAAGCAGGATCTTCATGATATAAACAGTGAAATATTATTCCATTCGGAAGATGGGGCCAAAATATATGAAAATGCTCGGCGAACGTCGAATGGCTCAATAATAATGAACGAAAAGAGTTTCACCATCGCTCGAAAAGGATCAGATATTTCCGCTCTTACGGCCGATCCTTACACGAATGGTAAATGTGGACATAACGGAGATGTTAGGTATGGACGAATGCTTGGCGACGTAGTACAGAGACATACAACATCAACATCTATGAGTGACGTCGCCTTAAAGCAAGATGATGGAGAATATTATATTACTCACACAGGGGCAGTTAAAGCCCGCTCCGACGACGGGGTCATGTACTCAGGTACCATGCTGTGACTGTTTTGTACGGAAAGATGGCCTTTTATGGAAGCAATAATATACCTGACTCGGTGAATTTATATTTCTTCACGTATTTAGCTTCAAGCTGATATTTTTAATTTGCGCGATTTTTTTATTTATATCAAATTGTTAAAAGGAAGGGTTATCTAAATTTCCTTCCGACCGTTTCATTCTGGCACAGGTACGTCTGAAATTTCAGAACATTATAATGCATGCCTAATTATAACAGCAATGTTTGTTGATCTATGTGACTTTCTGCCTCTACTTAAAAATATTCAAAGACACTTTGATGTTGGAAATTATCCGAATTGTATACATGTCGCAGTTGACAGTCCGTGTTATTAAAAGCACAACTGGACTCTTTTATATAACATCTCGTTCGTTGATAAATGACTTATGCATTGAATGCCGTTGCATTTTCGGGTATTAGCTATTAGTAGAATCTTTTACATTCAAATTAACATATGTTATTACAAACCATTATGACAAGACATGTATACGCTCTTAAAACACACGGGCGCAGATTCGCGTGCATATTTATACTGGGCTTTATATTCAACACAAAAACTGGGCTTAATTTGTTTATGTGTATAATTTGTTTAAAAGTGCAGTTGTAGCAAAAACAACTTCATTATTTCTGATAAATGACTGAAAATCTCGTACTACCACAAAAAAAATAATAATCGTGCAAAAAAGGTAGGAGTATATAAATTCACCCAGTCAAATTTGTTTTCAAATGTAATATGGTTCGCTTCCGCTTTTTTCATTTTGTATCATTGTTGTTGTTTTTTTTTCAGAACAACACATTTATTGTTAACATACGGGCAACAATTTGTGCGATATATTAATCTGTTACTGTTTATGTATAATTATGTTTTGGTCTATCGTGCATGATAAGCTCACCACTGTGATATTTTACATATTACTTCCGCAATCATTTCATGCTGTGTTTTTTTCTTTAATCGTTGTGTACGTTTTTTTATATACTCACACGTATTTTGTCTATTATTATTCGGCAACATTTTAGCTGGAACTCATGAATATTCGTGGTCGTGTTTGTCGCTGACAATTTGGCATTCATGCCCAGTGCTGGCGGGATGAAAATTTTACGCAAGCTGTAAATTTGCGGATGTGTATGAATATTCATGAGTGTCAGACAAATTTTGTCAGTCTACAAATCATAGGATATTATATTTGTGTATTGATATGTGAGTCTTACTTCTTCCACTCAACAATTTAACGTGTGATTATTGCCAAAGAAATGTGCATTGTTATATGGTTATCCTTTGTACATTATCTCCAAGATAACTTGCCGTTTGAACTGATATTCGAGTAATGTTCCTATACAAAGTTAGGCATATATTTCGCTTTTTAGGCGAATGTTCTCATATTAAAGTTAGGCATATACATTCTTGTTTAAGGCTGTTTAGGCGAATGACCTAATATAAAGTTAGGCATCATACTTCGCTGTTTAGGCGAATCTTCTGTTATGATGTTAAGCAACTAGTTGGCTTCCAAGCATTTTTTTAAAAACTCTTTGGTCTTGCAAGCAACATTTACCTGCACGAGAAGTTTTTTTCAAACATCAGTTTCCAAATACGTTTAATGTAATTTTAGCAAAATGGTGATTATGATCACCATATGGTCACAAACGTCGACATATGTAAGCATGAACTATGAAAATAACAGTGAATGCATTTCATGCAGAAATATCGGATAAACAGCGGACAAAATATATGCCGACATGTAGTTGCTTCATATTGAGGCGTTTTTGTAACTCATCAGTCCGTTTCAAATAGGAAATGATGACGTTGATTAACGTCACGTTACCATGTAATTAAAGTTAAATGTGTCATTAAGTGTCATAATTCATTGTTTGATACATCCCCTTTAATTATTGCATTATGTATCCATTACAACTCAAATACTAGATTTAAAAAATGATGTTTTTGTCAACTAGCTGAAAAAAGTTTGCGATTAGTGTACAAACAGAATTATTTGATAAAATACCTCTGAAGGACTTGTATTTGGAGCGTGGTCTTCCTATGTGCAGGAAAACGTTAGATATACTTGTACATGTAAGGATTCATTAGTGTCAGGGTATTATGAAGTTTCATGTTCGCTGTAAATAACGTGCTTGTTCACCAATTATTTGTTTCATATCAACAACTTTGCTAACATAAACGTAATGACGCGTGTGTTGTAAGTTTTAATTCATTGTCGACTATTTAGAGTGAATAATCTTGCCAGAATTCCTGTTTAATCATTTTATAATTCTATGTGTGTTTCATGTTACGGATATTCACTTAGAGATTTTAGAATTGGCATTTCAGCAAATATTTACAATGTAAATTCATATTTCGTACAGATGTTGATGAAACTTATTCATTGTAGGAAAGTTACATTCTGTTTCAAGGTATGGTGAATCTTCTAAATTGTTGGAAGGTAGGCTTTGTTGTAAAAAGCTCTTCAAACTAGTCACATTAGTGTCACTTATATCGGGCTAGTATCACGAATCACGTGATCATCTATTCACCAATCAAACGAATGCGACCACAGGTACTGTGTATGGCGTGTCGTATGATTTTTGTTTTAAACAAGCGGTGGGGTAACGATAAATACATTCACCGATTAAAAAATCTACCAAATATTTTAAGTCAGTGGTCAATTATGGCTAACATGACGAGAGTATCCAAGGCAACCACTTATAGAACGTATCTGTTATCATTTCAATGAGACTCGATACAATTAAACATATTCTGAAAAATATATTTATGTTGTACGTTGTTGGGCTTCTTATAAAACACTTGTGCATTGTCATGAAATTGAACGCATAGTGAAACCATTTGATAAGAACAGGAAGCTTGTGCGATAATCATGCATAAGAAATAAATTTAATGAATGAATGAGGAACTGATGAGGTTAATTTGAAGTTAGTGTAAACGTTAACGCGTTTTATCTTATGTCAAAGCTCGATCTTCAGAAATTTAGCATATTACGTGAACAATTATAGCCTGGTATTCCTGTTACAAAGATAGCATCGTACTTGTGACGAAAAAAAAATCTTTCTTGAAGTGGTATTATATTGAAAAGGCACACACTTATACACTTGGTCGGACGACCAGCTTGTTCTTATAATGTTGAATTTAAACTGTTTCACACGAGACATTTATACAAATATTGCTATTATTACTATGTTCTATGTTCACCTCTAAAGTTCAATGTTTAGTGTTGCTATTCACTTGTAAAGGCCTTGTTGATTTTTTCATCCGCTAGTTTCTTCTTTTAAGGTGAACGAAATGCCTTCTTTGCTCATGTACGCCATAATGTATGGTTCTTTATACATAATATTTCTTTTCATTGAATTCTTTTGTATTAACTGTTTAAACCACTTTGCAACTAACATGCAATAAAAATGTACTAAGTTCTGTTTTGTCTTATTTTGAGTTCGTATATTTTCACACTTGATAAACTTCCAACTTTGGATGGTCATTTCCACTCTGTTTTTGGCATGTTATCGATCGTCACATCTAGACCTTCACTAAACTCTTTCAATACTTGATGATAGGTATGTTTTAAGTCGCATGTGAGTACAATAATTTAGTTACTCCTTAAATTTATATTCTTTTTGTTTGTACATTTAGCTGTCTACGATTTAAATTTCATTCTGGACCTATGCGTATCATGCTAAAGTATTATCAATTGCAACAAGTGAATTGCCAATATTCGTCATTGTCATTCCAACCTGTCCAACGGTGCTTGTGCTCTATGTGACTGTGTATTGTACATGCTTCTGTAAATGCCTCGGTATTCAGGTTTTGGGAAATTTTCGGTTAACAAACATTACCCTAAACACTTCATATTTGACTATTTACCATAACATGTCCCTGTTCAGCTAGAATATCTCAAGTTAGTTCCACTTTTTTCAAAATTTTCAAAACAAGTTCTTCCTGGTCCGAAATTTTCAGGACAAGTTTTTCTTGACCGAAATTTTCAAAACAAGTTATCCTTGACCGAAATTTTCAAAAAATTCTTCTTTGTCTAAAATTTTCAAAACAAGTTTTCCTTGTCCAAAAATTTCAAAACAAGTTTTTTCCATGTCTAAAATTTTCAAAACAAGTTTTTCCTTGACCAAAATTTTCAAAACAAGTTTTTCCTGGTCCGAAATTTTTAAAACAAGTTTTTTCCCTGACCAAAATTTTCAAAACAAGTTTTTCCTGGTCCGAAATTTTCAAAACAAGTTTTTCCCCCGACCAAAATTTTCAAAACAAGTTTTTCCTTGTACAAAATTTGATTGTGCTCCCTGATTGTCTTTCAAATTCTGTAATTGAATACAATCGTTCTGTTATGAGATATTATTGCAGTAAATTCAGATTCAGTTATTTTGCAAACTGAAAGTAGAAAGCTCTTACTAAAAAAAATCAACAACCGAGGTTTTACTACAAACGACGATGTTTTAGCTTGGTTATCACAATATCAAGAATGCGACCATTTAAAATTGCGCCGATACTACTTAATCAGTATAAAATTTTGGTGCAATCTTCCCTCATCTAATACTGTAAATGTCGGCTTTAAAATTAATTCTAGTGACTGACGAATGTCCTAATATTGAGCTGCTCTCCTTGTCAAAATTCAAACACCTAAAGAAAATCTGTACGGAACTAAATGTTCGTTATGATGCGTTGATCTTAATACAGAAGTGATCTCTTATTAACGTCATACTCCACAGTATGGTAGCGATAAACATCATTTGGATACGTCTGCAGTCCATCTTACTAGTCTTATGTGGGTCGACGAAAAGAATAAAACACTGATATACATTGGCAAACCTCAAATTATTAATAAAGCGACAAAAGATTATTTTTCAAATAAATTACTGTAATTATCAATATAATTACCAGCTGTATCATATAGTTACAATCAATTTAAAGTGTTGTGTTTTTGTTACTTTCAGATACACAGATATGAAACGAGATATTATACACCTTCATTTGTGATAGAACTATAGCTGTATTCAGTCACCGGAAAACAACAAAGACAAGACTCTAAAGTTATTCTTGGTTAGGCGTAAAAATGTTTGTTTCTGGTACCCGACCTACCCTAATTTTTCCCTGGACTTTTTATTTGTCCCGCAGAACGGTACATCCACAATCCCACTATCTTACCTCAACAGAGGTTGTCAAGAAAAATAAAAAAGGTTCCTGACTAACATACCCTAGCTTTTAGCATGTAATCAGAGACAAACATTTTTACGCCTAATGAATTAAATGCGTCACACTATCTCTAAGAAATGTTAAAAAACTGTCCCGTGCAAAAAATGTTCCATTCAATTGATTCGTTGAAATCGGACCCCCTTTCTCTTTGATCCGTTCTGTTCTAACAAATTTCTCATGGTGGGTACCAATTCATTACCATATTCGGTGTCTTTTGTACATTTAGATCATATCTCATGTCGCTCGATCAGAGCAACAATAATGCAATTTTATGTACATGATGAACAAGTTATAACTTTGTTGCACCAAGATACTGATTTTACTGTTACTGTTTTAGCTATTATCAAATAATGTTTTAAGTCAGACGCAAGAAGAGTAAATATGCGATACTTTTTCTGTTTCTTTACTGATAGAGAACTTGAATTTCTATTTGATAGATGTTTTTTTTTCTTACATATTGAAAACTGATAACAACTGAAATCAAATTTAAACTTGAATAAAAAATCCTATAAACTAGTGGTATCGCTTTTAGATAAGTTGATAAGAATAACTGACTATTTAAGATTTTAATACGATCAGCAGGACGTGGCGTGAAGAAATGACTTTCTGCAGTATATCCCAAGCACGCTCAATTGGATTTAAATCCGGGGACCTCGCTGGCCAATCCATGCGGACTATAGTAGCCTCCTCAAGATATCGGTTTGTGATGTGGGCTCTGTGTGCACGGGCGCTATTATCCATAAGAATGAAATCAGGGCCGACTGCGCCAGCGTACGTGCGTACGTGGACATCTAAGATTTCATTGACGTACCTTACTGACGTCAGTGTACCGTTTTCAATAATGTGTTGGTCCGTTTTCCCCTGAGCGCTTATTCCCGCCCACACCATGACTGAACCCCCACCAAAACGGTCGTGTTCTGCAACGCATGCTGGAGCTAAGCGTTCATTTGGACTGCTCCAAACCCTAGCCCGTCTGTCCGTGAAGTCCACACAAAACCTTGACTCATCAGTGAAGAGGACCGGGGTCCAATCATTAACTGTCCATGTGACATGAGTCTGCGCCCATTGCAAACTCTCTTGAATATGGCGTTGTGTCAATGGAATGTGAATTTCTAGCCTCCGTGACCTCATCCCAGCATCATGCAACCTGTTTCTAACTGTTTGTGTGCTTACACGCACACCAGTTGCATTCTGGAACTCGTTACGTAAGGTCGTAGCGTTCGGGAACCTTTGGCGCCTGGCCTGAAAGACAATAAATCGGTCCTGGGCTGGAGTTGTTGAACGGTCCCGACCTCCGGCGTGGCCCTGCAAGACATTTCCAGTCGTTTGGAATCGGTTCCACATCCTGGCGACTACGCTCTTGGATACCCCAAGGACATTGGTAACGTGCCTTTGTGAACGGCCAGCCTCCAACATTCCAATACCCTTGTTCATCTCATCTTCACTAAGACGGCGTCTAACCTGTCGATTTGCCATAGTTTGCTAATTTCGAACACAGTTTTACAATAAAACGAGAGAAGTCTTGCTGCTTGTACACGTTTAAGTGAAAGCACATGGCCATAAAACACCAACTTTCCATGGGTATGCTTTTCCATGACCTTAGTGTGCAAGGTGTACATGACAAATCGATAACTTAAGTACACAATTATGAGGTCCCCGTACAGGCGTATCGTTAGCGGAAATATGATTTTAATATGATGATAATACGACTGAAATATGCAATATCAAAAAGGTGATCCTTAGCAAATTTTGAGCAGTATATAACGGCCAAGGAACTTACGAAAGATTTGTATTAATACAAAGGAGTATAATGTAAGAGCCGATTTGAAATTTGGAAAAATTAGCAACATTATAAAATTTATCATTTCTAAAACGAAGCAAACCGTTCATGAAGAATTTTTCTTCTAAAAATCTCAGGAATAGAATCAGTTTTTGTACGAAGACGTACTTTTTATCATTTAGATTTTTCGCATGACAAGAGTAAGATGAATTCTCCTAGTTCACGTTCAGACATATCACACCGTATAGTTGATATTACTGTGGATATTTTCCAGTTTGCCTACCAAGAATGTTGGTATATTGATGTAATGACAATTATTGCTTACTATAATTATCCTGCTTCAATTTTCTTAAAATAAATCAGCTTAACTTTGTCTATGTCAAGTGGTGTAGTGACAAAAACGTTAACTGAAAACGAAACGGACATTAACAGATAACAAAACGGACATTAACAGATAACAAAACGGACATTAACAGATAACAAAATGGACATTAACAGATAACAAAACGGACATTAACAGATAACGAAACGGACATTTACAGTGACAAAACGGACATTAACAGATAACAAAACGGACAATTACAGTGACAAAACGGACATTAACAGATAACAAAACGGACATTAACAGTGACAAAACGGACATTTACAGTGACAAAACGGACATTAACAGATAACAAAACGGACATTAACATATAACAAAACGGACATTAACAGATAACAAAACGGACATTAACATATAACAAAACGGACATTAACAGATAACAAAACGGACATTAACAGATAACAAAACGGACATTAACAGTGGCAAAACGGACATTAACAGATAACAAAACGGACATTAACGGATAACAAAACGGACATTAACAGATAACAAAACGGACATTAACAGTGACAAAACGGACATTAACAGTGGCAAAACGGACATTTACAGTGACAAAACGGACATTAACAGTGACAAAACGGACATTAACAGAAAACAAAATGGACTTAAACTAAAACAAAACTAACATTAACAGTGACAAAAAAACGTTAACAGTGACTAAACGAACATGAATAGAAACAAAACTAAACTGACCAAATGACACAAAACGAAAATTAACGGAGGATTAATGGACAAATGCCTGAAACATTACCAGAGACTAAAAGGATTTCCACTTTTACAGCGAGTAAAACTGAAAGCATTGATTGATACTTTAAGAACATTTTTCTTTAAAGATGTTTGGCTTGACATTGCGATGATGTATTATATTAGTATTGTATATTTTCAATAATCTGCTTGACAATTGTAATCCGGTGTAATTAATCAATGTTAATGTACATTTTTGCCTGTGCTTGAATTTCGGTGAACATACATTGTACACTATAAGATGCACAGCGAAGTTAAAGTATTTAATATTCACCAACGATATCCGATGTCCTGTCTGATACACGCATAATTTGGTATGGTTCCATTGTATAAGCTGAATGAAATTTAGAATCAGAACTTGTTCATGTACAAATCCTGTACGAATTATATGTAATCAGTTATATTCACTCACGTCCACTATATTTGTAAATGTTCATTTTGAGTCATTTAATTGAGATTTGTACTTGAATTACAGAGTAACCACATTATTTTAAGAATTCATTCACAGAAATTTTTCCTTTCCCGCACATACATTGTATATTTCATTTTTAACATGCTAATCATATTTTAGCAAGAATATATTGATCATTTAATATGTTTATACAAACATAAGAAAACCAATCGAGGGGTGAAAATGAAAAAAAGTCTAAATGACACACCATGTAAAAGCACTTAGACCTTTTTCGCTTTCAGTCTATCATATATGCTAACGAATGTCACTATCACATCTGTATTTGTATATTTTAAAACAAATCACAGGTTGTTTTTTCAATTTTCTGCTAAAATGAATTATTCTGAATGTTAAAAACATAAACATGAAAACATAACACTGGTTCCTGGGCCCAAGACCGTAAGATGAGATTATAAAATTCATCGGGCTGATTTTTTGTCACGTGACCCCTTTGTAGTAAGTAAGAAAGATAACTCAGTGCAAAAGCATAAAAATCTCGCGAGATTATACCTCACTCACCGATACCTAAAAACAGGTTTATACGACAATTATATGCACAGTTTGGCTATCTCCCTGTACTGCTAATTTTGCTATTTGTAATCATAATAAATTATTTGACACGAAAATAGCGGGTTTGTTCTTATTTTTGTGATGTTACGGGTTCGCTTTGTACGGTTGTGTTTGGGCTTAATCCAGTCCATGTTTCAAGTTTGGAACATACCTCTACTATGAGAGAATATGTAACAGTGTGACATATATTCATACATGCATACACGAATTCAGCTCTGGCTGAATTGATTTTTATCATTGTGAAGGCCATGATTTATGGACACAATATTTAAAAAATATCATTTTACATACAGGTGAAAGACCACTTTTGCATATTTTAATGTCACGCATGCATTGTAATAAATATATCAATAAACTATTTTTTTCTTTGTTAATCGGTGTAAATCTCATTATACAAAGTACTTTATATGTGGATGTATCTCAAACGGTATTTGCGCAGTCCTATAAACTTACATGTTATTACTTACTTGAGACCACCGTAGCATGCATGTATTTTATGTGTACATAATAAAAAGATTTCCGGTAAAAATATGGGATTATAATAAACATATTAATAATATCTAATATACCAGTTATATCTAACTTATCACTTAGTTCCAAGCATTTTTGGAAATGCTAATACATGTACTTGTACCAGTACAGTGCAACCTCTCTAGAGCGGCCCTCTCTTGAGCAACTACCTCCCTTCAACAACATCGTGATGTTGTCCGACTGTACGATTTCACTATTGATTTAACCTCTCCAGAGCGACAACCTCTCAACAACAACATAATTTTGCGTCTCCCAAAGGGTGTTGCTTTGGAGAGGTTGCACTGTACTACATTCGTATTTAGCTAAAGGTGAGTCGTATGGTGCGTAATAATCGTACAACGTGAGAATCGCTTCACGAGACAGTTTCAATCCTACTTTTAGTAAAGTTACTCACAGACGTACAAACAACAGATTACATAGTGAACTTAATGATTCTGGATTCACGAGTTTGGTTCATACGTGAACTTGATGTAAAACACTGGAAAATAATAGAGAACCCTAAAAGCTCCTGCTGCCAAACAAATACAAGAAACGTCTGTATTATAAACACAACATAATATATTTTATTATCTGTTGTAGCTGACTAAAATATTTGTATTTACATACAAACATAAACGATGCAACTACTTAATGTGTACTAAGAACTTTTTCAAGCCAATATCTAAATGGTGGGAAAAGGACAGTATTTAGTCCATATACTTGGACTAGCAAGCTTTGTTAATAAAGATATTTTAATTCAGAGAATACAATACAGTACATAGTCAGCACGTAGAATATATCAAACACGTCATGGAATGCCTTATTTCACATTTTGTTCACACTTCTTAAGCAGTGGTTCGGTTTCGCTATTCTGTACTGTGACTGGTTCAGAAGAGAGCAAGTTCTGTGCCATTTGTAATTTCTCTCTTCGACTGAGGTTAAGAACACCATTCTAAAAAACAAGGCATTGTTGTTAACTCCATTAGGTTTAATCCCGTTTTCAAACATCTTTTTTCAGTTATATACGGCGGCTGGTTCACCTAACCAGTTTTCTTGGACAGTACACTCACCAGTTCTAACTTACCCTTCGCCAGGTTACAAATTCAGCGCACTAACCACTAGACCAGAATCGCGGCTCGACAGACTAGAGCTCAAAAATAAGATGTTCATCTTTGGCGAGAAAGAAATTTTTGAAGTGGTGAGTGCACGAAGGTCTTATCACTATTCTCTCAAAATTTTAAGAAGTGAGTTTAAGTTAATTGATATTGCTTAATGGAATTGCAGTAAAAATTTCTCTACCATTAAATATGTAATTATTGCCGAGTGTCGTATATTTTCATCATTTTTTTGCCTTTTTTTAATGAAAACAGTTTTTTTTGCCATTTTAGTTTAGAACATTGCGACATTTTCGCTATGATTTTGATTTTAAAATTATGACTCCCATGTCATTTCCTTTTGATCATAATAACTGCATGGTAATTTCACTAATTCGAAGTATATAAACATATTAAGTGTTGTGATGCTAAAAATAGCCAACCACATACGTACAGATAAATCGAAGCCTTCGTTGCTTATCTATCGTATACCTGCGGTAATAAATCAATAAAAACGTACTAATGGATCTTTATAAGTGGTTTTCATTTTTATAAAAAAAGTCATAAAACATGAAATGATACATACCTCCCGTTTATCATTGACATTGAGACAGATAGAAGTAGCAAAACATGCTGAAATGTTCGCCAAAAAGAATATCATCACGTTTCTCCATCTTTGCAGCGCTTCAGGCGAGTCTCTGTCATTTAAATGTAGAAAAAATGAATAAAAATTATAAATACATTAAGGGACAAATAATTTTCTGTAGGGTTTGGTAATGTGACTAGTCTACAATTCTATTGAGGACCCAATATCTTTAGTCAATGACAGCGTTAAAAATACGTTGCAAGAAACTATTTTGAGTCAATTCGTTCATACTGAATTACTGACTTTTGAAGCAAACAAAACTGCTTGTATTTAATATTGAATATACGGAACCGGTGAAATCGTAAAACATATGGGAACATGAATTTAGAGTGGTCTTCAATCGGAAATAGAACAGCGAATAAAATAATCGCAATTTACATTTATACGTACCCTTTATCTTTGCCCAGTATTTGCCCAACAATAAGGTTTGAGATGCCAACACCCAACATCTGTATTGACTTGGCGATACCCATGGCTGTGCCTACTGTTGCTTGACTTACAACAAGAGGAATAGACGGCAACATGCTAATCTGGAAAAATAGTCGAGTTATGAAGACAAGGTGTGAGCAATTAATTCACTAAAACAAATACAAATGTGTTTCTTTTCGGATTTAATCCTGTTTGCAACAATATTTCAGTTACATACCGGCTGGAAATCATCACAAACAACTAAAACATCACAACAATGTACAATCCACGAGAGTGGTAGAAGTGAATATATTAACACTGAAAAGGATAATTTCACAAAACAAGTCCACCTAACGTCATTCCATGATATGAATGGGTATTCACATAATGGAACTGGTGATACAGTTTTAAGAGTGTGGGGTCGTCCATTCGGTCTCGTAAAACACTAATTTATTTATTGGATTTAAGCAAACAAGAGGAGATTATAATAGCAGATGCTTTCATTAGACACGAGTAGAGATGACTCGGTACAAAATGAAAGGTATATAACATAATCTTCAGTTATTTAAACAGCCGCCAAGAGTGACTGAACACGAGCTGTGACAACAAAATACACATGTAGTATGTTACTATCACATAATTGGTATTACTAAAACTATTTTGGTAGATAAAGAATAATGTAAGATTTAAAAACTAATTATTCGCGTTTTACCAGTTTAACTATTCGTATGACAGCTAAACAGAACTCCTGAGTACACATGAACGACATGAGGTAAGACTCTCGCGAACGAAATAGACGTAAAGGTGTCGTAACCACTTACTCAAGTACTTACCCCAGTTATACTGTATGTTATTCCTAGTGCTTACCGCAGCTATATTGTATGTTATTCCTAGTACTTACCGCAGCTATATTGTATGTTATTCCTAGTGCTTACCCCAGCTATACTGTATGTTATTCCTAGTACTTATCGCAGCTATACAGTATGTTATTCCTAGTACTTACCGCAGCTATACTGTATGATTTTCCTAATACTTTCCGCAGCTATACTGTATGTTATTCCTAGTACTTATCGCAGCTATACAGTATGTTATTCCTAGTACTTACCGCAGCTATACTGTATGATTTTCCTAATACTTTCCGCAGCTATACTGTATGTTATTCCTAGTACTTATCGCAGCTATACAGTATGTTATTCCTAGTACTGACCCCAGCTATACTGTATGTTACTCCTTGTATCTTACCGCAGCTATACTGTATTTCATTCCTAATACTTACCGCAGCTATACTGTATGTGATTCCTAATAATATGGTAGACACCAGAGGGTAAACAGAGGTAAAGGCTAAGAGTATATACACTGGTACGGTAAGTAGCGCACAGCTTGTGGCAAGGTATCCTCTCTTGCCAATAACATCCTTTAAACATAAATGAGAAGGATAAAATCAAAGAAACATCAATATGAACAACAAAGCACTAAACGTAAAGAGAGTTATTGTGGCTTCAACAAAAACAACAGTAGGAGAAGCTTAAAATGATACTAGAAATTAGATAACACATGATAACACATTTTTGGATTGTATGAGTCATTATATAGTTCATTCGTACTTGTTTATGTACATTGATGATACAGTCAGGTGATTGCATATCTGTACTAAGTGGAAAGGCGAACGATTTGTTAAAACATGTAAATCGTGGGAAGATTTAATGGTCAAGACCTTGTTATAGATCATCTCCAAACTAAACAATTATATGTGTGAGATTTTAGATTACATATTTTAGATTGTATTTTGTCTGCCACCAAATACGAACGAGACTTGGACACAGAACCTGAACGCAAAATTATTAATTTATCTTACGTAGTATTAATTACTTATAAATTATAACATTTTTTCATAATAATAATAATTGGTAATACCATATCGAATACCATATTATCGCTGTGCGGGAAATACTGTACATTTTGTATAGTTTTGTACCGAGAAGCCAATGTCAATATTAGATTCTATGACCAGTCGTAAAATGACGTATAAAATTTACAGTCAGATTTGTTTAACACCAGATTAGGTTGATTCAAAAAAGTAAATTCTTAACATCTGCGTGTACATTACTTGCCCCACGTAAGCATTTTTCTGGATGTGGTAACAACTGGACTTACAACTATTCCTCCCAGAAAAGGAGCTGACAACAAAGTTACATCGTACACAGATCCTGACATATAGGATGAGGTAGAATCGCTATATCCATACTTTGTAGCAATGAACTTACTGCAATAAACGTCATACAAATGAACATTGATTGGTTCTTACAAAAGGGGACATAAAATCTTTACACATGTTTCACATCAAACACCAATATTAGTAATGTGTACCCTTCTGAGGTGATGGCGGAGGAACTTAACACTAATGTTGAGACGTATTACAGCAAAACAACCTCCAGCTTGTTAAGAAAACATTTTTATATTCATAGAAACTACGGTATTGAATCCTATATAACACATATTCACCAGTTCATCATTCACACGTACACCGTTTGGCTCATTTTGTTCGTGGCTTTTCTCGAACGAATAAAAAACATAACGAACAAAAGAAACGAAGACCAAAGAGAATAACATGGCCAACAGCATGACGTCATTAAACACCGTCTGTAGATTTTCTAGTAGGCCAAATGTCATGAATAGTTAAGATATACAGACGGCATTGCAGTGAATAAAGCAAACCAATACGACGGTCGTATACTTTTATCTATGTTTGAACAAACCAAAGCCCCAAAAGAGAGCGATGAATCGGAAGTATAATAAACAAATATATGTACATGTAAGTAAAATATTGAAATCCGGTCCGATAACATGTGGCCGTTAACATAAAATGGTCTTAAAATTGAGATAGTTGTTAAAAGGTAGGTTCATTGTACTTATTTCGTAAAAAAATCACATACATTCACATTTCTAAACAAACACAAGCGAAATTGGGATGAGACAGAGCTAGGGAAATCCGTTATATATAGACCAGAAAAGGAATCTTAAAAACAAAAAAAAAACATACAAAACATCCCACCTTACCCAAAATATAACCATCTCCCAAATCCACGACCCAAAACCTACACAACACACGCTACCTTTAAAAAATGAAGGACAAAACAGTCTCATGG
Organism: Lutraria rhynchaena; assembly: GCA_008271625.1. Lineage (NCBI taxonomy): Eukaryota > Metazoa > Mollusca > Bivalvia > Venerida > Mactridae > Lutraria > Lutraria rhynchaena. Next base: position 2,209,605 of record VIBL01000042.1, read on the forward strand.
ATGGCACCACCTTGGAACGGTATCTAACAAAGCTACAGCAGCTAAAACTAGTTTTGAGGGCCCAACCTCACACATACACCCAGAAAAAATAAAGTTACATAAATAAATAATAGATAGATACAAAATAATATAGTAAACTACATTCAACTACAAACATAAATAATAAGTTGATGGCTCTCGTCCTCCACAACATTTACATCAAAAACAACAAAAATATACGAAGCAAAAAAAGTGTATTTCTTACCTAGAATCAGCAACAAACGGAAATACACCATTGTAGAAAAATGCGATAGAGAAAGCCAGAAGCCAGTAAGATATGGTAAAGTGGCGGATATCTGCAACTCTCTGAGAATACCAAAATAACTATTGTAGAAATACAGTGTTTTTTCTTTATCGTTATGAATTCTACATTAACAATTTAACATGTAGAAACTCCATGAAGTCGGTGATATATAAGTATGCCACTTGTAAAGTTGCAAATTCGTTGCTTATTACGAGGTATGTTCAACTTTTAAAAATGTAATGATTGTTAAAAAGGTTCGTAAAAAGAAAGACGAGGTTGCAGAAGATAGTATGTTTGGCATTTTATAGCAGAACATATTTCTTACAGGAATGTGGTTTTATAAAAAGCATGAATATAAACGACTAAAAGGAAGATAGAAGCTACAACTGGAGTATCTGTGGAGCTGTAACCGAATGATCAATTCCATAGCCAAGGCGAAATTTAGAAAAACATCTTGCTTTAAGTAATGACTCAATTGGTACACACTATTGATAAGCTTTTGTAGCAAGTTTACAGCCCAGCTATGTACGAAACTGAACTAAACTGAACGTCAATAAAATAATCAACAACTGAATGTTTAAGAACTAACGGTATAAAAACAGAAAGATGGTGATGTTTTATGAAAAATGTAGCTCTTCTGTTTTAATATAATGTCCGTACCATTTTCTTGGATGCTGATCTGATGTTCTCTGTATCACCTAGCTGTTTCACACCATACATATCGAGAAAACCCGCGATGTTAGCAGATACAAAACCTACACCAATTAAAATTGCTCCTGAAATGATTATACTGAAGCCCTCTATTTTGAACTTAGATCAGACACGCAAACATAAAACCCCAGTCTCACTAGAGTTTGCGATCATCTGTGAACTGAACACCTGGTGTTTGCATCCGATTCTTTGCCCAACAAATTAGAACAGAGTGGAACGCTCACCGCTCTGAAGGAGCATCGGATGACAAACATTGAAATCAGATTCCAAAAACGCAGGCTCAATTTAATTCTGTAACAATTTATAAGATTCTTCCCTATTACTCGCTTAGACCTGTTGATACAGAGTTTAAGAGAGTCTGGACATAGATTTTTTTTTTCAACAAACCGTTTCTGAAGCTGATCTAGATATCATAGATATGGTCGTAAGATGCAATAGGCAGTCGCTATGATTTGTAAGATACATGTTGTTTTACCCTCGCGTGATTGTAGTAAGCACATTCTAGTATGTTCGATTATAAGGAACCAATTGCTCTATGGTTGCAGGATAACTTGCGATCGAACCTGGGACGAAATATGGTCGTAGGTCGCATACTAAGTATAATCCTGTGATAGGCACTTTGACCATTGGTATAGTCGGAGGTTGTGAAGATTTTCTGTCACAGGTAAATAATATAAGGGATAAGTCTAGAGATTTGATTTCTTAAGAAGTATTAAGGACGGTATATGATCATTCACAACCAATTCAGTCGCAGCAAGACTTTTTGGTAACATCAGGAACCTCCTTGCAACTGAAATACTATGAGTATGGGCGGTTGTAAAAGGTTACAACGATTTGTCGCAAGACCTTTTAAAGATTATGGAAGATTAAAGGTCGCAAATGATCGAAAGTTGTAACTTTACTGTCGAAATAGAATTAGACTATAGACCACATAGAGTCTAATACATATCTATACGCAGCAACAGAGAGACTCAAAGAATAACCAACTTCTTCGATTTCAAAATTCAAAACTTAAAATTCTATTTTTCTCACCGATCTCTGGCAGTTATTCCAGAGAACACAATATTTAAAATACTGCGGTTAATGAGTAACACATAGAAATATAATGATACATTGATAGCAGCATCTATTTATTAATTTATCTTCTATCAATAAATTGTTAGATAGGTGACGGTGCAATAATGCGTAGATCTTACCAGCCCAAAGTGTCCACGTCAATCCAAATTTGCTGTCAAATTTCTGTGTAAGAAAGAAGTTAAGCACACTACCAAGCCTGGAGACAGCCAATGTTATGCCATACGCCATCGCTAACTCCTTATTCTTGAACCAATATACTGTCACACGATTTCGTACAACTGGGAACGAATAACTAGTTTATATATTATTTATTAAATTATTGACAGTTAAAATGCTACACATGCTACTCCTAAAGACCACGAATGACCTCACCACAAATACACGTATACAGTAACATAACAGTAGCACCTTAAAATCTTTCGAACTTCTTGGAAAAAGTGTCTTTACACACGAAGAATAGGTACCAAAGTATCTAACACATCACTTCTTACTTCACGTTACCGGTATGTTCACATAAACATTTTGCTCGTAGATTACAAAAAATCTAAGTCGACAATTATTAAGAAGTTAAATGACTTTACTAATTGAACTATTTGTATCTTTAATATGACCTTTAAATCGTACGAAATACAAACTGTATTCCTTTTCATGACGTGTTCAAACTGTTAGTGACTGTTCTGTAGATCGTACCATATGATCATAATGGTGTGTAAGTATCCCGCGCCAAAGTGATTTTGTATGAACATTACATGGTCTGTTTAACAATTAAAACGTGAAAACATACTATGTAAAGTACCATTCCCTGAACCAAACAGTAATCTCCCTAGTAACATAATTGGTAACATAGCTGATGTTCCTTTCAACATAGCACCAACGGCAAACGCACTTGATCCCAAAACACACAAAAACGAGAACAGAATTAGACTTACTGAAAAAAATACAAAAGCTTTATCATTGATGGCTAAATAAATTGGCGATATAAATGTACAATACTTTATATACGACAAAGTATAATGAGTGAATATTTATCATCTTTTTTTTCAGACAAAATGTCGGGGTGGGCGTTCATAATTTCAAAACGTTCATTGTATGTTTTGTAGTGTCATGTAACGGTTTTGTGCTCGCAAAATTAAAAATAAAAGATCACTTTTTTGCTCTTCCGAGCGATTAATTGCTACATGTACAATGTTTAATCGTACTTCTATTCTCCATTTTATCTACCAGGAATCCAGCTCCTAACACAATAAATCCATTCCTGAAATATAGTGATACACAAAGTTCATTTGCTTGAATGTGAAGTACACGTATCAGTAATGTGCTGACTAGACTTTTACTGATAATTTAGTGGCCTTTGAAATGTCGTGATTTACTGAGTAGAGTGTTTGACTGAATATGTCTTCTTTCTATTTATACTGACTGGTCGTTCGTCCGTCCGTGCAAACGAGAGATACGTTAGGGGGTTCGGGTTAGCTTACAATGACATTTTGAGGTTCTTTCCGTACAAACTGCGATTGTTGGGTTAATTTTTACTTTTGGGGTTAAAAAATCTCTCTTGAGGGGTTAAAACATCAAATGGGAAATCAAGAGAAAAAAACCTATTGGGCCTAGTGTAGCTCTCGTATGTACGTCCGTTCTTCCGTCCCCCGTTCGTTTGTTAGTATTGAATTTCACCTCGTGTACTCTTGTCGACTGTATTTAAGTTCAGTACGATGGTCATTTGGATTGACTGGTTCACATGGGTTACCGACCAGAGCTAACCTACCGCTAACCAGTATTCAGCGAACTAACATCTTCCATTATTCATTTATTTGCGAACAAAAGGAGGGGAACATTAGAGGAGAAATACCTTAAATGTTACATGTATATCTAGTCATATTCTTACAAAGCTTAGCTCAATTACGATCTCGACTCGTGCTCCATTAAAAGAGCTTACTCGACTTGCCTCATAGTAAATTAGATTTCATGTTAAACTATAGAAGGATTTTAACGTACGCAATAATGACTTTTATCGTTTTCAGAACGAACTCATCTGTTTACAAGTAATTGCCAGTTATCTAATATCTCAAATCATTTAGAGCAAGCAATATCTATGACAAAGTTCTTGTAAAACTTACGTCCAAGCATATATTGCATACAGAAGGTTGTAATTATCATCTGACATCCCTAAACAATCGCCACACGTTACATTACAATGTGGAGTTATATTCATTGTCTTATTATCGTCTGTACAATTACTGTTTATCTGGAATATAAGTACATGTAATAAAAGCACAAATTAATTCAATGAACAGATACACGTAGTATATTCATATGTATGCTACCTGTGACTTTTGTGAGACGTAATTTGTATAGAATAGAGGGGATCAGAAAATGTTGGAATGGTTGTAAGCAACATACGTCAGGAGTCCGTCTAACTCGATCCTTGTAAGCAACCGAATTATTCAGAATTGATGATAATGTTCGATACACGAAAGATTATTAAAAGTAAACGTATCATATTCCAACAGCTATCATAACACGTGTATATCTTAAATTTATTAACACTATTACAAGGGTGATTCGGAATTCAATTTATAGACATGTGAGTAAGAAACGTGTCACACATTAATGTGAAATACGCACTGATCCAGTAAATTTATCCTGCAATACGCTTGGCATGTCGAAACAGAAGTAGCAGCCAAATGTCACCTGGCAGTTGAAAAACAACACTACAAAACGATACGTCCCTGAAAATATGTAACAGAAAATTAATGAAAACTTCCAGATAAAAATCTTGCCTATTACCAATCATATAAGCCATGTGGGTTAATTTTTTGTATTATAAAATGATAATTGTATAGTCTTGTGAATATTTTCATTTATTCGACGAAGTGAATTGTATTATATGAAAGTAACTTTGAACTTGAATATCCGAATTATATATGAACATCTGAATTGCGCACGAAAAATCGAAATTTAGGCGCGACTTTGTTTTGAAATATTATACATAGCATGGTATTCGAGTATGTACATGAGCATGTTTCAAAATGCTATGCGATTATGTACTTGAATGCATAACTCAGAACCCTATGAAATTATACATGACTCATTACATGTAAATGCATCAAAATTATACATTACACTATCTATGCTTCGAAATTGTACATATGACTCTATTTATGTACCAAAATTATACATGACTCTATTTATGTATCAAATTATACATGACTCTATTTATGTATCAAAATTATACATTACTCTATTTACGTATCAAAATTATACATGATTCTTTTTATGTATCAAAATTATACATGACTCTTTTAATGTATCAAAATTACACATGACTCCTTTTATGTATCAAAATTATACATGACTACACATATTCGAAAATATATATCGCTGCTATATAACAACCACGGTTTTATACAAAAAAAATCTTATGTTGTCGAAAGTGTATATTTATCGTTAAGTAATTGTAAGTTGACACATTAGTTGAAGCTGACTATTTGTATTGAGCAGGTCGTCGCTATTGAAAAAACAATCATGCCGAATATATGTATATCTAATACGTAATCGATCAGGTAGATACGTAGAGAACTGTACAAACACTCATTGATAGGTTAGGATTCTCCCATCTCTTAACGATGAATGTCAAGGTCAGTATCACAGTTAATGCAATCATGATGAATGAGATAACAGATAAACTGTATCATGGTTTGTACCATAATTTACAGATGATACCGATATTAATCTAATGGGGCGGAGGCAGGACGTCTGCGCCAATAAAACACAGTAAAGTAAATAGTTATTAATACTTACGATTTTTTGCGTCAAGTGCCATTTCACTATTTAGAAAGTAGTTTATGTTATATGCATTATCTAAAAATAGAACAGAATTAGCCAGAAGAATAATCTTCTTTCAGCTGATCATATCTCTTCAATATAGTTTAGTATGAAGTTACTCCTCATAATTCAACTTATGCCCAAGGGAGGTAACTTGTGCAAAATCTGAGTTGTCCATCCCGACCGCTGAAAAGACGATTTGTCAAATAGCGACCTGAGCACATGAAATTATCATATCATAAAATTTGCGGTTTCCAGAGTTAAAAAGTTGTAATTTCCGGGTAACAAGATTATATCAAGTAACTTACAATGTGTTACAATGAATTTATAAAAAAATACGATGAGTTATTTTAGAGGTGCCATTTATAAGGACTTTGGACCCTTGTTCTTTCTTACATACATTAATGACATAACTTCTTCTCTCAGTTCAAACATTCGCCTTTTTGCAGATGATACCAGTTTGTACATTGTTGTAGACGATCCTATTTCTGCTGCTACTATTCTGAACTCTGACCTAGCCAAAATCCACCAGTGGTCTCAGACCTGGCTTGTTTCTTTCAACCCATCGAAAACTGAATCCATGATATTCAGCAGGAAGAAGAATCCGCAACAGCACCCTAGTGTTACGATGGATTCAGTAACCATCAACGAAGTAAACTCACATAAGCATCTCGGTCTTACATTTTCTTCAAACTTGAAATAGGATTCTCACATTACACACACTCTTAAAAAAGCATGGCAACGACTCGGTATTCTACGGTCGCTCAAATTTCTTCTCAACCGATCTGCTCTCATTCGTATGTACGTTTCTTTCATTCGACCTCTTTTAGAATATTCTGACGTAGTCTGGGACAACTGTAGTGACTTCTTGAAGAATGAACTTGAATCTGTGCAAGTGGAGGCTGCACGAATCTGCACGGGTGCCACTAAGTATTGTAATATCCAAAAGCTTCTATCAGATCTTCAATGGGCAACACTGGCAGAGAGACGTAAACAGCACCGACTCATCCTTTTCTATAAAATGAAACATAATATTACACCATCATACCTAACAAATCTGCTTCCAAATAACAACCAAAATCACTATGGTAGATACAGTTTAAGACATACACGTCATGTGAGATCCAACACACAATTGTATAACAATTCTTTCTTACCTACTACAATACGACAATGGAACCAATTATCTTCATCACTACAAACTGCACCCTCCCTATTGTCATTTAAATCAGCTTTTACACAGAACAAAAAGACCAATTCTCTTTCTCTTCTATTCAATTGCGGAACTCGTTTGGGTTAAGTTCTCCACGCACGCCTCCGTCTCGGGTGCAGCGCTCTAAATCACGATCTCCATCGGCGATCCTTAGTGGATTCACCCCTGTGTGCATGTGGCTGCATTGAAACCGCTGATCATTTCATGCTTCAATGTCCACTTTATTTATTGTGCTTCATTTCTGTCAGGCTTATCATGTCCTCTCACAACTTCCAATCTTCTAAACGGCTATGATAGGCTCTCCATCCGAGAGAACGAGTCTATAATATAGAGATATATTATAGCGACAAAGCGATTTACTACGTTCTGTTAGATTGGCTATCAGGCCTTCTAAAGGTGTCCACGCACCATTGAGCATCTTTTTTCCCCTTTTTTCTTTTTTTTAAATTTAACAAAGAAACTACTAATTTAGCTTATTTATTAAAAGTTAATATATCCATGTAAGCAACTCATTTAATATTAACTAATTTATTTTTAAGCATTCCATAGTCCTCCACATTTATTCATGCACTATGAGCTCCTGGCCATATAAAGTAATTTCACAATTTAAAATCAGAAAGGAAAGGAATTAATATAAGTGTCGCTATGACCTTGTTTTCCAATCCGAAGCATAATTATGTATACACAATTTTGTATGTGTTCTTTGTATTGCTCATTGCTTAAAATAAAGTTTAAATCATAAGGACTTTTGTATCGATATATCGGTAGAGAATTAACGACGATACAGCGATATATCGATTGACAGGCATATATGGCACTGTCAGAAATCTTGGACACAAAGTTATGTTTGATAAACCGTTCTGTCAAAGGCAGAATCAAACTTGCTGTTGCAGATTTTCGGCAGACACTCTTACAGTCGCTTCTTCTACTGGACTAAGCAACTCTTTTAGGTATTCCATGTTTTTGCTGTCCGTATTAGTTGGCAACAAGTGTGAATACAACAAATTTAGTAACATTCGTTTGAGGAACGGGGCATCGGGGAGATAATTCTGGTTTGATTTCCATTTTCGTTTTGGTTCGTATGAAATGTGATTCCACATGGACAAACACTACATGGACAAATACTACATGGACAAATACCACATGGACAAACACTACATGGACAAATACTACATATGGAAATACTTCATGGACAAACACAATATGTACAAACATTACAGGGATAAACAGCTAGTACATGGATAAACACTATAATGAAAACACTGCATGGACAAGCACCTTAAAGACAAACATTACAGGGACAAACACTACATGGACAAACACTATAAAACACAACTTGGAAAAATACCTCATGAACAAACCCTATGTATGTATATATACACTACATGGACAAACATTACAGGTACATTACGTTGTCATTACTGTACCTGTTGTTTTAAGGTGTATTTAGTATGGTAATTCTGATCAATTAGGTGTTGCGAGGTCGCGTTCGACTTAACGATATTGACGATTTTTCGGAGGAAGAAGATTAAATATCTGCCTCATTTTTTTGAATTGGACAAAATGCCTATCGGTTATGTGTAGTATAGTGTATCAGCTATCTGTAGACACCAGTTATTAGAAAATTGAGCGATTCCTTAAAAAGTTATGTAGTTTTAAACAAACTTGATGCAGAAACTGCCATTTCGGAAGTTGTAACCCTTGTATATGTATATTTATGATATACGTGTTTTTGGTCCGTGTAGCCATTTTAGGCCTAAAACGCCATTATAGTCCATCCCTTCAACGTGCTAGCCCCCTGTGAGTATGACTGTATTGGGACGAATCGAATGAAAATATATGATTGTGTTGGGATGAATCGAATGAAAAATGTGATTGTCCTGAACGAATCGAATGAAAAAAAGAATGATTGTCCTGGACGAATCGATTGAAAAAAGTACAGCTGGTAAATCGTCTTGAGACGAATCCGGAGAAAAGTACGAATTAACTTGGAACGAATCAATTTTAAAAAGTACGTAATGACTAGGAACGAATCAAATAACAAAGTATGAATTGTCTTTTGACGAATCGAATCGGGTTTGTTTCTCAATACTGAAAAACAAAGCAAGCACTTACACCTGACTTTTTTCATAAAGTTTATAATAAAAATGAATCCACTGTAATATATTCTGTTGGTATTTTTTAATACAAAATAATTTGTCCTATTCGGATGTTAATACGCGTACAAGTATTTTAAGTGTGTTCAACCATGAGTTCGTTAATTAATGATAAATATATTAAATATTCATTTGATGTACATGTAGATCCCAAACGATATGTTCCGGTGCAGCATGAAATTTTGACCCCATTGAAAAATGACCCCTGGGTTATTATAGTAAATTAGGAGAATTTGACCTTCATTAAAAATCAGTCTTTGCATGGTTACTTTTCAAGCGCTAGGGATACAAATACGCAGTTTTGTTCCATACCAGTATTAAATGTAATTTTAAACGTTATTAACATGTGTCATGAAAGATTTTTTTAAAAAGTCGGTGTTACATTACAGCTATCTTCTAAAAGGCAAATGTGTTCTGTTTTTTGACTATCATGACCACCTATCTCTCAACAACAACAATTTAATACCATCCAATAAAACTACAATAATACGACCACCTCTTTAACACAACAACTTATTTTCAGCCAGTTTTAAATTACGGGAAAATTAAAGAAATTATATACGAAAAATAAATATAAATAAATATACTAGTATGTAAGAATCGGTTGATTTTCTGCCTTGCATATAGTAACACCGTGAGTTCTTCGCATATACATGTCGTCTGAAGTTTAAATTCAACAACTACCACAAAACACGACTGTTTGTGTAAGCGACAGTTTTGAACTTTATTTATATTCATTTTTCAAGATCATCACGGTGTAACATTAATAAAATAATGTATGTTTAATGAAGCACTTAATAAGATGTGAATTAGACAGTGTATATTTCATATAGTTTCACATATATGTATTGAATTGTCGCAGGAAAGCAGTAAAATACATTGTTTGTCACGTGCTGATCTTCTAAAATTATCATCTGCAGTTAATCACGTTTTATCCAACGAATTGTGTTGAAGACAGCGGACCATATTGTGGACGAGTTAGGTTGTTTCTTTGTCTTCTGTCTACCTCGAAGTCTGCGAACGAATGTGGGGTATGATTGACATAAGCAATAGACAACTACGAGCAGGCGAACACAATTCATCAGAAAAATATAACCATGTTGTTCCGTGCTGTCGAACACAACTTCTGATCCGCTATAAATTCTCCGTAATTTCCGATAAACTCCAAATATAATGATGTCCGAACACAATAGTAATCCTGTCACAAATGCGAAGTCATAGAATAATGTAAGCGTTATTTTTTTCAACAGCATCGGTAAGATGAAGGCAATCCAATTATTGTAAGCGAACACCATAAAAAATGTGTCAAAAAATGAGTCAATTTCTGCTGAGAGCGACAGTGCTAGTAAAATGGCGATGACTAAACAGCAGACCAATTTCTCCCAAGGCTTGGCGTTAGAAAAGAATCTAAACGCTTGTCTACATCCGGTTTTGAAAACATTCATTACTGTTGAAGAATCCAAATACCTCATTTTAGCTTCTCAAATGTACGTTTCGAAAGCCGTATATGTATGTGCGCATACAACAGATACCGTTAACGGAAATGACGTACCGAACGTCAGAGAAAACCCCGCCGTTTAACGTATTTACTAATCCGGCATGTCTTCGTTTTCAAAAGGGAAACAACTCTTTCAGTCGTAGGAGTGTTCAAAACGATACATTTCCCTTTCGTTCAGTCACAAATTGTTCATGACAATGATATGTTTCATTTCACAGAAATCATTATTGACATTATGACAACAAATCTGAATTATAGTCATGTAAAAGCGACTGTTCATAAACACACACGTTATAAACATTAAGGTAATCAAAAGTTAAATCTTGGTCATTTGGCCAAATCATTAAAAAATGTACATTTTATAGGTCATGTTTCTGTCTCTGTTAATTAAAATTAGTCAGGATCTTTATCTTAACAAAATCGTTTTTCGGCGTAACCGTCTAAGCTCAGTTTTGACCTACTTTTCTTGGCATGACGTATTGATGATTAAGAGGAAATTCCTCATCCTATTGGATAATTTCATTCGTGCGAAAATGACTAAAATGTTGACATACCAGAGGAAACCCTTCCTTCTATTGGACGACATCTTCAAGAGTGCCGGAAAATACGGCCACGCCAACTTACAGCGGATCTGCAATTATTTAATGTGTACTTTTTTCTATTTGTAAAACTTATGAAGTTCAAATGTACGAAACTGTATTCCTAGGTGGTCGAAGTAAAGTTATACACACGTTCTTGACAATTATTTTACATTTTATCTTTGATAATTATAAATTTAATCTCTCCCTGTACACGTGTACACACATTTAAATAATACTCGTCGACAGAATACAATGAATATTTAGAACAAATTGGAAGCCTCAACGGCGTAATTGTACATGTCTTGGTTCCGGGTTTTACACATTTACTTTCAGAATTATAGTTCCACATAAATTAATTAATCCGCATAATGTAATTGTCAAGTTTTAAGAATATTTTACAACATTAACCACTCGACCAATACTGACGTGTTATTTTTCAAAATTATACACGTGTACAGCATGTGGTTAGAGTATGCAAGAAAGAAACGATTCAACTCTTTGCAAAACTACTTTTTGTGTAGTCTTTTGAAAAGTGATTTATTCATTGCACTGCGGTCGATTGTAAACAGCAACAACGTGTTTTATGGCCCAGTTATGTTTATCGTCAGGAATATCATACAGAAAGGAATGTTGAACATCATTACTCGTACTTTTGCTTTCAGAAGTGTTAATAACATCAATGAACATTTTTTTTCATTTCTACGCCGTTTGTCTTTTTTAAAGACATTTAATTTTTGTTATGTCTGACATTGGGTCATCAAGAGTCTGTACATATAGCTACGTGTAACTGTTTTCTAAATATTATCAAGCTCCATCTGAATCACATATAGCTGTCATATCGGTACTATGGTATTTTTCTACATACATAATGATAAATAAAAGATACTCGTAACTAACAGCAAGGACTGATATTGCCTGCTAAAGATATAAGTCTTCTCTGGTAGGATGCGTTACTCAGTAGTACTAGTTTTAGGAATGAAAATTTAACTATACATGTTTACATGTTGTTATACATTTTAATTTTAAATGTAGGCCCAAGTAGTTATAAATATCTCCAAGGACTCTATATGTATAGTTCCTGATATCTCTTACTAAATAGTCTTCCGTTTTTTTTTTTCATCATATAATAATTATATTTGTGATTTCCAAACTTTTATTTGAAAATGAAGAATCATTTCCGCACATCGTCTTACTTATGAAGTTTGACCAGGGACTGTACATTGCTGGTAGAGTCCCTGGTTTGCCGAAGGCGACCGTAGCTTTCGGCGAAAAACAATCCCGCATATTATTCAAATTAAATCCGTTGACTACATTTTTACTTGCCAACGTTTATACAATACGTCGTTTAATTGGTTAAATGTTTCGAAATTAGCCAATGAGATCGGCACGTACTAAACTACTGACGAATTAACTGAAGATATAGATAAAGAGGAAAAACACTGACGATATACACAAAGAAGGAGTAACAGACCGTATAAAACCAGATGGGAGAATATGGACAAACCAACGGTATCCTGTATATCTAGCGGGGAATATATGAAACAATAAAAAAAACATTTATTTTGAAAATAAATTTGGCAAATTCATTGTTGAATTTCGGTAATTAAATGGTTAACTTGAAATACTAAATATTTGTATGCATTAATGATGTTTGAAGTGCATTAAATAAAATAATTTCATCACAAGTAAATGGTTGTCTTTATTGTTTCGTTATTTTATATATAAACATTGTATTTGTCTATTTGATTAATATGATTTGAATTGATGCATGCTTTTCATTGTATTTTCATTTATATTTGTATTGTATTTCTTTTATATTAGTATGTTGTAAGCTGCACTCAAGTACCGCCATCATTGTAATTAACTTATTTGGCGATGAACTTGATATTTAAAGCCAATAAAAAATTTGACTTGACTTGACTTGATTAATTTAATTTACTTAATAGGCACCTCTGGAAATATTTCTATTATTAATTCCAATCAGCAAATTTAAGCAATTAAATACATTAGATGTCAAACTTAACGATTACATAGATATTACATGTCCGTAATTATGAGTGACAACAAACTTACTAATCAAAACATTGTTAATTGTTTAACTAGATTTCTGTTCATTTATTAGACACCAACTTGACCAGCTAAATAAAGAGTGATTATAGATACGCTTGATTAGCCTCTATATATCTATATCGTCAGCGGTTTTTTCCACATTATCTATGACTATTTACTGACAATTTGAATAAAGAGTGATTATTAATGCGGTCAATTAACTCTTGTATGTCTATATGGTCAGCGTTTTCTCTCAGTACCTGTATACGTGTCGGGTAGTCAATATGCTCCGTCTTATTTTATACGGTCTGTTAATCCTTTTTTGTGCATGTCGTCAGCGTTTTATTTTTGGAACATTCGAGGAGGAAAAATGGCGTCGCGGTAAATACGAACTAGTGTAAAACGAAAGTGGATCATTAACAGAGTTGAACGTGAGTAATATCATTTTATTTTCTTTCTAAAACTGAGTTATATCTGAAAAAAAAACGCATAAAACTAATGAACTACTTTCAAACAATTTTTGATGTGGTAAAAATTGTGCCCGCTATTCGGCTCAGTCTTTTATAGACAATAAAATTAGGTATAGGACTGACTTTTAGAAATATACTGCTGATCAACATGAATTTAAGTTTCCTGGAGGCTACCATCTCTTTGGATGAAAATAAAACAAACCCCATCAAATTTGATTGAAATTGAACAAAGTTATGCTAATTTAAAGTTGGTAGGTATGACAAAATTGAAAAACGTTTTTTCCCATTTTCTTAAAAAAGTGGTTCCATGGCATTAAATAATATATAACAAGCCAGAAACACTTTTTTGCACCTTAGAATTGTACAATGTACTTGTATACATTGTTTAGCTCAGATTTATGTGTACAAACATAGATTTTTCTGGTGTAATGAAGCATAGAAGTGTCATTTTCCATTACCCCACCCGCCCCATTTCAATGGTAGAAAAGACATAACATAATTTTCTTACACAGATTTATTTTCTTTGTCAACAAATTGTTTGATAACATGTAGCAGTCAAATAGTCATTTCACTTTCAGTATTTATTGAAGGTAAGTATAGTAACACATACACAAATGGGGCTTCTCAGTGGACATCAAGGTGAACTGAAAATATAAAGACATAGCATTTTACGTAGAAATATGATTAAAATAAAAAATATGTTATAATAAGTGCAACTATCTAATAATATACAAAAGCTACTGACTATTCAGGGGTAGTATTGAATGGATTTGCAATAAAGGCTGAGACCATGGTCCAGTAATTAGTGATCCAGGAATCCGGGTTCCAATCCCAGTCACAGCAGCTTTATGAAAATTTGACAAAAAAATCCTCCATAAGTGGAGTAGTTGCCAGCTCCTTGTAAGTAAGTACTGGTTAGTATACTGTCCATATTAATCCATGATACAAAATCAATAATAACGATCACAGTTTTAGTTCTCTAATTTATGTCTCATTATGCTGATAATGACTGGAAATATTTTCCCATATATGATATAATAGATTACAAATGGTTAATCAAATTCTGAAAATAAGACTTTAAAGAAAAATGGTGATGATGAATATTGAAACTTACATTTCTAAAGTCAGGTACCTCAAAAGAGCTGGTCCTCAAAATCAATCTGAAAGAAGCAACCACATTAAATTTTAAAATTCACAATTATCCAATACTTGCATTGTCTCGTCTCTATTCTTCTAATACATTTTTATGATACAAAGCTGCAGTCTGGTAGGAGTGTTCCATTCATGAAAGTATGATAATTGATAAAATGTAAAATGGAAAAAACAATCCAATCAAAAGCATGTCA
Organism: Lutraria rhynchaena; assembly: GCA_008271625.1. Lineage (NCBI taxonomy): Eukaryota > Metazoa > Mollusca > Bivalvia > Venerida > Mactridae > Lutraria > Lutraria rhynchaena. Next base: position 2,224,811 of record VIBL01000042.1, read on the forward strand.
GAACTTACATGTGTGCAACATACGTTGCCTCAAAGTTCAGCACAAAGACAGTGCCAGAATACACCTCAAACTTTCAACGTCAAATAGCCAATGCAGGTTACCAATTAATCTGAAATGGTCAAATATTTTTTTAAGTAATCCTGACAGCTCAAGTAAGACTTTATCAGTAGTAAATTATGAATAATATTAATAATACAAAAATGACTCTATTCCTTTGTTACCATCGCAAGAACCAATGTTTCATTTACTTAAAGTAAAGAGGAAAACATTACATTCTGAGCTGTTTGGGTGATAAAATTATTAGCTCTACTACTTGCTCTTCATATATGACATACTTTTCAATTCAAACAAATGATAGTATAAAGACCATTTACTTTGCAATTGATAAATAAGTATTACACTATAACAACACGACAGACCTTACTTTTTTGTGCACAACAACCAAAGTTTCTTCACAACAGGATTAGATGTTATTAGAAGGAATCTCTGATGACTGACTATGAGTATGATACACTGCAACAAAAGAATACTGCTGGTCACTAATTAGTCTGAGGTCGTGACGTCTGAAAAGTGAAATTTGAAAATTGACATTTTTTATCATTCATTGTCATCTAATTTCTGGAATTTTGGACTCAGTTTTCTTTTTCAATTAAAATGACCAATAATTTAACAGGATGTTAAAGATGCTGAGAATATATTGCAATAGAATCCAACATTAGCGACAGCATACCATACACTAGTCCACAAGCGAGTCAAGATTCGTTAAAGTGAAATGATCTATCGGCGGGGGTGAAAAGTACCCTGACACCGGTAAATTTTTCGGGAAAATTAGTGACTCTACAAATAATGACCTTACGTTATGAAGACAATTAGGAATCTATAAAGAGTTGTGAATATATGTTCTTAACACGTCGATGTGTCGTAATATGAGCGTTTTTTGTAGTTAACTTACCGAAATCCTAAAGGAATTCACTTCCGAAAAATACGCTTTTGTTTGATCGTTGATTATACCATGTTCTCCGTGGAATTCCGCAAAGAAACCCGGAAAAACGCAAAGTGCGGTCTTTTATCAGGCTGGTTCAATGATTCTTTCATAAAAAATCGCTGCGTAACGACCGAATAAGACCGTAATCCAGACCACCCATTTTGGACCACTCTTCCTGCTTATCGTGATATGTGAAAACGAGTTACTTCCCTTGTCAGTCCTATCCCTAATAAAATGTGTGATGATTTCTTGACAAAATATAATATACATATGAGTTAGCATCGCTTGTGTAATATTGACCTAGATTATGTTTAATTAAACTTATCTGTTCCAGTTTCAATTATGTTTCATATACATTATAACACGATTTATTTTAGAACATTAAAATTTTCAGTAAACTGATATAGCATTTTCTAAAAATAGCTCGAGTATGCATGTCGCCATTTCCATAAAAAGTAAACGAGGTGGATACAGGTCAATTTGTAACCAAACCAATTCGTCACCTGTTGTTTTGGTCGATTCGTAACCATTTTTACAAGTCAATTCGTAACCTTTTCAAATCGTTGGTCAATTCGTAACCTTCTAAGTATTTATTGCACTATGTTATTAAAAAGTGTTTTTTGATATTTGACAAATGTAATTTGGTAAAAATTGGCTGATATGAATATGTAAAGAGTAGATTAAGGAGATATTTATATGTGAAATATTATGTAATATTTGATATATTTATAACTTTTCCAGTTATTTTATATGTCTGATTATTATATGTTTTTAGTACGGATGTTAACAAAACTTTTATTCTTTATAAATTGTGTTATTGTTATTTTTTGTATTTGTGTTTATATATATGTGCTGTTATAAATTCATGTATAATCACCATAGGAACTTCGAGCCGATTTTTGTCAAATTGAGTATGAAGTGTATAATTGGTGAACATGTGTGTTTGGGACATTTGTCATGATATAAATAAGACAGATAGAAATAAATAAAACTAGGAAGAAATGTTTTTATTTATTTTCATATTAAAATATAATAATAACATATAATGTAATGCAGAGAAAATAGGAATAATTCATTTGCAAATTATGACAAACAACAACAACATGGAAAATTTAGTCACCTCAAATATCTGAAAACTTGTAATTTGCGTTATCACCTTGATTGACACTTAACACCAATTGATTAGAGGGGATGGGATTAACACCTATATACTTGCCAACGGCAGTACACATTAATTATTGATAATTGGATTAACTTTTCAAACAGAACAGAACAATTGCCCAACTATTTGGTTAAAAATACATTGATCATCATCATTATTTAACAATTCAACATGCCTTTATTACTATTCCCTAGTCGCTATTTAATTTTATCAAGACATGAATTTGTAATTATTGCAACTCTAGAGCTATGGAAAATGAATATCACTTTCTACTAATTCGTCCAAAATATTCTCAGATAAGAAAAAATCTATTCTAAAAAAGTCTAAAAAAATACTATTACACTTGGCCAACAATACAAAAATTTTATAATCTTATGAATTCAACTATTACTATAACATATTAATTTTTCACAAGTCATGCAGGGGTTTTTTTAGGGCTTGGGGAAGACACTGGACGCTGGTCAAAAGGGGTAAAATCACGCGGAAGGGGAAATTTGGGGAAATTATCAAATATTGATACACTGTCACATAACCACAACCAATGTTTTCATGAATCAATGATTATGACAATAGCATTCAAAACAACTATCAACAGGTCCATATCTTTGTCTTTTCTACATTTGAACAGGTCTAGCACACTTTCATAGTCTTGATCAGTTAGATTTTCTGGCCAAAAATTTATGCTCATGAGTGAATCGAGCGTCGATTGGCCTAGGGATGGTATCTTTAATCGCTACTGCAAAAAAGGAGTTTACCCGTTCAGCATGCTTTGCGTCAGATATTGTATTTCTTAATTTCATCAATTGTGCGTCATTTTACAGGAAATGGAAACGTCCGCCTGCTTCCAGGCATCATAAGCGTGGACATACGCATGTGTCACGGGCCGAGACCTAGTATTGGTTCCCGTCTCTATGTATATCGTTGAACTATCGCAGGTAATCAGCTCATTCGGATTGGTTCAGCAGACATCGTTATAAAGCTGGGGAATCCCGATAGGTTTGCTCAATCATTACAAAAACAAATAAACTCTACATAAAAATGCCGATAAACCTTGGTCTGATAGATATTTTGGCTGAATAAAATCTACTAAAACTGAAATTGCCTATTTTTGAATAGCATCAAAGAGCAATTATGCATCCTAGCGAGGGGAAAAATGCTTCTTTGGGGAAAAAATGACGATGGGAAGACGCCGATTATCGGCGTCACTTTCTTAGTAAAAAAAACCCCTGTCATGATTATGCTCTTCGAGCAAACTATGTCTATCATGTTCTTGTTTTTTCCGTACAAGTATTTTTTTTCATTTCTAAAACACTGCGATGTTTTAATACATTAAACCATCTGCTTATTTCCTCAAACTTTTGTATAATGATTCACACTTTATACCGATATGTTAAATAAAAAAAATCAACAAATTTGATAAAAACAAATAAATTATCACTTTTGACCGTTAATAACACATTTTCTTTAAGTTCGTTATTTAATTGTCAATATTTTCTTCTGTCGGTTTAACACAAAAGGACGAGCAGAGTAATACAATACAGAATTAAATGTGAAAATTAACAACACGATTACAAAGCTATTCTGATTGCATTGTTATCACCGCTAATTGATGTTATATTAAATTATACAATTAACAATTTATCTATCTTGATTAAATCTTTGAAATATGATCGTACTGCTCATCACCAACATATTGTTTACAAACGTATCTCTGTACATTCAAAAAACACACATTTTCACAAATAATGACATTTTCTCAATTAATATCGTAATTATAAGCTTTGTCTGCATACAATCATTTGAGTATCGACCGTATGTTGGAGGTTACGAATTGACCAAAAAAAATGTTACGAATTGACCAAAGATTTGAAAAATGTTACAAATTGACCAAAGATCTGAAAAAGGTTACAAATTGACCAGAAAATGGTTACAAATCGACTGAAAAAAAACAGGTCACAAATTGGTTTGGTCACAAATTGACTGCAACCCAACGAGGTCAGGTTCTAAAAATAGATGTGTAGCAGAAAAGAAGGTTGTTTTTTTGTCAAATATATTGCAATCTGATCAGGAATGGATTGAATTTGAGAAATATGCAGTGAATTAGGTAAAAATTATTTAATTTATTGATTATTGCTTTCATCAAGTTATTATGTTGAGAACACATGCTTCGAGGGTATATTATTATCAATACTGTAAGTAGCAATGCAAAGGCATTTTTCTTTAATTGGATTTTTTCTTAAAAAGTTACATTTCTGTAAACCTCTTTTAAATATTAATAACTTAAAAAAACTGCATTTGAAAATATTGATGCATAAAAAAAGTATTACTTAAGTGAATATTCATATTTTAATGCTCATTTTCTCAATATATCGTCAAACAACCTCTTTTCGCCCACTTCCACTATTCGGCCATTTTGAAAAAGTTTTATTTATCCGTTTTTAAACGCCCCTTCCGGTGAAGCACGCGCACAGTTTATTTACAAACGCACCAGAAATGTCACATACGACATTTTGAAGAATTATGGAGATCAGGACAGTAAGTAAACACAAATAACACACACGCTTGATGATTTTCACATGTTTTTACTATTCCCAAAATTTCTATGCAAAATTTCATAATTTTCATACACAAAACAACCTTTTTTCAATCGAACGCTCCTGTCGTCTGATAAACTAGGTCAGTATGTAAGCTCCGCCTCCTTGTCAATTTTCAGAAAAGTATACTTCACATAAAAAACAGCGCATTTCAACATGCGTTGTCTTATAAGATTTTATTTAAAAATGTTATTTTGAATTTGTAAAAAAAATTAAAATACGTCAATTGTACTGTTTTTGTCTTCAGAACAACCATCCAGTCAGAGGGTCGTACAGACCTTATGATATTGAAAAGCTCACAGATGCATGTCTTGCTGTGAAGAACAAAACAATGTCGATTAGGAAAGCTTCTGAAGTATTTAAGGTGCCTAGGACAACACTTCAGGACAGACTCAGTGGCAGAATTGACACTGATGTTTTAAAATCAGGCACCCAGCCCTTGTTTACACAAGAGCAGGAAGCTCTTTTAACAACTCACCTTAAGACTTTGACTGAAGTGGGATATGGCTACAGTTGTCAGGAGACAATAAATCTTGCCTCTGATTATGCCATATTTTTAGGCTTGTGTGATGAAGACCCTTTTGACTGACAGGTGGCTTTACAAATTTTTAAAAAGATGGCCAGAACTGAATGTAAAAAAAAACGTAGTTTGGAAGTTTCCAGAGCAGAAAGTGCCACCAGACTAGCTGTTGACAATTACTTTCAAGAGCTGCATCATATTCTAGTAAAATATAATTTATCAAACAAGCCTCACCTAATATATAATGTAGATGAAAATGGTCTCAATACTGAACATAAACCCCCTAAAATCATATCAGGAAAGTTTTCAAAAACCCAGGCTGTTACATCAGGGAAAGGTAAAACCATTTCTCTCATTGGATCAGTCAATGGCACTAGACAGCAGGTTCCACCATTTTTCATATTCCCTGGTTCTAGGTTGTTAGACTCCTTAATGACAGGTGCAACTCCAGTGTCAGTTGGTAGAGTTACTGAGTCTGGATGGTCTAACACTGAGATTTTTGCAGATGTTATGCAAAACCACTTACTGAAATATTTACCATCTAGGGAAAATGAACATGTTCTTGTACTATATGATGGACATAGAAGTCATGTTTCTTTAAGTTTAATTGAGTGGGCCAAGTCTGACAATATTGTTTTATCTGTGCCATGGCGCTGAAAAACCGAAAATTTGCCGGTTCAGACCGAATTTCAAGTTCCCGGACCGATTTCAGCGATGAAAATTTGTTAAAAAATCGGTCCATAAACGTTCTATAAATTTTGGCCCAAAACCGCTAAGTACGTGCAAAATGTCACAAAACTTACTGTATGTTGTTCGCACGATTCTCAATACCCTAATAAATATGTCAAGATAATCAATAGCCTGGAGCGAACATCTGCTAATCCGATCAATGGAAGTCTGTCAATATAGGGGTCGCTTGTAATTAGTCCAAACACGTGGTAGATAATAGAAAACAATTACTGCAGTGATCAATTGTGTTGAGTGATGTGTTTGCTGCGTGTATTAATATTGTCGTTATTTTTAAATTTAGTATTGTTTTGGTTTAATCAAAGGCGGTGAATTGTTTTAGAAGTCGTAACAGAAAACAGAATCAAAGAAAATTTAGTAACATCAAAAAGGAAGCCGACATTAATAGCTAAGATTTTGCAGACAATATTGCAATTCCTCGATCAACCAATGACAGCTTCGTACGCAAGACACTTGTCAATATCAAGGGGGGGGGGGCGTCCGCGGGCCTGGACCGATTGAGATTTCAAACTTTTCCATGCCCTGATCTGTGCTTCCTCCACACTGTAGTCATTTGTTTCAGCCTCTTGATGTGAGCTGCTTCGGTCCATTTGAGGTAGCATGGAACAGTGCTTGTCACTCATACATACGTGAGTCAGGTGGCTGTGTTTTAACAAGATACCAAATTTGTCAGCTTGCATGCAAAGTATACACCACAACCTTATCTCCTGCCAATATTCAAGCATCATTCAAAAAATGTGGAATCTATCCATTTAATACAAATGCCATATCTGATAGTCAAGTTGCTCCATCAATGAGTTTTCAAAAGGAACCTGAAAACAGTTTAAATAAAAGTTGCAATCTTGAGACCGATTGTGCTGAAAAATTCCTTTTAGAAAAAGGAGGCAAAAGTTTGGAAAATGTCCAAAAATCAAAAGTCAGAAAAACACTTAGTAAAATTGTAGGTGGGAAAGCAATCACAGAAGATGATATTGTTGAAAAAATTGTTGAAGATAATATTAACAGTAAGAATAAACAAAATAAATGTAATCAAAAGAAAATTCAAGGCAAAAAGAGTTCTGCTGAACCAATTCCATCCACATCTGGTATCCCTGCAAAAAAACAAAGAAAATGTCTCAGTGAGAACATGTCAATATCTGATGATGATACTGATGATGATGATATTGATGATTCTGAAAAATGTGTTGTTTGTCACAAGTTCTGTGTTGACACTTCTAAACGGCCAGACATTTTTATTGTAAAATGGGCTGAATGTGTCAAATGTAAAGGATGGGTTCATTTGTTCTTTAGCACCAATGTGCGAGTGATTAGGCGAGGTGACACATTCTTGTGCCCAACTTGCGCTAATTAACTGTCAATATAGTACAAAAACTAAATTGTTAATATGTTTGAAATAGTTTACCTGTTACGAACAATTAAAATTTGACTTTCAAAACTTTTATCAACTGTTACTGACCTTTTGTTATGTACTTTGTGGAGCGCGGTATACTTACGGATTAATGGCCGAATACGGGTTGTATAACTTCCAGTGAGAGATAAGGAGGTCATCCAATAATAGAATGATTTTTGCCTCAAAACGTGCAGTAAGAAATATGAGTTGTCACTTTTTGCATCGGTAAATGGTAGCATAAAATATTAGAGTTAGTTATATTCGCCTGTTATTTGTAGTTATTTAAATCAGCAGCATTTTACCACTAAGCGGCCAAAAAGAGGTTGTACCTGGATATTATATATGCCAAAAAGCAACCTGGTAAACAAAAATGCTTTGACATCATTCAAATTGTATGAATATGTTCTGTTTTCAAGCAGACACTTTCAGAAGATGAAAATAAACAAAAAATTCCTCATACCAAAGTCTTTCTTGATATTCTTTGTTCAGATAGTTCACTAAGTTTTCAAAGTCTGGTAGTCCAGTTGTCACACTTTTCAAAGAAAAGTGTAAAAAGAAATGAATTATCTTTTAATCTTTTTGCTAGCATTCAAATAATTACTAGAAGTTAAGAAAGAGGAGACTTAAATGTCTTTGCTTTATGTATAAAACATGGTAATTTTCAAAGAAATGATTAAAATGCTATAAACATTTGAAAGCTACCTGAATTTTAAGTCGTCAAGAACTTGATTGAACTTATTTTTAATTTAGCTATGACTTTCTTTTTTCTTTTTTTAGCTGATGAATTTCAATATTTCAACTGTCAACAGTAACAGTAACTAAACTTCAAACATAACATGTAACAATATACAGAGCCACCTGTCTTGAATGACTTATTGTCACTGGGGTTTAATGCCATTTTTCAGCAATTTTTCAGTTATTTAGGGCGACCGGTTCACCTAACCAGTTTTCCTGGATTGTATACAGTATACTAACCAAGAAAAAGAAACCAATTAGAAAAACCAATGATGAATGAGTGACTAGCAGTAGCACAAAATTCATAATTTCTTGAAAGTTGAATTTGAAACCTTGATTGAATTTGAAATATTGGTGTTACTATTAAATACATAAATGTATATTACATGCAAATAATATTTTTATACCGATGAGATCTAACGTGATATAATGTGACCAATGTACAAATGAAAGTATAATTTTCTTCATAAATGTTGTAAGTAACGCAGTGCTTAACTTAATACATGTCAGTCAAGAGTTTGTTACAAAAATTTTAGGTGCGAAACCAATTCAATTGAAGGCTTCATTTTGAGTCATTAACTCCAGACAAGTTACATATGCAGTTGAGTAGAGATTACATTATACATATTTACCTGATTTAGTACAATGACATCGAAAGAAACTTAGAAAGACACAGCGTAAGTGTTTATGTGATACAAGAGGTTGAAAATCTGAATTGTTTCGTGGCGATTTAATACAGGATAACTCACGGGATGACAAGAGTTACCGTTATTTGCCGGTGGGCACCTGCCTCAGAAAACTGCAATTTTCTACTGCATTACATGATTTTTCAATTATTAATGATCGATATTTAACTAAAACAATAATCTATGATTACATGGTATGAAAACCAGTGTAAGCCACCGTATTACTGAAATGCTCTGTATGCGAAAATTTCGGAATGCATTTTCTTTAATGTTTATTCATAAAAATCAAGCTCCTCCCATTAGGACTGCCTTCATTTCCTTAAATGGAATTACTGGTTCCATGATTTTGAAACGTTTTAAACTCTAAATAGACTGTATAACTTGGTACCTATAATGGGGGTCGGGAAAAAAAATTCTACGAAAAGTAGTCCAGTAGTGCCACCTAGCAGGTTTTGCATTGCTGATTTATGTAAAACAGGTCCTTTATTGCTAAATAATTGTACTAGGCTGATTTAACCCTTTATTTCATAATCCTGGGTTTTCATGTGTCTACTGGATCTTCATAATCCTGGGTTTTCATGTGTTTGTTTTTCAACCTAAAATAAACCCCTTGTCCAAATATATCACCAATTTTTATTACTAGTCATACTACAGTCATAAAATTCAATCTTTCATGAAGGCACACATCCAACAAAAATATTTGGTCTATATTTTAAAAAAATGCAGTAAATACTATGTGAATGCAAGACGTGTCACGCGCTAATATGATCACTCAATGGTTACATAGAGCAACAGATAAGCTTTCTCAGTGAATTGGGTATTACTCCATCATTTCATTTCGAATTGGGTATTTGCTAAATATAATTGGGTTTCCTGAAACCTGTTAGTCTATGATTTTTATATCAATTGGGAATTTATGCTCTTACTTATCAAGTCTAAACTGTACACATTTGGTTGTTTTTGAACCGCATGGCTACAACGTTTGTCCGAGACTATGAGGAACGACTGACAGACAAAAATGACTATATGCATGTATATTCATGAAAATTGCTTTCGATATGCATCATAAATATTTTAATTGGGTATTTTGCTTTTGTAATTGCTTTTTGATACACATCTGAAATAGTTTCAATTGCATATTTTGTAAATTTAATTGAGTAAATACGCAAATACGCAGCTTATCTGTTGCTTTGATAGTAGCTATGATTACACAGTGGTCAGCGGACATGAGATTTATTTTTGACATCAATTATGCTGGAAATTTTGTTGAAAGATATGTAAAACATCAATTGTTTGATATTTTCAAACAATAAATGTGGTAAAAATTGTACCCCACTGCTCGGCTCAGTCTTTGAAGACAATAATACAGTCACAGACTTGTGGCAAGTTCACATAAAAACAAATTCAAATTTCACCATATTTTGTGCTAATTAATAGATGCAATCATCATGGTGATTAATGCGGCAAAGCAGTACGGGTCCTTGAATTATTATAAAAAATGTGTCACTCGGTGTTTTACGCCCCCCCCCACCCCCAGGTTTTTACATAGGTCTGGTATGTGTGACAATTTCTTGACAAAATATATACATATGAGTTAGCATCGCTTGTGTAATATTGACCTAGATTATGTTTAATTAAATTTATCTGTTCCAGTGTCAATTATGTTTCATATACATTTTAACATTTATTTCAGAACACTGAAATTTTCAGTATATTAATACTGTAAGACTTAGTAAATGAATATTATTGTTTCGATATTTCATTGACGTTATCAATAGAACAATTTCATTTCAACTTTTATTCGAACAGCCTGTACACCTTTGGTAAAAGAGTGAAAACTACATGGTACACCAAACAAACAATAGTTTTGAAAATGTAGCGACTTCTTTGTTTCATGAAGTTTCAACTGTTTATAGATTCAAAAGCTGAACCATAACAGTATACATGAATAAACCCACTTTACAGGGTCCATTGCAAGTGATATGATATATAGATGGTCATCTTTAAAACCCATATTACATCATAATACATGTAATTTACATTTTTTTTAATTACAAATTACCACTGGATATATTGCATTAGTATTATTAACAACATTTGATAAGTAATAACAATATCATGTTATGTATGAATGATGAATCTTTTTAGAAACTGTAGATTTTTTATTATGATCTTCGTTCATTCTTGATATTTGACTTAAAAGAAATTCTGTAGCCTGATCCCCGCTGACAATTATGCCTTATGTGGATTAAAAACGAAAACAAGTATCAAAATTCTGAGGTGTTATTCCCTAGATAAGCATTTCTGTTGCAATATACCAAAAACGCTTTGAAGTCAGTCTTCAAATAAGACAGCAATCTTTATTTAAACAACATCTACCGAGTTTTTAAGCAAGTAATTAGCAATAAAACTGTCAGATCATTATCGTCTCATGTAATCAACAAATATTCTAGATAATGATTTATGCATCCCATTCAATTTTGATAGCTTATCAAACTTGCTAATTGTTGAAATTGCTCCCAGTTTTGATTTCTAGTTAGGGTTACAATTATTAAATATTTTTCATATCAGTTTGAAAGATAAAGTTCAAAAGCTATCATGTTGTATAAAGTTCAAAATCTATCGTATTGTACCAACCTGGTGGTTTTCAAAATAAATAATGCATCCGCTTTGTTGAAATTACAATTTTAAAAAATCAATACAATTATTATATCTTGTTCGCATCGGTCAATGATATCCAAAAATTAATTGAAGCTTGTTCTCCACCCCATCAATCGCATCTTTTTTGTATAGACAATTTGGATAGTTACAGCATGTGACATTCTAGGATCTATACCGATTGGTGACTAAAGAATTTTGAAAATATCAATGCTTTTCACTTGCCATATGGATTCTTGTCATGTGATCCAATGAATTCTTATTTTTATTGGTTGGTGACATTTTGAAAGCATTACCTACATTTGCTTAAAATATTGATGTGTGTACGTTCTATGTAAAACAATGTGTTTGGAATTTAGCTTACACATGATTAAGGAATTCAGTGGATTATCAATATACAGCTTGTCTAAGTGAGTAATGCATATATACATTAGTTTTAATTTTTAATTATAGTTTTCTGGTAATTTGCTTAATAGCGTATTTATTTCAGTAATTTGAATAAATGCCAGTTAATAGATATCTCTGCCTAACATGATGCTGCATCATTTTAAAGGTCCCGGCTACATTCATCCTCTGAATTGCCTATGGGTCTACCTATGTCAAATTCACTGTTATTTTTGTCGAAAGGCTTGTACTGATACACTTGTATGATGAAATATTATTCCATAATTTACAAATCATCAAATAAATTGTCCATCTTCGTGAAAAATACAATCACAACATTGTTGACAGTTGTGTTAACGATATGCTATATAGCTTGTGATTGCATTGATATATGTCAACTATGACATCACAAACTAAGGGAAGTAACCACGTCAGTATTTTCAGATGGTGTGATATTTGTTCGCTTTTTATTTTGATTTATGCAGCCAATTTTTATTTTTGAAAAGTGAAGTTTTGTGAACGTATGCAAAATAGCTCATATTTAATAATTTCAAGCTCTCCTAAATCGAACAAAATGAACTTTAAAGTGATTTTGAAAAGCCATATATAGAATAGATAGAAAGCATACAAAATGATTACCATGGGTTAAAACTAGGTCACCGGGTCAATAACAGGAAAACCATGGATGTTGCAATCTTTGTTCAGGTGAGTGAAAAAGGGCCATCTTGGCCCTCTTGTTTGAAAAAATCTTTAATATTTTTATTGTAGCCACGGCCGTGGCCCGGTGGTTAGTGCGCTGGACTTGTAACCCGGAGATCCGTGTTCGAATCCTGGTCGTGGCAGGTCTTACCCTTCTATGAAAATTTGACAAAAATGTCGATTTTCCTCCATATGTGGAGAAGTTGCCGGCTCCTTGTAGAAGGGTAAGTTAAGTTAGGACTGGTTGTGAACTGGTTGTGGTACATAACTGAAAAATTGTTGAAAAATGGCGTTAAACACCAGTGACAACAAGTCACATAAAAACAACAACAAAAAAAAAAACAACTAATTTTTAATGTGTTAAAGAATTTTAATTGCAGTGGAAGTCAATCAGGATGTTTAGCTGATAGTGTGTTGCTTAAAGTGTTGTCTGAAGTCACTGGTGCATGATCCAGCCAGTTGCAGATGATCAGAAAATGTTGGACGATAAATAAGTGAAGCCTTCATGTGACTGAGAAGAAGAAGCATAGTTACAGTCAGCTGAGGAGTCCCATTGCATTTTGTGGTAATTATAAAGAAAAAAAAGGTTGCTATTGTAAAATACTTCCACTGAATAATTCCTAGTTTTTTATCTCGCATTCCTAGTTTCACTAGTTAACCAGGTTTTTCCAAAGGAAATATTCTGCTTATATAATTAGTGAATGTCAGCCGGTGGGTGGATGGTTGGGCAGGTATCCACATTTCTTCTCCAAACTTTCACAGACCAATTGTTACTAAGTACCGCAGCACATATTTTCCTGGTTTTGTAGTATGATTATTTTGGGCAGAATTATGGTCCTTTGTTTATTTTGCTAATATAATATTCTGTGAGCAACTCCCCTACATTTCTCGAGGGATTTCGACCAGAACTCTCACAGAACTATTGTCACTAAGTACCCCAGTGCTTGATGCTATGGTATTGTGATTTGATTATTTTTGGTGGAATTATTGCCCTTTGTTTATTTTGCTTATATATGTAATATTCTGCGTGCAACTCCCCCTACATTTCTGAAGGGATTTGACCAAACCTTTGTAGAAATTTTGTCATTGAATTACCTAGCACATAATGCAGAGGTTTGTGATTTGATTGCTTTTTGTTGGAATTATGGCCCTTTGTTTATCAGCTCATCTGAGCACGACATGCTTGAGAGTGAGCTATATTGATGGGTCTATGTTCTTCTGTTATAACTTTTTTACTGTGCTGATGGGTATCTCTTCCTCCCTGAATGACCAGATAAGTCTTGCACGTAGACCAGTCTGAAAGATCCAGGTCTTGAACTTTCCAGAAGTTCTGTCTTGTTTATTCTCTTGTTTTATTCTCCATAGTCCCTCTTCAACTTGCTTCTGAAGTCGATCTTTGTCTATGTCTCTGTCTTTGCAACCAAGCTAATTGGACTTTCTTGGCTTGAAATCATTCTGATCCATGGAACTGTTTCATTGAGGGCTTTTAGGATCTGCCTTGCCTGAATGTGAGTTGGTTGTGAGTGTCATATCATCCATAAATCCTCCGTTTAGAAGGTAGATGGTTACCACTGTTTTGTCTTCGGGCCCCTTGTCTCCCATTTCTCGGTGCATCCTGTGACAATTCCTTTTTCATACAGTATCTAATCTGAGGTAAAACTGTTTTTGGTTATGGTCTAAAGCTGTCTTGATGAGCTTATGGGGAATTGAGCCATAAGCATTTGCTAGATCTACATACAATAGTCAGATCTTTGTTGTTGATTCTTATTTCATGAAGTAGTTGAATGAGTGCGCTAGTGTGTTTTCTAGCATGTAGTTGGTTGTACACTTGGCAAGGATGGTGGAAGGTCTTCCATTCCACACTCTATACTGAGATGATATGGAACTGTTTGATGGTCTTTAAGTTCTTCTCCTTCGGAACTAAGCATCCTTCAGCTAGTTGCCGGCTTGTTGGAATGGTTCCCTTTCTCCTTACAACTGGCAGGACTGACCACTGTAGTCTTATTTTATTATTTTATATTATTTAATATCCCTCTATGTCTTTGTTGTATGCATTTTCCCTCTATTTCTATATTGTCTGTGTAAGACATCTATGTTTTATACTCACCCTGTGTGATTTATAAACATTAAAAAGATTAATAAGATTAATATGGTTGTCAACTCACACACAGTTGATCGTATTTGTCCAGAGTTCTTCATAATTTTTCTTTTTATTATATAATATATAAGTCTATTTATAATATATAAGTTGGTTGTTTAGAAAAATCGGGTTTTAATTTACACAGCCAAAATCATTTGCATAGCCGCACCAAAAGTCTATATTTCCTGTCATTTAATATGTTTCTTTTACAGCATTATAATATGACACAATCTACAACGATGGGTTGCAGTGTACCTGTATTTACAATGATTTTGCCAAACATATCTTCAGTGTGATGGGCCATGTAATTTGAAACAATATGGCGGCACTAAGTGTGGAAAGTGAGGATATATTTAAATATCAGCATAGTCTGTTCGTAAAGAATATTGAGCGTCCTATTCTAACCTATTTGCATATTATTAAAAAATTAGATATTAGAGAAAAGGATTGCTCTTTTGTTGAGGCAAAAGAAAATGGATTTAATGTGTATGTTAACCACTGTCCACCTACTTTTTGTCATGACCTGTGTAATATTTGTAAAGTTGGTAACATTAAGATTATATGGCTACCTGCAAATGTTAACAACAGCAATTGTAATCAATCAAATGAATCAAAAAAAAATGTTTGGGCAGGTAGTAATAATGAAGATAAGATTCCAAATTTCAAAGATTTGAGTAGTTCTGATACATCTGGAGAAAAAGACAGTTCAAAGTCAAAACTTTCTGGCAATTTGAATAAAACAAACCAAAAACAGATGTCTATACCAAATCCATTTGAAAAGATCTCTTACGAATTGAACTCAAACTATGATAAGGACTTCGAATTAATTATATGGAAAAAAGGCAATCGCCAAGAGGCTATGAGAATTTTAGATTCAGTATGTGACATGAGGTATGAAGAGATTTATGCTGAAGATGGAAGAGTCACCCAATGTAAGTATCTATATAATGGTTGCATATTTACTTGTTATCAGAAAAAAGATACATTTTCTGTAAGTATTGTGTTCAAAATTGCAATGGGTGCCAGCTATGATCAAGTTGACAGTATAGCAATATCACACAATGGCCTGCAAAAAAGAAGAATTAATGTAATTAAAATAAATGGAATGAAATCGCTCAAAGAAGAAATATTCATCCAAGGTCAAATTGGTCCTTCAGATGAAAAAACTGACGCACTACATGATGAAAGGATTGAAAAAATTAAAAGGAAAGAGAGGATTCCTACTTACATGAGATACATTGTTTTTTGTGATTTCATCTTTGAAATAGATTTTTATGATTACTACGTTTATAGCATTGTTGGAAAAGTTTATTATCCTGGAAAATGTCTTCACCGGCAATGGCCATGGTTTAATGAAGCTGGAGTGCCTATAGATCCTCCATCAAATGATTTTGGAACAGTGAAATATGAAAGTGTATTGGAAGGTATAAATAGTAATTATCAGTTTTTTGAATTATTTTCAAGAGTTCTTTGTGGCAATTTTTGTGGCCCAGTTAATGACTCCAGTGTTGTTGTGAATAAGCTGGTGCTACAGCTTTGTCTAGCATTAGGATATTCAGAAGCGATTCGTAATTATAACACAATGAAATGGAATCGTGCACTTATAGAGTACCGTCAATTTATTCCATGTGCCGAAGACCTTAAGATAGTAATTTATACACATCCAATGGTTACAGGAGGATCATTTCAAAAACGGAAAACTGGATATTCAGGTAATTCAAATTTTAGCAGAAGAAGACTTACACAGAGGGTACATAATTATAATGAAAAGTTTGAAGACCTTATGTATGGCTAAAGCGTTCTCTGTCCAAATTCATTAAGCTATTTTTAGATACTATGATAAGTTTCAGTTTCTAGAAACTGTTCTCTCAGATTGAATAAGTCTTTAGTCTGGGTAATCAGTAACTTAGCTTAGGCATGTGAGCAATGTTTAATGGCTGTTCTTGAAATGATCATTGACCCTTGAACTCAGAGAAACTAAAAGTGCCTGAAAATTTGTCCAAGCTTCTCAGGTTAAATACAGAGATGTATAATGAAGTTATGCAGAAGTTAATTTTGATAGGAAAACTTGGATATTTATTAGCTTAATTTGATTTTCATTTTCATCAGCCAGTCAAATGTGTTCTTGTAGTATACAAAATATTGTATGGACACTTTTTTGTTTTGTGTCATTTATTCTGTTACTATGCACATTTATTTTTTAGTGTATAATAATATGAGTGTATCTGGGGTTGTATTTGTAATACATGTTCTATGTAATCCAGCATTATGATGCAAAGGCTGTGATTGTAAATTGTATCATCTTGTTGTATTGTGATAGAATAATTACACAATTCCTCAGGTTTCTTTACCAATTTTAATAAAGTTTAAAGTATACAAATAATAGCCGCAATAACGTGTCCAGTACGCAAGACTATCCTGACTAGAAAACTGCCTTTCTTAGTTTCTACCCTGAGTTTACATCAGACATCCAAGTTATGTAAGTATTTAGTTGATTACTGTATGGTCACTCATGATTAAAATTATTGACCATTGAATTTGCAGTAGTCTACGGTTCATCTATCCTTATTGTCATGTCCTGCTTTTCTACTCCTTCACCCCAATTTTACTCGCTTCTATCTTCTTATTGCAATGTATGTCATTTAACAACTTCTTAACGTTGCATAACCTCAATAATGAGGCCACCTTTGGGCCTAAAGAAATTGGTTGTAATAATGAGGTGGTCTCATTAACAAGTTGAATTATTGAAACTAATGACTCATAAAATAAATGATCATTATTATCAGGTGGCTGAAATGTTGGGGTGGTTGCAATTACGTGAGTTTTTACTGTATTTACATGAATAGTATAAATATTGTCATGTTTATTAATTAAGGACTCCAATAATGGATATAAATTTTGGACTCCTGCAATTATTAACTTAATTTACTAGTTACTACGTGACAGCCTGAAAAAACAAAGGGTTTCATGCAATATATTTTATAAGATTTTTTTATCTTTTTATTCACTCATGTTGGGCCCTCTTAAGCCCATTTTATCATCAGGTATTGGAATCATGTTTCTTATGAAATGTTGAATTTTAAATTAGAATTTAATCACAGCTTTTTTTTTTACACTACTGTTTTAAGATCAAAAATTGGAGTTGCTATCTATTTCAGTGATTTGAAATGCAATCATTTGGTGTTGACAATCATTTTATGTACTGGTTCAAGTTGTGTACTAAAGTTCATCATTATAGGGAACTTATGTCATTGGAATAATGACTATTTGTAACTTCAGTGATAATGAGACCTTTACTTTTAAAAATAAGTAGATTAATTGGTCAGGTTTGGGCTATTGGGTAATGGTTTAATTTTTCCAACAAAGCGCTGAAAGTCTTTGGAAATATAGTTAAATTAATCGTAATTGTGTTGGTGTTCCCACACTGTTAAATGTTCTTCATATTATAATTTCATACCTGAAACACTTGTTCAATTGTGCTAATTGATATGTAGAATTATTTATTTATAATATGTACTTATTTATCTTTCTTTATTTTTTTTTCATATTTGGTATCTTTTTTGTTACCTTTGATCATATTGATTTTTATACACTAATTTTATATTTTGATGTTCATGTACAAATTAATTTTACTCATGTTAATACATTATAATGCATGAACAAAGCAGCGAAGAAATATGTGTCACCAGCTGGCCTCGTTTTATATTTGTATGGAGGCAAGTAGATAATCCATTATGATACTCCTAATATTTCTCAATTTTCCATAAAAATATTTTCTAATCATAACCTATCTTCAGGTCTGTCTAAATTCATGATCTCAACGAGTTTTGTTCATTTTGATTTTGAAAATTGCCCAGGCTCCAAGATTTTAAAATTTTAGTATAGCCTCTGGGCTTAAATCTCAATTCCATTATCAATTTGTTTTGGTTGAAACAATGCAGCTTTTAAATATTTTAATGTGTGTTCTCGTCAATTTTGCATCCAGGATAATGTACCATTAACATCGTCACTGTTATATCATTCTTATTTTAGAAACATTAAAATGCAAAATATGAGATTTGAGTTTGGAGACTGATCTTTTATAACTTAGTGCACAGGCATTAGAAAGAGCAGTCTTAAATTTTAGTACCTTTGGGCCTGGATTATTTTCCTATTATTTTTGGGCCAGATTTATTTTCCTATTTTTACAGTATTAAGTTCATTGTTATCAATTTTTACTTGTGATTTTTGCTATATATTATCATAATGCATTAGAATATGTAAAGATTGTTTTTATGGGACTTGTTATGTATCCTGTTAATGATTTTTTTTTGATGTCATGAACTGTTATGTATTACTGTATTATCTATGCATTTTTTTGTGAAACTTTTATGAATTTATCACAGATGATAAAAGTATATAATTTTATCATAAATTATTATGATAAACATAAGAAACTACACACACTTCTTTTGTTTAAACAAAGTCAATTAATTGGTTTGACAATAAATCTAAAGGTGTATGTGTGTCATTTCATACACACATCCTTGCTAAGATAGCACTCAATACCTGGGTATCATGACTGTAGAATATATTTCATTGACTGTTATATGAGGGTCATTCAAATAGTACTATCAAATACTGGAGTCAAATTACTGTTAATCATTTCAAAAGTTAGCATGAATGCATGATAATTAAATTTTAAAGTTAATACAACATTTGATGTCATCACGGTATATGACATCAGGGCATCTTGTTTTATGAAAATCTTCTCTTTGAATCAACTTTCTTTCGTGGTTCAATTAAAAGTTTACAAGGGGTATTACTTTGACGGATTATGATGATAGAGCATTAATCAAAATCCTTTACTATTTATTTAATTGTTTGGATTACATATTGAATGACCCTCATATAATCACTGACTTTCTGCAGATTGTAATAAAAAATAAGAACTATGAAAAAATTATAGGAAAAATCTAAACAGACTTGGTGTAGCAAGATTGAATATTGCTATCTTAGCTAGGTAAGGTCTATTATACAGCTCTATGATTTTAGCTCACCTGAGCTCGTAGTGCTCAGTGAGCTGTAGTGATCAGTCAGTCTGCTCCGGCATCCATTGTCCACACTTGGGGGTGGTTAACACTCTAGTGGTCACTTTTGAGTGAATCTTCTCCAAACTTCTCAAAATGATTGTCTAAATGATATCTTGAGACAGAATGAACATGGGTCATCTGGGGTCAAAACCTAGGTCACAATGTCAAATCACTGGAAAACCTTGTAAGCCCTCTAGTAGCCAGTTTTTATTGGATCATTGTTAAACTGTATTAAAATGTTTGATTTCATGATGTTTTGGACAGGTTCGAACATGGATCATCTGGGGTCACAAACTGGGTAAATAGGTCAAATCTCCTGAAATCTTTGGAAACCATCCAATTTTGATTGGATCTTCCTCAAACTTTGTCAGAATGTTTGTATTAATGATATCATGTACTGGTTTGAACATGATTCAACTCGGATTAAAAACTAGGTCACCCGGTCAAATCACAGGTGAGCAAAAAGGGCCATCTTGGCCCTCTTGTTAAACAAGGTTTTATAAGTATTTTGCGCAAAAACTCAAAGAAATTGAAACACATTAGACATGAATATGTTGAACTTAGCATCTTGGCAACATACAAAGCCTGTCGACCGTAAATATGGCAAAAACAAACAAGAAACATGTCAGATTTTAAAATCTTTATTCATGTGGAAAAGGAAGTTCTTTGTACATTTTTTTAAATATAATTGAAATAAATGATTGAAAAGTAATTACTAATTATCAACATGTAAAATTGTGATTAGTAACAATTTAATTTCAACTCAAAATGTACAATTACCAAGTATGTGGAACAACAGTCCTTGAACATGAAGATTATGACAGCAACAAATATGAACTACCAAAACATTTCTTATAAATGCCCCTGGAGTACTACATGTACAGATTTTTTTCAATTGGTTACTTATTTTTTATAATTTTTTGGACACAAAAGACATAAACTGAAGGATAATGTGATCATTGTGTGTCATAATTTTTATTTTTCTCATATTAGTTTTTTGGGTGGGGGGGCATTAATTATGAGAGGGGCATTTATTACTCAATATCCAGTTTTGTTGCACTCAAAGCAAGATGTCAAGAAATTCCATGATTTACTGATTCAAATTTGCTGCTGAAATTTCTAACAGAATGCTTTGAGAAGTCAAAAACAAAATGTACAAGTTTTACATGTGATTTCATGAAGAAAACCCCCAAAAAACATCTGATTATTCTAAAACATCTCAAATTGCTTATTAAACAAAGCCATGCATTTGCTGTTAAATCATGATATCTTATAACACAAAATGAACGACCTATAGTGAAAACAGGAGATATTCTCTGTGAACATCAACATAAGCATAAGTGCCTCTAGATTTTCCAACTTTATGCTCTATAAACTTAATAAATACTTGCACAATATCTGGAATGTATCATACAAAATCATAGACATTATGGACATCATTGTATATATTAAATAAAACTATCTCGTGTAAAATATAAAATAAAAACAAAGAAAAAACTGACACCATCAGAACATTGATCAATTTCTAATCAACAAGAATAGTTTTTTTATTGCTAAAATGTATGCTAAAACCTTGGTGAATGAACCATTTGACTATGGCTTACAGTTATTTTTTAAGTCTGATATATCAAACTATGTATCACAGGTTTAAGGGAAATGTTGAACCTTGCAGTATTAAGGGCCATACGAAGATTCAGTCCACATGAATAAGCAGTCTAAATGGTGATTTCTTATTGATTGATGTCCTGTTCTGATGTTTGCCAGTTTGCAGACCAGTCTAAAGTAAATGAAATATGAGTGGTGCACTGGATACTTTTTGATATTTGAATAAGAAATGGATGTTAACCAAGGTATAATAGAGCTAGATTGATTCAGTTCTGATATTCCGTTATCTAATTGTTCCAACATTCCCACTGAAAAGTCTGGAATTCTTTAATATTGGAGTTAATGTAGTTAGTTCCAGTCAAAAGATGTTTGGAATTGGAGACCAGTCATATTTTTGTGTTAAATATGTTAATTAATTTTCTCCATTCATATAACAACTTTTAGAAGAATATCAACAAAATACATAATTATAGGAGTTCACTTCTGTACATGGAATGCATAGAAATCATAGCTACAATCAGGTCAGCTAAATTTCTAATGACCTTTGCAATATCATGTCAATGGATACTACTAAAAGCTAGATTTGATACAGCCAGCTAGGGTCAGATACTGTACACAGTCAGCTAAGCTCTGATACTGTACAGAGCCAGCTAGGGTCTGATACTGTACACAGTCAGCTAGGTTCTGATTCCGTACACAGTCAGCTAGGGTCTGATACTGTACACAGCTAGCTAGGGTCAGATACTGTACACAATCAGCTAGGGTCTGACACTGTACACAGCTAGCTAGGGTCTGATACTGTACACAGTCAGCTAGGTTCTGATACTGTACACAATCAGCTAGGGTCAGATACTGTACACAGTCAGCTAGGGTCTGATACTGTACACAGTCAGCTAGGGTCTGACACTGTACACAGCTAGCTAGGGTCAGATACTGTACACTGTCAGCTAGGGTCTGATACTGTACACAGTCAGCTAGGGTCTGATACTGTACACAATCAGCTAGGGTCTGACACTGTACACAGCTAGCTAGGGTCTGATACTGTACACAGTCAGCTAGGGTCTGACACTGTACACAGCTAGCTAGGGTCTGATACTGTACATAGTCAGCTAGGGTCTGACACTGTACACAGCTAGCTAGGGTCTGATACTGTACACAGTCAGCTAGGGTCTGACACTGTACACAGCTAGCTAGGGTCTGATACTGTACACAGTCAGCTAGGGTCTGACACTGTACACAGCTAGCTAGGGTCAGATACTGTACATAGTCAGCTAGGGTCTGATACTGTACACAGTCAGCTAAGTCTGATACAGTAGAAGGAAATGTAGAATTCAACACCAATTTTTGTAATTGAATACTAAAGGGATATCACCAAGAAGTTACGGATAACATTTTTGGACTTACAATAAAATGCATGATATTGATATTGATAGGTAATGTTTCGTTATTTAATTCTGATTGCAATAACAATTAAAAAATTACAAATTTTCTTAGTTCAGACTAATTCATTGATAATGACTGTATAAAAAAAGAAAGAAAATGAAGTTGTAGAGCATTGAGCCCTACTTCCATATTGATAACAACTATTTCATTCAGTGCTATTCAAATCATGTGCATATTTAAGAAAAAACTTTGAGCACACTATTTTCAAATTCAAATATCAGATGTTACAATATATTATAGGTTTAGTATTGGATCTTAGTGAGTACTTCTGGCGCCAGTTTAAAAGATGAACAAATATAACATTGATTTTCATGGAAAATAGAATCTAATCTAAAAAGAATAAAAACACTTGAGCAAAAACTTGAGTCTGTTATAATATGCTAAAATAAAAATTAATTTAGCAAGATAATTCTATGTTTTCAACACAAATTTTTGAATTAGAATTATAATTTTGCAAGGAATACACTGCTTTTCAAAGAAAATAAGGTACAAATAATACAAATATAGTCATAAAATACTTTCAAAATAGTGTGCTCAAACTTTAGTTTTTACGTGAAACTGGGGCCAGTCTTGCAACAGAGAAATGTTTATATGCATGTAACTAAATGTTCTACTTTGAAATATTTTTTGTGTTAATAATTCTGTATATAAGATTATATGAACAGGCTAGGACCGACTAACACAACAAGCCATCTTAAATTGTATTAACTAGAGTCACAACCTTTGTTAATATAAAAATATGAAAAAAATATAACATTAAAACCACAAAAATCATAGAATGTTACAAATAACATGGACAATAAAAACAAAAATAATATCCACATACACCAATCAGTTGATCTTACACTATCTTACACAGACTCCTGACGAACCTTTTTTTAAAAAAAAAAGGGAAAATAATTGAACATATGATAGATAGAATGTGAAAAAATCATTAACATAAGCAAGAGAAAATAATAAACAAAATGGAATACTATCAGTATTATTGGATCTAGAATACATGCTTGTATATATATTTATATATATATGTACACTTGAAAAAATCGAGAAAACCAGATCAAAAATGCATAATCAATAGGAAAAAAAAACAAGCCGCTTTCCAAATATTACATTATCTAAGCCTAGGGTAAAACTATGGTCTATTGAGTACTGATACGAATCAGTAACATCAAAAAGTTGATACTGGACCACTGCTCCTATTCTTTTCTCTCAGTCAGTGCTAGGATAAGACGTTCATTATCACAGAACCTTTTGCATTTTTCAAAATGTTAACAGCTTCTTCATGCGTAAGTCCTTCTAGACTGGAACCATTAACAGAGAGAATTTGGTCACCTCTTTTTAACTGCCCGTTTTCAGAGGCAGCACCTTTCGAGAACACATTCTTTACATAGATTGGCAAGTCACCATGTGGACTTCCATGACCTCCGACTATTGAAAACCCTAATCCATCTGGCCCTCGCTCAAGTGTTATTGTCTTGTACTGTGGTGGAGAACTATGAAAAGAGAAACAGTAGAATATGTAATTATTGATGTTCACTGAACATCATTATTGTAGAAAGTGATCTATAATTTGTCTAAGTTCAACACACTTCACATTTAGCTAGAAAAGCAAGCTGTTGCTATATACAGACAACTCTTGTTATGACAAAATTACTGGACATGAGAAGATAGTGAGTCCTACAGAAAATTTGACATCAGCATTTGGAGGACACAGTTTGTTTTGTGAAGTTAAGGTTATGACAAAAGATTTGAGATAAAGCTTCATTCAATCCAATTCTTGCACAGTCATTTCTTTTCAATTTTGACGCAAAGTTTCATACAATCACAATTAAAACATACATCCATTGTTTGTTTGTTTTATGTGACATATTGTCACTGGGGTTTAATGCCATTTTTCAACTATTTTTCAGTAATATATGGCTACCGGTTCACCAAACCAGTTTTCCTGGACTGTATACTAATCAGTACTAACTTACCCTTCTACAAGGAGCCGGCAACTTCTCCAAATATAGAGGAAAATTGACATTTTTGTCACATTTCAATAGAAGGGTATGACCCACTGTGATCAGTTTTCGAACCCGGGTCTCCGGGTTACAAGTCCAGCGCACTAACCACTGGACCACGACCACATAGATCCATTATTATTGATCAATAAGTTAATATGTACATACATATAGCTAATCAAAGGTGTGAAATGTTCATGATTGCCCAAAGTTCAACGGACTTCATGATAAATAGTAGATTTAAAATGCAATATTATTGATTCACACTTCAACACAGGGAAAAGCTTCAAGATGAAAACTCAAAAGAATGAGACATGATGAGACATCAAAAGAACGAGTAGTGATTTCTGTCAGGTGATTAACCAGTGTAATGACTCAAAATAGAATACTTCAAAAAAGACTCACTCATCATCATCAAATACATTATTTTCTGGTGGTGTTGGTGTCCTAACAGACGGTACCTCGGGTGGACCTGAAGTGGAACCCCTAGTAGAGCCCCTTGTAGACGAAGACCTTCCACTTACACTGACAGGGGTTTGTTCACCTGAGAATAGAAGGTTGAAATTTATTAAGCACATATATAACCAACCAACAAAATAGAGGCAAACATTATAATTGAAAGTTACTATAGTACAGCAAGACAAAAATTGTCCCGATATGATCTATGTAAAGCAAGCAAGTGACCCCCCGGGCTGGGTTAATTTTGACCCAAAGGGTATCACACATGATATTTGTAGAGGGCCACAAGACAATGTAACACACCAAATATCTAAGTTCTAGGTTTTAATGCAGTTTTGGCCAAAATGATATTTATAGGTTTTTCCTATTTAAACAAGTGATGCCGAGGGTGGGGCCAATGTTGACCAAAGGGGTATCATTTGTTAAATCTCGATAAATCAAGGATCATTCCAGTGAGGTTTGATCAAAATAGACTCAGAGTTTTCAGAGGAGAGTCCATTTGAACCTATTGTTGCATATGAAGCAGCTTTTTCTCCAGTGATTTTTAATATAAAATACCAAACATACTCAAATAAATGCCCCATCAGTTTTGAGAGAATACCCACAAGAAAGGTGACTTAATGATTTTATAAATTAAGTCCAAAATTTCTTCAAACAGAAACAAAACAAATTGAAGAATAAATGAGAGACATGTAACTCTACTGGGGCAATTATTAGAGGATGCTAGGTATCAATGTAACATGACAATCAACAAACCTTGTGTAACTTGTAAAGTAATAGAATCTGTGAATGATTTAAGAAGGTTGACAACCTGTTCATGATTCATTCCATCAGTACTTACACCATTGATACTGAGGATTTTATCACCAACCTGTAAATTATTAAATTCCAATTAGTGAAATACAAGATAATTGTTCTAAATACATACAATAGGGTAATACAAACCATGTATCACTATAATTATTGACCGGCTTTAGGTCACAGAATCTTTGTTACTGATATAGAGTATCTTAGCTCATTCTAACATTTCACTCTTACAAAATAAGCCAGCAAAAATGAAACCACTTACAATATACTTTAACTTGACTCATACAGTGTGTTGAGGCATTTTATACAAGTAAATTTGTTGAAAGCTATAAATATCTGGGTTTATTAAATAATGCATTTAAGAATCAGGCCAATGATAAATATTTCAGTCCTTTAGTTTCAACACCAGACAATAAGACCAACAAATGATAAATGCAATATCAAAAGATAGACGAAAAACAAAGGATAATATAACTTTAAAATACTCTGATACCGTCTTTACCTTGAGTTTTCTACATCTGTCTGCAGGACCACCTGGCGTAAGGTTAGCAACCATGATTGGAGTGTCACCAAGGTTACTACCAACCCCACCTGCAATGCTCAATCCTAGAGAGCCATTTGCATCATGTTGAAGTTCAACAACTCTTATGTGACTCATATCTTCACTACCCTCTGAAATATACCACAGTACACTGGTAATATGAGTCGAGTCAGTTATAATACCCTTATTATTCTAGACCACATACACAACATACATAAGGATTCACAGTGACCTGCCCATTAAAACTTAAATGCAGATTCATCGGATAAAACAAAGGTAACAATTGGAAACACTACATATACCAACATAATGCACCACAGTCTGCATTAATCAGTATACATATTGTCAGAAAACATTCATAGAGGCCCAAGTAAAGAGTTTTAATTATGTGGATTATTACGGGCAAAATAAAAAATAATTTGACAATCACACCTAATCAATGCAAACATCTAAAAACAGAAAGTAAATGACACATTTATGATGAATTTCCTAAATAATGTAATTGTATACAAATAATATGGTACAGTGATATTTTTAATACATATAGTACACAATTAACATCATAACTTAAATACTGAAACCTTCAACCAGTTTAAGCTGTGTCATGCTTTAACAATTTTCTAATTTCTAAAGAAAGGGGACCAGTCTAAAAATTTAAGCCCTGATATGTTTGATCATGGTGGTCACACAATTGAACCTTAAAAAGGACTGCATTCTATGACTGGTCTCCAAATTCAATTTTATAACCACATTCTAAGTTTTAGTATTATGCAATTTGACATTCTATTCGATACTGGAGAATACCATTAAATTTGATAGACAAAAATCACCAATATACAGCTCTCTTGATGTAAAGACTAAAATTTTAGAGGAAAATGTGAAACAGGAGTATCTGTCACTAGAAACATCCTTGGAGCATTGGTTATTTTAACCACAGTTGCTGAATGTAAACCTGACCTAGGCTGTGTGTCTAGTTTTGTATGGAATTTAAAACTTAATTGTCATCAGCCAAACAGCCATTAAAGTGTTTGACTGAAGTTAAAATTACCACATGATTTCTACATTACCCTCCAGTATACTGTAAAAACAAACTCATACACAGCTTGATACGCTAGCACATAAACCATAAACAATTTGTTCATTAGTAAATATTATATAACATGCTTTCATATCAAGAACAGATTTAATCCATGAATACCAATATAAAGAACTGTCCATTATGCATATCAATATTATATGACATTATAGTCCTTAAAACACCTTGCACAGAATGGTACCTAGGGTGATAAAAACCTGAAAATAAGGCAAATGTTGAAATTGTTTTTATATATGTCATGAACTTGTCAATGAACATTGTGCAAAGATTTGATAAAATAATAACTAGACTTACACAATATCACATAAAGTGAAATAATTCTAAATGAGCTTTAATGTGAATTTTTTTAGACTTCTGCAAAAAATTCCCATTTTTCTGGAAAATAACAACAATGATAATCAAGCATAATGGACAGATCTAAATTCTCCCTTAAAACACTAAAGACCAAAGGCGAAATTTCTGCACCATACCTACATGCAAATATTTTAAAGACATTCTCTAACATATAATTAATCTTAAGCATGCATTTTATAATTGATAAGTTAATTTCATGGTTTCCTTCAACATGTCAAATTGACCCTAAAACATGTCAAATGAACTTAAATTCTGTACAGAAAGAACGCTGAAATCATTGATTCTCTGACATAAACTCTGAATGTTTTTCTTTCACTATTTAAAATTAAATATGGTAGAAATACTCAAAAAAATAATATAGTAACTGTAACAATCGAATCATTTCTGGTAAGTCTCATTTGCATTGTGATGCAATATTGAACCAGCACATGCTCATTTTCTCCGTGTTTTTCTGTTTTCAAACCATCCATCCAATTATGAATGCATATATACATGATCACATATACATCAATCATGATTCACTTTCACTGATGATGAAAGACAGGATAAAGAAATACTTATGAGCGAGTGCCAGGTACATATGGCCAGACAACACTTCTTTCTTTGTACATGTACATATAAAACACAAAGGTTTTTTTAATATTCTTAATATGATATTCTGCGGGGGAATAGGTTTATATACAAGCAAATGTTGACTTCAGGTAATTCTTTTACGTGTGAAAACATGAAGGATGAGTCATTATTTTCATAGTGACAAATATTGAAGGAAACTTTGAAGGTATTTAATGGCTTAAAACTGAAGTTCATCATATGAACTGACCAATTTTATGAACTCAAAATGACTGTTTTTTCTTTCAAACATCTGATTCAAAAGCAACAGCACTATTTCTGCTATTATTTTTTACTCTTAGCCAAGAAAGCTAATATGCCTTATGAGATCATAATTATAGAACAATTCTTTGACAAACTTCAGCTTCAAAGTATAATTTGTATTTTTACAGGATCACAAAAGCATATTTCATTCTGGATTGTTGTTTCTTTGTCACTTACACTGAAGAACTCCATAACAGATAACAAACTGGTCATATCTAGCACTAAAACTTCCTTCATAATTAAAGAGTTCAAATAAATATAACTTCATTTCCTTCAAGACGAAGAGAAGCAGATACGAAATTTTCAACAATAAAAATGTAAAAGCAGTGGTAATTGAATCGTCTCTTAATGAGAACAAATATTCATAAAAAAATAAGTAATGTGTAAGTAAATACACATTGTATATTAACAAAGCATTGTTTCATAGCCAGTTATGGTTTTATACCCATAATACCCACAATTATTATCTGAAAATGGAGCAGACAGACTTTGGGAACTTGTATAACTTTATAGGTTTCCATGATAGAAAATAATTTACTATGAAATTGTTCAAAAACCATTGTTTGAGTTATTGTCCCTCTAAATTTGCAATAAAATCTATGGGAGCAGCCAATTTTTCACAGATTGAAGAAAAAAGACACATATCAATGAAAACTTTCAGCAAAAAGATGTAAAACTCTTGTATCAATTCAATAAAAAAGGGCCTCCACTCTTGCAAACGTTTTAAATGTGTTGTAAAATAAACAAACGTATCTAGGGCAACTTTCAAAGAAATAATTATTTGACTACAAAATTTTTATGTTAACATTTTTTAATAGCATCAAGAAGATATGCATATAGGGTACAATATTATGGATATAATACTTAAGTAACATATTTGTATTTAATTGGAAGAGAAATTTTGATTATAATAATAATAAGCAAAGATCATACATCATTTTTTTATAAACATTTCATTCTAAGCATTAAACTCCAAACTGAGCATAATATACTTAAAACAAGGGAAAATTATGTTGGTCTTAAGATGTTAATATAGTTTAACCAATCTTCAGACAACTGACAGATAACTCGACTTATCAATCAATCAATGGAATGTATAATGTCTAAGCTAATTAACAACAAGACAAAATGAAAGAAATGTTGCTTCAATCATATCACTATTCTGAACTTATTGCATAACAAGCACAACTCAAAGGAACCACATTATACAAAAATTACATGAAAGGGAATTAACTGCATCCCTACAAAACAATTTTGATATCTGAACAGATAATTTTCCGAAAATCTAACAAAGACAAATAAATATATACTTAAAAGTTTCCGAATACACAGGCATACAAATAAAGCAACAAGAAGTAGGTTTGAGCAAATATTATTTTAATTAGCTGAGGTAAGCCTTTCAATAGATACCACTGCATTAGGGAGAACAACAGAGGTTAGCTAGTGAACAACTAGTGATGAAGAAGCAGAGATAGAATTAGGCTCAGGCAGCCAAGTGGTTTCTATGTACTGGTGGACTGTAACAAAGGGTTCCCTGTACTGTGTAATGTAAGAGATAAAGGGTAGAAATTATACGTTCAATATGTTTATAATACAGAATGTATAAAGATTTTAAGATCAAAATGAATAACAGTACAATAAAACCAGCATCAAGTACAGTTTGAAAATAAATAAATAAAAAAAAATAGAATTTTTATGTTCAGTTTGAAAAAAAAATCACTACTTCAGGAATTCATTAGTTAAACATAATAATATTCTGTCAAAGTAGAGAAATAGTAATTAGAAAAAAATCATCATAAAATTGAAAATGAACTTTTGACCCTATAAATATGACACAAGACAATGGTCCCCAGACAATATGAAATATGCATCAGTTTTAAATATCCCGATAATACAGAAACAGACTCATTAAAATACTGGGCATTTGACTATTTCATAAATAAAAAACTTAATAATTATGAATTGGGAGGAAGGTGTCTTTAGACAAAGTATTGAAACCTCTCCCGTCCATGGTCTGAACAATTTTAATAAAAAAAACTATGTTTACACTTTGTTCCTGACATCATAATTTTGATTTGCTTTAAAACAAAAGTAAACAAATATGAATGACTCAGCTGAAAATCATCATGATTAAAATAATAATTAAAACCTTAAAATAAATTGATAATTACTACCACCCAATGTCTCTGTATTGGAAGGTAGACATATTGTACACAATAACTTACAGTACATGCCTGTATGAAACACAGTTGTTATTTATAAGAAAATAATATAAGATTAATAAAAAACAAACAAAAATAATTTGCATAAATGCATACACTATGCATACATATTGAAAGAAAAGCTATACATTAATAAAACATACAAAAAACGAGTGATATATGCTATATAATAGAGATAAAACAAATACACTAAAACAAATGAAATTTTGATGAAGTTTATTCAGCTAGATATGACCAGTGCTTTTATTGGCTTGGACTAGTATGGGTACCTGTGTTGGCAAGAGAAAAGCAAACATTATTTATATACTTAATAAACAAAAGCAATGAATATAGGTTACTAAACATAATAAATGACATTGTATTGTTTGTATGTTGGTAATTTGATGGTATCACACCACCATTAAATATTTTCAACATCTTTCAGAATATTTTTTGCATAGTACGATATTTTATGTTGAATTAAAAGCTCAAACTGGTGAACTCACCATCCAAATGTACAACAAACAAACATGACAAACACAAAAACCCAAATACAAAATCCTTAATAATAAAACAAGGGTAAATATAAAAATCCCACCCACAGAGGGGTATACTAAAAGATAACATTGTAATTAGAATCAAAACTGAAACAGCTATTACCTTTACTCAACTAAAAAAGATCTTTTTTATGATTTGTTTGCTCATTTTTCATCATAATATGACCTGGGCAAACAATATTTAACATTTAGCAAGTCTAGGTCCATTAAATCCATGTATCAGTTCATTAGTGGAATAAATAAATGGGACATTATTCACTTCTGGAGAAAGAGATTAATTCGCATAATCTATCTAACAATTTTTATCTCTAGTTATAATTATACTATATTACTAAGTTCTCACATTTTGGTACAATATAAGCAAAACATTTGTATCAGAAATCTGTGACAGTTACAGGGGAAAAAATCATACCAACCTAGAAGTTACAGCTATAAACTAGAGCTTTGCAGGGAGGCACCAACGCTCATTAGTTTTACATCATTCAATTTAATAAGCGATTTTGACCAAAATTTTAAGTTAAAAAGAGGCTTAACTCCAAAAAAATAGCTTTCATAAAAATGCCCCTTGTTTTGCAACTGTGCCTTGTCATGATAGTCAAGTATTCTGAGTGTCGTATTGATACCTTTAACTGTTTGAATAATGGGCTACATTAAAGTTTTTGAAAGACAACAACAACGACAACCATTATAGTGATCATAAAAGCTAGACTACCTAAAAAATATTGATTTAATCTCTAAATTCATCTCTGAATGGCAGCTGACTGTCTGTGGGCATACATATATGTACATACTACATGAATGCACACACATAAACCTTATCACACAATAAACTTGCAGAGTAAAGAGCAAATTCTGAGTTTCACAGCATGTTAATTTTCATTACCTAATAGCAGAAGCCAGAGTACAGACTGACTAATCAATTGATAATATATGAGTGATGATTAATACGATGATTAATTAAACAAAATAAACAATTTCCAGTTAACTTACTCAAACTAAGTGCAACCAAAAACAACAGATTATACAGTGCTAAAATCCATATTTCTAAGTAAAAGTACGCATTTATTTATTCAACCTACTTTTTGAATGTCTGCCTTTAGATTTATTACTCGCAGTTGACTCTGATTTACGTAACCCAGAAACTGAATTTGAGTTCTTCCTTGACGATGTCCTTGACCCTGCTTTCAGACGACCTACCAACAATGTCACTTTTCCCATAGTAGTCTACAAGAGTAAAACGTGTGATGAAGTATAATACAGACAAAGTGAGACTTCTATCAAAATGCATTTTTGAATCTGTAGTTTGCGAATGATTACACAATAATTCAAATATGTTCTATCAACATTGACTGATAATTATTATGAACAAACTTTAGTTCTATGAGGCACTGTGCTCAACTGAACTTAATCATATTACATGTTTATTGGGCCAGGAATCGACATACTCATCCGCTCTTAATTACAAGTAGAAATTGACTAAGGACGAGTTGAAATTGCTGTAAAACTAGTTAAAATTGCACAAAAGTAAATCAATTTTTTCTCACAGACAAAATGAATGCTTATTTCATTAGCATTGTAAAAATTTAAATTTATGAAAAATCAAACGTCTTGTAATTTAATTATTACATACTTTGAGCATAGCAGCTGCATATTCTTGTGTAGCATTTCTCATGTCTTCATTATTAACTGACAAAATCTGATCTCCTTGCATGAGCCTTGCATCGGCTTCAGCTGCCCCACCTTTAACGATATCTGATATGTACACGCCCACATCATTTCTCTTGCCAACAATGCTTAGACCAAGACCTTTTCCAGGTTTTTTAAGCAATTCCACAGTGAATATATCATAAATATCCTCTTCTTTGACATGTGCATCATCTCGGAAGACAAGCATTTTAACCGTCGGTGGAGTTTGACGTAATACTTGGATTGCATAGTCATGAGTTGCTTCTCTCAGGTTTTCATGGTTAACCTACATCACAAAGTCATTTTAATGTCACCAAGAGCAAAGGAATACACAGATTTTGAAATATCAAAATTTATCAAATAATTATAACAGTTGAAACTAAACTACATTTTTCAGAATCATTGACAGCTAGAGAGCTATTACAAAGCCCTCGGCCTACAGTAGAATTCGTGACACATTTGCTAATATAAACAGGCCCACATCTGGTATCAGAAATGTTAAATGGAAAAATAAATTGATATTCCAAGCAGAGGAGTTTTTCAAGCAAACAATGCAAAAAATTTGATTTCAAAATCTTAAACATGTAAAATATATGTATATATATAATTTGAATACTACTCATGAAGATGTTCGTCAATACATTCTTTGGTTTTAACCATGATTCAAGATATTCAGATAAACCAATGAGATTTTGTTCAAACTAAGGAAAATGAAGACCTGAACACAAGGATAATTTAATTGAGCACACACCTCTAAGACTTGATCTCCTGCCCAGAGTCTCCCATCACGAGCCGCTGCACCATCTTCATATACTTCATGAATAATAATTGCTCCCTATAAAATAATGTGAAAATAATAACAAATTGTTTGCCATAGTTTTACATAGATTTTGATAGTACTGCATGTATTGAGTATATCTCAGTGCTCCATGAATATCATCCAGTAAGCCTCTCAGTGCAAATCAAGATATTTATATATATTGTTATACAGTCAAACCAGTGAACAAAAACCATTAAAAAGAACAAATACAGCCTTCAACCCTTTTACCTCATAAGCATAATTTTGACTCTTTCAAATTCAAAGCTAATATACAAAACATTAATGTATTTAGGACAGTTGGGTTATTTCTCTCTGACAGAGTAGAAAACATTGTGGCAAAAGAAGCCATCACTCATTACAAGCAATGGCTTCTTTGCGGCAAAGTTTTCAAAAGTCATCTTCTGATACGGGGAAATGCGGTACTATGATGCACAGGGTTAAGCACAGTAAGTCTTTGTTTCCAATTTGATTAGCACCATTATATCAATAAATATGTTCACATAATCATGATATACGTCACAAGGTGGCAATTAACTCAGGTCTAATTGTACTTTATATATTTATCCCAAATATCTCAACAACTACAAAATCATGTTTGAAGAATTATATACTAAGAATAAAATTCACAATGGTAAATTTTGGTTAAAATGTTAAAGATACAAATGAATGGTACATGTACTTGAAATACATTGAATGTTCAACCTAGTTAACAGTGGATAGATTTAGTAAGATTATAAGAAAATAATATGTTATTATTTCTTAGATATATCTTCACTATTACAGAACTATGCAAATAAGTCAGGCCTATAGTAGCACCTCAGTTTCTAAGTAAATGTGAAGTATTTTATTCCTTCAAAACATGAAGTGAATAGATTTAAATGTCTATGAAACAATACAAGGACGTTCCATACAAGTGTAATACCCAGTGGTCAATGGCAAAACAATGAGCACAAATTGCAAATAATTTTTTTTCATTTTTTTTTCCATGCTGTTTTATACAATAATTCATTTGTATACAGTTAGGCAGTAAACCTAACTGAATTTCCTGAATTTTCTGCCAGTACTAATCTCGTTCAACATAAATAAGTGCCAACTTCTACACATGATTAATCAAATCAGTTAGGAGGATGGGGTGAACGACCTAGTTCATAGCAACATAGAACATATACAAATTGTAATATATTAAATTGCTATACTCATACCAGAAGTGTATCAGCTCCTCCAACAATACTGAGTCCTAGACCAGTACGTCCTTTCTCTATCGTTATAGATGTTTCCTGGCCGGGAATGATGGGACACGTCAGAGGGTCATGTGACCCAGATTCAGAGGCTTGATTGGCTGGATTCGGATCAGTACTTGATTCACCTATAAGACATGACCTCATTTAAGTATGTAGAAAAATATTCAAAACAAAGTTGAATAACTATTAGGTGAATTCCTTTTTGCCTTCTAACTTATCATGGTGAAGAATTTATCATGCTGTAAAATAGATATGTACATGTATAGTAACCTTCATAAGCCATCAGAATGATTAAAGGAACGTTTTTTTCATAATACAGTCTGTAATTAGACCCCAATCCCCAATCTGAAAAGTATGTTTTCCCCTACAATCATAACAATTCCCATTCAGATTTTCATAAGAGACATTTTCATCAAAAAGATGATAAAACTGATCTGTAGAATGACTTATTTTGTCTGCAACCAACAACATTAAAAACTGGAGGCAATTAATTGCTATGAGGATATGTATGCCATGCTGTTTTCCCCTGTTTGCCCTCAAGACACAATATTACCCTTTCCCATCGAGCCCCGAACCCTTTCCCCTAAAAGTGAAAAAAGACATTAAATACACCGGTAAACTATAGTAACTGAATGAAAAGAAACTATTCTATCCAAGTTCCATAATTTATAAACTTAAGTTTCAATAAGTACAATCCAATTTATTACAATTACTTAATCAGGAAATTTAATACCTGGAGGATTTTGCAGATTTATCTGCCCTTGCACATTATTTTGAGCATATTGCAGTCCATCAGCATTGCATTTTCGTACTTTTAATCTAACGGTTCCCTGACTGTTGCGTAGTATTTCAATTGCCTGGAAAAAGTTAACAAGTAAGACAATACAGGTAAAGGGAGATAAATCAGTGATAACTTAATATACAATCAGCTAACAGACAAATACGTAGCTATTTACAATGGTTTATGGTGAATCAATTTCATATCAGATTGAAATTCATAACAGTTCACTGAAAATTAAGCATAATAAATAATAAGATTGTTGCAAATAAAAGTTATTGATAAAAATCATTGACCATTAAAATCATTTAAAGGACAAATGATACAAACTTCTCATACATACGAGGAATGCCAATGTTAGCTCTTCATTGAAGGTTACAGACAGTGTCTTGGGATTACAAAACAGTACTTAATTTGAAAGCAATAAAGTGTGATAAGTTTAAATTGAAAGGGTTCATAAGGCCACATTCTATAAGCTCAACCCCCAGCAGCCAAATAGTACAATTTAATTCGGTCAGACATAAATTCCAATACCAACACCAAAAGTTATATAACATGCTTCATGTCAATTACACTGTGAACATTTAAGGAACTGGTCTCAACAAAATTTATCGATATTTACAAGTGCTGATGTTGATGACAATGTCAACAGTAATCAGCCAATGGAAGAGGTCTGTGTGTTTGCAAACAGAGAAAACTGAATTTACAAATCAATCCAACACAATTCCATTGAGAGTTTCCCTTACTTTGTCATAATGAACATCTTGTAAGTTAGTTTCCTGAACTTCAATAATCTGATCCCCGACTGATAATCTTCCATCTCTGTCTGCTTGTCCTCCGAATGTTATACTCCGAACATAAATACCTGGTCTGCCATCACGACTCTCTTCAACAATGGCAAAGCCAAGACCACTTGGTCCCTGTAAGAAATAAAACATACATATTTGTTACTGGTGATATATTCAACTATTCACTCCTAACAGCAGTCATTTCCCCAGATTCAACCAAAACCTGTAAATGATGACATCATATAAGACAGAAAAAATATGACTTTAATGTATAGTTGACCTATATTCAGGGGTTTGTTGATTTTTATATAAATACATTTGTGACAACAGGCCAACATGTTTTTACATACTGATTACTCTTCAGGTGTAGCTATTAGCTTAAGTTTTTCTGGTAACTAAATTTGTATGCATCATATTTGTCACATATAAAATACTCAATTTCACCAGATGCTGGTTTATTGCCTGATGCTAAAAACAAGATTATGCAACATTTTGTAAAACTTTGTTTAAAGAGCTATATACAAACACTCTAGGCCATTTCTAAATGATTTCATGAAAATCAAAGAGGCGAAAGTTACATAAACCATTTCCTCAGGAATAAAACTTACAAATCTAACAAGCCTAA
Organism: Lutraria rhynchaena; assembly: GCA_008271625.1. Lineage (NCBI taxonomy): Eukaryota > Metazoa > Mollusca > Bivalvia > Venerida > Mactridae > Lutraria > Lutraria rhynchaena. The sequence goes on from VIBL01000042.1 coordinate 2,262,460, forward strand.
TAATCATCAGACTGAATGACTTAAATGATATCAAATCAAATATAGCTAACTAATTAATCACAAAAAAAGCAGACAGAAATAGTTCATTTTATACATCTTTTTTTTTAATTTATCAGTGTTAATTAAATCCAATACCATTACGTTACAGATTCTGTACTCTGATAACACAAAATCTTAAGTCGATATCAAAGGACTGGTGAAAAATGTAATTAAGTTATTCCAAATTGTTCCTAGAATCGTGATATTTAATCTCTACGATTCAGTATTTATGGTAAAAACCCTCTCATTATCAGACATGATTCTTTAAGACGCAGGACAGACAGTCTGGAATATCAAGCCACATGTAATCAGTGAAATATTAGGTCTGAGATAGAGCAGATATTGTGTTTCGTGTCAAGTGAGAATCGGTAATAACTGTGAGTCCTTATTAGACATGGGTGCAGCCCTAAATACACATCAACATAATGAAATTGCATTAAATCTTTGATTATATATCCTATTTTCAAGCAGTTTCTTTTAGAATTATTAATTTGTATACGTTACATCTCTACAAATTACATCTCTACACATTTCATTCTTTCTTTCTTTTTATGTGACTTATTGTCACTGGGGTTTAAAGTCGTTTTTCAACAATTATTCAGTTATATATGGCAACCGGTTAACCTAACCAGTTTTCCTGGACTGTATACTAACCAGTACTAACTTACCCTTCCACAAGGAGCCAGCGACTTCTCCACATGTGGAGGAAAATTGCCATTTTTGTCAAATTTTCATAGAAGGGTATGACCTGCCGCGACCGGGATTCGAACCCGAATCTCCGGGCTACACATTTCAACTTGACTGAATAATTAAACACAAAAACAGGGTGGAAACAGGTAAGCTAAGTCTGCAAATAACAGGCAGAACCTTTTTTCACCTTTCTAAAGAAAACAAATACATGCATTTCATGTCCTAAGGTAGTACAATAAAAATGCATATTTTAAACATCATGTTAAAGGATTTTCTTCCTTTGTATGCTCCATCAATTTTCTTTGCCCAAACTTGCATGTTGTCACAAATAAGTCAAATCTCAGGATGGTGCTGAGAGATTGTAAAACAAAACATGGACTGATGAAAAATGGATAGGAAGAAACCTTGTTTAAGCTGATGATTTGTATGACATCATGGAAAGTAGAACTCGATGGACTGGAGGCAGGTTTCTCGTCAGATAGTGTAGGACTTAACGTGGCCGGTTCTGAAGACGGAGAAGTCTGGGACATCGGCTCAAGTTTTTTCTCCTGAAATTCATCAAGATATAATGAATCTTTAGCCCAAACATGGACAAAATACACACATCCCTCGTTTTCAAAAAACAAGCCCAAAACATATGAGTACTTATCAGTGACAACACAGATAATGAGTGAGTCATGTTTTATACATCACAAGATCACACTATAAGTACTTTCAAACAACTTGTATCGTAAAATATTCAATGTTGGAATGAAGTTTGTAATTAAAATGGGATCATAAATGACAATAAATCATTCGAAAAGACATATTAGGCATGAAGTAATGTTACATCTCAGTGATTGTATTGTCAAAGTTTTCTGATAACATATTATAATATTCTGGTAATGTTTGGAAACATTGGCAGGGTTGATCATAAATACCATTCAAACAGTAAATTGAATATGCACATTTATCGCAAGCACTACTTTATATTACCATATCTCTCCCCAATATCATTATTGTCATTATTAGGGTGAGTCATAGAGTATAAACAGCATAGGTCATTCAAAATCTGTAACAATATTTCTCACTTGAATAAGTTGCAGACATTTCCTGTATGGTTTGTAAATACAGTGACAATGATTTTTAATACACTTATACAAAATTAATTTCCAATAACCAGCTTACCCACAAATACTCCAATCAGACCTAATATGTCTGTATCTGGACTCACCACTATTCAATTTTCATAAATTATGGATATGACACATACAAGATCTCATTTCATTACTTTCATATTTTTCAGTCACTGACATTATACTGACACATATTTAAACTATAATATAAATTCTATTTGTATGAATTGTTTTTTTAATCCAATAATCAACAGTTTTATATGCATGTATGGCTTGTCAACAACAAGTGAATGTTAATATTCGGTCAAACTGTTACAAAGAACCAGAAGTCAGCAACTTTTTGGACTAATAACCTTGAACATTAGCTCAGTATACTCAAAAAGCTTTATTGAATGGGTATCAAAATAATTGAATGCAAGCTTACATTTTTGCTCATCACTGGTGAAGTAACTTTCAGAGGTTTAACAGCCATTCTGTCCAAATTATCATCTCTCCTGAAAACGGTACACATAAAATATAAAATGTGGCAGGTCTAAGAATTGACTCATTAATCATTTCATTATGCAAATATAAGAATGTCTACCCTTGTACTCATGGGACAGTAAAAGCTGTAATGGATGTATTGATTTATGAATGAACAAGATACTTGTATGTAAGCTAACCACACTTCAGTAGGATTGGAGAGCATTTGACCCATGATAGCATATTGCATGTTTGGATCCCTCATGTAAATCTTGTTGCTGGCCCAGCACTTCTTACACTACAGCAGACATAAGGAATTAAAAATAGGACATAAAATGTTGAAACATTTATCGGTGGTTAACCTTCCAAAAATATGATACAAAATTTGGTATCAATCATATGACCCATTCAAAAATATGTATATTAATTAATAAGACAGTGAGATAATTCAAAAATATGTGTATCAATTAATAAGAGATTGTGATAATTAAAAAATATGTATATTAATTAATAAGAAAGTGAGATAATTCAAAAATATGTATATTAATTAATAAGACAGTGAGATAATTCAAAAATAGGTATATTAATTAATAAGACAGTGTGATAATTCAAAAATATGTATATTAATTAATAAGAGAGTGTGATAATTCAAATGACTGATATTATGGACAATATTACAAGGAAAACTATGCAAAGACACCAGCAGTCAGGTAAAACACGGTCTAGCTCACCAATAGTCAGTTTAATAAGTAATAGACTAGTCAAACTGATAAGGGAAGTGAAATGGCAGACCCAGCCCCTATCAGAAGTAAGAGACAAGTGACGAAATTTTGTCCTACATCTTGATTCTAAGTCTGGTGACAAGCTATCCTTAGAATAAGAGAAAATTGCTGTAATCTCTTAAGACTGGGATTATGCAGCAGTTCACATGATCAAATCCTGATGATCCCATGGCCAATAAAAGCTTCCACCACACGCACTGTTTCTTTGAATGTTATGATCAGTTCATTGATAGTATATAATAAAAGCATTGGTTAGGTGAGTAACATTCTGTCATGTTTTTGCTTTTCCAATTCATGCTTTTCAGGGTGTTAAATCAAGTAGAAAGGAACGGTAACTTTGGACAGACTTGATAAAATAGTGTTTCTATAACATACATAGTGAAAAGACCTGTCTGAATTATCTAACTCATTCAACACCTCACACTGAACTGCATCCATTAGATGAAAATTGTAGAGACATTTCTACTCTATTGAACAGTGCTTAATGTTCAAATTCTTATGAAAATGTACAATTTTTTTTAACAACAGTGATATACTTACATCGTTCCATTCAGGTCATCATACATTGTCCAATTGTGTTTGAGGTTGCTGATGCAATAGCACAATTGTATGATGTTTATTAAGTGAGTGAGTATTGAGAGAACGTTGCAAAATCTTTGTACCATGGCATCAGCAACCTCAAACCCAATGTGGTGATGGTATGATGGCCTCAACAGAACACCGTAAATATATCTCTCAAAATCATCCTGTTTTATTCCTTAACTATACTTTCCACTTAACATAATCTCATTCAAGGTTGACTCATACAAGAACTTAACATGACAGTTTGCACATTAGAAAATGTAATATAATGCTCTTTATGATCAACCAAATATTCAGAATTTTGTAGAACATATAATCCTTTACAATCAATGAATACATTTCAAATGTATCATAAATCGGAGATAATTGGTCAACTAATGGCCAGCAAGTATTAAATTCACTCTCATGAGGAGGTATGTGAACTCTGTGCAGTGGTGTCCATATTCTTCATGTGCAAATAAAGCATGCTTTAAACGAGGTTTCTGACATAATATCAGTAAATTATCCTCCATTAAAATTACAAATTATCGCAAAGAATATAAATATACCCCTACTCATGTTCCAGCGTTATACATTCAAAATGGAAATATAGAAACAAATGACTTTTTAGTTCTGTAGCCATATAATTTTTAACAGATTGATTTAATGGATATATGAATTTAGACAACAATAATTCAATCATACTTTATACAGAAATGAAGATGACCCAAGATAATGCTTTAAGTATCTCCTCCAGAACTCAATAGAAATTAATAGAATACATATCTCTAATCAAACTACTAGAATAATGCCATGCATTTTCCATAAAATGTTCATTGGCCAACTACATTTGAAATTTTTATCACAAAGTGATAGTACAGTTGAATCCTGCAATGTTTACAGTGAAATTATCAATAATTCTACCAAGGTCATTCAATGATGTCATTGAGTATTAAAACCTGAGAGCAAAGGCCATCAAAAGATGAAAATGGAGAAGAAGAAATCTGGGCTTTATGCACAATTGACCTTTTATTGAGTGGTTTATTTGGTATATAAATATGTGCTGAAGGGTGATTTTTGTTAACATGGTGGCCTAAGTACGCAAGTGATGGTAAACTTAAGATTGACTGTGTTAACATCTCCATGTGGGAGAACTTGAAGCTGGGGTCGACATTACTTTTTTGTTGTTCACACTATCCACTATCACTCTCAAGAGAATGAACTTTTAATTTAATGTGTCTCATTTCATTTCCCCGCTAAAACCGTTTACAACAACATTGTAAAGAGGGATGTAGTTCATATTTCCCTCGTGTACAGCTCACATTACAAGCTAAAATCTTGTTTTACAATAAAAATCAATCTCCTACAATAAAGCAATCTTAAAATTACAATGGAGAAACGTTATCAGAATATTTCATAGAATGCACTGATTTTATAGTACGGAGACTACATCTCATACAGAAGTCATAAGTTGTATAATTTTGTGGTTAGGCCAGTAAAAAAGCTACGTTTACGGTTACCCATCAGACCCTATTTGTTTGCCAATGACCCTGAGATTTCAAACAGCAAAATCCAAAGTACAAAAGAATTTCGTACTCCCAGGTAAGAAAGGTACATTTAGAAAAAAAAAATTAGAAGAAAAGTTTAGTGACCTAACCACCCAATTTTGTTGTCATGTAGCTATAAACATGACCATTTTTTCTTAAGTCTTATTGATACATTTGAACCAGGCTTTAAACAATCGAGCATGGAGTTGTGTTTCTATGATACATATCCATCATGTTAAGTGAACTGAATGACAAAATATGTCATGCTTACCAATTTAACATGGTTCATGAAACATCATTTTTGCTACATTAAGTATGCCAAAACTGCATCCATGTTTGAGAGAAATAGTTCTTGTGAGGACAATTAAATAAAACACAACAACAGCCAAATTGCTCATGAAACATTTTACAAAGAGACAAGTATAAATTTGATGAAGATTCATGGTGAACAATTACCTGGATAATGATGTAAGTAAAATCAGTCAATGAGAGATTTTAAAGAACAAACAAAGAGCTGATCACACTATTAGACTGAAAAAAAATATGATGTTTACATTTATTTAAACCCCCCCCCCCCAAAAAAAATAGGGTAGGTGAGCCACAAAATTGTTTTTTTCTATTTTTGTCTAAACATATATTTTGTACTTTGGAGAAACTTCCTGACCCCAAATATTTTTGTACTTTGGATTTCACTGTTAGGAACTGTGGGGCCAACATCATAAAATAGGGTCAGTTGGTAATTTGTTAACATAACTTTTGGCTGGCCTCACTAATACTGTTTGGTCTACTTGAGAATTTAATACAAACTGATCAGTGCCATAGCCAGATCCATATTTGACCCCAGGCAACCTAGGGTGTAAAAGGGCATGTCCCTGAAAATTTTCTTTTACTAATACCTGCCATTTTTCCCCATTACCTGCCCAATTTTTAGCCGAGGCACTTGCCACAGTGTAGCTATGGCAGGGCTGATTCTTACTTAATGCGATCACATGGTACCTAGTTCATCATTATCAAAACATTAAATGTACATGTAATTCATTGATCAAACAAAAACTGAAAAAAAAGTATAAAATTACCACTTTCAGTTTGCATATAAATCTGTATGAATACTAAGAAGTGAAAAATAATATTCCAACATCTTGAATTATACATACACCAGAAAGCAACTTACCTGAGTAAGACAATCTTAATGGTGGGTGTATTAAGACCTTTGATGATAGCTGATGCATTGAGATGACTTCTACCATACAAGACATTACCATTCACCTGTAAAATGAAACATCATACCATACAGTACAACAATCAATGATATACTGTTGTTTTTTGTATAACATTTAGTTTATCCAACCAACTAACAAGTTTTCCACTGACCATGACTGATGGGCCCTTCTTGAAAGGACAGTCTGTAGAGTCCAGTGTAGCTAAATCTAGAGCACAGAGGCTCATGACCAAAGCAAACGACAATCACCTTGACAACCCAACCATTGTTTAAATCCCACAGTTTTGATAGTTGCTGGAAGCAGTAGCGCGTAGTTTCTGGTGGCATTGATAAGGTCAAATGAATATAATACATTACTGATATACTGTTTATGTACAGTGTAAAAGCCCATATAAGGTAATATGAGTACCAAACCAGAACCAATCTATTAACCCATCTAATATTATCAATGACTTCCATACAGTCTTAAGAATATATCGATGCGATAATCAATGTGTAGTCAAACTGCAGGCAACATTTCGTACGCAAAAACTTCAATATAAAAAAACAAATTTCCTATTTAATGAGAGCAGAATATGCAACATATACACAAATATTAATACTGGTATAAGATGAATCATATAAAATAACCCAGTTAAGTCTGAATTAAGCAGGATTATCTGAACTTAAATTGAATAGCACAGATGACTCACAATAAAACATCAAACATTCTGGATACAATACAGGAAAATTATAAAACAAATACATTTGCAGAAAACTGATCATATTTTACATGCACTTATCATTCCAATATGAATAAGATGATTTGTCCAACAGAGTTACGCTCAGAAGGTGAACAATCTGAGGTTATTATCATTAAAATAATTATCTTAGAAATAAAATCGATGCCAGGAATTGGCAAGGAAATATGGCCAACATAAACAAGGAGAGGAATATCACACAGTAATTATTTTTGTTCTGTTTTCAATTAAAAGCATCTCTAAAAACAAACCATGTTTAAAATAGAGCCAATTACAATGAATGAACAATTATTTACAAAGACGCCACAAACAAAGGAGCCATATTTGTAGCTTGACAAATAAATACACCATCCAGCCAGAGAAAAACAATGAAAGAGGAATCAAGAAGCAATCAGCTATGTTCTTTATTCATCCAATTTGGGGTTTACACTTGAGTTATTTCAGCTCGTACAATAGTCAGTTGAACTAACTTTGTATAAATACCTTCATACCAAACATTACCAGTGTATGTCTCATCCACACCCAACCAATCAAAATAAAGATAGGTTTAGAAGCTTTAATCTTGTGCAGGAGAAAACTTATTATTTCCAAAATATTAACATTGCAGGTCAGCTTAGAGCAAAGAAAACAAAGTACTTATATGATACATACCTCCAGTAACTCATCCCCGACTTGTATTCTACCATCTTCGAATGCTGCACTATCAGGCTGTATCCCAGCAACAAACACACTCATTGTGTTCCTATCCTTGTTACCAGCAAGACTGATACCAAGTCTACTTGAACCTCTTGCTAATTCAACCATTATGAGTTCTCCATTCAGATCCCCATAGTGACGTTGAATACGTTCTGTAAATACAACAAAGAGTTTTTCTATCATTTACACACATGAAAAAAGAGTAGAACTTAAGTGGAAGAATGCTGCACAATAAAAGGTAATACCAAAATCATTATCAGCAAGTTAGTATTTTTTGTCTTCTTTCAAACATGAGACCCAAAAGCAGAAATAAAACCCAACAAGAGCCATGAAAACTAACAATTAAAGAGCCTTGAATATGTTTACATAAGCATAGATTACCTAAATATGAGCCTTGTTTACCCAAACATTAACCTTAAATACATTTAATTGGACCTTGATTACATTTATACAATCCTTGATTACCTAAACATGACTACACAAACATGAGATTAAATACATTTATTTGGACCTTTATTACATTTACATGATCCTTGATTACCTAAACATGATTACATAAACATGAGCTTTAAATACATTTAATTAAACCTTGATTACATTTATGTGATTCTTGAATACCTAAACATGAGCCTTGAATATCAAAGCAACAGAGACACAAACAATAAAATAAATACAAATGAGACATTTTGTTGTGTTACCAATGTTACATTCTCACATTCTGTTTTAAATGAAGCATAAACAAGCAGATACCATTATCATAAGAGGGCATACAGAACAGCACATACTACATGTGCCATAGGTACAATAACTTGTGTGCTCACACATGCACACACACGCAGAACACATTATCATTGGTGAAATAACACACACTGCATGTGAAGTCTTTTCATTTTGTCAATTACAATATCCTGTAAAATACATGTTTTTTACATCAAGAAATTAAATCTCTTTCAGAATGTCAATCAGAGTCATCCAAATGCTGCAAGCAGTTCTAAAATAGAATTTCCACAACATAGGACTAAGCAGTAATATGCAGTATCATTCGTTTTTTGTTTTGCTGTGGTTAAAGCTGTTTTTCATTGATATTTTCAGCAGACAGCACACTAACCCAGTAATCATAAATTATGTACCAGTAGAATACCAGTTTCCTCTAATTTCATAAGCAAACTGCCTTAAATTCTCCAACATTAAGTATAAATCGGAGTTTAAAGGCACATAACCTAACACGTAAATCTCCAGCCACGGTCCATGTTGCCAAAGACTTACATGCAGGTTCAAAAAGTTAGCTAACAGTCTTCACTCTATGAACCAGACAATATGGACTAATTTGATATATCATTAGCTTTTATCAGAACTAATTAATTGGAAAAACTATGACCAACCCAAAATGCAGAATAGATATACAGTTGAAATTAGCTTGAGATAACCAGAATATGAGATAAATAGATATAGTATCTTGCTTGACATTTTTAAAGTATGGGTGTCTTGCTATTAGTACAATGTGTGTATGTTTATGTTTTACGTGAATAAAGCAAAATACTTAAGTATGGAGGAAACAAAATATGTATCTTTTAATAATAATAATAATAATAATAATAATAATAATAACAGTTAATGTCCCAACTTCAGATACTTTTAACAAGGTAGAGTAAATAAAGTTGTATGTAAGAATGTAATATAAATCTTTTTTTCAGGCATGATGAAATATTTACTTTAAGTAAGAAAACAAGACTCTCCTAGCGTTACATATTTTTGGATGGGTACGCTTACTGTACACAATGTAAGACAAAATATATTTGTTGCAATGTCAGTCATGCTTTATCTGATGATTTTTTTATCAAGGTAACATCATTTTACTAAGATTGCAATCCAACAATATCAGAGGTGGCAAGTATTCGTACTCAATTTTGAAGTTAAACCTACTTGTCTTCTAGCATTCCTATACTCACTACAGCCACAGCCATATGTGGGGCGTATTTGTTTGCCCTACCTACCATAATTTTGAATTCAAATAAATGCCATGATACTCTAAACTTTATAATGGTTAAGGTTCATCACACTATTGTAATTCTCATGGAGCTTTTAGTTCAATTAGCAAAATGTCATCATAGGGATGAAAGCTCCAACTTTGAGATAAACAACTCAAATTACATACTAATTCGAGTCATGGCGGTAAAAATTGTAGTTTGATATCAATGAAATTTGGAGGTAAGTGTGTTTATATCACTAAGAGATTAGAACAAAAAAAATGGACCGTAGTTTGACATAGCTAAATTTTGATATAAGAGAGTTTGACATGATAGGAATCAACTGTGTAAGTCAATGACTTCAACACATATCATGACTGCGCCTCATGTATATAAGTATATCAGTAAATAATACGATAATGGGAGTGGTTTTTAAGCCTTTCCTACTTAAATATGTAATATTCTTATGTATTGATAAATGGGTTTTATAATGCTTCAACTATTACTGACAGAATTTTCTCATCAGAGAGCTGAATTAATTTTTACTTGAAAATTTCGTTATTTCAGAGTTGCACATGCTGTTATCAATTCAAGATTTTATGCCCAAGAGGACTTCGATATTAGATAGAATTGGACTTGTATATTATATACAGATTAACATACCTGCCATGGTACATTGCCAGCTGAATTCATTCATTTATACCTGTCATTTTTAACATATCAGTTTAGACAAACATTGGACCCAATGACTTTTCCTAACCAAAACATTAAATGGATAAATCTACAACTTGAGTATTTTAAGTTTAAATCTACACATAAGACCTGTTCTTAATATGAAGAATTATTGAAATATTATCATAAAATCCAGCCATGTTCAGCAACTTCAAAATTAACAGGAATTTAAAATAGAAAAAAAATTAGATCCAAGCAAAAATTTCTTTGAAACATTTAGTCTGTTTAATAAAGGCTGTATCTAATAACCTAATCTGTTAATCAATTTAAAAAAAAGGTAACACCTGAATCACTGACATTGAGGCAAAAATTAAGGACTAGTTTCCTCAAAATGAAATGATTCAATAAATGTCCAGGTTTAATTAATTCTGTCAATTGGATTTCTCACCAAATGCCAAGGTACCACATTGACAACAAGCTAATATAATTAATCTTAATCAAGCCATCACCAGGAACTTCATAAGTATACGAACAAAGCAATTGACTACCTGGACATATTATAATGCATATATATTTACTATATATTTACTAACTTTTCTCTCATTGTTCACCATGATACAATACAGCACCCTAATTTAAAAAAAAATAATGAAATTCTTTCACACACTGTCAGATGGCTGTAGGAAGACAAATCTATAAGTAAATGTGGCTCCAAAAATCATAAGACCTAGGCCCAAGGTTATTGAAATTGAGAACAGTCTCCAATCACAAGGCTCAATTCCATTCTCAAAGTATTGTGGGTCAATTATGCTGTCAGAATAATATGTCAATAATATCATTATTGTCCGGTCATCATTAAATTTGAAACATTCATAGACAAGATAAGAGATTTGAGCTTGGAGACCAATCTCAAGTTTTACAACCGTGGACCCAATATATCTACTTGAGACATGATAGAGAGCACTAATATAATGTTTATTGGAAAAAAATGCATTTCTTGAATTTGAAGTAAACTCTCCAAGATAACCCGACAGTACCACATAGTAATATATGTCTTATCTTTCATCAATCTTGCACTTATCTAAGAACCCTGAGGAAGATATATTTGTCCAAGATCATCCAATCCTACAGACTGACTCCTCGGTCCAGTTCTGTTACTATCAATATTCTCACAGATACAAGGATAACTGACCTTTAACTGCACCTACTCTGGCTAAGTAAAAAGGTAATTAACCCCTACAGCACCAAATTTTAGCCTTTTGAAAAAAACTTACAATCTAATATTTATATTCCAGACATACGGCACTTTCCAGTGTTTATACGGCATTTTCCAGGCATCACTCATTGGCAATGAAAGCAGAACAGGGATGACCACAAATCTTTATAAAAGTAATGATTCTATATACATTATGTGAACCACTGGTTTATAAAATACACCATTGTCTAAGATAGTGGTCTCCATTAAAAACGTCTGTACATTAAAACATTACCTTATCATTCACTTAAGAGAAAATAAATTGTTTCTGTGTGTTTTTTATATTCAATCACGCTTAGACAGTGTTTTCTTTCTCGGATAGATTGGGAAAATTCGGTAGAAACTGATTTTTGGAGGAACATAATCATGCATCATCTGAATACAACTTGTGCGCATACGGATTCAACCAACTCAACGCGAATAAAGAAGTGAAAATAGTGTGTCCAGAAGAAACAGTCGACAAGTGATCGAACGTGATACTGATGGACAGAATGACTGTTTTATGCATGCAACATACAGAATTTGTTCAAAACAGTAAGTATATAAATGATACAATAAGTGAACATTGATAGTGTATTTTTCAATGCAAAATTTTATGTGCGATTGATTTATTGTAAAATTTTATATTCCCGATGCATTGAACACCATCCTTGTACCCCTGTGACAAGCATACAATTAACCAGGATTTAACCTGCTTATATGCCCAATTATGTAAACATTGTATATATAATCTCACTGGAGACAGTCACAATTTCAGTGTTTAATTAATGGATATTGTATGGTCTTGACAGAGAGACACACAGTCTATCCCTGAAACCATAGCAACATGTACTTATATAGGCTATCTCAAGATTTGCATAAATCAGAGTTGCATACTTTGATCAACATTTGACAATTTTGCACTAAATTTTGTCTTAAAGCCATTTCAAACTAGCTCGAAGTTCAATGAAAATGATTATATTCAAATGCTGATGATTGAACTAATAGAAACATATAATAAAATCATTGTACAAATAAATGGCAGGATTTTAATATCAACAAGGCATACATTATTTCATAATCACCATGACAATTAAGAAAAAAATATAGGATTAAAAGGCAGAAAAAAGGAAAGTGTATCTTTTGAAGACAACTTAAAATATTGTCTTCAGATTTAAAAGGTCTTCACACAGCAAGCCTAATTGCAATGGTTAATACTTGACTCAGGAAAAATTGGAAAGCTGACTATGAAAATATGTATGATCAATAGGATCAATCAATGCTGCTGCTCTTGGAGCTAAACCAAGAAAAAACGAGTTATCTATCCCAGTTCAAAGCTTGAGAACATCAAACAATGAATAAATCTATTTAACTGAACGAAAAAACATTAGGGATCTTCAAAAGATCAGTTTATACCAAAATGCTACAAAATTGCTGATTTTCCACAATTGACAGAAACATTTAACAGGTGAGTAGTCTACAAACCACATTATTACATATTCAAATGATCTATGATATAACAACAGATAAGGTTCAATTACTTGAAAATAAACAGGACCAAGATGTCTGGGGCAGTGGGGGTGGGGCTCAATTCAATGATTGGCACACATCCATATATGGCTATATAATCATATCGTTCAATCAGGATTTCATTTAGAATTTGCTGTTGTTTGAGAAACAGGTGTTCATTCTATCTGGACTCGTTCTGGCAGATGTGAACCAATAAAAAATGCAGAAGTTGATTAGCTAATTGGACTGAATCCTCGCTAACAGAAAATCAGTAGTTGTTTCTTGATGCAGAAAATTATGAACTGAATAATACTGCCAATATTGCTTGAAATGATACTTTTTTCTCTAGGGTTTAACATCGCACCAACAGCCAGTACTATTTGGCATCTTTAACATCGCAGAAAGATTCCCAGGCATACATCTGGATAGAACCATTGACCTTCTGTATGTTAAGTAGAAGGGCTACTCACATGTGGAATTTGTCTGGTCCTGAATGGGATTTGAATTCAGCGGAGAGGGGGCCATATGAGTCAGAGACAATAACTCCTTGTGGTATGATATCAATGCAGAATATAATTAATTGACAAAAAAATATGATAGGTAATATCAGACGGAAAAATTTAGCTCAGTCAAGAGAAGGCAGGTATGCTGATCAAAAGGTAGCATGTTTGAGACAAACAATTAGATGGATGACAATATTTCACCAAGTCATTCATCACGTCATTGGGAAAGTATGCAGTTGGTTACAGATCGAAAGAGTAGTAGGTCAATTCTGTTACGTCACCCTGGACCACCGATAAGGTAAACCACTGTAAACTGCTGTATAAAATTTAATATACTGTTCACAAACAATACTAACAAACATAAATCATCCATCCTGTTTTGTTCCAATTAAATTCTAAAAATTCTAATTAGTCTACCAGATCATCTGATAAATAAATATGGTTTTATGTGTACCAGAATCAAAGTTCTTCATAGCATAAAATGTCCCCAAGTGAAGAATAAAAACTATCGTAGATGGCAAAATCATGTAATTGAGACACAATTACAATCAACCTAAAAAAACAGACTCCAATAAATGTCCATACAGTAAAGTAAACAGAGTTATTAACAAAGTGAAAACACAGAATACAGACTGCTATCAAATAACAGACATTTGGCCTGAAGACAGGCTTACCTTGCCAGACATGTAAAAATATTTATGAACAACAACAACAACAACAACAACAACAATGTAGAGCATTAAATACGGAACTGTGTTCCACCTAAACACCTGTATAGGTATGCTTAAAAGCAGTTTTGGTGTGTTTTTTCTATCAGTACTTATGCCTCGAGTTTATTCTTCATCATAAGATTTGATCAGAGAAGTTCTAATATCAAACCTTGTTGTTATCAGGCTGTCATTAACAGGTGTTCTAAACAAGGTTATGTAAATACTATAACATTCACTGATAACATTCCATCAATAAATACATCATGATATCTTCAAGAATACTGTAGTTTGATTAGTGATATAAGAGAAACGTAAATAATACAAACAAACCGTTTCACAAGTAAAGCAATAAGTTATACACATGCTTTGATACCAGTATGATAATAGTTGTATTATCTTGATAGTAAACATAATCATATGATTTTACGCCTTCAACATAAAATTTGACACATTTTACAGAATCTATGTAATGAAGTGATTCTTTTAAAATAAAGCCTTAATTTTTACTCATTAAAATAACAACAAAATAATGATATTGTAGCTCATCACGTTCGGAGTCAGTTTTTCCAGTTTAGATTTACGGATATGGGATATTCATGTGATCAAAGGATAATATAATCAAGGTGAGTATTTTCGGGTGTTCACAATAAAATACATGGGTGAAAGGTAAAAATTTTCAAGGAACAGAAACCTTAACATCTGTGCTGCGGAAACAATAAAAACCACAAGGGGCCAGACCTGGTAAAAAAAATGGGCGTTCCAGAAAATTCCAGAAAACTTTTAACCATGAGAATACAAAATCAAAAACTTTCATCTAATTCATTAAAGCCTTTTTTGTATCAGAATCTATCTAATGTTTCATATATTTGATCATATCCCTGTTTATAATACAAATATAGACAACTTCTGAATTTGTTACATAATTAATTGAATCACAAGGTGTAACAAAAAACGGTATAAACACATACCGGAACAGCAGGAAACAGTCTTATAATCATAATAAAACAATACATTTTTGCCATTAATACTGGATTTATTACTTCTAAATAATAGTTTTATCAATAATAACTTCCTGATAAAATAGTAAACACAAACAAGTAGGAAAAAGGATTACTGCAATGAACAAGACTTATTAATCAGTCAAAAAAACAGGAATAGTATGAAACACTGACAAACATTTGTAAATATTTACTAAACATAGTGACAGTGTCTTTATTTCGTAGAAGTATCATATGTTCTTTGTTCGGCCTTATCATGCAGCATGTAATGTTAAATCAGTATGGCTAATCTATACTTCCTATAAGGCACCAAGAACATAGCCTGAAACAACATGCCTGGTATATAATAACTTTTTACACCTGGATTATGGAGACATTAATTATACATTTCATAATGTTTCTAATTACAATGTTTTGTTTCCTTGTCTTTCATTATTTTTTGGTATTGTTGTGGTGAGTTTGGCATCGAATAACATCGCTGCTTTTTGCTACACAATGTATGATATAATGATAATTAATTTCCAACAACCCATTTTAGTTGATGTGCAAACCTCTTATTAATTTTCCAAAACAAAACAACTTATTATCTTCGAATGACATCATAATGATGAAGAAGGTAATTGCTTCTTTCAGGTTGGTCAAAAAAGAACATTACTGTCTGTCTCAGACTGGTAATACAAGAAATGCTTGAGTAGTGTCTGCTAATAAAACAAGTACATGATAGTCTTGTCTCTGACTGGTAAAATAAGTACATGATTGTCTTGTCTCTAACTGGTAAAATAAGTACATGATTGTCTTGTCTCTGACTGGTAAAACATAACATGATTGTCTTGTCTCTGACTGGTAAAACATAACATGATTGTCTTGTCTCTGACTGTAAAACATAACATGATTGCCTTGTCTCTGACTGGTAAAACAAGTACTTGATTGTCTTGTCTCTGACTTGTAAAACATGTACATGATAGTTTTGTCTCTGACTGGTAAAACATAACATGATTGCCTTGTCTCTGACTGGTAAAACAAGTACATGATAGTCTTGTCTCTGACTGGTAAAACATAACATGATTGCCTTGTCTCTGACTGGTAAAACAAGTACATGATAGTCTTGTCTCTGACTGGTAAAACATAACATGATTGCCTTGTCTCTGACTGGTAAAGTAGAACATGATTGTCTTGTCTCTGACTGGTAAAACATAACATGATTATCTTGTCTCTGACTGGTAAAACATAACATGATTGTCTTGTGTCTGACTGGTAAAACAGAACATGATTGTCTTGTGTCTGACTGGTAAAACAGAACATGATGGCCTTGTGTCTGACTGGTAAAACAGTACGCGATTGTCTTGTGTCTGACTGGTAAAACAGAACACGATTGTCTTGTTTCAAACTAGTAAAAGAGGAACATAATCTCCAGTACCCAACAAGTGAGAGTTTTTAAATAAAAAATTTCTCAGGTTAATTTTTCAGAAGCCACATGGAAGAAAGATTACAACCACAGAATTGAGCAGTTCATCCTCACCACACTATTGATTCTAAGCCGTACTTTTTTACCATTTTTACATTTAAAACAAAAATCAATCAGAGGCAGAAACAACACATCAGAATCACAGCTTGGAAACAATTTAAAATATTGTACACGCAAAATTGATGAATACAGGCATATAATTTAATCAGCAAACAGATAAAACAATTCTGGAGAGAGCTTCAACAGATATAAATCAATATGATATAAATGTAAACATGGACTCATTTTTTAGCATTACAACATTCCACTTACATAATTTTGTTAATTGAATGAGCGAAAAATATCTTTATCAACCAAATTGCAGAAATTCAGATTAACTTAATAGCTTTTACCTGCAGGCGTCTCATCAATATGCAAGTTCATCTCAAGCAGACTGTCTTCATTTTATACCATCATGATAATTTTTTCACTGAAGCTGTACATACGAAAATTTCACAAAAGAACTATCCTTCCAGAAAAAAAATTACATTATATCCTTGAGATTTCATAAATTCACTGTAGAAACATATTACAATTAAAACTGTAATGTAAAGAAGATTGAAGATAACACTCAGTGGCATGGAAAACAACAACAACAACAACAACAACAAATTTCAGAGCATTATCTCCCCACTGTTTGACACAAAGTGCATATAATCACACAAATACTCCAATATTTTGTGCTAATGTGTGTCAATATACATTTTATTCCACATCTAGTAACACATCACCTTCAATCTTCAACAATTTATTGTCTCTTTATTTTCAATTCCCCATAGTTTCTACTTTACTCAGGCTAGCAGAAAGCAATTTTCCATTCAGTCAATTCCAATACAAACTAGATAGATCATTTACAGCATGCATATTCAATTATACTGGAAAACATTTATCCCTACAACTTAACATTGCTACAGTGATTTTAGTGAGAGAGAGCCTTCCTAGATCCTCAATAATCATAGCTATGCGGAGCACAAGTATATTTTCCAAACAACATTTTTAATTATGTTAAGCTCGGCACAGCTCCACTTTCGAAGTGAATAACACACACTTAGCATATATTTGCTAACTTGGAAATTTAGCGAAAGAAATATGGCAATAATATTGCAGAGGATTATTGAAAATGGCGTAAACTGAATATAGCCCACTGTTCCTATTATATTCACAGATATCATATAGCTATATTGATTATTTCTTAGTAAAAAATTGCTAGCTAGATTTTTTTAATGCTTTCAAGGCCAGGTAGTGAACTCCAGACATTCAACATTACTACACAACTCCCACACCTGTCAAGTCAAATTTTTATAACAAGCAAAAATGAGCAATTATGCCAGGAACCAGGTTTTTTGGCACAAGAGGAAACTATAGCACACTATTACACCATGAAACTGGGAACCAGACAGAATAATAAAAAAAACTACCGGTACATTTATATAGAATCCAAATCTGTCAGGTAACATTAAGAAAACCAATTAATAGGTATTTATTTAATTCAATTGTAAATCGAAAGATTTACAGCCAAGGAAACTCTGACTTCTGGTTCTCCAATAAAACAAGGCAGTAAGGCAATTCAATGGTGTGATAAAAAAGAACAATTGGCATGAAATCTATTCCCATGAAGCATATCATTAAGTTAATGCAAATAATTGTATGATATACGAAACATACAATTTGAATGGATGATATTGTAATTCATCTGTCTACCAGTTACAGTCAACTGGACCAAATGAATTACAAAATTGTTCTCCATTTTTTTTTTGATACTGAAGTAGATTTTCAGTCCCAAACATTGATTTTCAACAATACAGTAACCATTTATACTGAACCAATTAGGTTGCTAATTGACATAAGAATTTTACCTCCAGCGAACACCTATTAATGTCTCAGATGATTGGATATTTTTTGTATTGAACACCAAAATCAATATTTAATTAATAACAATTAAGCAAACATATCAGTGACCATGCTCACAATTATAAAATCAGTTTGGGTGAATGTGTTTGCACTTTTTTACGTTAATGTTGCATGTATTGCAAAAATAAAGACATGGAAAATATAAATGTTGTATTCTGTTACTATCCCAAACACGATTAATTAATTATTACAACACACTGATGATCATTCTAAAAAGTAAACACAGTAATCAAATTTCTTAGATAATTTATACATCAAAGTTCGTTTATATCAAACCATTTAGTGAAGTGCCTTGAACTTTGATATTAAGTATTTCGATGGTATATGAACCTACTATTTGTAAGTAAGTAAGAAAGTGGTACAGACTTCACTTCAAAGATCAAATACAGAGTTTGTGGTGAGGTCATTATGGATGATAACTTTGATACATCGACCTAATTTGTTCATAGGTAATAGGGAGAGGTATGATATTACAGGCATGTACAACAGACAGCTGACCTAATCAGTGTTCCTCTGTTTCCTACCAGAACTAATTTGTGTCTCCCAAAACACAGAATCAAACCATGGTCTACCTGGGTGGTGCATAAATGGTCAGTACCTCCTGGGTCAAAACTGTCAATAGAGAAACAGGTGACTTGGCCGGCCAAGTTTTGTGCCAGGGTCTGAAAGCCTTCCTTCCTCCACCAATATGAAGCTGACCTATCATACTACACCCCATACATTTTAATAGAACCTGAATTGTACATTCAAATGTAAACATGTTCTATAGAATAAGAAAATGTAAACAAGAGATTTTGTAAATGATCGCAGAATTAAAACAGAGGATACCTCATAATACTTTATTGTACTTTTTATTATCATTCACTAACAAAATTAATCCACTCCCCCTTTCTAAACTCTTAACCAAAAACCATACTCTACAATCAACTAATTAAATCATAAGTTTATAAATTCTCACTTTATGCCATGCAATCAGTCTGACTCTAGAAAAGCATCTGATTATTTTGTTATTTACTCCCACGTAGTAAATTATCTCTGCTTTCAAACAGTTGCACCACAAACATGCAAGGATGTTTATTTTTTGTTTTATGCCACTCGGGAAAATTTAACCGTGATCAAAGCTCAGGCGATGAGGTAACATAGAAAATCAAAATATGGTTTTAATCAAGGCTTGTTTACTGTATGTATACAATATTGATGAATAATATTTTGAAGTTCCTTTTTTTGCCTCTTTTCCTCATTCAATTTGATGGTAAACTTGAAAACATGAGGAAAGGAATTCATATCCTTTTCCATCTGTTAATATAAACTGTCAAATTTTGGCTGGAAAGCTTGAAATATGAAATGCTGTGCACAATGTATCACAGAATGAGCCACATATTTAAGACATGCCAAGGAATGTAAAATATGCCACATCTTATTTTGTGAACATGTTAGTAATACACAGAACTAACAACACAAGCAAACTGAAGCCAACTTGCTGCAGAGAATAAAGACAAGAATTTTTTGAAGGACTCCAAGAAACAACTACATTTAATTAAAATCCAATCCTCCCTCAAACAGGGACAAAACCAACTCAATACAGCCAAATGTCATCAAGAACAATCTAATAAAAAACATACAAACTACAGTTGAAGACTTTTATATATGAGTTACGAAGCATAAAAATATATAACTATATCAACTAAAAGAGACATTTTTCAACAATAAGTTTTCGGTCGATTTTAGTCCCAACAAACAGATCATTCCAACAAAGACTTAAACAGAGGCAACTCAACAAATATTAAATCTTGTTCTATTACAGTCTTTTCTTTGACTGTGATCCATCTAGATCAAATTTTACAATTCCTAGCTCCATGATTGATTGCTTTATGATCCTTGGACAACATTTAAACCAATCATAATGCCTGACCTATGATGAAAAGGTTTATCAGTTTGTTAGCAGCCTACTGATTGGTGGATTGGAAATCTAATGCAAATTTTTAAGAACAATTAAGGATGGGGTTCAATGTCAAAAATAACACTTGAATAGTCGATTGAGACATTTGGATATATTCAAATATTAGTTTTTGGTCCATTCTTGAGTCTGTCCAAATCTGTTGCATCCGAAATTAGGTACAGATTGTATTTTTCACTCTGTGTGTTTTCGTGTTTGTTTACATTATATTTGAGACTTACCTTTTCATTTGTGTAATCAACAAACTGTATAATTCTAAAAGTGCTAAATTACTCAGTAAAAAAAGATTAAAGTCAATAAAATCATTTTAAATGATTTTGTTTTTATTCTGCTATTACTGATGTTCTAGATGTAGAAACATATCATTATCATCATCCTATCTCTTTCCTCACCAAATATACTCAAGTGCTACAATATTGGAAAAACATAATTTATGTCATTTCTTGTTTAAGTGAATGCAGTTTCCTGGTATAATTCATATTACATAAAATTGACTAAGTGCAAAGAGGTAGCTTAATAATCAACGAAGAATATCAACAGTCTTAAAAGAAAATAAAATCAGATAGAACAGAAGCATTATTATTGGTCATACTTATAAAGACTGGTACACATGATTAGATGAATGCTTGATTGGGCAGCCTAACTTGTAGAAACAATTAGATCAACATGAAGATAACTCCCACACAAAAAAGCATAAAAGATTACCATGTGACACCAGTAACACAATAAGATGACAAGAAACACTAGTAACACAATAAGATGACAAGAAACACCAGTAACACAATAAGATGACAAGAAACACCAGTAACCAACAAGATGAGAAGAAACACTAGTAATACAACAAGATGACAAGAAACACCAGTAATACAAGATGACAAGAAACACCAGTAACCAACAAGATGACAAGTGACACCAGTGACCAATAAGATGACAAGAAACACTAGTAACCCAATAAGATGACAAGAAACACCAGTAACCAACAAGATGAGAAGAAACACTAGTAACACAATAAGATGACAAGAAACACCAGTAATACAACAAGATGACAAGAAACACTAGTAACACAATAAGATGACAAGAAACACCAGTAATACAACAAGATGACAAGAAACACCAGTAACCAACAAAATGACAAGTAACACCAGTAACCAATAAGATGACAAGAAACACCAGTAACCAATAAGATGACAAGAAACACTAGTAACACAATAAGATGACAAGAAACACCAGTAATACAACAAGATGACAAGAAACACTAGTAACACAATAAGATGACAAGAAACACCAGTAATACAACAAGATGACAAGAAACACCAGTAACCAACAAAATGACAAGTAACACCAGTAACCAATAAGATGACAAGAAACACCAGTAACCAACAAGATGAGAAGAAACACTAGTAACACAATAAGTTGACAAGAAACACCAGTAACCAACAAGATGAGAAGAAACACTAGTAACACAATAAGATGACAAGAAACACCAGTAACCAACAAGATGAGAAGAAACACTAGTAACCAACAAGATGACAAGAAACACCAGTAACCAACAAGATGACAAGAAACACCAGTAACCAATAAGATGACAAGAAACACCAGTAACCAATAAGATGACAAGAAACACCAGTAACCAACAAGATGAGAAGAAACACTAGTAACACAATAAGTTGACAAGAAACACCAGTAACCAATAAGATGACAAGAAATACCAGTAACCAACAAGATGAGAAGAAACACTAGTAATACAACAAGATGACAAGAAACACCAGCAATACAACAAGATGAGAACAAACACCAGCAATACAACAAGATGACAAGTAACGCCAGTAACACAACAAGATGACAAGAAACACCAGTAATACAACAAGATGACAGGAAACACCAGCAATACAACAAGATGACAAGTAACACCAGTAATACAACAAGATGACAGGAAACACTAGTAACACATTGATTAACAATGGATCAAATGCTGATTGAGATTATTCTGAGTGTTAAAATGTTAACTTTAAAACACGGCATCTCCTAGCCAAACACCACAACAAACATAGAGACCAAACACACAGGTACTACAGTCAAACCTGTGTTTGTGGCCACCTCTAAATAAGGACTGTCCTGAATATAGATCATTCTTTGAAAAAACATCAATTATCATTCAGAACAAACTGACCTCTGAATAAAAGCCATCTGTCAATAAAGGCCATATGTTGTCTTTCCCAAGGGTGGCATTTGTTCACAGGTTTGACTGTAATTGATGATTGCTGACTGACATCCCTGACAACAACATAGGCTCTAGTAAAGTGACGTGTATTATACAGTTTTCGGATTTTGAACTTGCATTATTAATTTTATTTTGCCTAATTTCTGTCTTTTTTTAAAAAAAATGCACGTTTGTTTTTCATATTCAAATATTTTGCAAAAAACTGAATATTCAAGAATATTCATTCCCATCCCTAAAAACAGCGGAAAAGTAGCTAATTAAATCAATAGTGCAGTAACTGACAAATGAGGTAAAACATAAAGTTATGTATATTCAATCATGGGCATTCAAAAATGACGAACAGTGGAATAATTGATAAACAGAAATTTTATATGACTTTATCGACAGTCTGAAAAACTTCATTATAACACAAACAAACATCTATTTTTGTTAGTTTTACACACAAAAAACAACAAAATAAAAGTTCTGTAAAATCTGGTAAACAAACAAATAATTGAGGACCTATTTTGTCAATATGATTAATACATAACTTTCCTAAAAGGGGTTAAAATGTTTATATTAGATTAAATATCACACTCGATGATTGCAACGAGAGAAACTGAACACGTATAATTAATTATTCAATTTATACAGGTTCTGCAAATGTGTTCTCAAACGGGCACAATCCACCAAGGAATTTTAACTACATTAGACTGAAGCAACTTTATGAAAAGATACAAAATCTAATCAACATTTTGTGCAATAGGTGAAATATTAATAGCGTCAGTGTGCCGAGTGTTGATAACTTTGTTGCTTACATCGTAGCTCAACTAATCATTATACCATATGAACAAAAAAAATTTGTGTCCCAAGAAAACAAATAACTATACAGCTGAGTAAAGAAATATGTTAAAATTTTAAATAGGAAACTACAGCAACTTCATCCATAAATATTTTATGAATGCTATGAAGACATTCGCTAAGTGAAAGAGAATTTGCATATTTATAGTAGTTGCCATTCGGTACATTGTGGGTGATGATTTACAATTATGCTGCACGTCTGGAGAGAATATCTCACCATACCAGAACAACCGAACTTCATTTCAAGAATTCATAACATCTCCAAACACCTACCACATGCCTTCCAAGAAACTATTTAGATAAAATGCTAATATTTACAATGACTTTAAGAGAAAAACCATCTAAACAATATGCATACACCGTCTCCAATGGTCTCATATTGATCTCTCAAGATTCCCACATGCAAGCAAATAATGTAGTTTGATTCTTCCTGCAATATTCTGCAGTCTAGCTGTAAAACACTGGGTTGTTGAATCAATCATATATGTCAGTAACATCAGAATTAGAAATAAAATCATTTTCACAATCAATCGCCTCATACAAAGTGGATACAATGACAAGCACATCAGAAATGTAGCCAGAAACGAAGTTAGAGACTTAATTTATTAACTGCAGACAAAGGCGTCCCTTTATAAATGACATCCTTGTAAAATGATCGATTTAATGTTTTCTAACCCAACGAGCCCAACAAGACCAAGACTGTCCAATCAACTAACAAGGTCAAATAGTTTTCTAATCCATTATGTACATGACCATCTCAATTAACTCCTATACAAAACATAAATGGACTTTAAGACAATAAATAATACCCTAAAAGAGTGCCTCTGAGGCTCTAAACAAAGAAAAGGGTTCGATAAGAATTATCAGAACGGTTTCAATTTAGACAAAAAATACCACTCCATCAAATTCCATTCCGCAAATCTTCCCTTACTGTGTACATGTAAAATGATGGACACATACAGCAATAAAACAAGAATTTAACAATTAGACAGAAAGCCATAAAATTCATTAAATTACATTATTTGCAATGCACATACAAAACTATAGACAAGAGGGGCAAAAAGCAGATATATTTTGGATATTATGATCCAACACCAATATAGGGCATAAAAATAACACAGCAAAACCTTGATAATATGGTCACAACTGGGCAAATGAAAAGGAAATTGTCTAGTTGGTGTGTTCTCATTATCAAGTTGAATTATAAAACTCTTTCATCACAAAAGCAAGTACAATGAATTGGACAAGGGATAAACTATAGTTACCTCTTGTGATTCAAATGTAGTGGTCTTATACACTAATATGTAACATGATTGTTTTTATGTGACTTACTGGGATTTAACGCCGTTTTTCAACAATTTTTCGGTTATATACGGCGACAGGTTCGCCTAACCATATTTCCTGGATTATATACTAACCAGTACTAACCTGCCCTTCCGCAAGGATCTGGCAGCTTCTCCACATATGGACGAAAACCGACACTTTTGTCAAATTTTAATATAAGGGTATGACCTGACGCAACCAGGATTCGAACCCAAATCTCCGGGTTTCAAGTCCACCACACTAACCACTGGACCATGGCCGCGGCCATGTAACATGAAGGATCTATGTGTTGTCAATTGTGAACAGAAAGTTCTAGAAATATTATGTTGAAGACAAAATCTTAATGTTATTAAATATCTTTGAGAGACCATTAGAAATCTACACAGATATACTTCATTTTAACATGGATAATTAATTGGTAACACAAACTTCAATCCATTAACACAACTGAGTTTATGTTCACAACAGTGAAGGATGTAATTATATAAACAACTGTGAAGGATGTATTTAAGTTTTTCTCATAGCAGAATGTTACAATTTTCTAACTTTCTAACTTAACGCAGAAAACCTTAATATCTGTACATATAACCGAGACAAATGATGAGATATAATCAGAAGATCGAATTTTGTAGCTAAACAGCTAAACGCTGGTTTAAAATATACTATAATTGTGCCTTATGGACTAATGAGCTGGTGAATGTGTTTGAGGGTACTGGGAATAAGGTCATCTGTTGCTATCACATATTTCAACATTCTATGTTGATGAAACAACATCATAGCATATAGCTTGTAGCTATTTTCTACAGCATTTGTCAGTGAAAGTTTCCATGTAAAATAGGTAAGGCTTAAATAGATTTATCTTCTATAAAAGCCATGTCTATGAAGTGTCTCACCTTAATATGCATATGGTACATATCACTGAAACACTTAAATGTATAGATTAACTGTAAGCCAAGAAATCAAAGTCAATAAAATGCTAATCGCATTCAATGAAACACAAAAAAGAGATAACGGGAAAGGAACTCATAAAAGCCAATAAGTAATAAGAATTAGCAGATAGAACAATTCTGAAATGTAACATAAACTGCCTGAACTTGACAAGCACAACCTTCTGTGTCACTAGTTTACATGATAATAAATTCTGAACAACTGATTGAAATAAAAATGTAAAATTCTAACCAGGGACACTGAAATTTTTATTTCCAGAAAGTTAAAAAACAGACTTATAAAATAACAACTAGATTTGTTTCTATTCTTGACCTCTGCTATGTTTTCTCATGGTAAGAACAAGTTGCATTTTACATGCTATCTAAATAAACATTTTATAATTACAAACATTTTCAATGATACTTTTTATCATGAAATCATGATGATCATGATGTTCATGATCATGAAAGAGGGTTAAACTCAATTCGGGCTGATGATAATTTTTAAGTGTACAGTCAATCCTGCAAATACCAGTCACCAAAGGGAGACAATCTATATACAGGGAGGGGAGGGGGGGTCATTCACTCAGGTTTAACAGTAAACTGTTATAGGCCATTATAAAAGACTCAGGCAGTAGTAATGGACCTGTAATGTTAAATATCGTTCTGTGATGCTCTATCTTCATTCAATGTAACTTTGGGTAGAATATGGTAAATATAGACATTTTTTTTCATTGGAGGTAATTTTGAGTTAAATTCTGATGTTTTAAAAAAAATAAGATTTATAGCAGTTTACCATCACAAGTCTATTACTACACTCTGTGCTGCGCATCATACACAGAGAAGATTTAAAAAGGTATGTTATTGTAAACAACATTCATCACATGATTAACGCATCTCCTTAGCATATTTATGAAGCAATCATGTCTGTTGAATACACACACACAGTGATTATACATTCCTAAACTTTAGACCAGTCTTACAGTGATAACCTAGTAATGTTTTTTTTACAACTGAATATAAGCAAAATTTACCAGCAGATTCAAACGGGGGGGGGGGGGGGCATACACACCTGCCATACATCCTCACTAACATTAGGTTTGCATGTGAATGCAGCTCACTACACTTGAGAAGAAAACTTGGTAATAATAAATTTCTTGTACAAACGAAAAAGACACATTTATCTTTTCATAATATGTCAGTACAAATAATTTCACCTCTTCTACATAAATCCTAACAATGTATTTAAAAACAATCACATGAACGACCTTGGATTCCAACACCAACGCAGCGTTGTATTTAGGCTTAACTGAACTAATACACCATGTGAAAAGTTGAGAAAATGCAAGGAAAAATTTGATGCCGCGGATGATGACCACAATCAAGATATAACAACAGATCTACCTATTCAATTTTATTTTCTCTGGGTTCAACGTCGTACCAACAGCCAGGCTAATTCGTCAATGTTTCTAGCTTTACTTTTAACAGTGGAGGACTGCATGACCCAATGTGTACACATGGGCAAAACCGCCATCCTCTTTCAGCTACTGGATAACTTCTTCACATACTATGTGTATCCCTGGTAGGTTAAAATGTTTTACAGCAGTAAGGGGCAAGTGATTACTTGTTAAAGACTGTGACCACCTGACCACTGAAGCTCATTTTTTCCTATTCTAAAACAGACAATGCTTTTACGAAAACATGCACTTTAGTATAAGCATTGTCATGAAAGCACTGTTTTCCCAGAATATCATACTGTTGATTGTAGGCAGAGATCCATTTGAACTCTCAATATTAAGTAGGACATTATTGTATTACATCAAACAAGCATGATTAGGAAGTTTATCTACTAAGAATTCTTTCACAAAGGATTATATTCTCACAGTGACTACTTGAACAGTGAAGATAAAAGCTTTATGCATTAAATAGCATTTTACACACAACTAGAACAAAGACAAACATTGAAAGGCTTGTATATTGTCATGCTAGCTTCAGCTTGCCATTATCAATAATAAAAAAAACACAAAGTACAGAATTGAGATATGTCAAGATAAAAGATGCATTTTTGGCAAAATAGACTACACAACCTAAGGACTGTGTATCATCAAAGGAAAAATAATGGACCACAAAATAAAGGGGATATTGCACTATTTACACATAAAATTGTCTGGAATTTTGTAATGTAAAAATTCTTAATATGGTTCGACCTAAGAGCGTCTATAGTCTTGAGAGTTAATGTGAGATATAAAATAGAGAAGTACATACAAAATATAGGAAATGAAACAGTCCGTATTCATCAAGATAGATCAGAAAAGCATTGTTAAGACACACAATTCATCTGTCAGATGTAGACATTGTAAGACACTTGTAGTCTTGATAACTGATAATATGTAAATTCATAATATACTGATTTTACTATTAAGCTATAAATAGATGGCATTCAAAAACTCTAAAAACTACCATCAGCCTGAACTGACACAGTTATATAGTCCATGATAATATTCTGATAATAAAACCTGTCAATCCCATAATAGAAAAGTTTATAAATTAAGCTACTGTCTATATTTCCCTGACACTGAGAAATGACAAAATTATACGTTAATTATAAGCGATACATACATTACTGTGACAATGGCTGCCACACTAGGGTGAACAAGAGCTCCACAGAGCAGGGCAAAATACACCTGAAGGCAGTACCACCAAACATGCTATGATGATAAGTTATTCTCCCTCTTGCACAACTGAGACACTTCATTATCATTGTGAAAGTTTAAGAAAAAACCCTATTAATTGAAATATGATGAATTTGCTGTAAAAATATAAACTCAGTAAAAAACAGCAATGTGAATTATCTCCCCTTAACACACAACTACACATCAATATCTGTCATATGTGAGAGTTTGAAGAAAACAGGTAAAATAATGAAGGAGGTATTGTCCACCCAAGAATTTGCTGTAAAAATATATAAAGGACCAATAACTCAGTAAAAAAAAACAGCAATGTGAATTATTTCCGCTTTACACACAACTATACATCAATAGTTATCATCTGTGAGATTTTGAAGAAAATAGGTCAAGTAATGAAGGAGTTGTCCGCAAAAAAAATGGACGGACAGACAGACGGACGAGCAGCACCATAGCATAATATGACCCTTTGGGCGTATAAAAATGGGCCAAGTATGTTAGTTTAACTATAAGAGGTCAACAAAAACTCTTCACTATATTATGATATTCATTTAGTTCATTAATTCTGCAGCACTTTAATTAACATTTCATATTAGGATCCTCGGCTCAATCATTGGATTTGTAATCACCAGGCAATGTTGCTGTAGCAATGCGGGCTCAATTATCAATCAGTCAAATTAAATTCATAAAAAATAGTATGCAACAGATTTGAATAAAGCTAACAATCAGTTCATATGCCACTCCCTGGTACACATTCACTAATATTAATGGAACAATTAACCAACAAAAAGAGGTCAACTGCATTAAAACAACCTATGTTGTTTCTCTATAGGGTGGCATTTCTTCGTAGTATGACTGCAGTCAAAATTGAACGAAGATCAGTGAGAGAAGAAAAATGGACAATAAACCCAGTTGGCCTTTATTCAGAGGTGTATTGGTCTACTAATAAAAGTCAGTCAAAAAAGTGGCTATTCTTCATGATTGGCCTCAATTTACAGGTGACCATTGTCTCAGTTTTGAATGTATAATAAATTTCAACTAAATACTGTGTGCACAAATGGTAAAAGTATAGTGTATCTATGTTACTAAGATGCATGTTTGCTTCTAATTCAAATCAGGATATTTTAGACGTAGTAAATTATGGTTAACATCACAAACACAAGATACAAACTTTCACCTAAACAATACACAAAATTCAAATATACAACCTACATAATATATAGATTTTATTAACTCCTCAAAACATAGCTAACATTGATTGCTCCCATGAGATGATAAAGAGACAAAAAATTCACAATGTTGAGTTCACAAACAGATAAACAGTGTCTGCTAAAACAATACATCTAATATAAAACATAGACTTCATAGCTCCACTGGGAATTCAAAGTAAGTTTAATCACTTGTTTGGATTGTTCGAAGGACACGTAAGCTATTTGGAAAATGGATGAAAATAATTAACTTATCTTGATAAAAAGTCATCTTACATCGGTTTATTAATAAATGCACCAGCTGTGCTAAACAACAATTTTTTATCAACTCATTTGTCATACAGTATAATATCATCGATAAATAACAACAGAACAAGTCAGAGAACACACAGCATCATAAAATCACAGGGGAGAGAATTCATTCATTTTTGCACCAACAAGAAAAAACTAAACATCTATGTAATCTTAAGGGAGAACTTATGTAATCAAAATATTTAAGTGTCATCATGGGCAATAAGTTACAATACGCCACATTCATTAAAGCCTCTGGCACTACTCTAGCTCTCCAGAAAATCTACAAACACTGCTAAAGCCACTATTCTGAACACAACCCTACAGCAGCATGCATTATTCACTTACCTAATTCACTGTCAACTTCATTGTTTCTTTTAGGTGAAGTGGGTGGGGTTGGTTCAGATGCGGGTACAGGAGAGCTTGTTTGGACTGGTGATTCAGCAGCCTGAAACAAAACAATAAATAATGCATTTAAATGCATACAATTATGATCGTAGCCCTTGAAAACAAAATAACAGTACATCTGTTCCCAACACTATCATTTTAATAGCATGGAAAAAGTATGCTCGGAACAAATCAGCCATTGTTCCTTATCAAATATCTATGATATGAAGCCAAAAACACTACCAATAAGATTGGCAGCTACTTAAGACATAGTTGAAATTACTTGGCACTATGTAACAAATATAATCAAGCCAAGTTCTGTAATAAGATTATGGTATCTCTTTGACTTAATACACATCAGTTAAGACAATTCACATAAGGAGAAACTAAACGCATTGCTGTTAAAATGTGAGTTAAGAAATTTAGAACTTGTCATATTAAGCATTTACAGCAATATGGTCAGTACTTTCAGAGATATCAGTTTTTTTGAATGCAAGCCTTCATCAGAATGCAGATATTTTTCTACCTCCAATTACTTTGACCTTGTGTTTAATCTTAGAATGAAACTGATGAGTATAATATAATTTTTTTCTTCTTCGAATAAAACGTGTAAAAATTAACAATCTTGATCTTATCCATCCAAATCCACTTCAATACAGCACTCCCTTGTAAGTAATATTTTCATAAAAAACCAAGACTTATTTGTGTATTGATTTGACTTTTAATGACCATTCAGTAGGTAGTATGGTCAAAATTAGACATAATAAAGCACTGTTACCATGGTGATACAGGCTGTATTCCTACCCATGGCTTTAGATGTACATTAATGATATTTAAATCAGTTACCTCATTCTGTGGTGGAGAGGAATTCTTGGAGATAGTTTGTGCCAGCTGCATCTGTTGTGAACCTTCGTCGTATGAATGTACAGACTTATTATCAGTCTCCAAATCTCGTGGCTGAAATATGTAATTCATATTCAAAGTAAATTCTGTAACACAATATGTTATTCATTCTTGTTACATGTTATCTTTGTATATCTTGAATATGTAAAAATCTGATATAAGAATGTTTGCAGTATTAAGTACTTGAAATGTTCACATTTCTCAATAGCTATAAGTTTTCAGATATTTATCAACAATCTACTGTGATATAAGATATCTATACATCATACCACACAGTTCTATTCATTTTGTATCAATACTATATCCTTTATGACGTAGTCAGTATATACATTTAACTGGCAAAACTCGTCACTTTTACTGTACTTTTATTGTATCTATATCAAAATCATCTTGTACTAGGGTTAAGTTTTTCAAAGAAAACATACAGCAACAAATAACAACACAACTATTTTGTTTTTTAGTCTGAAACGATTCTTTACATAAGCAGCAATAATAGATTTTATGAAACCTGGCACCAGACTGAACCCATAATTTCCATGACACATTCACTTGTTCAACACAGTCATTAATTCACTAAAGTAGAGTTTTAAACTTATGCCTCTGATATATCAACCAAAGTGAGATAACTCTCACACTGTTTTATACATCTCGATAGTTTGGATTAAGTCAGGTAGACATACAGTAAGATGAAAACAAACTATACATACACATGCTGGATCAGTAAGACTTTGGACAACAAAACGAACAGGATTACTAGCATTTCTGATAGTTTCCACAGCCTGATCATGTGTAGCATTTCTAAGATCTTTACCATCAACCTGTAAAAAGAAACTGGTTTGGTTAAAAAAGGTACTCTAGATCACTTATACATCAACTATAGATGAACAATTTAGTTGCCATGGATACAGGTTACATTTTATACATCATTTTGCACCATGCAAAATTGCATATCACAACAATAGCAAAATGCCTAACAAATGAAGCACATAAATATCAAAACTACATCTTTTCAAAACAGACAAGCAAATTAACTTATATTGGCCAGGTATTCAATCATCTTGAAAAGGTCATCCATTGGTTTTACATGCCAAATTTTGCACTTTACACCCCAAGTGTGACCTTGACCTCTAAAGTATGGTCAAGGGTCTCATGTATGACACACTGTCTCATCATAAGGAAAAAATTATGCCGAGTCATTTTAAAATTCATTGATGCATAGGGAAGTTATGGTCTGGACAAAGTTGGATGGACTAACACATGGATATATAGACGGACAGACAAATAACCATCTTCTTTATTAAGCTGAATGCTGTTGATTTCAAGGTGAAATAATTTAGGATATATTTTAATTCGATTAGACAGAATCAATGCTGAATGAAGATACAGTTAGGACAAGGTAAAATATGCAAATGTTGTCCTTTAAACCCCAAGTGTGACCTTGACCTCTAAAATATGGTCAAGGATCTTAAGCATGACACATCATCTCATTGAGGAGAACAATTGTGCCAAGTCATTTTAAAATACATAGATGCATAAGAAAGTTATGACCCAGACAAAGTCAGACAGACTAACACACGGACGGACATACACAGAACAACTTGTGGGCTTGACAACGAGAATTCATATAACTGCAGGAACCAGTAAAATATTAAAAGAACAGTTCAAGTGCAATACCTGAAGTATTCGATCACCAGTTTTAAGTGTACCATTCCTGCCAGCAGGACTGTCCTCGAGCACATGTTTGATAAATATACCTGAGATCATATGCTCTTCTGACACATGAAACATGTCAACACGTCCACCTGTAAACAACATCACACAGTATTACCTTGCGAGGCATTCACATAGACACATAAAGAAATCATATCATTGAAAATGTAAGCGAAATTGAAATGTTGCAATTCATTAAGGTCTCAACATGGTCAAAGTTTTGGTAATCCTACTATAAATTAAGTGCAGAACGTATTTTTTCCCAGAAAATGATTACTAATATCAGGAAAAAGATATGTATGTACCCTTCTTACCAACAATACTAATTCCTAAAGTTTTGCCTGGTTCTCTGTACAACTCAACCAGTCGTGGTGGACCCCAAGTCTGGTTACCAGAGCCAACGACTACAGTTTCCTTCTGTCTCGGTGATGCCTGAGGGGTTGTAGCCTTTGGACTGGTACTAGCTATTTTTGCTGGAGACACCGGTGATGCTGTTTTACGAGGAGAAGATAGAGGAGAGTTGGGCGCACTACTATCAGATAAACTGCCACGTTTCTTAATCGGGCTCAAGGTAGATCTGGAAAAATACACCCAAGTATTGACATGTGGTCTGGTAAGGGTAACATCATGTCACAACAATGACATTTGCACAAGACAAATTACATTTATTGTCAAAGCCTGAACATCACGAAACAGAGTAAAATAACATCAAAAGTATTTCTCAAATGGTTATCTATAAATATACTTCTAAACAAACTAACTTGTTTCTACGCATAGATCAGTCTTTATCACAAATGGCTTAATTTGGACGAGAATAAGAAAGGGGTCTGTGAACAGTAAACAGAACAGTAAACAAAAAAATGTGCATAACTATCAATGGCAGGGTGCAGAAGATAACAACTTGATAAATAATGGTAAAAAAATATAAATCCAATTCTGGATTAATTAACAATGTGCAAGCCTGGTGTTGCAAAGAGACATGCTTATTGTAATATTGTACTAGATTCAATCAGTGCTTCATTACTATTCTCAATAACTACAGGAATATTTGTTTGAAGGTAACCGGGGAAACATTTCACATGCCATAATTATAAGAATGAATTCAAACAAAGTTTGAATACTGAGTGAAGGAGTGTCAGGGAAATCATGCAAAAGGGGACACAATCAAACGTACCAAGCATTTTGTATGGATTTAGCTAACAAACAGTGTTTGCATAAAAAATTTACTGATGATGACCAGCAATTTTATGATGCAGTTTTATCCTATTTCTGTGGTAGGAAAGGTCTAAATGATAAATATACTGGAAAACCGAGGGTGTGTACAGCATCATGGAAGGAATCTTATTTTGAAGCAGCATCAATGACAGTACTAGTCAGGAGAACATACATGAGACATTTTACAGTACTGTTCAGGAAAATGCATGTGGGTTATTATGTACAGCACCTGTAATCTGTTTTGAAGGTAACCAAACGACTTCTAAACGAATGCAGACGCTTTCTTAAATCAAAAATATGTTTATGGCAATAAATAACAACTAAGAATCCATGATGCAGAACCATGCAAACTTAGATACAGAACACTGAAAAGAATTAACTCTATACATAGGAGATGCAGGTACAACATAAAACAAACTATAAATAAATAAATAAATAAGCAAATCACAATACTCAGTCTTAAATTTGCCAACTTTCACACAAATACCCTTTGAAGCATTTCAACAGTATCATACAAAAAGGTTAAGTCTCCATTTGCAACCATACAATTGCGTACCTGGTTTAAGCAGATATTGCTAAAATACAATTATGTGCGCATTTTATCATTTCATCCAAAGTACACTATCATTCCAATGCTCTATAATTATATACTTCCAAAATAGATTTTGGAATCATTAGAGTAAAAGAGCCATGATCAGACAAATAAGAGAAACTAGACATATATTGATCACAAATGGATATCCAGACCTTTCTATGATACAATGACAGACATTTATGTAGATCGGTATGGACTGATCAATACAACATGAATGAGAAAATGCTCCAAAGTTCTGTAACACATAGCTAGCATCTTACCGGTAATACTTTGGAAATATCCTAGTAGCAAAACAAAACACAATGTAAACATCAACACTTCATTTAGGAGAAAAACTAAGATTTTCTAAAATAAAAAAACTTATTGACTCTAGTTCTTTAAAAAAAAGACTGACTTCTAAATCTCAGATATTTTCTTCCTAAATCCAATATCTAACCATGATGCATACACCACTTGGATCATATAATAGCATGCAAGATTTATAGAATCAAAGACATCAAGAACAGAACAACCACAATATCTACAGACACGATTCCAGTTCATACTTGGATATAAGATTAGATACAAGTTCTAAAGCACGATAACTTCCAAGACTAACAGTCAGAAATCAATGGAAGATCATATTATTTTATACATTTAATTTAAACACATCAGATATGACTTAGGATAGGCCTTTTGTGCTATTAATTCAAGGGCTGAAACTCATGTCACCAAGATTAGCAGACACAGCAGTTTTTTGGGGCAAAAATTGACAACTGTTCACATTGTAAAATGTTGGCAAAATATTTCATCTATGGAAACATTTCTCATAACTCACACAGCTCACAACAATATTTAAGTACAACACTGCAAGTTTGAAAATAAATGTATGCAACAAAACATCATTGCCACAATATTTAGAACCATATTGCTTCCAGCAATGTTTCATACTGGAAAAGTCTTATGTAAAATTGTCTCCGTAAGCCATAAAGTAACAAGAAATAATGAAGCATTCACAGATCTAGCATAGCCTAACACAGACATAAATAATGCAAAGTCAGATGACATGCACATAGCAAACTAATTTGATCTGCAAAAAAATAAAACAATCAACCTGACAAATTTCGTTAAGGTTTTGAAACATTTAAGACGCATTACCAAAGCTGAACCTATGCATATCAAGGTTCTTGCTGGTTATTAAAATTTTGAACCATTTT
This sequence comes from Lutraria rhynchaena, assembly GCA_008271625.1. Classification (NCBI taxonomy): domain Eukaryota; kingdom Metazoa; phylum Mollusca; class Bivalvia; order Venerida; family Mactridae; genus Lutraria; species Lutraria rhynchaena. The sequence goes on from VIBL01000042.1 coordinate 2,298,775, forward strand.
AAATTCCCCACGAAATTGAATATTTTTCAATACGATTTACTTGTTGAGAATATTAGTATAAATGATTACATACTTTGGTGAAGGCATCATGGTAGGGGTTGATGGACTCTCAGGAGGACGTTGGGCCACTGCCTCTTTATGGGCAGCACCATCAGCAGCAGTAACGTAAGATATACTGAAATATTTCACAGCAAACTAGAAAATAATTTATAGGTGTAATTACGCAATAATGGACAAACTGACTAACATGCAAAAGGCATTTGTTATGAAGCCAATAGCAAACAAGGATGCAATCCAAATTTCAAAGTAATCAAGTCCCAGTGAGACTATTTCTAACATGGCCAATCATGGCAGTAGTTGTGCTGAGTGAGGGCAAACCGTAATAAAAAGAAACTGTTCTAAATGCCAACCAGGCTCTCCCGGAGAGAGCTGATAGCCAAAAACTAATTATAAAAATAAATAAACGGATAGTAACAGACACAAACAGAGAGTGAAGCAGAAACTACATTATTTAATGACTGATCCTCAAGGTTCAAGCGGCTTATGAAGTCACAAGAATTCGATCCAAAACCCCTGTTTCTTTCCTTGTTTGGAATAAATCCATGAGTGTTTAATTAGATCAGACAGACATTTTTTATTTACTAATTGCAAAGTGGTGTTACTGAAAAATATCAAATCTGACCAGTATCTCAACCATCCTAATATGTAAAAAATTCTAGTGAATTCCAAACTTATTTTACCTAATATCAGCACTGCTCATAAGTGCTGCTCTACGTAAGATGACTCTGGCTTGGGTGTTTGTGATTCGTCGCATACTTTCGTTGTTGATTGACATGATATAATCCCCTACCTGAATCCTACCATCTTTGTAAATAGCACCAGTTTTTGTCAAAGTTTTAACCACACAACCATTGAAACCCTTATCTGTTGCCTCGACAGATATACCTAAAAGATACGAATTAGAAAATATTGTATTTCATCAAAGTTAGTGATGTTTATGGATTATGGTAACAATCGATCTAGCATTGAAATTACAGAGAGCGTTTGCTAACAACACTAGTGCCATTCTAATCTGAACCTTTTTAATATGAAAACCTCTCTAATCTGAACATTTCTCTAACATGAACCTAGTTATGTAAATGATTCCTAGAAATACAACAGATACAAAAAACCCCAACCTTCCCCAAAATACTACTTTCCCTAAAACCTACTAAATATAAAGAAACATACAAAAGGACGAAAAATGCAGATTCCCAGAGGAACCTTGGAACTGTAAAAAAAAACGTAAAACACGGATTCCCAGAGGAACCTTGGAACCGTAAAAAAAAACTCAAACCAGATACTTAATACAGTCCAGAAAACATTGCTTTGATACACAAAATGCCCTTTTTTCCACTAAACAAAAGAGATTTTTATATCAAGATACTTAAAATGTACAAGATTTTAGTCGGTAAAACAAAATCAATCTCAAAGAAATTTATCAATAGCCTGTACTTTTCCAACATTATTCTAGTATATAGGTCACTGAATTACACATTATAAATTGGGAAATATAAACTGGATTCTTAAAGGCTCCAGGACCTTGTTGGACCAAAGATGCTTAAGAAGGTACCTAGAAGCATTTGTAAACAGGAGTGGATATAACAGAGGCATTGGTGTCATCACAGTAGCTACCTGAAGATTGTAATATCAATGTGGGATTACATGGTAACTATTGTACTGAACAAGTATTGATGTTCTAAAGGATGGTAGAACTGGTGTTTTATCTTATGGGATTAAATTGTGCAATTAACATAGGGTTCTGTTAAACGCATATTTAATGAGACAGAAAATGAAGTGTATGTAAAGTATTTATAATTAAAATCATACATATAATTTGAAGGATCTATATACAGAAATTTCTGAAGTGAAAGTATCTATGGAATCTCAAACAAAAAAAGAATGTTTTTTTTCTTTCAAACAATTTTTCAAACTACTTTCAAGGCAATAAACTCAGCCAACACACAATTTCTTAATCAAAATAGGTTTTACATATCAGAGATTTTAATGACAAAAAAAATCAGAAGTGCTGGGAGTGTTTGAAGGAATGGGCAACAGATAATATAGTGGAACAATACCACGATGTCATAAAGCATAGTAACTTCATGCTAATCAGTATCAATTAAGGTCCAGGTTTTAAAATATATTCAGGGGCTGATAACTCTCCAAAACTTACATGTACTCAGGCTAGCTAAAATATATAAATATGCAAATATAAAATGTTATTCATACCGTAACCCTTTGATAGAAATGATATTAAAACTTAACTATAGCACGATATTATAGTAAAATAAATAGTATGACAATCTATAGCTGTACAGGTCTAGAGTCTAGCTACAAAACTGAACATAAATAACAATTATAATAAACAGACTTACCAAGATTATTTTGAGATCTTTTGAGAATGATTGTTTTCTCAAGTGATGGTGGGAAAGCATCGACACCAGAGAATGATCGCATTAGACTCGGTGATGTAATTGGCGAAATGCCAGGAGAAGCTGTCTGTGGGGTAGATGAAGATGAGGCAGAAACAGCCTGAAAATGTTCCAGTGGAAACCGACATTATAGTAAGTAGGAGCATCATAATCTTATTTTCTCACTAGGGTCTAACCTCGCACCAACAGCCAGGATCATTTGGCAACTTTCAAGCTTTTAACACTGGAGGAAAACCCCCCCAGGGGTACATCTGGGTAGAACCACTGACCAGCCGTAAGTTAGCTGGACAGCTTCCTCACAAGTGAAATTTGGTCACAGTTGGGATTCAAACTCACAAACATTAGGGGTTAGTAATTACAAGTCAGGTATAGTAATAACAATAATGCTGTAGAGATTGACAATAGTAATAAAAATAATGATTAAACAGTAAACTCTGTTGCTATCAGGGTAGTGCTGTTGATCATGAGGTGATAAGTTTGATACCCAGAGAGGCAATTTGATAAAATGATATTACATCCATGGTTATTTGTCCTCAACCTCTGAATCACTCTTCACACTGGAAAGTGGCTAGAGGCTTATAGAAATCAAAGCTAAGTGTTTGTACAATTCTGTAAAATGGGAGCATAGGTTACAGTACAGGTTAGAACAACTACCATAACTGAAGCACTCTCATTAAACAACACACAATCTACTTCAAAAACAAACAAATATTTGGACTTATTTTAGACCCATTAAAAGCTTGCAACAATCATCATATTCACCTTAAGGTCACTTGTATTGAACTGGTCAGATGAGAATGAACTGTCCATAACATCTTGTTTATGGTCGCTCATATTAAGCTGGTCAGTAACATTGGAATGGTCACTGGGTGGGGCACTATCCACAACATCATTTGTAACAGCTTTTATTGTTTCTTGGGCTCCAGGGGGTGACTATGATATAAAAATAAAACAAAATGTTAGTTTTACATTTTTATATGCATTAAATCATCTCCAAACTTCAGTTTAACAGAAAATGTGCAAACAAATACGAAAAGGAATAAAACAACATGAAGTTTAATGACTGAAGCATAAATAATGCTAAAGAATAGCATAAAGGAAAATGAAACTCATACAAATAAAATGCTAACTGAAATATGTGCAAAACATAAATTGGTAACTTAACGATCAGATATGAGGGATGAGGACAGATGATATCCACATTTACAGAACAATAAATATAGATATGCACCCAAAGTAAAAAAGAAAAGTTAGTAACAATAAATTATAGAATATTAAATAAGCTGAAGTTATTATGACCCTCAGCATGGTCCTTTCAATGAGGTAAAATTAAGTGGCTGTGTTTATGTATACAAAGTTGATACATGCTTAGACAACCAGTTTCAAAATGCAGCCTTGTCATTGGTCAATTATTAGACTAAAGTCAAGAAATATCCAATCAGAGTCAAACGTTCTGAGACAAATCAATGAACTAACTATCAGAACTGTAAACCTTGATTTAAATCAATGAAAACATGTACACTTAAAACCACACAGAACGAAAACTTGAGTAACTAGAAGTATACGGAGAACTTATCTCTTACCAAAAGAACAAATCTCTTCCGAATAAATACAAAATAAAGGTAAAAGAGTAATGCTGGAATACAAACATCCTAAAACTAGCATAAAGCAACATTAAAGTCAAAGAACAGTATGGTATAGTATGATATAACAATATACACGTACTTATATAACACAGGGACACAAGAGTTTAAGTAATGACTTAATTGGGTCACAGTGTAACATCATTTGGAATCCTCGGCCTTTTCTGCACCTCCATCTAACCTCAGATGTACTTGATAACTTAATATGGACCTACGCCTTACATCTATGATGCAGCTGCTGATTTATTGCCACGGAAATATTACCACTGAACAACTAAGCTCTGATGAACACTGTCTAGCATTATCATAGCATAATTGTCTTCAAGCATAGTAATATTTTGCTTTCTATAGCTCAAAGTGTACAACAAACAGCAGTTTGCAAGAAAAAAAACAATCTGGCTTGCATTTCTAACACCGACGCTGCCATTTTGTCAATTTGATATGCAGGAAATTCCAAGTTATTCCAATGTCAGCTTACCAGGTAGAGCTGAGATAAGGTCATGTCAGATTAGGCCATGTCAGAGGAGGTACACTGAATAAGTGAGACATCTTCTTGGTAAAATATGGTGGGATATTATTGCCATTCTTGAAACAAGAAACAAATTTCCTGGTCGAAAGTAAGTGCTATCCTCAGAGTGATAGCCCTACACAAACAACTAAGGATAAAATACCAGAAAATGTTAATTATCTAAACCAATCAGCACACAATAGAGAGATAAACACATAACATAAAAATGCTCATTGAAAACTTAACCACAATTAGTATATAATTATATTGTATTATATTCAATAAATTAGTGACAAAATGTATCACAGACTTCTTAAAAGTGGACAGTTTACAGTATTCAGTTCAGATAATTATTCACAGATTCTTATTAAAAATCATTTTGAACTTACAGCTTGATTATGTACACGAAGCTTGATTTTATGATGTTTTATGATGAGAATTGACAAGAGAGGAAGAAGAAAAACATGTAAAATGAGAGTCCAGATTATTATTGCTAGACGTTTCAAAGGTATTACATTAACATTCTCCAACCCATTCCATCCATTGATAATGAGCAGCAATAGAGGAAAATTAAATCAATGTAATACACAAAGGAGCACATAGGACAAACTTACCGTATCAATCCATTCTAATAAATCCTAGAATTATAGTTTCAGACACTGCACTAATTTACAAGCAGAACATCTACAAAAGCAATTACTGCTGAATACTGGGTCTCAATTATTGGAGGTGCGAGAAAATCAATTAGTCAATTTCCAATTTAAGCCAATTAGTCTGTATCTCTATCTAGATTATCTGAGGATTCTATTGTCAGAGAAATTTTAAACAAGAAAACTGAATCATTTTAATGAGAGCTCACCTCTTCAAAGGGACCCAATGAGCAGTATCAGAGAGAAAGAGGAATGCAAAAGAATATGATGAAAACAAAGTATACTTCAGTAATAGACAGTCAATAAATTTTCTGTCAACTTAATGTATGATGGACAACAATTATAAACAAAATAACAAACTCATTGAACATCTATAAAAAAAAACGAACATGGAATCATAATTTCTTTTATTCCATGAAACACAAAATTATCAATAATTCATATTTTCAAAAATCTGCCAAAGAAGCATCCATGGTAACAATGATTGTAATGGCCACTTGTGTAGTTTATACTTAGAAAAAAAATTGAGCATTAAGTGACCTAGATATAAACTTAACTGTCAGAAAAGCATTTTGTTTTAAGAAAGATCAGTTCTTTAAACCCAAGTAGTCAACCAATTATTCACCTTGACTTATCAAATACTTCATTTGTCATGTATTTATATCTATAATTTCATTTAAATATAGCAAGCATCATTGAATTAATACATTCCCATGCAGAGATAGCTTACCTTAGCATTATTGTCCATGCTCAACAGTGGAGGCGGGGATGAAACTGGTAATGGTGGAGGCTCATCCTGAAACAGCCAATAAAACCCTGTGTTACAAAATATCTAACCAATCACAGATAAGATGACTTCTTACTTGAAAACATGCAAATTAATACAAAATTTAGCATGCAACAGCAGTTAAAGTTACAAAAATGATCACAATTAACAACATTATTTTTATACACAATACTCATAAAATTAATCATTTTAAATAAATACAACAAACTTACTAAAGTAAAATCAGTATCATCATTAATGCAAAGTTATCAACAGCATAAAAACATCTAAAAACTAATGGAAAAATTATGGAAAGCAAAAAGAGAAGCAATGACAAAAACTAATACAAAAAGTGTTACCTAACTACATCTTACGGACAAACTGTCTTTCACAGATCCAACTTAACACATTTTTTAAACATTTTGTCGAACACGTTTCTGCACAAAATCTTCACAATTAGTAAGAAATTCAAGATAGACAATTCTTTCAACAAAACATTACCCAACTATCCAAACAAGTTCTTACAATTGGTTATGGTTGAATTCCACAGTCTGTACTTGGTAAACACAATTATTAGAGCCAAAAACACACAAAGTATTTTTCCACCTAGCAATTAGTGTCTAAGCAATGAATTTCCCATGGGATCCTGAGGTAGAATTTATGCCTTGTTTAATGAAATTGAAACTACAAAACATCGCACAGTAACCAGTTACTTTAGGTAATATGCTACATAATTTGTGACAGTATAACCAAACATGATTCATATAATATATTAGAATCGGTACAATTCAAGGATGACCCTGAACTCCAAGCAATATTAAATGCTGGCCTGATAATTACTATGCAGGGGAGCATAAGCACCTACCAATATATACTGCTGAATAATTATCTGACTGTTTTACAGCAAAACAGACTAAATATCTCTCAGGATGCATTTTCTAAATTTCAAGTATAATAAGTCACTGACTATAAAATATTCTCTATCATAACATGTACATGTGGTGCATTCATACTAAACACATAACTTCTTAACAGTAAAATTGTAATATATTACATCAGCTCAGCTTAAGCACATGTATGCTCAAATACTTAAAATTCCTCATATGTCCAATGCTATGAATAACCACCACTAATTGTGACCAAAACCAGAGCTGAATTTTAGCTTTTATATTCCTAATCAAAGTAATTTCTAGGCAAAGTCATAATATACAAAGCAATATAAGACTGAGACAGCAGTATTGACATTATCCATTTGGTAAAACATTACATTGATGTAAAACACACAGAGAAGTTTTCTCCGTAGTAACAAACACATTGGATTAGTTTCTACAGCAAATTGACAAAACACAGATTCTAATACATTACAGTTTTCAATTACAGAACAATTAGCAGCATTTTGTGGGACTTAAAGTTTACTGAAATAATTATGTAACAGACCAAACATGCACAGACAGTTTAAGCATGTAGGGACTGTATTATAAGAAATATCTTATTTTAAACCTTTAGCATATTTGCCTACAGGACGGGTATACCTGTCATAGTTTACACACACCTACTCGAGACCCCTCCAAGAAACCACGAAAACTGATCTAGAACAATGAGTTTCGTACGGGGCCTCCCAGGACTGGCACACCTGTCCACCCCAGATTTGGCATATTTGCCAACAAGACAGGTATACCCACATAGCACCACTGCCCCCCAACCAACATCTGCAATCCTCCAGAAAAATTACAGGAGGACATGTATAATGGATTTTTTTCAACCATCATTGGGAACCTAAGAGCCACAAGTTAAGTTGAATTGAATTAAGTCCTTATTGGTAATTGGTTGGAGAGAAGCACAATGTCACAGTGTAATATCTTAGGAAATTGTAACTTAAAATTAGAACACAATGTAAGCAATGACTCCCTGTATGCTTACATGTAGTTCTGATACCTTAAACAGAACATGCAACAAATTGATCAACAGTTAACCGACAACTAATCATCAGACCTGACAAGGTTTCACTAAATTATTATCAGTTAGATTACATTTACTTCTGACAAATTTTAATCACCAATTTTACATTATTGCAATATTCAAGGGAAAGCAATAATTTGCATAATTGCCTGACTTAACCGACAGATTACAAGTTAATTGATAATTGATGGAGAATAAATTGACCTTAGTGCAATTTGTAAATTATTAAGTATAATACAAATGCTATGTAGATACATATGTTAGTAAATAATATAACAAATTTGTTAAAGTGTTATAAGAAATAACAAAAAATACAAAGAGATATTACCCAAAAGTGAAAGCAATTATAGTGTACAGTAAAAGCTTTGCAAAAGGAATGAACAACTAATGTTCTGTAAGAATTCTATAGGAAGAAATAGAGTAGAGTTCATTAGAACAAAGTAGACAGAACCTTCCAATAGACTGTGCAAAGAATTTAACGAAATATTTTTGGACTAATGTTTTAAAGATGGTAAATAAGAGCAACATAACCAGATGAACCAAACAGACAGCATTACCGATATATATGTCCCCAAAATAGTTTAATGCTAGTTCTATGTATCCATAAATTATGGCCACTGAGCTAATACATCATGGACACAAAGTCTGTGTCAATGAATATAAAAAAATAAGTGAATAAACAGAAAAATGTAAGTAGATAGACAATGTTACTGTGGGGTGTAAGAGTGAATTCTACATGCAAAATGTTTAAGTGATACTATGAAATGTTAAAACACAAATACAAGACATTGAAGGATTCATATAAAATTATCAGGAGTACAGAACACTAGTCACATGTATATTGTGCTTCACATGCACACAAAACATGGCCCCAAAGTTTACCTTGACCTCGGGTGACCCAATAAGGGCCTGACTTGGTTTGGGGGGTATAGGTGGCTTAGGACGAGACCTTGGCGTTTTTTCACCATCAGTGGTAGATTTTCTAGGTGAAGGCAACGGAGCTTTGCGCTGGAGTAAAATCAGAAATATATAATACAAGCAGAACGAAAAAATGACCAAAATAATATTCTAATTACAGGATTACAAAATTCTAATTTAAACAATATTAACTTTGACATGCATTCAGTTCAAAAATTAAAAGAAAAATGTAAAATGTATCTATCTGAATGGCAAATCAAATCATTAAACAGCTAGCTCATGTTTACCAGGCACCTGTTAACAATATTTGTAATATTATGGTTTAGTGTTTGATTTAATGAACAAGCTTTTCTTTTTTCACAAACTATATATTCAATACAAAGTCAAAGACTATCACCAAAAAAAAGATCACCTAAACCTACAGACGTAAGCCCTTATATAGAACTTAACTGATTCACAATGACTTAACAAACTCATCAAGAACGCCAAAAAAAATTTGAAAAGAACAGTACAAGGATCAATAGTCATCCCCACCAGCACAAGAAGCATTTGGACCAGTTTGTACAGGATTTATTGATTGATTATTTTACATAATATACAGCTGACAGTCAAACAAACCAGAGCCCCAGGCTTACCAATCAAAATCCAGAACAGGTGACCAGTCTAGATTAGCGGACATGAGTTCCAACCTTTACTCAGAGTTAACCAGCTGAGTCATTGCAAACTTGTGGAGATAATCTGAAAGTGGTCATAACCTTGTACTGCTTTATTTTAAGTTGGTTAGCAAAAGTTTCCAAAAAAGATTATTCTGAACACATAGCAGTCCTGTTAGTTCATCATAAATTAGACCCAGTCTTCATAACAACATCACTTATCAATAAATTCAATATAAATCCGGATGAGTTAAAAAAGCAATTAAGGAAAGGCCATTTCATTAGCAGCACTTAGATACGTTATCAAACAATAACAGCCAAAAACACATGGTAACATGAAGGAGGGAACAGTGATGCGATATGCAGAAATTACAAATCTCTCACACTGTTAGAATAAAAGAACAACTTGAGCCAAACATTTAAATCTTCCCCAACACCATAAAGTCCAATGAAGCAACATCACATAAAAAACACTGACAAAAAATCCTTCATCCTCCTCAGTTTTTGCAAACATCAACAAAAAGAAATGGATTGCAGGAGCAAAGATTTTAAAAAGAAGCAAAGATTAAAAACTGCAGGAAAGATTTCAAACACTGCAAGAAACTGGCTGAGAAAAAGCAGAAAAGAGAAAAATGCATTTAATTTATATTTGACACAATAAATTCACCTTTCGTTTAATCTGAAACACATAACCATGGGATTGAGTACAGATTAATTAAAACACAATACAACACAGATACAAGAAAATAATATTGCATAAAACATACTTAAATGTAAAATATCTAACTATATAACTTCACAAATTTTTCAATAGTCACAATTTAAATGTAGTACAATCATGATTCAATGTCATGCATAACACTCATATCTCAACACTTAAGACCTCTCTGTAATTTTGACTGGCGCGTGTCTGAGGTTGGAGGAATATGACGTTTTTATGAGACTGAAAAGTTACAGCAATAATAACTCAAATGTATACCAGTACGTATTGAAGTAAAAACTAAGCCTAAGATTGTCATAAAACTTAAACGCAATCTCACAATAGAAATCCAAATTTCCTTCCTAACACATTTCAGACAAATAAATGCATTTACAAGAGTTTTTTTTTGAAAATATTTTGATATTTCTAATTTGTCAAATAATACCCCTAAAATTAACTTATTTATATTGATGACACCTAACAGAATTTAAGCATGTAGGCAGTGTTATGTTCCATATTCATAGAGTTATGTATTTCTCTTTCTTATTCTGCTCAAACGTAACTTATCACTCAATTTGAGTTATCACTAAATCAATACAAAATGTAACAAACTCATGCTACAGCAGTGTTTCATTGAAATCTCAAATAACTGGTGAATGTAAGGTCCTATTATGTAGGTGTTTTTATAAAGCATGCAGTATTATAATCATGGTCACACAGCACAACATGCTTCATACAATGATTAAGAGGCAGACTTGAAAAAAAGTCAAGAGACAAAGCAAGCAGATTTCAACTGAAAAGTACTTTTACTGCACTATTACTTAGGAGAAACAGAAGCCAATGTTTTCCACCATTTACTATTCTGCATGAAATTTTGCTTCATTCTATATACATTGAACTTTTGAACACATTTGATTTTTTTCATTTCATGAAATCAATACATTTATTACACCATACAAAATTCTCATCAAATGAGACCTGAAATTTAAATATGAAGACTATTGAACTTCATCTAAACATTGATAGATACTTACAAACATATCTAATAAGCTCAAAGAAGATAAAGAAACTATCAATAACCCCACCGTGGCAACATGAAAAAGACCCGAGACAGTTGTATAATTTCAACACAAGAAATGAAGTCAACAAAGCATCTACCGTTCTTACCTCATCAGATGGCAATTCAGGTGTATTTTGTGTTTCAATAACTTCTGTTACCATACTTGATTCATCCCTATCTGGAACTGGAGGAGCCTCAAGTTCATCCATGTCAAAAAATTCAGCATCGCCTGATACAGCTTCTTCATAGGATGGAAGAGGTGCCATTGATGTATTTTCATAATCAAATATCTCTGGTGATCCACGACCTTGACTTTCAGATTCTTCACCTTGTTTCACATCTGTTACACTAGCAGAGTTTTCATAGTCAAAACTGAAGTCAAGTTCAGCTCTAAGAGGAAGAGCCTCATTCTGAAGTTGTGTCTGCTTCTGCTTGATTAGTTCTTCATGAGCCTTCATTTCTTCTATTGCATCCTCATTTTCATAACTTGTTGATGAAGCAACTGAATCTTGTTTCCGCGGCAATGGAACTGGGCGTGCTTTTACAGCAGGTTTTTCCACAATGGCAGGTTTTTCTTTGATTGGAGGCTTTTCAGGGGAAGATTTTACCCTTGATGGACTAATGAATGACAGCTCCTCTTTGTCAGACTCATAAAAACTATCTTTGCTTCTTTCACGTCCATGCTTAGGGTCTGCAGGTACATCAAGATCACTTGTTGAGCTAGCAGACGACACTGATTCTTCGTGTTTGGTTTCAATCATTGGAAGACTATTTTCGAGATTTTCAAGCTCCTCAAGGTTCATGTAATTATGAACTTGCTTTGGTTGATCAAGTGCATGCTCATGCGTGGGTGGGGGGAAGAACTCTGAGTTAACTGTGCGTGGAGCAATCTGTGTAAGACAAATAAAATGTCAAAACACCAACAGAAAAAGGGAATGCAGGAATGCTCAACATGCAGAACGTATGCTCAAAAAAAGAACAAAACTGAACTAAGGTTTTATCATTACGATTACTGGCAAAAACTAAAGATGCATGTAACAGCTAAGAGCATAATGATGAAATTATGCAAAATGAATAAAGCTTGTCAAACATAAAATGCAAATGGAAGTTTGGACTATGATTGACACAACATATCTGAATGATCAATATTTAAAAAGCAAGATCATCGGGCAAACTTGGCAAAGCTTCTAAATAAAAAACAAACAATTATTCCTGAGCTAACAAAATGGATGTAATCTAAGAATGCATGTAATCTTTTGAAATGTCTTGCAATGAAAAACTGATTGTTGCTCTCAAATTCGTTTCTGATTAAAACCTTGAAGCCAATCACAGATATATGACCTTAAGTAGCTTTAATTTAACTGTATCATTGCTAGCATATATAATATGCATACAACTTTAAGACAAATGTTTTAGTTAGGATTCAAAAACCTTACAATGAAGGACAGACACAAAGAAAGACAGACCGACATACTAGAAATGAGCACTCAGTTAATGTTGCTTGCTGTATTGCACGAAATGAAGTTTAAAGAACTTATGCTAACGTCAGCCTCAGAATATATCAGTAACAAAAAATCGCGAATATGGATATATGAGTTGAAATTTTAGGTTCAGGTTTAGAGTACATATATATTAAAATTTTAAGTTAAATAGCACCATGCAAAGTGTTAACTAATCATATTGTATAAATGTCAAATGTCTGGAATTAAGTATCCATACAAAAAAGTTAAAAATCAACACAAAAAAAATCAAATAAAACATAAAGGGGTTATTTTGTATTTAATTAGATTACATAGACAAACACTGACAAAAAAAACCTTAGGAGAGTGTCATTAAGAATTAACATTGCAACCAACAGAAAGTGAAATATGGTGAAAAATGCACTAGACCAGGTGTGAAACAATACCAGGAGTCAGAAACATGGATTACATCAACTTCCTTACACCAACCATGTAGATATATATAACACTCCAACTTATAAACATACCTCTGGTTCTTCTTCACTTGTAGGTTGTTCCTGGGATGCCCCAGTAAGTGGCAAAGGTTTGGCAACACCTATCTGAACCAGACCTTTCTCAGCCCCCTTCAATGCTTGCACAGCTTCGTCTAAAGTTGCACATTCCAGATTGACATCATTGACAAACACTAAGCGATCACCAGGAACCAGTCTGCCATCTATCTGAGCCACACCACCTGGTACCAGGCTTCTAATAACTATCACAGTCTCACTTGGATTAACAGGATCCTATAAACCAATTAAAAAACAATTAACAGACAAGTTACAGTTTTGGCATGTGTTTTTTTTTTTTGTAACCACTCACTCATTTTCATGATCAAATTGAAATATAAACTATTTAAATATTCTCACAGCCTTACTTTAATCTAATGCTTTCAACAGCATTATGGCCTATTTGGTCATATCAAATTTCACCAATTTATAGATAGAAAAACTGAATCACAATTACACGTATATACATAAATAAACCCACTATACAGAGTCTATTGCAAGTGATTTAAAACAAACATTATACTTGGTCGGTCTTCAATAAATCTGTATCGCAAGTAATTTACATATTTTTAAACAATTACTACTCAATATGTAAGGTTTTATTACGACAATTAGCCTTGAAATAACAATAATAGTATCATATAGGAAACCATGCCTCAGATTTTTTATAATGCCCTCATTTATTATATATTTGACTTAAAAGAAATTCAATGGAATGACCCCACTGACAATTACATAATATGCCATAGATTAAAAAAAGAAAATAATATATAAATATTCTGCGGCAAAAAAAATACCAAAAACTGCTTTGAAATCCATCTTCATATAAGGCAGCAATCTTTATTCAAAAACAAGAGTAAAACTGTCAAATTAAGAATTATTTGATTTATTAATCCAATCCATTCAATTTTGATGGCCAATCAAAATCAATAACTGTTAACAGTTCAATTATTGAACCCATCCCAGATTTTGATGTCAAGTGAGGGTTTTAATTATGAATTACAGTGAAAATAGTATCATATTATACCGACACATTGCACAACGTGTCAGTTATCATGCTAAGAGTGACCCTCAAGGGAGAAAATTGGGAAATTGAATTGGGAAAGACCAATAAGTGGTGTCAATATATGTTTGTATTCATAAGAGCTCTGCAACACTTATCTAAGTACTGTCAAAATATTCCTTAATCTGGACCCCTCTAATCTGAAATATCCTTAATCTGAACAAATTTGTTAATCCCAACTTTTTGTGCAATTTCTCTAGTACAAAATTTCATGTATATTTGTTTAAATACATACAAAAGTATTTAATATCTTAGAACACATTTAATCAGGACCATTCCCCCCAGAAGACAAGTCTACATTAGAGAGGATCCTTAGTAAATGGAGTGAGTATCAATTTAACCTTGACTTCATGAACACATACCAAGCAAATGAAACACAATGTCAAGGTAACAGTATGTCAAGGTCACAATATAAGCCAATAATTATGTGTTGAAAAAAATTACAAAATTCAAAATTTTTCGAATGAGCTTAGTATGAACATCAATTTGAAAAATAGCAAAGGGAAACAACTCACCTGATAATCAAGTATACTAAATCCCAGTCCCTTATCTCCCTTGCGTAGTTCTATAACAACAGGTTCACTGCTCCACATGGCAAGGCCAGTTAATGGTTCTAATGACCTTGACCTTTTGCTTGGTAGATTAGGTTGAGCGACAGGTTCTGATAATGCATTATCTGATTTTGACTTCACTAGTCTTTCAGGGCCTGCTTCCATGACCCCTGTACTAAGTGAAGGGGCCTGGAATTGCCCTTGATCTTGTTCTGCATAGTTTTCTGTAGCAGTGTTAGTTCTACGAGCACATACAAGACGTACATTCTGCGGCAGTTCTTTCAAGATTCCAACAACTTCTTTATGATTCAGCCCAAGGAGCCTTTTCCCATTCACCTTTTAAAAAAAGGATTTATAATCATGGCTAAATTCCACGAATATAAAAATTGTCACCATAGAAGTTAACAAATGTAAATAAAAGAACAAAAGCCAACAGTGTACCACAAAAAAAACTACATAAAACTAAATAAGATTCAACCCATGTGTCCAGACCAAAATATAATTTTAACATTTCTTGTAAAATAACGAAGAACTACAACAAGAGCAAACAACTAAGATTTGTTACCTCTAACAATTCGTCACCACTGTGAAGTCTGCCATTAACTCCAACAGGACCATCGGGTAGAATGGCACGAATATAGTGATGTGGTCTTACTTCAACTCCATTCTCTACATCCACTGTCCCTTCAAGACTGATCCCTAATCCACCACCTTCTTTGAACTTTGATAACTGAGCAACCTAAGACAAACAATCAGCATTGATATGTTAATATAAAAACATGTAAAAATAACCTATACAGAAATATTAGTAATGCAAATTCCTATAGCAGTTTATCAATTATTGCACTATGAATGGGAATTCATTTTGATCTTTCATTAAATATCCATTCAAAAGTAGATTCTTGACAAAACAAAACAACTATTTGTACGGTCACATTTAAAAAGGGGAAACAACTCTAATAATACCAATTGAATAAGTAGTTTGAAGACTGACAGACATAAGGAATGAAGATTAAAACCATGGCAATAAAGTGCTAAAATTGATTAAGACCCCAATGCAATATATACATTATCAAGACAAGTCAATTAGAAACATCAGCGTATAAGATTTAAGTGGCAGTAAATCAGACAGTAATTGGCAGTATCTGTAAGTCAATATAAGCTAATAGAAGAAACAAGACATAGACTGATTGCTAGTGTTTCATACAGGATCTATGTATATCATTCTATGTATTGTTTCTCTTATTTCTTGTCTTAGCTGGTTAGTAAATATACAGCTGAATAGCTGAAACATTAAAAAAAAAAACATGGGTCAATACCAATGTTTCAATATTAAAAAAACCTATGTTTCTATATAAGTATTTACATAAAATTAGCATGCAATATGATTGAAATAAGTCATCTAATTGAAGTGTAATGTTGTACTGAGTCGGTGGTTATTTTCAACACAGACCATACAAAATAATGCACACAGACTTTATGATCAACATAATTATATTTTAACCCATCTGTATCCTTACCTGTTGAGACAACCAACATAATCCTACATTAATGTCTTTGTAAATAATCAAAATGTTTACTACGCTGATACAGGAAAACGTAAAATTCGTTTCAAACTAATTGGAAAAAAAAAATTGGCTTATAACAAAAGGTTATCAAAATGTTTCATTTTTGTAACACATTCTGAATACTCAAGTTAATTTAATTCAAATACAGTAATTAGGGAGGATGGGGGAAGGAAGGAAATAAGAATAATCAATTAAATGATGATAAAATCATGGTTTAACATTCATTACATAATGATTTGCATACTCAGAACACCTGATCCCCAAGATCTACAGAACCTGCAGCCGAAGTATATTTTTATCAGGATGTTAATAATCTCATTAAAAACTTACCACAACTTCGAACTCTTCCCCAACAATTGGTTCCCAGCATGCTCTTATAGCGGCTTCAATGTCAGGTGACAACTCGCCATCTAAAAATAGAGTAAACATATTTAGTAAATCATTGTATCATTAATTGGCATTCATTTCTCAATTCTAGTGTAACAGGGCTGTATGTATGTGTGTTTATAGTAGTTTCTATGCCCATCAACCCGATTAGCTCAGATGGTAGAGCAGCTGACTTGCAAGCAGAAGGTTGTGGGTTCAGGCCACACATCGGGAACTTTATTTTCTGCCTCCTATTACACTAGAAACAATAATCAGACATATTTTCATAACTACATCAAGGGAGACAATTAGAAATAAAAATACAAGAAAACACATACTTAACAAAAACACAAAGAGTACATCCTTGCCAGATAGATAGTATCATTGTAAGAAGTAAGATTCTGTATTCACAGCCAAAACAATCAGATGAAAACTTTTAAAAGTACTCAAGGGAGATAATTATACAACACAACACAAACCTTATGTCCTAATATTTTGGTACATTCATAACTAGGGGACTTGTGAATACAAACAAAACTGTTTGTAGGAATAAAGTGGTATTGTTTGTATTACTAATGCTAGGAGAAAGGCCAGGGTATGTTCCTGGATGTATGTTCACATCCACAATAATCCATTATATTGAGAGAGTGTTAATGGTGAAAATTCAAGAATAGCACAGGCAAATCTAGATCAGGCCATGCTTGAAAAAATTCGGCATTTTTAATTTTTTTTGGTTAACATCAAAACTGCAAATGAAACAAAAAGCTGAAACAAAGAACAAAAGATGTTTTTTCAAAAATCGCTAAAAAATACTTGGGCCAGGGATTTTCAAATGAGTCTGTCACATAACTGCAAACCAACAGATTTCTACGTATGGCCTCAACAACAAGTTTTAAATCAAGACCAAATTCTGTTTCATGTTTGTTTGTTTTTATGTGACTTATTGTCACTGGGGATTAACACCATTTTTCTGTTTCAGGCAAGAATGATTTCACAAGATAACTATAAACAGGTCCTATTTCCTTCTTTAGGTAAATACTCACAGATTCCAATAAATGAACAATAAAAAAAACCCACTCAGAACCAATAGAAAACCACCGACAGTAGATCAAAAGATTTAAGATGTGTGCCAACAACATAATTTCTCAAGAGAACTAAAAAGACTCCACAAGGTGAATGTTTGATCCTGATACAGACAAATATGGGGAAAATGAAATGTGAGACTGAAAAGATAAAAACATGCTGCACATATGATCTTGAAGGACATTGGACTGAATTCATAGTCAACATGATAAAACTGTGCAGCACAAATGATCCTGAAGAGAAACTTAATATATTTCAGTGATTTAAATAACATGAAGTATTGACATTGCTGGAGATAGAATGCCAAACAAGTAATTTAATGTGCAGATAAATTTGTTCTAAAAATAATCAAATTGGAATGTAAATTTAGAATGTATTATTTTCAAAACCTTGAACTAGGAGGATGTGGTTCAGGCAGTAGTTTAGGGAGCATAAAATATATCAGAGAATAATGTAATACTAGTACTTCTTGATTGATCAACAGGACTGCATTGCTTTTAAATTGCATCAAGCAGTTTACACAATTTCTCGAGTTCTCGAGGCACAAGTTCTTGTAACATATAATCTTCAAAATGAAAACCACCCAACTCTTATACCATTCATATCTAGTTCATTTGTACCTAGAATTTGGCCACTTATCTTATTATATTTGCATAATTATACAAATTTGACAACCCCATGTTGACCCCTTATAGGACATTCAACATAATATTACAAACTCTCTCTGTGGTGTCAGAAAAAAATGTTTTTCCTAAAATTAATTTATCAACTAAACTACTAAGAATTAAACATAACAGTATATATAAACAAATTATAAGAGAACAAATTAATTGAAATATAAGATATAATGTAAAACAACAAACTACGCAAAAGGGCATAGTGATATGACAACAAAATCTGCAAATTTAACAGCAAGACTTTGAAAGAAAGAGAAGTTTCAGATGAGAGCAGAACATAGCCAAACAACAAAGAGACTCAGTGTATCATATGACACTACTTCAGATACAAACTATACTGAATTTATTATCAATGAAGTAAAATGATGAATACAAAACAAAATGATCATCTCACCCCATACATAATCCTTAAATGTTCCATAATCCTTGTGCTTAATGTCTAATAAATTTCTCCTATGTTTCATACTAATATAACGATCTCCAATCAAGAAATTAAATTACACACAGAACCAGATTTCTATGTTATTCATTGTATTCCTTGGCTCATTAGTACCAATCAGCTGGCACTAAAATGATAGCTAAAACTAATAACCCAAGAAAAAAATCCAGTTAATGATAATTATTGCATACATTTCTGAAATTCCAAGATATTTCAAATTCCACAAATCACAATAGTTTTATATTTGTGTACACACACATTTCACAACATGTAATTATATAAGTAGAGTGCACTCTGATATCAATTATTGTGAACACATTTGGAATACAACAAGTATCAACCAATCACACGGACATTCCACATGAATATGATACAATATTTCCAAACAATTAAGCCACTTTTATAATTAATACCATACTTTGATATAAATTCAGTAAGATGTAACTTAATTAATAATTAATTGTATCTTTACAATATCCATCTTCTCCATATTATGAACAATTTCAAAAAGTCAATGAGCAGGATATGAAATGTCAATTCTCCATCCTGGACATAATTACAGTAATTGCATACACAAATGGTACGTACATACGCACATACATATAACTTATATCAGAAGTGGTCAGAATAAGTAACAATTGAAACGAGGGATTTGGATAATGAACAATAGGTTGAAGAATTACTCAGAGAGGTATATTGACTGACATTGATTGGATTATAGAATACTTGTCTCAAACAGTTTTTGGTACCACTCTCTGGTACCAAATCTCAAGGCATACATAGATACTTAATAGAGAATTACCCTACAAGAAACATATAATTTATCTAAGACATAAGAGAGAGTATATCTCTACAGCTAACTTAATGTACAGGCTACATTTTATTATGTCACCATAATATAGTGTTTTTAGAGCCAATTCAAAATAAAGGGTATTTTGTATTGCCAGCAAAGAGTAAAACCTTTATTCAAGAAATAGCTATAACATTTGTATCAATAATCTTCAGAGAACTGCATCTCAATTGCATCTTGATTTTTTAAGAAAGTACAAATAAATGCTACAGGAAAATTCAATTACCACAACTTTGATCACAAATTTATGCATACTTACATTTTTGAGATTGGGACATATTAGTGACATTACATTTGATAAATCTGAGGACAGTGTTTCAGCTTTGTTAACTGGAAGCCCATGGGCATGTGCTGAGCCCACTATTGTCAAGAAATGAAGAATTTGTATTATAATGGTCCAGAAAAGCTGTTTTAGACCAATTTTCGACACAGGTCTTTAAAGTGTGACCTTTGAGCTATGTGGATCTTAGGCCCAACATGCTATCTCACCATGGTGAACATTTATGCAAATTCATTTCAAAATCCTTCATTTATTGACAGCAACAGTTCTGACAATCAAAATCTGGACAGATGGATGGACAGACACACCACCGAACAAATTGGCATTGTGGTCACTGTGTCAACCTCACCACAAGTGGGCTCAACAAAAATCCTCACTTCTAGCAGACTATTTCAATTTATTTCATTATCGGATACTTTTTATTCATCATGTTCAATGCTAGCTTTTGTACATTTTTACAAATATGGAAAATTCTTCACTATTCCACTAAACATATTTACTTCATGCAGTTTTTTTCCGACATTTTGAGTCACTTTACATAATTATGGGTTTAAGAGATGACAGAAACTTAGAAAGTTACGCTGAACACTGTGAGAAAGGTATCAATATTTTTCTTCATAAAAAAGCAGACTAGAGTTATAACACAGACATAATTATAGGATTACATTGACAATGTGCAATATAATGTGTACTTAGCACAATGAAATATATCACATGCTGATTTAATGCAATTTAACACATTTCCGCAGGCAATATAGACGTCTATATGGTGCATAAAACATATCAGACATACTGTCTTAATAATTTTGTGAAAAAAAAATTATTCATTTTCGACTGCAAAATGGTGGGAAATTACATGAATGTTGCGTGTTTGCAAAATAAAACCACTGACACCCAGCTACTCTACACATTATTGTTATATTGAATAACAAAAATATCAAAACTGGACAGTCGAACCAACAATTGTCTTCATTTCTGTAAAGCCTTATATAACACTGACTAAATTGTATTAACACGCAACTTATATGAACATTTCGAAGAAAAAATTTTTGCATTAACGCATTCACATCACTAGCAGCTTACTTAAAACTGTCCTTAGTTTTTATAATGCATACACCTATCAATAAATGTAACAATTTTATCAGTTTTATAAACATTAGAGACACCATCACTTTTATCCATCAACAAAAAAAATAATCACACATGGTAAGTTCCTGTATAAAGCAACATCATATTTATCCATAAGGTGATTGTTACTGTTCACAAATACAGAATTGAACAGCTCGTAATACGATATTTAACTTGATCACCACACTTATAATACATTAAAGGACAATTTGCATGTTTTAATGAGAGTAACTAAACACAATGAATGTTGTATTTAATCAAAGTAACCTTTTGACTCAACAAAATGGACAAGGAGATATCAGATTCATATCTCTTTCTATACATAATTATGACTTAAAGCCTAACAGTCAAACTTGTGAAAATACCTCCATCATTGGCAGAAAATACAGTCATTGTACACAAATTGTCGTGAGTTGTAAGTTTATTTGGTCTAATACATGTATGTCAATAAATGTGTTTGTCCTTAAAGGAGGCTTTTGCTTGTAGGTTGGTTTTATTCCAAACTGTTTATTTTCAAACAACTTAATTTTAGGGGATAAAGTTCTATTCTAAAGCCCAGTTAGTCATTAGTAAAAAATTCTCAGATTCATACAACAACAGGACACATACAAAATACAATGATCAAATCAGCCTGATATTTTGTGTACCGGTATATCTCAGCTCAACAATAAGGTTTAACAGTGCAACAATAAAATCATTTTGGAGAAATACTTCATCAAAGGCATAAGGAAAGTAAAAAATCTCAAGCCCATTGATTTCTACTTAAGTTTCCCTTAAGTTGCCTATTTGTAACTGATGTGTGTTATACTTCATTTAGTCCAAATATGTATGAACTACACTCTGTAATGAGACAAAATCTGGAAATGTTCAACTGACAGAAAATCTCATTTTCCTTAGAGAATTTTTTTCAGTGTGTTTTGTTATTCCAGTATTCCAGCATGTATGGAGCTATCACAGACAGACAATTACACAGAGTGACCTTTTCATGGTACTTGACCATTTCATTATAGCAAGATGCTTGAAATAGTTTCTAAAAGTGATAATTGACTGTGCAACATGACCAGGAACATCCTCAGAGAGCAGGAGATATTTCCATGGCGTTTCTGAAGCATTGTTAAACACTTCCCTTCAGACATTTATAAGATTTCATTTTAATTGTTCTAGTATGGTTCATTCAATGCCAATTAAAAGGACTTCTAAAGACCTCCATTAGTCACATTAAATAAAAAAGTCTTTTACACAATGATCAAAAAACAAGGATTTAACAAAATGTACATTAAACATACATTTACTTTAGTCGTGTACTAATTAATTGACAATGCAATTACACAAATTAATAGGTTTACAGGAAGACATAATTTAGCATCTATATTCTAATATTGATGTTATTCCATAAAGATAAAAAAAACAACATGCAGAAAGTAATATTTTTTTATGGACTAAATAATTTTGTATCACAAAAAAAGCTTCAGTACTTTCCTGAAATTTCAAATAATGCAATCCATTTTCCATTTGCATACTTAAAATATGCTTTAAGCAAACTACTGACAATGAAAATTGGAAATTCAAAAGAATGACAATTTCCAGTAGTATTACTTTCACTTTAAGAAAATGGGTTTCCATATACTAAATTTGCATTGACAGAATAACTAATGTCAAAAAACAGAATTTCGCAAAATCTAGACAAATTGAATTAATTCTGCCTCAACATTGTACGTACATGATTGTACTTTTATAAACTGCTGTAATCCTGATGCAACTTCAAAACTTTTAAGCTAACATAAGTCATTGAGATTTCCAGTTTAAAATGTTTATAATGAAGTTGTGATACGTAATACATAGGTGACCATGGTCGATATTTGGTTGACCTTTATCAGATAGACCATGGCTGACAATCTGGTAGAACAAGGTTGATATTGTTGATACATAAAATTTGGTGACAATCAATAGTGAGACTGAAAATCAATTAACAAAATTGTCAACTCCGTCATACATTTCCACCTCCCTACGTCATTATAATTCTGTGAGCTTCAGCCAATGAAACGTCTCCTTTCAAACAATTTAATACGGACAAAAGTCATAGAATCATAATATTTAAAGTTTCAGTCAATGTGACGATTTTTGTGAATTGTACTTGAATTATATTTCTGGGCTGGATTAGAGTATTTTAGTGACATTTTTGTCATGCATGCGTTGTCATTCCTCTACCTGTTGTTTTAAAGTGTATTTAGTATGGTAATTCTGGTTGATTTAGTGTGCGAGGTCACGTTCGACAAAACGAAATTGATGATTTTTCGGAGGAAAAAGATTAAATATTTGCTTCATTGTTTTGAATTGGACTAAATGCATATTGGTTATGTGTAGTGTAATGTATTAGCTATCTGTAGACACCATTGAGTTAAACAAACTTAATGCAAAAACTGTCATTTCAGAAATTGTAACCCTTGTATGATATATATGTATGACACATGTGCTTTTGGTCACTGTGGCCATTTTAGGCCTACTACACCATTATACACCATTCCTTCAACGTGCTAGCCCCCTATGTAGTTAAACATGATCATTATCTAATAAACTATGATCCATATCAGGTAGACCATGGTTGAAAGCTGGTTCTTCATGGTCATTATGTGGTTGACCATGGTTGCAATCTGTTTGACCACTGAACAGTGTGCCATTTGACATGCTGTATTTAACTCTGATTTATAGCTTTGTCACTAATGGCAAGTCTCCATTATCCTTAGAACTACAATACACTTGACATTTATCTGTAGGCTGGTTAACTAAATACCACTGTTTGTCAGTAAATAATGACACAGTCTGACTGGAATAAATAGACTAGACAGTAGAATAATTGCTGCTTCAGGAAATGCCACTATCGTTGAACTAGCGTAAGTTAACATAAAACATAAAAAGAGTACCTTGAACACTGAAGTAAACAGTTAAGCAGAAAACAAATAAATCACTTTTTCTTTTCGGATTAGTGCTATTAGTATGGATCAAAACAAAACAATTCCTTTGAGAAGGAAATATATTTAATATAAAGGGACAAGTCTAATCAGTCATTTAACTGCTTCACGAAGAACAAATGTTCTATATAAGCACCACATTCTAGATAACTTTGTCAAGTTATGTTTGGAACAATTATGGATTAACTGAACACTTCTTGATGAGAAACTATTTTTAATAAGCATTCACTGCAGCAAGTCACAAGTTTACATAAGAGCTTTCCCAAAAAGGTTGAAGGGACAGTATTTAGAGGAGGGGCCCGTGTCATGGAGTATTCTGTACCTGGTGCAAGCTGACTCACAATAGAAACGCTAAGTTCCCATGTCTACAAAACTTGTCATTTTCATGACGTATTATGCTAGGAAGTATCATGTAAGAAATCATTATGAAAACAGTGTATTGTAATTAGTTGTCATGGCAACAGGTCTACACCAAGGAACTTTACTATAAAACACTAAGTCAATTACAAATCAAAGACCACAGTTGGAAATTTACATTTCATAGATTTTTTCAATTCATCAAATTTTTGTCTGATTGCAGTTGGTAATAATTAGAATTATTTCAGCATTTATGTTGAGACATGATTGTTTGTTACAATTCATTAGGAGGGACATTCATTTGGCACCATTATGTATATAGTAGATTTTTACTAGGGTTTAGTGATGCACCAACAGCCAGAGTCATTTGGCAGCTTTTAACTGTGGAGCAAGACCCAAAATGCGTAACCTGGGAGGAAATATTGGCCTCTCACATTAAGCTAGCAGACAATTTCCACGCATGAGATCTTTTTTCTGGTCCTGGGTGGGTTTCAGACTCAGCAGTGAGAGGCTAATGATGACTGGCCACAGATCATAAACTCTCTACTATGGAGGCCCTTCCTAGGTTTAAACATTATGAAATACAAATCAAAAGAACCATTTCAAGTCAATACAACAATAACTAGTACAAAAATGGAGTGGTTTTTAATGTTTATCTTGACGTTAAGATTTAGATCATTACAGAGTGTACACCATCCATCTCATAACATGAAATTGTCATAAATAGGACAGTATAACCAAAGATATCTTTTCCACACTATTCAATATGTGCACTGTCTCAACAGCATCTATACTTCCCTATCACAAATATTATCTGGCAATATCTATAGAAATAATTCAGAAAATCACATTCAATCTAAGGCATACCACTGTTCTAAGCATTAACTACAGTTTATCAAAGTGAGTCAGCAGTCAAGCATCAGGTATCTCCATAAGTATCTTTTTTATCTGTTTATGTCAAATACTGGCTTTCTTCAAAGACCTCATTGTACTGTATACTAAATTAAACAGTTTGATACATTTTGTGACTATTACAGGCAAATCTAATCTACTTATAAATATAAAATTCTTCAATAATATATCTGTTAGTATTTTTGTAATATACATTTTTAATATTTATAACTAGTGTACAATAATAAACCATTGTACACTCAAAAAAGCCTTCATGCCCAAAGCCTTCAACGACAGAACATCAATTTGTGCTTGCATATAATAAGCCATTAAATACATGTAGTATAATTACCATGCTTAAGAACCTTATTTGAAAACCTTCATTCAATACACATATAGTATAAAATGATGGATGCCACAACATTCGCAGTATATAATAGCATACATTTCAACCTGAAGTCCCTCCATGAGACAGGCCATAGATATAATAGAAAAACAGTTTCTTACAATAACTGACAGTGATTGGTATATAATAGACAGATAGCGCTACATAGAGCTGACATTAGCAAACAGTCGATTAAGGTTTGCGAGATATTTCATCAATGTTTGCATGCAATATGTCACTGTATGAAGACAGATTCACAACTTAATTCATTGTCTACTAGACATGTGGGATGTACACCAGTTGATGAGATAATCGCATGTTCCACGAACATGATTCATACGGTGTGTCACACTGGACAATCAAATTTGTTCATCACGTTGATAAAGTAGGTAAAGTCAAGATCCGGTGACATTGATAATGGTGAAAGGGAGGTAATTAATAAAAAATGTTGATAAACAGACTGATCATCAATAATTCCAATTTTCACAAAAAATGTGATCTTAAGATATTAAAGATGACGAAATATTTGTGTTGATAAAAATGATCAGAAATTAATCTTTACACCAATGAACATCTTTAATCCCCTAGTGGAAGAATCAATTTACACAGCTTAGACGGAAGATAAAGTCTGTAATCACATGATTTTCTCAGCAAAATAGCCGAAATATTGAAAAAATTTCCCCAGAGTTTAAATCTAATCACGATTCACTGTTTAAGCAATGTATTGTCTTAACCAAGTCTAGCACATAAGACACAAAACAAGGAGATGTTAACCTGACAGAAGATGGATATATATTGACTATCACAGTACCATCTCTGAATTTTAAAACAAAATTCCCAAAAGAAGAGTGTTTTTTTTACAGCTAGTTCTATCAATCTTCTACTTTAATGTCTGATGTAACAAAGCCATCCAGATTGTGTAATCTTAAGAAAAACAGACATGTAAGATGTAAAAAATAAAGTTGTTGTGACTTTGCAGCAGATAAAATCGGACAGGGAACAGAGTTGGGGTACAAATCTCTGAAAGTCTATCGATATTACTTATGGAAAAGTAAAGAGATCATTTAATTAATTGTTCAAATCAGACGCAACATCGACAAGATTTTCAGTTATGTATAAAATTGTTTGTGTCTCACTTTGTACTACTTCTGATCATAAGAGGAATGTTTCATTAAAAAAACACTGAATCACTTTATCAATAACAGCAACACTGCAGTTGATAATTGAATCATCAGGCTTTAAAAGATTCCCAACCTTAGCATAAAAAAATGTAACATATACTTGACAAAACAACATTACAAACACATGTTCATCTCTATTGGTCTGCCTTACACATTTAAATTCTGCGTAAAAATATTTTTCAATTGTTGAAGTGATGGCTAATAACACACTAAGCCCTATGAATGTAATTTCAATAGTTTCTAGCATATATGAGAGTCAGCACAACCTGCAAGTATTCTAAAGGAGGCCTCCATGGTTAAGTGGTTATGTTATGGGACTAATAATCATGAGCCCCTCACCACAGTGACTTCAAATCCAACCAGCAACCAAACTTCACATGTGAGGAAGCTGTCTAATGTTCTAAACATATTTTCCTTACCTAAATCTTCCTGTGGTTGCAATGCAACGTCATCAAGGTCCACAGGTGCTTGCTGTGTTGGTTGAGTGTTGAGTTCATAGCGAGGCGTTGCTATGGTAGTAGTTTCAGTTGCTAAGACAGGAGTGGTTGGTTGAGCTTGCTGGGCATTCAGTTGTGGTTGAGCTGGAATGAAATACACATACAAGTTAGACATGAAATTTAAGAATTATATACAAAGACCAGAGGTGTAAAAATACACACATAATTCTGTGAAATGGTGTCCTAATTTTGAGTACTATGTGGTACAGATCCAAATCATGACTACCTGTATATCATATCAAGAATATGATCAGTGTAAGGTTGTTCTCTGAAAGGAAATCGATAGGGGTATACCAAGGGTCAAACAAGAAGGATACATTTTGTTGACTTCTTAAACTTAAGCTTTTTCAATAAGTTAACCATTTAATGGTGTTTTATCAAATTATCTGAGCAAAATTTCAACAATTTGAGGAACTCTTGTAGCTACCTTCTGTATCATTAAAATTAACAAAAGAACAACACTGATATTGAGATATATGTTATGAAAATGTTATGAAAATAATAAACACTGTTTTAGGCCTGGTGAAAAAATAGCAAATCTCATACTTTTCAAGAAATGACAATACAATATAAAGTAGATATACAGAGTGTAAAATTACCTTAAACAAAACAATAATCTTTACTGTACTTAAAACATGTTTTACTTCAGGATTCTTCATTCAGGAAAGTTAGAATGAAGGAAGAATTGACATTAAAATAAAATCCTATAGGCAATACATTCATTTGCAAAGGGAATTTCCATCAATTACAAACTGTTACTTCACAAATGTCTAAATGTCTGCTTCCATTCTACCAGAGAAATTTGCTGACATTATTGAACATAAAACTAAAAAGCATCATGCAAGATTGTCATCGAGAAAACAACTCAACTAAAATCGAGAATATTTACAGAATTAATATAAACGGAAAGTTCAATTTATAAAATAATACAGTAGCTCAGTTCCATACACAGTTCAATACAACAGAATAGAATTAACGGTACATCTCATTCAGTTCAGCACTAATGTAGACACAGTAAATCTTTTCATAGATACTTCAAGAACAGAAATAGGTGTCTGATGAAAATACTGTTATATATTTGCATATTCTTCTATTACATAGTAATTTAGACTTCTGGTTGGGAAATAACATGTCTGTTACACAGGCAAGTTTAAAATTAGAAGGGAAATCGAAATTCTCATCCTAATGTTATCAATATTTCTCAGGCTTAATAAATTTTAACCAGAAATTCATGAGAAAATATCTAATTGAATAAGTCGCTTCAATTTAGACATAATAATAGGAATTGAACATTTTCCAACTGATGGCGCACAATAATTTTTTTGTAAAATTAAAGAACACAAACTATGCCTTTGAAGTTTGGGTATGAACAAAACATGCTCATCAAATCCCAGACTGAACCTAAATCTAAAATTTGATTCAATGGAAACCTTTGATTTGCATATATCTATTAGAGACATGCAAACTCTAATCATGGGGCTTAAGAGACAAATAATGTACAATAAATGCATTATATCATGCTTGTTTTATTTTAACATAATTTCATAAAATGTGAAGATTATAAATACGGATATCGGAGTAGGCCCAATGGTACATATTGGAGATGTCACTACATGTCACACATCTTAAGTAACTTCATTTTCTGAGGCTGATAAATCCTCATATTTACCTTAATAATAAGGCATTCACTGCATGCTTTTTTTCACAAAATTACCAAAGTATGACAATTTAACATCCATTTGACTACTATGTCACTGCTTGTATACAATCAGTACATCATAGATTCTATCTGGGGACTTAACTCATAATTCAGCTTTGATTTATACTGTGCACTAATTTCGTTTGAGCACATCCTCTTTTAATCTAACTAAAAATATTTCATACATAACCAGTAGACATGGTATTACTATTTTCATTTAACAGAAAGAATTCAACAATTATTCACAATGTAAACAGTACATAAAATAGAATAAACTTGTCAATGTGTATCAAAAATTAAGTAGCTGCTAACATGGTAAGTAAGTGGTACTTCTACTTTTATTTTCGATTATTTATCAAATGCAGTGCACATTACAGCAGTAGATAACTGTATTATATTTGTTTCACGTAACAAAATCGGTAAAACATTTAAAGCAAAATTGAGTTGTCTCCCTTCCATGATAAAAACTTCCCATGCATTAACACACTTGATGCTTTCAATTTTTTTGGAAATAAGATCTGCAGTAAATACCCACCCAACTCTTAAAAATATTTAAGAAAATGGACCCCTAAGATGCCCTAAAAAACCTGGTATGAACTGGAAAACAGGAATAAATCGAAACAAAATCCCCAATTTCTCATAGAATGAGATAGCAAAAAATGTCCTAGAGTAGACAAAATACTAAAATAAAAGCCTCAAAAAGGAATCAATAATGAAGGCTACAAAGTCTCACAGAGAGATATAAGACATTTATCCAATTCTGACACTCTGCTACAGTTTAATATACACTAAACATAAAGCTGTTAAGTACAGAGAAATTCCCAGAGGAGTATTTATTTGTAGTAGATGTGACAAACAATCACACTTGAGAATACTGGAAGAGAGTGAATATCTCCGATACAGGGTGATTATTAATCCATGTTATCTCGTGGAGTTCAACTGTTGACTGTAAATATCTTAGGATAGAAATAACTTGAAAATTTTCTCCACAAATGTCATATTTATGACATATATAGGAGTGTGTAAGAATTCCTTTTTCAAAGTAACTAAACAATTCAATTTTTATCATATGACTTTTTTTACCAAATAATGGGAGTTTCTATCAAGACAAAGAAATCTGAAAACTAAAAAATAATCTTAACAAAGTCAGGAAGTCAAATGCCTTTGAATATAAAAAAATGAGGGTAAAAGCAGAATTTTTTCTGAAAAAAAGTATGGCTAATAAGGATATTTTCCTTTTCTGCGTCATTCTCTGGGGTTTAAGATCGCACGAACAGTCAGGGCCATTTGGTGACTTTTCCTGCTTAAACTGGTGGAGGAAGACCTAAGACATACACCTGGGTACAGTCATCCCCCTTCCGTAAGCTATCTGGACAGCTTCACCAAATGTGAAATTAGATCCGAGGTGGGATTCAAACTTACAGTGGAGAGGGGATAGTGATTACTTATTCAGAGACCATAACCAATCAACCATCATGAGGCCCCTTGAAATTAATCTACCTATGCGTACTTCCCTGATCAGACCCCAGTGCTTCAACCAGCTTCTCTGGTGTCAGGACAGGGTTGTATAGAATTGATCACTGACATCAAGGCAGTTGATCCTCTAAGAAACAGAACCACCATGAAGCATTCTGTAGGTCTCAGTCACACAAAGGTGCTTAAAAAGACTAAGAAATGTCTACCACAAAGAAAATTTACAAGGAAAACAGATATTTCACAAAAATATAGTTGCTTCGCACATTAACGGTGGGAAATTTTCATAAAAAAGTACAAAAAGTAGAAAAGAAGGTATGAAAAAAAAAATTAAAAAAAAGAATAGGAAAAACAGTGCCTCAATGACAGCACAAAAAACAATTGGAGTAGATTGATTCCCATGGAAAGGTAAGATGCTGGTAAATTTTATTCTACATATACCAGTAGAGTAAGTCTTTATTCCAGACAACACATGTTACACATTCTGCTTATTGATCATTTAGTTCTGAGAAAATTCTTGGAATTTAGCAAGTATCTTGAAAACCATGAAAAATTCTCGTACTTCAGTTATTTACACAACATGACAGAAAATAAAATTTGATAAGTCCATCTATGATTGCTTTATGAGTCTTCAAGTACAACACAACCAGTTCACGCATGACCTGACTACATTATGGTGTCGCTGAACCTCCTAAATGTCAAATATAGCATTCAACAGAATTGAATTTCTTGCTAAACAATGCAGTTGTCAGGGTTACTATAGAAATGCACTTAGATGGCAAAGAGAACTTGTTAACTCACTGAGAGAATGCCAATAAACTATGCTTCGCAGCTGAAATTCTAATCTAATTCAAAAATTTTAGATTCGTGTACGCTTACATCAGTTCAGTTAAACACTAAGGTTTATAGCTATGTTCTATATTCATCATCTCACAAACTGATCTAATATTAAAGAAATATCATCAAAGGTCTCCATGGTTCAGTCATTATTGTCTCTGACTAGTATTCCTCAGCCCCTCACTGCCGAGTTCAAATCCCAGCCTGGATCAAATTTCACAGACAAGGAAACTGTAGAGGAAGCCTATGGAAAGTCGGTGGTTCTAACAAGGTATTTGTTTTGTTTTTACGTGACATATTGTCACTGGGGTTTAACGCCATTTTTCAACAATTTTTCAGTTATATACAGCAACCGATTCACCTAACCAGTTATCTTGGACTGTACACTAGCCAGTACTAACTTACCCTTCCGCAAGAAGCCGACAACTTCTCCACATATGGAAGAAAATCGACATTTTTGTTGAATTTTCATAGAAAAGTATGACCTGCCGCGACCAGGATTCGAACCCGGATCTCCGGGATACAAGTCCAGCGTGCTAACCGCTGGACCACTATCGCGGTCTACCAAGGTATACAATGATGAAAGTCACCAAATGACCCTGGCTGTTGGTGCAAGAGAAAAAAATATATATACATTATCATACATTAAAGCAACAATTTTAACAATTCCAAGACTTAACAAGCCACCGTCTCACATTTTTGAAGCCAAAATAAAATAAACACTTCTCTTGACTCTAATGTCACAGAAAACTGAAGGCCAAAAAAGCAATCACACAGATGTCATTAATACAAGAGTGGAAATTTTTCCAATAAGTTCGCAAGAGAGAAAAATAAGCCACATTATTTTGAATACACACACGTACAGTCAACATGATTTGAATATTCCACAAACCATCCTTCATCATGTCAAAGATAAGCTTCATCAGTCAAGAATCTGTCTTTATAAAACTGTGTATGAATACAAAGCATTAGATTTGTCTATTTCTGTATAAACAAATTAGACAGCTCCTCTGTTACAGCATTATACCAAACAGTTTCAAATAGTTTTGTTTCAGACATGTAGATAACTGTAGCCTCTGTTTTCTAATAATACATACCAGCTTTTGTTAACTAATTGTGATAAATGATAACAATATATGGGCAATATGATAACAATATATGGGTAATATGGTTGACCAGATGTGAGCCTCTCTTGACCCCTCTAACCCAGAAAACAAGCTCAATTGATTAAATTTGTCAGAACTAATTGTTATTCAATATCATTCTTAAAGAACATTTGCAAATTTTGTCTCATAAGAAAACCCTTTTGAATTGGGGAAGCTGTTCTAATCTGGACTTTTTCCCTGTTCCCAAATGTTCTAATCTGGGTATTTCCCATGTCGTAAACTGTTCTAATCCAGATTTTTTCTCTGTTCCAAACTGTTCTAATCTGGATTTTTCCTCAGTTCCAAACTGTTCTAATCTGGAATTTTCCCTTATTCCAAACTGTTCCAATCTGGACTTTTCCTCTGTTCCACACTGTTCAAATCTGTGTTTTTCTTCTGTTCCAAACTGTTCTAACCCGGACTTTCTTCTGTTCCAAACTGTTCTTATCTGGATTTTTCCCTTATTCCAAACTGTTCCAAACTGCTAATCTGCACTTTTCCCTTTTTCCAAACTGTTCTAATCCGGACTTTTCCTCTGTTCCAAACTGTTCAAATCTGGATTTTTCCCTTATTCCAAACTGTTCTAATCCGGACTTTTCCTCTGTTCCAAGCTGTTCTAATCCGGACTTTTCCTCTGTTCCAAACTGTTCTAATCCGGACTTTTCCTCTGTTCCAAACTGTTCTAATCCGGACTTTTCCTCTGTTCCAAACTGTTCTAATCTGTGTTATTCTTCTGTTCCAAACTGTTCAAATCTGGATTTTTCCCTTATTCCAAACTGTTCTAATCCGGATTTTTCCTCTGTTCCAAACTGTTCAAATCTGTGTTTTTCCTCTGTTTCAAACTGTTCTAATCTAGACTTTTCCCTTATTCCAAACTGTTCAAATCTGGGCTTTTCACTTGTTCCGTGAAGGCCTAAAATATGTCTTCTTGTCATTATCTTGATTATTTTTCTTAATGCTGTCTGTTCTTTATCATCAGACAAATCTCCAACAAAAAGTGAGACAATTTTAATCCATTACAGAAAATTAAACCAGTTGAAGAGACAATTTCATAGTGAATAATGGTGTATAATTAATTCCTAATCAATTTTATAGTTTCTTTTATGTGATCATACTCGTAGAAATCACTAAATACAAAGTTAGCTTCTAATTACTATTGAGACAAAAATCTTGTAACAAACTTCAATTCTATGTCAGCATGAAAAACTAATAAAATTTATGATAATAATGAGTTTGTTCTGTTCTTACATATACTAGGGTGAAAGCTAATATAAAACCCAATAATGTGGCAATCTAATTGAATTATTCCAGTACCCAGGAAAAAAAACGGGTGATTTATATGTTCACAACAACAGGTCTTGCTTATAATGTGAAATAACTGATGAAGATTCATGGCGCAAAATTCAATTAAGTAGTTTAAAAGGAAACTTTAGAAACTGCCTAAGGTTATAAAAAAAATTCAGCCGTACCATAAAAATTATACTCGAACAATATGCATGTAATTATTTCACAAATTAATCAATAAATGAATATATCAAATAAAAAAATGACATACTTATAGCATAACAAGATCAACAATTTAATCATATTTACAATTAAAACTTATTCAAGATGATGCTACATATTTTATTGACAATTTTTCATCAGGTTTATGGGTACTTCAAACTCTACATAAATTTAAACTATGAAAATGAAAAACATTTTTCAACCACGTATAAAGCGTACATTAAATTAAAGTATTTCACGATTAAAAATTGCGAGCAAAACAGTAAATTTGCAAATCTATGACCAATCAAGACTACAATCACTGATTTTAGCAACAAAAGCTGGAAAACTATGTAAAGTCAAAACTATGAGTACATCACAAGGATAGAAAGGAAAAAGCCTTTATGAAAAGGTGGTCTTTACTGTGAAGTTTATACGAAATCCTGCATCAATGAATTCTTGTTATGGAGGTTTCATTTTGAACATGGCTGCCCTAATTCACAGATGGCTGTTAATTCAGGTCTGACTGTATGGACTGGTACATCAAATAAACCATGAAATTCATTTAGTATCTCGTACAAACACGTAACCTTGTCACCATCAACATCATCAATCTTATTGCCGTAGTAATGGCATGCATTAACTTTTTATGAACATGTCACACTAAATTATCAGATTTATCATGTACAAGCACTTTGATGTCAATATTTCACTGATTTCAGCTGGAAGCTTGTGTTTTATCTAAGCCACTTTATGTATTGTTTCAATGTGTATGTTAGTCAAGAAGTTTTATGACCAGAATTATGTCACAATTTGATATCTTCGCAAAAATGTCAAAGATAATTAAGCAGTACAATTCATTCAAATTGCAAGAATGGAAAATTCTTGCAAAAATCTTGTCAAGGAAGTAATAAAATATTTAACCACTTGACAAGAGACATTATTGGGAACTTCATTTGTATCTGGACAGCTTCAAAAATGAATTCAATGTCTTTAAATCCCCAATGCATTTGACAAAAACATATCAGACGGATACCAGAACATATGCACCCACCTAGATACTGCTGCAATTTCTCAAACTTGGCACCATGTTGATACCGCGCCAATTTTAAATGTACAACTTGTCCAGTATTGCGCAATACTATCACTGCCTCCTGATTACTGAACCCTTGCAGAGGTTGTCCATCAACCTGTAAGTATAATTAGAAACATAATAATGAATGAACGTAATGAAACTAAGAACCATACAAAACTGTATTGGAGCAAAAATTCCCAAATCAGCAATTTTCCCTGTTTGATCAGTAACAGTACCTACCAGTATACAAAAATAAAAAAAAATCCCAGTACATATGTATTACTTCAGCACAAGTTCCTATAATAGTTAAATTGTAAATATAAAGAAACATTGATGTTATTTATATATACATAATCAATAATTGATGAAAAATTAATTTTAAAAATCAAATAAGGATAGTTCAATCACCAAGAGCTAAAAGGATATTCATTTACAGTTTTATATGCAGAAGTTTGATTTAGACTTGAGCACTAGCTACAGGGACATAGACTTATAATGTAGAGAACTTCATCAAATAATGGATTTTAAAGACGTTTTTATGTGAGCAGATCAATGATGAATGTCATCTAACTCTAATGGAAAATGGGAAATTACACGCACTGTCCATCTCTTATTACAGAATATGATCTGAGCGTACCAGTTGATCCAGTGTTATCAATTTTCTACAATCAAATCAGAGGGAAATGTGATAGTATAGACAGTAAGGGGATGATCCTGAAAGTTTATATGTGGCCCTTGTGTGTCTGGTAACACCATGTCAAAGACAGGATCAATATTAAGTCTAGCCAATAAAATCCTGTTGGCAGGTTAATGGTCGAAAGCATTATAAAAACTATCCTGTTACTGAAATAAGGTTTGCATAGGAAAAAAGTACAACTCCCAGGATGTTCAAAAACTACAAGTAGTATCTCTGAACTGCAGAATCTATCACATGTATTAGTTTGTGCAAGCTTTTCACCTAACAATACAGATAATGTCATTATAGAATTGTGCCTTATCAACGCAGAGGATATCAATAAAACGCAAAATATCATCACAACCAATCCTGAAACATGGTCGTTAAAATGCCAATTTTACGATAAAACTACAATGCTTTTGATGTTGTTTGTTAAAGAAAATGCTTTGAATATTTTACATTGAAAATGTATAAAAAATATAACAATTGGAATATAAGTAGATGAAATCTGGTCACAACAGAATAGTGCTTAGATAAAATTGCATTCATGTAACAATATTATATTAAATAGCTTTATATTAGCAACAAGTTTAAAGGGAAAATATACATTTTAAAAAAAGCTAGAACATCTTCATGGTGATGTACAATTATGAGTCCTTATCATATAATAATAACATACATAAAATACATTCTGTATCATAAAACAATCTTAAGGTAATAACTTGTTTTTTTTCATTCGAACTACAGTAAAACCTCACCTTATGGACACCCTATAATTGTGGACAGTTTTTTTAAATAACAGACACATATCTACATTCTGCAACTGACAAATGATTCAGGCATACAGACATCCTGCCAATCTAGGATAATGGACACTAATGTCAGTATCTAAGTGCATGTTTACACTACAATTAACCCAATAATAACATATACATGTTTTGACCAGATCATTCTCAAAACACGTTTCAAGTTATAATAAAAAGTAACTCTATTGACCCAATGGTGTGTATGAACCAAGTGTGCCCTGATGTCCATGTGATTGTTTCAATATAGCATTTATATAATGTGTTAATGACTCTTGTTAATCTCCATGTTGGAAACCGGCCTTTGTGCTACAAATTGATTTAGGTAGCAAATGCCTTTCATTTAAGGTATTCAAACATTCACCCAGTTGATCTATTTCAACCAATAATTGTTTGAATCAACATGCAATTAATCTTTCACTACAATTATATCAGCTGTATCTATTGTATCTAAGAAACCTAACAATTACAAAGAAAAAAAAGTAAAAACCTACACATACAATATGTATGTGTACACACTCCACACTACCTCCACTTGAACTCCACTATTAAGGACACCCCACTATTAAGGACACATTTCACCACAACCACAACAGTCCGTAATGGAGGAGTTTCACTGTACATGTGCTCAACATTATTTTGGGTTCTGAGACAAAATTTTAGCATTTAAATATGCACTGCCTGTATAATACAATGTCCATTTCATATAGTTACTTAACACAACCTTTTGTTAAAACCTATTCCATTATGGATAAGAAATACCTCTATAATTTGATCGTTGACTTGTATCTGCCCATCTTGAGCTGCGGCACTTCCTTTGGTAATACTCTTCACAAATATTCCAC
This sequence comes from Lutraria rhynchaena, assembly GCA_008271625.1. NCBI lineage: Eukaryota > Metazoa > Mollusca > Bivalvia > Venerida > Mactridae > Lutraria > Lutraria rhynchaena. Next base: position 2,336,437 of record VIBL01000042.1, read on the forward strand.
ATAAATCATCTAGAAAACAAAATACAGTCATAGAACTTATTTTCCGTATCCAAGGTGACTTGTTTAAAACTGAACAAATTTTCTGTATCCAATGTAATTTAGTCCTTGGTCAAAACCACTCAAAACAAATTCCATTTTTCAAACTTAAACCAGGACTGGTATGCATACTTTACTTTTAAAAACCCTAAGTATTTGGCTCGAAGTCTAATAGAATGCTCAGAAAAATGTTAAGCATTAATTTACTTCATCATGAAAAGTAGTCTACAGTTACTTGACCATAAAATAGGGTAAGTTGCAATTCTTCTCTTTTCAAAATTTATTTCAACACACCTTACATACTTTGGAGGAATGAATCATCCCGAAATATTCTCTGCATTTTGAATTTTGCATTAAGAAATTAAAGGATTGGAGAACAAATTAGGACTGTTGGGATAACTAATTTTTTCCTGGCCTGAGCAATTCAGATTGGACCAACAAGCATAAAATGCAAATAGATTTACATTTTGTACTTCTGATTCTGGCAGGAAAAAATACATTAATATTTGAACACAAACCTGGATTATTATCTCGTCCAACATAGCCAGCTATTGTTATACCAAGTCCTTGCTGGGAGTCCTTCAGCAGATTAACATCAAAATAGTCCACTTCTGGAGTAATATCATCACTATATGGAGGCTGGGATAAAAATTAGACAATACTTAATTATTAACAAACCACCAGATGCATTTTATCGGCAAAAAGGTTCATTCAAAACATGTCTAAAACAGAAAAAAAACATCTCATTACTGTTAAGAATCATTATGCCAACCAGACTAGAAGTAAAAAAAAGGATGCAATATTTATTAGCAATGTCTACCGGTAGATACTACATTATTCTACAACTTTTTGGCTCACTAAAAAAAAACAACTCCAACTATTCTAATGAGATAGAACACACCTGATGTATCTCAGCACGCTCTAACATTTCCTTCTGCATCAAATTCTGCTGGTTCTCCATGTCTAGCTGGTTCTCTATCAACATCTGATCTTGTTTCTCCAACATAGACATAATCTGTTCAAGGTGTTGATCCAGTTGGATTGTGGGTACAATAGGGGCCCCTGGAGTCGGAATGCCCTGTGGTTCATTGATCGGGCGCGCCACAATGAGGCGCACATGACTTCCTGCTTGGCGCAGTACTTGAGCAACTTGCTCAGAGCCGAACCCTCTAACATCAACATCACCAATCTGCAGTATATGGTCCCCACTATGAAGTCTTTCATCCTGTTTGATATAAAATATAAAACAATGACATCTTCAGAATGTGTTAAACAACAGGTCAATGTGGATAAAAGATTCAGACTCTCAGAACAAACAAATGCTTCTGTTAAGTATACAATTCATATAAATTTAGACACAAAAACTTTCCCAGGCAACACTAAGCATTGACACAAATTAGAAAGTCATATTCTTGAGTTAGTAAGATAATATTTCAAAGATGTAGATAATCAGCACTTTTTAGCCAGTTTATTTGTTTCTTCTCACTTTTACACAAAATTGTCTCTTACATCACATCAGCATAACATCTTGGGTCTAGTCTAGTCTAGTCTAGTTTAGATGATTCAAACATTACTCTAAAGCTCTATGGTTTGACTCCACTCAAAAAACATTTCAACAGCTAAACTACACCATTGAGTATAACATTACTTGTTGTATATTTAGATTCCCAATAGTAGTTGGGTCACAATTATCACATTTACAACCATTGTGAACAAATATTAGAAAATTAAATACCATGGTACCACACACAAGATTCATGCACGTAAGATAAAGGCCTTTAAATCAATAGAGTACAAACCACATGGAGCCAACACCTCTTATAGATAAAAACATGTCATGTGTTGAAACTTATTAAAACTTTAAATATAACACTGAATCAACACAATAGGAAAATCAGACTAAAATCTTCAGGTAACAACATTTAGCAGCAGCAGAAAGATAAAATAATCCATAGATGTAATCTATTTTGAAGCATTGTGATAAATTTTTTGGTCGTGCGCAAATATCAATTTTGCAATTTATCATTGGACAACAAGGTATCAATTTATAAGCCACTATCTTCATTGTCGATGTTTTCTACGTAAATTTAAAGAAGATTGCCTAAGTCATAAATGTCTTTCCAATGTGATAACAATGTCGAATTCCAGGCCATTTCTTACAGTAAATAATGGTAAAATCCCTCTTAACTGAACATAAGGAAGATAATTTTGATTGTTAGGAAGTACTGGTAATGTTCAACAAAGTTAATAACTATTGAATATGAGCATGTTTCTGAGTAATTCCTGACCAATCCGAACTTTCATATTAATGTGAAGACTGAATATTTATTTACAGTAGAGAGTGTCTTTTTGCATTTAAAATGCAACTGGAAATACATAACTAGCTATATCATGCATATTATTACCAACTTAAACGGACATTGTATAATGTACATAAAACTACAGACTCTCAAAAACAGTCTGAATGAAAATTCCTTTAGATAGAAAAATCTCAGACTTTTCTCAAGACAAATAAGGATCTCTTAAAAAGTCAATCAGACATGCAGACTCATAGGGAAAAAAACTCTGATATCATTTAACAACATTTAGCTGCAGTACTTGCTAAGAATGGTTTAAAAAAAGAATGCTTTATTTGACTAAATTTCCGGAGGGCCTGTTCATTTAATTCAGTTTTAGTTTATACTGATTTATTTTAGCTCAACTGCTAAAAAAACAATTTTGCTTATATTAATCACGCTCTGTCCGCTTCCTGGACTCTACACTTGTACTGCATCTGAAAACTGGATTTGTAAAGTTCGTGAACAAAACCTGTTGAAGCCGGGATTCAAACTCAGGACCTTCAGATCAGAGGTCAGATGTTCTACCACTAGACCACAATGCCTCCAAGATGTCTATTCATTTGAAAATGAGATGAACAGAATTTACTTCCTAACAACAAAATTAAAATAATAGCAGTGACAAAAAGTATAATAAAACAATGAAATCACTTCATTATGCTGTTTATTTGTGAATTATCAAATACACATCTTTGGAGATACAATATGTCGGGGTGGGGGGGGGGGGGTGAGGGTGGGGGGGGGTCATTACCAGTAAACATAACATCTTAACAAAGATAGCAATTTTTCACCTTAAAAAAGCTTGCTAATGGTAAACATTTCAGTCATTACCTTCATCAGCTGGCAATAGATCCTTAGCACAATTAATAGGATAAAACAGTGCATAGCTAGATCTATCACTGAATTGTAATTAAATACTCCCGCAAAATGGAGACCTACCGACCGACCGACCAACCAACCAACCAACCAACAATGAAGATGATTCCAGTACACCCCAAAAACTTTGTTTATGGGGTTTATGGGGTATAGTTACAAATAAGGGGTAGCTAGTTTAAATAATGCAATCATAGCAAAGAAATTTCCGTGAAACAGGCGCCTGATGTGTTGTGTTCTTTTAAGACTTAAACATTGCCACCAAAACTAAAGTTAAATGAACAAAGATCTCATTTGAACAATATAAGTTGTAATACCAATATTCATTTTTCTAACAGCGATTTGTTTTTTGCCCATGAAACTGAGAAGTACGTAGATAATAGTCCCTGGTTTATAAATACTTGTCATAACGTGGCATATATTATCATTGTTCACATACGTTTATCTATCTATTCATTTCCCACATCAAGGTTTATTGCTTAAGTTTTTTACAGATGTTTCAGACATTATCTATCAATGATGACAGAAAAAATGCATGTTACAACAGTTTTCCATGATATGGAACCTCTATATTACACAGAACAGTCTCAGTCAAAATGCCTCTCATCAGAAAATATCATCTCAAAATATAGATTTACTATACCCTGGTAAAGTTTGCTGTGCTAAAATCAAAATTTCAAGGGGTAACCAATGAATTACTACCCTCTAGTAAATAATTCATCCCATTAAAATATCTTCATAGGTATCCTGATATTCTTTCAAATTTTCAAAATTCAAGAGGAATCAATGCCATCAAGAAATACCTTGTACCCAGAAGAAATATCTTGCTAATGATATAATCAATTTAAAGAACACAAACACTACACCTTAAAACAGATAAATACATATCATGTTTTAGCACAAAATACTGCAATTATATTTAAAGTATCAAACAAAATTATCATGACTAATTAATTGTAGTAGTAATGTTATGATTTTTCATCAAAAAGTAAGTACCTGGAATTAAAATGACAAGTAAAAAAAACAACAACAGAGATTTGTTTTAAAATTTAACTTAAAATGTGCTGTCACAATAAATGATATAACTGTCTATAGAAAGTCATACAGTAATCAGATCTACAACATATTATATAGTCAGACTATTTCTTTTTTAATTTGTATTTTGTTGAACAGTTAAAATAAACATCATTATTTTATGTATATGTATGGCAATGGAACTGCAAGTTACGGGTGGTCTTCAGTTTTCAGTAACAAATACTTTCATACTTCCCACTCAATCTGTACTTGTTTCTTTTTCACTAGGGCTTAATGCCACACCAACAGCCAGGGCCATTTGGTGACCTTTCCAGCTTTAATAGTGAAGGAAGACCCCCCAGGGTAGAACCACTGACTTGGCATATTAGCTAGCTGAAAAGCTCCCTCCCACGTGGAATTTGTTTGGTCCCAGGTGGGTTTAGAACAATCATAAGCATCTACCACACTTTTTGGTATGACGTATGATCAGAAATGGAGGAAAGGCCAGTTCTGGTACAGGTACAACAACTACACACTCATACAAGAACTCAGATGTTCATACAGATAGATTGAACATTATAATGGACTTAACCTAAGACAATGAACCATTATTAATTAACAAAAATCTGCTAGCTACAAATGTCCAGAAATTGTTGAAGCTAATATCATTGATTTTATAATTAGCTATAAATCAAAGAATGTTTTACAAACACCATGTCATAATGATTTCCTGCTGTATTGGCCTCATTATAAAATCTCATTTACTAGTAATTGGAATACAAAGAGTTTAATCTCATTGTCCCCAGCAAAGAAGACACACAGTATGTTATTTGATGTGCACGCTAGATTTCAAAAGTTGAGGGCAAAAATTGACCCTTCCCTAATAATAATTTGAAGGGTTAACAAAATTTCTTACTGATGTAATAGTCAAGCAGACCCTTCATTCCTTAAGAGTCAGAAGCATTCAGGGCTTGACAAATCCACTTGTCTGCTTGTAATTATGAATAGGAATCCACTCAGGATGAGTTGAAATTGCTGCAAAACTAGTTAAAATTCTAAACTGGTTGTTTAGCAGGATGTGTAGCCTAAGAAAAATTCATCGAGCCCTGGCATTATTTCACAAACTTCAAGAGTTAAAATGACATTTTAAGGGCCAAACGATTGCCCTGAGAGTGCCCACCATAAATTTTATGATAACACAAAATGTGTAACACATTAAAGCAAGTTACATAATTATACATCACAAGCAACAATAGGAAACTAGAATTATCACTGAAGGTGATTAAATACTCCCACCCCCACTGAGCCCCTTTTTTGAAAAGCTTTATAACTTAGAACAAGGCATTTTGTTGTGCGGAAGGGGGTATAAAAATCACCAAAGCAGTCCCTTATAAAGACAAAAAATACACTATAAAGATATAAAAACACAAAATTTGGTCCAGTACTAAACTTGGTAACCTCAATATTTAAGGAGTCAACAACCATGCCAACAGACATAATCTGTGTGAATTATTTATGTAAAACAATGGCATGTTTACCTAACACTTTACAAAATTTACCCAGAACGAAAATGAAAACAATATGAAGTACCAGATCAATATGATAAAATAGATAAAACAACAATAAGGAGTTAATTACTATCTGCCAATATTTCCAACATTTATCAATATAAAATTACAAAACAGAAGTGGGCATACAGCTATGGAAATTGCATTAAATGAGAAACCATGTTTGCATAGCTGAATTATCTAAGTCATGTTTTAAAAAATGTTGCTGTCTTATATCCAAACTGCAAAATAAACTTTTTCTTGAAGAGAGATTGTGTTGACTGACAGTTTCCAGGTAATTACATTTAAAAATAAGCATCACTATCACTATCTCTTTATTTCATTGAGATGGAATCAGGGTCATCATAAAGACTATTGTTATCAGTGAAGTCGATTGTTTTTTTTTTCAAACTTTTAGACCATTATGTAACTGCATGGTATCAGCTTTTTATATGAAGAGCTAAGTTACATTTATGTATACGCAAACTTAAGATCATAGAATATCTTCCCACCATTACAATGATACTTCGTAATGGTGTAGCTAGCATCTGCGAAAATGTGATAGCAAGCATTGACACTCAACAGATATTGTGAAATCAATACAGTTAATTTCTCCCATTTTACACACTGTGAAAGCTAGCACATGTTGTATTTAACACCCAGTCAGTGACAAATATGAGATATATGCGAATTTAGGAAACAACATCTACATGTTTCTCTAAAGTACTACCCTATTAAAATTCCTAATTTACTGACGTTCTTGGAGAAAATCTTGCTGTTATTACATGGGGTGTTCTGGAACGCTTAATTGAAGATCAAAAGTTGAAACACAACACACTTGAAATCAAAGAAGTGCCCTTGGGATTACTGTATTTGAAGTAGCTATCATAACAATAAGTATACAGTGAACACCTTAATTTGTATGTTTCAAATGTTTCAATACATACTACAATTTCTGGTGTAGTTGTAGAGAAGTTAATAATTTAACATAAGCACTCAGAAAATAGCTACATGCACTTTGTCAGTAAATAATTCAACAACAATATGAAGTTCACAACGAGTTTGGAAATTCCTGGCATAAATTATATTTACAAGGATTTATAAAAAAATCCATTCATGTTAACTTTTTCCATGGTAGGGATGTGTACATTAATAATGAGCTCAGATATCATAAGACCATAGTATGACATGAACCCCAATTAAAAATCAATTCCAACCAATTACTGTATGTCTAGTGTCCACAACAAATAATTTATATAATGAGCCACATCATGCAATGTTAAGCCTAGCAAAAACTAGACAACTTAGAGTTTACTGTCTCCATAAAACAATTCCCCTCATAGATAAACAAATGCTGCACAATCTATGTAATCATTTAGGTGACATAGATAATGAGGTCAGTTTCTGAATAATTACAGATAATTCATGTTTTTTGTCCTCGTTTGTACTTCCTTCAAATAATTACAAAACTGACTCCTGTAATAGAAGAACATGACTTTGTGAATATTACATTACAAAGGCTTAAAGAGAAACACTTACAACATCCGCAACACCGCCCGGCAAGATTGTCTTCACCACCACACCCGTACTTCTACCACCAATGATACCGAAACCCAGCCCAGTACCATCATTAATTAGATCAATAACTTCAATCTGAGTCCATTCTGTGTTCAACTGAAAATATAAAAAATACAAACAGAATTAATAAATGTTAGTAAATTCAAACATTTCACATAATACATTCATGTTACCATGACAACATCAAACAAATATAATAATTTCCATGTATTAGATTCCCATTTCATAATTCTATTCAAACCAGACAGAAATTTTTTAGAATATTATATGAAAAATGATATAAATTACTACTTTGTACACAACATATGCACAACATACGGTAACCAAGGAAACATACAACAGAGCACAACTTTCAAAATTTTAGTTGCTGATTCATACTCTATCAAAATACAGTCACCAAGAAATTGACAAGAATTGATATTTTGTTTTTGATACCAAACAACAAATAAAATAATTATGGTAACCATATGAAAACTGTTTATGGATAATCCACCATAAATGGATTTAGCTTAAAATATATTATGTTGGTAATAAAAGCTGCAATCTGCTCTAAGCACTGTGCACAATGAGGTGCATTTAATGAATAAAATATTCATTTCAATGTAGAACAATTACATGCCATTTATATTGTGCATTAAATCAATACATATCTGTATTCAAGTGACAAGAAGTAATTTATCAGAAAAAGACACAAACCAACAATTTATATTTAATTATTACGATCAAAACAAAACATAAAACATGAAAAAAAACTATCAGCAAATCTAGGTCACAGACTTAAGTAAACGACACGCCAGCATGAAATCTAAAATGCATTAATGCATTAATCATGGTCACATTAAAAGCTTTTCTCATTTTATGCAACACAAGTTGTTTGGCACCGAGGAATCATGCACAAAGAGTGAAAGATCTTTTTTTTGTAAAAATACAAATATTTGTACACAGCATAATATCTCTCCAAGGAGTGTACAATCAACAACAGTCAATTATAAGATTCTAACAAGAGATTGAGAAGCACACACTGTCATAGTCATTGGGTATTGACAAATGCTTCCTTAATCCAGGAAATATCAGCAAGCTCTCTACGTAAGCCAATAGTCAGCAAATTGTCTTCTAGTAAAATATATGAGCTCCGTTAATGACTGTCATTGAGAATAATTACAGTTATATCTGTATAAATATAACTTCAGTTGAGCAGAAAATATTAAATGAAGCTTGATAAACATTACTGGAAAATGATTAAAGATTTATCAAGGAACTCCATAAATGTTTTCCATTCAACTAACTTTCCTTAGATGTCAGACAGAGCTATTCCAGTCAATTCAAACAGAAAGCAATTAGCACACTATAGCACTTATTAGATTATTGTCCTTTGTTAAAGGAATGTGTCTCAGTGTGGACAGTTAGTGATGAATAGAAAGTCATTCTATACAAGCTAATTATGCACCCAGTGATAGCCACATGTAGTGACCAAACAATTGGCTGAGTTTGATCAGATATTGATATTTGCAGTAACAGTTGCTGGTCCAGAATGAGTTATTTTCAGAACCTGTAGACAATATAAAAGCTATTCAATACAGTCCCATATGTCTCAGTAAAAATAAATGTATTATCATAACTATTCTATAAATGAAGTTTAAAGAATTCCAAACAATGTTGATCAGCCTTAAAAGACTATAGTAAAAATTTAACCTTCTCTTCCTCATTGACAATTTATTCATGAATATGTATTCAAATGCAGATGTTATTATGAAAGACAACAGTTCCTCATCATCAAGTTATCTAAGACCATCATGAGACATAACATCATGCTTAGCACAGAGCCTGAATTCACCAGAGCAGTTGGAAACATACTAGATTGAGAATTTTATCGTTGTGATAAAAATTCTTGCATTGAGGAATGGAACATGCTTAACAGACCATGCTTAATAGTAGTAAAACAATGATTCAGTAATAGAGGTAACTTTGACATCAGTCTGTCTGTCTCTGAGACAGTGAATGCATCTGGTAGTTTTAAAACAAGTGGAGCAGATTGCTTTTGACTATACAGTTGTATCAGTAAGGGGTAAAGTTTTTAAATACAGTAATGAACAGTGGGTCAAAATATACAATGAAGCAGTGCATTGGCCTTCCTATTTACAACGTAATAACAAAAATTATTAGACCAGGGCATCTAGACTGACTATTTTACATTACAGAATGTTAACAGTATGTCAAATATTGATTATATATTTGTTCAATAACTCAATACAGTCTGGGTGCACAGCTTGCAAAACTTAAATATTTAATGGTACAACTAACCTTGATTTAAAAGATTTTTAAAAATAAAAATTGATCAACTTTTAACACAAACACACACAAAACAAAACCAAGAATATTAGTAGAATTATGCTGAAATAAGAAATAAAGTCACATTTCAAATAAAGTCACTTTTTTGAGAAAGAGAAGGGAGACAATTCTGCAGCATAATGATATGATAACAGTCATTCTATATCAATTAGGTCAACTTAAATTTTTGGGGGATTTGTTACATATCAAAACATTTCAGTATGCAGTTAAATGACCCTGTTCTCTGCAATAGTCACATTTTTCACATGACACAATGTCTTCAAATGAATCATCACAGATATGAGCCACATCCAGGTTTTGGACTCAGAAACACAAGAAGCATATACCTAATGCTCTATAAATGAAACTGAACAGGCAGGCTGTATCAAGTAAGGCAAGAAGAAACCTCATTTGAACCAGTAACTGTCAGAATGAAGGATCAAGCTTGAGAGCAGACTGTCAAGGTGCTCTTATAAAGTTAATTGAGGCACAAACAAGTAAATTGCAAATAAGACTTTCTGATGTAAGAAACACTAAAAGTAGATTTTAAAACATATGTATAAAATACCATACATTATAAATCAAACGATTCAGAGAAATCTATTGACCCTACATAAAACATCAATAAAATATCAAATAGGAGAACTTTATTACAGATGATCACAACAAAATGTCCGCATAGTTACATTTTGTTTCCATGGCAACAGAAGAATATTACCCATGAGACTTAGCAGCAATATTTCCAATAGACAAATAGAAATTCATCTTAAAATTGCATATGGTAACAGTTTTTGTCATTCATAACAAACTTTCTTGATTTCATCAGTTATAAATAATCTTCCTAGACTTATAAGAGCAGTCGAGTTTCTTTTCCTAGTATTAGCAAACAGAACATCTATTACTTTGCTATATAACAAACAGCAGGCAACTGTCAAAACAGTAAATCATTTATAGAGTCATTACAGCATGATAAACTTCGAATCAATAGAGACATATGCTCTTAATATCATGTATCTTCACGAAATACACAAATTTTATTGAAGGAGAGCAAAGTCACAATTATCCGCCAAAAAAGATGGTATCGATTTCCTTAAATAATAATACAGGAAAACAATTATTATTTTCACAACCATTTTTTTAATAAAAAAATCTTTACTACAAATAGGACAAACTTTCCTATCAGTCAATATTTAGTTTGCTGACATGTCTGAGAGTTATAACAACCTCAGAATCCCTTTGTCAATACTATTTTCACAGGTCAATAAAATCAACAAACTAACACCTTGACACATGCCTACATAATCATCATGGAGAAGAAAATATCTTACACAAATGTATGCTTAATGACAATAAGATAAATGGCTGGAGACTCCCAGGCTCAAAGTCCCACAATATACTAGAAACATCTAAAACACTTCTAAACACTAAAGATCACAGAGATTATATGTATTAAATTAATATGTACGTAGTACATGTGTAAATTCCAGTAAATACATCACTTGAAGAAATGAGTAAAATCATGAGTCAGTCAACAAGGTATGTAGACTTCAATACAGAATAAACAGCAGTTGAGTCAGCAGGTAATAGTTTTGTAAATATTGATTTTGATTATTACAGGTACAATAAGAGTATTAAACTGAAACTATCAGATAGGGCTCCCCCTCCATTACAACAACCATGTGTGACTTACATTTTGAAACTGGTTGTCTAAAATTGAATTACTACATAACTTTATCACATTGTACATGTACTTATATTGTGAAAAATGGCACTTTGTATTCATCTAAGGCAATTGCGAATTACCTGGTCAAAGACATTGGGCAAGTGGCTTATGTCACAGACTGCAACAATCACATCATCACATTATCCATGATAAAATCATAAGGTCATGATATAAACAGAACAAAAGTTCACCTAAGTTCACATATGTTTAATCAGAAACTAAAACAGGTTTTCAGGGGCAGTAAGTACAGCAGACAATTTTAATTGTCACCAGAGTTCAACCATTTAACTGCTATTACCCCAGAGTGTCTGTGGAATTAGGAATGGTTATTGTTAGGCAGTCCAAATATCATAATCATTAAAACATTGTGATGTTGTCACAAGGAGAGTTTTCAAGATAAACAAGCAGAAAGCACCAATGAGAAAGCCTTTTTAAAGGGCCATAACTCCAATATATACAATGATCTGAGTGGTTATCAAACTTACTCAACATTTCATACTCACCAATAATGTGATTAAAATGAGTGAAGATTTCATATGAATAACTCGTGTTAAAGAGCAGACAAATTTGGTCAGAACAAATAAACAGCATTATGATAGTAATATCAGCATCATTATGTCAATTCCTTGTATCAAATTATGATCAAATATACCAAGTGACATAGTCCAAAGATTCAATTTTTAATCAGAATGATGAATTCCCGAGCCTAGAACCACTAGACCTGTAGAAATCCCAAGAGAGTCCATGCATAAAGAGAGAAAAAAAACATTAGGTTCAGCTGATTTCAAGCTCCTGTGCACTAAGTGGGGTGTTTTATACCTTCATCTTTACAGTCTGGTGACATCCAATCACACCGCAGAAACAAAACGAGATGCTTTCATTAACACGTATGCAATCATTAATATTTACACACAATGAAAACCTTTGGTGTCGATACTCTTGATAGAAAACTGAACAAAGAAGCCTACCGGAGTAGCATGAAGTACAGGACGTCGGAGGGTGGCAGGTGATGGAGTCTGTCTTGCTTTCATGTAACACATTGCAGTAACAAGAGCACCACATATAGCATCTTGATATGACTGATTCACACGTTCTTCCATTTATATTCTCCAAAACATATTTCATGGTAACTCCACCCACTTAAAAGTATTTAATTCCTGTATAGCAAACTATAGGGAAACACACATTCACATCAATACAACACCTGTACCATAGACACATGACTCACAATGGAGAGTTAAACAGTATATACCAAAATGTCATCCAACGCTTAGAGTCTATAGAAACCAATACAAAGCATCATGTAGCAATATCTAGAGTCATTCACGACAAAATCTCACTTCTACAACTCACAATTAAGTCAGTGACTGACGTTGTCTTGTCAACAATATGTCCACAATCCCTTGAGAATCAATTCCACTGACACATTATTTGAGACACTGGTAGCCATCATAAGTGTTGGCCATGGAACAAAATCACCTCAATGTTGTCTTCCATAATGAACATTTTGTATCACAAAGAAAATAAGATTTTGAGAAGAAATCCTTTCACACACTCAAGAAATCCAATAGAATTCATCTATTATAGAATACATTTCAACCACCCTTCCCATCATACATCTGATTAAACTGGAGTTATCTAAGAAAATATTTATCTAAGAATTTCCCCTTGCAGAAAGTATATGAGAATAAAACATCTGCTGTAATATTCCACCTGTTGGGTATATTCCGTAGTGTCATGTACAGTAAAATACATAAATATATACACATTACTGTCTGCTAAAATATAATGACAAAGGTTGGAAAATCATGATATTATGCGGTTGGAGAAACCAACGAAATAAAATATTGAAGAGAGTTAGATAATAGGTACAAGACATTCTGATTAGAGTTTATTTTTAAAATCAACGTTTCCATGGAGAATATATTGGAATAATTATACAGACTTCTGTAAGACTTATAAATAGGAGAGAGAAAAAAAGATAGTCTTAATTAACATCTATGTACACTAACAGGTAAAACGCGTATCAATAGATTTCATACAACACTAAATCAACAAGTATAGACAGAATTCAGTCTAAAAGCCGGGGAATGATTTATAAGCAGACGGCAAGCATTCAAAAAGAGCTCATTGTAACAGATGGTACATATTGTTCTATTGCTGATGATGTATGGAATCTGAAATATTTTACATCATTGTATGCATACAATGCATACAAAAAGTAACAAAAGACATTAACAAAACAACATTGAATTCTCAGGTATTGACAGACAATTAAATTATCAAAGTATTGCCAAAATATAAACAAACATGAAAAACTTCAAATGAAGGGATCTTTATCACTTGAAAAAAAATAGATCTTGTCTAGCATCAGCAGAAAAGTAGTTCCCTACTGAGTAAGTAAACTTCATGACAGAAAATTGGCCAATTAACATTCTAGAATCAGCATAGAGACAAGATATGAAATATTTGAATACAAAAATTATAGGTATGTTACCTTAAGCTAAGTTATCAATGAATGCGAATATTTAAAATTTAAAACTAAATTTATGAAAGATTACTTGTTTAAATAACTGGTGATATATTTAGTCATAATGTTGAAGTCTTATTCAGCTATGTTATTATAAAATTAATTCATTCTAAATTTCAATCAAGGATATCATAAAACAAAAGGACTTTGAGAAAACAACCTCGACCTATATAATTGTCTGACACAAAAATATTATACATGTTACATAATTTAAAACAAGTATTCCATAGTTTTAGAAATATACCAATGGTTTTCACTGAAATCAAACTGACATAAAGATCAATTTTTCTCAAGGCAATCAAACAGAAAGCATTATTGGACATCAATATATTCTGGCCAGATTTTAAAATAAGAAATGATAGACATTTGTAACAAAAACAATATAAGAATTGTTCCCAAGTAAAGTATAACTGCCACAGTATAACATGATGACACAGTGAATGAATGAAACAACATACAGGTGAATCTTTGAACAAAGTTCACCTATGAGAGACACAAATTATGATCTAAAAACACAGTTGACTACATTTCGAGGTTTATATCCCCAAGGAAATAAATATGAAAACCAATGACAAATCTTCATTCAGTAGAATATAGTAAACAAGAGGGTCATTTTGGCCCTCTCTCACTCACCTAAGTAAAGATTGTAACTTCTAAGGTTTTCCTGTGATTTGACCTGATGACCTAGTTTTCGACCTGAGTTGATCCATGTTCAAACCTGTTTACAGTATCATTAACACAAACTTTCAGGCAAAGTTTGAGGAAGATCCAATCAAAACTGTGATTTCTAGAGTGTTAACAAGGTTTTCCAAGGATTTGACCTGGTGACTTAGTTTGTGACCCCAGATGACCATGTTCAGACTTGTCCAAGACATCATTAAAAACAAACATTTTGACATAGTTTTATACATCCAATAAAAACTGACTTCAAGAGTGACCCCAAATGACCCATGTTTGAACTTGTCCAAGATAGCATTAAGACAATCATTTTGACACAGTTTAATATGGATCCAATAAAAACTGACTTCTAGAGTGTTAAAAAGGTTTTCATTTGATTTGACAATTTCATGAACTCAATTGACCCATCATTGAACAATAATGTACAAGATATCATTAAGACAAACATTCAGACAAGGTTTGGTGAAGAATCAATCAAAACTGTGCGCTCTAGAGTGTCAACAAGGTTTTCAGAGAGTTGACCAGGTGACCTAGTTTTTGACCCGAGATGACCCATGTTTGAACATGTCCAAGATATCATTAAAACAAACATTCTACAAAGGTTTAATGAAGCTCCAATCAAAACTGTGACCTCTAGAGTGTTAACATGGTTTTTTCCAGAGATTTGACCTGTTGACCTAATTTTTGACACCAGAAGACCCATGATGAACTTGACAAAGATATCATTTAAAGACAAACATTCTGACAAAGTTTGATGAAGATTCAATCAAGTGTGACCTCCAGAGTGTTAACCCCCAGGTGTGGATGCCGGACGCCAGACACTAGAGACTGACTGATCACAAAAGCTGACTGAGCACTACATGTTCAGGTGAGCTGAAAAGCTATAAGCATTGTAAGAGACAACCCAAGGGTATAATAAATACAAACTCTCAGCTCGGTACACCCTGACTGCAAAGTTTTTTTTTGATAATATTAATACATGTCACCTGAGACTTAGTTTTATATATTCTACATATAGGACCATTGTCCAAGTTTGGGAAGACCACAATGATAAACATGGTCAAACCATTGGTTTAAATTTCACATCACACGGTACATTTTACTGAAAGGTGGTCGTTGGCAGAGATTTATCTTTAATCAATATCACATGACATATGAGTACATTACAATATGTCAATATATACAACACAGAGACAGATGTTCCATTACAGAGAGAAACAATATCAGAAAGTTATAAATATGAGGCATGTTATTTGATTATGAAGCAAAATTTCTGAAACTCAAAGATGCATTAGGATTATATTGCATGATTTCATAAATACAAATCTTATATAGAGATTACATCAATTTTTTTATAAAAAACTATATGAATAAATTATTTTTGTCACAATATATATGTACTTTACATAGCTTGGGTTTCTGGTCAAAAAATTGTTAACAACTTCATTTAAGACAATTTGGAAATAAACACAAGAGTCAATTGTTAATTCAGTCATCAGAAACAAGGTAAAAGGTGGTCGAGTGGTTCTGGCCTCTGACTGTAATCACTAGCCCCAACTGCTGTGAGTTTGAATCTAACCTGGGACAAGACAAATTTCACGTGTGAGGAAACTGTCTAGCTACATACAGAAGATCAGTGATTCTACCTAGGTAGAATATTCCCTCAGGGTGTTCCTCCACCACTAAAGCTATGCATGAAGACAACAATTGACACTGGCTGTTGGTGCAGTGTTAAACCCCAGTGAAAACAAGATGCTGAATTCAATAAATGCATATATACCCCCCAGGGGCATGCTTGAAAATAGAATTTGAATCTAAATAAGGTAAATGTATAAAAGTAAAGTTTCAAATATACAAAACTGCCCATTATATTCCATATATAAGAAATATAACTAAGTCCCATAACTGCACCAAATAATACAGGTAAGCAGTATTGGGGCTAAACTAAGAGGTAAAATATAGTTTTTCGCCCATTGATGCTAGATAACAGAGAAATAACCCATTAAAATCTTGTACATTCCATTAAGGCCAAGGTCACATGGAGGTTGGGTGATAAGGATGGATTGTGAATAGTATATCGCAACAACTGTATAAGTATCAAAGCATTCTAGTAATTGGCGTTGGTGCTAGACCAAACAGTAGAATCTAGTTAACCAATAAACAGCCATTTAACCATTGTAAGTACTAATTCAGTCGTGGTGAAAATCGAGACTGGGTGATATGGGTGGATTGGGAATGGTCAAAGGCAACAACTCTATATAAGTTTCAAAGCAATAGATGAAATGGTAAAATCTAGTTAACCTTGAATAGGTCAATAAATATTTGACCCCACATCAGAAGATGCTGGGGACATAAAAAAGAATCAAGGTAATGGTTTTATAAAACTACACAAAGACCAATCAGGGAATAACAAGACAGTGCTCCTTATAATTAGAATTGTAGATTACAATATTTATTGAAAGCTGCAAAACCATGTAAAATGAAAGTTAACCTAACTTTCGCTAACACGCAAGATTACCTCCTAGTATGTGTCCAATTAAACATTTATTATAACAATGATAGTCAAAACGAAGGGATAAAAGAATGATATCTCAGCCTATACGATGATAGAAATGTGACATAATACAACCTGACACAGCATCAATAACGTATATTTCAGTTATATATAACATAGTTTACATTATGAGACATGATTCAATTGAATTAACTATATGAAGACAACGTATTCTATCACACAGGACAGATAATGCAATTATTTGTTCATGACATTTCCCAGTAAGGATACACAATATATAATTAAGAAAAGTAAAACCTATAACTTCATCAGGGACAAAAATTATGCAGCATATCTAGTTCAGACTACATAATGAAAAGGCTGGAAAACAGCAAAAATTATCTAGATTTTCACCGACATGCTTCCTAACAGGGTTCATTCAACATCATGTTGAAAGCCATTATGTAAATAAAGGCCATCATATGAACAATTACCACCCTATAACATACTATTAAAAGACCAAATAAACTCAGAAAAAAAGACCAAATGTTTCTTCTAAACCTTTTTGGTGTTCTTTGTTTACAGAGTTTGATGTGCATGCAAACAGCAGTAAAAGAAGTGAGATTAAAATGACAAAAGGATATTGAATGGTAAGGCATAAAATAAAATGTTCCAACAACCAAACTGGCCCTATTTTTTTCCTGCTGACCTTAGATTTTTTTAAAGTCTTGGTCGTTCTTTATGTGCCAATATCTTTATATGAAATAACTATAATCTCCAAACATAAAAAGGCAACAATAAAGCTGGGCTGACGTACAGTATACTTTTGGAGGGGGATGGAGTTTAGCAGTACTATGTTCTTTATTTTCTTTAGGTCTAAAGCATTAGACTAATATAATTATGTTGCCACACTAAAACTTGGCCCGTCCCCTCGGTATTCTGCTGTTATCATTTTATCATGTCAGTAAATTCCCACTTACACAAGGACAAAGTGAGGAGCAGTTTATATGGCAATCAGCAACTAACTTTCACTGCAGCTTATTTCAGGTACAACATAAGTTGTGTACTTTATAACTTTTGCAGAATCTATGAAACACAATTCAAGGACAACAGACATTAACTATTCATTGCTTGAAGTTTAAGAGAAATAACATTATATACAGGGTTAAAAAAATATCATTATTATCAGCAAATATTTTTCAGGCAAATTTCATTTAGTGCTCATGTTCTTCATCTCCACACACAACAAAGGACTCTCATTGGCTGGAGGCTAAGAAATCTTAACACCCTAGAGTTACAACAGAGCACTAAGCTAAAAATTCACGCAAATTGAAACATCCGTGAGAAACTGTCATGCGTGAAGATATGATTACATACTCACAACTAACAATTATTTGAATTTGTTTGCAACCTTGACAGAAATTAATTGTGCAATATTTAACACCATGTTGGTCAAGGAATATGTGTTCGCAATGTTATTTCATGAGTGATTATTTCGTGATTATTTGTCCAAAATAAACAAACAATAATGAGTGTGAAATCTCAAGGTTAATATCACTTGATTTAAGCCTCATAAACCACATAAAACTAATTTTTTTTATATGTGTTTATTTTATTTAATACATTTATGTTATGTACATGTATTTGTTTGATCATGATATATCACTGCAAACAATATGAACACAATACCATATATACACAAGAAACATGGCTATTTTATGGAGTAAAATGTTTGATTTCAGATAGCTGAGAAAACTGGAACTGATTTCATGATTTTGTGCTGGTAAATTTGAGCCAATGAGAGTCAACTTTATTTTCAGCTAAATAACTCAATATTGGGGAACTGAATGAATGCCCCTACTCCCTTCCATGTTTGTCCATGAACAGGAGACGTGAACTTGGTATTAATTACCTTGAATTGTTCATGAACTGTAACACTTCATTTCACAAGGGCATAATATCCTCCAGAAAAAAAACGATACAATAGATGATAGATATAGCTGTCAAGAAAACCAATTTAAGTGACAAAGCCAATCACATCATGGTTTAGAATTAGGCTAAAAAAATGTCTACTTGTAATCTGGTCAGAAAATGAGCCATCATGTTTTCCCTACCAATGATTTTATTTTGACACAGAAACACTGGAAGCCATTTATTTCTATACTTCATTGTTTTAGTTCACACTAGAGAAATATATAGGACAGAGTTCATATACCACAACGAATATCTACAAAGAAAAACGTTTACATTCCACTTATGAAGAATTTGGAGACAGTCCATCTGTGATGTTCAATGCAAAATGTTCAAAAACCACTTACAAAGGATTCACAAAATGACCATCATTGTCAAATTGTCAATTAATAAACAAGTGCAAATATTTTACAATCATCAAATTTTGCCTGTGTAACTGTAAAAAGGTAATACTAGGCTAAAATAATAGTCATGTCTAATGCTGTTTTTGATGCCAACCCTGAAGCTTCTAACAACAAAATCCTAAGTACGGAACAATTTTGGGACTAAAAAACTCTTCATATAATGCAATGTATACAGAAGTAAAAGTAGACAACAAATATCCAAGAGCTTCCCAAGAACCCAACTTTTCTAACATAGTCTTGAGACTTGTATATAAATCACCCGCGTGATATGAATTCGACTTATGATAAATCAATTCTTCCCATAGTCAAAGAAGACATCTAAACTCTGGTAATAGCTTATCCTGATTGTTTTCCAATTTGTGCTGAGTTTTCCTAAGGACTTATCAACAAGAATGCCTCACACAAAGAAATGTCAATCACAGAATTATAAGGCCAGAATTTCGATCGAGTAGACGGCTAACTGAACATGATGGCTCTTCAGTACAGATCATTGAATAGCAGGCTAAGACATCATATTGGACAGAAGATAAATTTGTGATGTAAACTCTTCCAGAAAGATAAATCATCCAATAATATATACAATTGAATATTGGGCAAAATATCTCGGAAGAATCTCTTTTATTTTCCAGAATTTTAAAGTTCAGTCAACTTAATAATGCTTTTATCAGTACTAGACTGGTCCCAGGATAATATTTAACAGACAAATATGTTCAAATTCAATACAAGCAAGGGTTGTAGGTTGATTTAGTATCATCATATAACAAGACTTTTATGGCTTGCAGACTTTCTGCTGGTGTTTTATAAAATACATCCAGACTCCAAAATTCACATGTTTTAGAGTTTAACATGGCACAGGCTGTAAGATATTTTGAATTTTAGGTTTGTCCCACATAAATCGAATTCCGCTGAAATCCATGGTAAATATGGATATCACCCAGTTACCGCAGGTCATACCCTTCTATGAAAATTTGACAAAAATGTTGATTTTCTTCCATATGTGGAGAAGTTGCTGGCTCCTTGTGGAAAGGTAAGTTAGTACTGGTTAGCATACAGTTCAGGAAAACTGGTTAGGAGAACTGGCCACCATATATAACTGATGTTGCAAAACAGCATCAAACTCAATAAGGAAAAAATAAGGATATCAGAGTGTAGGTAAACTTTTTGAACTGATTCAGTTACTTCATTACACATTGTGAAAAAATGGTAATTTAAGCTTTCCAAGGCCAGTTTTACACATTCAATATCTTTGTCAAGTTGTTTAAATTCGCAGAAAAATGTATAAATATTTAACATTATATAAAATTATATAAATAAATGAGTCCACTTTTTTCCTGACAAATATATAAACTCAATTAGGTAAAACATCAACACAACTTTATTTTCAATAAACATGAAACCATTATAGACAGACCATTGGACCAACTAACTGACAGATACTGCTCAGCTGGATAAAAGAAAATTCTCACTTATGTACCATATACACTAACAAATGTGCAGAGACAAGCAAAATTAATGGGTATGAGATAATAAAGATTTGGCATTACAAACACATACAATTAACGTGCAATGTTTTATTTAACAAAACCACCAACCGAACCATTTCATGAAGTAGATAAAACTGTTTATAGTTTCCCAATAGAATCATTATCATTTCCAACTCTTTTAGCCCACTGATCTATTATGATGTCTGCGCTCGATAAATCACAAAAAAATCATTCCCATATGAACAGTATCACATGAATTTAAAATGCATCACCAATACTTCATGAGCAGGCAATCCTCTCTTTAATAATTCATTAGTTACAGAAATAGCGAGCCAAGAAATTTCAATTTCATTGTGAAAGACTTTCCGTAACTTTAAAACAGAAATTTCGTTTCATTTACAGACTCAATATACTTTATTAAAGCAAGATCTTAGACACTAAAGATAATTTTATCCAGCCTAAAATTACCATCTTGTAACAAGATGTGTTTCATTTTAGTGTTACAAGATTTTTCCATTAGATTTTAAGAGACTGGTGTGATGAATTATACAGAGATATCACACAAGATGAGATATTTAAATGTTATTATAATTGAAACTTTAAACACATATATCACCATAATAGCTGGCCAATAGGATCAGTTCTATATCAACATTATATAACTCTTAAACACCATTATGGTCATATGTTTGGTGGGTTTTGGGTTGGGAAATTTGGGGGAGGGTTCCATATTTTGGGGAAGATGGGATGTTTTGTATGTTCTCTTTGTCTAGATATCATTTTCTTATCAATCATCAATAATTGTGTTTAATATACGCTTTGAAACAGTGATTGTGGAAGTGATTAAAACAACATTTCACCACAATCTTTGATGCAGTGCTTATTAATACATCAATATGAACACTGGTGAGGAAGCATTCAAACTTTATACGGAATGGGAGCCACATGGATGGTTGACCACGTTGGGTGAATGTACATTAATTGATGCATAATGCAATGGAGTGGTTCAAACATGAATTATGATTATTGATTAAGTATTACCCACTTACAGACAGCTACAATACCCAGAAAATGTGTTTAAACACTAAACAAGACAGTCTGAACAAATATTTGATGGACAAGAAACCTACATAGTGGTACAGACAGTTGTATAAATACAAGCTAATTGCTATAGGACCATTACATACACAGCACTGTCAACAACCAACAACATCTTCAATAATATAAATGATACTTCCCAGTCAGACCTGGTCTCAATAATTATTCCACAACTTAGCTTACACTTGACACAAAAAAACAACAGTATAAAAATGTATACCAGTAAATGTTATTGACTATATGTATAAAATGTTTTGGCCATGAACAACCAGTCCTACAAAGATGTAAAATGATATTTTTACTAACTAAAATATATCCTAACTTACCATGGTGACCCACATAAAGACAATTACATGCCCATCCTCTGTTCAAAATTAAATATTCAAATACTGAATAGCTAAGTACATTAATTGACACAAGCGCTACTTGCCCCGAATGATATAAATTTGATCGGGCTCAAAAAATCACCAGGAATTGCAATAATACAAATACTTCTAAACTTGACATTAAAGCCTTCTGTTTGTGTTGGCTGCGTCTACATAATTATGAGACTCATATAAATACAGAAACAAATATTATACCAATTAAGTCAAACAACATAATCAAGTCACATTATTTGGTATCATAATAGGTAATAAGACTGCAAACAATTTGTAATGCCATCAATTAATTAGCTATAATCATCTTAATCTTTTTTTTGTTGTACCAGTGGATTAATCTTAGGCATTTGAAATGTGACTCATCCTGGAGAAACTCCATTACATCACATTACTTGAAGCCAACTTGCGAACAGGTAGGCCAAAATCAGTTAGTTGATGAATGTAAACTGAATATATACCATTCATAAAGTAAGTGAATAAAAAAAATGCTAAAACTCAACATAGCAACAAAGATATTTTCACTGTGTGATGATACAATTATTACATAAAATAGCAAAAATAGAGAACACAAGGTGCAAACATTATGTCTTTCAAGGATGACACACATTACGTTGGACCTATTGATTGACAAGGATCAATAAAACTTAACATAATTTGTTTGTTTCATTATTTATTCATGCTGAGCAAGGATTTGAAAATCATTTCTTTCAATCTGCTAGAAGTTATAAGCAGTCTGAAAATGTATGCTGGTAAATATCCCGTAATTTTATGCCTCTCTTTGTCCTCAGAGAAATAATTTTGAACAGTTATAGCACACATTTAAATATACTTTTAGAATTTTGAAATCTTAGTAGCAATACTTTGACAACTCTAATGTTGTTTTCATTTTTGTATTTTGCATTTAATGTTTGTATTTAAATGACTGTTATTACAGGGACTCTGATAACTGACATTGGGTATAACTTGTTATGCCACAGGAGTCTGTACACAAAACTGGAACACTTGAAGTATTTAACGTCTTAAAAAGTTCCTACAGAGATTATAAATAATTATACAGAAATATATTTATAAAGTGGATGTTATTTACTTACCATATCGGAGCCAGTCTGTGAATCAAAGGCCTGATCTTCTGGATCGCCTGTGGTAACTGCTGCCTGGGGAACGGGATCCCTAGCCACCACAATTTCCACAAGTCCCCCAGCACTCTGAAGTATTTTGATGGCTTCCTGATGGGATATGTCTAGGGGTTGTCCATCGATAGCAAGAATTTGATCTCGTTCCCGCAATCTCCCATGTCTGCAAATATATAAGAACAAATACAACATATTTATCAATCAATGAATCAATGTATTAGGACAACCCAGACAAAAACTGAAGTAACGAATTTTCATCATAATGGATGATAAATCACTGATCATTTGAGCTGTGTTCTGTTTTCTATATACAATCTAACAAAAAAGATGTTTTAAAATATCTGAAAACAGACTTTATACAAACAAGGCAGAGCATCAACAGACATTTCAATAGAACAGAGCACAAACAGATATTTCAATAGAACAGAGCACAAACACACATTTCAATAGAACAGAGCATCAATAGATATTTCAATAGAACAGAGCATCAACAGACATTTCAATAGAACAGAGCATCAATAGATATTTCAATAGGACACAGCTACAACAGACATTTCATAAGATTTTCAATTAAACACAGCAAAAGGGCTTCAATGATCGAGTGATTTTGATCTCTTGACTTGGAATCACTAACCCCACTCCACCATGAGTTTGATTCCTAACCAGGACAAAATTTCACATGTGAGGAAGCTGTCCAGCTGGCTTATGAAAGGTCAGTGGTTCTACCCAGGTGTAAGCCTGGGATCTTCCTCCGTGTTAAAGCTAGAAAAGTCACCATATGACCCTGTTGGTGCAACATTAAAATCTAAAAAAAAACAACAACACAATGACAACAGACATTTCCATACAACTTCAATAGTAAACAGCACCAACAGGCATTTCAATAGAACACAGTCACCACACCAACAGACATTTCATGAGCCTTAAAAACTCCCACAGCTCAATGCTTCAGCAATCCTCATTCAATAAAGGTCCTGGTTGACATGAATGAATCACAATAAAACCGGAAAACGAAGTGTCAGCCAATTCGAATAGAATCAAGGATATTGTGAGTGGGAAAAAACAATTTTAATAGAATCCTGGCATTGAAACATTCTATCATGACAAGCATTCTTTAACAATAAATGTGTTTTGAGAGTCATTCATAAGAATTATTGACAAAATGTCCCCAAAGCAGGCAGGGCATGTAGCTTCATAGAATTATAGTAGATCTCATTTCCTCTGGTAACAATACTTATCACCAATGAAATCTAACATGTTCAGGCACTGCATCAAATGCCATTAATAAAAGAATCAAATTAAAGTTGAAATTTTCATTGAACACCATTTTTCAATCTCAAAATGATGGTTTTCTGTGGCAAATTGATAACAGAATTGTCCCATCACCATTTTTAGACAGGGAACCATTGAATGATTAGTGCCTCTATGGTAATAAAGAAAAAGGGGACACATATGGCAATGCATAAAAAACATCAAAAGCACCTTCTCGACTACAAGATAGAGTTACATGACATTTCAGTCCGGATATAATATATACGATCACATAATTCCACATTCTTTGCATAAATATTTTTGGTACAAAGGATTACTTCTGTCTATTGCTAAAAAAACTAGAAGTATATTATTGCACAATGGCTGATAGATAGTTAATAATTCTAAATCAATAAGTGTTTATATTTTTTTCAATTCTCAATAGAATCAGACGTCAGGATAACTCAATTACTTTTATTAATGATCACATATCTGTCTACTGGGATCAAAATAAGGTCATGTCTGTTTATATATTATTCTGTTAGTAATAATTCATTAAACACCTGTTCCAGTATCACTGTTTTACAGTCAAATTTATTTCCAACCGAACTGCAATGTATTTGTAGCAATTTTTAGAGAAATTCCACTATCAGAGTGGCTTCAATGTGATATTACTATGTAAAGAATAATAAAGAATAATAGCAAAGCCATCCAATTACCTATGAGAAAAAAAGTCATTAAGCCATCCAATCTGACTAGAGACAGTAAAGTTGATAATAGCATGCCACAGACCCAAGGCAACCAAAGTTTGCCAGCAAATTAGCAACAACAATTGAGATATAATTAACTGGAAACAGCATGGTAAACTATCCTCAGAAATAGATTATGGACAATACTGATTAAGATCAGCAAACATAGGGTATGTGATTGTCTTCAACCATTATTTTATGGAAGTATGAGAGCCAACATGAGCACTCAATGTATTGTTGTCCATCATTGACCTTATCATAAATCAACTAAGCTCTGAATTATTAATGACAATATATTTGGTATCCACATTAGATAACAGCACCATACAAGCTATTTTGGGGGTGGAAATATCTGTTGTTTAAGCTAAAACATCAATAATTTCAATCACATATTAGTCAAGCAACATGGGGAATCTATAAACCATTAGCATGAAGCAGTCTGGTTTGAGATTTTTCCCTGGGACGGTTCATAATTTGATAAGGACCATAAGAGATATTGCCATTTCGTACAAGTGCTATTCATTGTACAAATGTTTACATTTTTACAGAACTCGAGATATGTATGCAAGTAAGAAATTTTCCTCCAGACCCAGACTCTTTGAAATTCATTTCTGAATTATTAGGTACTCTATTGATAAGATCACAATATATAAATCAGAAATAATATAAATATACCTGCATTTAACTACCTATCTAAATCACCTGAAAGATGCAATTTAAATGCAATAAAAAGCATAAGTAATATCAGACAATTACAGGCAATTACCACAACCATATACTGAAATCAGCCACATACAATAAAAACAAAAACACCACTATCAGTTACAACAGAAATCATCAAATCTAGAAAATTTGATGTCATTCACGCATATCAATAGAAAAGTTAAAGACTGTTTTTTCGCTGGAGAGGGTACTTTTGTTGCAACTTCTTACATGATATATACAGCATAATGCTGTAAGAGTCACATGCCACATACAGTATAATGCTGTAAGAGTCACATGACACATACAGCAAAATGCTGTAAGTCACATATTACATACAGGATATTGCTGTAAGTCACATGATACATGCAGCAAAATGCTGCAAGTCACATGATACATAGAGGATAATGCTGTAAGTCACATGATACATAAAGCAAAATGCTGTAAGTCACATGATACATACAGCAAAATGCTGTAAGTCACATGATACATACAGGATATTGCTGTAAGTCACATGATACATACAGTAGAATGCTGTAAGAGTCACTTATACCCTACACATTTTATTAAACAAAACAATGTGCTTCTGAAGTAACAGATTTGTTTTTTAGTCAGTGATAATAAATAAGAATGGGAAAATCAATTCATAAAACGTCAACTTGTAGGGTGTCTCTGAGACTATAAACTGTGCAGTAATCTGGATTCTTCATTCTTCACATATGATCAGCTGCTTTAAAGGTGAAAAATTCAATATTGTGTATCTTAGAACTAGTACAAGGTAGTGTCTGAAACCAGTCTCAAGAAATAAAACGATACATTAATTAAGCAATCCTAGTGTTCATATTAAGAGAAAACAAAGCAATGACTTTCACCAACTAATCTTCCAAAACAGCTGTTTTTCCCAAACAGAATCATCAAACTGTATGGTAGCAATGAAGGTATACAGTGTCAAACAAAGTGTCACAGATGAACAAATGCCCTGTCTAATTGTCAGCAAATAATACTTTAAATTAACAGTCCAGCTAATTGATCAACTAAATGTACAAGGTCAAGGTCATGGCCCTACAAAACATAACTACAGACTGTCAACAGGAAAATCATATTACCTTAAATAATACTGAAAGCTTTCAAAAGGGTATCTTAAAAAATTAAAGTTATTTATATGACTGTATATCTAGTTGGCATTTTATGAAAATGCTAGTACAGTGACAGTTTAATCAAAACTTAATTGCAGCTAATTATTAACTACAACACAAATGTTTCTTATAAACTGTAAATAAATATTACATTTGAAGTCTTCATGTACACTGATATCACTTCTGACCACAATTAAAATCCAATTAAAGGAATCCAAATTTTGGAAAATTTTGCTAAACAAGAGGAGCATAATGGCCTTCGCATCGCTTACCAGAATAAATATATGTTAACTCATTACTAAAAGGTAATAAAGGTACACTTCTGGGCAGATAAAGGGGAACAATAAAAAACTTGACCATCAAAGGATACTAAAATGAAATATAGGTGATGACCAGAGAATGCTACGGACCAAATTTGGTGATGATCCAACCATTGGTTCATGAAAAGAAGTCATTTAAAGGTATTTCTGTTATAAGCTCTGGCAGCCCCTAAAAGGGGCTGACCAAATCTATTTCAGCAAACTTGACAGAGGAATATGCAAGAATTCTACAGACCAAGTTTGGTGATGACCCATCCATTGGTTCATGAGAAGAACATGTTTGAAGATTATTCTATCTTTAGCTCTGGTGACCCCCTAAAAGGAGTCAACTGGTATAATATTAAAATGCTAAAAGAATTCTCCACAGCAAATTTTAAGTAAATCTGACAAGTAGTTTCAAAGCAGAAGACAATTGTTGACACCAGACGACAGACACCACGGCATCCCCTTCCCATCCAAACAGCCAAACCTTATCGTTCAATTCTGGTGCGATAAAAATCTATGGTCCCAAGACCTTTAAAAAAATGTAACATGCAGAAATAAAAACCAAACCATGGACCAAAATCATAAGAGAGTCATTCATAGATGTAAATCTGAATCATCATAATTAAAAGGAGAAAGGTTTATTGAATTATCATCAAAGAAGAAAAAAGAATAATTATATTTAAAAAAAATGTAAGTATCATTAAGACAATAAATGAAATAAATATAATTGTCACAGTATCGTCACAAGGAATGCTTAACTGGTATGTTATGATTTGGTTTTAACAAAGCCATGTTTTAACCGTATCAAGCTTATATATCTGAGTTAAATCTACCGGCCTATCAATATAAGTTGTCACATAGCATAGTAACAGAAACTTTTTCCTGAATACCAAGAAATCTCCAAGTCTTCAAAAAACTCAAACATCAAGAGAGTAATAGTGCTCCCTATTGCAGAATAATAAAGTATTTGTGTTCCTAACAAATTCTCCTTAACACAAAGCTGATGTTTTGCAATAACGATGAAGACATCTAGTGTTGCATGAGATAAAATTAGCTAAAATCTCATTGATGGTCCAGAATCTCCATACAAACTGGATTAATGAGACAAACAAAACTTCTCCCAAGAGTCAACCAGTTGTTAAAACTTGTCAACTGATGGTGCTTCAAAATTTGCAGCGGATAATATAAGTGACAAGTATGAAGAATAGATGGGATTTCACCCTTAACTATTGGCTCAAGGATCCATTAAAAAATATTTAAGATTTCCTGTCAATAAATATTCATCACTTGTATGTTCAGAATGTAAAACCAAATAGTTGAGCTGTATAGATCATTAGATAGTGCTGGAGTTCCATATAACAGGGTGGTGTGCATCAGTAAACATTAAGTCCTGCAAAAGTTCTCACTGAAAATGAGATTTCTAGTTATTCTGGATTTGATTTCTATTAAACTGTTGTTCCTCAAATTTGCGAATCAAATTGTATGAAAAGCCTATGATGTAGCATAAAATAATATAACATCAAACAAAGTCGTAACATGTTGTCAATAAAAGGCTTTTTAAGGCACATCTAAAAAAATTAAATCCTTTTATATCAAAGGGATTGATGCATGCATTCATGTAAAGTAATATGGATTAAATACAACAATGCATAGGCATTCAAAGAAAAATCATTGAACTATCAAGATGCTGGATATTGTGAGTAGAAAAATGATCTGTATAAATTTAACATCATACTTGGCAAGCTTATAACTTAATGCAAAGTCATAAGAGTACAAAAGACAGTCTAAGGACATAATTTACCATACATCTGGCAAATCATAACAGACAATACTCACTAGCAGTTTCCCTGGTTCTGTAGATACTAATTAAAGAAACATTTTGAATAATTACAAATAATATTGACATCCTGCGAGTGAGTGAGTGAGTGAGTGAGTGAGTGAGTGAGTGAGTGAGTGAGTGAGTGAGTGAGTGAGTGAGTGAGTGAGTGAGTGAGTGAGTGAGTGAGTGATTCTAAAGGTCCACAATACAGTTTGCTTTGGTATTAGCCTCTTTTACCACAATAATAAATTGAAAAGTTCACCAATAAATACACCAGTCATATTTTTAAGTGGTAATTAATATAGACACCAGATTTTTTCCTAGACTATCAGCACACAACCTGAAGGCGTTCTTATCATGCCAATTCACAGGCATCAAAATATGTTTGTCAAGAAAACAATACAAAACAAAAAACTCAATAAAACGTCTCAAGAACAAATTTGACACACAAAAAATGAAAACAGCGAGCATTATCTAAGGCAGTTAATCATG
The DNA here is from genome assembly GCA_008271625.1 of Lutraria rhynchaena. Taxonomy (NCBI): domain Eukaryota; kingdom Metazoa; phylum Mollusca; class Bivalvia; order Venerida; family Mactridae; genus Lutraria; species Lutraria rhynchaena. Next base: position 2,366,498 of record VIBL01000042.1, read on the forward strand.
CCGACAGCTTAAAAAGAAAATTAACTTGGAACAACCCAAAGAAATGCCATATTTGTGTGATTTAAACATCAACAAGAAATTCACGCAGGTAGAAGATGACAATTGAACAGAAATTAATTTTAAAATCAACGATGAAAATTTATGTCAAGAACAAAATCATTTGTTACTTTACATTACTGATGAGACGAAACAGGACAATTAAAGCCTATTTGATATTTCACATTTCCAACCCAGACTAAATATAAATGGCATAACTCATGTTATATTAATGCTTAAACAAGACTTTCCAAGACACACAAAAGGCATCCGACACATAGCTTAATTTAGCTTTGAATTGAATGGTTTGGAGGACAGATTTTAATAAATCATTTTATTAAAACAGATTACGCAAACAACAAACAGCGAATCTCAATGTCGCATTACAGAAGCATACTAAGGCAATACAATCACTGCCAGGAGAATGATCATACGATAAGAGATGATGTGTACAGAGCAATCATGAAAAGTCTGCATGACGGCATTAGGAAACTGAACTGTGTATCACCCAGTATTATCTGACACCGTCATGAGTTGATTTTCAATCACAGATTAAATGCTAGGGCAAAGACATCACACAGTTCCAGCAAAAATTGATATGCAACATAGAAAACCCATTTTCTGTTGTGTATATCAATCTTGCAAAGCAGGCATTGTCGGGCTGATGCCAGAAACTATCAATCTATTGGACACATGATGAGTGAAAAGTGTTCATTATAGTTTAACCATGTCTAACACACCATGAAAAGCCAACATTTTTACAATCAGTATTCAACCATGCTAGCTGAAGCAGATATAACATGAAATTACATTATTTAATCAGCCAATAACTATGTTTGAAGTCAGAAAGTAATTAGGGGTTAAATAATGAGTGTGTGTGGTTTTTTTTTTCAGGAAATTAAAATTAATGTATGAATGCCTTTAAAGCTATATGACAATACATTTTAAAAAGCATCAACTAACTAATGAATTCTGAGAATGAAAAAACTACAAACTTATCCAATGATTAATTACTGATTAAATAGATCTATGTGGCACACCAATACCATAGGCGGATCCAGTTTTTTTTTTCTATCATGAAATATGATATTTACATGAAAATATATATAAATATATAAATGTCAAAATTTTTTCGCACACTCTGCGTGCAATAAGTTACAAGTATAGTAACACAATGACATAACATACAATTCGCCTTGGACCTGGACCCCAAGCCTACTTGTTCAGTTTCCGTCCCCCCCCCCCAACTAGAAATCCCGGATCCGCCTATGAATACTGTAAGTATATAGACAACAAAACAGAATGTCCTGTTGGCATTCTAACAATTATGATGCGTTTGAAAAAATGAACCTAAATATAATAAAGCAATGTGATTTTCAGACATTTTAAGCATTTACAGTATCATTATGTACAAGAACAGATACAATCATTATCACTTTGATTCAAAAAGGGACAATAATACAATTATATATTTTTTTGCTTCCTGACAGTTCCAGACACTACTATTTGATGTTACTGTAATATTGTTTTAGGTGTTAAAATCCAGACTCAGAATTCACATTTCATGTGCTATAGATTATTATTACTAGAATTTCAGACATGCCTTGGGCTGCCTTATTTAGACAAATCTTAGTGCTGTCTGCTTTAAACAAGACCTGAATGATTTAACGAATCCTTGGTCTGTCTAATCTAAACAAAGCCTCGGTCTGTCTAATTCAAACAAATCCTTGGTCTGCCTAATTTAAATAAATCCTTGGTCTGTCTAATTCAAACAAATCCTTGGTCTGTCTAATTCAAACAAATCCTTGGTCTGTCTAATTCAAACAAATCCTTGGTCTGTCTAATTTAAACAAAGCCTCAGTCTGTCTGATTCAAACAAATCCTTGGTCTGTCTAATTTAAACAAATCCTTGGCCTGTCTAATTTAAACAAATCCTTGGTCTGTCTGATCAAACAAATCCTTGGTCTGTCTAATTTAAACAAATCCTTGGTCTGTCTAATTCAAACAAATCCTTGGTCTGTCTAATTCAAACAAATCCTTGGTCTGTCTAATTTAAACAAAGCCTCAGTCTGTCTGATTCAAACAAATCCTTGGTCTGTCTAATTTAAACAAATCCTTGGCCTGTCTAATTTAAACAAGTCCTTGGTCTGTCTAATTTAAACAAATCCTTGGCCTGTCTAATTTAAACAAGTCCTTGGTCTGTCTAATTTAAACAAATCCTTGGTCTGTCTGATTTAAACAAATCCTATTGGTCTGCCTAATTTTAACAAAGCCTTCCACTGTCAAATATGAAGCCTATTACACTGTATAAGACAGATGAGGCAAATAAAGTTAACTTGTAATTGTTACAGTACAAACCTAATGTAAACACATTATTAATAAGAGACTGTTACAATATAAAAACACTAAAATACTAATGACAGACAATATCAGAGTGGTCTTCAGTTTATACTGATTACTGATTGTAACTTTCCAATGTAATAATAAAACAAAATTATGTCCCCAAAGACATCAATTATCTCATGCAACTCATCTTTCATTTATTTCTTATCTCCGCCTGATATACTAGTAGCAAAATTGAAGCTTAATTTTGTGTTCGTGTTGGTGAAATCAAACCTGGTAGTTATATCATTGTAAAAATTCTATTATTTATGCATGTGTATAGAGATAACAGTCAGAATTATTGGGACTATGAAAAACAAGGTAAACATCTGATACAAATGGTGTGCATCATAATCGGTATTAAATTTACTGATTGTAAATAGTAAATATGAATGTTTTAATGAAGTACATGTATAAGACTGATTAGAAATAAATAATGAAACATGCTAAAATAAATGGAATACACTTGCGATGGTCTAGAATATTTTATGATACATCAACTAATTCATGATGAATAAATAAAGTAAAAGCATTAAGTGTACTTTGTATCTGAATTAAAGTAAATTTACTTAGGTGAAAAACACTGAATTACAAAGCTCGTAATTTTCTCCAAACCACTTAGCTACTCCAAATGATTAGGTATCTATAATGATAATGATGCTTGTAGGTTTGTATACTCTCACAGTCTGTTATCATAAATGAAGCATTTAGTATTTACATATATCACAAAGTTATTCAGCTTTCTAATAAAACCATGGGATGTTCAAATCATCTTGTTCATATACAAAATGTCATGCTATTTATTGCAGTTCTCAACATGACATGATCAATGTTATTAATTATAAAAGAATGATAGAAATCTAAGCCTCAAGAGTCGCTTTATAAATGTTATTACACCACTGAGGACTTTCCATCCAGAATGAAGCAATAAAGAATACACATATTGACACATTCAAAGAATGATTTAACTAATAGCACAGTCACAAAGATGACATCAAAGTGACTAGCTGAAGGCAGTTTTATCCATCAATGTTAATGAACACAAACAATATTGTCAGAAAAAGTGCCATATACCCTTCAGAGACTCAGCGTGGTCTTTCTATGCACATACAAAGATTGACATGAGGGACAGTAAAAATGTTCCAAGAATACAACAAGATAATTGTACAATACTTTTACCACCACCCATCAGCAACTTGGATTATATAGATCATACTTACTATTTTTACAATATTGTCAGATACTATAAAACTTACATGAGGATCTTCTGCACATATAACATAAACTTTGCATCATAACTTGGTGCCAGGCCAAAACTCCACTTATGTAAATGGACATACTAACTGTGCCACCAATTAACAACAGAAATCTTCTACCTCTAATTATCTATACGAAACTGAAAACCAGCCGAAAAATGTTAACAGCTAGGTAAAAAAACAAATACAGTGACCATGGGAAATTAAGACCAAATCATTATAATGACCACTTATTTTCAGAGTAACTTTAAACATAGACTCTATATCTTTATTTTGATATCAAAATCACCTAAGATTGATTTGTTCGGTTCTAAAGGTGAGTCTGACTATAATACCTGGAAATTGGACATTTGATTGTTACAGCAGAAAAATTAGATAACCATGTTAGCCTGACACATCACCTAATAAACATCAACTCAATGATAAAATACAACAAACAAACATAAGAACAGGAAATAGAGTGTGCAAGACCCAGGAACTTCTGTATCATATAAATACTATATATAATTTTAAAAAAATGCTATTATGTAGTCTGGTACAGGAGTGTAACAACAGAAACTGATAATAATACTTAACTAATACCATATACATCTAAACATGTAATATCACAGCTTCATGACAAAAAACTTGACGTTTTTTATGTAATTTGAAAATCAATAGCTCCAGTGGTTGTAACACACATGTATGTTGTTAGGTTCATCAAACATTAATTAACTATTGTAAAAAAACACATCAAGCATCTCTTGGGTGCAAAGAACACATTTTTATACCACAAGCTCTCAAATGTCATAACATTATTGTCATAATTTATAGCAAAAGTTATTGTGAGCAGAGACACATAACCAGTGTAATCCTAACCATGATCTATATTTATCATTGATCCATAATTGAAAGCTAGAACATTGCATCCTGATCAACACCATACATCATATTTGAATGATCAGCCATTCAACAAAACATAGTCACATTGTTTGGTATGTTATGAAGACCCAAGCAGATGACTATCCAAGTAGCTCCCAATTCTAGGAACTGTGGCCAAGATACTTGGAATGAAAGTCAAATTTAATTCCTGTGCAGATACATTCCTTTACATATCATCCCTAAAAAAAACGTACAATTCTTTGATAAGCATTTCTCTTGTTAAACAAAGTACAGGGTATATCTAAACTTTAACATGTAAGAGGGCATATATGTAGTAGAGAAGCAAGCATTTTAAGAGCAAGGACAGAAGCAATATCAACGAACACCTGCAGGAAAAAAATGCCACATTGACTTAGGTCAATCAATCTTTTCGCAAAATCATACACTAAAACTAAATTTGAAATTTCAATATTGTATTATTCACTTTTAACACTGCTGAATTAAAAGCATCAAACATTTACATGAAAATGTAGCTAAGTAGAAGTCAGAGAATTAACATCCATGGTGAACCGTTTCCTTTCTTTGTTCTTTTCTATCAAATCAATTGTTTCCACATAATTATGTTACTGTACAGTATATACTAAGTTTAGCAGTATTCTAGTCTACAACACTGCCAAAATGCTGTAGACTAATTTAAGAATCAATGTATCAGAGTTAAGATGTTAAGGACCTTATGTTGTTCATAGCAATGCAGGTTAGCTCTTGACTTGCAAGGAGCGTTCAAGTATAAAAATAGTTTCTGGATTCCACCAACACAACAATTTTTTTTTCCACTGACCCAAGACTTTCTTCGGGTCTTAGTCTTTTTTTCTTGCCAATATTTTCATTTTCATAATTATGAATCACATCTCTGAACTAAAAAATGTATGGTTGAAAAAAAGGTTGTTCAGACCTTCCAACCCAATAATTTTTTGGAGGATGTTAGTATAAACCAGGTATTTATTTTTTTTGCCCTCATGACTAATTAATAGAAGGTATTGTCCTAACTTACCTTGCCCAAAATGCTTATGTGTTTACTAGTCAATACCTTAATAATTCATAATTCTTTCTATTCTTAAAAGAAGCTGTGAACATGATCCTGCGGTTAAGTGCACTGGACTTGTAACCCAATGATCTGGGTTCAAATCCAGGTTGCAGCAGGTCATACCCTTGTATGAAAATTTGACAAAAATGTTGATTTTCCTCCATATGTGGAGACGTTGCTGGTTCCTTGTTGAAGGGTAAGTTATGACCGGTTAGATTACAATCCAGGAAAACTGGTTAGGTCACCATATATATAACTCAAAAAGTGTTTACAAACAACATTAAACCCAGTGAAAAAAGTAGAAAAAAGAAACAAGTCAAATTATAGTCAATTACAATAAACTTTGAAACACCAAACTTTGTAACAGTTTTAATACAATCCTGTCCATACTGTTTTCATCAAATATCGTTAAAGGTAAATAATAGATGAATAATCATCTTTAGACCAACACAACAGTCATAAACATGAGATTGTTGGTTGTCTTAAATGCTTCAGGTCATAATTATGTAATATATATTTTACAATGTTTTATTTTATAATTATTTCATTGAGCACTTTTGCGATGGGTCTCTGTGGTTAAGTGGTTATAGTCTCTGAGTAGTAATCACTAGCCCCTGGCAGTTAGTGCAATGTTAAAACTCCAATGAAAAAAAAATACTTTTAGTCTTATTTGAAGTACATCTACTATAAACATAACAATAAATAGTAATTCTGTATAATTAGTTAGCTTCTTATACATGCAAAATATTTTTGTGTTCTTCTTGGCTTGTTCCAATTTTAAACAAAAATATAACGTTCCCATCATTCAATATTCTGGCAGTTTTACATGTTTTATACAAATACAAAGGTTACCTGCATGGTTAAGACATTGATTTGTTACAGTAAGTTTTCAAACTTCAAATATGCGAAAGTTCATAGTGTTATTTTAAGACTGACTGACTGACTGGATTTTGTGGTTAAACACATTGTCCTATCAACATTACACAAAATTAATGTCACCTTTTAGCAAATTCGAACTGATTACTTTACATATATTGAAAGTTGAAGAAATCAGAAATCTTGTTAACATCAAGATTAAAAAAAACACAAACCATGACAAATGACAAACCTCTATTCCAAAAAGATTCAGTCATTGATTACTCTCACAGCTCGATTTGAAACGAATTGAATAGAATGATGTATAATGACAAATCAAATTTTGGAATACAGCCTTCAAACATTGTAGCATTTTAAAAAAATCCTTTTCAAAATCTTCCTGCCAACAACACGCTTTATTGCCTACAGGCATGAAGTATGCAGCTTAAACAGTTTTAATGTACAGCTTTTATATGTTTGTCTAACCATTTCAATTCTCTATCAATCTTCATTCAGTACAGACAAATATCAATCATATAACAACAGCACACTATAATATCATTCATTTGTTAAAACAAATGGAACAAAAAATCTCATCATGAAATAAAAACATAATTATTGTCCAGGCTTCTGGTAAAGTGGGACAGAATACGCCAAAGCTGTTAAAATGAGTAAAGGCTGGTTTTATGATTCAGACCTATTAAATATGACACTTCATCTCCTGTGGAATGGGAAACATACAACTCAGTAACTTCAGTTAGGTCAAAAGTGTGTGAGATGGACCACCCTAAGCATCCTGAAACCATCAGACCATATTTCAGAGGAATAGAGGAATCTTAAGCCTATTTCCTGACACTGTATGATATGATATCAAGCTGGCATCCTGACACAATTTGATGGAAACTTAAGCCTGTATCCTGACACTATTTGATGGAATCTTAAGACTGTATCATGATACTATTTGATTTGATATTAAGCCAGCATCCTGACACAATTTGAAATGATTAACCAAGCTAGCATCCTGACACAATCTGGTCTAATATCAAGCCAACATCCTGACACAATTTGATATGAAATCGAGCTGGCATCCTGACACTACTTGATGGAACCTAAAGCCCACATCCTGACACAATCTGAAATGATTAACCAAGCTAGCATCCTGACACAATCTGGTCTAATATCAAGCCAACATCCTGACACAATTTGATATGAAATCGAGCTGACATCCTGACACTACTTGATGGAACCTAAAGCCCACATCCTGACACAATTTGAAATGATTAACCAAGCTAGCATCCTGACACAATCTGGTCTAATATCAAGCCAACATCCTGACACAATTTGATATGAAATCGAGCTGGCATCCTGACACTACTTGATGGAACCTAAAGCCCACATCCTGACACAATTTGAAATGATTAACCAAGCTAGCATCCTGACACAATCTGGCCTGATATCAAGCCAACATCCTGACACAATTTGATATGAAATCGAGCTGACATCCCGACACTACTTGCTGGAATCTTAAGCCAACATCCTGACACAATTTGAAATGATTAACCAAGCTAGCGTCCTGACACAATCTGGTCTGATATCAAGCCAACATCCTGACACAATTTGATATGAAATCAAGCTGGCATCCCGACACTACTTGATGGAATCTTAAGCCAACATCCTGACACAATTTTATATAAAATTGAGCTGGCATCCAGACACTATTTGATGGAATCTTAAGCCAGCATGCTGATACTATTTGACATGCTGTCAATGAGTCAAGTGTAAACTGTTATTGCAAGGGAAATTCATTCACAAATTGCCCCAAGGGACCTTGCAGCACAACCATGCCCGATGTAAATATTATACCCCTACCACAATGCCACATCAATAATGCTAAGTTGATACATTCACAGACAGCAATAATAATATTTGTCTTTCTTCAGGAGATATTGATGTCCTTTATATTAAGAAATACAGCATTTCCAAATAAGGGTCGACTACAAAAAGGTCCTGGATGATATTCAGAGAAATTGAATGTTTTATAATGTCAGATGCTTGTGTCAAGATAAACATTAGCAACAGATCATCCGTTCAGTGAGATAAATATACAGTTAGTGCTTTTACAATAGGTGCATTCAGAGTAGAGTCATTTATAAACAGAGGTTACCATTGGTATTCATATTCACTATCTGTAAAAAAATTAGAACCAATGTTGGCCAATTGGTATTGCTACTGGCAACCAACTTGAAGGCAAACTCAAATGAACTTTCATTGGAAAGTTATGTGATACTTTATTTAAGGATGATGGCACTATTGCATGTCCCTGATGGCAGACACTAGTACCAATGGTAAAGTTGTGGTTGCACCAAAGATGCTACTCTGAATGAACTTATTACAAAACAGCAACAACATTGCTGGAATGTTGAAGGGATGATTGCCAGTATGTTTTATTAGAATTTTATGTCAATTCATATCATGGAAATAAAATGTACATAAACTGGCAAAAAAAAAAATTATAACATCAAGGCTCATTTCATATATTCAAATCAATATTTAGGATGAGTTTTAAAGGTAATCACAACAAATAAAGAACCATATGAGCAGCTTTATCTAGAAATAATTAAGAAAATAGTCTTGTATAAGCAGGAGAAATTATTGTGTATTGAAACAGTAGTAACTAAGGTTAGTTCCTGAAGATGGCTGACTTGTAGAGTTTAAATTAAGCCTATTTTGACTCACTTGAAACATCAAACAAGACATTTTACTCACATTCTGGAGTGAACCAATGTTTTGTATTGTTGATTACTAATATGTTGTGTGGAATGTTTGTGTTGAATTTTGCGCCATTATCACCGATATTTTAGATGTGTACGACAGATAGATGAACTAACTAGAGGTCATAAAGACATTTGAGGTAGATAATGAACAAAGAGTTACCTTAATAAATAGGTGCTCATTCAGGCAGGTTTAGAACAGGTAGCTCTTTGTACCCTTAATGAGTTATAAACATCTACTGAATGTATACCCTTAAGGATTAAACTTAGCATTATTTAATCAAGAAACAGCTGGGACACAGTCAAATACATACAGTTGTCAATGGGTGTATACAATCAGCCAATAACACATAGATGATAATGGGAAATAATTTCAAGGTAAGCATACAGACTGATTCATGAGTTTGTTGCTGTAGGTAATGTAATTTCAACACAAAGCAATAGAGTACAGTGACATTCTTGAAAAAAACGAACAATTTTGTGTCCTATATAATTATCTGATAATTTAGTAATTATAACAGAACTGAGTCTCCCAAATGCTGATCAATAACATTGTGATGTTAATAAATTTAGACTGTTGCGAGACATTGATTGTTGCGAACATCATCTTGTGCTAAAATCTTGTAATCTGACTTGCATCAAGAGTCTGTCCCTCATGAGTCATCAAATCGGACTTAATTGTAATTACAAGAAATAAGCAGTTAATTCATGGTCCCATACAATATGCAGACATTTTAGCTAACAAATGCATTCATTAACATGGTGTGTTAAGAAACTATTAATATTAAGTCTAGTTTGTGACTCAATTCTGTGCTGATTAACAAGCATATTTCAGTTCCACGAGACTTTCAGTTGACCTTGCAAATGCCACCAGATCACAAACAAAATTTAATACTAACAAGATCTAACACACAGAGCCCAATAGGACATGCTTAGGGTGAATCTAGTGTAAGAGACAAAATAATGTTGGATGAAATATTTTCTTTCACTCAGAGCAAGGCATGTTTCTCCTAAGCCTAAAACAAGTTACATCAATGTCAGTAACCATGCACACAACAGACTGAACTTTTTAAACACAAATACCTTAAAGTACTAATGATTCTACAATAAAGTGTGATATGCATACATAATAAATATCTTTTGATTGATAAACATTTATGTAATGCTCTCTACAGATTCTACAATAAACCAATGTACCCATCCTGAAAATAGTGTTTGGCACCAACTGGGAATCTATACAAAAGCAACATACAATATTTATCCAGCAAGCCCTCGTGAGATTAAACAAACATGGTTATTGTATTACAAGAAATAACGAGAGCCCAATTCATAATGCCACAATAAGAATATAGTAATTACATTGCTTCATGAAAGATATATTCAGTTTTAAAGAAACCAGAATTGTAAAGGGTTTTATCTAATTGAAATAGGATCCAATATCCAACATTGATTTACACAGACCTCGTTTCAATCTAGTCTCCTACCACTTAAGACAAACCTAGTTAATTATTAATTACAAGTTAACGAGGTAGAAAGTAAATATTGATTTAATGAACAACAATTGATCGACTGGTTCTATCATTTAAAAACATAGTGGGGGAGCTTTGATATAATGCAGTATGGTTGCATATGTATTAAACGTTGTAGACATTTACAGAAACACATTTCTTCATTGATGATACTGATCAATGTTTTATTAATTAATACAGTGAAATTATAACAGAATCTTCTTCATGAAATGCAGTTTTCTAAACTTGCTTGGAATTTAATCTAAATCTTCAGGATGTAAGATGGAAAATGTGACAAAATGTGTGTCAGTAATGCTTAGTTTGAAATAAAGCAATATCTGAAATATCTATCTAGAGGAATAGACAAAAGAATAATGGTCTCTCACCAAAGAGTAGGCAGCCCTTGATGGTTACTCATCAAAGAATACATGGCCCTTGAAGCCCCCCCCCCAAAAAAAAAGATCGAAATAAACATTAAAGAAAGTCCAATTAAAACTGGCTATATGGTTTGAAAGATGTATTTTGGTTGACAGAATTGACATACAATGGTGCCAGCAGGACTTTCATAACAGATACAGATTCCACCCAGTGCACCTTTCCTGATGATCTGTGTATACTCTTATATGATATCAACTTACGTATACTCATATGTGATATTAACATATGTATACTCTTATATGATAATAACTTACGTATACTCTATGATATTAACTCAGGTATACTCTTATATGATATTAACTCACATATACTCTTATATGATATTAACTCAGGTATACTCTTATATGATATTAACTCACGTGTACTCTTATATGATATTAACTTATGTATACTCTCATATGATACTAACTCAACAATGATTTCATCAATGACCAACTATCTTACAAACACTCCAAAAAACATGAGCAGAAGATTATATAAGGACTTATAACAATAAGACTTAATTTAAAAAATTGACCCAAGAAATGGACTTATAACATTAAGACTTAATTCAAAACTGACCCAAGAAATACATTGGTATCAATGCAATAGAAGTGATGAAACTATTTGTTATTCTACATAATTGCATATTACCAACAAAACTCGTGACACCCTATCCCATAATTATCACAGACCATTCTAATGGTAAATTATCTACTACCAGCATGTATATACACTTGACCATCCAATTACAGTTAGTTGTATAATACAACCACACGTTAAATTGATGTTTCAATACTGACATGTTTGTACTGAGCAAACTGGGTCATTGATTAGATAAATACATGTGCATATATAAATTCTATTCAGAAATTAATAATCATTACTGAAGATCCACTTGAAAAAAATGAACATACTGAAACACAATAATGTAATATTAAATTTTAGTACAAAAGAAAAGAACAAAGGTTTTATATAAAATTGAACAAATAACACATGTTAATTATTAAATCAATCATACCATAACAGTATAGCTACAGGGCTCCACAAACTTGTTTCAGGCTACTTGTCCTGCTGGACTACCAGCTAAGAATTTTAACTAGTTCTGTAGCAATTTCAACTTGTCCTGAGTCAATTTCTACAGGTAAATTACGGGCAGACGAGTGGATTTGTCAAGCCCTGAGCTAGGAAATAAAGTCTAATACTGAGTGCTGATCAAAGAAGCAACATAAAAGGATTTCTGTGAGATAATAGCGTAGGGCCAGATGAAAGATATCTAACAAGAAGCAACAAATACTTTCTAGTCATAAAAGACAGACTTAATCTTACATTCACTATAATGCTGAACATTAGAAAATATATTACAATCTGTTGACCATTATTTAAGTATCTTAGAGAAAAACTGATTTTGAATGTAATTTATCTTTGATCATGATGTCATAGCCTCATACAGACATAGGTCTCAAACTTGCAACCTTTTAATGAATTCTACCAACAAACATTGCTAAGGAAATGTAATACAGAATAGCAAACTCCCAGAAGAGATGGCATTTAGATAAAAGCAGAGCATTTGGTGCAACGACAGCCAGCATTTGGAACCCAGCAATTTATACTGAGACAGTGGGACCACAACAGGCTGTCAATTGGCCCCAGTTTAAAAAGTAGGGCAAAAATAGGGCCATTAATTTAAAAACAAGTAGGGCTAAAGTAGGGCTTTTACAATAAAAATGTAGGGATAGTAGGGACTTTTTCTTTTTCAATGGTAAAATTCACATTTTGTGTGTACTTAGTCTATGAAATCTTTGCTAACACCTGAGACGTAGACCTATAGGGTGCTTCAGGCTGGTTTGTCTGGCATATGCTGGAGGTTCACAACCTTTTACTGACAGACAGCCCGCAAGAGGAATTACAACATCTCACTGCATGTCACCACCACGAAGCACCCTCCAAGTCTACACTTTATTGCATAACATCAAATAAACAGTCTACAACATACCTAGGAATTCACACTTGTTTAAAATTCATTTTTTACAAAAATAGGGATAGTAGGGCTTTTTTCACAAAAAGTAGGAAAAGTAGAGAGGCCAACAAAAAAGTAGCGAAAAGTAGGGCCCACTTGACAGCCTGCCACAATAATAAAGTGAACAAAAATTTCACATGTAACCATTACTTAAGTGTACAATTTTAATTCTGGCTCTCAGCACACAGACATTCAATACAAAATACTTAAGTACAAATAAGTAGAAGCATGCAGACATCTATGTAAGACATACCATAACACAATCAGATACCTGATGTGATCAGACACATGGTCTATTATCGCAACAGTCATCAGGTACTGGTAAAACTTACCTTCAAAATAAATTGCTTTACCAAAATAAATTTCCAGAGATAAACACATGTTTTAATCCAAAGTTTTAATATGAATCATATGGCAATAGAACAGCTTTATCTCCCAAAAATTGAATAACCTATAGTAAATAATATCCTATATGTAATAGATAGGAGCAATGTAAGTTCAATATGAAGCTGGTTGGTACTATGTTAAGCACAATAGCAATATATACACATCAGAGAATGAGTATCACAAGAGCATGGCTCCTGCAAAATCTCAATTGAAAAACACACAAAACTTTTTCTGTGGTCACACAGCTTGCAATAACAATTCCATTTTCATAGACAGTGCTCACATTTTCATAATTTCCAATCACACAGGCAAATGAAAAACTCTATACAATACATGATGTAAAAAATACCAAATCACTATAATTCACAAGAATTATTGTACTATGCGTATGTATTTTTCTACCCAGGTCTATGAATGTGGTTGGTGTATGGCAGAGAGTGCTGTGTTCTTTATAAAGCTAAGTGTCTCTAGATATTGATCCAATGTACCAGAACACTCTAAGCAAGTCCAATAACATACTAGTTTCAGAGTCTGATAAAATACAATGATTCCCAGCCACCAATATAACAGCACAGTCAAGCCACAGTACATGTATTCATCAATAGTACAGAGGCTGAGTGAGGTTGTATGTTTGTTTGTGTTTATAGGTGAGATACTAATAAGACTGCTGTTATAGTAAGTGAGAGAGACTTAAATGGACAATTTAGATTTCATAATAGAGTTCAATGTAACCATTATGATTAAGCAAAAGAGATCTGTCAATGTGGTGATCCATAAATCCTGATCTAATGTGTTAGTTAAATACTCAAATTATTCATTTGAACTTGAAGAATAGACTTATGGCAAATAATGATTACTCCATAATACAAATAACGGTTTACGGAAAACTATGAAAAATACTAATTTTGCAATAATTGTGCTGAAACAATTGTAATCAAAACATATAGGCTACATCAGCAGATCATTAAAATGTTACACCATGGAGTCCCATCATATTATTTTGTATTAGGTGCCAAATAGAATCAATTTAAAATTGCACACTGGAAAATATTCACTGGAGAACAAGAAATGAGACAAGAAAATTTAATATACCGACAAAGTCTGAAGAAATTTACTTCTGTTTCAGCACAATTTTTAACACAATAACTAAAACAGACACTGTACTGTATAGAAAGTTTCCCATTATAAAAACAACTTTCATAACTTCAAACAAATTTTGATCAACCACAACATGATGCATATGGGAGTTCCAACCATTTGAAAGACCTTTTGAAGACTACAATTAAGTCTGAAAGAGAACGCATGATAATACAAGTCTGGACCTAGTCCAGTATTATCTTAAAACTAGATAAAACAAACCGAAATACATAATCAGAAACAAACTTTGATACTAAGTCTATTAACAATAAAAGCATACACAAGTTACGCAAACATGACCTTTTCAAGTCATTCGCCAGCAAAATGTGACTATTAGTAGACTATGGTGAACCAGGGACAAACATGTTAGACCATCATGGGTTCAACCAAAACTTTGGAAAATTTTACATGCTAATGACTATATGGGAAGAATTTTCTGGTCTTCTTGCAAAGCTGCTTCACTGGCTCTAGACTTACAGTATGAAACCTTGGAAAACTGACTTTATTCAGCAAGTGTTCATCCTTGATTACTGACATATCCCAGGCATGTGTTATAGTTATTGAAATGGCCAGAAAATGCTGGTTTGGACAAAAAGTGACACTGAAAAAAAATGATTTATTTTATCACATCATTTTTGTTACTCTCATATCACATGTACATAAAAACTATGAATTAATACTAGACTAAAAATTTACTGTCAATGCTTAATGTTATCACACTAATTTCTCCCATTTCACTTTTGGGATAAAAGAGCTCATTTTTATTGAGTCAGACATAATTCCATCAAACTGATAATTATTAACACAAAATTCATGATTCTGCATTTTTTAGTTTACTTTTTTTGTCAAACTTATGAGAGTCAAATTTGTATAAATGCCAGTAACTGTTAATGGATATTCATAAGCAATGTTTGCCAGACTTTACATTAAGTAGCTCAAGCCTAGAACATAATAAAAAAAATTCATTTCAAATCATTTAGCCAAATAAAAAACGAAAATTTCTTTGTAGATGATAAATTGAGATTCTTGAATCAAACGATATATATTGTTAAACATTTATTATAAATACCCAGACAGGCATAAAATACGGAAACAATATTCTCATATTTACATGTCTGCAGACCTTATTTGATTATACAGACAGGCATCAAGCACAGCCATAGGTAAAAGTACAAATATCTCAGATAATGTAATAACAAGAAAACAAAACGTTTTCAGATAAATATAATTTCACTCACATTAGGGGAAATAAAGATTGCAAATAATGAGGCATACAATTTATATTACATACTTGAGATAGAAAGTTGATCTATCATAAAAGATTAAAAGATAGATGGAATAGTGAAAATAAATACAAACCATGTAAAATCAAATTACCGGAACATTCATGCAAAAAGAAAAAGAAATGGTCATTTAAATAAAAACCTGAAGCCTGATTTCTGCACTAATGCACTTCACCATTTTTTACATCTCTAGTATGACCTTGACCTTGAGTCAACATTATCAGATATTTTCTGGAAATTAAATTTATCATAGGACATATTTATTCGAAAGATTTTCAGGGAATTCTTTCATGGATGGGAGAGGTGATATGGAGCAGACACTAATTTTATGGCACACAAACTGACAAAAGGATGACGTTACAAACCAAAGCAAAACCGAAGATTAGGGAAACTAAGCATGTACCATAAAGTAACTGAATTTAATTCGTACTATATGTAACTTACTTTAAATATCAGTTAAGTCATACGCAGCTGAGAAAGTTCTCCTCAGAGTCAATGTATTTCATTATTGAAATGTATGTATACTTTGCAGTTTTCTATAAATGTCAGTGCTATGGAAAACAATACGCATATGTAAATTGTGCGCATAAATAAGATAAAAAAAACAATTCAACATATCATACTTGGTGATTAATCGCAGTTTGCATGCAGTTTGACAAACAAATGACTCAGTTTTTATGGCTGTGTGAGGAAAATTCAAAGAGAAACATAACAACACATTGTATTGAACCTAAGAATTCATAATTTTTGCATGCTGCCTATGATGAAAGAATCTTTCAAACACAGACATGAAATTATTGATATACCCCAAGATAACATGAATATAATCACACATCTAAGTTTGAAAGCTAGCAATAATCTTGTTTAATATAAAACATGTATTGGTTTATGATACGCGGTAATCCAAATTGCAATGCACTGGGTTGAGTTTTTCTGCTTTAATACATCAAAGAAATATTGTAATGGTAGCTTTAATTTAGATCAATATCACTGAACTGGTGTAGATCAATAAAATGAAAGTGGGATTTCTAGAGAAAAAAAACTGTACCATTGCATTGAAAATTCCACACATAAAAATGCCACTGTATAGTAGACATTAATACTGTGTTGGCTGCGACATCATTGGATTGAACTATCAAAATAACACAAAGGTGAACTAATGAAGCCTTCAAGTATTCATAAACATGGTGTTGGACAATTCTCACGGTCATGATCAATGACTTAGGCCATTTTTTCTCAAACACATTCTTCACAAAATCATTTAAGATTTTCACAAACACCCTCATGAAGAATTTCAGATTTTACACCAAACATGAAACCAACAAGCAGCAGCTCAATGAAAACACAAAAATCTCGCTTCTGTTTAATACTTCACAAGATCTAAAATATTAAGCAGGAACATCACAGGAATTACAAGAAAAAAAAACGAAATGTAAATTTAAATGTCAACTACGAGGCAGGGAATGAACATTAAAATATTCTAGAGAAATACAGACTTTTAGAATTAAGACAGCTGATACTCCATTGGGTAAATTTGACATGGTCCTGTCCAAGAAGGCTTTTAATCAGCATGATGGAACATTTAAAAACATTAAATTAAAAACACAGGAAATAATTACTGACCAACCAGCTGGACCTCATTTTTTCACATAAGGAAGAAATACTAGGGTATGAATCAGTGATGTAAAACTAACAACTGTTAACTTGTCCCAGACAGTATATCAACCTTTTCTTGAATACCAAACCAAAGCTTTTGTCAGGCCTGGTCTGATCATCAAACATAGAGCATATGCCTGATGGCATAACCTGATGATCAATCCTTAGAGCCTATGTCATTGCCTGGTCTATTGATCAAACATAGAGTCTATGTCATTGTCTGGTCTATTGATCAAACATAGAGTCTATGTCATTGTCTGGTCTATTGATCAAACATAGAGTCTATGTCATTGTCTGGTCTATTGATCAAACATAGAGTCTATGTCATTGCCTGGTCTTTTGATCAAACATAGAGTCTATGTCATTGCCTGGTCTTTTGATCAAACATAGAGTCTATGTCATTGCCTGGTCTTTTGATCAAACATAGAGTCTATGTCATTGCCTGGTCTATTGATCAAACATAGAGTCTATGTCATTGCCTGGTCTTTTGATCAAACATAGAGTCAATGTCATTGCCTGGTCTTTTGATCAAACATAGAGTCTATGTCATTGCCTGGTCTTTTGATCAAACATAGAGTCTATGTCATTGCCTGGTCTTTTGATCAAACATAGAGTCTATGTCATTGCCTGGTCTTTTGATCAAACATAGAGTCTATGTCACTGCCTGATCAGATGATCAAACATAGAGTTTTTCAACGTCTTTCCTCATCTATTGACCAAACCTACAGTCAAACTATAAGATGAAGACTGAACCTGCAGTTTTTATGACTAAAATTAAAATGAATACAACATTCTTCATGAACAGTGGATACCACAGTATAGGTTTCTGACACAATTTCATTGAGGCACAGACTATAAACATTCAATTTCAAGACACAAAAGAGAATACATATTTTGTAAAACAGATCAGTTTTCAGAAGCAACGTAACTCAAGTATAAAAATGTTTTGTTTATGTTAGAAATGCTATTCTAAGTATTTCTAACATAGTACAAAGAACAGTCTTGATTTAAAGCTCTATGTTTTCTGCTTTTACCATAAACTAAACATAAATGTAAGTCTGCCATTACACGTGTAGTTGCCTCAAGATATATGATAATCATTATCAGCAAACTACATCTTTTCCATATTTAATTTTAAATATATATATATATATATATATATATATATAAGGCTTAAAAAAGGTTTGTTTCTGGTTACATGCCCAAAGAAAATATGGGTCAATAGGTAGGGATTTTTTTTCTTTTATATTCTTTTTTTACAAATATCAGCAATATCAGCAATACAGCAAAGATGGGTTGGTCAGGTAACTGGAAACAAACCATTTTTAGGCCTAACAGAAGAATCTGTAGAAAAAAATCACATACAAAAATATGACCACAAGGAAGAGAATAGTTCAATATAATACAAAGACATATTTATTCATTCTTATTGTGTTGATATCAATTAATTAGAAATTTGAGCGATTTCTGAAAAAGTTACGTAGTGTTAAACTAACTGGGTGCAGAAACTGTCATTTCGGAAGTTGTAACCTTTGTATATGTATATACATGATATAAGTGTTTTTTTGTCTGTGTGGCCATTTTAATCATTAAACCCCTTCATACACAATCCCTTCAATGTGCCAGCCCTCTATGTCACAGTTGAATGATCGAACAAGCGCACATATGGTGATATATGTATATGTACCAGCATTAAATGTCAGCTTCTCAGCATATCACAAGCAACTGACAACTTCCTACAATGTAATGTACAAATCAAAGATGTGAGATAATAACATTTAATGACCTTTGATGTGATATCTTCAGTCAAATTGTCACAAACAGAAACAAATACCTGAAACACTATGAATTTCCTCTGCTGCCTGAGTGACTTAGGGAAGTCAACATCGGCCGTCTAAAGGCCAGCAGTCAAAAGAAAATGTTTATGAAACTTAAAAAAACACTGTTTGAAAATATACATAGGCAAAAACGAAGTAGCCAAGTTTACAGACCAACCCTATTTTTTGACCCCAACATTAAAGTTATCTAACAGCAAAATCCAAAGAATGAAAGTATTTGGGAATGAATCATGCCTCCATAACACAGAAGGAAAATTTAGAAAAAAAATATGCACTTATGTATCATCTAAACAAGAGTTAAACACTGACAAGGGCAACCTTCAGTTTACACAAGATATATAATTACCAAATGTGTGAAATTCCCAACCATTTTTACAGACAAAACCCAATAAAACCTGAAAATTTGGAGTAGCAGTACTGATATAGTTTCACAGAAAAAATCAATTGTTTTTCATGTTATCTGCTTTAGGTAACTGTTCTTTATTTGACGTGTGATTGCACTAATTTGGCACTAATGAAAATTATTAGCAGGCATTCATGTATTGACTCTATTCTGGGAAAACATTATAGACAGATAGAGAATATCTGTTTAATGGTTGTATAGTAACATGTACAGTCATGTAAAGCTATTTTATCAGGATGATGAATCAAAGAAACAAATATCTTATCATGCTTCAGTAAGACACATTTATCGGTTCAAGGTAACAAGCTCAAAGAGACACATATACTAAAAGAATGAAATACGTCTACTTATGACAAATTTGTGGAACTAGTGAATCAACCTTATCTGAAATAAAATTACATTTAGCACCAAGATGCAGGATTCATTTTTCAGCATTTTCATAGAAAATGATACAACCATCATTCCCATATGACAAATAAATTCTCTTTATCCAAAATTGATTTAAATTGCAATAAAAGAATAAAAATCAGTTGAGAAATCAGTTAATTATGTAAGCTTGTATCTTAAGTCACATGTCAGTTTAAAAACTTCAACAGACATCAACACTTGCTTATCTTAAACTTCCATGCAAACAAC
This sequence comes from Lutraria rhynchaena, assembly GCA_008271625.1. Taxonomy (NCBI): domain Eukaryota; kingdom Metazoa; phylum Mollusca; class Bivalvia; order Venerida; family Mactridae; genus Lutraria; species Lutraria rhynchaena. Next base: position 2,387,028 of record VIBL01000042.1, read on the forward strand.
ACAACACTTGAATTGACCACAGAAAATTCATCAGCTAGTATCTACCATAATGAATGTCACATATGTAGGTGATATGTATAATTCGTCTATAAATAATTCACTAAAAATCAGAGATTTAATGACCAGAAATGTATAGTTAAGAGTTCTATACACATATATAACATGCTAGTATCTAGCTAGTACCTAAACAAATTCTGTGTCCATCAATTCAGTTTCTTTAGTTTCAAAACAAACTTGTTCTTCACAAGGTTTCAAAGTTATTGTCTTTTTATTTAAATAGAAATTTATTCTATTTTCACCAGTCTTGAAAAGGGAAAAATCAGGTATTTAAAGTCACTCATTATTTTAACATAAAACTGATTTTGATAATCAGTGTCCAAAGAGACAACTCAATATAATAGCATTTGACTGAATAATAACCCAATCAAAGATATTAACAGTAAATTAAATTTCAATTATTGAGAAAACCTGGATGTGCCAGAAATTGTGTTCAATAATTCACAAACCATAGCAAAGAACACAAAAATCATAATCAATGTTTAATTGAATTTGTGTACACAGAAAATTCATTAAAACACATTATGATACACAACAGTATCTTAATAATCACAAAAAGAGATAAAAAAGTAGGAGAAATTATCCTGATTTTAACTGCACCAGCCTCCAGTGGGAAATTACCCATTCTTAGTAATCTCTTTTATATTGATAAAAAGTTCATTTATCATTTAATCAAATTTTATGGTTTTTTTTTCAAACAATTTATTTGCCTGTTGAGTTTAGAAAGGAAAATAAATACTGAAAATATTACGAGATATACGAAGACCTCATCGTGATATAAAACACGCAATAACATCCAGTCAAAAATACAACAAGTAATCCATGATTAATATCATTTATCACATCATAATCTCTAAATATTACAAAAAATATAGAAACACTTGTATTACACAATGTTAACATTCAATAACATTTCTTGCTGGGAATAAACCTGCACATACAAAACTGTTCACATTGAACTGTAACAGGTGTGGATCTAGGATCTGACCAGTCTAATTCAACTTGGCACCGATATAACAAACCACTGGCTGATGTCCTTTCTTACTACTAAAAATTACAACATCTATAAAGTCAGACCAAAACAGTCAGGTAAGAACTAAAACAATACCAAGAATACTGAGAATATAATGTCAATGTTAAGTTTCATCTATATTATTCAAAGCATATTTAAGACACTTATGGTATTTTTCACATCGACTAAGAAATCATACAGCAAAATGTCAATTAACCATTTCTTTTTACTGACAAATCCAGCTGTCAATCATTATTACATCATCCATTCAAAAAGCGTTCATAAAAAACTTGTCTGTCATGTATTTTTAACAACAGCTATTGTTATAAATCTACAAAACCTACCAATAAAATTCAATACAAAATTCCAAACCTGAAGTTACAGCTAAACAGACGACATCCAAAACTTCCCTATTGAGCACAGTGCATGCAAAATGTATATCAGACACACAGCAGACGGCAAAGCAGACAACTATTCTACATTCAGGTTAATAGTAAGTGAATAGAGACTGACTGTGCTTGATTCATTTGCAGAATGTTAATTTGGAACAATCACAATAAATATATGTTTGATTAGAAACGAATAACACAATCGTCTGGAAGCCCACTATAAACGAAGCACCATATTTTCTCCAGACATAAATAATATATCAGTGATCTATCAATATACATTTTCTGTCATGTCTCAGTAACAGATACACCTACATAATGTCATAATTGATAAATAATATCTGAATAAATTGGAAGAACATGGCCATATCTGTGTCTTGTATTCTTTCAATATTAGGATCAATCTACAATTGTCCAGATATGCCGACATCCTCTAGATGGAGAAATCTTTGTACCAGATGTATAATTCACAGACAACATCAATCACAATGTAGGGAAAGTATTTCATAGTGACAATATTAACACAAAGTCATAAGTATTTATGAGCAACCAATATGAAAAATTCTTTGACAAAAAACAGTTGCTTGACTGATATTTATTCTTGTAAGGAACCATGTTTGTTACACTTTTATGCACAGTCTATGACTAACTCACATGTATTGTTTCCAGGTCAGATACCTATTTGAACACTATTTGTGTCTGATTTAGGAATTAAGGAGTTGAAGCCCAGCTCTCACTACAAGGAGACTAGAACCAAGTCCAGGAATCAGTAGTCAGGTACCATACAAAAAGATCACTGTGACACATGATTCAGGTACCATACAACTAGATCACTGTAACACATGATTCAGATACCATACAACTAGATCACCTTGACACATGATTTATGTACCATACAACTAGATCACCTTGACACATGATTTAGATAATATACAACTAGATCACCTTGACACATGATTCAGGTACCATACAACTAGATCACTGTAACACATGATTCAGATACCATACAACAAGATCACATGACACATGATTAAATATCACACAACTAGCTCACTGTAACACATGATTCAGATATCATACAACTAGATCACTGTAACACATGATTCAGATACCATACAACAAGATCACACGACACATGATCAAAATATCATACAACTAGATTAGTGTAACACATGAATCAGATAACATACAACTAGATCACTTGACACATGATTCAGATACCATACAACTAGATCACAGTAACACACGATTCAGATATCATACAACAAGATCACTTAACACATGATTGTTTCATTAAAATGTACATTCTGAACATCAAATCTAACAATCTTATAACAATAACCTGCCAAATGAATGCAGATATTTTGATATCCCAAATTCATACATATAATAATGCAGGAAACATCAGTTTATGCAAAGAATGGAAAACAAACAAACATAGTTATCACAATAAATAGATAAATTTTCCACATTAACATCAAAGGTGAAGATGGATGAACAAAACACTTCAGAAATACAATTCTCTAAGGTAATCATAGACAAACATAAAACAGAACGCTGAAGATCATGAATATAATGGAAAAGGACAGAAATGGTCATATCATGTAATGTAACAATTAAAGTGTTCATGTTGTGAGTCCATTAGGTATGTTCCAGACGCACAAAGTGAGAGAGTTACATTAGAAAAACATCTTAAGCCATTCAGTTGTGACACATCAACAGCCACATCAGTGACACAGATCTGTATGAAAGTGTTCCATCTACAGCTATAAATCATATTCAATTCATGTCTAATCAATATCAAACAAATTATGACATTATCCAATTACCTCCAAATATTTCAACGAGACCATGGATCAATGAAACCATCCACATGCTTCAATGATATACAATTTGGATCACAATACAGCTAGACTTTGCAGCTGTATAATCAAATATTTTGGAAATATTTGCAAAATAACATCAATGTCAAATTACATGAAATTATGAAGTACTTAAGAATTTTCAAAGTTCTAAAACATTTGCCAATGGACATTGAATGTTTTTTTTAGTGAACAGTGTAGCGTGCCATGTTCTGGTATTTATGCTGACCTACCAGCTCTATGTTATATATCGTAACTCAAATACACTGCCCTACTTACGTAATTATGGATGATTGATTTTCACCACTCAGTCACCTACCTGTCTGCGATACCTCCAGGCTGTATGTCCTGCACATATATACTAGGGTCCCCAGGATTAGCAACAACACTGAAACCAAGCGACTGCTTCTCAGGTTTGAAAAGTTTTATTGTCTCAACCTCACGTCCATGTGAAGCATGGTCTATAACCTTCTGAAACTCATCTTTGTATGCTGGTGTTGACTCGTAAGGTAAGCTAGATGACACATTCTGGGTTTCTGATTCGAAAGCTTGATTCCTTATACCAGTCGATTCCAACTGAAGTTCTGGGCGGAATGTGAAGTCATACCCATCTAACCCTTGGCTCTCATTTACCTAGGCAAAAACATATTCACAATAAACACACATTACCGTGGAAACCAGAATGTCACAAACACAGCCTGAGAGCAGCTGCAAATGGTAACATAGCAGAATTTAAACAAGAATGATATTGCCCTCTCCATATACACACCTTATTCACTTTTTATTCACTCTATCAAATATTCAGAGACAGGGTTTATATGTTTGAATTTTTGAAACGTTACCTCAGCAGAGTCTGAGTACCAGGCTGCATGTTTTAAAAGAAATCTTAAGTGATAGGGACTAATATGATAATTTTTGATACATAAAAAAAACAATAATTTTAAAAAAAATGACTGCTGGGCAAATAAGAAGAACATTTCTTTTCTGACATTGCATCTCATTAAAACTAATAAGCTTTTCCCCTCCTTTCCAAAACCCAAGAAATTTGTATGAGAGGGCTTAGCTTAATATATAAGACTGTCTGGTCACACAACTTTTATATAAAAATATTCATTCTACAATACTGTCTTTGACACAAAGAAACTGTCAAAAATCTGAAAGAAATCCACAGATGATATTATGTGTGTAACAATCTGTGATATAATGGTTCATACAAGTCTGATAGGTAAACATAAATAACTACAGTATTTCATACCAAATTTTCCTAATCGTATTGGTATGAATCCCTATGTTCCATGTAAGGTGTGCATTTATCAAAAGGTATAGGCTATCAATTACCAGGTATAAATTACATGAGAGTAAAAATACTAGATGCTAAATTTTACAAATCCTTGAATTGTATAAAATCATAAAAGTACTTGAATCATATGTTAAGCATCAATACTTGCACATTGGAAATAAAGAATTATAAACATCAATATTTACACTTTGGGAATAAAGAATTATAAACATCAATATTCGCAGTTTAGGAATAAAGAATTATAAACATCAATATTTGCGCTTTGGGAATAAAGAATTATAAGCAACAATACTTGCACATTGGAAATACAGAAGAACAAAACAGGGAGCAAAACGTAAACTGATAAACCTCACTGTTGTGACATAAATGCCAAAAATAACCCATAAGTGGAATAAAATGTTCCACTGTTTACACTATTTCATCCCAACTAACATATTACAGTCTAAATATACAACAAATGTAGATACTTAAAGATCCTCTAGACTGATTAATGACGTTCAGAAGAAATAGACTATGAGAATAAATAGTCTATAGGGAAAGACACTGGTTTTGCATTATACTGGATTGTACAATGTTGGAATCAAGTGCAAAAATATTTCTTAACAGGCACTAAATCAATGATTTTATACCTCAGGCAACAAACTAGCAGAATCTCATGTTTAAAACATAGAGAAGATATATGTATATAACATTGCTATTCAATAGAAAATCTACAAATGTCAGGAGGCATAGCCAGATTGCTGTTGGCCAGGAAATGGCGATATAAATTTTGATGTCCCAAATTGAGGTCCAGCTAGGATGTTCCACTTTTATGTTGACAGGTAAACAAAAAGACCAAAATTAGGAGTGAGCCCAATAATCAAAAGTTGAGACTGATTGATTGATTGATTGATTGATTGATTGATTTCAATACACAATGTTATAATGCATGGCAATAATAAAAGCATAAAACATACATGAAACACACAAATAATATAAATATGGAAACATGTATGAATTATTATTAATTAAGCCATGACAAACAACATTACATATCAAGGATAACACAAAAAAGAGTTTAAAAAACTCTTATTTCCATTGTGGTCCTTGAGACATAGTACTGTATGACATGGGAAGACAATATTACATCAATAACTTAATAAGTAAATAAAATTATGAGTAAATAATTATTATATATTTATATCACAGATTAATGCTCCTATCACATTACAAATGAAAGACACAAGGGACTTGAATATCACAGAACATTAACATCATGGAAAACAGAGTACTATCTAAAGTAATTGATAAGTTAATTATTTCAAAAGATAAAACTTTACTTAAAGATTAAAATGTTAAAATATTGCCAAGAAACTACAATCAATCAACTAGCATTGAAAACATACAAAAATTAAAAGCACTATCTTATGTTTATTAAGAATCTAAATGTTCAATAAAATGTTCCTTGGCTCTGGACTTAAAATAGTTCAAAGAGCTCGAGTCCCTGATAGACTGTGGCAAATCATTCCACAAAGAGCACCCTCTATAGGCAAATGACCTGATTCCAAAACCTTTGACCTTAGGGACTGAGAAACGACCACACTCAGCAAAGGATAACTGATTATCATCCTGACAGACAGCCTTGGTTGTGAATCTGGTTTTGTGGTTATGTACAGAACTAGCTGGGATAAAGTCTTTGCCCATATAAGCTGGAGCAGACTTGTTATGGACATTAAAAACATGACAAAGTGTTTTAAAATCAACTCTACTAGCCACAGGTAACCACTTCAAATAGGAAAACTGTTCTTTACCAATGTGAGCCCTACTGTCTAGGTTTAAAACAAAACGGATCAACTTATTTTGTGTGACCTGAAGTTTATTTCTGATAGTCTGAGTTGTGGAGTAGAACCAGACCACAGAAGCATAATCAAAGTGACATTGGGCAATAGCCATAATAAGTAATTTCTTAGTATGGAAGTTTAGAAAGTCTCTTTTTCTGTACATAAACTTAAGTCTAGAATTGACCTTTTGTATGACAGACATGGCCATAGCTTCAAAAGACAGGGATTGGTCAATGGTTGCACCAAGATATTTAACAGAGTCTTTTGATTGAATTGGGTGACCGTTGCAAGAAATATTAAGGGCAGACTGGGCTTTGACCTTTTGTTTGGATTCAAACAATATTGACTCTGTTTTGCCTAAATGAAGGGATAACTTGTTACAGATGAGCCACTCACGCACAGTTTCAAGTTCAATACTGAGCAGAGATTCAATGTCATCCTTATTCTTGCCAGTAACCAATATTGCTGAATCATCTGCATAGAGAAGTAGTTTCTGTTTGACCACTGCTGACATATCATTGACATAGACCAAGAAGAGGAGTGGCCCTAAAATTGACCCTTGAGGAACTCCACATGATATTCTCTCTGGGGGTGAGAAGGTACCAGACACATCAAGCAATTGCTGCCTATCAGTTAGATAAGAAGAAAACCACCTAGTCACTGACCTAGAGAGACCAAGTGCTTCAAGTTTCATGACTAGTATACCGTGGTCCATGGTGTCAAGGACTGAAAATTCAAGAATCTGATTGGATGTAATTTTTGTTAGTCTTTAATCTATCCAATAAAAAGACTGTAATCTAGACTGCTTCCCAAAAACTAGCTAATTACTTTGCAAGGGCAGTCTGTTGGCAGATAATAACTCCAAAATACAGTATGATAACTATCAAGCCCCTTATAACGTTTTAAAGAAGACACTTTTTACCTGTTCAAGTTCCTGTATAGAATCTTGAAGTACCAAGAGTTGTCGAAACAATGGACTTTGTAGCATACATATGAGTGAACTAACATCTTCATCTTGTGAATGATCCCCAGACTCCCATAACATTGTCTGTAGATGATCCAGGCATTCTGCTGCATGCTCACTATCTGCAGGTAGAAAATCAAATAAGTTCAACGTCAAAATATTCTTTGCTTTAATGTCCCAAGTCACAAAAAATATTCCACAAGTGACAGCATGGCAAGGTCTGTACACTAAACCCAGATCAATTTTTTGTTTGGTCTTACTAATAAACAGAACCCAGTAATAGTGAATTCCTGGGGACCTGAATAATGACTTTGTATATCCACATTTCACTGTATACTTAACAATGAGAAAAAGAATTTTGAATGAAAATGAATACTTCACTGAATTCAATTCCATACCAACTCTGAGTTCACCATAAGTTACATAACCATGTTTTACTGTATAAGTTGAGTGCAGATATATGTTTTATGCCATATAAATTATAAGACACATAGCAACAACAAATAAGTGACTGTCTACAAAATTAAAAATTCTAAAACTGTTTTACAGGAAAGGGCATGGAACAGGAGTATTCCTTGGTTGTATAACACTCAGTAGCTTAGAAACAGAGACAGGACTTCAATGAAATAAAATCACCATAATAAATAACTTATCATCTGTTTATCTTTTCAGGAGTTTTCACATTGCACCAACAGCCAGGATCATTTGGCAACTATCCAGCTTTAACAGTGGAGGATGACCCCGACTTACACCTGGGTAGAACCACCAACCTTCCGTAAGCTAGCAGGACAACTTCCTCATAAGTGAAATTTGGTCATGGGTGGGATTCTAAGTCACAGCAGTGAGAGGCTAGTGATTACAAGCCAGAGACATTGACTGCTTGACCACAGAAGCCCATTAAGTGATGAAAGAGACCATATGATGATTTTTTTTTAAAAAGGGTTAACCATTTTTATTTGAACAAATCTGGTAGAAGCCTATCTAAGAATGCTACAGACTAAGTTTGGTGGTGATCCATCCTTTGGTTCATGAGGAGAAATTTTTTAGAAGTTTTTCTATTTTTAGCCCTGGTGACCCCTAAAAGGGGCCAAATGGTATAATATGAACAATTTGCAACTGGAATGTCAAAAAGATTCTACACAGCAAATTTAAAGTAAATTCGACAAGTAATTTCAAAAGAGAAGACCATTGATGATGTCAGACAGCAGACGACAGACAGCAGACGACAGATGCCAGACAGCAGACGACAGATGCCAGAGCATCCAGCCATCCATCCTAACAGCTCACCTTGAAGCTTTGGTTTTGGTGAGCTAAAAATGAAATAAGTGACTAAGGCTCAACAAAGAAATATCTTTTCAGATGCTACATCATGAATTATTCTTAGTAGTCAAGATTTCTCTGGACAAGAAAATATATCCATTAGGGTTTCCAGATAAGAAAGGTTAACCCTTTACTTCAAAGGCATATTTTGGACTCTTCCAAATTCAAAGCTATTAATACACAAAACATCAATTTATTAAAGAAAATTGGGTTATTTCTCCTTGCAAGTTTGGAAAACATTGCAACAAAAGAATCCTTTATTCATTCCAAGCAATGGCTTCTTTTTCCACAATGTTTTCAATAGTTGTCTACTTCAGATGCAGAGAAATGCAGTATTATGAGGCAATGGGTTAATATTTCTCAACAAAAAAATACAAATATAAAAGATACCGGTACTGAACTAATAATTGGTACTAACATATTTTTCCAGATTAAGCTGAATTCAGAATTAGAGGGATCTAAACTGGATAGATTATACTATACATACAATCATATTCATCATGCAATTACCTAGGCACATTTTTAGTTTTGAAACATATGATCTATCCAGACCACAAAATGCAGACATGTCATTATAAAGACAAGATCAAAAATACAATTATGGTATCTCAAGCTAAATTTATTCAAATAATGGACTGTATCTTCCCTATAACTTGAGTCATAGACAGACTAATTGACTGTTAATATGCAACGTAACAGCTTATCAATTAAATTTTATGGCTGAATTAGCAATTTTCCAGAAATGTTGTGTTAATATTAATGCTATATCAATAAAAAGAATATATAGAATATTTTATACCACACATGTATGTATGTCAAGTCAATGAGTTCAAGCAGAAACTGTTAGATCTAACATACATTTATTTCTATAAAAAAACATTTACACTTTTATTTCTGGTGAAGCAATTAATTGCGAGTCAATATCTCTATAAAATTTTACAGCCAATCTGAAAGCCTTAACAAACAAATAATATTTTCTTGATCAGTCAGAAAACAATGCGATCACAGACTAGATACAACAATAAGGAAATAAAATGAAATCTGAACATTCTTGTATGAGCATTATTTAACAGCACAGGATGTGGTGAAATGTGCATACATTCACTTATATCTTTATGTGATTAAAATTCATGAATAACCTCAAGGTGTTTGCCTTCTAAATAATGAAAATCATAAAACAACATTCTAGAAAAAACCTTGATTAATAAACAAAACATATATGAAATAAACCAAAGATACATTAAAACTAAAACAAAGAATGTCAGATAAACACTTACCATGTATAAGAGACATCCTGTCTTCTCATAGATTCATCTGCCACTTGACATAAAACTTTCTGTAATTAAAGAAAATTAACTGTAGTTTAGATGAATTAATTGGTAATAAACCATACACAATTGGTCAAGATTCAAACTAGAACAGCAGGATTAAGAATTAATGCAACACAGAACATACAAGAAACAGAAATTTACACAAACCTTACCCTAAGTATTAAACAAGATAACCATTTACAGAGAACAGGACAAAAGATCTGGATTGTGCACATTACAAACCAGATGAACCAAGGTGCAAGGGAGATAACTCTGACAAAGTAAAGACACATTACACTGATAAAACGCATTCCTTGAGGATAATGTTTCAGATAAGATGACAAAATTAGGAGTCAGAAGAAGGTTAATTGATAAAATTCTGTTAATGACATATATCTAGGAGTCCATCTTGATAATTAGTTTAGAATTGGGAAAATAGGTTTGTAGAATAAGTTGTGAAATGGTTAGGGTGACATGAGTCTGTACGCATTTTACATTTTCATGCAATCATACATTATCCATTATGGTAGAAATCAACCACTGAATGCATGTTAAAACATTTATCAGTCTTTTACAGTCATTATTATGTGAAGGAGAAAACTCAATCATTTAAGATTGAAAGCTATAAATGATCTAATATCAGATCCACAAAATCAGCTGAAAAATAAAGATGTTCCTATTTCCAAGAACCTCAACTACACATAATTGCATCTCCCGGTAATATTTATAGCACAGAAAAACATTGTACCGTACAAATCAATCCAAGCAGCTTTTTTCTACTTTTTTTCTAACAATACAGTTTAGGAGCTCCATTGTTTTCATATTAAAGTTGTTAAGTTTGGTTATTAGAACATGTTTTTGTTTCAAAGTGTTTTCAGTGCTTTTTTTAATATATTTTTTTTTCTCTGGAGTTTAACATCACATCAACAACCAAGATCATACAGCAACTTTTCCAGCTATAACAGCATCAGAAGATGCTAGGTTTATACTTGGGTAGACAGATTCTTAACAACATCAAGTGAAACTTAGTCCCACTGGGAATAGAACTCACAGTAGAAAGGAGCTATTGAATACTAGTCAGAGACCATAACCACATAGGCCCCATTCCTTTACTACTAACAGTAAAACATGAACAACTTTCTTTTATTTTTTTAATCATATAAACATCATATCTTCAATAAAAGAAGAACACAGCATTCAGTATTCATAACAAATACAAAGACATGATTTTGAGATCATGTGAATTGATGATGCGTTTTAGTGAGTGGTCATTCATAGTCCCTAACACACATAGATGTATTACATCTCTTTCAACATCTGAAAAGTAGTCCAACACATGTGACTGGGTCTTCTTTAGTCTCCATCTGATACTCAAATGCAAGCACGTTTTTTCTTAACCCTTTGCCTCATAATACCGCATTTCTCCGAATCTGAAGCTGATGACTTTTGAAAATATTGTGGCAAAAGAAACCATTGCTTATACCGAGTAATGGCTTCTTTGCCACAATGTTTTCCAAAGAGATATAACCCAATTAGGACCAGTAAATGTTTTTACTATATTTACTTTTTGAAGCTGCATATTTTAGTTCATGGCTGAGCATGCTTTGAATACCTCTATCATTATCACATCAATATCTGATTTGCATCCAGTGAACACCCATTACATAAATTATCCTAATCAACAAGTCTTACACTATCAATTGATGGGATAAAACTTGTTAATCAATGTTTCCAAAAGTTCAAATAAAGCAGCAAATATAGGCCCCTGATCATGTAACAGGAATTTTATACAGCAATTGAAAGCAGTTCTTCTAACAGTCACTAATGAGGCAGTGGATTATTATTTTTTGTTTAGTACATCGTGTTATAAAACTATAAAATGTTCCAAATGACTTATTAATGAATAGTGACCGTAACATTTATCACTAATCAAAGTTAAAAACAATAATGAAGAATGCCTTAAAATATCATTTTGTCACTTTTAACATTTTCAAGCTCCCACTTCAAGAAATGTATATACAATGCAAAAGGTCACTGACAAATAAAATGCATGTAAATTGTAATATTACTAATAATGTATTCTATAAATTGTCATTCATGTATAAAGATTAATGAGCACATTATTTTATGGCAATATGTTAAGCGATAATACGATAATTCAATATGAGTGATAAGTATAATAAAATATCATACATGAACTATTCTTAAGTAATTATTATTAACAGATATTTACATTGTATTACTAATTAATACTAGACACTCAGTATTTGAACTGAAACCACCATGCTTTTCTAAATCATTTTTCAGCAGCAGAAATTACTCATCAAAAATGAGGACACAAACAAAATATGAAGCATAAACAGTTAGTAGACTTATTACATACATTCCAATTCATCAACTCATTATGTACTAATAACTCCAGAGTTACACCGGTGTTTTCCGGTGTTTTCCGGTTAATAAGTGTTTTTGGGTTTTTCCATGGACCGCCTGAGAGCCTTGAAGCACTGTCAGTGTCAACAGGTGTAAATAACACCTCATTCAATAGGACTCAAAAGGTCACATAGAGCTAAACATCAGGTTTTGACATTCTGTTGACGAATATCGACTGAGGGGGCAATTCACAGGTTGGATTTCTTGAATTTTACGCGTAATGCATTAATCGAAAACGAACGCTTACTCTAACTGTTCAGGAAGAGGTGGGGCACCTCGGATCTAACATTAATTGCAATATATTGACGTATGTGCCCACTTTTCGAGTCAGTTATGACACGGTAGTCAATCTCTTCATTACAGTATTCAAAACTTTGTACATAGGCACATGGTTTTGCGAGGAATAGGCGAATAAACATCAAAATACTTACAATTCTTCAAATTTCTGAAATGAACAAGCACCTGTTCACTTCCGGGTGTCAATTTCCGCAAAAACAATAATTCTAGGTCAGCTGACGATGTTTACTTACGGAAACTACCGAACACTCAGTTCTCCCTTAAAACTCTATAAGAGGCAATGACTTTAGGTATGATCCAATCATGGTGTTTATAAATAAATGACTCTGTCTATATCCTGCAAAAACTTAGACATAGGCGCTCAGATTTACATCGTTTGAACTGTTAATCGTGATTCGTACTCAAAGTATAACGTAGCATGGATATCTCGTAGCATATCACCGGTCAGTCTCAAGCAATTTACTATATAACAGACATAGTTCATATGATTTTTTAGATTGTGCGCAATGATGGATAATAATTGTTCCGTGAAAGATAAAAGCAATCGTTTGACTAATCGTCAAGATTTTCCATGCTTGTTATTACAGAACCAAATTGTAAGATATAATTTTGCTTTCATCAGTTGTACACTAATGAATTACTTTGAAATAGTAGACCCCTAGTAGTATTTATTATTCTGGATTTCAGAGAATAATGTAAGTTAGCATTTTATGCTTGTATATCATTTTATTCATAATGCTCGCTAGTTTCGGGGATTTAATTTTGTTTTCCCTTGCTATAGCATAGGAACCACTGGTGTCTATGTATTCGTGCAATGAATGACATTGTTTGTATAATAATAATGTTAATTATTCATCACTTATTCTGAATAAGTACACTTATAAAGGCAACCGCACAACTAATGCTGTTATTTATAATAATATGAACAGTGCCATAGCTAGGCCCATATTTGAACTGAGGTAATCTATGGGGGTATGCCCCCCTCCCAGAATTTTTTTTTACTAAAATCTGCCATTTTTCCCCATTACCTGCCCAAATTTTCACCAAGGCACATGTCTTATTGTGCCTCACTATAACTATGGTAGTGATGATTTACATATAAATATATTTCATACCATTGTTGGAATTTTAAATATCACTTGGTCTATTTTTACAGGGTCTGCAGTCTGGTTAGTCACCGTAGCATTTTGCTGGGGTGCTACAAACCCCTTTATCAAGCATGGTAGTAAAGGGGTAGAGTCCATAAAAGCATCATCTCCATTTAAACAATTCCTTGCAGAGTTGTGGTTCTTGATAACAACTTGGCAGGTAAATATGCATTATAAGTATAGTATGAGAATTGGAAACCATTTTATCAGTAATTAAATTTTAAATTGCATTTGTGATGTTTGAATGTAACTCTGTGCCTGACTTCATCTGCTTTGTTTGTACTGTACATATATCAATTAGATGTACAATAACAATGGTGATACATATAATGTTGTATACAAATCTAGAAGCAGTTATTTGTCTCAGTGTGTACCAAAAAATGATTTGAATGACATTATCTGTTTTTTGTTCTTATATTAAATTTTTATATTAAATATAGCCCATTGTTGTTGCTTAATTGTGTATTCTTCATATCTCAATGTACTCTTATACGCATTTTTTTTCGAATGAGTAAACATTTAACGTTTCTTCATATTTTTCCAATGTTTTTTATTCTAATATTTTTCAGTATTTAGTTCCATTTATCATTAACCAGTCAGGATCGGTGCTGTATTACATAACATTAGCTTCAACGGGTAAGCCTGTTACTAATGTTAAGATAAAGTAAATGTTTGGCATAGCTTTTCTCCTGATATCTAACTAAGTTTTTACAGTCTGTCAGCCTCCCCCCCCCCCCCCGGAAGCTCCTGAAATATAGCTAATTAAGAATGTAAAATGTATAGTAGCACCATTTCGTATGACATAATCCATAAAACTGGCTATGCACACGGTTACCGCTGAAATGAGAATGCAGGCACTTGTTTACAAAGCGGAAATTTTCGATTTATGCAAAGCAGACACGCTGATAGTCTACTGTTCAAAATACATTTGTAACTTGCATTTTTAGTTTTTTTGGAGGACAATATTTTTAATATGTGCGTGTTTTAGACAACTAAGTGTGTGAGTGTGATTCAAGGCTCAAATACTTATGACACACGCGCAATGAGTGTGACTTGACAAGTATGCTTTTTTGTGCTGACAATATTGATTGATTGAATATGAAACCTTGATATTTTCAAACCATTTTATGGAAAAAAATTTAAGTAACAGTAGTCAACTCTCAATGTTATTTTTTGTTTCAGATCTATCATTGGCGGTTCCTATCACCAATTCATTGACTTTTATTTTTACAGCAATATCTGGGCATTTACTTGGTGAAAGAATTAAATCTACAAGTATGAATATTTCAAAATTATAATCCAACCTATGAAGTGTATATGAGTAGTGTTATTATGAGCTTGTATTGATAGTTTGAAATAGAATTATATTGTAGAACTCACTATAACCTCTACACACTTCCATTTCTTCATTGTTACTGTTTGAACAAGCTTTATACATCTATCCTCTGTTTTAAGTACTGTTAAAATATGATATACATTGCTTAAATCATAAATATATGGTGAGATTGTTCGATTAATGTCATAGACTACTGCTGACTCTAATTGCACAGATTGTTAATGAATTGTTGTAAATATTTAAGATGTATTTTGCTTTTCTTCTTTTTCGAATTTTGTATTCCCAGGTGTATTTTTAATATACACCTTTGTTGTATTTACAGGAACTTTTCTTGGCATGCTGCTGGTTGTGATTGGAGTTACATTGTGTGTACTTGATAGAATTACTTGATGATGAACTTTTAGAAATAAAGCCAAAATTTGTTTACCACAATTTAGATGCTGTTTAGTTCATGAAAAACTAAAACAACAGCAAGTGATGTGCTTGCAGTGATCAGGAAAGAAATTTTCTTAATGGGACAATGGCCCTTTCAGATGCAAAATCAATGTTACATTTTGAAAACCAATGTGAAATTTTCATGTGGCAATAACTGAGTAGCAATTAAAACATTTTTATTACTATTTGTAAGTGTCTATCTGCTAGGCACTTGTTGCATAAAGAAATAGCTAGCATAAAACGTCAGATGACATAGTGTGTCTATCATTACTTTTGCAAAAGGAAAGAATTGCATTAAGCGTCAGATGACGCTGAGCAGCAGGATTTACATCGTACTCACTTCATTCTGTTCACAAAAGGATCGAAAACATGTGAATGTGCCATGGGCGCATCAGTTGCCAAAGACAATGTGACATTTTAAATTTGAATGTGACTATGCCGCATGGCGCATGCCTTTCCCGGTCATTGTGCTTGTAAATAACTACCAATGGAATGGAATAATGGCTGATGAAAATTCCTTCACTTTATCAGCTATAACTGTTTATTATAAGAATTCATCTCGCATGAATCTAACCATCGTTTCAGTTCAGACATTGTGTAGATGCTTTGAAAAACCAGATATTCCAGGATTGGTAACCCTACTTGGTTATTCTTGCGAGAACCAGCTCAGATTCTGCAGCTTTAATTACACCAGTCAGCTGACCAAACCAGAGCTCCTGTACTGGCCTTGTCCTCCTTCAAATCCTGACGGTACTCTCTGAACTAATAAGACAGCTTTCCAATGTGAAATCAACATTTATCAGATCATGCAGTAGTGATATAACATACAATCAACATTTATCGGATCATGCAGTAGTGTTATAACATACAATCAACATTTTCTTTTACCTCCTTGTTGCTACAGTATTATATTACATGTGTATTTAAGATTAAACATTAAAAATGTCACATATATGTATTTATTAGGTTCCTCTGTCATTGTAGAATGATGAAAGATTAGTAACAATTACAGCAAATTTGGGATAATTAATACTTATCCACAAGGGAAGTTTTTGAAGATTCTAATCAAGAGAATGATCTAATGAAACATGACTATATGTTTTGTGTTTCTTTTTTACTGTTTTCCCATACTTTTTGTTTAAAATATCACCTAGGTTCTATGTTTGTATAACAAAGTAACTGTTTTATACTGAAAATTATCATGAAAACACTACCAGCTCTGAATGAAGCTTTTGTAAGAGAATATTAAAGAAAACTCCCCACTCTGAAAAGGGAAATAACACTCATATGTACATTTATTACTGTCCAGTTGTTACCTCCCTTGATCAGCACATTGATCATCTTTAATTTTGGTTTTAGTATCCTAAAAAAATATCATAAAATGGACTGTTGGTGAAAAAGGCAAGATTACCGGTATGACATGGAGGATAAAGCAACAGGAAGGAAAAGAGAGCTTATATTGTTGTTAAAGCTTTAAATTGAGTGTAATACATATATTATGGACAATAGGACAAAGACTACTACTGGGAATTATCAACATGATTGAACAATTTCAACACTTCCAACAGTTAAATAAAAACAAAAACAGCTAAAATTTCAATGTGTTTTATTAAAATTATAGCTATGAATTTACTAAGCAGATAAATCATTTCATGTACACGAAGACGCATATTATCAACATCAAAATCCAGTGGTACCAAAATTTACCTATTCAATGACTTTGAACACCCTCAAGGTCAAAGAATCCCCTTTCTGAGCAGATAGTAACATATAAAACTTTTAAGCAGAGTACTTAAGCAATTAAGAAATTATAATATGACCAGCATGTTCAGCAACTGGTACAATTGAATAATTAAATAATACATTTACTTGGTGATAGTTTTTTTTTTATAAAATAATGAAAGTTACATCTTCATTTATACAATATACTTACACTAACACAGTTATACTGCAGAAATAAGATTTTTTAAAAAAAAAACAAAAAACAAACAAGAGGGTTACATTGTAACAATTTCTTATATAGTATTTAACTTAAGTCCCATTATGCTACATATAACATTACAAGACATGAAAAGAAGAACATGGCAATAACTTGCTGATCACCATGGTTACCATGTTCTTCCACATGAACCTTGACCTAGTATAACAGGAAATGAATACAAACAATGGATAACACTACTGAATACATGAAATGATAACATTTATGATACCATGTTATATTATAATGGGGCACTGGACATATACATTACACATAGTTACCTAGCAACAGAAATCAAGGAAGAAAATACATGTTGTAGACATGAGACAAACAGAAACAGATATTAGTTTTATGTATTCAAGTTCACAACCAAAATTACATACAAAAATTTTTTTACACATATAAAACACTTGAATACAATAACCAGAGTATACTGCAATAGGTTTTATAAGTCTATGGAATAGACATTTGCAGCTCAGAGATGCTCAGATTACATTAATTATGTGAAATTAAGTTTTTTATCAAACTTTCTGTATTTCTAAATACGATAAATAACAATAAGACTTGGTACCCGATAATCTATTCATGAATACTACTTGTATTGTTTTTAAACAATGAAGACTTTAAAGAAAAAAAACACAAAAACGCCCAAGATTTCAAACAATGCTTAATTACTTATTAAGTGATAAAATCATAAGTAAAAAGCCGACAATGCTGTGATCTGTATATAAAAGCCAAATAAAACATAAAAAAAACAATATAATGAGTGAAATAATTAAAATAGTAAAATAATGAATTAAAATTAAAAATCATGGAATATGTCTAGCCAAATTGCTTAATGTCTATCTACTGCCATAAATCATCACTACCATGTGAGGAAGCAAACATAAGCTACACAGATAACATGTTGTTTGCCATACTAGATCACAAAAAATGAAGCTTTCTAAATAAAAATATATATGATTTAAACCCTATCACAACCAGTTAACATGAAGATAATAAAATATAAATATGAATCATCAATTCAATATCATGTCAGCTAACTTATTGAACAAACTCAAAAAGATGAATATACCATTCAAATGTGGCAAAACGCATCATGAATGTAATTAAAGTAAAATTCTAAATTACGTGTAATGTTTTATTTAGAATACTTTCATATCTTAATAAAAGAGTTATATCCAATTCTTACAAACAGATGTTTTACAATTAACAGCGCAAGATTTGTTTATATAACATATAAAATTCTTTGAAACGGGTTAAATAATTCCACTTTTGTGTAAATCAGCTCACTATGGCAAACTCCTGTCCTAAGTATGAAATACCTATTTGACTGAGACGTTAGACGTGCTGGATTGTGTCTGGTAACAATCTTCATTCTTTCAACATACAAACAACTAGCCTAATCCAGGCAAAAACAATCGCTCAGAGTCAATCATTATTCTAATCATGATTTATCTGAAACATGATCAATGAGCACTTTTCATAAAACATTCCAAGCCATAATATCCAAAAAGCGAACTTATCCAATATGTGTTTCCTTTTTTCTGTATTTACAAGTGTTATATAATGAAAGCGTATGATGTCATGAAGTTACAAATGAAGTCACTATGACACTTCAGAATGATTGGTTGTCACCATGGTAACATGAGAAATGTACAGGCACTCATTGGTGGCTTATAGTCTGTCACTGTTCGAAAAGCACATGAAACTTAAGATATTGCATCTGATTCACTAATGGTTTGCTGCAGTCTGAAAAAATATTAATACAATATGGTGAGATTATGAACTGCAATATAATTGTAAATAGTGGTATTTGAATATACATGTATTTATAAAACATGGCCGAGCATACAAACTATGAAATACAGTACCTCAGGCGTCAATTCACTTAAAACATACACGAAAATTCATAAGTTAATCATAATGGAATTCAAATATAATTTGAAAAAAATTATCCATTGTTTGTCTTACTTGGTAGTCAAACTCAAGAAAACAAAAGACTGCTAATATCAATATTTGAATGGATCATTTATATTTAATTAAAGCAGGTATAGTTTTACCATTAAAATTTTTCAGAATTTTTCTGAGTTTTACCCCAATTTTCTGCAGTATTACAGTAATACACTTGAAAGAATTATCAAACCAGTATTCACGGATGATAATGTACCAGTGCTAACCTTTGCTCTAATCAGAAATGGAGGAAAAAACAGTCTTAGTCAGACATATTGGCATTAACAAAACTGTCATAGAGAACATGAATGGTGCCTGCGAATCAACTCAGGAACCTATGGTCCTTAGACCCAACATCCTCCATGTTATGGAGGTTATAAGTTGTACAAATAGCTGCATGTTGTTATACCTTTGTATCAGTTTCCGTTGACTTCCTCTATCTGTCTCATACATTCTATTTTCTCTACAGACATGTCAGGATTCATATTTGTTACTTCTTCAATAGCTGCTCTTAATAACTGTGAGAATAGAAAATGATTTTGTTATAATATGAACAAGAGTATAAACACCGTACAAGAATATTAAACTTAAATCTATGTAAAACAATGAAAGAAAAGGTTCTGAGCAAACAACTCTGTACATTTTTATGATGAGAAATACGTAAACTGTATGTAAGTTCGCATAAACCAATGTTCCTGATTCTCTAACCAGTAATATTTATTACAAAATTGATTAACTCGTATCATCTTTCCATACAGGCGCACTACAAATGAATAAAAATTGATCAACCATTAGGCCAGAAAAAATAGCTGCATTTACAGTTACCCAACAAACCCAATTTTTTTGTGCCCACCCCTAAGTTTCTGACTGCAAAATCCAAAGAACAAAGGATGAATTGTACCTTGGATTCTCACAGAAGGTGCTTAGAAAAAGAATCTGAAAAGTAACTTTTTTTAACCTATCTACCATAATATTTTGTTCCAGTAACTCTTAAACATGACTAATTTATTTTCTAGCCTTTAATTAATTTATATGTAACTTACAGCATCGTGGTCCAAATCATCATTTTCATCACTAGTAACAGTAATCTTCCTTTCAACTCTTGTCTCAATTATGCCATCTCTTTCTGTTTTATACTGTATTAAAAAACAACAATTTCATTAATCAGACTATTTAACTAAAACACCGTAACTGAATGCAGCATAAATTTGTTATCAAACACAGTAACTGAAATAGTTAATTAACACACAAAACCTTAAACTGTAAAACATTTTTTGTCAGGAACAGTTTTGCAGATAAAGTATTCAATAACACATATACCAATAAATAATTAACACACTAGAAAAATCAAATTACAAGTAATTGATCTGACCATTCATTTTTCTAGTACTTCACAACAGGCTAACATGTCACTAAACAAACTATATCTTAATCAGACACTAGTAATTCTATGCATCCATTTATCTCAGAAGAGCTATAACATATCTATATATATATGTATAAATAAATTATGACAACAAACTAAAATGCCGTCATAAATTCTCTTCCGTAAATACTAGTAAAAGCATTTTCATATTATTACCCCCTAACAGACAACAGTGTCATTCAGCAACATAATTTCACTTTGCATGCTTTAGATTTGTTTAAAAAAGCAAGCAATTACACAAGAAGCATTATTAGAATGATGACATGGATATAGACTTTAAAGTACCAGGAAATACCAACCAACAGAATGAATACACATGTATATCAAACATAAGCTATTCAATTGAAAATCAATTTATCACAAATTTCGACTGACTTTAGTTTTTTTAAGAATTTACAAGTTGTTAGTATTTTATTTAAAAGTATTTTCGACGTTGAAGAACTGAAGAGACAAGTATTCTCCACGTAATAATCTTACATTTAATCACACCCAAGCTGACTGAATACCATTTTGTCAATATTTAATGCCATCTTATAGATTTGCCAGCCCAGATGGTTCCATATAACAGATATGTAAAAGTAATTCTAAAAAAAGCACATGGATTTTCTCCCTTTCAAACAACCAGCACAAAATACAAAGTTGACTACATGTGTGTGATGACTACTCATAGGAACTTTTCAATTTCCCCCATTTGAAAATTTCACAGCATTGTGCACAGTAGTGAAATGTGTGAATGCCGATTCTGTGAGTTCCATGTAAAGCAAAGCTGAGTGAAAATGGGCCTGATTGATATTAGAAACGCAATTTACA
The DNA here is from genome assembly GCA_008271625.1 of Lutraria rhynchaena. Taxonomy (NCBI): domain Eukaryota; kingdom Metazoa; phylum Mollusca; class Bivalvia; order Venerida; family Mactridae; genus Lutraria; species Lutraria rhynchaena. The sequence continues at coordinate 2,408,875 of VIBL01000042.1, forward strand.
TTGAGACATTATTATAGAGTAGATATAAAGTGTTGTTCACACATCAATTAATGTCAAAATGCTGAGATAAGAAAAAAAGATACAATTTTGAAACAGCATTTATAACCAAATTACCCTTATATTACTCTTTACTTCACTAACACTGGACCCTATATGCCCTGGGCAATCCAAACTTAGATATTTTTTTATTTTAAGAGCCCAGAACAGTCAACTATTAAGAAAAAAGAGTTAGTTTTCACTGGGTAATGTTCTCATTTGTTTGATAACACAAATTTGTAAAATTATCTCTAAGTAAAAATAGCATCATTAGTGGTAAGCAATGCAAAAATGTTTTGATGATGAAACATGCTTATATTAGTATGCAGGCATTCTATCTATACTTTCTTCATGCTTATTTAGATACAATTATGATTATACAATATCAATCAAGCACTTAAATACATGCATCAAACTTAACAGGGGCCATAATCCATGCCAGTAGAGCATAAGAACCACTCTAAACACAGCTTCTGTTTCTAACTCTACACATAAATTTACCACACAAACCTAGAACCACGTTCTTCGCAAACAAAAATTTAAAAAAGTGTTTTATATCTGCATATCTTGTAACATTTATGACATTAATACACAAATTCATCATAACTGAAAGGAATACTGTTACATCAATTCTGTAACTTTGTTTCGAACAAAAATATACAAAGTAAAATATCCATAAGTGGGATATAGAGTATACTGAGGAGGAACCATGATTTTACTAAAATGCTCGTGAAAAATATCTGATATCACATGAAAAATCTATCCACTAATAATGAAATCATTCATGGGAGTGAGAATCATTGAAGACAAAATTTAAATTCAAATTCAATTTAATTATTCCAAAATATTACCCAAATAACAAGATCAAATCTGCTTTAGGTAAAATTTTGAAAATTTTCAATTTATTTTGGCAAGCATTTAACCCTTTACCCCATAAGCATATTTTGGGCACCAAATTCAAGGCTTATATACAGAACCTCAATTTATTTAAGAAAATTGGGTTACATCTCTCTGGCAGAGTGAAAAACAATGCGCCAAAAGAAGCCTTTACTCATTACATGCAATGGCTTCTTTTGCCGCAATTTTTTTAAGTCGTCTGCTTCAGATGTGGGAAATTCAGTATTATGAGGCAATGGGTTAAGTAAACGGAGAGGTTTAAAATGGATTACTAGTAGAACGATTTTCACACCTAGATTATGAATATTAATATGTATGTTATATAAAGAATCTCTAGTTCTATAAGACTGTGTTTAGAGGGAACTATAGTGCTGTATATCTGCGACACCGCAACCCTTACTGTAGTAGTATCGATGGTCTGTGATTTAGTAGTCACTGAATGAGCGCTGATTAATATACTCTCTTCCGTTTCATAGGGTACTCCATCCTTCTCATAAGTTACCTTATGCGTCTTTGTTTCAACTATGGGTATATTTGATGTAGGTCTAGGCACATCATTCATGTCAGGACTGTACTTGTACGATTCAGTTCTCACAGTAACAGGCTGGGTAAAAAATAGGGATGAATGTTTCTCACAGCTGTATGTCAACATTTAAGAATTCATAGAACATCATCCAGTGAAAACTAACGTTATAACAAAGGTCTACCTCAATCTGTTTGATGATAGAATCAAACATTTCACAGATAATTCAGATTCTTGATGTGTACAGTTTATATTATATTAATCACAATTCATGGATAAAGTTACTAGTCTTTATGAAATGGAGCCATCGACAAGGTAGTGTTACCTATTTGTTAGGTGAGTGAATTAATGTTTATTTTAACACCATAAAAACAATGATCATAACAATTAGTCAAACAGCAGATAAGCAATTCGCATTACAGGTAGAACAATTTTGCGACTACCCTTCTATGAATAGGTAACTAAAAAGCAGTTCCAAAGACAGCATTTAGTAGTTCAATCAGATCAGTAGTATTAAACTCCGATAAAATTTCAAAGGTGAGCACACAAGTGGCTTAAAGCATTGGTTCAAATATTTTCAAACATTTTAAGAAAGCAATCTACTGAGCGTTAACACTATATATTATCATGTTTAAAATGAAACAAAGCTCAATTGTGAACCAGTCTCCATACAATTCTTCTGTAGTGTTTGGGAAACCCAGAATTTGGTAATAGAAAATATCAAACATTTACATCATAACACTGTCCAACCATACACAGTATAGTTTATCCAAACAATCAGTGTATACTTTTATTACAAAACATTTCATATACATGCTATTCTATATGATAAGGCATCCACCAATTACATTCTATATGTGCTGCATTATGGGTAAACTATATATTTGAGAATTTGTACAACACAGAAACCCAGACGTTGAGTATGGGGAATTATCTACACTGTACGATAAATAGAGTAGATACGGCAGATGTTTGGTAAAAAATCTAGATCAGTCAAATATTCATATCGCAACCCATTACTATCATATCTGTTTAACAATACACCTTGTGTGTAAATGAATAATGGTCAAGTCTACTACAAGTGTTTTTCAGTACTGGGTTGTAAATACACAGGTGACTGACTTACATGTTTTTTTTTAATATTCTGGGTCTCCATGAGGTACAAATACTGAAATATATGATCATCTGCATCACATGGCTTACAGGATAAATTGCCACCACTTTCACAAATGTTAGTGTTTTATATAATATCAAGTGCATATTTACTCTTCTAGGATCATTATAGTTTGTTTCTTCAGTACAACAATGTTACAACTCTCTATATATGTGTACAGAACAAGCTATAACATCATTGCATTGAAGAATATTATTAATTTACTTATACTGTACAAATATCTAGATGTATCTGAAATGTATAAATAACCCTACCACTCCAGTTTGACTATACAGTAGTCTATCTTCTTCAGATTCGAAGTTACCAGAAGATCGTGGTTTCTTAGCAACAGGTGGTGGAACTTTCTTCCTTCCCAGTGAATCCGTATCAGTCTCACCTGGTGGTTCAAAGAAAGGCATTGGCTCATCATTTGCTTTCTTCTTTGTCTGAAAAACACAAAGCGTACAAAAAAAGGTCAAGGGTGACAACACAGGATCTTACTCTAGGTTTTACTTCTTCAGACACACGCAATAACCTCTTTGACTACTGAAGATATAAAAAGAACCTCAAAATATGATCATGTCTCGTGAAAGACTTGAATTATGAGATCCCGTACTATATTATCAGTTGCAGAAATGTATGTACAGAAAATTGTAATGATTGGAGTAGTTACATAATCAACTGTAATAGATAGACACAAAAAAGACACCAATACACAAATCATTCATTCATATATCAGAACTGAAGAAAAAACAAAAAGTGTCATAAAATGCAACTTACCAATGTAGGAGGGTTGATAGGTAAGAACTCCAATTTTCTATCAATGGATTTATAGCCACCAATTTTGAGACCGTAATCCGCATCTCCATAGCCAAGACCAGCCTGAAATATTCATTCAAAATTGATACATAAAAAAGGCAGGAAGCATGCCTTTGAATTCAGATATCTGTCTGTTCAAATGTTCCATTGCTAATGATGTTTGGTAATCAGCAACTATAACTGAGTCCCAACACTAATAAGAAACTCCTTTGTTTGGCATAACTCTACCTAGGAAAGGTCAAGTAGGTAGGTACTCAGAAGCCAAATTAGAATTTTCACTTAAATAAAATCCAGTTTTTGTAGGAGTTTTTCATCAGGAGCACTGACTGTTTTTATCACAGCCAGGTTAGGCTTTACACACTATTTTTAAGGATAGGCTGCTCAACAAATAAAGATATATGAACAGATAAGTACCAGTTTATTGACGTGTTCATTGAACCATTTGGCACGCAACAGATCTGAATCGACTGCATGGTACCTCGGATCTGTATCAATCAAATGTTTAGATTGATGCCATTGACTGTAAGCTGTGATATCAGGTGTGTCTTGCAACAATTGTACGTAGGCTGCCTTTTTCTGGAATACACAAAATATTCAATCTGACAAGAGTTCTATATAATTTGTTTATTGCTCATTCATGCAAAACCACGCAAATGTTTTTTCATGCATGAAAGCCACATAAAATAATGATAGTAATAATATCAAATATCAAACAGCCATCTTTAGTGTATTGTTTTATGGCTCAGAAATTATAACGCTTCCATCTAAAATATTAATCATTATAATTAAACAAAAATGCAACGAACCAAAATCAATTCTAATACTTAGGAAGTCAATGGAAATCGATATTCAAAGCTAGTTATGAACGAGTGCTCATTGGACAACAGGAACAGCATAAGCCAATCGAATTTCGTGTTACAATGATATACAAAAAGTTAAAATATACCAAATTTTGTGTATGTTCATTGAAATATTGCTCTCTCTGTTCCTCTGAATCAACATTAGTAAATCTAGGATCGTTACAGATATCTTCTCGTACATCCGGATATTTGGAATAACTAGTCACACTTGGTGTATCATATAGTAACTGCATAAACTCTTCTTTTTTCTGCAAAACAAATACAATGATGAATATTTATAATAAGGCGTAAAAAATAGGTTTGTTTCCAGTTACCCGACTGACACATCTTTTACCTGCCGACTCATAAGTTTTTACAGCATCCAAATCTTAGAGCTATATTTTCACAACAGTGTTGCCAATATATGTAAAAAAACATAAAAGAAAAAATCCCTACCCACCGACCCATATTTTTTTGGGCATGTAACCCGAAACAAACCTATTTTTTGTTTCGGCCTAAGGCCAAATTTTCTTCAAGGGTTCATTAGACAGCACAAACAATAATGCTGTTTGAACAAGTGCTTAGATAACTGAATTAGTACATGGACATCTTTTATCATAGGTGCCTCATAAAGGGTGCTTATCATAACACAAACGATAAACAGATGTGTATCAAATGTAAGAATACTGGAAATTCAATCACATACGCTGTTTCCCTACATCAATATTTTCATTAATACATAAGATAAATGACACAAATTATAATAAATATTATAATAAAAATATAAAGAAAGCATCGTGATGATATAAATAATTCAACTTCACATTAAATAGACGAAATTCGTTAGAAAGCTTACCAAATTATTAACATATTCATTAAACCAGTCCTCCCTTTGTTTATCACTAGGTACAGCTATATAACGAGGATCATTTTCAATATAGACTTTAACTTCATCAAAATGTGATTCACTGGTAACCATAGGTGTATCGCGTAAAAGTTGCATAAACTCAGACTTCAACTGAAAATAATAATAAAAAAAAACAATTAAACATATAGAGAACATTATGAATACAGTAACAGGTCATTGTAATTTATTAATTAATAGTAAAACACAAAAAAATAATTATCAATTTCTATGTCCAGAAGTGAGATATTTGTGGAAAGGAGAAATGTACTTTAAAAATCCATGCAAAAATGTTTCTGAGAGGTGTGACATATGAGAAGCAATGTGGCAGATACAAAAAATCTTATCCTATAATAGACATGATTTTGCAAGACTGAAAAAAGAAAGAAAATATTGAGAAGTTAAAAGGATGCACAAATTCGCAATCTACAACTCTGGAAGCCATGTGAAATTGCTACTCCAAGCTACTTATGTACAAAGGGTGCTTATTGGATAGCATTGGCCAATCAAATTTTGTGTTACATTGGTATACAAATTATATAATTCTGAAAGAAATCTGAATGGATCTGAATAAAATTTAGATGCCCAGAAATTTGAGAGAAAAATGAATTGTAAAAAAGATATCTGAAAATGGCCTCTGGAAAAGTGGAATCCTATTGTAAAACAGACAAAAATCATGTCTGCTATAAAAGCAGAAATGAAAAAAAAATGTGAGATTTCCATTCCAATGCTATAAGCCAAACTCAAAGTCAAGGCAAGGTACTAGATCTATAAAAGCAGATCATCACTCATAGATTTTCATTAAAGTATCTCCAATAAGTGACCTTGACCTTTTTCATCCCTGACACAAAAAGGTATGTACATGCATACAAAGGGAAATCTTATGGCATCAGGTAGGTATAATGTCCTATGATGTAAATCAACCAATGACACCATGGAATGATGTATAAGTTCAAAATATACATACATATATATATGTTACAACTACATATGTATTATAGTATAAATGCAATAAAAGGGGTGATTTAAGGATAAAATTAGATTATTGGGAGATACACAATTTTGAGTGTAACTTAAATAAATAAATTGGACAAGCAGACAGAAATGGTGATTTTAAGCTTACTGATTGTGACTATATAAATCTGGTCAGCATGCAAGTAGCAGGAATCAATGACTTAAATCGAGTGTGGATAATCTAATCAGAGTGACTTGTTTTTCTGGATGATAGTTACACAAGGAAGGGTTTAGTTTGCAAGAGATGCTAGCCACATCTATGGTCAAAATATTTCATTTAACCTATCACTTGTCATACCTTAACCATTCTTTTATCAAGTTTGTAAGCCTCAAAATCAACACAGCCCTTCAAATAAGAGTAACAGGTTGAGATAAAGTCATTGTGCAAAATAAAGATCGGGAGAAACAGAAATTGTACTAAAGTTTCAATTTTTTCCTTTTTCAAAACAAAATCTTATAAAAAAGTAGCAACTGGTACAATTAACTCCCCCAAGATTTGTCTAGACATTTCAATGATCAAAATACAGCTTACTTAGCAGACAAATGTTGTCACCAGGTTATTATAACTAAACACATAGCCACATAAATTTGTCAACATTTACCTCAATGCCCATCAAAAAATTCAATAATTAGTGTTCTAACTTCGTTTTTTCCCATTTCCAAGTCAAACATTTTCACTCTTAACATTTAATTCCAGTTTCTCCAAGTCGTCCATTTGCACCCTAACTGCATTAACCAAGAAATGTTTCCAATAAAGGATAGTAAATGAAAGCAATGGTTACATACCAAACCCTGAACATATTCATTGAACCATTCTTCTCTCTTTGCCTCATCACCAACAGCCTCAAATCTTGGATCCCTGTCAATTTCCTGTCTAGCTTCTGGCCATGTGGATTGAGAATCAATTGATGGAGTCTCTCGTAATAACCTCATGAAATCTGACTTCAACTGTAAATACAAGTAATACCGTGGAAAATACTACTTATATATATCACCAATCAAATGATCCATATTTATTTCATGATACATACAATCCAAATAGTACATAGAAAGCGTCAATTTCTGAAACCCATAAAAAATATCGTTACCAAACCAGCCCCGTATGTAGGCACTGACCCTCAAGTTTCTCACAGCAAAATCCAATGTGCAACATACTTTGGACATATTGTTCAGAGAAAAAAATGCGCATGTTTTTCGACACCAATTTTTTTTTAGCAAGTAACCGTCAACATGACTAAGTTTTCTTTCCAGCCAAAGTTGATGTAATTCAAATTTTACTCATGTAATTCCATGATTTTGGAAGATAACATTTCTTTATTTGTATATTAATTCAACTACTGGTATATGTTTGTATTGGGTTGACACCTGTTATCAGCAGTCCATCAGTGATATACAGCAATAAGTAGCAGCAAGCATCCTGACACAATGTGTGAATAAGAGGAGAAAAATAATATTAGATTAGTGCATCTTCAGCCATGTTTCCACAGAGAAAATAGAACCCCACTCTGGTCTAGAACTGTGACCCATATGCAAACAGAACTTGTCCAACTATTAATGCAAATTCCCCTGAAGAATTTTACAACTGCTGAATATAACTGGTCAGGACAGATGCCAAATCAACATAGGAATATGTTCTGTAAGGTTTTCTCTAAGTCATGCGAGAGTAAATCGCATGTCATGTTGATCAACAGAAGTGTGCCATACTTGCTAAACTCAATGAGCAATTAATAATAGAAAAGAATATAGGACATTGTCATTAACTTGTGGAAATACAAGGCAATTAACCATTCTCATAATTACACATTTGAAGGGTCAGTATAATTTAAAACCATCAGAAATAATGTAAGCCAAGTACCATATCATTCACATATTCATTAAACCACTTTTGTCTGTTATCCGCATCAACAGCCATGTATCTTGGATCATTTTGTATTTTATATTCAACATCAGATAAACATGATGTACTTGTTATATCTGGTGTCTCTCGTAACAACTGCATGTAATCTTCCTTTAACTGAAAAAAAAGAAACAAACACATGTAATAGATACTATTTTAAACGATTAAAAACCAATTAAACTTTTCAGTTCCAGGATAATAATTGTCACATTTCAGAATGTAATAAATATTAACAGCCATAGAGTAAATCTTTATGATGATCAATCTACAACTAGAATTTCAAAATAACATATTCATGGTTAAATCTAGTGTTTTACTTTGATATTTATAAAATCTTAGTTTAATTTTAAAACACAAGAATTAAGTCTGAACCTTAAAGAATTCACATAATGATCATGTAATTTTTTATTACTTGAACTTGACTTGACCGAAACAATATTCACAAACTTTCATTTAAACAATTTTACTTATAAATATACCAAGTGTTTTACTGAAAACAATTATGTTAGTCTTATACTAACTAGTAAAACAGCTGAACATATAATCATCTATCTAAGAATATTGTTAATTTCATGGTGTATAGCTACTGTGTTAGTTCTATACAGCATAGAAACATGATATTCTGGAGCGTATTCTGCAATCTTTTATGGAAATAAGTTTTCCCGATGTGTACAGTACAAACAAAATGATACATTATTCAACTTAGCAAGTCACAAAGCATAGCCATCAACTGTGCAACAATTATATCAAAATGGCAACAATTCATTTTTCACAGAATAATTGTATATTAGTAGCAAAACAATACAATGTAATTCAATATATAATGATATCAAACAGTTAACTAAATATTGTGATTTATAATAAGACTAGGAAAACAATACAACAGATCTGAAACAAAATAAACACTGAATGTTAGTTTGCAGGTACATAAAACCACCCAACAAAATAGCTTATCTTCAAGATAATCCTAAAACCAGGTACATAAAACCACCCAACAAAATAGCTCATCTTCAAGATAATCCTAAAACCAAGGCCAATAAAACGTGAACTTAATTTAATAAAGTTATATTTCATAAATTTTCAATTAAATGAATAAATATGGCAGTCATGCCAGGCCTAAATAACTTAAACATACACAGATAGGATGTATGATATTATGTTTCTTCTTACATCATAAAGAAGTCATGAAGTATAAAATGACAAGACTTTTACCATGGACAGTTTCAAATTCATTCAATTAACTGTTTCATGTTAAATAAAAACAGATGACAAGGTCAAGGAGAAATATCTTTTTGACCTAAACAGTGCATTCTTAATTCTCATCTTGATACAAAACACATGCATTTACAATGTAAGTATTTCATAAAACCTGAAGAATTTGAACCTGGAAATTAAAAGCTGGACAAGATATGCTGTACAATTAACCTAGATGTAAGTACACAGCCTCAGTATGACAACATAATAGTAATTCAACAAATAATGTATGTAACACAACAACATAAAAACAGCAAATCAAGCATAAATATTCAAATACTTGGAAGACAAACAAGAGCCATTAGTTAAGTCAGGTTGTCAATGCTTAACATTATAGGGAACACTTTCACACAGATTGCAATAAAACATTCTAACATATATGTGATACAGACAGGTAAAAGTCATTCCTGTGAGAGGATAAAATATGGTTATTAGATGACAAGGTTTTCACTGTACACAAACAATGAAATGCAATTTATTCCTTCCATGCTGGAATGCATTCAACTTGGAAACCTGTTCTTCCGTTAAAGCAGCGACAACTCCATCATCTTTCTGCTCCACAGTACCTGCTCCAACAACAGCTGCATCAACCTCTGTTATTATCTCAGGCTCAATACGTCCCTCAGATTCTACTTGCTGCTCAACTTCTATCTCAATTAAGCCTTCATTCACTTCAGTGGGAGATGTTTCAGACTGCTCCACAATTTCTGGTACAATAAGGACAGACTCAGGCTGGTTTGCTTCATCCTCTGACTGCTTAAATGATTCTACCTCAACATCAGGCTGAATTTCTGACTTTTCAGCACTTTCAGACTGACTTTCTGACTCAACAATTATAGGCTTAGCAGCAGCATCAGATTGATTTTCTGATTCACTATCTGCACTAGATTCACTATCAGACTTGTCAGCAACATCAGACTGGTTCTTTGACTCAACAACAGTAGGGGACTGGTTCTCAGACTGGGCAGTAGTTTTTGATACATAATCTGTCTCATATTCCTGAGTTTCTGGGTTAATATCCTCATTTTCGTTATTTGCCTCTACTTCAAGTCGAGGTAGTTCTTCATCATTATCATCAGTTGAAGCCTGATTACAAAATAGAATTTTCATCATTAAAATAAAAGCATAAAGCTGTCAAAGAAGAGAAGTAAGAAATAAATCAAAAACAGTAAATATTTATAACAAAACAACATTATACATTATTACAACAATTTAAATGAAAAAAGACTCAAAAGGCAATGTCAGCTGACGTGATGGTATGCTGGTGCATCTAGCTCTTTGTTTGAATCATTGGAGATAAGTGAAAGAACAATATTTAATGTAAAATTTTCAGCGCAGTACAATAATACTCTTTGATACATAACATGCAGAATGATGGCATGTGATTAAAACAACAATAACCTCTTCATTTTGAAAATTTGAAACTACTCAGTCATCCATGTTGTTATGTGCAGTGAAATGCAATAATGTCATTGTATCGCATTCTTTCTGACAGATATAAATCTAGTTGCCATGGTGAAGATAACTCATACAACTACAGACATTTTCATGCAGATAATGTGTATTCAACTATGTAGACAAATAATTTAAACATCACTATTATGTTAGACTTAAACATTTTTTGTACTATTTATGACTACCAGACACCATTACAAATAACAATAAACCAATCTACAGTTTAAACAGGTCAACAACACATGTTATGTATTTTGTAACAAAATGACCACTAAACTTCTAAATAAGACAAACTGTACTTCATTGATGTACGGTTGCATTTTCTGAACTATTCTTGCATATTGTCCTACAAATAACAAGCATTGTGAATGATCAAAATTTAAATTCATGCCAACATGTAACAAACAAGATGATTGGTCAATTCAAACTCATGCACTGATGCAAGAGACAACCTGATTGGCTGCAGCTCTTTTCTTCATCATTTCCTGCATACCAGGTAAAGCCCATGTTGGTATGGGCTTGGGTTTGGTTTCAGGTTCGGGCTCCTGAAATAGCAACATTACAAACTATTTCCAAATTATAGTCCTATCAAAAATAACGTTTGACTTTTGTGGCAATTCCACATTCTCCAAAAATAACATAAGTTTCTTAAGAGTTTCACATCAATTTCTAAATATTGTGTATTCATTAATGTAATGCTTCATTTAGTAATGTTTATTGCAACTCATCCACTTGATACTTAAGGTTAGAAGTATTTTTAAAAATAAACAAAGACAGACTGAATCCATTACATAAATTGAACAATAAAAATGCAATCAGTCATACAACACTTTATAGTTTCTCAGACTTATTATTTATCTGATTATTGAATTTTTAAGAGGAATAATTAAAAATAAATATGTAAAATCAACAAAATAATACTTATATCACCTTGGCAGAAATGATATAGGATTCTTAATAAAGTATAAAATCAATATAAGTCATTTAGGAAAAATCATGGTTTAGGTGGCAATTAATGTTGAGGGGAAAAACACAAGCCACAACACACAGAAAAAATCAACACAATGGATGGTCCAAAAGCACTTAGAGAAAGGTATCTGTCAGGATGGACTAATCTCTCCTATGAGATATTATAGACTTGTAACAAGATTCACTTTACTATGCTTTAAGTCCGGTATTACATTATTATAAATAGCAAGTAGGGAAAAATGCCACATAAAGAAAGCACTTGTTTTCAGAGAAATTCAGCAGAAATCAAGGACATGATATATCTGAAATATCCATGGTACAATCATCAATTATAAACATCTAAACTAAACTCTGTTGCCAGTAGAAAGCTACTAGAAAAACTGTCCAATGTTCTACAGACAAAACTGCAAGAATACCATTGCTACCTATATATATATATGTAAAACAATGGACATAATTATTTTGTATAAACACAACAAATGAATAAAATAAAAATGGAATAAATATTCATATGTAAATTAATTGAAAAAAATTATACCAAGTCCAAAGACAACAAGAAATGTTATTTCAATATCAAATTATTTTTGATAAAACAAACCTTTATACCGTGATTATGAAATAACCATTTAATACAGTAAACTTAGAATAAATATAAATTTTCATGAAATTATAATGGTATACAATATATTACAGTATTATAAAGCATAAAACAACAATGTGCCACCAACAACCCAAGGCTGAAATACTGGTAGAACAAAGATTATAACTGCACAGTCAAGTTTAGAACTATCAGTAAATTCTTAAATTCCTATGAGAACAATTTATAGTCTATCAATTGCAAATCAGTACTTCTAAATATGAGTAAATTTGATGTAATAGTAGAGAACTCAACAAAAAAAATATTCAAACAATGGAGACTGCTTAGGCAAGTTTCTAACAATTAAGTCGGAGGCCTGTAAAAATATTAATACTTAATTGTCAATTAAAATTAATTAAATCAAGAATGAAAATCATATTATTATTAATAATAATAATAACATTATATTCCATGCATGTGATAGTTATAACATGAATTAACATGAGTTAATAATGTCTGTAAAATATGAATTGTATTTATTAATTTCAAATGACAAGTATGATGTCAAATTGATAGAGCCTCATTAAAAAAAAAAAACAAAAAAAAAACACATGAAGATAAAACATTCATGGTAGTAAAAAGTCTCAACAAGAAGACAATCAATTAACAAGGGTAACTTGACTGTGCATTCCAGAAATAAGCTGCAAATAGCAAATAATATCTCAATAACATTGATCATGGTCATTAATTAAGTTGGACACAACATTTAAGTCACTTGTATCATTATAGTCTGAGCTAACTTCATGTGAATTAAATCAGTTTTGTTTTATGTGACTTATTGTCACTGGCATTTAATGTCGTTCTTCAACAATTTTCAGTTATATAGGGCGTTCAGTTCACCTTACCAGTTTTCCTGGAATGTATACTAACCAGTACTAATTTACCCTTCCACAAAGAGTTGGCAACTTCTCCACATATGGAGTAAAAATGACATTCTTTGTCAAATTTTCGTAGAAGGGTATGACCTGCCACGGCCGGGATTCAAGTCCAGATCTCCAGGTTAGTCCCACGCACTAACCACGGCTGCGGCCTGAATTAAATCTAATATCAGTACCTTTAATATTTGTGCAATAATGACATCATATATCAGAGCCATGTCCGTTTAAAGTTCTTAACATTTTAATGAGATTGATTTCCATTCTAAACGTACGAACATAATTAATTGACAAACATAATTAATTGACCAGAATCATTGTTTTCTACTGAAAAAGTTGAAACATAAGTCAATGCCATACAACTTTATCCAGTCCAATTCTGCACAAGAAATGACTATATCTACCCAAGGCACTAAAAATCACAGTCCCCCCACAATGTCAGTTTTAAAAATTTCAATAAACAATAAAACAATCCACTGAACCCATTCAAAACCTGAGACAATATATGTAATAACAGCTAAGTATTTACAATATACAAGTATGTTACCACTTCATGCAACTTTTAGATAATTAACCCATTAAGTTATTGCACATTTTAAAATGATAATTGAGTTCCTCCATTCGGCAAACCAAGTTTTTACAGAGCACCATAATCAGTTCTTGCCTCTAAGTCCCCAGCCCCGAGCATATCCTCTCCCCCCCTCCAAAAAAAGATGCATGAAACAGAGATCCCTGATACCAACACCAAGTCCCTAAGATGATGTACCAGAACTCAGTCCCAGACATAAGGACCATATATTCTTGTATAGAATTTGGAAAGTTTACAGATACTTTGAAGCCAAGCAGGATGTAATAATTCATTATTTTAACTAGGTATTGAACCTGCTCTTTTTGTTCGTCCGCTTTTTTCTCAGCGTCAGTTTTATCTTTGGCCCCTTTCTCAGATTTATCTCTCTGAGATCGGCGCAGCAAACCAAATAAGCCTCCACCGCCGGCAGCTTTTTTATCCTTCTCCTTCTAAACAAAATAACGAGTTCACATATGAGTGAATAGTTTAGCTTTGTAATAATGAATCTAAACAAGTAATGTTATCGCAGTTACAGAACACAAAATGTTCAACTCACACAAACCAATAATCAAATAATATGATACAGGTACAGAACGTAAGTTAAATACTATCACTTGGACAACACAACTTCACAAGACAAGTCAAAGTTACACGGTTTAGATACATAGCCATATATATATTTACTGCCTTTTTTTTGTGACTTATTCATACATAAAGCAACGATGATTATAAAACAAGTAATTATATCAGAACGCAATGTTACATTAAGAGCCTGCAAGAAAATGAAAACATCACACAATACAGTGTTATCATGTTATTAAAATGTTATTAGTCAGAGTGCACCATTTGTTACCTTCTTGATTATCAATTTGTAAACAACTCAAGTGCCAACATGTTAACGACTCAAGTACCATTCTATTAGCACATAAAAAAATAGTCAGTTTCTAACAGAAAAATCTTAAGTCTGAAAATATATGGGGATTAATACAAAAGGTATGTTCAGAAAAAAAAAGAAAAGTTTTGCTACCTATATACCCATTTTTGATCCAGTAACCGTAAAAATGACTATTTTTTCGTGCCTCATGTACTCGTATATCAACATGCTGACAACTTGAACAAGAACGTGTCCAATACTTGAGTATAAATATATCAAATGCTTATGTATTAACATGAAAACTACTCAAATATGAATATAAATGTGGTTAGATGTAATTAGAACTCATGACTACAGCCTGGATGATGAGAGGTGAAAGAAGAGAGAAGTAACATCGTGTATAGTGATACATGTACATACTTGTTCTAGCACTGCAGCATCCTGCCCATCATCTATAGCAGTTTCCTGAGCACCTTTGCCCTAAAAATATGTCAACATGCTCTCTAATAGTAAGACTGATATAGATCAAGGTTGACCTCATATTAATGGACTGATCACAAACCCACATGGTATTTTACTTACCCACATGCTAGGCTTCAAAATCTTATGTGTCAATCTATAAAGATTACTTTCCATCAAATCAGGCCCCATCACCCAATAAACATACTAAACATTGCTTATTTGATGAGAATTCAACTCAATACCTCAATGAAATTTCGAACACGGTAAACATTTGTCACTATCCCAAATAACTATCAGTAGCATAGAATGTTCAAAAATGCCGACTAGGATGTGTTACTTATTGGTTTGTGACTTACATACAAAGGCTTTTTCATGCATGTGGGTAAAAAAAGGAATCATAGCAAAGTGCAGTAAAACTAGTGAAATTCACAGTAAAAGTTGCTATAGATGAAATCAAATAGCTCAATTACCTGGAAAATTTATGGCAACAAATTTATTTAATATTCTAAATGTTTGACTAGCACAAATACATTAATCTAGCAAATATACCATACCAACTATATGTAAAAACATGAATATATTACATTTAGAACTATTTTTCATCTTAATAGGTGAAATTATTGTAACACATTTATCTTCTTGTTTTGTGAGACAAATAGAAGTATCATTCATAGGAGACAAGTGTATGAAATCTGAATATTTTGGTGTGACAGAAATTCTACAATAAGTATATGTATAGATACCTTCTTTCTCTGTTTTTCTAATTCCTTTTCTAATCTTTTTCTTTCCTTTTCTTCTTCCTTTTTCCTTTTCTCTTCTTCCTTCTTTCTCTTCTTCTCTTCCTCTTTTTCCTTCTTTGATTTTTTCCCTCCATCTGCCACAGCCGAAACATCAGCACTGTAACCAGGGGGTCCTTCAGTGCCAGGCTAAAACACATTCATACAATTAAAAAACGATTCAATTAAACTCACATTAATATTACTGAGGCAGTAAAGCTATAAGAGGCATCTCTAAAAATAAACTTCAATATTAATGATGTTGAAAGCTCATGCAATCTTGATGCATACAATTCTATAACAAAATGACATTTTACTCTCCCTGTCTTCGTGTCAATAAAAAATATTACAAGAAAATAATGCATAATACTGATGAGAATTCAATTCATGTACATTGACCTGCTTGAGAAAATGCATTTTATCAGGTCATCCTATTACTTCACTGACAGGTGCTCCTGTGATGTCATCAGGGTGATATTTTTAATTAAGAGTACGATGTTCAAATACTTACTGATTATCATGGGTGTTTTTTTTTAATTTCGTACATGATTTTACATAATACATGTGACAATTAACAAGACAAAGCATTATTGTTTTTGTAAGTTAGAATTTCTTTAGTTGTAATTTAGAACAAAGTCCCATTGCACTTTTACTAACTAGGACACCCCCTCACCATTTTATACATATGCTTTATAACAAATAAAACTGCAAGAGGGGTTTTATCCAAGATGGAAAAAAACTTAGCAGGGGTTATGCCTGCCCCCTGGTTTTAATACACACCTCTCCGCCAGGTCTATTATCCAGTCTGTCAGCCGCATCTTCACCATTTGGAGCTTTTTGATCCTGTCCATATAAACCAGCTTTCATAGCGTCTCTCTCCAATGTAGCATCAGGATCTCCAGCTTTCTTGTCATGTAAATCATTCTCATCATATGGCTTCTTCTGTGCTGACACTAAAGAGAGAATTACATAATCATTACATAATCATGCTTGAATTAACAATAATAATAATATCATATATACATTAGACATAACCAGGCCATACATTTGGGCTAATCAAAATCTTCCGGAAGAGTCCCAAATGAATGACATTGAGTCACCATAATTATGAATGGTATAATTTTCAAGTAGTCTTAATTGAATAAAACAGACATAGGAAAGCTTTGGTACAGATGTTAAGACCACTATTATTACCTGTATAATCCTCACAATAAATACACAAGATGATTCACTTAGCTAATACAGGAATACAAAGACAAATCAAATAACTTAAAAAATAAAGGGAAGCAGTTCAAATTACAGAGTTACAGTTATCATAAAATTTCAGTTTCAGGTCTGGTATAAATCAGTGAGGAAGTCTCTATACTGTGAAAAAAAGCAATGCAACATAAAGTAATGAAATACAGTTCATTGATACACATTGTGGTCCTTCCTCGGTTGTCATGGCGATACAATTTCGTCAACCAATCCCACTGTACAACTTACTATTTTCTAGATTCTTTTCCTTATCATGCATTGACCGTCTCTCGGCAGTACGAGTAATATGTGGTTCTTCACGATCAGTCATTTCTGCTGCCTTTCGTGCCTGTGCTGCAGTTCTGCCAGAGTAACGGAACCTTGTGTTGAATCTTGGGAAGAGCGTATCAGAACTTGGAGGGTCTGCAGTCTTTAATCTGAAGTAACACAAGGATATGAATAAAAAAAAAAGAATTTCATCTTTGTAAACATACAAGAAAATGATCAAATGATGTACATTATGATATAAAAAATGACTGCTAAACAAATATTAAAGCAACAAAGGTCTATGACAACATAACAATCTGAGCATACCTTATTCACATACTAGAACTTTCAACAGAGATGCCACACAAATATCAGTTTCAATTATCGTACCCTTTTCTATGTAAACATTGACTTACCTAAAGAAGGCATGGTGTTCCACACATGTTTTCCACAACCTCTTGGCCAGCTTATGGTTTTCACAACGGAAACTGATGGTCCTCTCATGAGGCTCAAACTACAAACAAACAGTAAGCAGAACTCAAATATTTCATATAACTATAACAGAGCCAAATAAAATTCTTATTCTAACAGCAAATTTGATTCAAATATGAACACAATTATGCCTACTAAAAACAAAAATCACACTCAGTATTAATCGCCATAAGTAATAACCAGTCATAATTATACAAATGACATTGTTAATTGGAATAAAAAACTGTATCATTTTTCAATATTAATCATCTTTGAAATTATTAAAATGTTGATCAAGTTTTTCATCGGAAAGACACAATAAAAGTTGGCAGTGAATGATTAACAGTACCATTCAAGATACACATTAATATGCAGATCTCTTACCTCTCCTGGACGGATTTTTACGTAGAAAGAATCTCTCTTATAGGAAAGTTTGAGAATTTTAGGCCACACAAATCTGCTAACACGAAGTTTGTCCTTGTAAACAAGGATACCATTGGCACATATTCCTAGAGCAAGTGGCTTGTTTTCAAAATCCTAGAAAATAGTCAATGTCAATAGTAAATATGAAAACAGAATCTTTTGCTATTCCCAAATTAGAAATTACAAGTAGTTAGCTGTTTACATCTGAGAATGAATTAGCACAATATATTTACCACACATGTACTCATTCAATCCAACTTTATTCATTATCCAGTCCATTATAGACAATCAGCCTGATTAAACTATGACAAATCATTTATTCATAAAAAATTGAAACAGTTTTACAGCTACCATTTCATTGACTAAACTCCTCTTGTGTTCTCACTTATCCATAGAACTATACTTAAGAACTACACTCCACCTAGAATACTATGTAGAAGAAACAATTTAAGACCAAAATCATTAAACATTATTGTAATTCTGGGCATTATTACCTTAACATCATGCATGTCAACACCATACATGGCAAGTTTCTTTGCGTTCTCTAGAAAATGAGCTTCAGCCATTGAAGGTGCCTGTCCCCTATAAAACATTAACAATGATAATGGTAGGTAAACAATGACTAATTGGTTCATATCTAAATGGTAAACATACCATAGGCACATGCTTATTAAGTATGATTAAAGGCATATACACATGGTGTATATAAGTGTATAATTATACTGTTATGAAACAATTACGTGTAACGAGATGATTTACTTGTACAAACTTCACAAAAAGCCAAGGGACACAACTCTTGAAGCTCTAACAATCACAGTCGGCAAACGAAGTTAGCTTTCTTCATACTTATAATATATTACAAGGTGATTAGTTCATAACCACAAAATAAACCCTAACTCAAAACCACAACATTACGAATACTCCCCCAATGTATTCAGTTGAAAATAATAAGCAAATAATATACAACAAACCATTTGCTCCATGAAACTAGAATGCTTGAATTAAGAATACTAAAACACCAACAAGAACAAACCAGTATTATTATATATTTACTTGTGGTTTCTATGCAGTTCAGCAATTTTCTCCATAAGTTCCGCATTCTGTCCTGGAGCGAAGTCAAATTCATTTAGGTAAGTTATTGAATCACCATAATCTTTGTGTTCCCAGTCTCCTAATTCAGACTGTACTGTGTACGAACCCAGGAGAGCATATGTGGCGAATGAACATGGAAGTCTGAAAGAAAAAAAAACAAAAATTAGGACTAGAAATACCCATCTACATAATAATCCTCTCGCTGCAGGTTGGAGCTAAATGTAATTTGATAAAATTGCATTTAATAGAGTGCAGATAAATTGACACACAAAAGGCAACAGTTTTTTCTTTGAAAAGGTTATTATCATCATGGTGAATGCTTGGGCCAAATTTCATAAACCTAAACTGCAGCACTACCATAGGTCAGTTTTAAGAGTCGGCTCAGAAATGACCAATTAGGCGCTAAAGCTTTGAGACAAGTCAATTAACTCAGGTCTAGAGCTTCAGAACTTTAATGAATAGATTGAAAGATTACAGAGTATATTGTTTCCATTCTATAATAATAAGCCACAGCTGCTGTAGTATAAACAAATTCCTGACACAGAAAAAACAACAGAAACAACATAGAAACAGAGCAATACAGATTCATGTGTGATCATTGGTGTAGATGATCAAACCTCAAATCAATCAATACATCTATATAAATCATACATGAATAATTATGGATAAATCATCAAAACTTTCTCTCTTTCACATCTCTAATTGGATTATAAACCACACATGAAGCCAAAATGACACAATAACCTAAAGCAGGACTTGACCAATTCATTTGTCCGCTCATAATTATGATTAAAAATCAACTCAGGACAAGTTGAAATTGCTGAAGAAGTAATTAAAATTATAAGCTGATTGTCCTGTTGGATGAATGGCCTGAAAAAAATTTTTTCGAACCTTGTAAAGGTTACTTTCACAATACATCTATCATATTTTAAGCTCTATTCCAGTAACCGGAATTCATTAATTTTCAATTAAATTATTCTCAACCAATCTGTATGAAGCAAATAAATTAATTTTCACTTGATCAAAAATAGAATTCACCAGCCTTGGGATACAGAGAAGCAGTGCTACATGATGATGACTTGAATAACATTAATTGTAAGATGCCATATATTTACATCCATTCTAGAGAAGCATTTTCATGTTTTCCAGCTACTTTTTGGTTATTAAGATCCTTTTTTTTTGGGGGGGGGGGTTTCAATTGAAGTAAAATTATTTATCCAAACTGAGAAATACAAGAAAGTATCAAAGAATGCATGATTTTCTCAGCATGGCTGAGTACATACATTTTTACAAAGGAATGTAAACAAACATGTAAACCACCAAGCATTATCTCGGAGCAAAATAACACCAGCAGTAATTATTTCTAAACTGCATTTCATTAATAAATCTTGAGAGTAATTGTTGATTTATCCCCTGACAAGTCTGACACCTTTCAGTTCATTTAATTAACTCAAATTAATTAACTCAGAGAAACATCAAAACCGTGAGTGCTGGCACTCAATGCCTGGTATGTTGATGAAAAATTCTGGCAGTTATCGGAAACTGTTTGTATATGAGTAACTGTGAAAATTAATCAATTCTCAGCTTATCATAGTACACAATGCATGCACCTGACAAGTGGCAACTCCTTACAATAATATCAGTCATGCTGATATTGTGATCAAAAAATTAGAACGCTCCATATTACGCACTTAAGCTGAATCCACAAATGAATCTATGACAGACATTGATTGCTGAAGACAACAAAATGCATACAAAACACAGGCACTGATAATAATTGTAAAGGTGCCTGAATAAAGCCTTTTGAGTACCTGTAACTTTATTTTATACACTGGTAAATACAATGCAGGGCAATTCTATCTTTTACCACTTTCTTTCATCTTTTATCACATTCTTTCATCCTTTACCTCGTTCTTTCATCTTTTACCACATTCTGTCATCTTTTACCACTTTTTCATTTTTTACCACATTCTTTCATCCTTAACCACTTTCTTTTATCTTTTACCACATTCTTTCATCATTCACCTCATTCTTTCATCTTTTACCACATTCTTTCATCTTTCACCTCATTCTTTCATCTTTTACCACTTTCTTTCATCTTTTACCTCATTCTTTCATCTTTTACCTCATTCTTTCATCTTTTACCTCATTCTTTCATCTTTTACCACTTTCTTTCATCTTTTACCTCATTCTTTCATCTTTTACCACTTTCTTTCATCTTTTACCTCATTCTTTCATCTTTTACCTCATTCTTTCATCTTTTACCACTTTCTTTCATCTTTTACCTCATTCTTTCATCTTTTACCACTTTCTTTCATCTTTTGTCACTTTCTCTGCACTTAAAAAAAATGTTAGCACAAAATATTGATTTAATAAATGGAATAAAAGCAGAATTATTTAAAGTAAGACCAAAAAGAGATGCAATACAGATACCAATGAGATTATTACATACCTTCCATTGAAGAGATCTACCCTGACTTGTAAACATAATTGATATCGTGTCACATCTTCCTTCAGTGACATTGGATCTGGTGGGTAGAACTTTACTTGGAACTCGAAAACCCATGTTCCGCCTGAAATTATACAAATAATGTACTCTATAAATACAGGATTTAACTTTTTTCACAGGTTTAACATCAAAGCAAAAGTCACATTGCAACTTTCCAGTTTTAATGGTGGATGGAGACCCCAGGTTTATACCTTGGTAAAACAACTGACCAGTTAGCTAGCTGGATAGCTTCCTTACATGTGAAATTTTGTCCTAGGTGAGATTCAACTCAAAGCGGTAAGGGGGTCAGTGATTACAAGTCAAACACCACACCATAACCATTTGACCACTCAGAGGCCCCTGATTCAATTTAAATACAAAACATTTGTCTTCAACAATATGAAACCAAGTCCAAATGTAGCATACAGTGCTTTGATGGACTCCAAACACAGTAAAGCTGGGTTAATGACCACCAGTGAAGGAAGGTCAACCATTTAACAATAGTCCAAAACTTGGGGCACATTTATTGATACAATAGACCAAATACACCTTGGAATAACAAGTGACAGTGAACAAAAGCCTTCTTTCTTCTCACAATATATTTGCCTTCATTGTCAGGTTTATCTGTAACCATGCGATTCAAAGTGAGAATTCTATACATGTACAACTATTTCAAGACCATGTATAGAATTCTCCCTTTAAATCGCATGGTTACAGATAAACCTACTTCAAGACCATGTTTTCTTGCCTACACGATTTTCCACATAGAAAGCTGTTTTTCACAGATTTTTTACAGTTGGTAAATTTTGAATAATGATAATATTTGACAACTCATGGACATAGTAAAAATATCCTTAATTTTATGAGTGAGCAATACAGTTATCAAGAATCTAGGACATTATGTAAGATAAACAACCAACTTTTGATAGTACAATGACTAAACATTTGTGGTATTTAACGTAATGTTTAAACCATCCCAAAATTATCACTATAAAAATTTTCATTAAGGAAATGATTCACCTGTCATGGTCAGTCAATTATATGTTAAATTAAGTGAGAATAAACAAGTGCTGTTTAAATCCCAATCCCACAATTATATTACAATGTACTTTCAAACGAGAACCATGGACACTTAAAACTTTCCCTATAAATGTCACATACATTTCACTCTCAAGGTGACCTAGCAAATTATATAATGATGGGAGTCTATTTTAAAAGTGGATATTGTTGAGTATGGACACAGTCTAACACACACACACATGTTAATGCTTAATCATTGTGTTAAAAGTTTTGAAAGATTTACAACATAAAAAAAACAAGCAGATTTCTTCATACATGGTAAATCATATCTTTACTGTTATGAAGCATTGGCAGTAAGATGTTTTATGAGAAAGATAGAGTGCACTTTCAAAATTCACAAATTATGATGCATAAACTGTCAAAATGATAACATGAAGCCACCCATGCAAGGAAATTAACAAAAAGCTTCAGTTCTAAGTTTAGGAGTATTTGTAGAAGCCAAGATCAGACAAAAACCAGCATGAAGGACAAATCAAGCTACCAATCCAGAATAATCAAGTGAAAATCTTAACACAATACACATGAACAAATGCGCTCTGAATCTATCATAGAAAATGCAAGTTCTCACATGAACTGATTACATAAAAACATGATCTTAGTTTTTTGTGTACAAATCTAAATATGGTGTAGCAACCCCAGACAAAATGGTATATTGTGACTCAGAGTTCACTCAAAATAATCAATATACTTTGTAATCACCATGAACAAAACATAAGAAAACCTCGAACATGATAATTTACAACACATGAAAATCAACATTCAGTTTAAAGTCAAGATATTTACAACCATTGTGAGTCATGTGAAAAATGATCTAGATAAATGTTTGTGAAACTGTATTTCTAATCAGTAGATAAGATTACGCAATACCCTCACAGGTATTCCAACTGCAGGGAATATCAATACAATGAAATATATATCAACAGGAAAACCATTTTTATACACTTATCTCCAATTTTGACCAATAAAAAAGTTGATATGACAGCAAGATCCAACATGGTTTTATAAAGAATTACTGTCAAGTTCACAAACATTGACTAAAACATTTTTCATCAGGTTGTCTGAACTGCTCAAGTGACAACTGGTTATTTAAATAACTTTCATATCCATGACAATCATATACAAGTAAAGACTTTACAAAATCTGCTAAACTTTACACTTTTGTATCTGGAAGTAATTTCATTATTTTTTTAACTCTTGAATATAAATTAGTTCAAACTTTCTGAACATTTGTCCACACAAAATTTGTTCTTTCAAATTTAAGATTTAAGCCTGATCTTGTATTAAACGATGTACTAACAGCAAGACCAAAACCCAAAAAAAGCAGAACCTAACTGTAAATACATGTACAGAATATTCATACATGGATATTTTCTTCATCACTTCTACAATTCATGTTCACCAATAAATTATACTACAATCTACCAAGTACCTGTCAAATAGTAAATAAATAGGTCGGAAAAGAGATTATCTGTGTGGTATGAACATTTTCCCATCACATTTGACAGCAGGACAACAAACGTGATATCAATTTCATTCAGAGCTGTAGTGTTATATTCTCATTACAATTTAGTGACTTTGACCTAGATAGACTAAAAATTCACAGTAACCTCCAAAACTGTATTATTTTGTATCCTAACACTTCAGATGTTAGCCAGAATGTGAAAATAAATATAAATACTTAGATTTTGCAAAAAAAAACTTGAAAACTTTTTACTAAATTTGTAATTATCATCTAGGATTTCCAAGGTAACCTGAAACAGTATGATGTTAATAACAATTTAAACTCGGGAGATTATGCAGGCAAAAAGTGTGTCATACTATGCATAAATAACTATGTTATGAGCCTCATAGGTAAAAATGTATGAGAACAATACATTCATACTATATACGTGAACTACATCAAATCAACATGATTTAACCATGAACATTTAAGTCCTTAATTTAAAAAAAAACGTTACTTTTGGGTATTGAAATTTCTACAGTTGATAGAACTAAGCAATGCTTACAGTGTGGTTTGATAAGTAAGAATTCAATCTATAATTTTCAGTCTTCACACTAACCCACTAGCCCGGGACTAGTGAATTTCTGAAAATATTATAGTTCAGGCTAGTGTTTGAAAAATTTAGTTCAAACAATGATTGTTCAGTGTTTTTTTGTGTTCACAATCTAAGACTGTTTCCAAATAAACTAGGGAAAATAATCATAAATACATCAATCAAACAATAGACAATGCTACATGCCAGAATTAATAAATTCGTGATTCTAGGGAGAATATGATATTCCGTTGAGAAAATGATAATATTTTGTTTAAAACTGCATTGTAATCTGCCTTCCTTCAATGCCTGCACCAAAGCATGATACAATCTACCAAATATTCCAAAATGAACACCCCTCCTCTTATCAAATTCAGCACCATTTGTTTGAAAACATTAAAATCATTATTTGTAGAAACCATTTTAAGTCACCAGCATCTAACATAATATATATATATTGTAACAATAGAGCAAGTGAATAAAATTATACAAAAAAATCATATAATAACAATTGAACAAATCTGTAAAATGAAACACACACCTGGAGCATTTACTACAAGTCAAATGATACACCACAATATACAAACAGTTTACACCACACACATTTCTGGGGCATTTATTAGAAATTAATTGGTACAATATCACAAAACAAACAGCTAACACAGCATCTGTAAATCCTTACAGAAAACACTTGTATCCCACAAGAAGAAATAAGAGTATTTCCATCTCTTAAATATAAACAGAACTTAAGCTTGAAGAAGGTATTTTATTAGAATTACAGAATTTTATGTCAAAGTTTTCATGGTTGAGTATTATCGTTCATGACAATTAATAATGCAGTTGGCATTAGACATAAGCAGTTTACAGGTGGAATATTTGATGTATCATATTTATATTCTTTAAGTATGTAGTCAGTTCTATAACAATGGTAATCATGCTATGAAATATTTTAAATTAATCAAATTCTTCTGTACAGCATATCCAAGTTAGGTCCCAAACTTTCAAAAATTTTAATTTTCAGACCAATAACAGTATGCGACAATGATTTATTCCGGCCTGTATTTACTACGACTTTCATTTAGCATGATTGATTCAGAATTCAAAAGACCTTGAATATTCTAGTCTCAGAGCTACCAGTATCATAATTGAAATCTTAGTTATATCAGAGACTGGTTCTACTACAAGGAGACTGGTACTGCATTCATTTGAATAAATCAAATACCACACACAATATTTTGCAGACATTCACTGTTCTTTAATAATATTTCAAAATCAGTTGGAAGTGAATATGTCTTTCTCCTCAAATGACATTTAATTCAACTTCAGACAGTAACATAAAATAGTATAACAGAAAAAATACTTATAGTATACAATCAATAGGAATAGAGTACCACACGGGTTTACAGTCATAATATAACCTCAAATGTCTTGGGTGTGAATAGTATGTGGTATGACAGAGGTACCATAAAGTTACAATCACTTCCATTTTGTTTGTCGATCAATTTATTGTGTTGACAATTGGTGAAATAAAACAGCCAGCCCCTCTAAATGAAACAATGTAACTCCATGAGATGAATGCTATGTATTCTTTTGATGTCCTCTCTATTCCATTATGTTAGATACCAAAACAGACACAGCAAATCAGCCAATGATTCATCATCACACAAACAGAATAAATATCAAAATCTATCCATTATATAATCACAAATAATCAACCAACTCTTTTTATGCATAATGTCAAATATTAACTGATACGCAGTCTGTCATCCGAAATTGGAGAAATTATCATTGAATAATTAACGCACTAGACGCAAAATGTTTATCGGAATGTTTTTCATTCCTTGTCAGATGGAAAAAAGATTCACTGTGTATGATGATCAAAGCAGGTGAAATATTAAACATCAGACCTAAATCATCCTATAGATCATCACCAGATTACAGTGCCTTCAAACAATAAGCAGAATTACATCAAAAACCTGCATTAAGAAGAATCTAAACAGAAACTATGGCAACAGAGCATAAATGAGAAAATCACTTATTGAAGCAACAGTCACAAAGCTGCCTGGGAGTTCCTTGATAAATGATTATCGCATCTCAAGTGGCAAACTAACCCCACAAAATCTCACTATGTGATTGACATATTTACAAAACTAAGCAGCTATCGGACATGACTGGACAACCATAATGATGACCAATTTTGAACACAGCAGATGAATTGATTTTATCACAAACCCACACATTACAAGCCTACAATGAGTTCATAAGGCTCGCCAGATGTACAAGAACAAACATCTTGTAGAGACATACATAACATGACTCTCATGAATCTCTTATTTTCATGATTTTTCTAAGTCTTAATAAGGGTTCACAATTTCAACATCATGGAGCATTTTGAATTATGCCAGGTAAAGGGTGAGCTATCATGTCATTTTGTTGATAGAGTGAGTCACCTTGATAACACTGCACATTATGTAAACATAGAATTATGTGTGTTAGGGATGGAAATCTAAAATCGGTGACAGCTTAAAATAAGTTAACAACATAATGTAGGAATTAAAGTTTTGAAACTAAAATATCCCTCAAAAAGTACATACACTGAATTGGTTCATTACATTAAGCCTCAATAAATCTGCATTTCATATTTGCAAAGAATTATCATTTTATTGCAAGACTTGGTAGGAAATGAATTCAGATTACACTGCTGTGAACATGCATTAAAACTTTTGATAGAAAACTTTACAAAGGTCATTAAGCAGTGAATCACTACGAAATATTGCAAGCAATAAATTTCACGAAAGAAATAACATCTCCCTTAAAATTTTGTAGGTATAACTGCAAGGTCAGAGGCTCCTAAAATCATATATATTGTATTACTTTCCCTTTGATATTTATTCTACCTGCATACTGACTTAGGAAATGAGCAGATAAATTCAAATATTCAACCCTTTAAGCTTTTCATTGCAAATTATTACCAGATATTCCCAAATAAATGCCCCTGGGGGAATTACATTATATATTCTTAATTGGTCAGGTCATTATTGCAAAGGTTTAGAATGTAATTTGGAGAACTATTAAGCACTTATGGTGAGTTTCATTTCACTTTAAAAGTTTCATATAAGGGGAAAGTGTTTAACAGGGAATATGCAGTCAACTGCACATAACAGCTTTGTTTGTACACAGTCAGATGAGAAAACATTTTGTTTATAGCATGTCAGTTCATTTTTTTCAGCCAATCAACTCACTGAACAAATACGATAATGTAGAGCTAACTGAAATGAAAACCTAAGGTAATAAATTATGTTGCATTGCGACAGGTTCAGATAAAACTCACCTGCAACACATTCATTCAGGTATCTAGAATCATCATACAACATATTTAAGTTGAGACGCCTCCAGATTCAAGTGTTTACTCTGACTATCAATAGCCACATGTCACTGTATGAATCCCACCCAGGACCAGAAAAAAATCGCATGTAAAGAAGCTGTCCAGCTGGCTTGTGGAAGGTCAGTTGTTCTACCTATGTGTACAGGATGAAAAGATGCCAAATGACCCTGCCTGATGGTGCAATGTTAAACCCCAAAGAAAAAAAGATTGACTCAAGTCAATCCAAATAACAATAAATAACTTGTAACCACTTCAAGCCAGAAAACCAGTGTACCAATTCAAAGATGTCCTCCCATCTACTGTATGACTCAAATCATAGACACTTACAGTGTCTAATTAATGGACCATTCACATTATACACCAGGTTCAAGTTACCCATTTATCCTCACCCCCCAGTCATCACATGTTGTTATCAGTATAATAAACCCCAACAATGCTAACCTGAGATCAACTTTTATCATCAATACAAATTAAAGTAAGTACTGAGATAAAATTCTACCAAAGCACACTGTGTGTTTTATGATGACAATTACAAACAAAGCTGAACAAATTGCTGGGCATTGACCAATGCCTCGTTAGAATCTAATATATAGATCTTAGACACAATAATCCGAAACTTGTGACAAAACCATCAATGTTAAATTATAGTCAACAATGGGCTCAATTTGTTGACGTTAGGAGTCCAATGTCAGGTCAAGTAAAAATTGGATGCTGTCTATTTTAATAAAAACCTTAAACAGGCATACTGCATATTAGTGTTAATGTTGTAAGTTGAACCCTCAGTCACGTTGCAATCAGCCTTGGTGTCAGGTCAAATGACCATAAAACAGGGGCAAACACCAGATGAAAATGATATAATCCAAATTAGAGGTATGGCATTGGTTTTATGTAAATCAACAAAATATGATATCAGGTTGGCCAAAAAAAACGTAAGTCAATAACATGAGCTCACAGTACAATATTGTGAGGTGATCATAAAGAAACATAATAAAACAAGGAGCCTCTGTGGTTGTGGTGTTACGGTCTCTGACTTGCCCCTCACTGCTTTGAGTTTGAATCTGGGACCAGACAAAATTCACATATGAGGAAGTTATCTAGCTAGCTTACTGAAAATCAGTGTTTTTATCCAGGTATATGTCCGGGGTCTTCCTCCACTCCTAAAACTGAAAGTCGCCATATGACCCTGGCTGTTAGTCTGGCATTAAGTCCAAGAGAAAAAACCAAGAAACAAAACATTTGCAATCAATTGCATATTTTTAGTATTATCTTAATGAATGCATTGAAATCATTTAAGGGACAATCATACTTAAAGCAGGCCTTTGAATTATGTAACGTAACAATGATGAAAGGTAAACATCTAATTTATTAATCAATAAAAGTGATATCCAGCCACCAGATATGTATCCATAATGACCACTAATCAAGCTGAGTAACGAACCATAATGTAGAGAGATATTTCAACAATTACGGAAATTATAAAACAGGTTTTAGCTAGTTATCTTTAACTGAAGAATGCAAACCAATATTTAATAGTTTCCTCTCTGTATGGAAGATATGACCAGCGCTATATTGGATCAATTGATAATTAGGTTTCTTAAAGTTGTAAATACACGCAATAAGATACAGTAGAAATGATGAATACATTTACATTAATGGCACATGATAGCTTAAATATCAATAATCCTGAGGTCAGGACCGAGTGATTGTTTATGCTTTTATGGTGCATCGAGTCAGTACAACAATCAAACAACCATCTATCTTTAACTCAATAAAAGAAAAAAAATTACACCTCAGAACACACCACTGTTGACCATAAAACAAGTCATATACAGTTAGACTGCAAAGTACAAAGTCAACAGTTAATTGTCTCTTTGATCCATATAAGACTAGATCATTTAGATTCAAAGACAAATATAAACACTGTTTTAAGATACCAATAATCATTGCTTTTTAAACCACAATGACTGGAGTCTGAAAGGATAATTACAAACATCAATCAAAATGGCCAAGTGTAATCAGAGACAGTAAATACACATGTCCAATTATGAAAACCAATTAACCAACTGAAGTTGATTAGAATTCCTATAGTTCCAATTTTGAGAGCATAATTAGTAGACGGCACTTGCTGATTATTCATCGTACACAGCAGCAGACAGGCCTAGTTCTGAGTCGATACATCAAGCATAAAGCAAAGGCTATCAATCTATTCCCCATCATAATTTGTCAAATAGTAAATTGACATTTTCTTTGTCACTGTACAATGCCATTCATGATGATGGTATTCAAGTTAGGATAGAATTGGATGGTCAATATCTGCTTAGAATCAGTTATCTACACACTCACCATGACTCATATTGTATAATAACATGGACTTAGCGTGTTAATATGAAATGCTGATGAAAACCTGCTTAATCAGAGTGAAAGGTTAGTTTTATGACATTATGTTTTCAAACAAACAGTAAAAATAAGTAAGACAGATTATAGTAAAAAATCTATCATGAATCAAGTTCAAAACAGATATTTAGTCTCAACAAGCAGCTCAACATCAAATACACAAATCTATCACTTTATACAAAACTGTGCAGAGAAGTGGGTGGTGTTTTATATAAAGTTATGTGTTTTAACCATCTCAAGTTTAATCAGAAACATACACTAACTTTAGAGAATCAGATAAGCAATATATGACACCCACACATAGATAACTAAACAGTTAATTTAAGTCTAGGGCAGACACTTCTATCAGAAAGCAACTTATCAAATACTTTGACAAAAAAAGATTTATTTTCTAAACCAAACAAAAGCATAATCTAAGATTGCTGTATTGAGTTAATGTTTACACATCTTGAAACATCATAAACTCCAAGGATCAGTTAATTTTATGACTTTATCTAATATGGAAAAAAAATGCCCAAAACACTTCAGGTATTATGAAGACTATGAAGTCTCCCCACAGTAGTACACTGAACAGGCCAGCAGCTGCTCATCCAGGTACAGCCAATACATGCGCACTTCCTTGAATCACAAAATGGCAATACTCAAGTTAGCTCACTCAACTCTTTTATGTTCAAACCATAAAAAATCAGCTTGACAGATGTAAGATTCTAATTTCCCATTAAACATCTTAAGTTATACAATATTAGCTCTTGAAAAAGCTAGAAAGCAATGTACTTGGCCATTGTTTCCCTAACAAAATGGAAAGATGGGGCCAAGATGTCAAGAACGAAACAGTTTAGGAAGAAAATTATTATGAGCCCATATCAAGCTATATGCCTGTAAAACACACATAAATTACAAACATTGGGTTAAGTGTCCATGAGATAATTCATAATATTTTATGCTTGTGTCTAATGTAAGCAACTATCTGACTAAGGGAAACAAACACAATTCTAATTGTGAAAAGATTTTATTCGATCACTAACAAGTGACTCTGACATCATCAATAAACAAAAAAAAAATTAAGAAATGTCAATTAGATAGACAGAAGACCCTCAGAAACTATGTTTAGAAAAGAGAAGTTTTGCCACTATTCATTCCTACATTTTTTATCAAGTAACCATAAAAATGACTATTTTTTCTAGCCTATAACCACACTTCAAATACCTATATGGATTGAAGATGATGAATATGATTACATCTGACTATAGATCATGTCAACTAAATCAAGCTTGCAGGCAATGTTGTTCAGGCTCCAATAAATACGTTTGTATACATGTATAACTTTGCACGAAAATCACTCAATCATACAGTAGTGGTGAAGAGGTAAACATGTTCGCTTTGCTTCATAGAATCGTAAGAATGTGTTATTTAACCAACAGAAATTAACTACATACATGTAAAAAGTCTTTCATCATGTAGGAAAAAGATATGTGAGATTTTATGATCCATTATGATATTCACCTCTAGGGTTAGTGATATCCCATTTCTTATGGTCAATACACAGACTTACAAGTGTCATGGTAGTTATATCATACGAGTTGAAAACATATACAACATATTTGAAAAAAAAATGAATAGGACATAATTAAGTTTGAAATATTCCCGGTTTGTGGCTATATGTACACTTAACCTTTAGAAGCCATTTTGTGCCAATTTTATTTATTTAAATTACTGAAATTCTAAATGCCATCTATGTATTTACATATACTCGGCTCTATATAATTACAAAATCATCCCCCACATCTAAGCTGACTCATGGAGGCAAATGGAGACAACATGCTGCTAAACATGATCTCCTTTTAAAATTTCATCTACGAAATAAAAAGTGAACAGTTGACAACTAAATACAAAAACAAAAGAGTGCTCTGCATAAAACTATGCAGCTCTCCTGTCAAGTGTAAACAACATCACCAATTCTTACTCAATCATACAGTCATCCAGTTCATCTTTTGATTGTGTCCTGTTGTAAGGTAGGTGTTAACTAAACTCAGTAACAAATCAAAACCGCAACCACGTTTTTTTGTCCAATGTAAACACTAAGGCAGTTTGTGTGAACAATGGTATGTCAACTAAAAAGACTCAACAGCCCCAAACAATAAAAGTATCAGCCATGGAAGTCAGAAAAAAATGCATTATAAAATTGAAGATAATTTTCTTACCATTAAAGTTTGGCAGACCTTTGCATTAACTGCTTGGACTTCTTAACTTTTCCAGCTTTTAATGGTGGAGGACGACCCCCTGCATATACCTGGGTAGAACCTGACAACTTCCTCATGTGCAAAATTTGGTCCCGAGTGGGATTCAAACTTACAGCAGTGATGGCAAGTGATTACAAGTCAAAGACAATAACAACCCTGCCATGATGGATGCCCCTCCGGTCTTCAAGAGCAATCGTTTATTTTGAAGCGGCCCCAAAAATCTATCATTCTATCTCATCTGCCTTGTAGTTGAACCAGAAATACTCATTTACAACTGAGGAATTTACAGCCATGAATTTCTCATACATTATAATGTAGAACTGAACATTATGTGTGAAATGTATACACACCCAATGTCCCACCATCGCCAACACAATGATTGATATACGGACATGTAATACTTCCATGGAGTTAATGTATGAAACAAACCAAAGCAACATCCGCTTACACTGGAAAACCATTAACACTAGATTATTGTAAAACAATATTTGCTTGTTAGACAGTTATATAAATGATAGAAAACATACACATACATTGTATAATACATGATAATCCATCAATACTGATTACTTATATAAAACAGGAAGCCAATTTACTTTTTACCATACTTGATGATAATTCATATTAGAATTAATTTTGAACATAATTACTGGTATTAGCTTTGCTTAAATTTTTTACATCAGTTGCAAAAAAAGTTTTACAGGTGGTAACATAAAACAAAAGGGCCATGATGGCCCTTTTTCGCTCATCTGAGTAAAGATTGCAACTTCTACATTTTTCCTGTGATTTGACCTGGTGGCCTAGTTTTTGACCCCAGATGCCCCATGTTCGAACGTGTCCAAGATATCACTAAGACAAACATTCTGACCAGGTCTGATGAAGATTTACTTAAAAGTGTGACCTCTAGAATCTTAACAACCCCCAGGTGTGGACACTGGACACCAAACTAGACAGACTGATCACTATAGCTCACTGAGCACCACAATACAGTAACAACAAATGCTTTTGAGGATTGAGACAACTGCTGACAGGTTTTGAACCTGAGATGTTTTGGATGAGGAGTACGACAAGGCATTATTAAAGATGAAATAACTGTAACCATTTTTACTAAAAGTTTTTTATTAAACTGACAGAGTGAATTGAAATATAACGAAAAGCTTCATGTTTTATCTTGACATAAATCACACACCAGCATTTCCTCAATTGTCAATAATTTGTCAGAAAGTTGGGATGAAAATTTAACAGCTGTGTGAATATACTGGCCAACCACAATTAAAGATTGTCCAGTCCGATAAGAATTAGTTTACCTGATAATTATCTACTTAACAGGTCATCTGCGGACACTAACTGACCCGCAGGCTACAATTTTGTACAGACTTGTAATGATGGATGGATAGTAAAATGTCAACAGTATCAAATACATACAAATGTTGATCAGACTCCAAGGATACATATAGAAAAGGGCTTCATTGAAAGTTATAAAATCCCCCAACTATTTAATGGAAAGTAAACAACACATTTTGACATATAACATTTCACTCATAAAAAGCCATTTAAAAATAAGAAACAGGCTTGTTTGGCTACTGATGTAAAGCTACCTAACTAATCAAAACATAAAATGAACATTAGTCACGAATGTGTCAAAATTTATAGTCCAAACGCAACTCTTGAAAAGGCCTTGCAGTAAATGAAATTAAACAAAATCTACATCTCACTGATGAATAACACATGATTTGATCATTCACAAACAACACTGAAATCAAAAACACCAACATATTCAACACCAACATTGGTTAACTCAAAATTAATTGATTAAATGAACAGGGCATCAGAGACACAGACCATCAGAATGCTATTACTTCAAGTTGGCAGTACTTCAATAATACTATTCCCCAGATCAAAGTTTTACTGACAATTAGTTTCGTTAAAATATTGTAAGTGAAAACAATTTATTACTCTGCCCTTTCAATGCATAAAATGGTAATTCAATTAAATAAATAATGATCAGGACGAAAACCTACCAAATTTTACAACAATGCATTAATACCACAAGAATGTTTTACCCATTTATTATTGAAAGATACGTAATGTTACAATGCTGATGGGCATAACATGTCAATCACCAAAAATTCACCATTGATTATAAGTTTTATACCTAACCATTGTCCTAATGTGGTGAAATATGTAGGAAATGGCCTTACATCTCCCAAAGATGGTCATATTTTTGCATTATATGTTCACCCTTTCATACACATTGTAACAATGTACCAAAACAAGAAAGTAAATCACACAACAGGAAAACCA
The DNA here is from genome assembly GCA_008271625.1 of Lutraria rhynchaena. Taxonomy (NCBI): domain Eukaryota; kingdom Metazoa; phylum Mollusca; class Bivalvia; order Venerida; family Mactridae; genus Lutraria; species Lutraria rhynchaena. The sequence continues at coordinate 2,444,240 of VIBL01000042.1, forward strand.
GTGAAGTAAGGAGAGGGCCTCAGGGGGAGAGAAGTGTGACCTTTATGCGCAATTGACCAGTATTTTAAAACTTATAAAGACTTTTTTATCAAATTAAGGTGCATCAGACAGAGACTGTTTGTTTACACATGATGATTCTTCACAAGTGGCTGTTAACTCAGGTTCAATTATGTATCATATTCCTACTTGGCACAAACAGACTACCAAAGCAGGGAAAATAACCAGACTATGCAGAACCTTAATCCTACACTTAACAATGGCAAGAACATTCACTCACCTAATTAGTGAACTTCATTCTATGAACTAAGACTAAATGTTTCTCATTAATTTTCACAGTTTGATGCTTGAATCAATTAGTTTTAAATAAGATAATTATAAATGCGGGGTGGGGGGGGGAGTAGTTGAATATTACAGGCTGCAACAAGTAGACTTAATTAAATGCAAATACAGCAAAACAAAAGGCCATCATTATTCAACAGAGACTGAAATGAATTTATGTCATTAATTTACACTTAAAGACAGCTGACAAGACCTTGACTTCGATGATAAACCCCAACCACTGTCAAGAACTACGAAATAAAACACAAGCTAAATTACATCGTGATAATCATTCAGTCTGGCAAGAAATTTCCCATGAAGATTTCCCAAAATTCTTATAAGACGGGATTTAACATTACAACAAATTAGCATATTAATCGCATAAATGATAAAAAGTATTGTTTGCATCATCACTCAAGACATTTTACAAGCCAGCAATTTAGTACAGAGAGAATCAATACTAATTCAAGACCTTCCAACAGTTATTTTAAATTCAAATTTTTGGTTTAAACCACACGAGATAGCATGAGGTATCCAGTATAAATGTGAGGAGTATTTATCTTTATTTTGTTTGCTCAGATAACCAGGTTTCTTTCCTACGCTTCATAGTTTGATAACAAAATCAACGAGGTTAGACCCCATCATATGGACTCCAGTCATTGTTAACATCATAAATTATATCCTAGGTATAAAGACAGTCCAAAGGTGAGACATCTCAAGTGAATTATGTTAACCATTTAATACACACTTCAGATCAACTTTACAACAAAATCAGGGGAGAAAATATAATTTTATTCAGTTTTATTCGACAAACATTTTTACCAGCATTCAAAATCAAGCTTTAATTACATCAACCTTTCAAAATACTTGTATCATTTTCAGCGTTACTGGTCCATTGAGTAAACTGTCTGCAGAATTTTTCGTAGGAAGCACATATACAAACAGACAATTTAATTATCAGAGGGACAAGATGAACCTGAATTGTAAGTGGGCTGTCAGAAATGACCAATTTACCACTGGCCCAAATACACAATTTTGAAAAAGTTCACTGGCCCCAACAGAAATGTACTAGCCCCTAAGTTTGGGCTACTGAGCTGGCATGAAGACTGGACAACTATAGAAAGTACTTATTGTCTATATAACTTGTAAGGGCATTTTTCTAACACAAATTTATGCAATATTTCAAAAGATTTTGCTCATGATATATCAAAAATAAACTGCCAACAATGGTTTGCAAAGTGGTAAAGATTGTAAATAAGGGACAATTACCGAAGTATTACACTTAAATCAGGGCAAATTTCAACACTCACTCGCTAGTAAAGGTCAAAACATGATTACCCTACAATCCCCATCAATGAATGAAACAAACCATAAAATGCTGATAACTGACCATTATTTCCCGAACTTTATTATACACGGTCACATTAATTGATTTTCCCACAGATTTATGTCTTAATGACCTTATAAGGAAGGCTAGACCAAAACAAGGTCATACTTAATTATTAATAAAACCAGCTTATTTAGTACTGTGTGATACCTCATAGTTTTAACATGTATATAATTTGTGTTCTGATCCGAATGGCATGTTACAGTAGTATCAGTCCTAATTAATTGAGTGTTAATTGTGCATGGCAAATTTAAGTCCAATTAGCCTTCAAATAAACTGGTATCAGCACTAAGGTGTGGTATTCAAGTTGTCAGCATAAAATTTACAACAAAATACTAGAAAGTCAATAAACTGCTGCACTTTTTTTTGTCTTAAAATACACAGTACTAAAACATAAGTTTTTATGCCCGCCCTAAGAAAACCCATATACTACATTCAGTTATCACTGTATCTATTCTAGCATATGGTTGCATAGCAATCCCTGTAGGTATCTATCTGTGGTTACAGATAATAAACGAGATATGTCCGCAGATATTAAAAAATCAAATGATAACATTCTTGCACAGACCTGGATCCATACTTAGGAAACATAAGATTGGTCTTAAAGCTCAAACTAGTGATTCAGTCAATGCAAAAAAAACTGCCAGTCCGCTACAGTCCTGACGAGACAATAAAGCTATAGACCGAGCCCACTGTTTCCAGCTTCTATACATGTCAGTTCATTGTCTCACAAATTCTAAAGCTTTTTCTTACAAGCTGCAATTTGCATTGTTTATTTTTTTCTTAAGACGTTTAAGGTATAAGATTATGAAATAAACTATGCATTTGTTTTGCATTTGACAGAATTCAAATTCTCATCAGAAATATGTAAAAAGGCACAAATTACAAAAGTTGAGAATGAATTGAAAATTTGAAACCATTTTATCAAGTTTTATGATGCTGGACCAGGGGTCTCTCTCCCTTTTGGGGGAATGGGGCCAGGGCCCTGGGGGGGAATTTCGTGTCATTTTCAGTTGGGGGGGGGGGAATTTCGCGTCATTTTCAGTTCAAGGGGGAATTTCAAAAGCCTCATTAATATAATAGGTGGGGGAATTTTTACCAAAAATAGGGGGGGGGAATATATTCCAGAGGTGGGGGAATGGGGCCGAATTGCGGCCCTATATTCAGGAGATTGAGAGCCCAGAGGACCCAGACTAAAGATGAAGATAAATTCAAACATTGTTTCACTTACCTTTAACTTGTTTTGAGATCTTCTTAGTATTATCTAACCAGAACTGTAAACAGAGAGACAATAAAATAATATTATAACTCACACAAATGTCAGTACTTCACCACAAATCTGAATTCGTAACATCAACAGTAACAGGACCCAGACATAAACAGACAAAAATACAACATGTCAACATAAAGAAGGCTAAAGTTTATGTTTTATAATTCAACTATTGTTGAATAAAGAAGATTTAGTTGATATATAAGATCAGTTTTATGAATGATGAACAGAGAATTTGAGAAATAACGGATTCCTTTCAAGTATACAAACAACGCCCAAAATTTCATAAATATCATTCAACACTGATTTTGCGCCAGACACACAAGTTTTTGGAATGGTATGATTTCATTGATTAAGTTAAAAACATGCAGGCAAAGTCATTATCTGACTCAAGAATAAGAATAATTATTCTTTTATCACAAAAGAAAGAAGTTTCGAGTTTGAGAACAATCAAGTATGATAAAATCTGTGCAATCAGGACCAGAATAAACCTTGCATGAATTTGTGTTCATGTAGAAATAGTATAAAAAAAACAGGAAGTCGTTTGAAGGCTGAGGCAGACTAGTGATTGTGTTATAGCAGGATTTTTTTATTTAAGATTAAAGTCTCACAGATGTTAACTAGATGAAACTTAAGATTTCCACAAGGAGAACTCTGTAACAGATTGATGAAAGATCGAATCATGTTACAAACTGATCTGACCAAATATGGGCATTAATTGGTAAAATATCTGCATATAGCTTTTCTTTTTATTCAGATATCAAAGCATTAACAGGATATTGGTAACATTTGGTATGAAACATAATGAACCAGTCCACTCATAGAATCATACAATGTAAAATATGTAAACAATTTATGAGGCATGTTAATCACCCTCAAAGCAAGGTCAGGCTAAGATTAGTTTCATAAAGATAGTTATCCCAGATGTCAATACACAAATATTTAAATAAATGTTTAGATAATACTTGAATTAATGATATTTTACATTCAGTCTGTATCTAAATGTGTTTGTATTAAGTATTTATAAGATAAGCGTAAATCATCATTTTGGTTCAACTTATAGCATCATATCTAGCTCGATGATATCCATAAAACACGGACAAAAACCAGCACACTTCATACTACTTGTAATTATTCTTTGCACAAGTTTGAATGAAGTTTTTATAACAACCAACTACACTCTTAAAGAACTGACTATGTAACCAAAATCAACTTCAACTAATCATAAAGGATGATGCTTGTCCCGGTCTTCAGATACAAGTATTATCATGCAGACTGAAAATGTCGAAATATTTCCATCTTCTTTATGATATTTCCTCACAGAAACATGGCACTTTTTCAATGTTCAAGAAATCTCAAATATCAGACAAGCGGCACAAACTTCACATTTATTACTTACATACTCAATCTATCCTTAAAGTAAAGAGATCTCTCCAAAGAGGTTTGAGAGTAATAAAACAACACACTCTTTCAGGGTTGTAGGAAAGGAATGATGGGCAGGTAAATACAAATATTTTATGGCTCATCACGCAGGAAAACTTGTCTAGATGTATGTTTGACTTTCTGTATATACTACATAAGCCTCACTTGAGAAAACAACTCAATAGTCAGACCACCTTTATATAAGGACCACTTAGTTTTGATCCCGTTTTCAACACATTCTCTATATTTCCATATGATAATGAGACCACCTCAACATCAGGACCAGCTTATTTGGCCCCAAAGGTGGTCTTAATATCAAGGTTTTATTGCACCTACCTTTTTTCCGGTCTTATCCCTGAATGTAAGCCCAAAGTAATCTGTCTCTATTACATCCAGATGCTTAGTAACTTTCTCAAAAACCACCTGTCCATCGGAATTTTTCTGAAAAAAAAGATAGGTTTTGTGAAATAATACAATACAATGACAAACTAAACATTTAAGCCAAACCACTTCCCTCGCATGGATATATTTATTCAGCATTTTTTACATGAATCAGGAACATAAAATGAAGATCCAAATTGCTACAGTTAAAGCTTTAACTGCGGAGGAAGATCCCTAAGGTTTACCCTGGGGCCTGGGTAGAACCACGAACCTTCTGTAAGTCAGCTGGACAGCTTCCCCACATGTGAAATTTGGTCCCATGGGGATTCAAACTCGCTGCAGTGAGAGGCTAATGATTACTACAAGTTATAGACCAAAACCACCCAACCACAGAGGCCCCTTGTGAATCCTAGTAGAGTCAAATTGATTACATAAATAGTTATGTGTAAGACCTCCAGTATGTAAGAAAAGAAATGACACATGGTCCAGTAAAAACATTCATCAGAAACATTTTTAACAATGTATATTAGATGTAAATGAAACTGGTCGAGCTTGCTTTAATGTTCATATTGAACATGGTATATAACTGTTCATACAAAATACAATGAACTGTTATTGAACCTGTGCACTGACAAACTTGAAAACATAAGTGGACCTGACAAAATACCAGGGTGATTCCAGAAACCCCCCTCTGAAAACTTTGTTTGTGGGAGCATAATTACTGGTTCATAACTGACTAAACCTGCACTAAAAATCTAAAAAAGGAATTTAAGTGGACATACATAAAGGCCAGTGATTATATTTTACCAGACCTCATCAATATTTCTGCAGGAGAACTGAGGCCTGAATCTTTTTGTGTCAGTTGATGTATAATGTCTAACGTAGTGTTAGTTGTGATACAATTCATTCAAAAAATTATAGCTGAAAACCGTCAACAGACAGTTTTATTATTTGTTTGGCTTTCCGGTTGGTTGCGGCACATCACAGCTGGGTACAAATTATAATGAATACTTTCGATGAGACTTAAAATGTCAGCAAAGACATCAAGTACACATACAAAATTATGCACTGAAATTTTAAATTTTCAATCTAGGAGAAACAGTAAGTTATGATTTAAGCTCCAATATAAACTTTGCTGCATACAACATATAGTCAACGGTTTGTTTTAGATTACAGAATAGCTATAAATATTGAAAGTTGTCATTCATCAAATGAACTCCCACTAAAATATGCTTTTGTTTTCCAAGCAAAAAAGGATAAGTACATTATGCTAAGGTGTTTCCACTATAAATAAGACAATGTCAAGTTGTATAAAAATTAACTAATACAATCAGAAAATTCTGTCAAATTACAATGTAATATTATTATTTCATGTGAAAAAGGGGCAACTTAGTGCTTGTCTGAGAAAATTTGTCCTAGAAGTCAGGTAGATGGTGGCTTAAGTTAACTGCAGTCAAAGTCAAGCAGCTCAGGTAAGATAATAAACTCAGATTTGAAGATCTCTTCAGTTCTCAAAACTAGCCAACCAAAAGCCTGAGCTTCAGTTTTGACATTGTACTAACAGCCAAAGTCATTAGATGACTGACGCGTTTAAGGGTGATGGAAGACCCTAAGAATATACCTTAGTAGAACCGCCAACCTTCTGTAAGCTAGCTGACAGCTTCCTCACAAATGACATTCATTTCATACTGAGTGGGATGCAAACTCAGAGCAATGAGGGGCAAGGAGAACAAGTCAGAGACTATAATCAATCTCCTTTGAAGGCTCCCATCTCAGCTTCAATCAAGACAGGTTTAATCAGGATATTACGATTATTCAAACTTAATAAAATGCATGCTGACTAACCATTTAAACTACAGTCCTTAAACACAAACATAGGTCTGTTCTGATATGTATGTGTAAGTGTGTAACTAATTTATGAGCGAGTATAATCAATCAAAACCTTCAACATTGTAACGCACTTCTTTGCTTTACTATGATAAGGGCATTTACTTTCCTATTTATCCCAATGTTAACAATACAGGGTACAACACTGAGTATAAAAGAGACCTAATATTTACATTAAACATTACGGTTTTGTCACTGAAAACATATCAAAACATTAACTGAATAACACACCAATTATCCTCACTGAATGTCACAATTTTAATGTGATTATGTTCATTGTTAGTTGGGTCAAAAGTTTTAACAAAACAAATGAGATCGTTATTCACACGTCATGTTACGAGAGTTAAAGTTCATCTTCAGGTAAATCAAGCATATTTTCCACACAATAAATTATCATGATGATCATTATGTCAAAAACTATCACCAAGAAATACAAGAAGTACAAGGTTGAAATAAGATTTTTTTACACTGAATGCACACACAATCAACTTCAATTATACAAAAAAGACATATATTAATCAGAGCATTAAACACCAGCATGATTAAACAAAGAACACAAACTTCGACTGATACTTGGAATAATATACACAGATAAAATTATATACAATAAAAAACATGTTTATTAATTGTACTCTCATAATTCATAACATCATAAATGACTGTCAATATCAAGGAGGGAATTGGGAATTTGAAATGAGAATTTTTACTTAAATGTTATTAAATTAATCAGAATTTTGTAGTTTCATGACTCAAGGCAAGCATACATGAATACATGAATACTATAATAATAGCGCTGTCTCCAACATCACTGACTGACAAATTTCTATGAGGAAAAATTATCTGATATTTACGAGATAACAATTACCCAATAGAAAAACACCTAGAGTTACCATATCCGGCTTCATAAACTTGATAGGAAGGTTATTCAATATTCAATAAACAAATGAAACTATTAGCTTCAGTCTAATAAAATCAGGTTAGCTACAACTCAGCCGTGAAATATCTAACATCATAATTAAACTCAGTAAAAACTGACTTAGTTGTCAAAGAATTGGGAAACTAAATGCTAAGTGAACATATAATGACAGACAAGGTTTGGAACACAGGTTTTAAATACCAGTGTTCAAACCAATCTTTTAAAGCAATAGCCCAGACAGTAAGTGTGCTATTGAAAAACTATTTACTACCAGCACAAATACAGTATTTTGAGAAAGATTTTAGCCCCCTCCCCCACCCCGGCTTATAGAGGGTGAGCGCAAAGGCTGAAATACACACAATATTGTTTATACAACTATAAAAGATGCTCAAGCACTGAAGTGTATCAGTTAAGCTCTCTAGTTTCTCCCATGTATAAAATGCATCACAAAATACCACTAAATTCCACATGAGTAACCATATGGCACAGCATGATTTTTGTTAGGCCTTGATAATTCAATAAATACATTCGGAACCTCCATGGTTGAGTGGTTATGGTCTCTGACTAGTAATCACCAGCCCCTCACCGCTGTGAGTTCAAATTCCAGCTGGGAACATAATTCACATGTGAGGAAGCTGTCCAGCTAGCTAACAGAAGGTCAGTAGTTCTACTAAGATGTAAGCATGGTGTCTTCCTCCACTGTTAAAGCTGGAAACGTTGCAAAAATGACCCTGGCTGTTAATGGGACATTAAACCCAAGTCAAAAAAATAAATACACAAATACTTCGTCTATCCCAAATAAACAATATGGTTGCCTTCCTCACAAACTAATCCTCGAACGGGAAGGCTGGTATGGCAGACAGTAATATGTAATGTATCTCTACCATAATGACATAAACAGATAACTCAGGATAAGAAAATATTCGATATTCTCAGAATTGTAAGACGACACGACTCGTCATAATAGAACAGAGGAATCAATATATCAAATGGAAAAAAATATTGACAACAATACATCATTAACACAGATTATGTAGTACACAGTGTGCAACTTAAACCATGAATATTTACATTGAAGTCTTTAAATACGCAATGTAAAATACCTCTTTGTTTTTCATGTATAGAGATGAAAAAAACATTCCATTGATAGACGTTAACGATTACAAGACAATGCAATTGTCTTACAATGGTACAAAAATAAAGAAAACTTGGAATTTGCAGAATTTGGACACATTATTCAAGCTGATTCTTTTTTTCCAGGGGTTTAATGTCATACCAACAGCCAGGGTCTTTTGGAACTTTTTCTGCTGTTGGAGGAAAACCCCAGACATGCACCAGAGTAGAACCACTAACCTTCCTTGAGATAGCTGGACAGCTTCCTAACATGTGATTTTTTTTCCAGTCCCAGTAACAACAAGGAGTTAGTGATAACTAGTCAGAGACCATAACCTATTGACCACAGAGGCCCATGTTCAAGTTAAACTTCTGCATCTAGCAGTGCAGTATGTATGCTTTTCATATAGATCAACACAATTATTATAAAACACCAACTGTGTCTAATTCTAAATATAGAAGAGCGACACTTGTCAGAGTCGCAAAAAAGTGTTGTTCTTAACTAGAGGGAATTGATACATTTGCGACATCTGTTTTTCATTATGTGTATGTGTGCATTTTTCTGCCATTTCTTGGAGGGGAGCAGTCTTTGGAGGTGACATTACCGAAGGGAGCACTACATCTCATGTCATACTTAAATCACAGACAAGTGCTTGCAAGAGCAAGTGCATTTTTATAAACACTACAAAACAAATAAACACAACAGTAAATAACGATACATGACATTCATCATATAATCACACATGTCCATAATATTGTTTTGTTGTTAAATAAATTTGCTGTTATTTTATTTTCAATGAGTTTCATTTGCATTGATACTAACTTCAATTCATCATTTTGCATTGTGTCAGTAACTAAAAAGAATAACTCAAGAAACAATTTAGTACACTCTCACAATTTTGAAAACAAAATATTAGCCACTTTACTGGATAAATCTATGCTACTGTTTAAACATGGGAACCAGGCTTCTAATAAAAATCATTAAAACTGCTACCCAAATGTATAAATTGCAAGGTTTTGTAATACTTTACATACAGATTGTAAAATCTTTTTTACACTAAAACTCCATAACATTACAACCATTCTTAGTATTCACAACTATTTATTTCATTTCTGTGCAACCAAGCATTAGTAACTTATGTAATTAAGAACTTTGTATACTTGTCTTTTTTCAATTGAAAAAGTTTACACTACCTGAACGTGAAAATCGAGTAAGTTGTTAAGAATTATGACACCTTTAAATGTGTCTGTCTTTTTAAGTCTGTAACAAATGCAGTATAATACATACAAATGTATACTTGCAATATTTTGACAGAAATGAAGCATACAGTTCACAATAATGCATAAATTTGTCCATTAAAATGAAAAATATTTTCATGTTAGTCTGTTGCAATATAACTCTTGGTTTAACTGATTTAACCAGATTTGTCAAGTCAGACTCAGACATACCTGGCCTATTCTGAATACATTGTCAGCTTAGACATAGAAATTCTGACCAGTTTAATTGTCAATGGTCAGTGTTTCGTATACTGGCTAGAGGATATGTATGAAATAATACAACATCGAAATAGTTTTTTATGCAAGGAATACGATACCATTGTGTACAATCAGTCATGAAATTATCATTTTAAAGCATTGTAAGTGAATGCAGCAAATAAGCTGGCATCCCTTTAAGAATTATCCAGGTGTGTCCTTAAAAGCATTGAGCACATTCTTCTATCTACATACACTATAAATATAATACAGGTCTATGACTTACATCTATTCCTTTAGGCTCAAACGTGGTGCCATCAAGAAGAGCTATCCTACAAACAACCATCTTCTTGGATCGTTTTTTCTTGTCGTCTTTTTCTGGGGATTTGTACGTTGAGGAGCTACTGGCTCTCCCACTGTCTGCTGTCACAATACTCGACCGCTGAAAATAAACATTTACTGATTAAGATATAATTTCATACACACATTACGTAATCTAGTATACTAGGGAAAATGGATACAAAAGTTTGAACAAGAAGACAATTCCTGGTGGTAACAAGGATGTAGTTTCATTACAATCTTATCAGAAAACAATACCAAGATCACCACCTTATTTCTGCACACTATCAATTTCTTTCACTTAAGAGTACTTCAGAAATAAACGAACTCATAAAAATGATGTTTGAAATATAATCTCCTTAGCTTAATAACTAGGGTTATAAGCACAAATATTCTCCTAACAAAGAGTCCAGACAATGCCCTTGTGTTGTGTAGCAGAGGGATTTACCATTATAATTGCCTGAATTCTGAGTCAGACTGACCAAATTATTCTGTAGGGATCTGGTCTTGCTGTGAAATCAGATAAAAGGGGCCATAACGATTCATAAATGCCAGCTATTTCTAGATACTGGCCAATGATGTATTCATTAATACAAATTTCTTAGAAGTCTTAATTTGTCAATTATTAACATTTAGGAAGCTTCTACTCATGAAATGATCAACATTCAATATATACCAGTATTGACTCACTAGTTACGTGACAACAAACACAACCACATTAATTAGGCCTAAAAAAGAAAAGGTTTGTTCCCAGTTACCTGACCAACTCAATATTTTACCTGCCAACTCATAAGTTTTTACTGCGTCCGAATCGTAGGGCAATATTGTAATTTTCACAACTCATTAATATTACTGAGCACATATTCCATACAGTGTAGCCAATATAAGTAAAAAATGATAAAATAAAATAACCCCTACCTACCAACCCATATTTATTTGGGCATGTAACCAGAAACAAACCTTTTATCTTTTTAGGCCTTGTCAAATGGTTGAAAACACATGTATACTGAATGCTGAATAAGTCTGCCTCTGAATATGATAAGCAATTTGTTATCTGTTAAATCACATAAAAAGAATCAACTATATATATATAGACATAAAACATGTGTAAAATATTTAAATACACACCAGTATACACTGAAGAAACTTAGTATTGATTAGTTATTTACATAGCCTGTAGCAGTTAGTATGTTACAATATATCACAGTTTCTGACTGTACAGTGGCAATACTGAATTAAATGTCGAACTTTAACAAGAAATGGTAGATCAACAAATGATAATCCTATAGCGCATTTATCACTCTAATTGGATGTTGGTGCATGGAACACAATAACGTGTAAGCTAAAATTAAAATTGTCTCAAACTTTCTAATTCACCAGACAAAAACTATAGAACTATTTTTACCAAGTAATTAGGGTAACATTACAGTACTATGTAGCATTTACAGCCCATATCAAGATAAGCCTTTCCTTAGCCCCAAACATTTTACAAAATCACAAGAAAAACCAAGATATGTGCGCATTATATTGACTATACACAATTAGACTTGGACAACATACAGAAAGGAATACTCAATTCAAATCATCTTTAAAACATATTCCCAGGTTCTGACCTATATATACATGTGTGTTAATATATCATATATTCTACTTCAAGGCATATACACTGAGGCTTCAAGTATGTTTCATTTAACCTGAACTGATAAGCCAAATGTTTTAAAGAATACTGATGAGATGAAAAGGATTGTTGAAAAAGAAGTATGTGCAGAGACCAGTTACTGGGGTTAACACTGATAACATATAGTAAGTGGGAGTTAGTCACTGCCCCATGACTGGCCTCTGGAAGAGTGTGTCTATGATGGTGAAAAAACTACAGTAAATAAAATTTGGCTAAAACTGGATGATTAAAATAGCTTAGGTTGGACTTATACACAAAATACACTACAGTCAAATCAATACAATCTGAGTGAAGTTTCGCCCTGGTATCAATATTATAAAACAATTTCACAGACACAGGAAATGTGTATACTGAATAAATGAGTGATAATGTGTCCAGTCACGTACAAGTTATATTGTATATCACTGATATACAATATAACTTGTACGTGACTGGACACTCAAAATCTAAGCAATTACAGTAAGAAATAGGATCTTCAAACAAGCATAGTTCATTAACAACTGTGACATAATGATAATGCACATTAATTAATAAAACTACCAAGAAAAAAAACACTTTTAGATCAGGCTTCTTCAGTCTGGCTAAGTTAGAATGTCTGTCTGACCAATTGAAAATTTGTCTGACCTAATATATAATAAATAAGCGATAAATGCTGTCCAACAGCCGGACATCTGGCCCTGTATTCGCCAAAGTTATTGGACCTGCTCAAAATTTGCCTGACACGTCCAATGGTCTGGCAACTTTTTTGTTGTAAAACTGAATAAATTTGCTTGGTAACATTTCAAATTAACTATAATACATAATGCATTAGCACTTTACATTTGCTTTTTCTTTATGCAACAAGCGCCTAGCAGACAGACACTTATAATAGTAATGCCACTAAGTTATCGCCTCGTGAAAATGTCACATTGACTTTTCAAAACGTCACACTGATTTTGCATTCGAAAGGGCCATTATCCCATTAAGAAAATTATTTTTCCGGTCAATGCATAAGTTGATTTTTTTTCTTTTTGAAAACAATTTATCATTACAGACAAGTTAAATGTACACTTATAAAAAATAAAAGATATCAGTGAATATTATGATTTTGAATCATTTTGCAAACTTCATTCCACTACAGCAACAGTCCTCTTTTTCTTTTGATCAGCAACTCTATACAGAAACTGAACTACATACAGAACAATATGACCCAGTAAGGTAAACAACGATCTCTTTAGATTTTTAAATTCAAACTAATTAATTAACATATTATAGCAACCAATTTGGAATAGCTATTTCTGCTTTTATGTCGTGTGTCAACCCCTGCTACACGTAAGTCGGACACTTTGTCCGGGTTGAGTTTTAACAACACACCGACATGCTTACCTTTCAAAAATCCACTTAAACTATTTTACATTGAAACTTCTTTAATTTTCGAACAACACAAAATTCTTATCCACACATTAAATTTCATTGCCAATGTCTCTAAGTTACATGACAAGGTCTAGTGACAAAAAATAAGTTACTTTTAACAACCACCTAGTCGGCTTGAAACATTCGAAAATGAATTCAAAACTAGGTCAAAAATTCGAACATTTCATGAAAACGTAACAATTTTAGCAGGAAACAAAAAGATGAATCGTGAAGTGAACTATTTGCTTGCTTATTAACTAACCAATATAATTCTTCAATGCCACCTAATACATATATTCCGCCAATTTCCTGTACACGGAAATTCCGTAAATCCGAGGTATTCGCGAGATGAGTGACATCACATTTCCCAGCGTTCCTACTTAAATCTAAAAATAGCTCAAGGTGCGCTGTGACAGGTATGGATTCCGGTACGATTGAGTAAACACACAGGTAAGGGCGATCTCAAAAGTGTCGGCGTTTATTTGAAGTTTTTTTAGTGGTAATAAAGAAATTATCATTGACAATCGTACAATACTGAATTACAGATGATGTTCGGTTAATATGCTGTTAATGATATAAAGTGACAATTAGTTAACACAAAATTCATTTGATTTATAAGAGTAATGTATAATCGCCGTACGGTCAGCTTAGTACAATATTTGGTATAAAAATATTCGGCTTTGATATAGATTAAAATCTGACAATGACTTAAGAAAAATCAAAACTTTAGACGTAAAGTTCCTCAAATTGAGACATATACATGCAGTTGTTATTTTCGCACTTTTCGTTTATACTATTTAATGTATTGAATTTGCACGTAATAAAAGTATCAAAGTCGCTAACAATGTCGAGATAATTCTTAACTTAAATATTTGTGTTTTTGACAAGTCGAATGCCTTTCAAAGCGCGTACAACATTTACTTAACAATAAATACAAGTTTTTGACACATTTTTGCATTCGCCAGTTATCCGCAAATTCTTACTGCAAGATAATCGGATTTCTTTCTAAACGGTTGCTCAAGATACATTCCTTTGTATGATTCTTACACAATCAATGTGACCCGACAGGTCGAGTGTCTGTCTTTATTAATACGCGAAGTTTCGACTTTATAAACGGCTTAACAATTCCCGCTCGTTATTTTGAAAATGATACTGCCGTCGAAGATAGAATTGTGTTTTTTTTTCAAGAAGTAATTTGTTTCGTAGAATTTTGTAGCACTCAAAGTAACGTAATATCATTAAGTCATATCGTGGTTAAATTCACTACGTACGCATACATAACCATAATGTAGTTTTTAAATGAATCATTGTACACTCTCGTCAATTTGATTTAAATTAATAACAGTACGTACCCTATCTTCAAAAAATAACTCTTATCCTTGTAAAATAAAGTTCATATTTGATATCTCAATATAAATGCAATTCTGGTGGTATTCATACGTACCACTATCAACAATAGTAAAGTTTTTGAGACAATGAGTAATAACTAAACCGAAAATGAAACTGTTCAAAAACAAGAAAGAAAATTAAACAATGCATGATTCATAAAATACATGTTGGGCGAATATTTAGAGTACACATCATGACACATAAAAAATAACTTACCTGTACAAATTAAATATTAATTAACTGAATCAACTGTAAATCTATTAAATCCAATTTTTAAACACAATAAATTTAACTATCCACACGGTACATTTCACATTGATTAAAATACGTATGAATTCATCTCCATATAGAACACGACACAAGTTACATCGCTAGAAAATACGATTATCCGTACCGATACAATATATGGCGCTTTAAGGTATGGTTAAAGTGCGGTTCTGCACGGACCAATACCCTCAGGGGACAATCTCAAAATAATAAAACACTCCACACTTTCGCGAAGTGAAACTGATAATGTTATAAAAACTTGCTTAAGGGTATGCAATCATTACCCATCCGTATTTTTTTGACAAGATTGAACATATTTATCCAAATATTATCACATGGAAAGGTATTTTTTTATTTGAAACTGACATGTTATACCGGGCTTCGCACCGCTTAAAATTTTGATTCAAGTATCACGTTTTATCACGATATTAAAAATAGGACATTATTTTCATCTGGCTTGAACAATACTAAATTGATAACATGGGCGTTTGTTAAAGAAAATGATTTAAAACGAGCTATTATTAGACAACATTTTAAAACAATTGAGAAAGGCATGATAGAGACACATTATGCTCTTTTATATCAAACATTGCTGAAAATAAAACATGCTCGTTTATACGGGGCATGAATACAGTTACATTTGAAAATAATGGGTATATCACGTGCTAGATGTTTAACAAGCCACTCATGGATGGATAACGCATATACAGAGAGCGGGTGTGTGTGTGGGTGGACTGATATGTCATTGCTTCAATAACTTCAAAATGCTTGCGCATAATCATGATAACAACTCGCCATGCTCAAACGTGATCATGAAAGTAATATTGCACAATTCTGATGGTTTGTTAATTGTACACTAATTTGTGAAAAGACGGGTTGGTGACCTTTGAGTTTTGTCTTTTATAGTTGTGTTAAACGTTGCCATCCGAAGCCAGTGTTATTTAATACACAAATGTAGTCACTGTTTACCAATCTTTATTTCCGAGACTGCCTCACGCCGGTACAAACATAGATATTAGGTGATGTATTAAAACAAGGTCAAGAACATGCGATGACTATTATATGAATGTAGTCAAAGTTTTCTTATCAACATTCCGGAGACTGTATCACACTGGCGTAAATATAAAAGAAGATGGCGATGTATTAAAACAAGCTTCGGAATAAGCTGCTTTCTAGTGCTAAAGATAACCAGAGAGCAGACAATATAAGTCAATCACCAAGTTAATAGCCGACTCCGTATTTCTCTTATGATTAAACAAACTCATAATGCAATAACTGTGTTATTGCAAAACATGAATAACAATTGACCATACCCATGATCAAAACAGCCATTATTCATATGCGCAACTATCATACAACAATTATAACAAACGGGGGTTGTTAGCGAAATAGCTGAAAACGTAAATAATTCGCATGTTTAATGACACACATTGCCGTAACTTAATAATCTGAAATGCTGACATTTTACTGTAATTTACCAATTGATCACGGACATGAAACGTTACCTTTGTGAATTTACAAACAGTATCGGTGTCAGATCATAATCTATATCAAGATTAAATTCTTTCTACTGTAGTTAAAATATTGTTCTACCTTTTATCAGGACAAAGATTGCTTTGAATGACTTTAAGTAAGCCGTCGCCCTCTGTTTTCAAGTTTAGGAGGACAGGACCGCGTCGCTCGCTTTAAAACAAACAAAAACACCGGGATTATTTTATTGCGCGACAAAAGCGAATCATGCCTGCTGTACTTTGGCGGGCATTTTGGGAAATCAAGAAACTTCTGTCAAAAAAAAAACAATCATAATAATGCACTAAGTTTATAATAAACCGAGTTCCAATTACAAACGTATCAGACTTTTATGAGGATTTTATTAAAGGTAATTTCGGTATCTGATTAAAATACAGATATATTTTCAGTCGTCCATCTGGTGAAAAAAAGATCGTCTGCTACAATAGGAAAGCGGAAGTTACTGACGCGACTTATATTCATCTTACACTTTTTATAAATCTTTAGCTGCCTATGACAGAACTTCCGGGGTTTAATTAAACGTTCGGATAAGACTCACTGAAACAATATCGACTTCTATTCTTCGACATACTAGTGTGCCAATCATATCACCTCATTTGTAACCGAAGAAAAATAGTCTTTATACTGATGTGGTCTCATTATCAAAAATAGATCCGAAAATAAATGGTCCTTCAGCAGCAGGTATATACATGTACTTCCGTTCTAGAATAGTAATTAGATAAATATGAAAGCATAACTTTCGAGGCCAGCGAAATAGTTTAATTATACAACCTAAAATATCGTTTACTAATTATAAAAATGAAAAAATAAACATCACTAGTATAGATGGAAGACTACATTCGTTATGACACTTCTAAAGTACAAAAAAAAAATGGGCCAATGAAGTTTGTATGTCCTTGTTGCCCCAGAGATTGAACACAAAAGAATATTTTAACATTAGTAGGAGAACTAATTGATGAGTACATGTTCTGTAGCAGACCTCCATTTTGTATCGTGAAGGGTATTCATATCTTGTTTCGCTTTAATTATACATTGGACCGGAGGAGAAGACAGAAACAAAACCAGTGATCTACAGAGAATAATGGTAATGTGTCATTAATTAGCAGGATGCTATTTGCTAGGATAACTCGCGAGTTTCCAGAGTGATGTACTCCCTAGTTAGCCAGGACTGTCCCACAAATACCAGCGAAACCACAGTGACTTCATTAGACTTAATTGCTGAGTGGTATTTTAATACACATGTACTTACAAATACATGAGCATACAATTGAAACATGTATGAAAATTGAATACTGGTTATCACGTATGAGTAATTGGTACGGTTGTCCCAGGACATCAGAGCTACAATATTCGAGTGACTGTTGTTGAAATGTCAACTACATGTAATTGACTTCTTGATACTGACCACAGTAAAGCTTCATTAATGATATGCAACACGGAATAAATGTAATTTAGTATCACGAACAGGTCCAGAAGGACATGCAGCCAGTGTAGCATTTAAGAGCTGATATTTCCGTTATTTATAATAATTTATTCAAAAACATCCAATTACGTGCTAACATTTTCAGACGTCGTACATTACACAAGTTTTCAAATGAATAAACTGTGTATAATGTACATAGTATTACATATAGAGAATTCTGCTGTTTTAGAATAACTTCTGTTGGTAAAAATCTTGCAGTTAGTGTTGCTAATAGTTGATAATTCTGTGTATTTCCCAACAGTAGTCGGACGTGCCACAGAAACAAGAAAATAGAAACACTATTTTTGACAATATCATGACTGCTAAGATAAATGAAAATCCCGGCATGCATATTCAGTTTTAATTAACTATATGGTGATCACATAAAATTGCAAAATTTCCAATACACCATATGGTTTAATCCTTTGCCTCATAAGCATATCGTCACCTTAATTCCAGAAGCGTATAAGTTCGTTTTTGACAAAAATGAAGTTTTGCTATCGTTGGATTCGTCTCAAAACGTTCTACAATATGCACTAACTTATATACTTGTAGCTCTAAAATGGAGAGGATAAATCGCTGTGCCACAAATGTCTTACTATTCATTTTCTATTGACCTCACAATCTTTAAACGCGATTTTCTTAAAACGAAAAAAATGAAGTTATATGTTTCTGGAATTAAGGTCACGATATTTTAGACTCTTCCAAATTCAAAGCTAACATACAAAACATCTATTTATTTATAAAAATCGGGTTATTTCTCCCTGACGGAGTGGAAAACATTGTGACCAAAGAAGCCATTACTCATTACAAGCAATGGCTTCTTTTGCCACAACCTTTTCAAAAGTCGTCTGCTTCAGATACGGAGAAATGCGGTATTATGAGGCAAAGGGTTAAATAGCGTCACCTAGTGTTCAATTCTTCAGTAAGGACAGAAGAAACAGTTCTGTTTAAAGTTCCCCGACGACCTATTTTTTGGCGCTGACCCGATAGTTTCTAACAACAATATCGAAAGTACGGAAATACTCGCGAACAAATTGTACCTCAAAAAGACGAAAAGAATGTCTAGAACAAAGTAGAAATGAAAAGTTTTATTCAACCTACCTTCCCAAATATTTATGGTCAAGAAACCGTTACACTAGACTATGTTATTTCAGCCTTATGCAAAACCAAATGGTTTAACGAAAGCTACTACAGAAAATTGTCATAGAAAACAGCGCGTGAAATGTTAATGTCGGTTACGTACAAAATTGGCGGTATTTATAATCAAGTCAATGTCTATTCATATGATTATTGTGAGGTTCAAAACTGGATCATAATTTCTTAACAGTGCAGAGGTAGAAGAAAAAACACATCATTACGCACCGCTTGGTTTCAAAAAATGATTTCAGCCAATATATTCCTAGCCTGAACACACTGTTAGGGTATCGGGTAACACAGAGGTATAAATTGGAACGATAATTATCATCTACAGTGTCTTGAATAGATAATAAAATTGTTTCAAATTGTCGGCGTCACGAGAGGTATCTATGCCATGTACACAGGAACTTGAAACAATCTTAAACATCAAACTTATGTACAGTGACTTGCCTTTTAAGGAATGAGACAGGTTCCTGTGGTCTCATGACGTTCCTGTTGAATAAACTTAATTCCTAGTTAGAAAAAATAGACACTCAAAATACCGAAAACTTAGATAAAATCTCTTGATTGGTTTCGCTATCATTTGAATAGATTTGTATTTTAATTATGTTGGTCTCTTCTGCATATGAAACAGACGTATGATAGCGTATACTGCATCACGAACACAAGTCTGAACAGATGGAAATATTTTGGGGCCTCCTGGTCGAGTGGTTATGGTCTAAGACTAGTTATCACTAGCCCCTCAACCGCTGTGAATTCGAATCCCACACTGGACCAAACAAAATTTCACAAGCGAGGAAGCAGTCCAGCTAGCTCACAGAAGATCGTTGGTGCTATCCAGATGTACGCCTGTGGTCTTCCTCTATCGTTAAAGCTGGAAAAGTCGCTAAATGACTCTGGCTGTTAGTGCGACAATAAACCTCAGAAAAAAAGGAAAATAATCTGTATATACTGGCCATCATAAGAAAGTAACCATCATAAAACTGTTCTATTTTGGCCTAATATACTGACATTGAAATTTTAATGGTATACAGCAATTTTATGATCAATAATGGACAACAATAAACCATATCATGAAATATTTCACCAATTTCCAGAATTAAATTCATCTCCATTACTTGCACTTTGTCTATTTTATACCAACATCACTTACTGGTTACTTTCTCATGACGACCAGTTTATATTTTAAAAATAAATAATACGGGACTTATCCAAATACAATGAAGATTTCGCATTGTTCGCTCGACGTTATAAAAAAATAATTATTGTTTTTAATATAATTTAAAAAAAATATGTACATCTTGAACAAAAAATACCAAACGAAGTGTCTTGCAAAAATCCCACATGTGTACACCCGTTTCTAAGGTGCGTCGAGAGCGAGATGGTGTAATATAAAGTAACCGAAGCGTTCATAGATTTCTAGTGAAAAAAAACAACAACACGTTGAGTTTCATACAACATATCTATAAAGACGTGTCAGCGTTTTGCAGGTCCAGAGTTATACTGATATTAAACCAACGTGTATTTTTTTCCTGTAACATAATCGAATAGATGATTTATACATCAGAGACTTCCGGGGAAAATAACTTGAAATTTATGTAAATACAAACGTAATATGCGCATTTTCCACTCAGCTGCACGGATAAAGAGACTGTGATTAACGATTATAATATTATATGATTCGCATCAGTTCAGAGTACATTTTGATGGCACGGATAATGTTAATGGATTTTTGTATAACGATACAACCGGACGATATTTCATACGTTCACAACAAGAAGACCCAGCACGAGATCTGTGACAGCTTAAAACGTGCAGTAATATATTAAAGTCGTCTGCGGCCTTGATCCTTTGTCTAGCCAGCATGTTAGTACGTCTGCCTACATGTACGTGGGCGAATATTTTCAAATATTGATTCATCTCATAAATATTGGAGTAAAGATAATTAAAACTAGATTGTGTATAATTTGAATGTTTATAAGACGCATTTACTGTTTCATACTTCACATTATACATGTTTATCAATATCGGCGATGCATGATCTGTTTTTGGCGGGAAATGTATTCATACATTTAGTGTTGTGCACTTTTCGGTGTTTAAGACAGTGACATCACCATTATGTATGCTCCCTGTCATCTCTGGGTGTCGTCAGGTTGGTTCTTAAGTGTTACCTTCTGATAATCTATGTCAGTGTGAGACTGTATAACATGACAGATTACCACGTGACCTTGAGCAATGTGATGAGTTCAGGCCTAGAGGTTATAAAAACTGAAGGACAATCTCCGAGCTCAAATCTCAATTCCATTCTCAAAGTGTTCTGGTTTAAAAGTCACTACAGCCTGTAGTCTAAATTGAAATTCGGATTAAATTTGTCAATTGGAAGGATGTATGATTGAAGTCATAACTGTTTTACCAAAATTAACTTAGAAACATTGAAAGACAAAATATGAGATTTGAGCTTGGAGACCAGTCTCAAGCTTTGTAACCTCGGACCCTGGATTACAGGTACTTGCACCGTAAGTACATTGTTGTATACATGTATTTTTGACTTGTTTGAGACTTAAACATGTTCGTATCAAACATGAGAAGGACAAGAAGGAACAACACTGACTTATAGTCATCATGAATGAGCTCGACACGATAATGTAGAACCAACAATTTGTGTTCAATCTCACTGAGCTGGCATTGTTGAGAATTACAAGATGTGTACATGTATTTACCAGTATACACACACACACTGATATCTACATAGATCATTGCGGTTACAGTACATTGTACATGTATTATATTTGTTTGTAGTGGCGTCCGATAAGCATTTTGCCGCTTCGTTATTGATTAATTAAGATTTTACGCATAGCTTTGCCAGCAATCCAATTAATGACTTTGGTCTTTATTTAATGGGAAACATCCAGTTAGGAACTCGCCAAAATTGACGAAAAAAGTACGTACAATGTAGCAAATTCACGAACCAAGTGTATAACAATGATCATTAATTTGTTTATACGAGTTTTCTGTGTACAATTTTACCGTTTTCGTATCATCTCCAAATTGATATTTCTTGAGATAAGTCCTAATTTAGTAATGAATCACCTCCTTGCACCAAGCTTTCTCGACCTTTATTTAATTTAACAGTCATACTAACTACATCCTGGCCGCAAGCTATTTTGCATTTTTACTCATCACATGCGTGTTTCTTCTCCATAGGGAAATAATAGATATGAGATAAGCATTAAGAAAAACAAATTATTCAAACTTCGTCTATTATTAACAAAACATCGAGCAAATATGAACAATATCCCACGAAATGCGTATTGAACGTATGGCGGGATAAAAACTTTCAAGAAGGCATTTAGAGAAGTGTATTGACGCAATTATGTGGTCGATGTAAATACAAAGCCGCGACTGTGTTCCAGTGGTTAGTGCGCTGGACTTGTAACCCGGAGATCCGAGTTTGAATCCCAGTCGCGGCAGGTTATACCCTTCTATGAAAAATTGACAAAAATGTCGATTTTCCTCCATATGTGGAGTTCCTCCATAAGTTGCCGGCTCCTTGTGGAAGGTTTAGTTAGTACTGGATAGTATACAGCCTAGGAAAACTGGTTAGGTGAACCGGTCGCCGTATATAACTTGAAAAATTGTTGAAAAACGGCGTTAAACCACAGTGAAATAAGTCACATAAAAAAAAATATAACTACATAGTACCAAAGGGGTAATTCCACAAGTTCGTTTTAGGCATTAATCATAACACACTTTTTGCATGCATTGAACATAGTAGATACAAAATACGACGATAAATATCGATGTTTTATTGATTCATATACATTTATGTACTGAAAATATGTACATGTTACATGTATATGCTTATACGCTCAAATATCGATTATTTTCATGAAATAATGTCAGCAAAATTCATAATTTATCACTTGTAGGATTCCAGTTTTGATTTGAGACGGGCAACATTAAACATTTACAACGAATATTCATTTATATTATATCAAGGTACATGTAATGCCAAACATAAGCCTTACCTCTATGTAATGTCATAAGCGTATGAACAGAGCAATTGCAAGGACTGCATAAAAGATTCCTTAGCTGATTAACATTCAATGTCAAAGACATGCATATCATTATAGCCAGATTTCAGGAGGTCGCGCGTCAGAACCTCCACCACCAGGTTCCGCTGATGCATCCGCTAACTGATTGTACGTACTGTTTTGTACTGAAGATTCCGTATCGGTTATGTCTACACTAAATGTCATTATGAGAATTTAAACATTAGGTAATCGTTACAATCGGTGTAAGCATACTTCAGGATCATTCATTTTGGAATACGCCCAATATTTATGATACTATTAACAATTGGAAGGTAGGCTGTAATTACAGTATTTTTTTACGGAGTGCATACGTTTACCATGCTTATCTTAACCTGAACAAGACAGTGTTAATTCTCATAGGAATTCACTCCGTCAGATAACAGTCTTTTCATCGAGTAATATCATAATTCTGCAACAACAAACTCAATAACAATTTTAGACGATTTTAGAAAGCAAGTGAAACATCAGTTGCAAGATTTCAAGGTTGGAAATGTTGAACAGAACAAAATATCGAGCGAGGTAAAATATCATTATCTGTTGTCACCTTGTCTCATACCGACACTGAAAACTAGATCTTCACGGTGCTACATAATGCGTTCGATGTACCGACACCTCTGAATCTTACAAATGATGAGAAGAGCCTTATTAAAATTGCAACAAGCTACAAGATGACTGACTGAGATAACTTAATATAGAATATTCGTGCTGATGGATAGTAAACTGTAGCCAGCTTCACAATGCATGTAATTGTATTGGATGTATCATTTATAACAGTGTACAGTTTATATATAATATAACGGTAAATCTATGGGAAGGTTGTGATGCATAAAATATCAGCAGCACACAACAGACACGAAATAATCACGCCAAACTTCAAAACTTGAATTCCGAACGATCTTTCCCTAATCAGGTACCACTTAAATTACAGTACAACCCCACTTAATGACAACTTATATAGTAAGACTACCTCAGTATAACGACCGTTTATTGTTTCTCATGCCAGTTTTCAATAAGTTTCTATATTTGATTTGAAAAATTAACAACCGTAGTATTAAGACCTTTCTTGTCCCAAACATGGTTTCATTATTTTGATTGTATGAACATTTGTGGAATAAATTTACGATTGTTTCATTGAAGTGCACGTTTGAAGAGATTCAATCTTTATTTATTAGGATGAAATAAATAATTTAGATAAATATTTGCATGATGTAAATATGAGCATGTTTTACGTTTGTTCGAAATGAAGATCATGATAAACAAGCATAGATTTGGGAGAACAAATACCGTTATTTACTGTAAATATATAACACCCCGCCCCCCATCAAATTCAATGTCAACAACAAAAGTTAATCAGCATTTTCATAGAAGAGTTCAATTGGTTTATGACTCATTACCACTACAGTTTACTACATAACCACAATGTTAAACGTGCGTTTAATTTAATGATATCTTCATATGGTTTAACATACTCTAAATTAATGCACATAATTCATTCGAATGTCATTGAAATACATTGAAAGTCATTAAAATGTAATTATTACCTGAACGGAAGTGAATATTGGATTATTCTCGTTGTAAAGAGGAAAATACGAGAAAAAAAATCATAGTCTCCAGTCACGTAGACGGCCATATTTCATTGACTTTCAAGCCCGTGAGGTGCTATAGGGGCGACTGTGAATGTCACTAGTAAAACAGTAAAAGTAAACGCGCTCGTTGTGGAGAACACATCATTTCTAGAATGATAATATTCGTGCTCTATCAACCAGGCGAGAGAATCATGTTTTGTTTAAATCTCCACACTCAGACGCTGCAGTGTACGAACGGCTACGCCACTGACCCGCTCCATATGAGTTCAATCTACGATTTATTTGAAGCATATTTTACAATGTAAATATAATGATTCTTAAAACGCCATAAATTACCCAGCTTAATTTGCTAGCACATATACATGTATATCTTTCGCATTGTTTTGTTTACAAATCCAATAAAGGTGGTGTTGGCTGATACGAAGATTATCAATCAAAATGGAACAAGATAGTTCATGATCCACAGGAGGGATTGCGCTGGTTCAAAACCGAAATGCAGTTTATTTTAATCCAGCCAGCAATAACTGTCACAGTGCGCTATATTGTGCATATTTCATACTGCGTACATGCTGTGATTGTGAGCTCATGTTTAAAAAGATAAACTTTCTGTCTGTGTCGTAGAAAATGTATAATCAGATATTGCACCAATATTAATTTCATGTTATATCATGAGTCATACTTTTTGCATGAACAACGTGCGTGTAATACAAAATTATAGTATCACTACATTATATCAGACAATATTACTATTCATAGAGATATTTTTTCATGGGTATGACTAGCAATACTTATTTTAATTGTTTGTTAATACACTAACTGAATCAGTTCCAAACGTACGCAAGAGTAAATACATGCAGTAATTTAGAGGAACGTTGCTATACCTTAGATCGTAGGTGAAAACAAACTCTGTTCAGTATTTATGCAACATTTGCTAAATAACTTAACTCGGACTTATTTTGTGTAAGCATGCAGGCACTCGTATCATGAATCGTGCTTTCGGCAAAGTATATCCAGACATAATCCGAAGAAATCAAGGTACGTGTGTTGCCATAATGCGTAATTTTTATAACAAGTGGTTTTGACAAAAAGTCAAGTTATAACGTTTTCAAACGCAGAATTCCCTTCACATAAAACGATCACAACTAACACAAACATGTGATATATTATGCAACATGCCTAGCCTGGCAGTGAATATCTCATTGAGGCCAAAAGAAGAAAGGGGCTCTGTTTCCGGTCTTTTTAAATAGCCATTAGATTGATTCCAAACAGTGTCATTAAACATGTACATTGGACCTATAACACTCGTCCAGACCATCTCTATGAAGAAACGAAACGGAACAAATTGAATCTCCAAATACCTTCGTGCTTTCCCGGTCTTTCCATACGAAGGCAGACGACAGGAAACATTTACCTAGTTTCCAGCCGAATGGTTTTGTATTACCATTCCACCTTACGTGATGTATTATATGTGTAAAGGATTTACAAGCGTTTTTCTTTCTGATGCATTTCACAAACGAGTAATTTATTTGATGCGTGTATTTTATCATTCAGTACACGACTCACATAGCGTAACGTCTTTTTGAACTTTCGCCCACGTACATGAAAGCTTAATTTACCTTCCAGTTATAAGATTAGAAGGGGCGTAGCCAACGGAACGCGAACACCACAGTTGCATACATTATTGCAGATGGCGGCTAATCATCATGAAACATTGAAAAAAAATCTGAAAAAAAACCCAACAAAGTCCAAACGAAACATCCTGGTACAAAATGACAAAGAACATGGCGGAAAATTACCAGAGGCTACGAATAATAAAATCTAAACCAAAAGGTTTCTGATGAAATATTTCAAATAGCAATCTTATGGATGAAACTCGAAGTGAAAAAATAAAGTCATTGTCCCCACCGAACAGACGCTAACTTCGAATACATGTACTCTGGATAATAGAACAAGCAGTATACTCTCATAAGATATTTATTACCCCAAACAATGCTTATATCATTTTTACCAATTTCCGTCATTTCATGGAGAGATGCACATTTATGATAAAGCATTCAATTTATTACTTTAAATAACACAGAACTAATGCCTTCTTGTGCTTAGTGGAGACGATATGAACGATAAAAGTAAAATTTTATTAATATCATACACTTACGGTCGGAGATAAAACGGGTGAAAATCGACATTAATTGATAGAGAGATGAAATAATAGGATATAATGCGTTTAGAATGCTCGGTGATTCAACGGAAATTGATGGATGTATGACCGAGGACAGAGAACGTTTTATAAACACCGGAAGTTCGTCTGCTGATGTTGTTTTCATAAAAAGGTCACCTGTCTTTTATTGTACAGGGTTGGTGATGACAAATTCTATTATCTATCAACACCTTCTTTATACCTTGTTCATTGTACAGTTTTATGAAATCGAATAGCATTTCAATGAGTGTGCGGGTCTCTGAATAATGATAAATATGTGCGTTTAGCTAAATTCAGACAAAAGATGTGTCCTATTCGAGAACCAGTATGATAATTACAGCCTATTGTCTTATTACGTATTTTAATACAAAAGGGTTTTAAAAACAGTATAAAGTGTATCCTCTCCAAAGCAACACCCTTTGGGATAAGCAAAATTGTGTTGTTGTTGTTGTTGTTGAGAGGTTGTTGCTCAAGAGAGGTTAAATTATAGTTAAATCGCGCAGATGGAAAAATCATGCTATTGTTGAAAGGAGGTTTTTATTCAAGAGATGGCCGCTTTGGAGAGGTTGCACTGTAACAACAAACTTATTCCATATTTGAATACAATGTAAACTTATACATAAGCATTCATACACCATGGAATAATGCAAGCTATACAAGTACATGTATATAAGATGTGATAATCAGACAAAAAACATGAGCTTTCATAAATATTTCGTAAAACAATGAGCAGTTTGACAGGGACGAATAATTTTAACAATTTATGAAAAACAGACAAGGACTTGGTATGGTCCTCGATTCTGCAATATTTATGATCATCTTACAACATCCGCAATATAATGATAAGTGGTCCACTTAAAGCCACGAGTAATGGTATCAAAACCATACTTGAACCATACACAATATGAGCATGTAAACACACGGAGGATATACGACACGTTACATAATGGCGTCATACAAGTGCATGAAACGATCTAAAACACTTGAAGAAAACTATAATAAAGTATTTGTGAGATGAATAAGACAATTATCCGAAACATTTTGTCAATTACGCGATTAATTAAATATACATTCATCATTTCAAAGCAGAATAAAACCATTTGGATGGTATTTTAAGGAGGCGGGATATGGGGGAACTTGTTGGCTCTTGTAACCTGGTTTTACTGTTGTTAAACGTCACTCAACCCGGGACAAATATTAAAAAAAATCGAGTAAAGAAATGGCCCGTGCAAGTTTATACTTTTAGTGTCTTGTAGCAGCCTCATTAATAGCTTTATACGTTACCTCATCTATTAAATAGAATGAGTTACGTAATGATAGAAAAAGCGTAATTCGCGTGATAGACTAGTATTAATTTAACGAGCGCTTGATGTCTTATGTCACTTTCTCGCAGTTTCAATCAATTATGTGATGAATATACTTTTTATCATCGCCTTCAGATGTCCATCTTATCAACACTTCTGCAGAATGTTTAGATAATACAAGTATTATTGAGAGGAAGTGCAGAAATTACGCAAGCTTGTTCAGGAATCTAGTTTGTTACAACTTGTTATTACTTCAGTGTGAGGTAAACTAGAAATTCTGCAATTTCACGATACAGAGAATGAAGCGAGCGCACCAGTAAATGTAACTTATCAGACAGAAACAACACCATCACCTAGTTTGACACACGTAGTAAATATTTGGAACATAAAATATGCCCCGTACTTATCCCTAATGATATTTTATCTTAATCGTACAATAGCACTGGAAGGAGTTTGATCCGATCTCCCAACCATCAGGCATTGTGTAGGTGCTAAAATCCAATACTGGCATTATGGAAATTAAAATATATTTGAAGAACTGGCTCGCCAAGAACTAATTTAAACTGGTCAAACAGCCACAGTAATGCAAGCGTGCAACGCAGGCAAGATCCTCTGACTGCTACTTAGCAAGTAAGAAAATGGTGTCTTCAATTCAGTACATTATATGGAACAACATTGAATGTAAATGATGACAGTGGTAACATGAACAATATTACGGATCTGCGCTAAATATCGGACAGTTGAGGCATGGATATAACGCGCACGTTAGTCAAACGCGACAACGAAGCAGCAGAATTGATGGACGCAAGAAGTTGTAGATTTAATAGAAAGAAGGTCCTCTAAATCAATGGGAAATGTGATAATGTGAGACAAGATGGTTAAATTTGTAACAATTTCCAACAGATCGGTCCAATTGTATTGCTAGATTATGTTGTTTGAAGAGGAGGCGGGGGGGGGAACATGTTTGAAGAGGAGGCGGGGGTGGGGGTGGGTACACATGTTTGAAGAGGAGGATATGGGGGTACACGTGTTTGAAGAAGAGGAGGCGGGGGTGGGTACACATGTTTGAAGAGGAGGCGAGGGGGGTACACATGTTTGAAGAAGAGGAGGCGGGGGGGTACACATGTTTGAAGAGGAGGCGGGGGGTACACATGTTTGAAGAGGAGGCGGGGTACACATGTTTGAAGAGGAGGCGGGGTACACATGTTTGAAGAGGAGGCGGGGGGTACACATGTTTGAAGAGGAGGCGGGGGGCACACATGTTTGAAGAAGAGGAGGCGGGGGGTACACATGTTTGAAGAGGAGGCGGGGGTACACATGTTTGAAGAGGAGGCGGGGGGCACACATGTTTGAAGAGGAGGCGGGGGTACACATGTTTGAAGAGGAGGCGGGGGGTACACATGTTTGAAGAGGAGGCGGGGGTACACATGTTTGAAGAAGAGGAGGCGGGGGGTACACATGTTTGAAGAGGAGGCGGGGGTGGGTACACATGTTTGAAGAGGAGGCGAGGGGGTACACATGTTTGAAGAAGAGGAGGCGGGGGGTACACATGTTTGAAGAGGAGGCGGGGGGGGGGTACACATGTTTGAAGAGGAGGCGGGGGGGTACACATGTTTGATTGTTGTACTTGTTTATAAGAAGTACAGTATGATGTTATGGTTCGTGTGTTGAACGAATGATAATACTGTAATTATAGAGATAATTCCGTGTACATTAACCATCTTCCTCTGTCACAATGATATATTGAGAGTCTAACAGTCTGTGACAAGTGTGCAGGTCTATGTTTGTATCAATACTCAATCTGATGCATGCATATTGGATGAATACATATCGATTAACTGTTAATTACTGGCGGTAATAACTCGCCAGCTTTTGTTTTTTTCTCTGTTTATCCGTACATGAGTTTGCGATACGATCGTAGAACGTTCGAATAAAGGCAGGAGTTCATATTAAACAAGGGTTTGTACAAAGCTTAGAAAACTGTATAAACTAGCGATGATTAATAATCCTGCGTAATCCCTCATAACGTATAAACATCTAATAAAACTGTTTCTGTAAGATAATTTAACTCGTGGTTGAACGTGCGACAGAGGGAGGAAACAATTTTGTTAATGTGAACGCTAAAGAACGATAAATCCGGTCATTACTTCACGTTTATCATCGTTTAATTGTTCATGTTAAAATGTTATTTATTGCAATGTGATATTTATCTTGAAACCCGCTAAAAACATCACAGTGGGCAGAATATGTCGTGAAATCGAAAAGGGAAATCTCCTGACTAGAAGTAAAAAAAACATCTAGACCAACGGAAGAATACATAGAAACATTAGTATACTATAATTGTTTGACATTTGACTATATTCAAGAATAGCCTCATAATAATTATAAAATACTAGCGCTTGCTTAATTGTGTCGCATTTGTATACCGCAAAACGATATTTTCTCCGTTCATGTACATGGAATGTTACCTAATTATATCGTGTAAATAAAGAAGAAAGCATTTCTTCATTGCAAAGGAAACATTTTATAATTATATTCATATTGTACAATTTAAGAAGTATATAACATGACTCATACTCGTGGCATTTACAAACAACAAATCGGCGGACCGAATGAATTTTCATGCATAAACGCTTCAATTTATGTCAATGATAATTTGCGTTTTTGACAACATGAAAATACGCCACTTAACAACATGAACGATACTAGACAAAAACCTAGAATCAATGAATGTAATATACCAACATCGATTTAACATGAACACAACATAATTTAATGCGTTGTCTTAAAGATCGCTTGCCAACCAAAGTCATTTCTGGAATAACATTCTCTTCATTGATGTTATAAAAGAATTCATGTTTTGTCAATACAACAACGCGCACTATTCCCCTAGATGAGCTTAACTTTGCGCTATTTTTCCGCTATTTTTTCCACGTGTTAATCTGTAATAACTTTCTAGAACAGTACAGAGCAAACGTACTGGCTGACAAAACATCAGATAGCAAATAGTAAGACATTTCACTTCTATATATGCGCATTAATCTAAAAAAAAACAAGTAGCGCATTCTCCTCCTAGGGAGAAAAAATAAAAAACTAAATATTTGCTGATAGCAATAATACAGGATCTGTCGTAATGGCTTGATAACAGTTTCAATGTGAATGTCTCCTGGCATTTAATTATTCATGCAATGAAAATTACCTCGTATACTTGGCACTGTGCTGGTTAGCAATAACCTGCAGGTCGATACTATAATATACTTTACTGGTACTTTTGGATAACAGCCGAAACAGATCTAAGTTAACTAATAAAACAACAATTATCTTATACCACGAAGTTCAGTGATATGTACATGTGTCAACAGATGTGCACCACAACACCCAGTGTGAACTCATTCACGAGTTCCTCCCGTCTTTAGTCTAAATACGTATATATTAAGTTTCTTAGACTAAATACGTGTATATTAAGTTTCTTAGACTAAATACGTATATATTAAGTTTCTTAGACTAAATACGTATATATTAAGTTTCTTAGACTAAATACGTATATATTAAGTTTCTTAGACTAAATACGTATATATTAAGTTTCTTAGACTAAATACGTATATATTAAGAAACTTAAGTTTTTTTATTCTGGCGTGAATGCACATATGGTAAGGAGTACAAAAGCTTACAATTACCCAAAGCTGAAGAGAACATAGGGAATATTAAACATATAATCTGACATGTATTACGTCTATTATTTGAACGACCTCAGATAAGTAATTAAGCTCAAAGTTTAGCATAAAGTATAATTTAATACTGAATACAAGCATAAATAAGGTTTCCATAAATTCCGAGCATTAAACCAATAATCGACATTGCAGTATATAATCATTATGTCTCAGTAGTCTACAGTCCTCTATGTACAACACAAATGTAAATACAAAATAAAGGTTGTAAGCACATGTATCACGTGACAAACACTATATATACAAGTAGTTATCATTTTTCTGACGCACTAACAGTAACTAGATAATGTCCCGTCATGACATTCAGAATTTCTGAGTTGAATTCAATTGTGACCTGGCACCATACGTTCTGATATGTCCATAAGTGCATTTAGTTAAAGTCAAGGTATTGGGCAATACGCACAATCTTCTGAAACCGTGATCAATCACCTACCATATCTTTTTTTATTTCAGATTATGTTTTAGACGAGTCAGCATTTTAGCGACAATACATCATATACGCTAGATAAAACAGTATAACCCAACTGTTTGATGTGATTATGATAATATCGTATCACCTGTTAGATTTCTCAACATTCTTGAAATGATACAAGAAGTCTTAGCAACGTGTGGATTATCTCAATCGCTTAATATCACAGGAATATAACCAAACTGTTACATTATTCACACGACTTCCCTATGCGAAGCTGCAAACATAAGCTTTAAACCTATGAGTTAAGTCATTCGTAAATTGAAGCTCAATCGGTAGGTTAATACAGTTTAATTATTAAACAAATGAAGTTATAGTTGGTTTCTGTTCGCTATTAAACCTGAGATACATTGGGGAAATTCTGCAGTTATTTCTTCCCTATCTTCGGGGACAGACACCACTAAATATTTACCAGATCAATGGACACATCCGATTCACCGACACCATCTCAATCAACTTCATAATTCACCGACAAAATTACCCTCAAAACACAACGTAGTCATAGCTATAATTCATCGCGACTAATATCAACTTACTGCTAAAGAATTAGTTGCCACGTTTTATATTGTATTGTATATTACGACCAAATAAACGATTTCTTTCCGATTGTATCATATATATTACAATGATTACTGCATACCAAGTAATGCCAAATTAGATTCCATTCACAAATATCAATTTAGCAGGGAAATGAGTAAATAATTAGTTAAACTATACTCACTCAAATACTTGTCACTTCTAGCAACAATCTACATGTAGTCCAAAGAGTTAATTATCCTTTAGTGTTTTCCTGAACCTTATATCCGAAATAACTCACTACATTATTCACCCAATCACGTAAAATTCCTGGTCCCCTTTTTTCGAAACAATGGGATATAATAGAGAAGTGCACACTCTTCAATTACGTAAGTTTTTCATTCAATGAACCGACTTCTCTTACTACAGGCCACACAGGCATCTGGAGTATCTCTGATATTGAATGTACACCAGTGTTAGGCATCACTGCAATGTCAATATTTGACGTTATTGAATTGCAGACATTGTATTGTGTAAAACCACCGTATCTTGGTCAGCAGTGTATTTTGACTTTAAAAGAAAACTTATATAATGCAGGGGAGTGGTGCAGTAATAGATAATTGAAGACGGTGAATTCAAACCAGATCTTGATTTTTCAAGAAATGGACCTTACAGAGATTCAAAGAAACCAAAATAAGCAAAGCCGTATCCAAAATAAGCAATGCTTTTATCCTAAAGAAGTAATATTTCATCTCCAATAAGCAATTATTTTATCCCAACAAGCGGTTATTTCATTGCAAATAAACAATGCTTCCATGGCAATTGACCCATCGATGTTTTTTGTACGAAATGGATTTATGTCCACTGCAGACCTTAATTATTATTAAGAATTGAAAGTCTAGATGAATGGCCGACCTGGTTTCAACGTGACAATCAAGTGGTCCACATGGGATATCAGGGAAAATAGAGTTTAAAGTATTGCGGTTCTCGAACATTATTGCTGCAAGTCAGTGCATTTATTCAACTAAGAAAATAAACACTCGTTCTTGAAGACTTTCGTAAACAAATGCATGAAGCCTGAAGTGTTCGGGTTGGTAATCAAATCGTTTGAAACTGGTACTTAAGACGTGTGTTTATAAATAAGTGATGTTTGTGAGAATTTGGAATATTTGTATTGATATACTTGTTTCCAACCACAGTACCTCAACTTGCATCACACTTTATCACGAATCCTGTTGTTATGGAGATGATGTTCATATTGGCACCAGCAAAATCATGAACTATGTTTTTTGCATTCACACACTTCTGAGCCAACCGCCAAGTTTATACAAGATGTTTCTCGTACCAAAACACTGAGAGTTACCAAAACGTTATATTTTCGTGGAACTTCAACAGGATATTGTTAACAACAGGTGGTATAAATACACACATGTAAACGGCAAGGCAAATGCGACATTAGAAGGTTAGTCGTGAGATCACAATGCCACTGATCTCGATTTGATCTCTGCCGCTGATCTCGGTTTTAAACTGTTGGCATAAAATGCTATAACATCACAATTAACGTAAGGCGCCAATGTTCACTCAGCATGGTATGCTTAAAACATCGATTATGTAAAAAAAGCAACATGAGCACTTATGGTTCTGACGATGAAGCAAGCATTGTTTATCCCATAGTAATTAATATTTATGCAATATTTGTGTTTGTTGTGCTTCGTGCCAACCCTCACCGACATGTAATCATAATAACGGGGTAGATAAATGTTTGTTTTATGTTTATAACGTAATAATGGTTTTCAGGGGCAACTTTACAGCAAAAACAAAATATTAGCATTTTGCAGCAGACGATTAATTGCGTGGTAGATGTTTTGTGATGTTTTGCCAAATTATTTTATC
The DNA here is from genome assembly GCA_008271625.1 of Lutraria rhynchaena. NCBI lineage: Eukaryota > Metazoa > Mollusca > Bivalvia > Venerida > Mactridae > Lutraria > Lutraria rhynchaena. The sequence continues at coordinate 2,479,391 of VIBL01000042.1, forward strand.
TAAACGAGGCTTTTAACAGCAAATAATGTATATATTATGTATGAACATTCTGTCATATACAGCAGTATTAGCCTTACAGAAAACACTCACAGAACATGACCATATTTGTCTTAAGTTTTTACTTAACCCACCAACTCTTATTGACAAAATGCATTTAAGTATGTCATCTTGCTGTAGTGCGTCAATTTTCAAAGCGAAGTTCCCGAAAAGCGCGCGCATTTCAGAAGGAAAGCCAGGAACCAGGCTGGATACCGTTACTTCCGTCAATCGAAAAAATGACCAGTGACTTACCTTTTAGTTTTTTCTGAGCAGCGAAATGACTTTTTTCTTGGAAGATTTGGGTTGTTTGATGAGTTTAGATTAATAAATTAGGTTTGTTCAGGTAAATAAATCACGGAAATCGAGTGCCTATGGTTATAATGTTACAAGGATGGAAGGAGACATGGCGAACTAATCTCATTATTCTGTTTTATATAAAATTACAAATAACCGTCTGGCGGATAAGGTTATCACATGTAGAAAACTCCATCTCACCATTTACTGTTACAGATAAATTAATGTATCTTATCCGGAAAGATGTTTTTCTGATATTGATGAAACACTCGGAAACAGATCTACCGAACAGGAGTGTTTTTTACAAGAAGCAAGTTTTATCCTATCACCGTCTGAAGGAAATTGTCTATCACGCTAGAGATACAGTGATATATTAGCTCTCCAATTATTATATAAACCGGTACTGACTGTTATAACATACGAAGGTGGTTGTACTAACTGCACAATTGCGGAGATTCTCAGGAATGTAGAAATCACGCGAAAAGGCTTAAAACTGCGTTAATAATTCAATGCATGTCTGCTTATATTAACGAACAGTTCCCACAACCCAGGATGACATTATATTATTTGTACCGTACATACAGGCATCAGATTGAATTAACAAGTACATCTTCTGTCAGGATAATGACAGGCTGGCATACAATAATGTTTATACAGCTAAAATGTAAACAAGAAGTGTTACATAATGGCGGATGCATACAAAGATTTATAATTGGTTGATTAATTATGTAGGAATTTGAGCAATTTGCGGCACTCGCCGACTAAACTCATGTCTACATTTAGATTCGACTCGCAGAAACATAAAATTAACGTCATGCATCGAAATTTATTTGTTAAAATCAGTGTCGAACGCATTGTTTCATTTGAATCCGGGTAGTTCCACCTTCCTTCTGATTTGAAATAACACTGGATAATAACCAATTACACGCGGATTCTCTAGAACAGCAAGTAGTAAACACGAATTTATTCTCATACAAACAAAATTAGCTCGAAGAAAATGAGAAAACGAAAGATAGTAAACAATTCTCTCGATGTAACTGAACTGAAAAAGCTTTTTGAATTCGGTCACAAAAATACGAGTGAGATGTTTATCAACGGGAAGACGTAGAAGTTCATCAAGAATAGGGTAACATTCTGAGAAACTCTGCCTTGGATCAAAATAAAGTACCATACAACAATATATTGGGTTACATAACATCATCCTATAACAGAAATCGGAATAGCACAAAACCGCGTGATAAAACCGCGTTTCGCGTGGAAAAAATGATTGATAAAAACATACTTTTAATGAGATATACCTTCAGCGATAACGTGCCTGAAAAAAAGTAGAAACGCCTCCGAAATTGCAGACGAAATACTGACGATAGTTTGGTTGAAAACTTGCAAGAAGGACCAGATTCTCCGAAAAGAGATTTGTGTTTTTTTTTTCGTTTTTTCGTATAGACATCAACAAGTAGAGAAACTGCTATATTTTCAAGAAATCAGTATGCCGGTTTCTAGAGAGATATATGCAATAAATATAGTGATTAAGATCAAGAAGATTTCACCAAGGCCGCGGTAGACTGCTTGCAGACATAGCATGATTGTAGATTGCGCTGTTTATCATGAATTCCTGGTGTATTTGGTGGATACATCACGATTTCTCGAATCTTCATGGCAAGAAAGCCGATTCCACGTTTTAAACTTTATCACCTTTTTAAATTTCAAGTTTCCGAACGAAATATACATGTATATTTAACCACTGTGCATTACTGTCTTTTTTATATATATTTCACGGATATACTAATGGATTCTGATATTTAACTTCTGACGTCACGATTTTATGACCTCTTGTGGGTTTTCTGTTTACCGGAAGTGACTGTTAAATATAATAGGCTTTCAATGTGCGTAATGATTAATCATTACGTTCCCATTATACGGTGATATTTAACCAAGCTGCGTAAATTGTTACATAGAAACGTAAAATTCTTCATGCAGACGCAGTCAATTTGTGAATAAAACAATGTTTCCTTGAGTTTTGAAATGTTCAATGTTTCTTTATATCAGTATCAATTAACGGTGATACAAAGGAGAAATATCTAACCCAACTATAAAATGGTTTCTTTTTTACCTGTCCGTGAGAAAATTATTATAAAATCAACACCTTGAAAACGTCAACACAAACATGATATTACTAGAAAACAGTATTGTAAAAAATTCTTCAATTATCTGTAGTTAATTAATTGTCCTATCAATAAATTATTTTTATATTTATGTATGTAATATATACAAGCTTCTAAAGAATGAAGCGAGTTATAAAGTTTCATGAGGAATCATACATAATGCGTTATAATGTTTTACGACGCTAGTTTCAAGACTGGAAAACAACAATAATTTTCTGTAACTACACGTATAACATAAAAAACAACAAAAAAAAACGTTAATACTGAAACAATCAACAATTCAACATACCTCAGCGCTTGATTTATTCCCCATTTTAAATCCAAGTTGTAAACAAACACTTCTGTACAGAAATATACTAATCAAAATTGAACATGATTCCAGGGATACTTAACACTGAAGCTCCTGTCGATGCATAGATATACCACAAGGTTTGTGATCAGCGCCGGCGTAACACACAAGATGGTACGAACGTGTAAACAGAACTTATGTTTGATCTACGTATATATTTAGATCCACAGAAGCACAAAGCACGAGAAAACGAATACAGCACGAGAGAAAGAGAGAGGAGGGGGGGGGGAGTCAACGTTACATCTACGCTTGTAGAAAACCTGTACGAATGTTGTATATAATATGTTGTTTAGATATGTAGAATATTCAGAGACACGATACAACTATTACTTCGAGTTCAATGGAAAGTCAATTATAATAGGATGGTAAATACAGAACAAACACATACTATATACTTTTCTTCTATCTTTTTTTCAGATGATCAGTAGACATAGGATACCAGAATAAATGCTATGTAAGATATGTAGATGAATAGAAGATCTGCGTACATAATAAATAATGAACTCTACTAAATTGTACATTATACATCACTTATCCTTCAATATGCTGTATTGTTAGGTGTGTATACAACTTACAGTGCGACTCTCTCTTGACCAACAACCTCCCTTCAACAACAGCATGCTTTTCCCACTATACGATTTTTCTGTTAATTCAACCTCTCTAGAGCAACAATTTCTCAACAAAAACAAGATAATTTACTTCCCCCAAAGGGTGTTGCATTGGAGAGGTTGCACTGTATTACTTTGTTTGATCAAGATTTTCGAGTTGCTAATTATTACGAATAATGGTAGATGTTATCTGAGAGATCATTCTTTGAGAGTAAATTTGTTCCAACATTTATTAAGACTTATTAATTTGTAATTCTACAAAAAAGACAAACTGTCCAATGTTATGCTGAATCGTGCTCGCAATGTAGTGACTAGACAGTGTAATCACTGTAAAATTGTTTCTGTATAATTATATATACCGGTATGAAGTATTATTTAATACATATTTCCTAAAAAAACAGAGGTGAATGTATCATGTTTATATAAAATGTTTTTGTACGATAATAACTTCACCCTGCACGAGTTTTCACTATGATGTAGCAGTGTTAATGACTTCCGGTGTCATGTATATGCATTTTGTTCCAATGATATATTCCCCATACGTGAGTTTATCCAATTAACCTTCTCCCAAAACATGAGGATTAATAAACTATTTACCATGCGCATCAAGAATTAACTACGCCCAAGATTATTTGTCACGCGAGCAGTATTTGTCCCAAAAGTATCAAATCAATCCGTAGCAGCTGAGCACATCGTTCATCTTGACCGTGTCCTAACTTTACAACCAACACCCTAACACAATCGTTAGGCTTTTCATTTATTTATATTTACTTTTTCCATGTACACATTTTTCTTGGCGTGTATCGGTGCTTTAAACCGGACACGATAAAGAACCAAAAGGTCTATCCGAAAAGAATCGGATATATATATGTCCGGTTCTCCTGTATCTTCTCCCCCCTCTCTGGGGTGGCTCTGAAATGACCCTATATTTCATTTTCTCATAATTACCACAAAGAAAAATCTATCTACAAAAACAACCAGTATCAGCATCGGATCTATCACAAACACACTAAGTAGTCTTTTTATAATCATAGAAGTTTGAATTATTTAACTGATCAATTAATTGATTATACATGAACAGTTTCGAAAGTACATGCGGTCTCTCGGGCTTTGTTGTGACACGTGCACGAAGAAGAGGAATGTTATGTGCGTTACATAAACTCATTACGAGTCCATGATCATGATAAAATATTGAATAGACCAGCGTAGATATTTCTGGTTATTTTTTTGTCATCGCAACATACAAAGGACATTCTATATTACGTGTATAAGGATATCATTGTACAGTGTATACTTACTACAAAAAGAAACGCGAATGAAACGAAATGTATTTTATGCAAAGATTAAGAAAAGAAGAAAATGACACCTATCTCCCAAGTTAAAGTAATGAACGTTTGAACCTGGGGAAGACAAAATAAGGAATTCATTTTACGGACTGCATAAATTTAGTGTGAGACTCAATCGAAATAGAAAATTATATAATAAATGAAAATACATTTCTTTTTTGCTAAGTATACATGCTTAGCGTTATAGATAGCTGATACAACATTTTAAATAATTCTCACCAGGAGCTAGTCGTATAAACAGCGGTATCTGAGTGAATTTCTATACATTACCCGGTTCTCTGTATCAATGTATTGTAACTGAATTACCTGACTCGGTGTCCCAGCTTGATCTCATGGATTAATTTAAAACTCATTTAAATGTGAATTATAATTTGATCATTCTTTTGAATCGTAAAACTGTGTTATATTTCATAAGCTGCATAAGCGTGGATTATTTATATGCTTTAACACAAATTCTATTTTGCAAAAAAAGGATTTGAAAGCGGTAGTACCTGACGTATTATCAATCCATTTCCTGACTTAAAGAACACATTGATGTAGGCCAATGTATCACACAAGATTTCAAAATCTTTTTTTTGTTAATTTCAAGTGAATCTAACCTAAAAAATCATCATGCTTATCAAATATCGCCCAAATGTATGAAATCATTCATAAGAATTAGAAATAAATCTTGGAATTTTAATATTGTTGTTACGCTTCCATGAATCATTTCTGTACAGACAGTGTGTTTGGGTGTTCAGTTTTACACAATTTCACGTTTGATAAAGTAGCATCAATAATCAATATTCATATTCTTGTTTTCCTCTTAGTTGAAGAATTACCAAGAAGAAATTGCGGCGATGAATATAATGCAGCGTCCTTAATTATATCTCAGTCACTAAAGCTAAGGGAAACAACTCAAGTAAGCATTTCAATTCAACTGTGACAGTTACTTCCCTTTACTTGCGCATCTTACAAAAACAAAAAAAATAATGTAACTTTATGTCTATTTTGTGCGCGATCACTCACCTGTGAGATAGCAGACGATATTTCTGCCGTACTGACATCATCTGTGATGTCATCAAAGTCGTCAATGTATGAAATATCCTCCTCGTAGGCTTTTGGCGCAGCACCGATTTCAAAACTGAAAAATATAGAAAAGACATAATTAGTACATGAATTAAAAGTTAGCTTAACTCAGAACTGAACCATATAACTTGACCAAATATTTATAACTATAAGTTTTAGCATAACCTCAATATATAACCATTACAATACGATTTTTTACGTACATTTGATCCGTTTTGGCATAACACCAGCTTATTCAAGAAAGAAAACGCAATGAATATTCACACGCATACGGCAACAATTTCTGTTGTGTCGATAATAAATGTGAGTTAGATTAGCTAGTCCGCTTTGTGATCAGCTGATAACTTCTTGGTGTTTGTACTACCAAAATCTCAGATCAAGTTTTTCTGGAGAGCATGTTTCATGCTCTATTTTGTTTGTTTTGATATTATTTTGTTTATTAATCTTCAAACATTTTCTTATAATATCCCAAAGGTTCAGTGTTATGTTACATCCAAAATTACATCATTAAACATAGTGAAAATTCAATATTAAGAATATTTCTGATACAAGATATCTAAGTAAAGTCTAATCAATGTGGTGCTTTTATGAAATAAGAACATATAAGAAATATCAGAAAAACATTCCCCAAAATGCTATCATTATGTGGAGATGGTCTTCAAGTTGAAGCGGTCGACAAGTATGGTTTGACTGTACTAAACACAGAACCATGTTAGCCGCGGCCGTGGTCCAGTGGTTAGTGCGCTGGACTTGTAACCCGGAGAGCCGGGTTCGAATTCCGGTCGCGGCAGGTCATACCCTTCCATGAAAATTTGACAAAATGTCGATTTTCCTCCATATGTGGAGAAGTTGCCGACTCCTTATGGAAGGGTAAGTTAGTAGAGGTTAGTATTCAGTCCAGGAAAACTGGTTAGGTGAACCGGTCGCCGTATATAACTGAAAAATTGTTGAAAACGGCATTAAACACCAGTGAAATAAGTCACATAAAAACAAACAAAACAGAACCATGTTACACGAGGGATTGCTTTCGGCGCACTATCCATTACACATAATTAAAGTTTTGACAAATGATAAGTCAGAAAGTTTTTTTTCTTAATTATGCTGGAGTCTGTGGAAATTATTTCTTTTATCAAACAAAAACAAACGAACAATAAGTACACTTGATAATGTCGTCTGTTGAGAAATATCACCAGGTGGTTATAACAAATTTCATGATTTTCTCAGAAGAATAATTATACTAGTATATAATCCAATCTTTATACATAGATTACCTACTTATTATCAGAATTACTTAACCTTAATATCCAAGCAAATAAATCATGGGAACAGGGAACAAATTAGAGAAGAGAATCTGATATCCATGGAAACCGTTTCACGTATTTGTCTTTTCATATCTATTGTAGTAAGCCATGTTTTCCCACGCAATAAGATTTGCTTTTAAGAGTTCAGGCATGAAAAAAATCTGGGTACGAAAACTAGACCAGATAAAGATTTGCCCTTCACTTAAGTGCGTAGGATTGCATCCATCTATGATTTATTTCACTATGAATAAACAAAATACAACAAAACAAAGTGCTTTTAAATTTTGTTACTTTTTTGTTCCGCTCACCGACTGTATTGTTCAACAATATGCATGCATCTATGTAAAAACGGCGTCTATTATTTTAGCGATAGACTCTCCTTTCCAACCCATCCCAAACGTTCTCCATTGAGTTTGACTAATATATTCTGCAGTCTCCTGGCTTTCAGCAATAATAAATATGAATAAACGACAGTAACCTCGCCATGCTACCATTATTTCCCGCGACAAGTACAGTAGGTCGGGTGATTTGGCCAGCCATAAGACGACAGCATGATGATTCTGAAAAAGCTGACTGGAGCTACTGCCTGGCTTATAACTCCCTCTTGGTGTAAAATCATACCTCTGTTTGTCTGATCAGCGGAATAATTGCCGGACTCAAAATCTCATTCTGATACTTTAGTGCGTTTAAGTTGCCATTCACAATTATGGCTGGTTTTCTGTGGGGTTAAGATATTACAACCCAAATCATGAGCCGTATGTCCATCATTCTCTATAATACAAGCACCCGCAAATCGTTCATCACGACGATCGTAAACTCTAGTATTTCCATCATTTCCGTGTACTTTGAACCTCTTTTCATCCGTGAAAAATACGTTTGCCCACTGGTACAGCACACATATTTCTCCAATCCTATTGGAACTTTGCCAGGCGATGTGCAGGTGTATGAATGCTTCCTTTTAATAGTCGTCTACACTTAATACCGGAAGAACACAATCGGTTCCTTACCGTTTGAGAGCTTATGTCACGTCCAGTAACACATACTGTTCTTCTTGTAGTTTCCACAATAGAACGTCTATCGATACGATAAAGTATCTGGCTTAAAAATGAGTTTGCTGTGCTTTACATGACAAAACAACGTTAATTAAACACAATAAAATGATAATATGTCCGAACATAAGCGATCATTACAATGTAGTTAACTAACCTGGGTCAAAGGGCCATTGATGATGGATTTGATGAAACACAACGGTTTGTTAGTTACTGTTAGTTACTTGTCTGCTGGAATAACACTCAAGAATAATCATTTATTATCCAAACAGCAATGAAATCACAAACGTGTGTTTCATACCATTTGCGGAATCCAACTAAGGCCATTCTAAAATAAAATGTTCGTTTTATATTCAAGCATTTCGCTTAGTACACGAACACATAACGTTACCAAAAATATATGCCTACCTACCTACCTACCCACTGCTAAAAGTTTGGGCTGCGTTACCGCAAACCAGTGGGATTTTTTACGAATGGCCTGAAGAAGATGTTTGTTCTCGCTTATTTTTTATAGTTTTCTTATAAAAAACATGTGTATGGTTATTGTATATGAAAACAATTATACAGCCCGTTCATGCATTACTGTTGTCAACCTCAATTTTTTAGTTCTAAGGAAAAAGAAGTAGGACCCTCTGTGGTCGAGTGGTCATTTTGTAATCACTGGCTATTCGCCGATGTGAGTTCGAATCCTACCGGGACCAAATTTCTTGTGAGGAAGCTGTGCAGCTAGCTTACGGAAGGTCGGTGGTGTAGACCTAGGGGTCTTCCTAGTTAAAGCTGGAAAAGTCACAAAATGACAAAAGCTGTTGGTGCGACGTTGAACTCCAGTCAAAAGTATAAAAACAAGTGAGAATCTTCACGTCAAATGTTTCTCGTTGAACTCCAGTCAAAAGAATAAAAACAAGTGAGAATCTTCACGTCAAATGTTTCTCGTTGAACTCCAGTCAAAAGTATAAAAACAAGTGAGAATCTTCACGTCAAATGTTTCTCGTTGAACTCCAGTCAAAAGTATAAAAACAAGTGAGAATCTTCACATCAAATGTTTCTCGTTGAACTCCAGTCAAAAGAATAAAAACAAGTGAGAATCTTCACGCCAAATGTTTCTCGTCTTTGGTGCGTTTGTCATCTCAACTAGACATTAATTAGACCTACAATTTATTGATTCATCGACAGATTCAACAATACGGTGTATGCATGTTTATTGTAAGTTCTGTGCAGCATGTAATGCCCTGGTAAGCATACGGGCGGTCGGATTTTATTCCCAGAGATTGGCTGAATTTGGACAATACTATCTGACAGTATCAATAAAGGGGATAAACAGATGAAATGTTGAAAATGTTATCATTTAAATGGTTTCTACCAGCAAATAATCTAGTAGAGAGTTGATAAACGCATTCAACTTGCTCATGATCAGGGTGACGACTATACGGGCTCATTGTTTATTGATAATAATATCAGTTTGATGTGATAAACCCAAACATGGAATAGTGTAAAATATTAAGTACAGTCACACCTAGCCACCAAAGAAGACTCACCAAATATATTTCATATGTTTCTTCCTGAGACCAGGAGACTTAATATGAGTAAATTGTGTCTTTACCGCTAAAAAGGTTACCGTTGAATTTGAGAGACCCGAATGAAACTATGTACAGTACTTTTAGGTCTTTACGCAGAGCGTGCATCTATGTAAGGCAAATATTGCACATATACGCTTTTATTGAAATATCAAAGTACAATGTACCTACAGAAGACTTCAGAACAAGTACGTAAGTACTTGCTATAAGATAATCTATTGTCAATACTTCTTAAATATGAATCACGTGGATGTCTATGGACTGTCTCACGTGGCAGACATTGTAAATACCATACCAGGATAGGTTTTAGAACGCACACTTCAAAACACGCCTCTACCATTGATCAAATCTATCATTATTTTACTTATATCATTATTAGAAAAATAACGGGATTCAGCGTTGGCATGTCTAGTTAATTGTTTATGATATGATCACGGAAATGCAATCGATACGCGATTTTAGCATTGACCTCTTTCGAGGCCGGATAAATGCATCAAGAAAAACTAATATTTATAAGTGAATATGAATTGAGTTACTGTTTCTAAATGTTACCAATAAAAGTCAGAATACACATTGGCACACAATTTAAACTATTCTCACAATGTCTGTCAGAATGAGTGGTGTGATATTGACGTCAGAATGAACAATTTATTGGAAATCATTTTATTCAAACTTTGACCTAGCCACGAATTGGAATCATTAATGTCATATTAATAAGAGAATTTACTGAAATCAAGGGACTTATTATTAGAATAACTGACATCTCCCAAAACGTTGCTGTTATTGTCTCATGGCACGTTTATTCAATATCACTCCAGAAATCATTGATTCGGAAATCTCAGTGATTGACAATGAAACCACACGAGGCATTATGACGAATCAAATAAGTATACTTAATGTGTGGTGTCCTCTCTATATGATATCAGGAGAGATTTACAACCAGAAACAAAATAAACAACGAAGAATGGCTTTAACGTAGGCGGAGGAGGGCACTTGGGAGAACGTTTCAATTTTCAATATCTCATATCAAATCATGATAAACAAAATCGATGGATTTCAAATGGAATAGAAGTGACGGATTGAAGAAAGTGAGATAGCTGAATTATAAGTTACAAAATCACGTAACATCAATGTAGAGTGAACATGTTCTTGCATATGTAGCACAATCATGTTCATGCAACATTTTTGTCTTTGGAGTTTTAACGTAGCCCCGACAAACAGTGTGGTTTGACTACTTTCCTATATTTAACAGTTATTCAGGAAGACCCAAAGAATATACTTAGGTAAAATTATCGTAAAATAGTTGGACAGCTTCCCCGAACATGAGACTTGGTCCCGGGTGGGATTCGAACTCTCCGCGGTGAGGGACCAGTGATTACTATTAAAAGACCATTACCACTTGACCGAAGAGGCCCCCACTTAACAGAAGAGGCCCTGCTTAAACATTATTTCTGGATTAATACAAGTAATATAGATGTTGACTTCAATATATATATACAACATCCAAGTTTATTTATAATACAAATGTATTATATTAACCTTCGTTACATGGACACTCATACATGTACAATTAATTCAAGAAATAACCAAATGAAATCAAAAGATTAAATAATGTGTAGAGCACGACAGCTCGCTGACAATCATCAGTCATTCTGTTCGCAGTTGAATAAACCAAATGTGTGATCAGTTTACAATACCCGAAATTCAAAATTCCGCCACGTGGTCTATTTATAGTGCAATGTCTCAAAAGCCGAGACGCGTAAAGTACATTTGAAAACAAACAAAGCTTTAGGAGGAGTAACATTTCAGAATGAGATTCTCGGCGAAGTGTGATTTCACTTGGGTCTCATTCCGCGTTGCGTGATTTTTCCGTATTAAGTAATTACATTTACTTGAGGTTATGCCATCAGGAGTCAATAATTATCTTCAATCATCAAAATAGAACGATTGAAGATACAATAACTCAAATATTAAATGTTATATGTTCGTTATCATCGTGGATAATTTGCTGTTCAAAGGCCGATCAAACGCCACTAGTGTCACCATATGCGTCATTACATGTTTTTATCGTGATAACTAATCCACTGCGCCCCTTGATTCGCACAAGTTACTTCTCTACACGCACATCATTGAGCTCATCTGTTCAGACATGTAAATTATTAACCCAGTAGTTACGTTCGACGACAACAATTTTTTCAGTAAAAACACCAAACAACACTGACTGTTAATATTGCATGGTAGTTATAGCGAATCCTATCAAAAAAGAAACATATGGAATAATTAAATAATTGTAGCAGCACCACCACCACCACCACAACAACAACAACAACAATAATAACAATCATCGCCTCCAACAAATCTGTAGCTACATAAACAACAGCTACACCAAAAACGGCTATAACAATAACAGTTACAACAACAGCAGCATCAATAACAATAGCTTAAGTTACGACAACAACTGCTTCAACACCATTATATACACTAACAAAATGAAACCCAAAGAACATCATATGCACTATACGAAAATGAATTCAGTTATTTTACTTGCAAATGTTTCTGAGCATGTATTATTTCTTAATCAGAATAATTAGATTTTCTTCACTTTTGGCAACTCCTACGAACATGTTTTTCACAGTCAGTTGTTTACGTAACAGTAATTATGTAATAGTTTTAGACACGCAACCTCTTCCAGTTTCTATATGAGTTTTATTTTCTTTTTTGTTGTTGAACTAAAGGAGAACAATATTTCTGTATATGTGTGTAAGTTACTGGTAATAATAACAATGTAACATACGTCATAACTACGATGTTTTTAATTAAATGTAAACTGATTTCCCCCACAGCGCAGTAATTCATTTAGAGCTATTCCTTTTCCGAAATCTCGACCTACGCACAATGCCAACTGTCTACAGAATCTGATTCTTATAAATAGTCATGACACACACACAGTTTTCAGACGTCTGGCAGATCGAAATTTGGTCAATTCTGAAGCAACGTACGCTGGAGAACATGATATGATATATTTCAGTTTCCATGTTTTCCATGTACTTTCGTCTATCTGTATAGTTTTCTTGGAATATTTCAGTGATACATGATGAATGTTAACTAATACAGGGATTCAAGGTTACCTACCAGTGCTAAATTGTTGCCACATTTATTCAAAAGCAGCTACAAACGGAATATATTGATGTTAAGAACACTTATTGAACCAAGCACACTACGTTTATACTGATATGATCATTTTGTTAAGTTTAAATGCAAAAAAAAATACAGAAAACCTGTCTGATAATAAGTGGTCGTTATAATGAGGTCGTCTTAATACTGAAGCGGGTCTAGCTGAGGTCTTACTGCACTTTCTAACACGATATAAAACAAAAGTGGTATAAATGTGGTATTCATATTTTTTTTTCTAAAATCTCTGCTTTCGTTGCCTGTGTTTAGGACGAGAAGTCTCGGGGGATTTGTGTGCTTAAAGTAAATCGGAGTTAAGACGTAGAAACAGGGAAATATGAGAGGCGGATTAAGGACCATAAATATCAAATGATCTCATAACTTGTTGGTTAACTCAAGTTTATGATGACTTCTTCAGTCGTATAAAACACTAACAGTAGTTAAAGTTGACATAAGCGGTCTAGATATACAGGACATTAAGTTAAGATAAATATTGAAAATGATGTTCGTAGAGACTAACCCGTTGGAATGAGTTAAGAAGAAACATTTCAGACATCCAAGACACAGGCATTTTGATAGTACTGTGTAGTTCTTGTTACAATTAGTTTAATGCAAGTATCCAGACCTAGAAGTCGTTATTTGATATGCATACACGTTTACCCGAGAGTATTTGAATGGGATTCGCCCATGTTACCGATATTCATTTCATTTGTCTTCGATCTCTCATTCATACTTCACATGATTGTCAGTTACATGATGTATTAGAGGGAACAGTGATTAACAGTGCATGGGAAACACTGCATGAAAATCTCATATGATCTATAAATAGTTAAAATAAGGTTAATCCCAATTCCACAAGCCCGTAACTCGTTTAAAGTTATTGCAGTTCAAAACTTCAAATGCAATTTTCTCAAAATGGGAGAAAATGACATACGGGTTTGTAGAACCCGACAAATAGTATCCTGGTTTTCCTCTGATTTTGTAAGTAAGTGTTGAATTTCTCAAATGCTGTACGTGTGTGTGAGTCTGTCATGTATTTAATGTCTCCGTCTAGTATTTACCCAGAAACGCATAATTTTGTCATGTCAAGGTCTCGAATCTTAGTGAGGGGTCATGTTGTTAACTTATGTGTAATAAATCTATATTAGTATTACCTGCAATGCATTTTCATGGGCCGGTTGATGATGATTTATACTTAGTGTCTTATTATTTGAGTAACAGAAGACTTAGCGATTTAATAGATATAAACAATAAACAATAAAGTTACACTGTATTTTACGTTTATATTGTTATATTTATGTCCCGTGGGGTTAACGCAAACAATACGTATACCCATTTCACACCTTCATATAATAAACTAACAAAAAGGCTTTTGAACTAAAAATTCGTTCTTTTATGTCATTAAGCCCTGAAAGGGTGGCCTTTGTTCACAGGTTTGTCTGTGCATGTAACTTTGTTTTCCATAAAATGTTCATACAACATTGAAATTCAACTATAATATATATCTCCGTTAAATACATTTAAGATATAGATTTGAAGACACTGTAAGTGAATTAGATCACACAGACACTGGTTTTAGACATTAGATATTCCTTAGACACTTTTAGTCTCCATCTGGGAAGCAGACAATTAACAGAAGATGAATTACATTCCTGCATGATACAACTTTTATACGAACTGGCTGATTCAGAACACCTTATAAAGATTTTATGACTAAAAAACCTCATTGTCTTATTTGGCATAATGCAATGCAGTCGTACTTCTTTGTCTAAAAAGAGAAATTTGATAAAACGGCGTAAATTCAATGCTGGAATGTTCATTTGAAAACAACAGAATTGAGTTTTGAATGGAGAATTCGAGTAATTTTCGAGGAGTTAATGATATTTCTATGCATCCTAGAACTGGTAAAACGTCATCTTCACGGTTACTTGACCAAAAATAAGGTAGGTAGATCGCAAAACTTATCCATGTTTTTTTCTAAATACCTTTAAAATACATATCATATTTTGAAGATACGATTCGTCCACAAACATTTTTCTGCTTTCGATTTAGCTTTTAGAAACTTTAGGTACGGCGCCAAGGGTCGGTCGGGTAACCAGAAACACGACTATTTTGTTTGAACTACCGGTAAATGTCACATGCGATCATGATACCATGCCCTCCTTGCTTACAGTGCAGTAACAGCGTACGACTCAACTTCTTCATGAAGAACATCTCATCGCACTGACTTCTTACTTCCGGACTGGTTTCCAACAGTTTCTCAATATTTCAACCATGATAAGAAGATAACCTCAATACTGAGGGCGATTATTTTGTCCTAAAGGTGGCCTAAATGTTGAGATTGTGTTGTGTTGAACAACAAGACATGTTTAATTAATATCTATCAATTACAGTGATTTTAAAATCGTCTGTTCAATGAATTCGTTCATCAATCAATGGGAGACAAGTTCTCCAATTAGAATCAATTAAATAGGCAGGCAGACATTCTAAAAGCTATACGTATGTCTAACAATTAATTTAAAATCTTTTTAAAGATCTCACACGTCTTGGCTCCGAGGTTATAAAACTTGAGATCGGTCACCGAGCTCAAATCTCATATCAGATCTTTCAATGCTTCTATTTTGATTATTATCAGACAATAATGATATTATTGATTCATTATTCAATAGTATAATTTCAGTTCAGCATAGGTAACCTAAATATGTATTTAAACATTAATCAGTTCCATCTTTCTTACTTTGAGAATGGAATTGAGATTTGAGCTCAGAGACTGTTCTCAAGTTTTATAACCTTGGGGCCAGGTAGTCAATCAAGCTGAACCTAAAAGATGACTTAATACTGGGAATTTACTGACATCTGTCTGACAGTATTACATATACATGCACTGCTATTCGGCCTTAATAAAACAGTCCAAGAGAATAAAATTTCCATGAAATAAAAAACACAAGCAACCGCTTTCATGTACGAATTTCGAGCCCACAATACACAAAAAAATGAGGGCTCTGTTAATCTGGTGGTTTATTTGTTTATAAAGTTACACTATATTTATATATGTATACGGAATATGTCTCATTCATGCATAGATAAAAGTTGAAAGGTTTTAGAAACCTTAAAGCTTGTAAGTTCGGCCCCGCGGAGGCAATAAAAGCCAGTCCGGCCCTGACAAACAAATACGGAATGGGCCGGGAAAGAATCGAAAATTCCGGCACATGACGGAAAACTTTCACCCAAGTTATTGTATTCTCGATTATACAAAATCATAATTCACCACAACGGACAGTTGAATCAATTTACTCAAAAAGCCAATTACACGAAATTCCTGGAAATTACGGACTCATCCAAATTATCCGTCAGTATTCACCGGAGGCAATTTGTTATCAAGTAAAACACGATTTGACCGATGTTATAACCTTAATACATCAGGAATTATACCACACCCCATCTGGAAGGAACATATTTATCTCCGGCTTAATGTCTGAACATCTAAAATAATTGAATCAATGTTCATGGTGAAGCTAAATCAAGTACAGCATTGTTAATTGCGTGGATTTGATTCATGAAAACAACGCTAAGCGCTCCCAAATTAAATTAACAATTCATACATACACAAACATGAATGAGCATGAAGATAATCTGGATAATTTGAGACACTAAATCAATACCGATAATTAATTTGACTCAGGGAAAAGTAGCAGTAACATCTTACTGTATCGATGTTGACTAACTATACAAATTGATTTTACTTGTACATTAAAACCTCACATAGCGACCATCTCAATATTACGACCACTTTGTTATAACGACCATTTATTTTCGGACCGGCTTCCAATAACTCCTACTATTCAACTGGATAATGAGACCATCTCATTAATACGACCGACTTGTCGAGTCCCGAAGGTGGACTAATTATCGAGGTTCTACTGTATGTGTCGTTAATCCCTATCCATGTTCACTTTTTTCTATGATAAATTGATTCTGAATCATTTTCGTTTAATAAAATTATGACGCCTAACGGCATCATAGATCACACGTAAATAATATAAAAAATGAAACATGTGCTTAAAATGGTTTTGATGGGGTTCTCCGTGGTAAAGGTCTCAGATTAGCAAATCACTGGCCCCTCACAGCTGCTCGAATCCCAGCATCATATGGGAGGAAGTTGTCCAGCTTGCTTAAGAAAGTTCGTTGGTTCTACCCAGGTGTGCGCCCGGGGTTTTCATCCACCTCTAAACTGGAAGTTGCCAAATGATCCTGGCTGTTTGTGCGGCGTTACATCCCAATGAAAAAAAAAACGGTTTTGGATTTCTATTTGAAATGAACGATTGTCTCTATTTATAGTCCTTCCCAGACTGACCATTATTAACAGAGGAGGTTTTCAATTAAACGCCACGTGCCGCGATGGAAGACTAATTAATTGAACAACCAAATTTCCTGGATAATGAATTTGGATTGATCATCTATTCAGATCTACTTTAATCGAGAGTTTAAGTTAGTTTGTTTGAAGTTAGAACTCGTATTAAATGAGGCATACCAAAGGATATTAAAATTCAGCGAGGGATTGGTCTATGTTATAGTTTCATTAATATCTCTTTATCCATAGCAACTGTTTGGAAAATCCATTATAAATGTTAGCTGAGAACAAAGGTTTTCATTAGAATGTATTGAAAAAGTATGTTACGTATGTAATACTTCATGGAATGTCCTGATGGCATGGTGATGGAGTAGAAATAAAAAATGTTATCACATCAACAAATGATTCCACTTATTACATCAAATAAATCCATTAAAACCTAAGAACAGGATCATTAGAGTCAAACAGGTCAGATTACACCGAACAGTGGAACAATAATCGTGTCAAAGGACACACAACACCCGGCCTCTTCAGTATAAAATTCCCAACATGGTCAGAAAAAAATACTTATCTAGTAGAAACAGCCATCCAATTAATTAAGCGCAATATACACACTCGAACAATAACAAGCACTAAATAAATAGTAATCGCTGTCTGTTGATTGTTTTAAAATAGGTTTTCGTTGTTATATCATTATTTTGTTGTGACACTGTTGTTTCGTTGTGGCATTGTTGTTTTTGTGACATTATTATTTTTTGCTTTGTTGTGACATTGTTGTTTTGTTGTAACATTATCGTCATTATTGTTTTGTTTTGTTGTGACTTTGTTGTTTTGTTGTGACATTGTTCTTTTTATTGTTGTTGTGACATTGTTGTTTTGTTGCGACATTAATGCTTTGTTGCGGCATTCTGGTTTTGTTGTGACATTGTTGTTTTGTTGTGACATTGTTGTTTTGTTGTAACATTATTGTATCTGGTTTTGTTGTGACATTATGTTTTTTTTGTTGTGTTGTGATATTATTGTTCTGTTGTGGCATTCTGGTTTTGTTGTGACAATATTGTTGTGTTGTGATTGTGACATTGTTGTTTTGTTGTGGCATTCTGTTTTTTTTGTGACATTATGGTCTTTTATGCTTTGTTGTGACATTGTTGTTTGTTGTGACATCGTTGTTTAGTTGTGACATTGTTGCTTTGTTGTGACATTGTTATTTTGCGGTGACAGTGTTGTTTGTGGGGACTGCGTTGTTTTGTTATGACAGTTTTGTTATTGTCGTGGCTGTGTTGTTTTGAGGTGTTTTGTTTTCAACGAAAAACAGGCTAACTTCTACCAAAACTATATACGCGAGGCAAAATGAAAACAAATGCACAAATATGTCACTTTAATTCCTCGAGCATGTACCTACAATAATATATACATCAAAGGAATGCAAGTGATAATCTAATGATACGAATGAGGAAAACTTCAAGGCCAATGCTCCCAAGAATCTGCATAACGTCGTCCATGCGATTAATGAAAGGAATATTTCATTGAGTATTGATTGATCGCTTCCAATTATGATGAAAATAACAGCATTGGTAACGTGCGTGACACATTCAAATCTTCTCGTGCATCATCGGAGAAGAAAAGGCTCATTTAAAGTGATTATGTTCTCCCAACAGCAATTTGTAGCCTCCTAGAAATGTGATTAAACGCGTCTACTGTAATTCTTTTTACCTTTAGGAAGGATATTGAAAGTTCATGCTAGCATTTAACATGGAAAGCATGTAGCTTAAAGCATGCCTCTGGCGTTATTAATTCTAGCAAAGTACAATTGCTGTTATACAATCTCACCAAACAATTGTATATTAAAGAAGTTTATAGCGTTTGATTAGTATCTAGAAGACACAACCGGCATTATATTTCATACTGCAGTATAATTAGGTGCAATAAACGCTTGAAGCAACAGTAGCATAATTAAAACAAGATGTAAACAACAAAACAACTGCAAAAGGTATCCAAATATTTGGGCTTGGAACCAGAACACTATTCACATTTGAAGCAGATAAAATTTTGTAATATACATGACTTAACATCCAACTATTTGGGCTTGGAACCAGAACACTATTCACATATGAAGCAGATAATATTTTGTAATATACATGACTTAACATCCAACAATTTGGGCTTGGAACCAGAACACTATTCACATATGAAGCAGATAAAATTTTGTAATATACATGACTTAACATCCAAATATTTGGGCTTGGAACCAGAACACTATTCACATATGAAGCAGATAATATTTTGTAATATACATGACTTAACATCCAACTATTTGGGTTTGGAACCAGGACACTATTCACATATTAAGCAGATAGTAATTTGTAATATATACATGATGTAACATCCAAATAAGACAGAGCGACAGTACTTTTATAGAAGACAATCGGCAATGGAAACTTTCATAACTTGTGGTTAGGGAGTAAACGTGGAATTCAATTTAACAACATGAAATGAAATGAAATTTATTCCATCTTATCACACAAACTACCATACTCACAATTAACCATTTGATAAAGAACCAATGAAAGCTGGCTCCAACTTTTGTCTTTTATCAACATGCAAATTCAAAACCTTTGTTCATACATGTACTTTTAAAAGAAGACAATATCACGTGATAACACCTTCACAAGTTTACAAGCCAGTTATTGAAACAAAAACAACGACAGAGACTTCGCTTGATGAATTACATGTATAATAGAACATTCGGAGGCTTATCTAGCAATTCTACACATTCACCTTAATGACAAAAATATAAGTAACAACAGCCGACATTACGTCACAAAATAATCGTCGTAAGTCGTCTCGGCCCAAAAATACGCAAAAGCAGACGACACGATAAAATTCTTGAAATTGATGGATTCTATCAAACGCAGAAATCTATTGTTTCTAGCGTTATTCTAGGCTACAGTTAACATTTAAAACTCGACATATCTAGTGTGGAAAGTACAAACAGAAATACCAATATATTGATTGTCGTGAGTCGTTTGTCAGTGAAGTATACTCACACGTTCAGAGGATAGTTTTTTTAAGGTATACTTTTGCGTACAATCCTGTATAATATGTCTCTCAACAGCTTCACGGAATGCGTCAATTCCATTATCTGAATCATATATTTATCCATTCTAGTAAGCTAACGTTGAGGGTGTATGTAAATAGAGAAACAGTATAAATAAATGGACCCACTTCAGAATTATGATTATGCAGTCGGGCGCCTCACTGCCATGTTAGGACTTAACGTGACTATTACATCAAACACGATGTCAGGAATTTGAGTCACATGATATTATACATAGGATAATAATCATCATCATTATCATCATCATCACGATCACCATCAACATAGTTATCATTATCATCATCATAATCACCATCAACATTATCATCATCATCATCACTATCACCATCAAAATCATTATCATCATCATCAACACTGTCACCATCATCATCACAAGCAGCAGCCTGCGGCCGCAGCAACAGTAACAACAGCTGCTTCGGCACACACCACCTCCAATAACAACAGCAACAACAAAAATTTAACTTAGCATCGATTACCGCAGGATGTTTTCCCCATATAATGAATAATAAAGTAACCGTGATACTGAGATTTGCCATGAAGAATGATAATTCCATTTATTTAGAATGTTCGCAAAAATTACATCGACAACGTTCTGATACGATGTGAATTTCAAAACTTGTGCGCTAATTTCTCATACAATATTCATACCTTAAGAGAAACAGTTTAATATTATCGACAATAAAGTTCCTGCGAAGACAATTCGCAAGTTGAATGACATAATAAGTAGATAAATTGAACACCAATCATTCCCATAGGATACGTTATAGACTAATTTAATAGTTCAAGTACGGTGGTGCCTTTATATTGACTACAATAATTCAAGATCAACAACATTTAACGTCAGCGCGTTAATTAGAATGTAATTGATACGTGAGAGTAGATAAATCACCTGGAATCATGAATTATTGAAGACACGTAAAATCAGGTTGAAAAGGTCAATAAAATCATTGTGTACAGTGTCTCAAGAACTTGACGAACGAATACACTACAGCCTAGCACTAACGACCACCTGTCTATAACGATCCCACAGTTAGTACGTTCACCTGTCTACAACGATCCCATAGTTAGTACGACCACGAAGTTTTATCCAAACTAATTAGCACGTGTTTTCTAACAACGAAAGACATTCGGTCCTGTTAATTGATTAGCATGTATTTTTCTTTCTTGTTGTTTTTATGTTGTATACAGGTATTTGAATGTAAAATAACACAATTCAATGAGAAATATGTCTACCAAAAGTTCTCCACATAATGTTAACAATAACTATTGTATTTTTAACACAAGCGAGGGCGTAGGGCCCATTACGCACAATACGCAATAAAATGCGTATAAAAAATTACACGACCTAAGTTATGTTATATCGTATGATGAGTTTTCTCTAGATCTAGATACTGTGCGTAAAAACATTCCATTCCTGCCTACGCCTATGGCCAGTTTGGGTAACATCTTTATATAGAATAATGCCATTAGCACGTGTATCATTACGAGGATAAGATAAACGAAGTAGAAGAGAAATGACACACTAATTACGCAACTGATCATAAGCACCATGATATTTTGTGAATAAAGATGTATTCAAAATATATTAGTTTATATTAATTTATCTTATCTTGATAACAAGCAATTTTGCTTATATTAATCACGCTCGAGTCCGCTGTCTGGACAGTACACCAGTACTGCGTCCGAAGATGGGATTGTGAAGTTCATGAACGAAACCCGTCGAAGCCACGATTCGAACTCAGGACCTTCGGATCAGAGGTCGGTCGCTCTACCTCTAGACAATTATGCCTCCTATTG
Source organism: Lutraria rhynchaena (assembly GCA_008271625.1). Taxonomy (NCBI): domain Eukaryota; kingdom Metazoa; phylum Mollusca; class Bivalvia; order Venerida; family Mactridae; genus Lutraria; species Lutraria rhynchaena. The sequence continues at coordinate 2,501,618 of VIBL01000042.1, forward strand.
TTCATGTGTAGATGCAGCTTTCTGACTAATTCAATAAGATCTTATTTTGTAATTATTGCATGTCTGAGGATGCCTCAGTGAAAGAAATCAATACAGCCCCGTACAAGTTTAATGATCATAATGTCCGCTAACAGTGATTCTTACTTCGATTAATTCTTATTACCATTGAAATACTCGACAGAATGTGTGATATCTGTCATTATGTAATTTACTGAACGTCACGTGATGGCGACAAAGAAGAGATGTGGCGACGCACGGATAAATCAAATGGTTCGATCATGTATTTGCTATCATACAATCGTAACTCTAGCCCTTGATGACTAAGATACCAGGTTAATGACTTACCGTTTCTGAAGCCATCATTAAAAGACTATAGTGCATGTATACTGTCATTTTAAGACCAATTTTGGGCCCATCCAACCATTAAGACATACAGGTAGGGAAATATATACGACCAAAGTGGCCAAAGTGAACTTCATGTATGACATGTTCAAACCGTGTATAACAAATATTGTAAACACAAATATTTATATCTAAAGTTAAAAATGATTAAAACATCCAAATACTTTTTGCACTCTTAAACAAGGACCTTTCACAGGCGGGTAACATCGCGTGAAACTATTATGTACGCCAGTACATGGTATATATATCAAACATAAAATTTGATGGAATCATTACTTCAACAATTAACCAAGAAATATGTGATCTTCAATACAGATAATGTCAAATTTAGTAGTGTGGGAAATAATTAGACAAAAAGCCAACCAATGTTTCTGTATTATTGGTTAAAGTAAATCCACTAGAATGAATGTCATATATTATTCATAGAATATGTATGAGGGATGCACATTTAATGTGATTGATAAAACATTACTTTAGGCCAGTTAGTAAATTATCTAGTCTAAATATGGATAAAAAACCCTGCTTGATGCTAAGTTTGTATAAGTGTGGTTTCAGACTTATTTGATATCGACAAATCTACAGAAATGTAAATTTTACGACAATGGATTTAATTATTTGTCTATCACAAAGAACGCTTAAGTTACTTAGCTGCATCAATATTGTTTGTACAGAAAGGTATGACCACAACATGAAATTTAACCTGAGTTATTTCAAGTCGTCTGGCTACTTGTGTACATACACGTGCTGTGCCGGGAGTCCATGGACGATATGTGTAAACAAACCACCCAAGATGACTAAAAAATTGTACATATTATCGACCCTTTCCTAGAACATCTCTGGTTCGTCAGTTCGAACCATGAACGCTGCACGTGTTATCTGTTAAGTTTTGGTTAAACATATTGGGGTTTTATGCGACTTATTGTCACTGGGTTTAACGTCGTTTTTCAACAATTTTTCAGCGACCGGTTCAACTAACCAGTTTTCCTGGACTGTATACTAACCAGCTCTAACTTACTCTTCCACAAGGAGCCGGCAACTTCTCCACATACGGTTGAAAATCGACACTCTTGTCAAATTTTCATAGAGGTGTATGACCTGCCGCGACCGGGATTCGAACCCGGGTCTCCGGATTACAAGTCCAGTGCACTAACCACTGGACCACGGCCACGACCCCTAAAGATATTGTGTTTGAAGTCATTCTACCTCTATTTAGAGTTGATAGTTATTTGTGGAGAACAATGTTAACACTGCTACACATTCATGGGACACCGGCTGTCTATAAGTATATAACTGAAATAACGCCGAAAACAGGCGTAAAATGGAAAACAGTAGAGTAATCTACTGAAAATTCTGTGCCAGAATACAGTTGTATTTGTAGACGGACAATCGATCAGACACACTTGACTGATAGATCCTCTTTTGATAACTCACCGAATACAGTAGAATATTGAACGTAATAGTACGTGATAGCAAATAAATGAATATCGGATGGCGATAACACTTCTAAAGCATGTACAGTAATACACGTATACACAAAACTTGTTTTAAAATATGACATAAAAACAAACAAAAACAACTTATGAACGTATTGCACGGTGTCTTAAGGATTGAGACTTTTTTCTACTACACCACGCACAACCCTTCATTACAATAAACAGGGCTTATTCAAAAGCTCGGACGTCCTTGGTAGAGAAATCCAATAGTTTTAATTTAACAATGGGTCGGCAATTTTACTGTTGAGTTCTTAGACAAGAAGATGTGATTAAATCATTTTGTTGTTGTGTACAGAACGTTTTAAATGAATGAGAACGTAAACATTCAAAAAGATGCCGCTACAAACAAATGATAAGTTAATTATCCTGTGAACACGATTCATCTTTTTGATTACCCGTATCTTAGTTCCGCACGGTGTATCGGAATCTGAAGATAGAGAAGATGAGAATTATACCGTGAATACACTTTTTAAAAAAGATTCATTGACGAATGGAAAAGAATTACACATGTAATTAAGGGTTTTATTGCCGACGGTGTTGAAATTGTGGGAACTGTGTTCATTGAAAAGCAACTAAAGTGCAACCTCTCAAGAGCGGACCTCTCTTGAGCAACAACCTCCCTTCAACAACAGCATGATTTTTCCACTGAATGATTTAAGTATTAATTCAACCTCACTAGAGCAACAACCTCTTAACAGCAACATAATTCTGCGGTTCCCAAAGGGAACTTTGGAGAAGTTGCACTGTAACACTCATCGTACAAGTTTTACTGACAAAAAACAAACATTATACGCAGGCCCGAAACAAAACAAAAATACGTAGTCAAGCAGGAGACACTTATCTTCATATTACAAGTTTATTCTTGATTACTCCCAAAAGATAAACTACACGGTAGTTGCTAATGGTGAGGTCCATGGTTAGAGGCCCGAGTACACGTTTTTTCCTTTATTACACACTTCGTGCTAGAAGCTTTTGAAATACGGGGGAAAGGCGAGTCCTCATATGTAATCCTAAGCGCTAACTTGATTTTGGTTCCTGTATTTGTTTGAAAATCAAGTACACACAAACAAACATGCAGTGGATTAGATTAAAGGAATTAACGTAATAAAACGGCATGAACAATGGTGTGAGTGATTGATAAACAACTTTAAAATTGTTAAATGAACATCTATTTACCCATGCAGCATTTGAACGGTAGGAGAATGTTTGATACCAGTACGATTTGTGTTTCTATATGAACTAACAATCTGCCAGACCATGACAAAAATATGTGACAAAAACACGAGAAGGAATGTCCTTTACAATGCCATCACAGTTGACAGCATAAAGTATCTGATACAAACATGAGGAAAATTGCCAACATCGATTTACATCAATTTTCAGACGACAAAATTAATGTGTGATACCACCATGTGTGAGAATATCCTCAACTATGAAAGCCAAACATGGATGTCAGACGATGACAATATTTATGTTGTCAAAATGGATCAGACGACTAGACTAATTGCCTATAGGAATGTCAGACAACATCAAAGATATATTTATTCAACAAGAAAATTCAGAAGTTATTCCAAAAGGGATGATTCTCAGAATATGCGATGTTATCGTGTTCTACCAGTGTATAATATTATACGGTGTTATGAACGGCTAGAATGACAGATAATGAGACATTATTATCACATGAATGCACCACGGAAATACAACGACAGGTAAACAATGTAATTATCAGAGGAGAACCTCAAAGTTTGGTCACGCATAAACAGCACAGCACAGCACAGCACAGCACAGCACAGCACAGCACAGCACAGCACAGAACAGAACAGAACAGAACAGAACAGAACAGAACAGAACAGAACATTATCAACGCATTCACCTACGCTGGTAGCACAAACATGTCTTTCACTAATCGTTCAGTTATGCGTGCTAAATGAATTAACGCTCTACTAAGCCGGAAATCCCTTGAGGATAAACATTGTATACATGTAAGGATACGTTAATGGAACGATGGCTTAGTTATAGTCACGTGGTATCACGACTGTATAAATCAAGGTCACAAGCACTATTGTGCTAAAACTGCATGTATTTACGTTTTATGTAACTTTATAATGTTTTTCAGCATAGATAGTATACGTGTAAAGGGGAACATGTTGTAGAGGACAAACATCGTGGTGTGGGGGGGATGGGTCACGTCAGATCTCAGTTGTTACTATAAGAATAAGAAAAATAAGCTATACAATCAATATTTTTGTAGTCAACTAATTATAGATTGAGTCATACCAGCTATTTCAGTCGGCTAAAAGTACATTTGAGTAATGTGTACGTATTTAAACGGTTTGCTTGAAAGCGTGCTGCACGAGAAAAAAACACACGGAATAAGGAGAGGTACAAGAAAAGTACTTTACATTAATGATTATTCCGTGCGCCCAATGAACACGTGTGTACGAGGGCAAAGTGAACGATAAATGTTTACGTGCGTGCTCATCTATCGATAATCAACTTTGAAAGAGCTGGTTCTGACATGAGGCGATGCTAAATGCTAGTTTTATGTACAGATATCACTATTAAAAAAGGTGCAGCCGCTACCGTGGTCCAGTGGTTAGTGCGCTGGACTAGTAACGCGGAGATCCGGGTTCGAATCCCGTTAGCGGCAGGACATAACCTTCTATGAAAATTTGACAAAAACGTTGATTTTCCTCCATATGTGGAGAAGGTGTCGGCTCCTTGTAGAAGGGCAAGTTTTACAATTTAAAAATTGTTGAAAATGGCGTTAAACCCCAGTGAGAATGTTACATAAGAAACAAGCAAAAAATGTGCCATATTTTAGATCTACCGATTAACGCAGCCGAAATCAAAGTTGTCATGATATAAGTAAAATACGCGTTTTTGGCTTACCATGATGCTGAGAGTCGATTGTTTACCATCATGGTGCTTTCATTGAACGTCTTGTAATCCAATTATAATGAAACAACCAAACACTCCACGTTCACAATCCCGAACATCAATACTAAATAGTAACGTAATAAAATTTACTAAAACTCCGTGAATACGATAATCAACACATGATTAGTCTGTTAGCTAGCACAGATGTGAAATCATTAATAAAGATGCGTTTATACATGATTTTGATTACCTACACTGTATATACATGTATCGGATTTCTAACAAACATAGATAAATATGTACGGAACGAACACGTGTTCAAGTCACTGAAAATATCTAGAAATTAGACAAAAATCAAGTAAGAAATGTTTCAAAACCCAATACAAATATCTACACTTGAGCAAGCCACTGACTTGTTCTTGTAATCCAATATTATATTTAGCGCTAAACACATTTCCATGGTGCAATAAAGTCCTCCCGGTAATGTAGTCTATCCTATATTTGGCATTCTCAGAACTAGCGTTGTTTTAGTTACAATAAGCTACTGTTAGATTCTGTCTAAAATCGGAATCTGTGATGTATACGGTTGCACGTCATAGGATGAATAAATCCAGATAGAGTTCCGGGTCTGGTACAAGAGGTAACAGCACATGAACAAACCTCTTCTCTAACATTAAACACAGTCATACTATATAATAATTTCAGATTATCTAAAAAAAACTATCTTCGAATAATTATCATAAGGAATATTCCATCCTGCCACAAAACAACATAAGGCAATATGAAATTAAAATTCTATTATCCTGACGCACATTATTCCTTAATATATCCAAATGTCACATCTGTCGAAAAAAAGCTCCGTCATCATTTTTTTGTTGTTTGATTTTAATAAAATCGGGGAAAACGCACACCACTTTGAAGACAATGCCGTTTTAAGAATAAAGAAATTGTCTTCGCGTTTTGTACGAACTATCGATTATACACAGCGCACTGGTCTGTTTTCAAAGGAAGCTCCATCAACAATCGATTGGAACATTTCGGCATGTTGGGATTATGATAATAGTATAGTGTGTGTTTTTCTTGCGTTCGTTACGGCATTATTATGTAAATTTACGCATGCTCGAGCGGGAAATACAAAAAATGCATTCACAACGGGTCTGCCAAATGAACAGTGTTTTACTTCAAGAACCAAGAAAACGTTGACATAACGTTCTTGTTCTATTTAGGTACACAACGCCAGAATTGATATTGAGTGTGCGGAACGCATACATTCATCATTAATCAAATTGTCCGCTGGTTAGAGCGGTTTCTTTATATGTATTGTATTTCACTCGTATTTTAAATCCGAGTCAGCATTTTTTTAAAGAAAAGAACTAACTTTTTGGATGGTTTTAACAATACTAATCCAGCCTTTTTGTCATTGTTTAAAACTTAAACGGAGATACAATTGTGTGAGGTTCTATTTGTACAAATATCGTGATGAGAAGGTTTTGTTTTAAGATCCATAGATTCATAAACTTTTTTGATTAGTGCAACAAAACTATCTTTGAAACGTTTTCATATCAAGTACGGGTTGAACCGGTCAGTTAAACTTTACCAACAACCAGACGGGTTATTTTTATTTTTGTTGATAATTTAACTCTAGTAGTTCTTATAAAGATACGACAAACCATTTTTTCATTGTAAAATAACGAACAAACTAACTTCTTAATGCAATAATATCAATTTCAAGCGCAGGTCATTAGACGAATTGTTTATTAAGAATATGATTAAAAATGTGGAGTTCACATTTTTATAATTATGTTTAATAAATATGTAAAATACACTAACCGGTATCCGTTGGTGTTCATTTTATATCCGGAAATTCCAAATCGTGTTTTTGTAGTAAATATACTAAAAATCTCATTGCACATATATACGTAATAACATATTTGTTAACATAATAAAGACTAAGTTTGCATCAATGATATACATGTACATAAAATCTCATTGTTTTCAAGTGGTTATGTGCTAAACAATTGTCTTTTTTCCTCTCACTGTCACTTCAAGTCGGATTTAATAAAACTATAATAATAATTGTGAGTGATGAACTACAATAGAATTTTCAACAGTTGCGTACTCATTGTAATATAATAGTTATATTCTGTCTTGTTTTGTATATATAGTACACGAACCTTACTGTACAGAAAACCAAAGCAAGAAATAAACGGGAAGTAAGACAATGGACCATTTAGATAAGTGGCTGATTGATCAAGCTCAACTGCGTCATTGTATTAACGTGCAATCTAAGAAAAATAACTCCAACATTCCTTTCATTGCCGTGCTAAATAATTACTTCCCTTGAGTATTGCATTCCGTGTATCTATCTGATTTAGTGTCGTATTTAAGTGATTATACTGGTTGTAAGTTAAATAACTAGGTCTTGAATTACATACATCATATACTTGATAATGATTAACATCAGTACAAAAATGTACGCGTGTTGAAATACTATGATAGCAGATCTTATAGTTGCCCAAATAGACCGTCCATGCAGAAAAACCAGAATATTGACTGAACGTTGTTCAAATTTATCAATAACATTTTTACAGTTCTAGTTAAACATGTAGTTCGAATCCACCCTGGACCAGGTGGTAGTTCTACCAAGGCGTACACATGAGGTCTTCCTCCCTAGTTAAGCCGGAAAAGATGTCGAAGGACCCGGCTATTGATGCGACGCCTAACCCTGTGAAAAAAATGAAAGATACGAATATTTGAACGTGCTACATGTATACTACTTGTTAGTTGTGATTGATAAGCTGACATGAAATTCAATAAATAAATAAATGTTTAACTGAACAATACTCGTATAATTCTTTGCTTACTTATCGTTAGGTTGTTCTTTGATTCAATATCGAATGAGAGAATATATTATAAATTCAATTCTATTTTGTTACGGTATATATGTGCGAGTTTTATCTAAAATATCAAAACTATTTATCTATGTTTGTTTTTCGTCAAAAAAACATCTACTATAGAGTATACAGAGTATTCTATACAGGTGTGATTTAACACATTTTCATGTTTCCCGGTTAATTAAAAATATCCCGCAGAGTTTGGGATAAGTTTAAACTTTAATGTACAATAAGCATTCATTCACATTGCTAAGTCGTGCGCTAAAACATATATAAAAGTATGATTACGTTCCTGGCTAGTTGTATGTGTTAAATTGTTTTGTACTTTGACATCTGTTGTTCTGTATTTTAGCTCTCCATTTACTTAACATCGATACTGGAGCAAAATCTTACGAGTAACTTTCGTCAATCATACATGATTGTTTTAAAGCCGGTATTCGCTGTTATTAATTAATATGAGAGAATGGAAGAAATTAGTACCAGACGGGTAAAAAACCCGGAGTCGCTGGGTCAGGAATCTGGTTAGGGGTTGTTGTTGTTGTTGGTTGGTGTTACTGTTGTTGTTGTTGTTGGTGGTGGTGGTGGTAGTGGTAGTAGAAGAATTGCAATTATTGTTTGTTTTTATGTGACTTATTGTCACTGGGGTTTAGCGCCGTTTTTCAACAATTTTTCAGTCATATACGGCGACCGGTTCACCTAACTAGTTTTCCTGGACTGTATACTAACCAGTACTAACTTACCCTTCCACAAGGAGCCGGCAACTTCTCCACATAAGGAGGAAAAACGACATTATTGTCAAATTTTCATAGAAGGGTATAACCTGCCGCGACCTAGATTCGAACCCGGATCTCCGGGTTACAAGTCCAGAGCACTCACCACTGGACCACGATCGCGGCTAATTGTAATTATTGCTTTAATCTGTATACTTGAACACGTGTACAATAAAGACACAAGTTTAAACGTCCCAAACATATATAATCTCATTATGTCAAGTAAACAGTTTTCCTGATTTCAAAATAAATAAATAATTGGACATGCATTCGAACATAAAGTAAAATGTACAAGATTTTAGGATACAAAGTCGGGAAGAATAGAAAATAACAGAGAATTTTGAATTCCAACGTGCAACTGAATACAATTTATGTTTCATTACGTCAGAAGCACGCATTACGTCCTTACATGTCTTTGAAAATATTAAAGACTGTACGAGTACATGTGTTACGTTTACCAATGTACATGTACCGTTCGGGGTGGTTTACCATATCAAATATGATACCAAAATACCTGATTTATATTAATAGATTATTACGTCGCACAGAATAACACTCATGTTTGGAAGTTATTTCTCACTTTGCCCGGAAGTCTCAGTTAATAATCACAGACTGAGATTTCCTATTTACACGAACACTCGTAAGTTTACGACTAGATTTAGAAGTATTAACTTCTTGACTAGTGGTTGTGTGCTGTGAAAACAGCTACGAATATCACATTTGATAGGGGATAGAGGGAAAAACTCCCTCTGTCGCTCGAATTCATTCAGATACGGTATTAACATTCTATGCCAATGTTGTTTCAACGCCGAGAGCGGGTGATTATTATACCGGATTGGTCACGGAAATGATGCCAATCAATCATTCTATATCAGTCACTTCGTGATTGATTTACAGCGAAACGAAACGACTACACTAGTCACGGTCTATCATAGCTCGGAAACTTTGCCTGCATTCATTATAATTTTCTTTAGTCCATTGTCTGTTAGGCGCCATGCTAGTATGTCGCTTGAATAAGACAGGTGCTTTTCACCTTGAGTCTCGAACTGACAACCACGGTCTAATTGGGAAACTCCACATTCAAAGACATCGTCACGATAACACTTTTGCCATTCGCATTCAGATCAATCCGTGAAGAATTCGATCGATACGTATCACTACAAGTATTCATGGCTTTTCCACTTAATTTGAGTGATCGGTCCAAGTTTCTGACTTCTAGGAACCAGAAGAGATGCCGTGCGATCTCTGAAGTCCGTAGAATCTATATCCGGGCTACTGAGATAACCGTTCGCCCTCGGACTTTCTGATAAATCGTCTAAAGAATATGAACTGTCATCTAGGCTTATGTCAGTGTAGGATTCATTCACGTCAAACATACATTTAAGTTGCATTATTTTAGATCTTAATGTCACAAACTGACGCACCAATGCTTTGTCTTGTTCTTTCATGATGACCTGAAAGTAGACCAGTTTAAATTTCAAGTCCGTATTTGAAAATGAATCATTTCGTTCATTGTATCTGTTTCAGATTATTAAAGCAGGTAAACGACTGTATTTTTTTTTATTTTAGTCTGGGCCACGTTTTTTTTAATCTAAATTAACGATTTCTGTCCTGATGAGTTATGCCGCGTTATCTTTTCTTTATCATCTGGTATAAATTGGATCAATCGATACTCAAAATGTATAATTAAATCAGTATAACAATATGGGAGAAGGTCCAAAGATGATTGCGATCTACAAATGTATGGAGTCTCCAAACTTGGCAAGAGAAGGAAGTTTAAACTAAATCACGCGACTCTCCTTAATGTAAATAATAAGGCCCGCTTAATGCTGAACTAACTGACATTTTGTATCGTACTGACTTAAATCAGATTGTTTTAAACTATTCTATCTTTGACACATAACTGATCTCGGTCCTAGAATGCTACCCGTGAGTCGGTCCAGGCTGTCAGTTTGGAGCAGAGGTTAAGACTAGGGCCTTTGAAATTGGGTTCTGTCCAAAGATAGTTTTCTAATGAAAATTTTAGTCAATAAAAGCTAAATGGCGCTATAAAAAACTAACGTACCATTTCTTGTTTTATCCACTTTAAAGCTGTACCCAAGTCTTTTTCTCGGTCACCCATTTTTTCGCCTACTGTTTCTTTTCCCATGCACTGTTTCTCAGCGTCCGTGCGATTGTTCACCCACTGCGCATATCTACTGGGCAATGTCACGTGATTGTGCGCGCCAGATTCCTTTTCAGTCGGTGAAGAACACAAAAACACTTCCTGTAAGCATTCGGGGACGGCTTCCACGGTTTCTAAACCATCTCAACGTCACATTTTCCGTTCGTCTCCATTTTATACTCGCCTTAATCTGAAATATGAATATTATGTCACAGTTAGTAGACCGTTGAATTTTAAAACAAAATTATGAAGTATGCTTACTTAAATTCATAACGTAACATAAATAAGTAATACGATTGGCAGGTACATCTTATCTACCAAAATATGTCTGGTATCTTGCACGTGTCTTTTCCTGATGCCGTGCAACATTTTAGCATAAAGAAAATATAGCATTTATAAATCTGTCACATTTCCTTTTATGCTAATTGTGATAACGTTTAGTACAAACGTTGCTGTACAAGTGAAAATATCGTGAATGAATATTTCACAGACTTTATTACGATCGATGATGAACGCTATGTAATGTAACCATTTCACAGGTTGTCATGTACACGTTTTCTCGTTTTCTCAAGTTCACATTTCCGACCATTTCATTGATTCTCACTATAAAAGTGGGTCGGCGAGTGATTACTTTTATAGAAAGGGTAAATGAACAAATATTATACATTTATATAACTAAGAAAGTAAATTGTTTGGGCTGTGTGTTTAATATACAGTAAAGATATAGAAAGGGTGCTCACTAAATATCAAAGACTGAGGGTCAAAATGACACTTGACTGATGATAATTTGATGGGTCAACAAAACTTCCTACTAATGATATAATAAATTTGACCTTTCAGAACCAATTCCAAAGAGTCGAAACCACCATTTTACTTATTCCAAGAGTCAAAATGCCATTTTAAGCTTCAAATGAAAGCCCTGATCGAGACAAATAAGAATCACATCGTCCAGTAGGTCGGCATAGAAGTCAAACAGATAAATCAATGTATAAATATCCATGTATAATGTATGTATACGACGCCAGTTTAATGTCTTTCTTTCCTAGTTAAATTACGTACCAAATTATCAAAACATTTTTTTTTCATGATTTAGTACTGACGATTCCTCTACGGGATAAACAAACACACGTTTATACATACCGACAGAAATCAAGGTTATAACACCATATCCATTAAAACTAACTTTAAGAATCTGTAGTTTTTAATTAATAAGAACACAATCTGTCTCTATCAGTATACAGGACAAGTTTAAATAAAACAAATCAATTAAATGTAACAAGTTTTTTTAATCTTTCACAACAACACCCACGAGTATTTCCTCCTTTCTTTAACGTTGTTGCAAATCCTTCATAAATCCTAATTCATGAACAAAAACTTTACAAATCCTCATTACTTATCGACATAAATAATTAATCCATAGAAATCTGAGTAAACTCGTCCTTGACATTTACAGATATGTGGTACTTAATGAATTAAAATGACGAGGTTTAAAGTGGACAGAAAAATCATTTTGGCATACGAATGTCTATTTATACTGATGATCGAGAAAAAATATCGAAATGTTCTTGTTATGAATAAATAAAAGTCGTTATTGTAAACAAAGATTGTTTGTGCCTTCCACTTCACAGTTATAGTACGTGCGATTTTAAGTCAACATGACGCTTTTATCGTATACTTAAAATACAATAATAATAACGTGTATAAAATGCTTTTGACGCATGTAGCGAATGTCAGAAAAATTTAGACTCATGCCCATGATTTTATTAATACATGTATTTATTTCATCTTTCGTTCGTTCTAAAGCGAAATTTAAAATACACAATAGATTACATATTACAGTTTTTCATCAATCAATTAATTAATGGAAACCATTGTAAAAAATCAAAAAAATTGTTTCAGGATAATGAACTAAAAATATACATACCTTTCAAAGCGGCGTGTGTAGTGTCCTGCATCCGATATTTGTCTTAATTCAAACGTATTAAGATTTATTTATCCTTTACAAAGTAACATTTGTAATCTAGATCTATAGAACAAATAAATGATATAAAAACCATCTCCCCGAGGCAATGTCGGGTTACGTTTTGATGCACATCTCTTCTGGGTGCAAACTATTTCATTCGCAGTTAGTTGAAGTTAAGGTCATTGTTACAATACCACGTTACTTTCATGTCACCGATTTTTCACAGCTTTCCCTTATTAACACATTCTTTGTTCGATTGTTATTTGTAAGTGTTGTCTTATCACGGTAACTTTATTCTTGTTTGCAAGATCAGAATTAAAATCAACAGAACTTGACATTTCAAGTAATTTTGTAGTTTTGTAATAAGTATAGTTATGTTTACGTAACTTTTCAACTTAACACGCACGTGTTTATCCCAACTTTATCATGTCTTTTCGGACGAAGAATGGTTTAATTTCGGATGAAAACGTGTTTCCTTAATTCTTCCTAGCTGAGTATCAATTAACTTTCTAAAGAACTCATTCCACTGCACTCTGATAGCTACATTTTTTTATTCTAAGAACTTCCACTTTCACACCCATGTCTTTGAGGATACAATCATCAATTTAAACCTTCAGGGATTTTTCGGATCATTTAAATGTTATTGAACATTTTTTCCTCTGGTTAAATCCAACTAATAGAACTTAACTATCCTATTAAAAAGAATCAATTTAGTTCGAAACTCTCTCGCGAAGTAAATCGGTTTCCTCGGAAAGTTGACAAACAACTTGAGACAAGATAGCAATTATACGTCTTGAACCCCGAGTTAACTTTCACTGCACGAGACATTCGTGTAGACTGTACATGTATTCCAGTAATTCTAACACGGTCACCGATCTGAAAAGAAAAAAAGACGTGAGCTGTGAAGGTCATTATTGAGTCATACGCACGTGCGAATTTGTTTCAATCAATGTAGAATAAAATGAAACTCCAAAGATTTACTCCAATGTATTTCATGTTTTGTTTACGTGTTGACTCCGACAAACGAGCGGTATACAAACAGCTTAACACATTCTCTCATTGGAGGAAAGAAAGTTTGAGTCAATGTCAGCCTTGGCAAAATACCAGCTTTGCACAACAACAAAACAAACCTGACTGTCCCTGATGGTCTGTGAATATCGAAGTTGCGTTATCATAGAAATCTTTGTCAGAGGCTAGTGCAGTCAACAAATCGTCCTTTTTGAGAGAGATATATATAGGGATATGTTAGAAACGTCCTGCTATTTCACAAAGTTCACGAAGCATTGAATGCCAAATAGACACTTAAACCAAATCACTATCGCTCTCAATTGTTTATCAGTATTATCTAAAAGCGAAGGAAATTTTACATTTTCAGCCGATCGATCAGAGTAAAAAAAGTGGAAATATTTCGTCTTAAAATATCAGTTTTATATCTATCCTACTGACAAATTTCACATCGCAGAACTGCGCTGGATTTTTTTATTATGTTTTACAACAAGAAATGATGGAATGTTTGTAATAAATGTCGGAATCACGTGCAGATACTAAACTCATAGTTCCGTATCTTATCATCCGGAAGGGAAATTCTGTTAAAATATTTCGTGCCAAAATCTGCCAGTCTTCGAACCAGATGCTTGTAATGTTATAAACATTCATTTAATATTTATTTTGAATGCATCATTAAAATATTTAGATATGCGATGATAAACTATTTCTAGCGAAATTCCAGCACACACTATCTGGAACTTTAACCCAGCAGATCACAATTATGGAACTATTACAACATCCTCCTGTCATAAATACCACATGTTTCAAGATCTGGTTCACGTGACACTTTGGTTCCGACAAATCAATTATTATATTAAGAAGGAAACGAGTACAACATATGTTTGTTTGTTTGTTCGTTCGTTCGTTCGTTCGTTTGTGACTTATTGTCACTGGGATTTAATGCCATTTTTCAACAATTTTTCAGTCATATACGGCGACCGGTTCAACTAACCAGTTTTCCTGGACTGTATACTAACCAGTACTAACTTAACCTTCCACAAGGAGCCGGCAACTTCTCCACATATGGAGGAAAATCGACATTTTTGTTAAATTTTCATAGAAGGGTATAACCTGCCGCGACCGGGATTTGAACCCGGATCTCCGGGTTAAAAGTCCGGCGCACTAACCACTGGATCACGGCCTAGAACGCTTTTCGATTTCGACCATTTTAACGTTCATCACTATCGACTGTAACACGTTGTTATATGTGATGCTTAGCGAAGATTGACAGATAAGCCAGCGTTTATTTTCAAACCTACATGTAGTATATACATGATATACAACAAAACCCCACATTGCGACCACCTCAATATTACGATAACCTAGTCATAACGACCACTTATGTTCTGACCGGTTTTTAATAACTCCCCTTTAATTCAACTTGATAATGAGACCATCTCATTATCATTACGACGAATTTTTCTCGCCCCGAAGGTGGTCAGTGATAGACTTCGTGGTCATATCAGTTTCTCGATGGGCGTGGTGTTACTTTAGTTTTAAAATGTTAACATAGTTTAAATGACCTAAATTTCAAATATTTCAAACGAAGAAAAATGTGACACTTAAGTTCAAGAATTTTGTAATGATGCTGACTCTCATTTTTTACATCCATATTTCTTACAAAGGATCGTGTTTGTCGATGTCATACACGATGTCCTGTCATGTTGCATATATCGTATTACACCGTTTTTTCTTTAAGGTTAATTTCACAGACGACAAGCGATGCGTACAACAAAAGTCAGTGATTTTATTTATAAGACGAGTTGGGATGTTTGAAGCTAGAGATAGACTGTTCATTTATCGCACTAAATTACGTTCGCAGTATATTCGTAATGATGTTTACCATTAAACAACCTTCGGAACACACAGAATTAACGCACGTGAATCTCCGTGCGCATTATTTACAGACTAATATGTGAAAGCGAATTTATTGTTTTACTATAATCAATGAAACGCACCGCAATTTTAGCTTCAGTTGAGTAACACTAAGCAGTTCGTTCATACATTACTTATAAGCTGAACCAATTTGTTGTATCTATGAGGATAAAAATATATGTAAACTAAAGCATTTTCGAGAATACGATGAATTTTACTATAGTCACGTTAAAAAATATTTAGTCCCACTCGCTTCGTAAAAAAAAACAATAATATTACTTACATACATACATATAATTCAAGAACAAACTCTGATATTAGATAAACAAAAATCACAAAAAACATACGACGTTCTCGTAATGACACTGTTATGGTAATAAGTGCGAATTTGTCGCAAAACAAATAACAATTAAGATTTCAGTACGTCATACTGCCCTTCACAAAATTGTTCAACATTTCATTTTTACAGTTAAAACAGTGACAAGTTTGCTCTGGCATGACTGCTGCTACTTTGTTAAAGTTTTATGCTAAGTACTCATGAACTGTAGATGTCAAGTTTGCCTCTGAATTGTGTCAAAATGTACGAATAATTTAAAATGCAATATAATATATTTGACATTAATTGCCTTCATTCGGTTGGCGATATTTCTGTTTCTTTTTTTTTCTTTTTCTTTTCCTTACAAAATGCATAATGTTAGCAATTATGGTAACAAATTGCGAAACATGAAAGTCATTTTAACTGTTAATTACAATAACAACATGAAGAAAGCTAGGTTGCTAGGTTCGATCAGGAATCCATTTTGTCCCCAACGAAGTCAGTGACGTAGTTAAAAAAGGTCGCGTAATTATGTTACAAATTCAAAATCAATGTAGATTAATACATATGCATGATATAATTATATGAGTGAATTAGTCTATTTTTTAATGTGCGTTTATATTAACGATTGGTATTAAAATGTTTTTTTTGTTCAATCAACAAAAAAAGTAATCCAGACAGAGCAGTAAACTGGTCCCCTTTCCATGTAGCAGTACGACCAGAGTGAACGGGAACCAGTTTACAGAGCAGCTGATGCATATAAAGTCGATACTTTCCGGCTCGTTACGGAGGGATACGTGAGGCGATACCGAAATGCACCCGATCTCTGGGCCTTTTGATTTTTCTGTGTACCTTAAGTTCTGATAGAATAAATAACGCATGAAGAAACATTCAACCCGCATACACAGATTTACAAAAATAGCAACAGAAACACGAATTAGAATTATGTTGCAATTTTCTCACCCGCTTGAACAAATGGTATACATAATTGTTTATAATATACATGACTCTGTAAAGTAGTTTGCATGAACTTAAAAATTGTGCCTATGAGAAAACACCAATCTGCAGTCGTTAAATTTCTGAGCGTCTACCATTGTCAGATTAAAATATTGTAATAAAATCACATTGCATTTGTGAGTGTTTAATACTCGCTACTTCCGTTATTTCATATTTTAACAATATACTAAGACTTTTTTTTTAAAAAAAGAAATGTATGATGTTAACTTTACCTTTCTAGATAGTATTGTAACTCCAAAGCTCTTCAAGTAATGTCAAAAATTTATTGAAAATTTACGACCCGCTGTTCAACTTATCGTACCACACGGTGTATGGTGTATTTATATCATTGAAGATTTATTCATATCTGTATATAACCCGGCTAAGTACCACACCAAATTAATCAAAGTATTTATCTTCATAAAACGAGCAAACTTGGTCTATTTGTACTAAAAATTATTACATACCAAAACTTGTATTGAAACAGCTTCCAATAACCAGAACATGACCACTCGTTATATTAACACATGATCATTAAACGTGCCAATTTTAAAGAAAATTCTAGCATAACTTAAAGCAATAAACGAGTTTACGGTCGGCTCTTTAATAAAAATAACACAATAAAATGTAAGTCAATTTATTTTAGTAAAAGTTACTGAAATAAATCTAAGTACGGTCACACAACAGAAAACTTTTAATCTAGACAGTAATTTCTGCTCAGATACAAAGTTATGTAAAATATTTACTCAAGTATGTTAAATATTCTACATTTTTATATATTTAAGTTAATTTTAGAATTTTTAACGATGTTATACACATATACGAATATACCTGCATCGATCTTATCTAGCAATAAGGCATCGGCACAAAACTATGTCCTCGCATTGCAAGAATAAACCATAAATATGTACTGCTAAAATAGTTTAATTAATACCAAACTTAACACTACAATTCTCGTAGTATACTTATGAATGAAATCCGTGCAGTGCAATTTTTGCTCAATACAAATCTCTGTTGAATCTATATTTGTATTAATATTTTCATTAAGCAAATCCTTATTTGAACAAGGTATGTAAAATATGAACGCGTTCCAAGATTTCGTTGTTTGTGATTTAAAACGACCGACATATCATAAATCTAATGTACCTTTGTTGAATAGAATCATCACGGTTGTCTCCCCTGGTAGACAGTCCAAGGTTTAAAATATTGTACCAAATTATACAACGCGTCATAAAGCCTGGAATTCGTAACGTTGATTTTAATTCAACCACTAAATGCCCATAGTTATGTACACCCAGGTTTTTCACTAAAATGACAGTTTTTGCCCTATTTTCAAGGGCAATTATTTTTTTTAATTATTCGTGAAATTATTTTTCTAGATCTCATGGTCGTATATTTACGAATTTCGATTTTGCGCAGTCTAAGAAACAGTGCGATTTTATACAGTATCAACGTACAGTCGAATAAACAGTAATTATACGATCTCATTAGATGGTTAATTGATCTTGTTGATACGTTCGACCAGCGGTATCTTATACGTTTAACGCGGATAATGTCACAGTTTGATAATCAGTAATTGTTTTGTTCAACAGGTTAGTGAATAGTGAAAAGCCTCTTTTACTAATAATACCAGTAGACAAGAAATCATTGAGTTCGTTTAACGTTTATTTGATGATCCCACACGTATCACGTGACGGAATATACGGACAAAGATAGTTACACCGACTACTTTTATATCAGGTGTTGTTTCAATGTTAGCTAGTACTTCCGTTATACAGTTAAACCCCCAATAGCGACCGCTTCAATATTAAGGTCATCTCATTATACATACACACTTACTTTGGGACAGGTTTGCAATACTTACTCTATATTTCAACTTGATAAGGAGACAGCTTCAATTGATTAAATTGGTCACGTAGATGGTTCTAATATCAAGGTTTTACTGTAAATAGATATTCTTGTAAACAAAAGTATATGTACATGTTCTAACAAGGATATGGCTTTCGAAATAAGTTATATGTAAGATACAGCCCTATATTATTTTGACCTATAACCAGTGTAGTGTATTTTTGGCATTAAATATTATAAATTTGCATATTTTTTTCGGACAGTACTAGTATACATTGAACCGAATAGTCGGATTGTGTGTTCATTGAAGAAAATGAATTTGAAACCGACTTCATTAAGACGACTTGTACAGAATCTGGGGTCACACGTCATGAGTTCCGGGGCTCCAACTCCAGGTTTCGATGCTGTGTTTCTAATACAATGTACATTTGTTTTTTGTAACTCTACTATAGTAATTTGATACTAGAATGTAAATGTTAGCTACAAACTGATATAAAAGTAAACATTTGTCCAGAAATGTGATGAGGAAGAATGAACAAAACGTTTATGAGACTGTAGAACCCTGCATTCATTAGACGTGTTAAAGTCACGTTCATCAATTGTGATATTATTTAGTGAAGGTAATTAAATACTCTTTATCAGGTTATATGCTTGTTTTAGCAGTTTTCCAACTATATACACGACGGACAGCCAACCTAACCAGTTTTCATTGATTCTAAATCAGTACTAACACAGTAAAACTTCCCCACATAAATTATCAGTTACAGAAAAACTGACTTAAATACAATGATTTTAACCGTCATAGAAAACACGAGCTGTGTCAGGGTTCGAACTCTTAATCCAACGGTCCTCGCAAAGGTCGATAATGAGACCAACCTCTGGACCCGAAAAAACGGTCGTAATAATGAGAAGGTCTCATTACCAAATTGAATTATAGAGAAGTTATTGGAAGCTAGTAATCATTAGTCACTCACCGATTTTAGAATCCCACACGAACCAAATTTGTGAGGAAGGATTTGTGAGAAACGGGTGAGGAAGGATTTGTGAGAAACGGGCGAGGAAGGATTTGTGAGAAACGGGCGAGGAAGGATTTGTGAGAAACGGGTGAGGAAGGATTTGTGAGAAACGGGTGAGGAAGGGTTTGTGAGAAACGGGTGAGGAAGCTGTCCAGCTAGCTTACGAGAAATCGAATCGGTGGTTCTACCCAGGTGTACACATAGCCTCCACCGTTAAGGTTGGAAAAGTCACAAAAATGGACATGGTTGTTGGTGAGACGTTAAAGTAAGTGAATATGTTTGCTTTTTTTTAGCTGAGATGCAAAATGGTGTCAATACTTTATGATACGATCACAAACTTAATAACTCATTTGAAATAATCCATTAATTATGACACCCCTCCTTCATTCGTAAATTTTTAGATGTGTACTATTGTAAACGGGAAAAAAAACAAAGGAATCTCATATTCAATATGTTGAAGATTTTAAAGCAGGGATTTTTGTTTGTGATTTCGTGTCCGGACCAACTTGATCCGTCCATAGTAAAACAAGGCGCTGAAAGATATGAATGCTGCGGTTGAGAATTATAGATAGGCTCCCGCACTCAGCGGAAACAATCCCGTGAAATTTTCATTATTTTTGTCACCATGAAAGAAAAATGGTAACAAAAATGGTGAATTATTTTCTAGCGCGACTGTCATGAATCGTTAGAATCGATATTGAAATCGGACGATAAATCTTATGATAACATCCTGGTCTCCCCTGGGACATTTTTCCTGATGGTCACGAGAGTTAAAAAATTAATGTTGTTGTTTGACAGAGTATCATTCGAAATAATCGATAATAGAAAAAATAAAAAAGATAAGCGGCACACGTATGTTTCATAAAATATTTTTCTTTATTTACACAAAATTTGTTCAAGTAAATAAAATAAAAAGCAACAGTTTATGTAACATATGTACAGTGCAACTTACAAAGCAACATCCTTTGGTAGAAGTAAAATTATGTTGTTGTTGTGAGGACGTCGTTGCTTTAGAGAGGTTAAATTAATAGTTAAATCTTGCAGTGGGAAAAATCATGCAGTTGTTTAAGGGAGGTTGTTGCTCAAGAGAGAGAGAGAGCCGCTCTGAAGAGGTTGCACTGTATTATTAGGACAAACCATTAGAAAGTGACAAAAATGTACCTAGATTTTGGTTAGTATTTCTGACAACAAATACGCAATTTTAACAACTAAGTCGCAATTCTTTATGCATGTACTTATACAGTATAACCCCTGAATACCGGACCCCCTTCCGGAATAGGGAAGAAGTCCAGTTTCCTGAGAATTTCCGATTTTCAGAGAACTACTGATCGTGAATAAAAAAAATTAGACTTGAAAAATTGTCCGTTTTCAGGGAATTCTAGTTTTCAGAGAGTCCGGGTGTGACGGGTTTTACTGTTCCTGGTGCTTGTTTACAAAGATGTCAGCAGTCACATTTACATCTAGCGACACTTGATCACGAAGAATCAAGCATCTTTCATGTATTGTCAAATAATAACAAAGGGTTTTAACAAGATAAATGAGATAAACAACTAGAGAAACACAATGTTAAAATACTGCTTGAAACTGTTATCCTAAATACACAAGATTAGATTTTTAATAATAAAAAAAAATAAAATAATAAAACGTCAAATTTCAAATGAACCGAAATATACCATTAATCAAACCGCTCGCCTTTCAACGTCAAACCTTTTAAATTCATACATACAAATATATCCAGCATTTTGTGTTGTTTCTAGGGTAACAATTTAATACCAACAGTAGATTATTACTGAAGGATATAAAAATTCGTAAGCTACCATACTATTTACTTCAAACATACGTCTACATCTAATGATATGACACTTTGTTCTAAAATGATTCAGAAATTAACTTAATTCGATACCAATATATCCTTAACCAAAGCTCCACACATTTTAGACTCAAAATCCACGAGAGATGTCGCTCTGTGCAGCTGATTGATATTTAAATAGCACGGCTCAGAGAGTGTGACAATGATTTTTTTTCATGTAATCACATACTTTAATACTTCAGTATTTATTGACACACAG
Organism: Lutraria rhynchaena; assembly: GCA_008271625.1. NCBI lineage: Eukaryota > Metazoa > Mollusca > Bivalvia > Venerida > Mactridae > Lutraria > Lutraria rhynchaena. Next base: position 2,523,351 of record VIBL01000042.1, read on the forward strand.
AGTTGGTCAAGTGGTCGTGAAACTGTCTTTATAAAAAAATATTAAGATAAGCTATAACAACAAATTGATAAAATCATATGAACACAAATTAACACATCTAGAAAAATATACTCTCTCTAGGAAAGTTACAAAAATTCTGACGAGAATAATATCAAGTTGAATAATTAATGATATAATACTATTTTTTCACACGTATGAAGTATTCTTTGAAATATCATTATGTGAATCAATAAATAAATGGAAATTCCATTTGAATGGTACCCTGTCCTCGGACGCTTTATCCCATAATATTTCGGTGCGTAACGTAAGTCAACGGGGAACCAGCAGTCATTTCAATTCGTGGACGGAAATCACGTACATATACTTCAGACATTTTCACAACAAAAGATGATAAAATGAATACGACTCAAATATGATAAAAATAATGAAACAGTAGTCTGAAAATATTGTAAACTTGGCAAAAATTTCTTTGCTTCGGGGCTTACATAATGAACTATACCCGGATACCGTTTGTGATCATGCCTAAATAGGCAAACGTTGTATCCGTTGTCGTCTACACTATAAAAATTATATTAAAATTTATTTCAAACCAAGTATTTAAGAATTAGATAACGATTTGACATTATTATCATTGTTGTAAGGAAACTGGATGTCTATTTGTGGTGTTTTATATCACTTCAATAGAATTTGATCATCAATATTGTAACCATTGAGCGGTGCATCTTTGTATTTGGTCATGTAGATAAACGCGAGTACGATAATATAACATTACATAAAAACTGTCTTTACCCGAAATGATTCTCTCGAAGAGGACAAAAATACTGGCAGCGACAACGAAATATCGAAGCCACTCCGTTTAACAAATACGCGAAATATCTCCAAACAATTCTCTAACAATTCTCTCATTTGTGCACATTAAGCCAATACCCTACATGCTCGTTATTACGTCCTTTCTTATCTTAATAAATGGAAAAGTCATAGTCAGCTACAGACTCTTTCTTTTTATCTTTTTCTTTACCCTTGTCCTTTTCTCGTTTTTCACTTCTACCTGATGAATTTCGTTTATCAGAGTTTTTGTCCGAACCATCACTTCTTCGCTCGGACTTTTTCTCAGACGAACGATTTTTTTCAGAACTTTCAGATCGTTTATCATTGGTGCCATGTTTGTCGGCTCGACTCTCGGACTTATGTCTATCGTCTGATCTACTTTCAGAGGTTCTTTGTTTTTGTTTATCCGCGTCCCGGCTTACTGAATCTCTACGTCTGTGTTTCTCTCTGTCTTCCCCATCTGATGATCTTTGCTTGTGTTTTCCATCAGATTCCATAGTTCTCTGCTGGTGTCTGTCTTCCGATTTCTTTTCTTCTTTCTTGTCATCTCTACTTTCTTTAGAAGCAAGCATCGAGACTTCATTGGACTCAGGCCCTCCTAGACGTGATTCTGCTCGCTTGCGTTTAGCATCTTCCAACCTTTGTCGTACTAGCAGATCCTGTTCATGTTTTCTTTCCTGGAGCCTGAAATTGGAAAAAGGTATGCCATCACTAATTTACTCATAATTATGTGGTACGTAGTCAATGTTGATTTAGATGTAAAACAAACATCTGTTGTTGAGGCCAATTACATTAATGGTAACGCTTAGAAAGTGAATTTAAATCGGAAAGTTTACAATAAATTGTACCAACATGTACGTATATCATTTGCATTGGTTGATGCTTTTATTCCGCCTCTTGAATGAAATCCGTTCCAGTGATATTGAATTCAACTTTTACAGTGTTAAGAACAACAGACGTGATTCACGGTAGAAAGCCTCTTGATGCCTTACATTTAATCCGGATATGTCAGGGCTTATTATGATCGATGTGAGTCAGTTCAATACGGCGGGAATGATACTAAACAACAATACTAGTACGTAATCAATAACATTGATTGATATTGTGTCATACAAAGCATTCTTCTTGACAAAAGCGATAATTGAAGAATTCACAGAATAGATTACGTAAATATTTAAGCAATATAAACAAAAAAGGAACCATTAGCGATGCGTTATACATCATTACTTTCAAACCTTGTAAACCATACTGGTATCAGGTTTGTTCCGTCTGATTGGTCATTCAAACAAGTCGGCAGCTTTTCGATTGGTTGATTTATATATTTACATTTCAACGCTCTTTTAAAGCATTCACATTTAGGATAATGTTGAAGCTACGCATAAACCAACTACTAGAGACAATTAGCTCATAATGGATAATGTTGAAGCTACGCATAAACCAACTACTAGAGACAATTAGCTCATACATCGATCGATTTATCGATTGATCGATCGATTGATTGATCGATCGATCGATCGATTGATCGATCGATTGATTGATTGATTGATTGATTACACAACAACATAACAATTATCCTTGTCATACATAGTATCATCCCCCCTGTAGAAAAACTTCTGGCCGTTCCAGGGGGGGGGGGGACCTCCAAGAGTCTGTGTTTGTACACCATTTTTCTGCACGTTCCCGCGCGCTGACATGGTTTTGGGTTGGTGGAACTGGGGAAGATAGTATTTTGGGGAAGGCGGTTTTTTTTGTACGTTTTTTTTTCTCAAGGAATCATTTTCTTGTCTATGTACTCAACTACAGTCAGACTCTGTATATAAAACGACCAGTACAATAGCCAACGTGTTCTCAATTAATGTGACCTTGACCTAAATGTTGAAATGAAAATTCCACTGTTGAATTTTGAAATACTCTCCTGGGTGTATGGTCATTGCAGAAGTATGCGCTTTGCTCACAGATGGCCAATAACACAAAATAGACTGTTTTTTTTGTTTTTATGTGATATATTGTCACTGGGGTTTAACGCCGTTTTTCATAGAACGATATGACCTGCCGCGACCGGGATTCTAACCCGGATCTCCTGGTCACAAGTCCAGCGCACTAACCACTAGTTCACGGCCGCGGCCTAGAATGGACTGTATACAGGAGAATATCAACGTGGAAATACCAGTATACTTACATTTTATCCATGGCCACGGCCTTCTCTAACAACTCAAGCGCCTTTTCTTCTGTTGACTTTTTCTCCATACGTCTTTTCTCACGTCTCTTTGCAATTATGTCTGCTTGTCTCTGTCGTTCTGCTTCGTTCTGTTGATTAGCAGACGACAAGTTCTTCATCACTTCGTCCTTCTCCTGTAAACAAAATTTACATGCGCAATCGAGTCTTGAAACAACGGACGCTAAAATGATAGAAGTAAGACCGCAGTTTGTCTTTATTCTGAAGTTTGTTTACTCTAGAATATCAATTGATTTTAATTAATAAGCGACGACTGTTCGTGCAGTGGTCTTTGTTAACATTTACCCGTTAACTTAGATTTTGCAGATAACATACACACAAAAAGATTAATTAATCAAACCGTCGACGATTGATTGAGTATTCTAAATACAGAGTCAATTTGACATGTGCAACTTTTGTGTTTTTAGATTCTCACGTTCCTAATAAACATTCATTTTCCGAGTCAAAAGTTGAGAGCCCAACAGACCCTACCAAGAACGTCTCCCTGACGAATTCTTTGCGATTCATCTAAATCTTATTTGATATTAATTTTTTGACTCGTCGATAACACGATACAGAATACTTCAGATTTAATATGCATGTATTTACAATGTATGCTCCATCTTTTAAAGTATGTGATAGTTGCACTGCTTTCAGTTTTATTAAGACTCTTTTATTTTGTTTAATATTCATCTATTTTCTTCGACACAATATTACTCGGGTGCAGGGCCTAGTTAATGATTAATGTTCAAGTCTTTTATCGGTAAGAAGTTTTCAATGAGTTCATTGTTATACCTCTTCCACAGTACGAAGTGATGCTGGTGTTGGCAGACTTCGTGTGGTCATCACGCTGTCAGGACGAGATTTAGACGAATATCTATCCGAACTACTCTGACTTCTTTTAATTTCTTCTGCCAAAGGTGGTCCTTTCTTCCCGCGCTTTTTGATGTAATCTTTGACTGCTTTACTGTTTTCATCCACGTAAGACATCCGGGATTCTGACACGCGGGATGCGCGTGATTGTACATATCTGTCAACACACTGAGCATCATAATCTTTTCGTTTATCCTCTGTGAAATATAATAAAAATATCGAACAACTTGTATAAAAACAGCCTCTTAATGTACGTTCTTGTAATCAATTTATAATTTGTTAAATTTCCCAATTTTAGTGATCGTTAAATATTTGTATATTTCGTTAAAAGATGACATGTAATAATAACAAATAACATAGTCAGAACATCGTATTTAATACACTATAGCATAAATTGTCTCCCCTGGCAGGCTTACTTCCTCCACGATTGACTTTACTTTGGGTCATATATCCGCCTCTAGTGCATATAATATTCATATACAACAAATGTACTTGTACGTATATATTATTGACTGGTTCTCAGAAATGTCCCACGGGACCCGTCGACTGATTGTCACCGAAACAATAACATTGATCAAGGGATGATTTTGATCTGTTTCATACACAAGTGATTAATTTATTATACACGTAGTTAACCATTTACCTATTAATAATGACATGTACATGTATATGAAGGCTTAAAGCAAGTGATTTTACAAATAAATCACATAGGGCTTAAAATACTGTGTTTCAATGAGTAATGGAGAACCACATTGTACTCTGAAAATAGTATTCGTTTATTGCAAGGCTGGCACCTTGAACATTCTTTAATGGGTGGTAACAAAACATGATGTCTAGAGTGCTTTTAAGAGTAAACCAACTTCTGATGATACTAAATAACATGCAGTTGTACGTACCGAGAAAACGCCTGTGTACAAATATGCGTCAGATAAGTTCAATGTTTGAAATATTAAACAAAATAACAAATCTACTTTGAGTTGAAGTATTAAAAGCATTCATTTAATTTGTTTACTAATGACATTAACGTTTCTAGAAGCACAGGTTTTTAGCTGTGGGTTATATTTAGACATATGAATAATTCATGAACTTGAAGGCTACAAATTAGAAACTTTGACTGAACTAATATTTACACTGTACGTGTACATTCATTAAATATGATTCAAACAATTGTACCACTACAAATGGTTTGTTGGGTTTTTTTTGTTTCTCCGAAGTACGTTAGCTTAGTCTGAATAAATATGAAACAATACTCACTTTAAACAACATAAAATATTGTTTAAACAGAAAAATGGGCGTTTGTTTCAATGATATGATTACGTTGTATTTTGTATTCAAACATTGAGAGCCGGCTATTCTTTGGGCTTTTCAACTGTATTGTTTTAGTTCACTTTTTATGTCCCCATTCTATCTGACAAGTACAATATAACTTCTTGTATAAATAAAAAAACGAGACAGGGAAATCAATGTCATGATTTATGGTAGAAATTATAGATATTAAAACGAACCATGGTAACAAGCTTGTGATATTGATTATATTTTGTGCTTAAGTTTCAAAACGAAAACGTATACTTCACTCCAAAATCAGATAATATGCTAGAAATAACATAAGTGATTAATTAAATCTGGTTGATGGTTTCTGTTCCGTTATAGAAATATTTCAATAAACACACAATGCTAGAGGAACCAGAATCTTACACACAATCGGATCTCGTCGGGTCTTTTGTGCATCAAAACATATGTTTGTATAGAACAGTGCGGTGTCAGGAATACCTTATGTAACCAATATTTTATGGAGCACTCTGAGAATAAACAAATGAAAATTGACAGCGGAAAATCATTATGTACACCCTTGGGAAAGAAAAAATGTGGCCTATATTGGCAGATGGCCTTTATTCGGGGGTCAGTTTGTTCTAAATAATCAGTGACATTTTTTTCAAAGAATGGCCTTTATTCACTGAGTGGTCTTCATTCGTAGGAGGACTTAAACACATGTTTGACTGCGCACAGAGATCTGTAACTTACTTACCATAAATTTAGGACATTCGCTTATAAGAATTAGACTCTAATTCTTATAAATACATCACGTGTCAAAATGGGTCAGAAAATAAAAAAAAACGTTTTCACGGAGATTTGAATGCACAAAAAATGTTCCAAGTGTAATATTTCACCTTCTTCGTGTGTGTTCACTTACCGAGCATTCGAGACTCGGCTCTGAGATTCTGTGTTTCATCTTGAAATGAACGATAGTCTCCTCTTAATTCCATACGACTCTCTTCAATCACATCAATCATTTCCTCCGTCTCCTGTTCGTAAAGATCCAGCAGACTCTCAATGAACGCTTTCTGGAATAGAATTAAACAAGCATGACAAAAAAACTGGACATATATAGTTGGAAGTGTAATATTCAAAGATTTCAAACATCCCAGTTGCCGTAATCCTTGTTGAATTAAGATATACAAGATCATACAGACGTCTGGCAAATACTTCGAAGGCCACCCTTGGGAAAGACAAAATGTAGCCTTTATTGACAAATGACCTTTATTCGGAAGTGGTCTCTAACACAGGTTTGGCTGTATGACACGCGTTATTTGTGTAATCGTAGAAAACCCAGAGCTTGCTTCGACGTAGTATCGTCGAGAAATTTCCATTGGCGGTCGAAAACATGTGCCGGGATATTTTATTTCCTGCAACACCAACCTGAGCTCGTACGCTAATCTGCTTTTAGAATATTCCCTCTGTAAATGTTTGCACTCAGCTCTTCAATCTGATACTGAGTAACCATGGTTTTGTTTTCAAAAGAATTGATGAATTCACAAAACGAATATCAGCTGACCTTGGAGAAGAAATGATTACTGTGCAATATGTATCATCTCTCTCAATTTTGTAAAATTAGATGTCTTAACTATTTTAATGAGATTTCTTAGAGGATTTATGGAGGTTCCCGTGAAAGTTATTGAACACGATTGTCCGGGTTGTTAAACTCCATAAACCGTGAGTTACCATGGAAAACGAAGTGGCTGCTCTAAACAGAAATCAAATTGAAGCTGTTCTTTACAAAACTGAGCTTTCCGTAAACATGATAGTTCTTATCTTACGTAAACAATGTCTCGGCGTTGTGTGAATGAGTTAGTTTGGACAGCACGCAGGGTTAAATATCTTTGTGTTCATTGAAAAGGATAGAACATCACAATTTTTGAGACGAAGATAAATCTCTATCCAGAGTTGTCGTTCGTTATCCGCCCCACATACATCTCTGTCAACGTCTCAGCTTTTTACAGGATTCTCGTAAAACAAGAAATAAAGCCACAAATGGTACAAAATTTAAAAGTAAATGAAGCAATCATATTCGCTCAATACATTCGAGACAAAAAAATGTTATAATTTACCAGAAAATTAGAGAAATTATTTTATTTATCAAGCGCACTATTTCTCGACGGAGAGTGTTTGTTTACTATTGGTAATTAGGTCACAAAGTTGCGCCGCTTAAATGGAAATGAAACGCAGAAGTCGAAGGTAATCGTGTAAAATTATGACCACAAATGTAAAATTAGAGAAACAAAAGCGTGATTCAGAGTATCGGATGGAAAATAAAGGAGACCCAGACACGTGCTTTTGAACTACTTTCCAGATGTTGACAGAGATGATTGTGATGGATAGAAATTGATGAAGATTCAGTATGACATATCACAACATTGACTATAAGAGTTGAATGAAATAAATCTAAAGCATGGCCATATAGAGTTCGTTAATACCAAACTACACACCGGAGCACAAGATTCCATACCTCTGTCTATAAACAGATCTTTGAGCATACATTTTCTGTCATAGCACTTAAATTAATCATGATTTAATGATAAAATATTGGATATAGATTTCTATGTAAGATTGCACATTTATATCATTAAGCAATTACGGCACGGTTCAGTGCAAGTATAAAATAAAGTGATAATAAGTCATGGAGCCTGAACAGTTAGTAACATAATAAATTAATAGATTATATACAGACAAACTCTAGGTTTAATACAGTGTCAATGCCGGTGTAGAACTTACAGAGAAATCGATCATATTACAAGAATAGACATTACTGACTTCCAACAAAAATTATGGACATTGATCAGACATATTGTAACCGATCTAAATATTGATTTTATTGGAAAGAAACAAAAGACAATCAGCGGCATTTCCCGGAAGTTTCTTGTGTAGTTTGTTTGTGTACGACGTGAATGCTTTGAGGAGTTACTTGAATGTTAATAGGAGACTCGGGTGATAAGAAACTCCGGCATGAAGACGTTAGTTAAAGCCACGATCGTTGTCCAGTGGTTTGTGCGCTGGACTTTTAACCCTGCAGATTTGGGTTCAAATCCCGGTCGCGGCAGGTCTCACCCTTCTATGAAAATTTGACAAAAATGTCGACTTTCCTCCGTATATGGAGAAGTTGACGGCTTCTTGTGGAAGAATAAGTTTGCACTGTTTAGTATACAGTCCAGAAAAACTGGATAGTTGAACCGATCACCGTATATAACTGAAAAATTGTTGAAAACGGCGTTAAACACCAGTGACAATAAGTCACATAAAAACAAACAAGCAAACATACGTTATTTAAAGAATTTCTTTTGTTATGTACCAATAACACTGAAGTTTCAATGAGATCGATGAAGTTATTAACAAAACATAGTCAGTCCTGTCATAAAGGTACCAAATTTATGATTTCTAAACATCCCTAACTTGATATTTACATACAATCATAGGGGGACTAGCACCTTGAAGGGATGGTGTATAATGATGTATTAAGACTTAAAATGGCCACTCGGAACAAAAACACATACATGTATATTACGGTCCGTTTGGCTATTTTACGCCCTAATACACAATTATACACCGTCCCTCCAACGTGCTAGCCCCCATATGCTTACAATAGTTAATATATAAATAATTCAGATCACTATACATGTAATCCTCGCTTTAAAATGACGTTCTGGTTGAATATTTCATGAATAAGCATCACAAGACAAGGTCAGATTTTAATCATAGTCGACATGTAAATAAAAATGTATTTTGTAATAAAGCAGTTTGTACGACGTGAAGTCCTCATGAACCAGTCTCTTTGAATTAGTGGAGATCAAAGCACATTAATGTAACCTTGAGCTTCGTTCCTGTGTACAGAATTCACCATATTTTTTATAAAGTCAATAGGATAATTTGTATGATACTGTATGATACTTCCCATTCAATGACTGGGAACTAGAAACTAGAAAAATGGTCTGTTATTTGTCATTTTGTCACAACATTTCAACAGTATTAGATGAAACATGAGTAAAACTGTCTACAATCAAGTTCATGTATAATTAATGGACAGTAATAGAAGTGACTGAACCATGAAGCTTGTTGTATGTGTATGAATATAGTTCATAGTATTGCTCGTTAGTGAACGCCTCAAAGACAAACTGGCGAGATTCGATCATTTACTAAACGCCTCGCCTGTCGTTTATATAAATCGACTTCCATTTAAATGACACAGGATTGTTCAGAGATAAATCATCATCACACTTCCGGAAAGCCTCTGTTCAATATCATTTTATTGAATGTGAACTTAACGATTAGTTTTCACAACAATTTTTGGTCCACGGTTCTGAGGTAAACATAAGATATACCGGTAACGGTTTAATTGTAAAATCCTCGCTTACATATATGGGTCTGTAAATATATTTCATACATATATGGAGAGTTTTGGTCAATTGTGGACCATGAACGAGAATGGTATTATATCGATTTAAAGCCGCTTGTTATCGTGTGCTTTCAGAAATGTATAGAAAACGACGAAGTCTGCTAACTATCAGAAGTCCATTGATTTTATCGTAGTATTCAGCGGGACATCTTTTACTTCAGTCACCTATTCAATGCCAATAAAAGTATAAAAAAAAAACATTTTTCCATAAGTAAAGAATCGGCACTTAACATGCTGTAGTTTCATCCATTAAACCTGTCACCTTATACGTGGTACAAGATGACATTGTATAGAAATTATTGTCGTGTTATTTAGAACCCATTTCAAACAATTTTTTTTTCAAAAAAATATTGATCAACATAGTCCCGTGTCGTGTTAATTAGATTTCTTTAATTGATGTTTACAACGACTTTTGATCAATTAATTGTTATCAACACTGCATGAAATGTTGCGAGCCCAGTCACACCGTAACATGACACATTCAGCTATTTATGTACAATCAAGCGTCTTTCAGGCAGAATACTAATGCTGGTATTATGAACGTTTGGGGACGTTTTATATGATTCGTACTCTACTGAACTGAATGAGCGTGGTGTGTTTCATTGCTTAGAATTCTTTGAGCGTATTGTTACCGAATGTGTCTCGCTGAATATTCCTACTTTCATAAAATAAGTGATATATGTATTTGCTTACATCTCCCACCTAGTAATTTGCATGAATTATATTCTAGTACTGAGTACGCCTACAACATTTCAAATTACATTGTAGTCGTTTCAACAAATACAGGTGAGACATCATCAGATTAATTTGACATTTGGAAAGCTTTGTTAAAACAGAATAGATGCGCGTGCTTAGCTGTCCAATTTAAAGTTTGTTCTGTAAGCACCAAGAAAAACATCATAGCATTATACAGCTCAAGTTTCAGACATTTCCAAATATCCATATTTTTATTGACTATGAAAAGCCGACTTATATTTTGTTATTGCAATCCCTGGAAATATAATACATATACGTGTTGTCCCCGACGTGGGTTCAGGTTACAAATAAATATTTATACTGATTATTTACTTAATCAATTTTATCTTCAAATATCATACATGACGTATTGACATTGAAAGTTCTACATGACCCTGAAATATCATTTCAACATTAGGACAGGACATACATGCACGTGAGAGTGAATGCGTTTGATAGAATCTTTACGAATGGAAATAAATGGCCAACATTCATTCAATAGCAAAACTTAAAGGTCATTGACTTCATGCTTATAAGTAATTTTTAGAAATTTGAAATCTCCTTCCAGATGACAGTAAATATACACATGTATGTACGTACACTAAAATTAAAGTATGTCAATGATTTTTAAGTTTTCTTTTTTTCCCATATTTTTGCTTTTGTCTTCAACTACGTAGCAATATATGTAAAGCTTTAGACGCGTAGTAATTTAGCTATAAGGACAATATAAGAGAAAATAGTAATGCGTACGGTTACACCATCGATCGTATATTTGACGCCAACCATAAAGTTTCAAACAGCAAAATCAAAAGTACGAAAATATTTGAGGACGAATCGGATACCCAATTGTTAAAGCATTTTCGAACGAAACGTATTTCACCGTTTAATGAAATAAAGAGATAAAATACCGTTGAGTATATATTTCACGAAAAGCCATTAGTATAAGCGATGCAGTGTACTATTCTATTATATATCATCATTTTATTAACTTTTAATTGTTTTATTGATTAAGTATCCATTACTCGTTGAAAAGCATCATTTACAGTCGCGGTTAATGTTGTTATTGATAACGGTTGTTGTTGTAGTAATTAAGAAAATAGGATAATTGTGACCATTATGATAATCATGAGGATGACGAGGTTACTGCTGAAATAATGATAGCATGCATCAATTTCATCAGTTGGTAACGTTTTTTTTCGGGGGGTATTGTACATACTGTTCTCTTATACGTACTGACCAGAGACAATTTTTCGAGCATTTAGATTTTAGTTTTTCGGCGATGTTGTGCGATGTAGAATATAAACCGTTGAACAAAGGCCACTAAAACTTCAAAAAAAAATATGTACGGTTAGCCTTTACGGACGCACAATTGCTGAATATATCAATTAATGTGAGCCAAAGGGTGGCCGCTGTTCTCCGGCGCTTAAATTCATGAAATAAAATATGCACTGTAACCACGTATATTTTAACGCTACAAACCTTGACAGGTGGAGATAATCCCTGGATCTTTGATCGCACCATGGAATTCTTCAGCAGTTCCTCCATTTTTGTCAAAAGTTTTATTTCTTCAAAAACCTTGTCTGATTTCAGTTTAAAAAATTGAGCGATAAAAGTTTCAACTTCAAATGTCTACAGCTTTATCTTTTTCAGATTCGATGTTAGCTATATTCTTAATTTCCAGAAATCAACAAGTCTGTCTTTAAATAATTGTCTTTTCTAGTCACTTGATTATGTATATTACACATCTTTATATCCTTTTATTAAAACGTCACAAAGTTACACCATTTCACAGTAAAGTCAATAAAGTCCTTCTTCGTCCCTTTATTTCTTCGGTAAAAATGAAAACCATTCCGGACGTGCTACAGCCTCATAAATAATACGTCATTCGCTCGCATCGAACGACTGTTTCTGGCTTTGAATTTAAATGTTTGTTCTCGTAATTGATTTGCCAGGTATATGGATACCACGGGCCGCTATGAAATGTCAATGTAAATCGATTTCATAATATCGATATTAGGATTAATTCTGTGAGCTGTTACTGCAATGGTCGGCTAGTGACGCGTAAGTCAGTCGCTGGTATAGTAAAAGGTTGCGCGTATATTTCATTGTCCATTATTTAAAAAGATTGATTCATACTAAGGAATGATCGAAAGACGAGTGATTGTTTTAATTATTTGATCACATATGATCGATCAACTAACAAGATGTACCAGTTCAGTATCTAATAACCTGTCACAGTTTCAATCATCTATCAATGTTTGAACTTTTATGGGTAATAAACAATTTTATAACCATTATGACTCTAACAGTGAGGTATATCAAACTCTTGTTCTTCCAACTAGCTTGTGTCATGTCGCATAGGTACTAGTATTTCCATATACAATGTATACATACAGACACCCGTATAAGATAAAAAATAAAGGAAATCTTTAAAACGGGAGTGGCTAAACAAAACTAAAAATAAGATAGATATTTAACAACATAGGATTAGCTTACATTTCTTTTTTTATCGTTGCGTAATTGCTGCCATTTTGTACCATTTATTATTAATCAATTACAGTGTAATAACAGACGTAATGAACATCAATGTTCAGAACTTTAACACGTAAGAACGAAACAGCAGGACTGTAAATGGTCACCAATTTACACCTGGAAATGTTTTCTATGAAGAAAAAATACATGTTCATTGATATTAGCAGATTTATATTTACGAGTGGTTACTATAACCAATAAATATTGTATGCTGCTGTATATGCTTTGTCATAATGTGGTATCAACATGTTATACATTTTCATATCGTACCATAGGATATTATTACTCATTGTCGTATCATACAGTCATCTAGAATTATACATTGTCAAATCATACAGTTATCCAGAATTATACATTGTCATATCATACAGTTATCCAGAATTATACATTGTCATATCATACAGTTATCCAGAATTATACATTGTCATATCATACAGTCATCTAGAATTATACATTGTCATATCATACAGTTGTCCAGAATTATACATTGTCATATCATACAGCCATCCAGAATTATACATTGTCACATCATACAGTTGTCTAGTATTATACATTGTCATATCATACAGCCATCCAGAATTATACATTGTCATATCATACAGTTATCTAGAATTATACATTGTCATATCGTACAGTCATCTAGAATTATACATTGTCATATCATACAGTCATCTAGAATTATACATTGTCACATCATAAAGTTGTCCAGAATTATACATTGTCATATCATACACTTGTCCAGAATTATGCATTATCATATCGTACGATCGTTCAGAGGGACATAATTGTGCCATGTTGTCGTCATAGCGCACAAACGTTTGGGAAACAGCATTTGTTGAAATTTCCATGTATAAATGACTGATATCACATGTATGCTAAAATAAATGAAAATTGAATAAATAATTAATGTCTTAGCCTATAACAGTGTACTTTAACTGGTTTCAGTCGTTCAATTATTCCTGTATCAATGTACAATTATTGATTTGCAAATTGAAATCAAACAAATATAAAAAACAGGAATCATGTTCGTGATAAGTGTTTAATATGGTGATGTTTATAATTGAAAGTGTCACAACAGGGAGACGGCATACATATAGTGGAACTTTATTCATTCTTTGTCCTCAGTTTCACGCATGCGCAATTCTCTCAAAAATAAATTAGGTCAATCAGCAAATAATTACCACAGATTTGGGAACGGTATTTCTATGGTGCTAAAGATGACACATATGACTAAAAGTTATTTGGCATCCTTTTAGATTTTTTTTTCTAATTTCTGATTCTTTTTTTAAATTATAGAACTGTTTTTAAATTGGCGCAATGGTTTTACATGCTTCTGTTTGTGGTGTATATTTTTTAGTACTGGTGAATTATTCAGACTTTCAAAATGGCCTATTAATAGTGTTTTCGTGGAAATTTAACTCGATCACATTTATAATTGTACACTTAAATTGAAAGTGTATTTTAAACATTAAAGTGATAATACAATAAGTGTGTTGAAGTGCCATCAGTGAATGAAAACTACTAAATTGTATGGAGTTTTCCCAGCATGCTTTGCTTTATACTCTGCTATATGTATCTTTATAGGCACATTGAATGAACTAAGTGTCTTTAAATACATGGTTCATTCGATGTGTCACTTCTCGATAACATGATTGAAAAATCGTTACATACTCGAGCTACTGAAATCGCTTGACAATAATTTATTGTTTACTTTATGTCAAATACAAGTCTGTATCAATACATGTCCGAAATTCAAACATGTTTTCTACACTGTGATATTGAAATCATTCTGAGTTCAAGCACATAATAAATATTTTTGTAACGATTACTTAACTATCTAGGTCAAATTAAATTTCAAATTTATTTTTATCCTTTTTTTCATTTTTCGGCAGTATTTAAGTGTATACCAAATTACACGTTGCTGATTATACCAATGTTCATAGATTTTGTAGCCGGATTAACCCTTGTTCTCCTAAAGTAACTACCCTGTATCAACTTCCCCATCTGAATCACTCCAGCCAGCAGAGAAGAACGAAGGGCCTTCGCAATAATTGTCCCAATGAACCCGTGCCACAACAAGGATTCTACTCAGGACCCGCGGGTTCTGAAGACACCTAATTGAATTAAGCGGGCGGGCCATTGTTGAGTCAATCGGACCTAAAATAGGCCAACCCATAAATACACTTTGTGTATGTTCTTAAATGCAGAACGTCTTCATGTCAAATTAAACCAAGGCCGACAGACTATTTGTGTTTTATTTACTCCATGCCTGGGTTTTATCTTTGCTTTGTCAAATATCTGATATAACTGAACCATAATTTGAATTCAGGGAGGGTACACATTACATTACAAACTGAACAAGCCTTTAAAGGTAACTCATAATTATTGGGAGTTTCCGGGTATCAACATTTGAAAATACCCGCAAATTTGTTTGATTTTGGTTAATGAATTAATCGAACAATTCCACCTTGGTGAGATCATGTAGCACTCGTCAATACAGTATGATGGTTTTCACTTTGGTGGATGCTATATGATTGTATCGCCTCTGACATGCAAAACGATTTCAAACCGGCAATAAATTATTCAGCAAACAGACGATGATTTACACTAATGTGTTCATTATTATGCAACGCTGCGCAGGAAACGTTAATTTCCGGTGTTAGATCTGAAAGTGTTCAACTGCTATCATAACAAAATTCAAATCCATTCCGCGTTTTAATGACTCTGTCGTATACACCCGACTCTTTTTTGGGGCTGGTGAATGAACCAGATCAATCTCAAATCTGGTCTGCTTGGTTAACATTTATTTCCGTTCAAACATTAATCAAGGTTTTATATCCATAACGTCCAATATTATTATCTCAAAATTTAGCTGGTAGATTTTTTTCGTACATTTATAAGTTTTATAGATTCCTATGATAGAAAATGATTGACCATGCGATTTTTCAAAACAATGACAATCTGAATGAATTATTATTCTTCTACACTAGCATCGAAATCAATGGGAGTAACCAATTTTACAAGAATCAAAGAGTAAAAGTGAAAAAAAAGATCCATTGCCATGAAATCTTGCCGCAAAAAAGATGCTTAGACGTAGTATGAATTTAAAATTATCAAGATAAACACAGGTCAATGTTCAATATTTTCGGAAATTAATACCTTTTAGGGCAACAACTCTTACAAAATTTTCAGAATGTGTTGGAAAATAAATTAAAGGGAAACTATTGAAGAAATAACGACAATAGGACCATACTACTTTTATACTATTGACATTTTTGAGCGGCATTGACCAGTTTTGCAATAGAAGTACTGTAATATGGGTATAAACCCTTAAATTATCAAAGCATGGCAGGGGCGATAACTGTGAATAAAACGAATTTCAACAAGGGATCCCAATGAGTGTGGGCCTACTAGCAGATAATTGATGCATACTTGTTATGAATGAACCCCAAATCTTTCGAATAAGATTCTTGGAAATAAAGATTTCAATATCGATGTTTAAATTCATGATGTGGACAGGTCAGATATTAGAAAATTTTGTTCCGGTATTTCTTTTACAGAGGTCATATTTGATACACATTCCAGTTTCTCACAGTACTTGTGGGTAATTTAAACAAAATATAAACCTTACCAAAAGATCATTTTTAATTACCAAGTCAAAAAGGTTTGCATACGTGTTCAGTCAAATGGCATGTGACATTTTGCATGAATATATTAGATTATCCCTCAGATTTGAAATGACCTTTTATCAGACATAGATACATAAATATACATGTAATATCAATTGGGGTAGATAATACGTGATATTCAAACATATTGTACAGTAGAGCCCCTCTAAACCGGCCAAACCTGGGACCAGGACATTTTGCCACTTCAAAAGGGAATGCCAGTTTAGAGGGGATTTTTTAATTATAGAACAATGAAGTCAGGACCGGAACATTTGGCCAATTTAGAGGGGAAACCGGTTTATAGAAGAACCAGTTTAGAGGGTTTCCACTGTATATTCATTTAGGACAATACACCAATAATGATTCAACAAACATGATTTTGTTAATAAACTTTCGTACGTCAAACAAAAGATTGAAACAACTTAATCAATGTATTGCGCAAGAATAGAGTGCAGCTATTTATACCACGTGCACAATTACATATACATACATGTATTAATTATGAATAGGTGCGCTCTGTTTTAATGTTTAATTGAAACCAAAACAATTTGTTTTCCATTACCATTTGTAATGTTTTATCACTGATTCTTGTATTACAATATTTATTACTACAGTCCTAACTTTTACTAAAGGCAATTTTGTCGAGAACAAAATTTGACCTTAGACAGAATAGCGAAAGTTGTGTATTCATTGTTTTTAGTAACACTTATATGTATATATTATCAAGTGCAAAAAATGCATTTCCAGATGTGGTGGAAAAGTGGCAAAATAAAGATGGCTGCCAAGATGACAGCTAATTTCAGTAATATTGATATTCCGCGCAAGATGTCCTCCCCATGCGTGTGTAAATTGGTTTTATTGTAATTTTTTGCCTTGATAACGACAAAAGCTGCATTAATGTACATTAATACTACTATTTTCTGTAAAAGTATTGGTGATTCATTTCAACCTCTGAATAAAGAACGCCTGTAACAATGTCTCCATTTATGTCCTCCATAAGATCTTCATAGACAGGTGTAACTGTATATTGATAATTTATTGATTTCGCTGTCATGTCTGAGATATGTTTAAAAAAAACACCATAAGATACTTCTCTAAATGCCATAATTGTTGTTTTATTCACAAGTACCGGAGACTAATTAGTTTATAATTGTGTCACCAATTAAATATTATACATTGTAATGCATAATTCATGCACATATACTGAGTAGAGTATATCTATTTCATTATTGACTTCAAGCATTCAATAAAAATGAACTTGATCATGTAGGTAAAGGAAGTTCATACTAGCCGTTATGTGATACAAGTCAATGACTGACACGGTTAATCTATTTCATATCCTTTTTTAACTTATATTGATGTTTGAATGGTTGTACAATTCATTTCCTAATTCAAAGTTGTGATTAGACTTGAGGAAAGTGTCTTACACATCTAGCAAAAACAACACATTTTGGCCGAACAAGACTGATTGGAACACCTGTTTAATTACTGTATTGCGCAATATATCTGCAGTGTCAAATGTTAGCGTTTTTTAAGTGTTTTGAATTGACAGGATCATAAATTAGCGCAAATGCTCTCCGACTGCCAAATTTAAACTCTCGTTGACAATAACATGGGGTTATGAATATAAATAAAATGGAGGTGCTTTGAATTTGTTGTGTTTTGAATTGGCGCAACTGACCCTGACCGCCAATATAGCCAAAATAGAACCCCTGCCAATATAAGTACTTATTCTGTATATGAACTGAAAGGTAGTGAACCATCCAAGTGGAAAATGACTTTCTACTACTATATACAATTTTCTTTAGCTTGTATTCTTGTCAAATATGATTGTTTCCCATCAAGAATGCTGCATTGACACATTATGTGTACTGTTCTAGTTCTGACACAGTCTTCACTCAGATACATTTTGTATTTGCTTTTTCAGGTTGCTTTTTTTTCACCACGGCTTAATGTTGCACCAACAGGGTCATACGGTGACTTTTCTAGCTTTAACAGTGGAGGAAGACCCCAGGCTTACACCTGGTTAGAACCACAGACCTTCCATAAGCTAGATGGACAGCTTCCTCACATGCTAAATCAGTCTGGTCCAGAGTGGGAATTGAACTAACAGAGGATGGGGCTAGTGGTTATTAGCTGGAGTCCATCACCACTTGGCTTTTGAGGACCCCATGTTTTATCAGTAACCAGTCCAGTGACAATGATGGATGTACATGTACAATTAACTGCAACAGAGTATCAGTTCAACTGTTGTAAAAAGTTGGCCAAAAACAACCAGCATACATGCACATAACCTGGAATGCTTAGACCATAATGAAACACATGGTGTTACTGGTATCCTTACTTTGACATCTTGATAAAACTGCATGTGCTAGCTTATGATAATCCCATAAATTGTTATCGAATCAATAATTATACATGTACCATTATATGTACACTAACTTATTATAGGGCAAAAATTTCCATTAAAATCTGCGGACTTGGCTGAACTAATACAATATTAGGTTGGGTAAGCCATGTGGTTGGTTATGAATACACCAGGACCAATGGTGTATACGGAATAACACTGCTGTGAAAATATTAAATGTGCAGATAAAGTAACTAAGATAAAATATCCACATTACCCAAGATAACAAATTAAACACAATTTCACTAGGTTTAACGCCTTTTTTCAACAATTTTTCAGTTATATACAGCAGCACGTAACCAGTTTTCCTGGACTGCATACTAACCAGTAATAACTTACCCTATCAGGAGCTAGCAACTTCACATATGGAGGAAAATAAACATTTTTGTCAAATTTTTGTAGAAAGGTAAGACCTGCTGCAACATATACAATTTATAAAAATCTTTTATTATGTACATAGCTTAAATGTACTCACTGTGGTGTTCATGTCTCATTTAAGATGTTATCATGAGTGCTCTAATCTGTGATGACATCGTTCACTCATAACCTCTCCCCACCCATATATCTACTGCTATGAATTATGCATCACTTGGTAGGCTGGAGGTTTAACATAAAAACATGTGGCGAGACAAAAAAAAAAAACATGTCATGTCTCCACTAACATCCCCCAAGAATATAGGGTCAGAGGTTGGTAAAACTCTTCAAATATATATTTTTTTAAGTTTGAAGATATAGTTCATATGAAAATATTGGTATGAAAAAATGACCCAATACTGATAAGTCCAGGCTTGTCTGGAACAAAGGCTATGGTCAGCTGGAAACAGACTAAAACTGGCTGGAAAAGCCAAAAGTTGGCTGGAAAAGTCTGGTTAGCTGGAGAAAAAAAGGTCAGTGGGGTTTATGGAAACTGAGAAAATCTTATTTTATACCTTAGCCTAAGTATTCAAGTACAAATGTATTGGTACATCAATATAAATTGAATACAGGCAGGTCACTTTGCTAAACTACTAGTTTAATTATGAATCATATGATATCAATTCAAAATATTAATCTGAACTTTTTTAATAAGGTTTGATTAAAGCTGCTGAAGGCGAAAAAAAAACTAACAACAGAGATCAGAACTATTCTTTTATTCATATAAAACATATTTCAGCATGTTAAAAATGTTCAACATTTAACAGGTACAATGAATTCAATTAAAAGAAAAATGCACATTCGTTATTTTAACCATTTACTGTCTTGATTCGATGATATCCACTTATAACTAAACATCTTCAGTGTCAACATGTCCAAGTGAGTTAAGTGTATACAGATTTTTTTCCAAAAAAAACATGCCTCCCCTTTAAGTTATGATCAGATGATCGGAGCCTGCAAACGTGATCTTTTGAATTGTATGACAAAGGTCAAGGTCAACTGTTCAGAGGGTGGACAACTCTTTGAATGATAGTCCACTTTTGCCCCATGTTTGAAGTCAACACAGACAAACTTAGGCAGAGAATGGAAAAACAATTTAAAACATTGAAGGGGAGGCTTAATTACATAGACAAATGATAAGCATCTAATATCAGTATTCGTATTCAGGTAGAACAAATGTGAAACACCAAACCAAAACTTTTGTCAGGTATTTTTTCAATCAGTGACACTGTCCCCATTCTAACTGCATATGACATTAATGACAAAATAAATAACAAAAAATAACTCCTGTGTTAAATTATCAATATTCACTTCATGCAGCAAAGCAAAGGTATTTTTAAATAGTAATTATTTCAACAAATCAGTAAAACCATTTTATACATTATGAGAGTAAGAAAAATCTTATGTTTTGTGAACCAAACTGGGGCAGTCTGCCATGTGGTATATCCTTCCCCTGAGATCAATAAAAAATTCAAGCAGGGCATTCATTTGATCCTTAAAACAGCATTTTGACCCTTAAAATCAGTAAAACAAAGCTTTTGACTCTTGAGAATTTGTACAAAAAGGATCAAAATTTACAATAAAACTATAAGGAAATTTTGTTGACTTTTCAATTTATCATCAGCCATGGGTCATTTTTGACCCTCAACTTCTAATGAAAACCCTGACAAATATTTCATTCAACATTATTTCATTCTACACTGAATAACATAAATCACAAATTAAATTAGAATGACAATAAAACAGATTTTGTACATGATACAATGAAACTAAACCATGCATGTCATAACAATGAACACATACTGGTACAGTCGTTCTCCAATTTTCCACATACTTTACATTACAATAATAAATGCAAAATGGTGTTATTGAATCTGAGCAACATTTTCATACATACAATATAGTTTTCAGCACAATAATATTGAATAAAATTAATTATTAAGTATATCTACAATGATAGAACCTCACATTCCATATCCGTCTTGACAGCTTACGCATAAATTATTTCGAACATACACATATGCATATTGACAGGAAGGCCAGTGATCACAATAGACAGAATTGAATAGAAGTCATTTATAAACAACATTTCCTGATAATGATGTAAAAATTGAAATTCATCTTTTCTACTGAAAATTCTGTATTACAAAACCATCTGTGTTTCTGTGCACTAAATAATAGAATTATTTTTCCGATTTTGATATCAACAATGATATATGAGTATGTATGCTTAATCTATGTCAACATGTTATGTCTAATAAAACCCTGAGATTGTTTATACAGGTGAATATGACTTTGATATATGAAGCAATGAATTTCAAATGACCACACACAAAATACAACAACTTTGTTCACCAGATTTGTCTTAGCTTCACTTTCAGCTGTTTTGTGTATTCCAAAGAATGTCATAAGAACAGACAAGACATGCATCAAGACAAGACATCTGCTATACAGGCTAACAACATGACAGTGAAAAAAGTGCAAGCATAATCCCTTTGTCTAAAGGTTGCTCAATAAAAACAAGTCATTAAGGGCATAAAATAAAGAACATGAAGACTAAGCTACAACTGAAAAGTATCATGAAATCAATTGTTTTAAAAAAAATGCACAAAAAACAAAATCATAAGAGTCAAAGCAAAATTACAAGAACAGAATTTCAATGAATCAAAAAGAGTGATGGAATCCTCGAGAAAAAAGACGAGACAAATAATGTACAAAACAGGGTTAATAATTATAGCATTACAACTGTGAAACCTAAAAGAAATTTTTACATATAAAAACATGCGCACTTACCTATTTAAAAACAAACGTAACTTCATGCATGACATGCTAACTAAAAGAACATAATTTTAAAATAAGCGTCTTCCATACAAAAATTTATGAACAAGAGATTAAAATAGCAGATAGATGGAATATTGCTTATAAAATAGACCAAAAAGAAATTTAGGCAGCGCAATATTACGAGCATAATACATATATGGTCAGATAATTGCACATAAGACGAAGCCTCTAACCTTATAGGAATTACTATGAGTAATTTAATTCAATGATGAAGTAATACCATAAATAAATGTTAGTGCTATGCACTGTTTTGCATCCTTGCACAAGTAAGTCACACATTGGTGTAATGAAAAATGTAAAAACATCAGTATGAATATAAAACATTTATTCAGAATCTATCAATGCATTCAACTATCTAAAATGAGATCAGCATATCTTCATGATAAATAAATAATACACAGAATGACATGCATCTAGTACTCAGACAAATTCCAACATTTGTTGGCACAGTGCCAATATGTTATTCCAAATGATATATACAAATCATAGATAAAGTGTTTGACTTGAATTATTTCTATTGTACATAAACTGTAAATTTCAAAGTCGTTTTTTTTTAATAAAATAATCAATACATCATTCCAATGACTAAACCAATCTTCAGATATGCAGTAATAATACAATTCAGATTTTAGTAATAGAATTGAAAACAAAATTTCAATGACAAATTTCTAGTTTTCTAGTAAATATCAAAAACATGGTTTTATGAGCACAGAAAGAAAAGCAGCAGAAAACTAAATTTGACTGATCTCTCCTCAAAACCTTCCCTTATGTGTATGTTCGTAGTAAAATCCTGGTTAATGTTGATGAGAATTCAAACCTCTTTGTTACACATTATTACTGACTGTGTCACATAACTGTTTGCATAATAATCTATAAATGAGTTACACAGGCTGAGATTAGCTGGACTTGATACCAGCAGGGAAGTTTAGGAAGCATCACATGATTAATCCATTTTTACATCTTTATAATTCTTGTACGGAAGACACTTTTATTACACATGATTAAAATTCACTGTACAAAAAAAGGTTAAAATATTGAGCTAGTATCATTTATCCACCGCCAATAAAACTGTATGTTGACCACCTGAGGACACTTGTATAACTTTCCTGAAAGAAAAAAACATCAATGTTTAAAGAATTGAAGATAATTGGATTTTTACCAGCCATACAGCCAACCTATTTTAGCCACTCCCCCCAAAAAATCCACATTCATAAATAATCACTATCAACTGCTGCACCAGTCCTCATGCTTTCAAAATTCAATAGTGTTGAAATGTGAACTGTAAGCTGAATAAACAAGTACATAATGGCCTTGACTTTGCACCTTATTTGCGTAATCAACTATTTTGCATTAACAAAAACTTTCTTAAAGATATTATTAATACATTTTGGTACCAAATGGATGAACCAATCCATTCTTTTTCCAAACACAAGAATCTTATTAACGAAAACAATTTTAATATAATAATGTAAATAGCAAATAGTAAATTTCATATATCTACAAAAAAGACCTGGGTGGTCCGCTATTTGTCAATTCCTTTGTTAATTGCAACAAGTCAATAATAAATGAAAAAATGTTAAAATTTATATGTATTCATTCATTTTCATAAACAGTATTATTACCTTTCGTTGAGCTGTTTTCCACCCATTTTAGTAGGTATCCAAGCATCATCTTCATCACCATTTCCAAGCTGCTTACTGGTACCCATCCCCCAACATGCGACTGAGCCTAGTATAATACATATAAGGCTTGCGTTATGCATTTATCAAATATCAGTAAAAGAGATGAATAAATAAATAACTACAGTCTAACCTGTGTTTGTGAGCACCTCTGAATAAAGACCACCTTGTGAATAAAGGCCATTCTTTGAAAAACCATCACTGATTATTAAGAACAAACTGACCTCTGAATAAAGGCCACCTCTCAATAAGGCCACAATTTGTCTTTCCCAAGGATGGTCTTAGTTCACAGGTTTGACTGTATAATCAATGAAATAACCAAAATGAACTAACATGTACTAATACAATAACAACAACACAGATATTAGACAAAGGCAAAACAGAACTAGAATATCAGTCATTCAAGACTGTTTATTTGGAAATAGGGCAGACATACATTTCTTTACTAACTGACTTAAAAGATTATTCTATTAGATTCCACAAAGTCAGAATATTTAAGAACCAAAAATGTCAGATAATAGCTACTGTAATAATCACCAATACTTTGTTTGACTATTCAAAATATGACAACTTCATGGCAATAAATCAACTGATCAACAAACATCGTAGACCTTCAAATAACTTATTCTGATATGTTGCTTTATTTACTGTCAAAACAAGACCACAAAAGTTCACTGTATTAAGTTAAATCTAACTTACCATTATCGAGAAGAGCAAATGACACAGACTGACCAGCAGAAATACTCGTACTTTTACTTTCTAACTTCACTAAAGTTGGTTCTTTCTTCTCTCCAGAGTCCTCGCCAAGACCTAACCTACCATACTCAGCTCGCCCCAGAGTGTAAACATTTCCTAAAATACAGTATTATATGATATGTAATCAAGCAAATTGAATTATTTTATATATTACTTATGAAAACCTCTGGTTCACATCATATAGGAATTGTATTATAGCTGTTTACTAAAACTAAGAAGTTTGAAAAACTGGATGTATCTGTGTTAACCCTTTGCCTCATAATACCACATTTCCCCGCATCTGCAGTAGACAACTTTTGAAATTATTGTGGCAAAAGAAGCCATTGCTTGTAATGAGTAGTTGCTTCTTTTGCCACAATATTTTCCACTCTGTCAGAGAGAAATGACTCAATTTTCTTAAATAAATTGATGTTTTGTATATTAGCTTTGAATTTGGAAGAGTCCAAAGTTTGATTATGAGGCAAAGAATTAAGCATTCAAGTAATATGATGTCAGAGATTATGTACCGATGAAGGTTTAGTATCTTTCCAGCATTTTAACATTCAAGGAACATGGTATTTTAACATATTGTGACTGATGCGTTCATTCAGATATCGTTCTAAATAACACAACCAAAACATTTACCATCACTATCTAGAGCCACAGTATGATGTTGACCACCATCCAGACTAACCCAATCTTTATTGTCAAATGATTTAATCTTCTCAGGAACAAATCTGTTTGCCATGTCACTAAATCCTGAAAAAATAGAAAATGTTTCAGCAAATTAGGAATAACCTAAAGAAATGTGGTATATTTAAACTATTTGCTTTTACAAGATTTTACAAGATCTTTAGATGACACAAAGATCATGGGAAATGAATTTTCATTTGATTAAAACAAACCAATTCAAATACTAAATTAATTAACACAGATAATAGTAAATAAATAACAATAAAATAGTAACAATTAAAAGTCCTACCTAATTGGAAATAATTATTCAGTCCCCAACCATATATTTCCCCAGTGTTCTTTTCCTTGGCAAATGTGATGTACTGGCCTGCCCATATGTCACCGAAAACTGACTTCTTTCGACGGAATCTCACTTTATCTGGCTTCAGAATGTATTCTGAAAAATAAACAACATATTTTATACATATATATATACACAACAGTCTGTAAAATTATTTGCGTGGATGATATTGTTGTTATCACCTCCTCAAAATTCATTAACAAAAATATTTAGATTCAATAAAGTCTTACACAACAAAATTTTTATTGAATGTGAAACAGTGACTCATTTCAACTGATTTGTTCAAAAATCATTTCCTCAATATTTTCAAGAGATAAAATATTAAAGCAAAATGTCATATGTTTACCAAGTCCTTTCCTTCCTCCTCTATGTGAAAAACATTCAGCAATTCTTCCTAACTGTCCTTGTTCAGCACATCCTATAATGATTAATACACAAAATAATAATAAACCAATATAGAATATAATTCAAGAAAATATGTTTTGACACAATATGATAGATATCACAAATGGTATCCATAACAGTCAAATAGTTATGTCATATTTCATTGAATGTTATAGCAATTCTTAAGCAAATAAAAGAACAAAATATAACTTAAGATTCATTACAGAAAGCAATATTAAAATGTCTCAGTAAATTGCTATGTCCACAAAAATATTGCAGAGTTTATGCAAACAATGATATATATATATTGTATTTTATGACTTACCACAAGTAAATATTTCTCCAACATCAGATAAACACACTAAGTGATCTCCTCCTGATATGATCTTCACTATTGTTTCCCCTTCTAACATCTCCATGGGCGTATTCTGTATACCATTAGTTGTCAGGCCCATGGAACCATTAGCATCCTGTGGGCATACATAAATAATACTTATACATTACTCTTCAGCTACTTCGAGAATGAAATATCAACTACATAACATTCCAAAAAAGTAAAATAACTCAATTTTGTTCTTATATGTTCTCAAGTGGCATAGAGAAATTCATAACTTTAAGCTGGTTGTTATACTGATGTTTGTGAGTTTGATATGATGCCGAAAGAACCATTCAAATCAGTTGTATTCATTTTTACATAATGCATCTCAAGTATATAAACAAAAAACTTTATAAATTAATGTAACACTAAATACCCTGAAATTTCCCCATGCATAGACTCGACCATCCTCTGATAAAACAGCAGTGTGACTATCACCAGCACAGATCTGAACAATCTTTGGTAAACCATCAACTTTAGCGGGTAAAGTTTCGCTGCCTTCTTCTGATGTATCACGTCCTAATGTACCTTCATCATTGCAACCAAATGTATAAACCTGAAAAAGGGATAAAATTTTTTAATAAAAATCAATTGACTAAGGATACCAAAAAATACTTGAATCATGTCAAACACTGAGCTACAGTTCAGCTGGCTTTTATTTCATAATATATTATTACACTGTATAAAGTATCTCATCCAATTTTCATCACTTTTATGTAACATCGGATAAATTCACTTGAGTATTTACACATTATTTTATGTAACATCGGATAAATTCACTTGAGTATTTACACATTATTTTATGTAACATCGGATAAATTCACTTGAGTATTTACACATTATTTTATGTAACATCGGATAAATTCACTTGAGTATTTACACATTATTTTATGTAACATCGGATAAATTCACTTGAGTATTTACACATTATTTTATGTCACATCGGATAAATTCACTTGAGTATTTACACATTATTTTATGTAACATCGGATAAAGTCACTTCAGTATTTACACATTATTTTATGTCACATCGGATAAATTCACTTGAGTATTTACACATTATTTTATGTAACATCGGATAAAGTCACTTCAGTATTTACACATTATTTTATGTCACATCGGATAAATTCACTTGAGTATTTACACATTATTTTATGTAACATCGGATAAATTCACTTGAGTATTTACACATTATTTTATGTAACATCGGATAAATTCACTTCAGTATTTACACATTATAACGAGTTTAATGTATCTCAGCTTCATAATCTGACAGCTTACCTCTCCTTTGTCAGTCAGACAAACAGTATGCATTCCCCCTCCACAAATTTGTACAACTGGGTCACTTATATCAACAACACCTGGACGAGATCTCTCCATAACATCTTCACCAAGACCAAGTTGTCCAACATCACCTTCACCACACGTTAACACCTTTCCGGGGACACAGCTATGTGAAGAATGGTGCACTGTAATGTATAGATATAAGTACATCAGAATTCAGATATATGTTTATATAGAAACCAGGATATCTTGTCAAAATGGTGTCAACAAGTACTTCAATATTAAGCCACAAATACTTCTATAAAAAGCATACAGTTTATTAACAAGATTCGCCAATTTATTTTTATTTCTAAATAAACATTACCTTTCTGTCTTTTATTTGTTTGTCCCTCAGATTCTGATTCTCGAGTCCTCTTCTTTCCCCTACCAGCCATCTAAAATTTATGCATGATATAATAATAGAAGTTAAATAAAGTAATTCCTTTTAATATGTAGAAATAATTACATGCATAACTTGTCAGTTAAAAGAAAAACAGACAAAAAATCAGTCAATTATAGCAGCAGTGTGTTCAAAATCAAATATTTCGAATAATTTACAACAAATTTGTTAACTTAAATGATACCTTAGATGCTCCCTTAAATAAATCTCCAATACTGTTAACAGATGATACTTCTTTTCCTTCCAAAGGAGGCATGCTCAAATTACTTCTTTATATATTAAAAACAAGGTAAAACAACTTTAAAATGTACACCAGCTATTTTCTTTCTACACATGAAATAGTTTAATTTTCCCTCCAAAATCGGTGTGTTGACCAAGTAATCCTCTTTGTCTGATTGCAATACTTGATAACCCATGTTTATATACATAATCTAGGACCCTAATTAGGCTGACCTTTGACACTGAAGACAAAGTCAAAGGTAATACAAATGAAAATTGATCATTTGAGCACCAGTCAAGCAAACAGTCTGACACCATCTTATTAAATCTAATCATCTGTGAAATTAACAAAAGGAAACAGTAGTAAAACTGTCAGAACAATTGCTAATTGATAACAGGAAATGAAAAATCAATACCAACATATTAATTACACTGAACCAGGAATAATAAATGCTAGTATTAAAATAGTTATGGTCTTGAAACAGTGAAGTTGTTTAACTGAATGTTTATATTAATATTCAATTACATAAAAGCATAAAATTTAACAAGAATTGAAATAAGACAGTTTTTGCTTTCATACTTTCCTGTAATGTATCATTAAACACATGTACTGTTTGAAATAAAATATTGGGAATAAACTTTTAAAAATAAAATTAAACCTAAAATTCAGATAAATAAATATATTAAAGGAAATGACATGTATAATTTTGTATTTTAGAAAAAATGCTTAAACATTAAACAATTATTCACACAGAGCAACCAGTAAACAATTGCTACCATTTTGATAGTCAAAACAATGGCTTATTTATGCGAATAATAAAAAAAGATTAACAATGGTAAATAAGTTGTAAATAAGTTAAATATTTACACTTTTAAGCATTTGTATGGTAATTTTAAGTTTACTTTTAAAATGAGATTATTATTGCGGTACAAGTCTCAATTTCAAAAATAACAAACACAAATCTAAAACATTATGAGCAGCCTTAGTTCTAAGACTGCTAATTGGTAAGGATTCAGTGACTCTGAGCCAAACAAAAGTAATGAAAACTCACCATGATTACTGGATAGGGTGTGTATAACTTGCGAGTTACCCCGACATTAGGCTTGCCTTAGAAAGTATTATTTGGTGCAAGTAAGCTATTACTTGGAAATAATGAGTAAACATCTGGTGAGCATGTGAGGTATATGGTCTTGTTAAATCAACATCTAGTGGGTGTTTTAATATGGTCAATTAAAAATGTTAAAACACCATTTAATTGTCTCAGGTTATTTGATGACAAGAGATCAGACAGGTCTAAAATGAAAAGTTGAGTACCAAGGCATCGATTTTATCAATTACATGTTATCAATAATAACTTTCTCTATAATTTAAGCTCAATACTTGAATATCTTAAATATAGCCTTCCTGAAAGCATGCATCATGATATATTATTAAGGATGGGGAAAAATCGACATCGCGAAAAGTAATTACAATTCATTTATATTTCAACATGAAAAACATGCGAATTAAATTTAGAGTCAAACGAAAAGAACAGTATACCTTTTCATAAATTTAACAATAAAATTGTTTTAAAACTGTATACTTTCAGTAAAACAGGTTACTATTTTTCATCACACTTCGGCGCCAAGTCAGAGTCGACAGACGATTGGTTTTGTATAAAATATGAGCGACTAGCCTTGAAATTTAGGATAAGATATTGTCATGATATAATTTTGAATGATTTATTTATACAAAGTTCATTAATGCTATACAATTTGAGACTTTATAAAATAAAAGGTGCTTATGGATGGGTAACATAAGTGGATAAAAATGAGACGACAACGAAATTAATCTCAGTTTGAAACTTAGACATAAACCATTCTGAAAAGACACATCCGGTCAAATATAAAACGTTTTCTACAAGAAATTCAATTCTTTCATTGAAGGGAGTGATATATTTTATTCTGTGTATTAAAAATGGGAGATCGTTACAATATTCACAGTCAACTTGAACATTTACAGTCTAAATACATAGGAACTGGTCATGCCGACACAAGCAAATGGGAATGGTTAACAAACCAACACAGAGATAGTTCAGCGTCATATCTTGGACATTTTGACATGCTGAATTATTTTGCTGTAGCAGAGAACGAAGCAAAGGCAAGAATTAAGTTCAATATGCTTGAAAGAATGGTTCAACCATGCGGACCACCTCCAGAAAGGCCAGAAGATTAAGCGATGTGTTTGTTGTCCAGCCAAAAAAGACATTTTGTACTGAAATTCAATACAATGTTTAACATTCTACATGGTTTATCAATTTTATGGGTTACATATAACTCCAAGTTGTGTATATACTGAAGGAAGATCAGAACTTTTCATGAATGTTCAGGATTGTGTGCTGAGTGAATGAATTAATTAGTCTTGTGTGATTAACCAAAATTTAGGGTTTTATGAGACAATTTATACTCTCACAACATTCTGAACGCATTTGTGTTCATTACCATTTTTCATTTTATCACATTGTCATCTTAGTGACTTAACCTCAGTAAATTTGCTTAATCAATAAATGTATGGCAGTTACATAATAGTTATTTTATTTTGAAAGTTGTAAACTGAGTTGCTTCTATAATCTAGTTTAAATAATTATATTTGTTGATATTTCTGTTCGCTGATCTCAGTCAGTCTATTTGAAACAGTTAAAACTGTATCAGTCTCTGGACTTGGTCTCTGACAAATTTGTCAAAGATTCTGATATTACATAATTAGACATAATTATGCCAATCTAAATCATTTGGTAGGACTGTTTATGCATAGACTGTACATTTTTAGGGTAAAACAAGAATTTGCTACAATTTTGCTTATTCCCAGATTCATTTCCCTTATAACAGTTTTTTTCCAAACTAGATTTCATCTTATTTTCATTTCTTCTGTAATTCTGGAGTTTCTGGTTTAACCAGTAGCATTCATGAACTAGTGAAAAAATGCTGCAACTTCTCCAGTCATTTTTTACATCAGTGAATAATGTATAAAGAAAAACTCTGGAGCAATATTTATTATCCATCGTGTGTCAGAATTTCAACATTCAAACTCAAAGATCAGGTGAAAATTTGCTGCACTCAGTAGTATGTAATTGTAGCTACACCTTGAGAACCAGAAGTAGTATGGGGTAGTTGTTTTTCACTCATTTGATGACTGAGAATCATATCTGTAGAATGCATGTACAATGCAATATTAGGCCTGTGAAATTAAGTCCATCCAATATGCTTTTTATATATGGATGTGAAAAGAGATCAAAGCTCTTGGTTACATATTACATAATTGACATTAGCCTACTGTTAAGAATTTACCCTGAACCAGGTAGAGTCACATATTCTAAGCAAAGAAAGTTGATGTAAAGGATAGCTTAGCCTTCCTATATGGCTGATTTTCTTTCTTCATTTCCTATTCACAGTCTGGTCTGATAATAATCCAACATCCCAGACCTGAGTACAATTCATCCACCTTAACTTTTCCTGTACCTGTGTCTTCTTGCTATCACCAAGAAAAACTTCCACTGAATTAAGACATATTATTTATTTGCAACGTCATATGGCCAGATATAATGACATTTTAATAAATGATGATCAATTCTGAATGGAATTCACAAAATGCACCAAAACTAAAACTATTCCTTCCAGAAATAAACAAAAGAAATAAGTTTTCTGATATATACTGAGGAACATCATCATGAAAATCAAGGTATCAAAGTGCATCTTATAAAATAATGAATACAGAAGCAAGTAGCCACATGAAAAAAAAACAACATAAAATAACACTTGAAATATAACCAATACACGTGTAAACTCACAAGTACTATACAAGAACATACAAAGTGAAACTTGAGTAAAAAACTTCCTACAAACATAAATCAAAACTGGAGAATGACTTATCTAAGATCATTCAGTGATACATATAAAAGAATAATAACCATGAACACATACATGAATGACAAATACAAGAATAAAAAGTGAATACAGCTAGACATAGCTATGATGATTTGGAAAACCAGTGCATTTCATATTTCAAAATGATTGTAATAAACAATGCTACATGCAATTATTGGTTGAAATGTTGCACTAAAGCATAGAGACATAATAAGAACCACCCACAGTTTTTAATCATGTGGTACTATAAAAAATGACTGAATAAAATAATACAGTGAACAGGAACAAGCCACATCTTTAATACTAGTAGCAACTTAGTTAAACAATGAAATACATACAAGACAACCAAAACATTGGACAATCTTAACACAAACACAATTATCAACATACAGAAGAAAATTTTAGAATTACTTTCAGTTATGTAACACAAAAATTAATGAATGAAGGGCCCAGTATTTTGACTAGATCATTAAGTTATAAAACATTACATACACCTAAGAAAAATTTACTATGTCAATGAACAATGGCTCAATGTACTAGATTAGTGATCGTTAAATAAAATTGAGTATTTTACAATCTTATTAATTCAACATAAATGAATGTTATCTCTTAAAACAGAGTGGGCGCTAAAACCCCAAAGCTTCAAAAGTAAATTAAAGTGCAATTTTTTCGAGCCCAGAATTTACTTTATACAAAGTCAGATCATTAATACTACAATAATAATCATCCCAAATCTATGGTACCACATCTACACAAAAAATACAACACATAATTTACAACAGACAATCAGAGAGGAACACTAACGACTATTGTTCATAGTATATCAAATAATTACAGAACAAAGATACAAACAAATAAACAACAATATGACTCGGTGAGTTTTATAGAGAATGGCCAACAAGAATAATGTCAGCTTTGACTGTCATGAGGAACACAAATTCAGAAATGCTTCTTGTAAACACAAATAAATGATCAGGTTGATACAGTAGACCAAGAAGTAAAATTTTTTTCGATTCATTAAATGGACAGTTTGAGCATAGTGCAAATCAGCATTACAGTTCAGACAGGATAACTTCATTACATTGATGTACAGTATGTTAGCTTAAGTATGGATCTTCTAGTGTAGGGTGACGAGACAACTTCAAAAAAAACAAAACAAATTCCATTCACTTTAAATTCAGGAATTCAATTGACCAACAGCCATTCTGTTATCTCAAACACATACACACTAAAGCAGTCAGCTTATGAAAACAGAAATTAAATATTAAAAGATCATAAATGGATATTCAGAAGGTAATTAGAATTAGATGATTGTAAAGATGTAAAGAAGATGGTAATATTTTGAAAGTACAGTTAAAAGATGTGATAAAAATCATTCTAAATTTTGCATAGTTTAATTCTTGTGCAAACAAGTACTGTTTGAATGTATGTAGAATCAAAATTATTAAAATTACAACTGTAATATTGAGCAAAGTTTAAATTTTCCACTGTTTGTGTAATAGTTGGTCCAATCAATCATTATCACATTAATAAAAAAAGTAACAATACACACATATATAATTTAAGCTATTCAATAAGACAAACACTGTTAATGTCCTTTATATATTATATATCAATGAGCGCTTGTAATAATGTAACATCTCATTTACCATTTATTTGTTGGTAGTATATTGTATTTTATAACAAATGCACATATTTTGTTTAAGCCAGTATTAACACTGTACAGATGTTGTGAACGTATTCACATTTCATAATTTAAACACATGCTGAAAAGACTTTCCTGGACACAAGAAGGAATATTCAATAATGGTAACATCTGGATTTCTACAAATGGCTAATTTCATCATTCATCAAATGACTGAACGTGAATGAAATGATTACAATACAACACAACAAATACAACAATAACTAATATATCGTCAAACAGGTTTTCTTCTCTATGTAACCAACCAATTACTATAATACACTAGCGCTCAAATTATACACTTCTCGGACTTTCAAAACACATTTTATTTTTAGTTCATTTATTCATTGTTCATTCATGCTAATGCAATATAAATCATACATATAAACTCGATCACAAAATCAACAATACTCCAGTGAAACTAGTCATTTATATAAATGCCAACTGATAGAAAAAGAATCACATTTCAGTTTAGTCCTGACTAACGTCACTATCAAATTCATCATCATCAATACTAGAACCATCAAAATCTGACTCTTCAAATTCATCATCTGCCATCATATGATGAGTAACATGGCGCTGTTTGTTCACTAAACTGTTTGTATTTGATGAACCTTTCTTCACAGATCTAGGTCCAGCATTATAATCAGCTACTAATGGATATATAAATTCTATTGCTGACTGAACATTAGCAACTCTAGGTGCTGAAACAAGAACACATAATACACATTTATAAACTGCGAATATTAACAGATTGCATAAATAATTTTTTGTAGTTTAACATTAGGGCTTAAACAAAAAAAGGTTTGTTTCCGGTTACATGCCCCAAAAAATATGGGTCGGTAGGTAAGGATTTTTCTTTTACGCTTTCTTTTACATATATAGGCAACACTGTTGTGAAAATCACAATATAGCACTACGATCTGGATGCCGTAAAAACTTTTGAGTCGGTAGGTAAAAGATGGGTTGGTTGGGTAACCTGAAACAAACCTATTGTTTAAGGCCTTAATGCTTTTCTTTGGTATGAAAAGATGATACTAAATAAGAGATCTTCTGATTTTCAGGCTTCAATTTTTTTTTTCAATTCAGCTCAATTCCAAAATGCAATGCTTCTAATGCTTACTAATTTCTAATTATAATTCAATTAACTATACTTTTTTAAGCATTAGAAATTTCATGTATTTACGCGTGTCCCAAATTTACTCATTTCGTTAAATGTAACATGAGTGGTTAAATTTAAAACAATCTTGATATAATTAAGATATTATTATTCAATGTAAAAAATAAAATCTATCTAGAAACTGCATTGATTCTATGAGAGATAAGAACCATATGTTGATAATTTTATCAAAATAAATTAAAATACAATTCACCTACCAGTAACAGTTATACTGCCTGTGGAGAAGATTTTTAAAGTGGCCTTTGGAGATTTTATCTTATATGTGACACCAGGATGTAATTCTGGTTCATAACTGAAACACAAACATTACACTGATTTTATCAATTAGGCACATTGCATTCAACATTTTTATATATCAAATGATTCAAAATTAGCAATCCTAGCACAACTTCTATGCATAATACTAATTACAAATATAGTTTAAAAATTTGATATGCACATGTCATATAAAATTACACTTACCATACACAAATAAAAATTGGAAATTTTTGTTCATAGTCACAAGCAAAATACAGTATAAAATATTTGCTTAACTGCCACATCCTTATTTAAATGTGCAAAAATATTGTTGATATCAGGTCTTTCAATATGCATGAAACTAACTTTGCCAACTTTCAGGAAATTTTAATGCCTTCCAGACCAAGTGTCAAATATTTAGAACGATATCATTATTAATCAAGAAACTTTAAAACACTACATATGTCATACACAATCATGGTTAAAACTGTCTATTGGTAATTAAATAAATGAAAACTGTACACCTGAGGTTAACATTATAACAGATGGAGATAAAACAATTGTCATATTCAAAACAACTATTTAAGCCGGCTGCATTTGATATGTAAAATTAAGGCACAATTAACAGCATGTTGACTTTCAAGATAATCAGACTTACTTTAGCATTGATATTATGCACTAGGGAACCAACTTTGCATTACAACTGTTCAGGTAAATAAATTTATGCACACCTCAACTCTGGCTCATATTGTTACACAAATTTATGTTTTGATCAAAAGAATCTAGCAGCATAAATGTACATGATCAAACAGGTTACTTATATTCTTCGCAACACTTAACAAAATAGCCAGGCATATCAGTTTGAATGAAAGTGCATAATTTAATACATGTATTCAATCTACGACTTAATTAAATGTTGTCAGTAAGAAAAATATTTCCAAAAAATCATAATGTTCAGAAAAAAGAATACAATGATTACTAATGAACAACTCCAGAGGTATGATAAAGAAATAACTAAATCAAGAAACAATAACTTACCTAGCTTCCTTATGTTGTCGAGAAAATTTAGTGATATCAATAGCAAATGGTAATATACATGTTCCAAGAACATTCACAACACGGTAATTACTAAATTTCACTTTATAACCAAGTTTTTGTATTTTCCTGGCAAATTTTCTGGCTGCTACTTTAGCGAAATCTTCACTGAAAGAATATGTTGTCATTAAAATATTAATAAATCATTTTATTGTATCATATTTATGAACAATCTTCCATACTACAAGCCTGTGCAGTGCATATATTTACATCATATTCTAAAACACACTAGAATAAATAATAGAGTTGTATATCACCAGGGCACTTGCATGTTATGTAGTGAAGTGCAGACAGGTTAATATGCTACACACACTGCAGTACACTATTTCCATAGAAACACATGCTAATGACAAATGACAATCCGACAATGAAACTCAAACTCCTCAATCAATGCATTCTGGCAATGCAATAATTTAACTTTATTTAACCAAAACATTAATGAAACACTAGCAAGTACAGTAATTGTTATGTCAAACTTTTAATACGTTACAAGCCATGAACAAATTTTATTTTCTATTTGTTTTCTGTTTTTCTGTCTTCTTCATTTTGATAAAAATTCGATTTGAAACATGGCAATATAATAAAAATGCATACTGCTCTGAGAAATTTCTTTTAAGTTTGGTAGGGGTCATATAGAAAACTTAAAAATCAAACTATTCACTTACAGGGTCATTTACAAACACAACATATTCTGTGTAATCTCATTTTATCACTCAATGTCTCAATATTTATGCGTCATTATCTGTTTACAACAGCTATGTTTTACTTTGGGGTCATTAAAAATAAAATGCTCAATTACAATCAGATGTACACTAAACTATGAAAAACTGATGAAGAATGCAGCCTTGTGATCATCCTTATCTTGATTTCTATGTGAATTACAGTATCTAGCAATTAAGTCGAAATATGTTGTAAGATAATAAGATAAGGTTATTCTGTTTTATTATTCGGGTAAGTGTCCACTCGCACCTAGATATTGAGCTCCGTCAGCCAAAAAAACACCATTTTATTCAAGTTCACAGTTTCTGGACTGGATTCCATGGTTTCCAAGATCAATGGCTGTAGTTTGCAAATCATGTTTTAAGTAAACTTTTACTTTATATAGTGATATTTTATAATTCTTTAATTGTTGTTTAGTATTCTAGTATAGAATACAGTGATCAGCAAAATCAGAATCAGAAGTGTTGATTTGTTTTTCAAAATGAGTTAGTGTGTTGTTTTTTTTAACAGGTAGCTAGGCTTAGTAAAATGAGACTGACACTGAACAAAGTAAAACAACAGAATGGTCTAAAGAAACACATAGAAATATTTACCTTTGAGCACCAGTACAAGTAATCTTCCCAGACGACCAAACATTGGCAGTTGTATATGGTTTACGTAATCTCATGTATAACATCTGTCAATGAAAACAATTAGTACTTTAATGGAACAATAATTTTTTAAGAAGTGGTAAATCATCATATACCATTAAACACAATATGTTTTGATATAGGTAAGACTGTGTAGTGATAAATATTATCAACATTCTGCTCCATTAGGCAACACAAGAGAGAGAGCAAAATGAAGTACACAAACCATCACATACAATTTAGACAAAAAAAATTAACTTAAGAATAAATTTTTGATACTAACACATAGCTATTTATTGAATACAGTAGAGCCCATTAATAAGATCATCTATGTTTCTTTGAAAAAATGGTCTTAATAGCAGAGTTGTCTTAGTAAAGGGAAAGACTGACCAGAAAAGTAGTTTGTATTAAAGCATGCAGTATGCTATTGGATGGTTGCTCTAAAGGGACAAACCACACAAATGTGCTATTAACTAATACATGTCTGAAAATGAACTACAATTTACAGCCAAACTTGTGTATCAAGGACACCCGGTAGAAAACCCTTGTAAACAGGTGGCCTCTCTTCGCATGAATAAGTAGAGTGTAAAATACAAAATTCTCACTACAGAATGATATTTGTCAACTGCTTCTTAGTTATAGTATGCCAATCATTACCTTATCTAGAACAATTTACGCCTTGCGGCAATCTCATTAACAGAAGTGCTAGGTTGGTGATGCAAAGTGTGGTTGGGTTCGGTCTTAACATTGGAGTCAGAAAACAGACAAATATATAAGTTGGCCAGAGAAAAGTGGTCATATTAAGTAATAGCAGGGTTCTGAGTGAGAAGACCATTAAACAAAGACAGAAAAAATGCATTCTTTAAAAAAAATGCCCCTATTAGTGGGATGATCTTAACTTTGAGGTGCTTGCATGGGGTGGTTCAGCCTCAGGTGTATTATCTATTATAAGATATTTAAAACGTATTCAAGTGTTCTAAACATTACCCCATGTTGCCTGTGGTATTCCACATTACTTCCCTCCATTGCAATTTTCTTCAGGTTGAGATGACACTTAGTACTAAAGCTGCAAACCACATTGCTGATACTAATGTCTAACAATGGAACACTTTCTTCTTCAGGATGAGGTTCAGGGTTGTATCCATCTTGATACACACCACCATTTGAATTACTAATTTGTTCAACATTGTCAGATAAAATCTGGTTACCCTCCATTCTTTAAAACAGCAATGCTATCCTTAAATCCGATTCTTTCACAAAATCCTATTTCAAAACAGAAACATACCAATGAGATCAAAATCATTGATAATTAAGGATACATGCAGTACATGTGTCTTGGCTACACATTACTAATAACATTTAAGTGCAGAGAGGGCCTGGGCAACATAAAAATGACACACTTAATTTCAAGGTACCTAATATCGACAGAAAATTGATTACATGTTTTACAAAACAATCTGAATTTCAGTCAATGTTACTTCAGCCTTGCTTTTGTATTCAGCAGTCCAGGTGATTTTACTACATGTGTAAATACTTGAAAATGAAAAGCACAAGAAAAAAACATTCCATAAGAATTTGATGATACATAGACAAAATAAAAAAGTAACAGAGAACAATGCATATTGCAATTATCAAAATATATTACTTAAAGCTGGTGCCCTATCCATACAACAATACATTTTAAGAATCGTCCAAATGATAGTTAATATGAACATTCCACATTCTATCAACTCGATGAAAAGTAACAAACAAGGATAGGCAAGATTTTTGGTCAGACACCTCACTCCCACTCAGTCATTTTCTATATAACATCATAAAATCCGTGAGAATTAATAAGTAAAAAAGAAAATATATTGTCAAAAATAAATAATATGTGACGCGAAAACTAGTGACAAATATAATTAGGTTGATGAAAAATGTTCGTATTTGAAAAGATACATAATGAATAGTTGTATAAATTCACTCACTCTATTTCAAAAAGCATCATGCTATGAAAGGAACATTTTAAGGCAATTTAAGAGGTATGAAGTATTATTTTGCCAATGTAATATATTCGTTGCCGAATAAGTCTACAAGCATCTTCGCCATTTTGGCTTGCTACGCCACCTGCTGACATTGGGATAAATTCCATTCCTAACCGTACATGCTCGTAACCGTGTCGTTAATTCTGAAAGAAATTGTAACTGACGCACTTGCAAGTAGCCTTTACGCATTCTTATGCGTTGCATAAATCACATCAGTTAATCTATTTTACTGCTTTTAATTATCGCTTAGAGGCTATTCAATGCGTGTCAATCAATACCGAATGGGTACCGAGAATAAATGATCTAGTAAAACAAGTTCGCAAAGACACACAAAGTTAAAAGACATCTTAAATGCGGTTGACATTGTCTTAATAAAAGGCGAACGTTTATAATTTCCTTCTCTTCAATATAGATTGTATATCCTTTGTGGTGACAGCATTTTGTTCCGGGTATCATTTCCATGACCCATGGGTACACCATGTGATGATATCATTTCCAAGGGAAACATATTGGTTGAATTAACACCCCAAAAATTGCAAAGTTCTATATTTACCCTGGAGCCATAGTTCACAGACCTAAATTATACAGTATATTGTAGGCCTTTGGTCATAATATTAGTTACAATGACGTATACATTATAATGTTAACTCAGATTCTTTACCATTTTATTTGCCAGATTTCGGAGGGAGCCTGCTTCAGTTCAAAGTGTGGTCTATGCACGCCGGACTTTGGCAAACCGCTTAAAGTAGATTTATCCTTAGATGTTTTAAGATTTGGTACAACTTAATCTTGAGTTCATCCAGACTGAACGTGCTACGCATGCTCTCTCGTGTTTCGACGAATCGTTTCACGTTACGAAACTGAAAGACCTTTAGAAATATTTATGATTTATTATTTATCTCAAACTACGTTTCGGGTACTTTATAATTACTAACTTCCATGACTACCAATGCAAGTTTTGTTCAGGACAAAAATATTAATAAGTATATATTTTTATTAAAGTTTACTTTGTTTGTGTAATGGTAATCATTAAGTTAGTATGCCAACGATTTTAATGAACCCAACGCACTTCAATTACTCACGCAAACCACACAAAATACACCGCAATGCACGCGAAGTCAACCTTCAATCACTATAGTCATACTGTGATTC
Source organism: Lutraria rhynchaena (assembly GCA_008271625.1). Taxonomy (NCBI): domain Eukaryota; kingdom Metazoa; phylum Mollusca; class Bivalvia; order Venerida; family Mactridae; genus Lutraria; species Lutraria rhynchaena. The sequence goes on from VIBL01000042.1 coordinate 2,564,362, forward strand.
GTATTGACAACGCATAATGAAGATTATTATCACCGCTTTATTAGCTGTACCAACACCTATTATGCAACGTTAAAATATTCAATAATCTAAATAATATTCAAACTAAGATATTGACCTTAATCAGTTGTCTAAATTGACCCTGTTGTTCTGTTAAAGTCAACAAACCGCTAAAGAATTGTATTAACAAACGGCTTTTAACGGAATCATCAGACATATCGATAATATCCAAACAAACCCGAGTGATAAATATCAGGTTTTGAATTGAAACATTATCGAACTGAAAATAACGGCAATAAAATCATACAGTGTGTGTTAAAGCACATCAAGTAGTTACACAAACATTCGGTTGAAGTTTTATGTGGATATAATATAAACTGAAGGACTTCTGTATTTCATCCCCAGGTATTTATCAATATTTATTGAAAAATATTAGAATACGACGGGGCCCATAGCATCGCATTTTTATTTATTTTTTTTAAAAAAAAACTGACGCGCAGAAAAAATATCATGACCATTTAAATCCATTCTGATCAGCACTGTGAAAAGTAAGTCGATTTTTACGCAATATTCTCTGCATGTATATTAAATACATTGAATTAAAATGCAGAATTCATGACCATGTCTTTATAACGGTACAACAATCAAATTATGCTCTGTATTACAGTAGTTACAAAAGTTTTTGGCATTTAAATACTTGATAAAAAATGGGACCAACTGACGTGTTCGGTTTAGAGAGAATCCCGGATAGGAAAAGTTCGGATTAGAGAGGCTCGGCTGTACTGTGACATGTGTATGAAATGATAATTGATAATTCAAATATTCCTTCATGTAATGTGAACATTTCAACCCTAGAACAGACCCGGGACATTTACCTTTTTATTGAAATTGCCTGGAATCAATAATCGTGAACAATACGCCCAATTCCCCGAAGTACAGGGAAGAAAACGATACAGCTAAAAACACGTTTGATTGATAAAATAGATATCCGGTAAGTGCTAACAATATGCGTGAATCAATTTTTTTTCTTGCGGAGGACTGTGGTCTAAGATTGGGAAAGTTCTTAGCATACAACTGTATGATATAAATTTTATGTTCTACTATAATAACAGTATCTATACCGTCTATTAAGTCTTATTACACACTTCTCCACAATTATTATGAAACAATTTACGAACTATATCGCTGACTTAGAAAATATAATGACGCATCAAGCAAAGTATCATTCGTCGTACAATCTACAGTGCTTCGTGTGACACTGTCACAAATTTTCAAAACATCATAAGAAACTACATTTAAATATGCAATTTTTAACATTTATAGCTTTCATTCTAATTTGCCAATACACTGAGTTAAGATGTGCAATTATTATCGGACTGGAGTTGAATATTTGATTGAGACAAGAATTAAAACTATAATCCGTCTTATCTGACAACTACATAGTTTTGTAATATAGTACATTGGTCCCATTCCTATATCCCGTAAATTTATTAGTGTTTCGAGTGAACGGGTAAGTAGTGCTCAGTATGATATTTCAATTAATTATCAGATTAAGTTTGCCAATGTATTAGTTTGTAAAACCCCCTATCTCTGTTCTCAGGGTTCACTGTTTTACAGTAATAATTTTTCATCTTAATACTGGAAACACAAGCGTTGAACAACAAGTCAACGTAAAGTTTGCGGAGTGTAACTACAACACATACACGTTCGTTGTTTCTGTAAATAGTACTTTCCTCCATTGAAAAAAGTAATACCATAAGGAGTTCATGAAAATTGAACATTTAGGGCCCAATGTTCGTACCAAAAATGACAAAGTTCACCAACTACATGTATACAAATCACTTTACGCGATGCCTCCTCCAAATTTGTCTTTATATGGAGCGGTGTTGAGATGTTTTCATCTTGTATAATGCAAGCTAGAACACGAAAGTTTAATTTGCTAACATATTTGTACGTTACAACAACAAGAATATATTTTATAAGCTAATAAAACGACGCTAACGCCGTCAATTCATGTTTAATTTTCGGTGTCTATACTCAAAGACTATTTTTTGAAGTGTCATGTATATATATATACGGATATATCGACCCGCGAGTTCAATTGATGCCTTTTTAATGCTTCTTCCTTATAATTATTGTTCGCGTGCTTACCCGCTTACATTCATACAATATTTTCGTTTACGGTGCGTGATATAAACCAGCTTAAGAAATAATGGCTCTTTCTTACACATATTTATTACATTTCGTGAAATGAAATGATCCCAATGAACGCAGCGGGCTATCATCTCTGTCATCTTTAACATCCTGTTTTGTAATATGTTTACAAAATCTCATCAAAGACCACACTATTGAATTTTCTGACTATAAACCCATTTTCAATTTAATACAAATTTAATTTATTCGCTTAATTGAGCCTTGTTGTAAAGACTGGTGATAAGATGTGAACGTATTAGAAGATATCAAATCGTCTTAAGCAGACTAAAGAGAAATATGTTTTGTTAAATCCGACGTCTGCTTAAAAAGTACAACAGTTTAGACCCTTATTTAATAAAAACACGGCGTCTCTTCCTTGAATGGAGTCGTTCAATTGTTTTTGGGTTAAAATACTAATTTAAAGTATTCACGATGTGTTTTCTACGTGATTGGTCCCATGATAAAATATGTCGCTCAGGTTCTTTTATACACTAATTTCTGTTTTACTTGCGCGTTTGGTAGGTACATGTATTAAAGAATAGGAGCTCCGATTAAAAAAGAACATACATAGTAAGATGTTGCTTTCATAGATCTTTATTGACCATAAAATATCTTTCTTAGGATTTTACCAATATTGCCTATTACAATCATGTGACCACTACCCTCTTCAGGTGGGTGTAAATGATATTTGTCCAACAGGAAAGGCTTCTTTGACACGAAGAAACTATAAAATGTATATACAAACATCGGCATATAACAATTTAGAAATGATGTAAGAGGAATGTTTCATAAATACAGTGCAACCTCTTCAGAGCGGCCCCTTCTTACGCAACAACCTTCCTTCAACAACAACATGATTTTGTCCCACTGTACAATTTAACTATTATTTTAACCTCTCTAGAGCAACAACATCTCAACAAGAACAACAACGACCCTCTCTTACGCAACAACATCCCTTCAACAACAACATGATTTTGTCCCACTGTACGATTTAACCATTAATTTAACCTCTCTAGAGAAACAATATCTCAACAACAACATAATTCTGCTTCTCCCAAAGGGTGTTGCTTTAGAGAGGTTGCACTGTATTGAACCAAACATACTGATACGATGTGATTACAAATCAAGAGAATGCGATCTAGGATGATGACGGGGCAATGAGTTATAATTTACTTTTATCAACATCACAAAGACATTAAGCATCGAATTTATGTTTTAAAATACGCTCTGTTGAATAAATGAAGGAACCACGCGCACTAACAAACAAGTTGCTTTTAAAACACTAATAAGAACCGATCTTAGAGACAAACAGGTGCGTGACAGAATGTCAGTTTGAAAGATATTTTTGTACACGATGTTTTCTTTCATATATGATAATACAGTTGACGATTAAAGAAGAAATATTGTAGTATTTTTTATAAAAAGGCTATAACTAATCTCAGATAGCTTAAATGTGAATATTTTGAATGATCGAATCACAAAGGACAGCTATTCATATACAACTGTAGTTTATATATTAACAATCAGTAGAAATGTCAAAGGATAGAAGAATTAATAATCAACTTGTCAACATAATATACGTACTATAATTATAGACTTGACTGACGTTTAAAAATGACCATGCAGTATCTTTGGAACAAAGATTCAAAACATTTACAATGATACAATATACATAATATATCACAGTCAAACCTATGAACAAAGGCCACCTGGAAAGACTAAAACGTTGCATTTATTGACAGATGGCCTTTATTTGGAAGTTAGTTTGTTTTAAATAATAAGTGACGGTTCATCAAAGTATGGCATTTATTCACAGTGTGGTCTTTATTCAGAGATGGCCGCAAACACAGGTTTGACTGTACTTTTGAAAATACGCATGCATCTCATTGATAAAGTTACCAATGGGAGACAATTTTAAGACCACGTGGATATTAATCATTTCAATGATCATTCTTTTAAAATTGTTAGCACACACTTAGTACCACTATCGAGGTTCTTAGCAAAGACTGAAAAACATGAGAATAATATACTAATGTCAATATTTGGTTTTGTAAATAAACGCCATAATTCGTTCATTGCCCTCTCTGTTAGGAGTCTGAAGTTTGACAATCCTACATGACACTGAGTGGTAGATTTGAACATGAAATGTGTCTGTTTATACGAGTTGAAACACTCCTTGAAATCAGTCGAATACAATTATGGTGACTTCACATACTATACATAAATGAAACACAATAATGGTTACTGCATATATTTTAGCACTTTACCAGTATATGATTAATTGATACATTCTAATTCCATTTCTTTGCTTATTGCTATAATTTGGTAACATGAACATGTATATTCATTTTAAAATACCCGTGAAGTCAGCATAATGCTTTTATCAAAAACAACTGTTAGAGTTAATACGTGAAAATTGTAAAATTACAAATTATTTGTACCATTCAAGTTTCCATTGATATTTGAAACTCCAATCGTATTTACTATTCAAGAAGTTATCAAAGTACTATCCGATGCGTGTAAAATCACTAAAATTGGTAAATTATGGTTCACCAATTATTATTTTTGAAAAAGTTTTCTATTCAGTTGATACCGAGCATAATAAAAAAACATTAGATCCATGCAAATTAATTGTAGTATATCATGTTTTGATACATACACTAGCTAGAGGGTTCATGGACGGTAGCCACATATACGTATACAAGTATTTGAACACCAAATTAAACCAGCGGTATTTTCCTTGTAAATACACTTTAAAGGCGTATTTTTCTTAAAGTGTCGTAAATGCTCGTTGTTGTATGTGAGTAGAAATTATGTTTCAGCAACTATACAGTATACCTTAGCTTGATATCATATTAACTTCTAACCAATCGTTGTTTGTTTCTTTGGTTTTAACTTTTGATCAGCGAGTGTAGAAAAACATTGCATATCATTCAAGAATATTATGAATTATGTGTAAGAATATTATAGATTTGACGAGTACGCGTGCATGTAATAACTATGTTAGCTTTATAATGTACATGTAGTCTTCTAATATGATGAGCATTTTTTTTAAAAAAAATCATTATTTCTGAACATGGCTTAGCATTAGAGAATTGACAAATTGACAATAAAGAACGCAAAAAAATTATATTTCGGATGCAATTAAATGACAATTAATCATTATATCGATTGAATATTTAAAGCATTACTGGATTTTAAGATAGTGCCCGCTTTGTTTCTAGTATTTTACAAACTAGTATTTAAATTCAGTTCAATAAACATCAGTGATTGTTGAATAAAATCAATCATGCCAACGTTCGGAACAATAGTATATTTGTCTTACAAGTTAAGGTGTTAGAATATAGATTAAATATTCCTATAGACTCGTGTCCCAGATAAACCTGATGTTAACATTTAAGATTCAATAAATAACACTACAAATATTATCATTATATATCAAAGTTAAATCTAGTTAGAAGTTTTCGAGTGGTTATTTATCTTTCATTCGGATATGGTTTGCAAAATATGTACTGTTTTATTTTGAATACCTTCACACCCGTAATGAAGACCGGTTTTAAATATAAATAGCAAATTATACCATGAAACCTGTAGCCAAATGTCACTAAGACAAGAAATATAGTCTTAATACTGATTATCATATTAATGTATGTATGGTAAATAATGGCAATTGCTTCATATAGTAATCATTAACTGCGGGGCCTCCGTGGTTGAGTGGTTATGGTCTCTGACTATATGTAGTTATAACTAGCGCCTCACCCCTGTGAATCATATCATATGTGAAGAAGCTGTCCAGCCAACTTACGGAAGGTAGGTGGTTCTATGCAATTGTCAATTTCTAAAAAAGACAACTTTGGGTGGAGATTGCGCAATTGTACCTCTAGGATCTTTCTCCACCGTTGAAAATGGAAAAATCGTCAAATGACACTGGCTGTTGGAACGACATGTAACCCCAGTAAAAAAATGTTTGCCGCTGTATCCACATAAAAAAATCCATTGGCATTGTGTATTTGTGTCCTCTTAATTGTTATTGGCACAAAATAAACATTATCACAAAAGATATAGTAACTATCATGTGTGTCATCCGTGTAAATTAATAATTGCATTTTGTTTTTTATACCATAGGCCTATATCATGACGAAAACTTCTTCTAAAAATATTTTAATCAGTAATTTAATATGAAACTTTCTGAATGAACTGATTTTTTCCGTAAAATGTACAGAGGAGATAGACAATTGTGTTCTTTCATTACGAATTTCAGCCTTTTTGTCCAAACATTCGTACTGCCATGAACTGTATCGGAATGAATCATTAGAAAAAAAAAATGATCAGAAACAAAATAATACCAGTCTGCAAATTTCTGAACGCCCATCATATATGATATATAAATATAAATAAATATACATGTATGATGTATAAGTTGACAAAACAATATACAGCAAAGTTCGTTCATTTAATACAATGCTCTGACTTGTTGGTACGCCTTACATAATACAGGTAGACCTCACGGTTAGTAATACCTGCGATAACAAAATTGTAATCAGGAGAAATTTTAAAACACCACCATCCACCCAGACTTGATGTAAAGTGAAGTTAATCGGCACAAAATACGACCCCGTCATTTTGATTTTTTGTTTTGAATTTTTGATTTTTAATCATTCTGAATTTGTAATTTTACCATCGTAGGTCTGTTACTTGTGCTTATGCCTGTTCTATTAGGAAAGTTCCGAAAAACATGAAGATTAGGAGTGTTCCTACATGTACTTAATGAGCATTCTCCATTCGGACTGTGACGTGTTGTCAGTGCGAACGGTCCAGGGTATCATAACAAAAGTATTAACTGAGGCAATTAGTGAATTTATTATCTTGTATATCAGTGGGCACGAATGATCTGTCACAAATACATGTGATTTCTAGATCTGCTTCGAAAAGAAACAGTGCCAACTACAAATGGTTTGCACTTTTTTGTTGATTAGTTTCAAAAACTATTTAGTATTTGAGCATGTCATGTTTGTACGCTTGAAACCCTTTGATGAATAAGGTATCTTCGATATTTTCAGATTTGGGACGATGCACTCAGTGGACACGGTTTTACTGTAGACGTTCACAAAACAGGTTCTACTAGGTCATAGTACTCGGTGATGGATAGATTTTGTTGGGGGGAGAAATCAGTCGTACATTAACATGTTGGCAGAAAGTCCTACCGGACACGAGTCGCCCTTATTCGTCCACACAGACGGGGTACGAAACAAGCGTCTGACGGACATAAAACGCGGAACTGATTATTACAAGAAGTTAGACCACATTGCGGAGGCACAATGGAAATCAAATATACCAAAATTCCCACCGGCACCGCGAAAATTATCTGTCCTTCCAAAAATAACGACATCTGTACTGAGCGAACCGGATTCCAATTCAAATCGAAGCCAAACAATGGTTACGTCAACACCTCGGCAGAGCATGTCTATGGCGTCAGGTACCGGAAGTACTTATACCGGATATCATAGCCAAATGAGTTTACCATCTCATATTTCTAGAATTATTCAGCATCGACCAACAGTTATGGCGCAGTCACAAACTGAGAATTTTCATGAACCGGAACGAGATGAAAACTTCAATCCATGGGGAACCAGTCACTCACCCCTGGATGATCAGACGAAATTAACACCAGACGATCTCAGACCGAGGGAAATGCCTTTCCAATATAGGGACAGTAGGAAAATTGTTGTGAAACCAAGTCCTAGGAAATCCATGCCTATGAGCCGGGTAGCAGCCGCAGAGCGCGACAGACACCAACGAACAGTTACCAACTTCCGGAGTTCAAGAAATGGAACCATCCGAATAATAAAACCTTTGGATCCATTACCAGAGGTTGAAAAATTCCAGCAAAGTTATAGACAAGAAACCTTTGACTTGGAAACTATAGAACGCGAAAAAACTTTCATGATGTTAGAGAGAATTGACAAAATTTTACATCCAAACAAAAAGTCTCCGAGAACTTTACTCGGGTCGAGCGAAGAAGAAATACCTGGGACTTCAAACTCATCCGTTACACTTGTAGACGAACCGAAAGAAATACACGACACACAAGTGGTAAATATAACAGACAGCTCACGCAGAGCGTCAAAAAGTCCGCCTATATTTAGTCCTCGTTTGACTCCACGATTAGAACACAGCTCTTTATCAAAGGGACGTAAATCTCGCAACGAACGACCGAAACGACCAAGGATAAGATTCCATGACGATCCTTTTAAGCCGCGCCAACCAAAAACATTAACTGATGTTTTGCATTCGCTAGAGACTTCACAGGAAGACATTGACAGTAAATGTCAGCAATGGATTGACCAGTGTATCTGACGTTTGTAACCTATACACAATGTCATTGATGTCATTTTATATTAACTATATTCCGAATTGAAGGAAGCGTTGAGATTAAACTCATTTATGATCGTTATGAAATTTCTGTCAGGATCATCGTCGTGTTTTCATTTATTTTGTCTTCGACTGTTTGTCGTAATAAAAACTTCTTTAAAATCCTGTTGTGATGGCAAATGTGGTCAAAGCTAAGCTTGATGGCTTAGATTTGATAATTACATGTACTAGTAAATCGTAAACAAGAAAAAAATGGCTAATGCGGTAATACATGTACATACTATTCACACATTGTAACTGTTTTCAATTGACTTGGGAGTATGATTTAAAAAAGCAGGCATTTTCATCATTCATTGACGATTTGAAGTATTGTAAAACATTCACTAATTTGGGTTCTTCCAAGGATCGAGTTTTACAAGGGTGGGTTTTAAGAAATTCGACTCAGTGTAGTGGGTAAAGCATTTCAGAATACCCCTACCTGTGTTCATGAATGATCGTATTTCGATATACAAGAACTAAGAACAGGAGTTATATTAGCTGCAACCTTCCAATTACACAATCATATCAATTCTGCTAGAAAAAAAAACTGAAATAAGTTGTTCAATGATTTATGTGTGTATTATATAATATACAAATGCCAAGGCATGATCATTATGCTATCGTATCACACAAATGACTATATAAGTCATAAACTCGATGCACTCGTTCATAATTATGTTATACTGAAACGATTTTTTATTGGAATAAGGGCATTTTACTAAACATTATCCTTATAGATCATTGAGCTATAACAGCTAGCGTAGGACAAATGGTAAGCCTTGAATCATTCAAGCGGATTCTTCCGTTCAACTATCTGTGTACTAAATCCATCTTTATACATGCACAGGGGGGCTAGCACGTTGAAGGGATGGAGTATAATGGCGTATTAGGCCTAAAATGGCCACACGGACCAAAAACACGTATATCATATATATACATATACATGGGTTACAACTTCCGAAATGACAGTTTCTGTACCAAGTTTGTTTAACACAACGTAACTTTCAGAAATCGCTAAAATTTCTAATACCTGGTGTCTACAGATAGCTAATACATTATACTCCACCTAACCAATAAACATTTGGTCCAATTGAACACGATGAAGCAGGTATTTCATCTGTTTCCTCCGAACCATCCCTTCAACGTGCTAGTCCCCTGTGTATACATGCATATAAAATATTTCATGAAGTTCAATCAGAGTCATCTGTTCTGAATACAGAAGTTGAAAAAGGTCAAATAATTTATACTATTTGCTTTATATTTATATCTAGGGGGGTCAATGTTAGTGTTTTCGGACGCTATACAACTACTACATGTATACTATATCATACACAACTCGGGCATCATCGGGGAGTTAGATTTCATTTCAGAAATTTGTCTCAAGTTTGACTGCACTATTGGATGGGATAGGGTGGTATTATTGGTAATTAATACATCTCACCTGGAAACATTTATCAATGCTTAAATTAAACACTACACTACGATCTATCGTGCATCTCATAAAACACTAAGTCGTCAACTTATTTCGGACAACAATTCGATGCGGTTTCTTCGAACAAATGTAGTAAAACTAATGTTGTTATACAGTACATGAGACACCATACACATATTTTGCATGCCGTGGTTACTTTTCATTTCATATTACCCGAATGAAATATTCTTTCAAATTGCATCATAATTTAAATGAAACAGCTACTGCCCAGGGCGATAATCTGTCTATCTTGTGTTAAACAATGTGCATTTAGACAAAGACATAAATGTAGGTTGAAATATTGTACTCGTGTTGCCCACGACCCGGTACTGGTATTAGGGTATAGAAACCTGTATCATGGTACATGTATATGCCACAATCAAGAGGATCTAGCCCTTATGCACACTGACCAAAGTCCCGGACACGCACCAGAGGTAATATATATATATATATATATATATATATATATACAAGAGATACTACGATTCGGTACAGGTATTAGAGAACAGAGACATCCGTCATGGTACATATACCGCAATCTGAATGTTCAGGCTCCTAATTAAGCTGACCAAAAAAATCCCAGAAATGCTCTTGCACAAATATCTACAGTAATAATAACAACGTATCAATTAACTCGATCTGCTCGCTCCTAGAATCGAACCATTAATCTAAAAGAAACCTTGTTATATTCTTGTAAATGGAAAAAAAACTTGTTATATCTATATAATGGGAAAAGAAACCTCGTTCACGGTCGTAGGTTGCAATCTAGAGGTTCTAGTCTTTAATTTCAAGACTAAGTTCAGCAAATCTGCTATAAAATCTAACGAATTATTGAAATGTTGATGTCGTCCTATCAAATAAAATAATGTTATGCAATGAGCACAAAGTAAATTATGTTTCTTTTTTTGTATTTTTTAGATTATTATTTTACAGAGACTGATTACTTTACACTAGCACAATCACTGAACCTACGCTTACGGTAAGTCTGCCCTCAAGGCTTGATTATCGTGCCTATGAGCTTGGATCAATATACATGAGTAAAAAAATTACGAGAAAATCACATATTTGGTAAAGTAAACCACTAAGAACATAGACTTCAATCCAAACTCTTGGGTCTAAAGGATAGATTTTAAATTATATTCTTTGACTCGTATTATTATAATTTCGTATCCATGGTTATAGTTATAAGGCGAAACCAGCTTTCTCATAGATCAACACAGATTCCTGGAAATGATAATAACTTTAAAAAATATTTTAATGTATAAAACAGTTTGACACGCTTGGATCCCGTCGTACCCGCTTCAGGCTGTTCGTGACACGTAAGAACGGAGACGATAACGATTTTTATTTCCGTTCATTCGTACAAAAAATCATCGGACGTCATCATTGATTTTGACCCGTGTACCTTTTATAATGACGGAAAGCTTGGGTAAGTTTTGCAGTTTTACGTGTACAATCGTTTGTATGCCTTATCTTAATCAAGTTTAGTTTATACTTTTGGTGTTTTTCTTTCATTTCAATTTAGAATTCTTTATTTTGCGATGTCTTTAGTAGTTGAATATTTTTCGGATTATCCAAATTTCGACCAAGGTATTTTACTTACAAGTGTTTATAAGATTTAATGGTTCAATATATGTATAGATTACGTGCTGTTTTTGCAAGCAGTTTATTTATGAAAATGACAGAGTAGACATATAAGTAATTTAAAACAATTTCTGCTTTTCAGTTGACTGAGTCAAGTTATGAAGGTGGATCTGAGAAGTTTTATTATTGCCTGTTTGTTCTGTTTGTTAGTTTTGGACTCATTTTGTGAGATACAGGCAGGAAAGGTCCAATATCAGTATAAAAAATACACATACAGAAAAAAGAGAGACGTAAGTCACATTGCCTTCATAATATATACTCCTGGTTGTCTTCCTTATTTCATTGCTTATTATCTAGATACATTCAGTAAACTTTAAAAAAAAAACAACAATAAAATATGGAAGTTGCACTCATGCAAAATGCCACTAGTTGTTAGGATCAGGTACAATTTTGAAACACACTTTCTATGTCTACTTTTAACTTCTTCAAACTTTTTGGTTGCATGTATATCATGCTGTGCTATCTGGTGGTTTTGAAATGTATTTTATTAAATGAAACAGATAATCTTTGTACAATTCTTATTTGTTCTAGTTGAGCACCCTGTGGACAGGTAATTTTTCCTGATTACCCCATTTCTAGTAGGACTTGGTGTAATTTTGAATTATCACTTATGCTATGGGAAATACATCATTGAATTTTGCATGCTTAGGTTTGGATTTTACTTACCCAAACTATCCTTATTATGAATCTTATTTTGAGTCATCATATCTTTTGAAGAATTGATATTTGGATAGCATTCTGGTTCTTATTCTTATATCCTTCTTATTATTATATACGTTATTGTAATTATTTTGTATATTACAGGATAAAATATATAAGAACGCTAAACAGCCTTGTGAAGTGAACCCTGATTGTTTGGCTCATCGTGGTGCTGCTCAGGCAATTTGTATCCGCAAGTGTATATCAGAGTTCTGTTATCAGGATATTTATGCAGAAGACGAGGTATGTTTATGATAAAAATAATTCCCATCTACTAATGAAATTTAAGAACCCTCTAGTCTGTTATGTTTTAAGTTTGCATAATGTGTTGGGCATAGCAATATTATTACTATATTAGCATCAGTGTACAACATCTAGTTTAAAACTGTTCACGGGAACAAGGAATCTATTTTGGTTAGCATGGAAGATACACAAGGGTACATAGTCACAAACATAATACTGTTGTGTAGTGTCTCTGGTTGGTAATACTATTACTAAATAGTAACTTGTTTATTAAATTTGAAATTGTCATAATTCAAGCTACAAAATGGCAGAAACGTACATGCAGGTTTGAACTCAGGATATCAAAATCCAGAGATTTTACCTGTTTAGCTAAGAAGTAAAACTTGATTGATCTTTGATAACTCTGATCTGAAAGCCAGGGATCTTCTTGTGTTTTATTGAAAACTTGATCATTGATTTGGAACTCATAAATGAATTGAGTTTTCAGGAGTTTCTTGATGCAATGATATTGATGCAATAGGTGCTGATGTACATGAATGAAACTCTTTTCACATTTTTTTAAGAGTAGTACATGTACATATATTTTTCAAAAAGCTTCATGGCATTTGAAATTAATGTAGCATATGAATGAGCCATATTACTATAGTGAAATTTGTTGGGGACTGAAAACTGAATTGTTTTCTAATGATTGTTTTTCAGCTTGAGGAAGGAGAAATTGATGTTAGGCTGAATTCATTCAAAGGCTGTGTATCTCAACGGAAATAGAAATCCACTTAAAGTGAAGAAAGTGATACTTTAAACATTCGAGACTTCGTTTTGGAGACACTTCATTGATTGTGTCTCTGAACAAATTAAACAGACTTTCGAAACCACTTGTAAAAAAATCCTTATAAAACTATAAAATGGATGAAAATCCAGGTAATGAGTTCGGCGGCCCAGTGAAGCCAATAAGAATTAATGAGATTGATGGCTTGATTTCATTTCTACAGTCTGTTGACTGGAAGGAACCATGGTTCAGTGGACTTGCCATATTTCATGTTACTTGTGCAATACTAACAGTACTTACCCGTAACCTAGGAGTCATACAATCTGCCTATTTCGGATTTCTGATGATCCTTGTGTTTTGTGCTGAGTACATTAATGAATGGGCAGCCAGCAACTGGAATATGTTCGCTCGTCAGCAGTATTTTGACAGTAATGGTCTATTTATTTCCATCGTATTTTCTGTTCCTTTATTGATCAACTGTCTGGTGATTGTTGTGTCATGGTTATGGGATGTTGGTGTTCTAATATCTAATGTAAAACAGATGAAAATTCGACAACAAACTATGAGAAAGGAGAAAGGCCAGAAGTCATCGAATCCTGACAGTGGGAATGGCGTTGAAGATACAAAGAAGGAACGATAATTTATTCAGGTGTCATGTGATGTTAACCAAAGCATTGTCATTCATACTTACATTGTTGTCATAATTTTGTGTCATTTGTCATGTTCTTTTGTCGTATTTATTACTGGTTGTTAAACTAAAGATTTAGTAAGATTCTTTTGAATAGTAGCATTAAATGTAATTCTTGTATGCCTTAAATTTTTAAAAATTACTGTATAAAATCTGCAGAATACTTCACCTACGTTAGTACAAAAAATTCAAGTTAGTTCGTCATTTTCACTTACTTAAGTGTCCCATTGTCATGACAATAATTACAATTGAAGTATGAAATTCTTCAATGGTGTTGTGTTTGATTTAAGGAAATATTTTATAAATCTATGAATGTTGGGTCACCTTTTAATAGACATTTTCAAGCACTTATGTGTGACAGTCTTCGTTCTTGTTTCATTGTTTATGTTGGGTTGAGTTGCAGTTTTTTGTCATAATTAATTGGGTTGATATCTAAATGAATGTTATTTTTGTCTAACATACTTAGATGGTTGAGTTTGTAACAAGGTCTCACATTTGTTTTAATAAATTAAAGTATTTAATTTAGTCATGTTTTGTTTTATATTCCATATTACACCAGAGATTCACTTTTAGAAGTCTTTACTTACATGTATGACAAAATAAGACTCCAGGTTTTAGTTCATTGATCTTTTTAAAGAACCAAAATTCCTAAGAAAGGGTGGTACAAGAAAAGTAACAAGTTTAATAATTTGTTCAGATGCACAGATAACCATACTTTGAACATGATTTTTTTTTCTGACACTAAAAGAATAATAAAACGTCTATAAATATGTTATAAAGGATAAATGAATTGAAACATACGTAATGATGTTCCAGCTAGTGATGTTATACTGGGAATAGTTGGCTTATAATTGCATCACAGCAATATCTGTATGTGATATTCACGTGTGAAAAAACTGAAGTAGAATATAAATGGATGATACCCAAGTTGCATTTCATGGTTGATGGAAGCAAAACAACTAACAAGACACTGAAGATTGTCTCTTGCAGTGTAGGCATTTCATCCTGTTTTACCCTTTGCCTCATAAGCTTGTTTTGAACTCTTCCAAATTAAAAGCTGATATACAAAATATTGATATTTATATAAGAAAATTGGATTAAAATGTATTTCTCTCAGATTGGAAAACGTGGGAAAAGAACCTATTTCTCATTACAATGAATAGCTTCTTTTGCCACAATGTTTTCAAAAATCGTCTGCTTCTGATGCAGGAAAATGCAGTATTTTGAGGCAAAGGGTTATTTAGGTACATATGAAGAACATCATACATGTAATTGCAGAATACAAGTATAAACAAATGCTTTTTGGCATGTCATGTTGAATTCTTCAACTGATGACATGAATACTTGTATTGTGAGTACATTAATACTTGCATTGTGAGTACATGAATTCTTGTATTGTGAGTACATGAATACTTGTATTATGAGTACATGAACATTTATATTGTGAGTACATGACTACTTATATTGTGATTACATGAACACTTGTATTGTGAGTACTTGAATACTTGTGTTGTGAGTACATGAATACTTGTATTGTGAGTACATGAATACTTGAATGGTGAGTATATGAATACTTGCGAGTACATGAATACTTGAATGGTGAGTATATGAATACTTGCGAGTACATGAATACTTGTATTGTGAGTATATGAATACTTGTATTGTGAGTACATGAATACTTGAATGTTGAGTATATGAATACTTTAGAGTACATGAATACTTGTTTTGTGGGTATATGACTACTTGTATTGTGAGTATATGAATACATGTATTGTGAGTACATGAATACTTGAATGGTGAGTATATGAATACTTTCGAGTATATGAATACTTGTTTTGTGGGTACATGACTACTTGTATTGTGAGTATATGACTACTTTTAATGTGAGTATATGAATACTTGTATTGTTAGTACATGAATACTTGTATTGTGAGTACATGAATACTTGTATTGTGAGTACATGAATACTTGTATTGTGAGTATATGAATACTTGTATTGTGAGTACATGGGTACTTGAATAGTGAGTATATGAATACTTTTAATGTGAGTATATGAAGACTTGTGAGTACATGAATACTTGTATTGTGAGTACATGAAGAGTTGTATTGTGGGTGTATGAATACTTCTTTTGTGAGTACATAACTACTTATATTGTGATTACATGAACACTTGTATTGTGAGTACATGAATACTTGTTTCGTGAGTACATGAATACTTAAATGGTGAGTATTTGAATAATTTCGAGTACATGAATACTTGTATTGTGAGTATATGAATACTTGTTTTGTGGGAACATGACTACTTGCATTGTGAGTATATGAATACTTTTAATGTGAGTATATGAATACTTGTGAGTACATGAATACTTGTATTGTGAGTACATGAAGAGTTGTATTGTGGGTGTATGAATACTTCTTTAGTCAGTACATGAATACGTGTATTGTGAGTACATGAATATTTGTATTGTGAGTACATGAATACTTGCATTGTGACTACATGAATACTTGTTTCGTGAGTACATGAATACTTGAATGATGAGTATATGAATACTTGCGAGTACATGAATACTTGTATTGTGAGTACATGAATACTTAAATGGTGAGTATTTGAATACTTTCGAGTACATGAATACTTGTATTGTGAGTATATGAATGCTTGTTTTGTGGGAACATGACTACTTGCATTGTGAGTATATGAATACTTTTAATGTGAGTATATGAATACTTGTGAGTACATGAATACTTGTATTGTGAGTACATGAAGAGTTGTATTGTGGGTGTATGAATACTTCTTTAGTGAGTACATGAATACTTCTTTAGTGAGTACTTGAATATTTGTATTGTGAGTACATGAATACTTGCATTGTGAGTACACGAATAGTTGTGAGTACATGAATACTTGTATTGTGAGTATATGAATACTTTTAATGTGAGTATATGAATACTTGTGAGTACATGACTACTTGTATTGTATGTGAATACTTGTATTGTGAGTACATTAATTGTTGTGAATTCATGACTACTTGTATTGTGTGTGTATGACTACTAGTTTTGTGAGTACATGACTACTTGTATTGTGAGTATATGAATACTTGTATTGTGAGTACATGAATTGTTGCAAGTTCATGACTACTTGTGTTGTGTGTGTATGACTACTTGTTTTGTGAGTACATGACTACTTGTATTGTGAGTATATGAATACTTGTATTGTGAGTACATGAATACTTGCATTGTGAGTACATGAATACTGGTGAGTACATGAATACTTGTATTATGAGTACATGAATACTGGTGAGTACATGAATACTTGTAATGTGAGTACATGAATACTGGTGAGTACATGAATACTTGTATTGTGAGTACATGAATACTTGTATTGTGAGTACATGAATACTTGTATTATGAGTACATGAATACTGGTGAGTACATGAATACTTGTAATGTGAGTACATGAATACTGGTGGGTACATGAATACTTGTATTGTGAGTATATGAATACTTGTTTTGTGAGTATGTGAATACTTGTTTTGTGAGTACATGAATGCTTGCATTGTGAGTATATGAATACTTGTTTTGTGAGTACATGAATACTTATATTGTGAATATGTGAAAACTTGTATTATTCAACATTTGAAGAAACAAGTGAGTCCACATTACCGCCCTTATTTATTGAAATACAGTCACTCCGATGTTCCTAATTAAGGGAAAAAAATCAGAAATGAAAACCCAAAAATTACTCTTTATTATCAATCTGCACTATTCGTTTCTTTTTACGAAGGTACATCCTTGCCTGTAAACAGATTCTTTCCTCAATATTTGATTGTCACAACTTTCAGATATGCGAATACTTCTGCAACTTACTAGGGGTATTGGTTAATTGACCACATGTATAGACATCAGAATTTCCTTAATTCAGTTTGGTTTAGTTTTGATCTGACAGGCTTCATGTGGAGAAGACACTAGCACATTGATGAATGTATGGTATAGAAATACATGTAACAGTGCTACTTAACTACTTTCATAGCTTCAGACTACTTGATGGAGCCACTATCTGTCTGCATAACCTCACCAACAGACAAAAGACAGGATTTACAGTAGCCGTTAAAAATATTTGAAACAGTAAAAACTTGTACAGTTCAGTCGCCTATAGTAGGGTAGAGAAGGAATACAAGAATTAATACAGAAGAAAAAAAACACAGTACAAATCCATAGATTTATTTGTTCAATAGTTTATTAGGAACAATATAGACTTGTCTCAATAAAATTCTCGCTGAAATTTGCTTTATTTCTCTAAGAGAATGCAACTAAAAACCTAACAAAATGTGACACAAACTGATCATCATAAACTGAGACATAAAAGGGCATAATAAAATACTGTCAATATAGAATCAATACAGTTTTCAAGAACTAAGAATCCATGTAAAATATGTAAATATAAAACAAGAAAAGCGCAAACATACTATGTGTGTGTAAGGCAAAATTGGACCATTTGAACATAAAAATGTAGATAAATAGTGAGGACTTTAAAAACATAAAAATCTAATCATAATCATAGATGCATACAGTACTCAACAATAGTACATCATGATCTGTGTATGATGTTCCGATTAATATCTTTAAAAATACTGCAACGTTTCTCATATCTTTTAAACTTACAATATACTAAAAAGATTTATTAACAATTAAATGAAACCAAGGATTTATCAGACTAAGTTTGTGAACATAAAAATCTGCATTTTGACATGGTACATAACAAGACATGAACATCCATGCTAGATGTGACCAATAAAAATAAGGAAAATATATTTTTTACACCTTGTCTGACATTCTGCTGACAGCATGAAATTAAATATAATATTTTTAACACGTATATACCATAAAAATTTCTCGACTGGCCTAAGTGTAACTACACTGTAATCACTCAATGTAATAAACTCAAATAAGGAATATTAAAGTAAAGTATAAAATACAAACTTGTATAACATGTCAAGACTATGTCTTACAAAAATATATAGTATTTATCAAATACATACAGAAATTAGACTGAAAAAGAACTAAACATAGGTTATAAATACTGAGGTTTGTTCTTCTAGCAATAAAAAAACATTGGCAAATATGACTTCTAACGGTACTGTGCTGAAGCACTTGGAATAATAATATATTTTAGTGTAAGAAAGAACCAAAGTAAAATTATTTAAACGAAGATATTGAGACACTATATAGTATATGATCAAATTAGAGAAAATCTGCAGTATGTGCTGGAATATAAATTAATTAATTTAGCAAGTAATTCTGACAGAATCCTCATTTACGCATAATAATATTCTTTATAAATATAATATACAGTAACTGATTTTTTTTTACACCAAAGAACTTAAAGAAAATGAAGACACACCTATAATTTAAATGTTACAAACAAATATAAATTATTAGACTTTTTAGGTAATATTATCTTTGATAATTATTTCTAATGACAGTACAACATTCTCTCAAAGTAATCTACAACAATTATGCTTTACAACTGACAGAAAATCGTATATATATATATATACATGTATATATACAGTACAATAGTACATGCATTAAATGTTACAATATTTGATAGAGTAACCCATTTTGACATACATACATACATATATTATCATCATATCACTCAACGATATAAAATACTGATATTATCTTCATACTTTTCCCCTATTTCATTGGTATACACAGCAGTATTAATTTCTTAAATATAACCATTAGAAATTTTCTGAAATCCAATAAATACAGCAATTTGACTTAATAATTAGTACTTTCTTGACTAATAATAGACAGTGAATTTTCATACAAAGATGGAAAAAAACAATAAATTTCAACTGACATATAACACTTCAGACCAAAACGTAAAGAAGTTCAGACAAAAATCTTTTCTTTCTAAACTCCTTCCACAAATTATGTCAATATTATCAGTATGAGGCCACGTTTTCCATACAAATAAACACAAGAATGCAATTTGGGTCAGTGACATGGAATGTTAGTAACTATTAGTTGAAAATTCTGAATTTAAATTCTGCACGTGTAAAAGATAATATCATAATTTATACTACTGAATAAAGTCACTAATATTAGTGGTCGAGTTACCTAAATATAGTTAAGACTAGAGTTACAAGCCAAAACGAGGCTAATCTGAAGTATATCTAAACAATAGCATACGCTACTTTCATCTTTCATGAAGTCAAGAATAAATGATGACCAACATCATAAATTATTGCTTTCAGTTATAATGGAATACAAAAAGACTCTCCAGAAAGTCTTAATACTTCTCTCTGGTGTAAAGAATGCATTAAACCAGGAGAAGGAGCTAAGCCTTACATTTCTATTTTGAATCAATTTGAAACTGATAATTCATTCTTCGGACGTCTTTGATCATATTGAAGCTCAGCTGACACGATAGAAACTGAAAAAAAACATGGACAATTTAAAGATCTGTACAAGACTCACGAAACAGAAATAAATGTCACGACATTAATATATAACGATAAGTGGAAATGTTTGTGCATTCACATAAAAAACTTATTCCATTATGTAACAGGATCCTAACAAGTATAAACATGTTGTTAGGATATTGACATATTTATGGACAAGCAATGAGGTAGGACCATCAAGGTTATACAAGGGTGATATAATGATTTGTAATGATTCAATAGTGGAGTAAACAATGAAAAAATTTGCATTTTGTTGATCAAATGGAAAAATGACAAACGGTAAAATGGACTATGTCTGAAATGTAAATAAGGAAGAAAATTATTTAACAGAAATTCTTAATCTTATTTCTAGTCACTTAATACAAGATGCCTCAAATTAGCAAATTAATACCCAGATACTAGAAGTTGACTTGATATTTTGCAGGATCTAATTTTATATCAACTGAGGAAAGAATGCCAATGAAAAAAATGAGGTCAAACATCATAATGAGAAATCGACAACAGATCTAAAGTATAAATCTAGTGAATATATATGCACAAGATGAAATCATGATTGCATGTATTAAAACATAAAAAATGACAAAAATTATGCTTTTAGCACAAGACATGATTGCAAGATTATAGTTTAATCATTACACAAATATTTCGTGCAAATCTGTACAAAAAACATACAAGTTCAACACCATTGTCATAAGCCAACTATACAATTATTATCAAGTCTGAAAGAAATGAATACATATATATATTTATGCTACAAATTAAGTTCTCTTAATCATAAATAAAATTATATACCCAAGTCCCTCTATCGTCACATACATTCTAGTACAAAAACAACTTAGAAATATGCAAGTTTCATTTACACAACATAAATATCAACTTAATATATCATATAATCTTAACAACATCTAAACGAATACATTAACAATGGAAATGAAACATATTTTCAGACAGAATAAAGCACAGCTAGCACCAAGCAAATAAACATATTGAAATATTCCAGTCGTAGTAATTATAACATATAGTGTTCCTGTACCACTATAAGACAGTGTAAGTTTCACTAACATCTTGGTATTCACATTAGGCCTAAAAAAATTAGGTTTGTTTCCGGTTACCCATCTGACCCATCTTTTACCTGCCAACTCAAAAGTTTTAACGGCATCCAAATCTTAGTGCTATATTGTAATTTTCACAACAGTGTTGCTGATATATGTAAAAAAAATGTAAAAGAAAAAATCCCTACCAACCGACCCACATTTTTTGGGGCATGTAACTAGAAACAAACCTTTTTTTGTTTAGGCCTTCACAGAGTGAGAATAAATCAATGTCACAAACCAAAACAGGCTGAATTGTACAACAGCAAAATTTCAGACATATATAAACTAGAAACTGATACAGAGACCGTCAGACTAATATCTTATAAAGGAGGTTGTAAGACATATGTAACTGGAAGATATGTTTAATAATCATTGCTTCAAATCTTATGGCATACAAAGAATAAATTAAATTTTGCTATGTATAGCAAGTATTATTCAAAACTCATAACAGCACAGTCAATATTGAACACCAACTAATAAAGATATAAGTGTATGTGCCCCTTGATTAAACTTTTTTTGGCATTTGCTGACAAGTAATGAACATAGCACATTTATTTATATATACAGTTGTAACGAGCACTTAGAATGAATGTCATAATTTAAATGAATATTGAACAGAATGTCAGATCAACATCGGCAATGCCCAGAATCAAATCATATACAATAAATAAACCATAAACGAAAACAAGAAAAGAAATACGTGTACATAGACAATTACATCATGAGTAGAAGCTTTAATATTTTTATATACACCAAAATTAACCAGAATAACAGTGTGCCACAAAACGATAGGCCAACTGATATCTGAGTGTTTCAGGACTGTCTCACTCAGAGAATGTATAAATCATGTATCGAGACAACAGACTTATTAAGTGTAACCCATAAAATAATCTGTTAAAGAATCAGTCTATGCAAGAATTATTTCATTAGAATGATACATAAGTAACTGTAATTCGATAAAATCCCTTGTGTATAGGGACCCATAAATTATTAATGTTTCGATACCACCCTACACGCTATGTTATAAACTAGTGTTGTATTCTTTAATGGAAATATTCATCATCAAAGGTTGTAGAACTTAAAAACAAATAAGAACAACTATTACTAAGAAAACTTCTCCTTGTCCTTTTAACTTTCAACAAAGAAAGAGAATTATTAAAAATGATTCATACATATATGGCCATAATAAGACAGTATTTTATACTAAAAATAAACAAGAGAAACGTTTTGATGTATAAAAACTTAAAAAATTTCCATAAAATGATGCAAAATATGAAGATAAGAATAAACAACTATAAAATCAAACAGAAAATGTCAAGTAAAGAAAATTCATAACAATATATTAACAAGGATGAAACAAAAATCTATCAAAGATATTAAAAGAATTTGCACATTTTGAACAAAAATAATAAACAACAAATTAAATGCTCACAGAACTTAATATACAATACACTACATATTTTGTAAGATGTATAATATTTCATCACAATCCAAATCTTTCTTTGATTAATGACATCAACTTCTTCTTTCCCTTATAGACTAGCTTCATACTTTCAATCAATTGAGTGAATTGCATATGACCATCATGGGCCAATAGGAATGTTTCTCTTGCTTTGCTGAGGAAATCTATAAAATCCCCATAATGGCGCGGACTGATGTGGGTCAATTTTGAATGAGTTGTATTGATATACGCACAAATTGTGGCTTCCATTAATTGTCTGAGAGGCTGTTTATCATACGATAACAATTTAACTGCTCTTCGTTTGCCATCTGTGTTCGCCAAACCGGGAGCAGTTAGGGTACATCTTCGCAAGATGTCTGACAACACTGTTGCACATTGCACATTTTTTACCAGCAGTGGAATCATATTGCTTAATTCAACTCTTCCTAATGAATGACTTAGAGCACACGCCCAGTGAATGTCATTTATTGCAGGATGCGTGTCTTGATTGTATGCTAAATGCAAATTTTTCATAGCAAGTAAGGATAGTTTGTAGGCCCTATTAGGATAGCCTCTAGGCTCCATATAACGCGCTATATTAAACAAGTGACTTGAATTCATGGTGTGCGAGGCAGCATCCACTACTATCTGATACGCATTTTCAAAGGCAATAGCGTCTTTCTCACACAGTGTAAGAGCACAGAGAGCACAGTTCTGGGGATCTTTGGTAGCACATTGTAGAGCCAGGGCTCTAGCACATTTGGCAAGTTCCTCACGTTCAGAAAAATTTAAGTTCAACTGAATCATGGTGGCCTGAGTCATGATTGTAGAGGCAACCATACCTAGAAAAAAGCGAAATGATTCAGAGAATAGTATATGTACGATCATTTTTTTGGATATAATCAATATATATCATGAATTTTGATCATCTGAGAACCTGAAGACGAATACAATATATTTCTTACATTTACTAATTTCAATCTGAAATCACATCATCCTTTGAAATAAATTAACAGCTTATTCACTAAGGCATGGTGGAAAATTTCAGAAAACATAATAACCTTATCGTGACATCCTGCACGTAAACAACAACAACAACAGCTATATTAACAATACTTAGTTATCAACGCATTTTAAGAGTTATCATAATACAAGAAGTATGTAATTTATTTATAACCTCAAAAGTGTGCCAGTATGAGCAAAAAGTATCTGTGCACCTAATAACAAATAATATCTTCCAACATTTCATTAGTAAATTTTACATAGAGTACAATAAAACATAAATCTCAGACACCAGTGTAATATTAACACTTACCAGTTGCTTCTATTGGCTGGAAGAGTGAATACCAGTTCTGCATAATGGACAAAAGAGCATCAAGCCCAACCTCCGTAGCACATGTGACCAACCAATGCACCATTTCCCTTCGACGCCAATTCATAGTCATCAAAGTCATTCTCATGACTTGAAGACCAAGTTTATACGCTGCTTTCAAAGCAGGTATATGTTTCGGGTTGTCCGGAGGAGTGGCAATTTTGAATGCATCCTGCGCTAATTTGAACAGCTGAGATGAACTGTGAATGTGACGTTGAGCTGCATCTAATACAGTATGCAACCTCGTTGAAGAACCTAAATTGTTAAAACCAAAAAGAACTCATTAGAACATAACAGAACTAGCAAATTATATTAACTCAATATTAATTCATACTTGGTGCAATTAGTGCATTTGTAACAAAATCTTGTAGCTACTTACACAATTTATACTTCTCATTGCATTTTTCAGTATGTTTACTGTCTCTATATCAAAACAGGTAATAAAATTGTTTATGACAATAAAGGAAGAATAATGAGCGATAAATATGTCAGTTGTTAAAACATCACTAATAATATAATAAGCATGACTACCACATTATCATGATAGGCACCATATGAGACATAGCCTATCACCCTCCAAAGGCATTATCAGCACATGGAGGCAAACAAGAAAAATATTTATAGGAAAGGAATCAACAATCCATGAAATATTCTCCATTATTACTTTTAGCAGTCTTCTGCGGGGTACAAAAAAACTGGGAAGTTATTCACAGGTTAGCAGGGGTATAAATATGTTTTGAAAGGCAGTCATCCTACAGGACTACTAGATACAAAATATTGGTCGTCCTTACACATTTTCTAATTGACATCTGCTTTTTCTATGACATTCTTGGCAGACACTGTGATGGATGTAAACAAAAACTTTGCACCAGAAAAATGTACCATCAAAAATGCAGTCAGTCTTGCAATAATAATGAATACCAGTCTCCACATTTTTTGCTACTTCACTGATCGTAGAATGTAATTATGGCATAGCGATATTTACCTCCCTCGCGAATTAAAACATTTGGTGAGCATGAATTTATTTATCTACCAATTGAAAACTACATTTTCTTGCAAAAATTAAAAGATTAATGAGACCATGAAACTTTGTTGTTGACTGTTATGTGAAGTCATGCTTGTCAAACCATGAAATTTTTTCACAGATAAGATAGACAAAGTAGATTTTTACAACCCTGGGTTAGGGTTTTATAGCATGTTCTTCATTACACCCACCTTTGGCTGCATTTAGAAGAGTGCATGCCAATTCACATTGCTGACTTTCAACATGTCCGAGAATAAACCATCGAGGAAATCGGGACAATACTACTGATCCAACATTATTAAGAGCATCATCCAATTCTTCAGTATTTTCTAATACAGGCAACCTGAACATACAGTATGGTTATTTCATAAAGTTTGCATAATTATCAATTGATTTGCAACTAAAATGATTGATGTATGCCGACATTTGCTGTAACAATTTGTACTGAATTGTAACAAACCAGATTCTAGCATGTGAAAGATTAAACTCATGAACTTAACATTATTTACCCAAAATAAAGAATGTTTAATAATGTTTTAATAAAGAAGGATTAACATACAACTTCCAAGCATTTTTTAGAACTTTAGAAATCAAAACTGTAAGATACTAATTAAAACAAGTAATTTGATGCAAAGAAAAAAAAATTTGATGATATGGCACTGAACATTCTAAAGTACAAGAAAGAAATACAAGATGAAAATAAACACAAAATAAATACAATAACCATTTTATAACATACCTTAAAGCTCGTAAACCTATTCTATAAGCTAAGTCTTCATCGTGAGGCAATAAACTAGTGAAAAGAAATTTGGCAAAAGTATGCATAGGATAACTTTCTGTATGTATACCCATACCAAGACCACAGGTTGGTCCACCTAAAAAACAAGTAAAAAAAAACTTAAATGAACTTAAAAACACGTTGCCTTACAGTTCATTCAGTAATTATTCACAGAAATGATCAAGTAGATAAATACAATTATAGATTACAGTGACACGTGATCAACGAATCATGTTACTGTTACACAAAAGGAAATAGAACAATACAAATATAAAGACACAATGATACATTTTTTATACGCCATTTCTTTTTTTTCTTACTGTTCAACAAAAAGAGGACAACACAGTGCAAAGTTACAGCAATACTTTGTTTTCATTATGAACTAACAGGGCCTTTTACAATGAAAAATTCATGCAGGTTGCCCAACTACAATGTAATCCTGATTCATGGTATATTTATATACCATTACCATATCATCTAAAAACAGCACTCCACAGAATTTTAGCAGCATTTTTCTAACTAAGCAAGAGCAAATAAAATGTAACTTTAGTTTGCTTATTTAAAAATAAAAGCAGTAAAAATTTAAATTAATGTGGCTTCAAAAATATTATTCATCCTTTCTGACAATGAAGACATTACCAAAATCTGTCAATCATGAACACCAGTCCAAATATGTTCAAATTTCATTTTTCAAAAAAGAACAATTAAGTACAGCTTATGTTTTAAAGCTAATCAAAATGCTCTAAACACGTACCATCAAGCATTTGAACACACTGTCGACATAACACGTTGACTACAGTTGAATCAAAGTCTAAAGCTTGCAGTTTTGACAACAATTTTTCTTCCTGTTTACAAGTCTTCTCCTGAGCATACAGACCTGTTGGCATATTTCTTTGTTGGCCAAGACCTGAAATAACAATAATAAGTTGCTTCATAAGTAAAAACTCCAACAGTCTATTGAATCATAGAATTCTGGAGCAATTTACCAGGTAAAAATGCATGATAAAAAGCAAAAAAAATTATTGATAAAATTTTGGTCGAATATTCGAATTCACCTCACAACTACTTTCTCACTAAAGAGAAATGATCAAATATCATTTAAGAAAACAACACTATAAGGAAACCATGAAACATTGAAGGGTACTTCGTTCTTGGAGTTAGCTACAAATTGAGGTAAGATCTAAAGTACTACACCCTTACATTAATACTGAATGTGACAATCACTGACCAACAATCAATGTAATTCTTCTTGTTTCACTATATACGTAAAATGAAAGTATAAACAAGAAAAGACGTAATTATGTACGTAATTATGTACTTACCAATTAGAGCGACTTCCAAAGCTAATGTCAGATAAGATTCACTACTGTCACAATGACCAGGTATTCCCTTGTGTACATATCGTACAGGTAGACAACTGGATCCATTTTCATTGAAAAACAATCGGCTACTCAAAGGATCTACAAAAGTACAACGGCAAGAATCGAATAAATAAGAATACATCAATTTTTCAGCCACAACTTTCTCTAAAATACTTTTTACTATTCTTCAGCAAAATTTTGTTGAAGTTCATACTGGTTCTTGCAATACAGTTCTTGTTTCAGTATTCAATAAATAATGCCTAAGAAACACTGAAGTTAATTCAGTGTTGTAGAGTCCTGTCAAAGTTATATGAGACATCCAATAAATAAGACTATAAATGATAAATATCATATTCAAGATTATTCATTAACAGTACAACAGATGATTAAATAAATTCTTACCCAGATTTTGCGGTGATTCCTCCCTAGCTTTAGAAGCTTCCAAGAGAGTATCAAACAATACGCTGATTGGATCTAGCGGATGTCCAACCCAGGCTTCCATATTGGTTTGTACCAAAAATGAGGTACCTGAACCTCGACTAGAACTTGGCATACCTGTAGTAGATTGTAGTATACATCAGTACAAGGCTAATGTGAAAACTTGTGTTTTATGAACAAAAATCAGTGCAAATATCATAACAGGATGTCATAGCAACCATTTGGCTCATTTACTGCTAGAGCAAAATTGTGATCAGTAACATATTTATACAACCATTTCCTTCTTTAATGTATGATGTGTAAATAGGAAATCAGTCACAAAGTTTAGCTAGCCACATCAGACAAAAATTACATAATGAATTAGAGCCAGACAATCATTATTCAACTGTACAAAACTCAGATAACATATTCTGAAGTAAAAAATTCTAATGATGCTTTTGCAGATAATGTAACAATGAGGCCAAAAAATAAAATACCATCCCAAGTATCAATTATACTCAAACTGTGCAAATGACAAATTAATTTGTACACAGACTAATGTAAATTTCAGGAAAAAGTAATTTAATATAAACCTGAAATGTTGAATAATAAGAAATACCAACCTTCCATTTCTATTTTATGTTTTTCTAGATGAACTCTCTGCTGGTGTTTTAATGTCTGTACAATTACAACAGCCAATCGTAATCCCTCATCACTGTAACCGTGTGAACGAAGTGCATCTACTCGTGCACAGGCTGTTGGTAAATGTTCTGAAAACATTTTGTATAGCTAATTAAACTTTACTTCATCAGATAAGTTGGCAAAAAAGAAGGAATTCAATAAATAATAACAATCATTAATCTTCCTATAAATCAATGGATTAAATTTTAGTATTAAACAGAAAATACAAAAACATTAATATAATCTTTGATGGATATCCATTTACAATGATGTAAAAACAGTTTCCATGCTATGTGAAGTTGAAAAAATTAAAAAGCAAATTGTTGTGTAATATGATTACATAAGATAGTTACATAATCATTGGTGATTTAGCTATACAGTTTGAAATTCAAAACATGAATAATTTAATCATGTTTCGTTTTGATGTCACAGTAATATCATATAGGACAAAAATCCTTTTTAACTATGACAAAACAATATGCAATATTTATAGCAACGTCATCCTTTCAAAACTTTTGTTTTGCAGTAATGCAATGGACTCACTAAAAAATGATTCTTTATCCCAGCTTTTTGCTTTCAGCACAAGCCACTATGTTAACAAAAGAAAAACATGCTAACCTATCTACCCACAGTTAAAAGTGTGGGTTGACTAACCCCAAAGATGGTCCTAATGACTTTTTTATGGGTTAGAACAACCCTAGTCAAATTATGTAGTTTTCTTAAATTTTGATAACTGAATGATAACCAACAAAGCAAGTGGGAAATTCATACATTTATAACCAATCACTCACCAGGCCAAAGAGGAATTCCTTGATTGTTAAACATATCCGAGTCTTTATCAATATCATCAATGTCAAGGTCACGTCTGAGAATAAGTTGAAGATGTTCATCGTGCCATGTAAGTTTACTAGCCTCCAGGGCTCGTTGAAAGATTGTTCTAGCTCGAACTTGCTGAGTACTCAAAGCAGCGCCTGAGGGAGCAAACATCAATATTGTTACGGTAAAGGAATAATTGAATGTCAAAAGGTTACGCAGTGACAGAAGTATCTTTTGTAGGCCAGACTTTAATAGATTATAAAATGAAGACATTTCAATGAAAATGTAAAATCAATTAAAATTGCCAAAGCTTTGATATTTATCTCAGTACTTTTTGCTCGCACAAATACTTCTTTAATCTTTAAAAGTACAGTTTGTATTGGTAATGCATACAGATTGGTTTAATTTGCCATATGTTAACTACAAAACATGATGCTTGTCTGTCAAACAAATAGACAGCTATTGATTAAGCATATTGCCATTACCAAGTACATTTGAATCAATACAGCTGGTTAGCATGTTGAATCAGAATATATTCACATGATAATTGTGGTTGAAGTAAAAATAACAATGAGCATATATAACAAGTGTATTTAAACAACTCTTTAACATATGCTATATAAAGGTTCCAGAATGATTGTACTCAGTCAACTTAATCAATATCTATAACAAGACAGTCTCATAAACCACTCAATAAGGAGACCATCACTTGATAAAAATCATGTCACTTTCATAAAATTAGTTTTCACTCAATCAACAATATCAGGGCTTTTTTCAAAGGTAGAGGTATGGGCCTTTTTTCTTAAATTTGGGGAAAACAAAAAAACATAGTATCTTTGCAAATAGGGGAAGTAAAAACTTGATGTAAACTGAATTTCAGAGAAAAACTGCATGATTTTTTTCCTCAGGGGAAGACGCATGTAAACAGCCCTTGCTACAGAAAGAAAAACACCGATTTTTTATCATATGAGGGAGCTTTTTCTACAGAGCATCAGGAAATGAACATCTTCCAAAAAAGTAGTACAGTGTATAAAATTCAATATGGTAAAACTCTGATGAAAGCTTGGTTTATAACCAATTTTTTAATATCAAACAACCAACAAAATGTGCATAAAACTAGGCTTTTTTTGTTAAATGACAAACAATACTTTCATTTTCTTTCTATTCGTAAACAGACAAAAACATTTACAGCTCTGAAAAGCAAATCATACCGGAGCATATATAACTGCAATACAACATATCAATACAAAAATAAATTATTAGATCCACACTGGACTAGTCCTGAAAACTTACCTAAACTATCCGCTCCTATATGAGCGGTGATTATATTACGACTATCTGCATCTTCTAAAGGACAGACTTGATCGGAAGACCACTGTTCTAATAATTGTTGCCATTGTTCTTTCTCCATACAATTTGAGTTCGGATTAAGCACCACACAGACCCATAAAGCTCCTGAAAGAAAATGAAGTAAGACTGAAATGCCAGCATGAATAACTCAATAGCTCAACAAATGAAACTTGATGACACCATATAATTAATTTAATAAGCATTCAAGCATAGAATGATATGTAAGCTTATGTAATCCAAACGTTTATTTGATGAATATAATGCAAACTACATATATTTTTTTCACAGGGGTCTAACACTGCACCAACAGCCACTCGGCAAATTTCTAGCTTTAACAGCGCAGGAAGACCCCGGGCTTACACCTAGGTAGAATCAACAGCCACGCTAGGCTAGCTAGACAGCTTCTTAAAATGTGAAATTCAGTCCGGAGTGCGATTCAAACTCAAAGTGGTAAGGGGCTAGTGATTACAAGTCAGAAACATTTATAACCACTACCAAGGAGAACACCTATGTGTATATATATACTGAACCAATAGAATGAAACTGAAACAATAGAATTTAACTTTGAACTATATCTAGACAACTGACCGAGTTCATCCCACAGTTGTCTACACTTGTCATTCATCTGCGTTCCTTGTGTTCTCCATACGACTAATCTTGGGTCGGCTAAAAATTGTTCTGTTATTAGGCGCAACATTCTAGCACCATTTGAATCTTTCGCTTGCAACATTTCTCTTACCTGAAAGACAATACAGGAAAACATTAACATTCAAACAGTGTTTATTAGTTAGTACTATACTATTGCGAGAGGACCGTCAAAGGATGCTACAAACTAAGTTTGGTGATGATCCATCCATTGGTTCATGAGAAGAAGACGTTTAAAGGTTTTTTCTATTATTAACTCTAGTGGCCTTAAATAGGGGCACACCAAATTTATATGAGCAAACTTGAGAGAGGACCATGTAAGGATGCTACAAACTAAGTTTGGTGATGATCCATCCATTGGTTCATGAGACGAAGACGTTTAAAGGTAATTTCTATTTTTTGCTCTAGCAGCCCCTAATTGGGGCCAACCATTTTTATTTGAGCAAATCTGATAGAACACTATCTAAAGATGCTAAAAACCAAGTTTGATAATAATCCACCCATAGTATCATGAGAAAAGGCTGTTTTTAGGTTTTTCTATTTTTAGTTCTCGTGGCCCCTAAAAGGGGCCGACCAAATATATTTGAGCAAATTTGAGAGAGGACAATCTAAGGATGCTACAAACCAAGTTTGGTGATGATCCATCCATCGGTTCATGAGAAGAAGACGTTTAAAGGTAATTCTATTTTCAGCTCTTGCGGCCCCTAATAGGGGCCAACCATTTTTATTTGAGCAAATCTGATAAAAGTCTATCTAAGGATGCTACAAACTAAGTTTGGTGATTATTCATCCATTGGTTCATGAGAAGAAGATGATTAAAGGTTTTTCTATTTTTAGCTCTATTGACCCCTAAAAGGGTATAATATGAGCAAATTGCAATTAGAACATCAAAAGGCTTCTACATAGCAAATTTGAAGTAAATCTGACCAGTAGTTTCTGAGGAGAAGACCATTGTTGACGCCAGACGATGGAGCATCCACCTACCCATCTTAAAAGCTCACCCTGAACCTTCGGTTCTGGAGAGCTAAAAATGTAACAAGTTCGAAAAGCAAATTTCTATACATGTAACAATGAAATACATGGAAGATTATCTTAAGGTTGTCTCTGAAAAAAGCAAGAAAAGCTCAGGACTCAAACACTTAGCATCTACTTCACCACTCCTACAATCCAATGACTAAGCTGACAGAGCAGATAAGGAGTAGCTTTAACAAAAGGCAGAATATCAAACAATAACATGAACAATCAGACAAAGTTGTATCATATTGTAATATGAAATAAAGATATATTTATAATTTGAGTGCTCTAAAAGATACTAAGAAACATAAAGCAATCATGCATTAACAAGGAAATACATATGTTATTATCAACAGGAAATAAAAAATTGTGACAATCTTCACCATCATTAAATCATTTAAGTGCTACTTAAATGTTATCAGGAAAATTCAAGCTTTGTGTTATTTAAGAATAATCAACTGATACCAAGAACCAAGATTTGACATTACAAACAAGTAAAGATGGTAATTTGGACAGTAATTATCAAGTACTAAACATTATTTGAAAGAAACATTTTTCCTTCAGATAAGTTAAATGCTATTGACCAACAGAAACTGAGGCAACAATGATTAAAATGTTTTATAAAGAAAACTATCCTTTTGTCAATAAAGACAATCGTGTTTCCACCAGGCTTTTCTAGGATGGTGCTGCGCCATGTGTCATAAATATGCTCTTTTCACTGGCCTATGTGTTACACCTAATCAAGACTTGATGGATGGTACACCGAGTGCACACTTCAAAAACTATTGTGTGCCAGGTGAACCATGCCTCTATTCAAGCCTATGGCTATATGCTGAAGCTGATTGTGAGCAAAATTTGTTATATTCACTGAACTTCCATTAAGCATTATAATAATCAGTATGGTAATGGTCTCCATTTTGTTAATTACAGTTGACACTCTCGTTAGTATGGCTGTAGTAAATATCTGATTACGCATAAGACTTTTTGTTATGGTGAGACATTTTTATTTGGCCCCTGCCTGTACAAATCTATTCATGAAATTAAGAGATCCAAAATATATAACTTTTAAATAAGCATTTAAACAGTAATGATGCCACATTTATCAATACATGTGTCAATACTAGGGCAACCAAAAGGCCTTTAAAGCTTAATTGTCATATAAAGACAACTAGGCAATATAAATTTATGTAAGTAATATTTTCAATACGAAATTTACTTCAATTACAGACATATTCTAATTTAGAATAAATGAAATCATCTTGCAAAGAATCCTGTGATGGCATTTTACACTATGCAGTCATAAGCAAAATCAGTAACTTCAAAGAAAAACAAGGCAACTAGCCCCGCCTAGTTAGAGCCACCCTAAGAAAGTGCCCCTTTAGAGCCTAGAGTGCCATGTTTCACTTACATTCTGCAGGAGACACTAGACAGTTAGTATAAAACGCTACTGAGACTTACTTTTGCAAACATAGAGTTGAGGTGATTAGCGGAGCTGAGGTAGTTTCCCTGAGAGAGGTAGGATCGTACTTGTTCTCTAACTTGATCCTCGTCCAAATGCCAGCTGTTATCATCATCAACTGAAGCACCTGCAGTTGGGTCCGGAGCACCTATTAAAAAAAAATTATACCGTAATTATAAACTATAAATTTATGAATTTAGCAAAGATTTCAAAGCATCAGTTTCTCTCACAAATTCATTCATAACAATAATAGCATAAGTATCTGATTACTAAGTTCTATAAATATAATAATGCTGAAAGACTTTTTCTCTGTCATTATACAAGGAATATCAATTGTACACATTAATGAGTGTGCGTCATCTATTAGACAACAAATATGCATATAACAAAATTGCATAACTAAAAGAACAAAGAAAAACATGGACAGACTTTGTTTATAACTAGAACATTCTTTACTAATGGTTACTTGACAAATAAAAACAGTATGAAAGCTGCATGCTACAAACAACAGTCATAGTTAAGTATAGACATAAGTGAAATGGTATAGTTTTAATATGAAACAATATTACCAGGGCAATACGTATAGACATAAGTGATTGAGTACAAATTCTTCCAACATAATTAAGGTGAGAAAGCACGTAGGTAGAGAAGTCTTTAAATATCAATAGCTCATTCATATTCTATATTTTTGAACATATTTGTTTCCAGATTTTATCTTCTCAACACAGAACTTCTGTTTAAAATCAAAGGAGGTGGGACCTAACTAGTTTGGTGGCCAAATGTATTTCTATTAAAACCTTTGTATGAAAGCTCTTATTTAGAATAGTTCAGATACTATTACTACTATTATTGATCGACTTTGAAATGTATAAATCTAAAGATACACTTCCAAAAAGCTCCAATGCTCTATAAGTAAACAGCTGTGTGTACTTTTTGTATGTAATCTAAAAGCCAGCCAATGTTATAGTATTGTTATACTGATATACTATTGACCATCAGAAACAGTAATTTGCTAAGCAGTCAATGAGTCATCTTCAAGATAAGACAAAGAAAATAATTCACTCACCTGGTAATTGATTAATTTGCGACTGTGCTTGAAGTATTTCATCAGCGATGTTTTGTGCTGTTGGTAAAACATCGGTATGATGTTCTGATATCAAATACTGAGCAAATTTTTGTAACTGTTCTCTATTCATTTGTAATAAAGTTTCTGAAAAAAAATTCTAGAACTGCTTAATCTTAAAAAGAAGAAACAGAAGTTAATATTCTTCAGAGCTTAGATTGTTGACACAAAGATTTGCACTCAATCCTAATGTTCGGACTATTGATTTTTCTCTAATTCTTTCAATAAAGCTCTCCTGAAAATAGTTGTTTTTTTTAAATTACTTGCAACAATCGGGGGAAAAAATCATCTTCAGAAACAAGCATATTGAAATGTCCTTAGATTTCTTAATATTGGAATTTCAGCTTGAAGTCTTACCTGATATGGGAACCCGTAATTGGACGCTTCTAGCTTTGCGTATTCTATATAATGATAAAGCCACAACATGTTGGCACCAAAATATATCTTTGTTACCACAACCACATTTTACAGAGGTAATCTTGCACCTAAAAATAAACACAAGAACTTAATACATGATAGTTACAATAAAGGGAATAATAGCGAACTTACCAATACAAATTATAGAACATTATCAGTTTTTGGCAGGAAACCATTACTTCCAAACAATTCATGATACAGAGTTAAGTTAAAGACTGGAGACAGTGCACACTTGGTGAGTTTGATGTCCATATTTTTTATTTCCAAACCTTATAGAGGCATTTTAAAACCACAAGCAGTTGCATTTTAATGGTGAAAAAGTGGACAGGTAACAGATTTCTACAGTTCATAAAAAAATTCTTTTTGTGTGTCTATATATATAATGGAAGCAAACTTAGATGACACAGATGATCAACCTCAGGAGAAATTACAAGCTCACAAAAGCTACCACCTAACAACCTACTGTGGAATATTGAAAAATCAATGTACTAATCAAATTAGAGACAATTAATGAATTATCATTTACTAATTAACGTTTGCAGTATCAACAATAACTAGCAGTCACTAAATTATCAGCCGTAACTATTGAATATCAATGTGACACAAGTGTGTGTGGGGATTAATGTGAATAATACCACTATCTTATAATTGTGTAGTAACAAATGCATCTAGAGTTTCAAAGTCAGTTTTTTTTTTCAATATGCCCCTAAGCCTAAGCTTCGAACTATACATCAAATGTGCAAACATAACCCGAGCATCTACTATAATTACAAGAGCAGAACAAAGGGAGATTGTTAAATCAATGTAATGAAGGGAAAATACAGACGTTTTGTCTGCCAATATTAGTTCAACCCTGTGAATTTTTCACTTACAATGTAATAAGTCTGCAAATTCAGAGTAAACGTGTGAAGCTTACATATTAACTACCAAAATATAATATTCGACCTTTGTTTTGTTGTTTTCTCTACACTTTTTATACAGTAGATGAACTGAAACTCATACATTGTAGGCAATTACACCTCAAAGCCTACAAAGTAACTGAATTACGCTTCACAAGACAATAAACATTGTGACGTGGACAGAACATTGCTGTACAGAAATAATGTAACTAAATTACTAATATTGTCATGCTGAAAAGGCTTCAAAACAAAAAATGATAGTTTATAAAGTAGACACACAAAAAATGTGATCATATAATGCCTTTTTTCACACTCCTATATCAAAAGAAATTACTTAAATATTAAAAACTTTGTTTTCCACAATTATTCTGCACACCCTGTAGCTGTTATCACAGAGAAATGCTGTTGTTTTTCAAACACAGGATTGTTCTTTAACTGTTAATGAAACATTGGTGACTTGCATCTGGTTATTCACTTAATGAGAGTAACTTACCGATCAAAACTAATAGATACTTGAAAGACACGTTCCGGCTGTGAAAAAAGAGGACTAGCAGGCTCTCTTACGGTGCCACTCAAGTGGAAACCTAAAATTAGAAAAATAACAAATCTGTAATCATGGCATAACAAAAAAATTAAAATGAATAAAAAAGACATGACAGTTGAGAGAGGACAATAAATGCATGGTATGTACTAAGATACCCACCAGAATCAAAATTTTAACTTGTACACACATCAATCCTCTATCGCTAACAATTTAACAAATAAATAGAAACTAACAATGTACAGTTTCTGATCTAGAATGCACATTCAATAGTGAAACATAGACTCTATACCAGAATGTCACAAAAAAGATAATTTCAACAGATAAAAGGAACTTCGAAACAAAAACTTTATAACCCAACATACATCATGATCACTACATGTATGTCTGCACATACCATTATTCATGTGAATTCTATCTGATCCACATACATGTATAAAAAGACTCAGAGTACACAGCGTGCGCAATCAACCAACTCAAATATTAAACACTTAGAACTTAAAAAAAGTATTTACTAGATGAAATTACAGGACTTTGTGAACAAACTGTCAGCATATAAACAATAAAACAGACATACTTATTGTTCATTATCAGACTGGTAGCCATGAATACAACCAATGACAAACTATCATACATTGTAAACAATTTGAATGCTTGATAGTACATGTATTTCATTAAACCTAGGTTTGTATGAATTTATGTTCATGATTATATCAATAAACTAACAATTGAACAAACACATGTATTGTGAATTTACCGCCTTGAACATGAAAGCTTAAAAATATTATGAATAAATGTATGGTATTTACAACACTTAATGCATAATTTACCATTGGATTTAATCAACATTACAAATATTTAATAATGTATGTGTGATTCCGCTAATAAAACAAAATATGGGAATGTATGTTTGTAAAGCTAAAAATCAATCCTTAAGTATAAAAAGTATTTCAAACAAGACACTGCATTCAATGAACACATATGCCCCCAGTGACATGCTTGACAATAGATTTTGAATCTAAAGCAGGTCAATGAGTAAAAGTAGAAACATAGTTCTAAATACACATAATTGCATTATAATATTCCGGGCAGGAAAAATAGCCAAGTCCAATAACTGAGCCAAAAATAAGAGAATAACAACCAAAATCGATACAGGTAAGGAGTGTTGGTACTAGATCAGTTGATAAAATGGTAAAATGTAATTAACTAAGAAATAGTCATTAATGCTTGACAAAAGGGTATAAGCAGGTTATGGAGAAATATCCCATTTAAAATTCTTAACATCCAATTAAGGTCAAGGTCATATTAATGTTGGGTGATACAGGTGGATTTGGAATTGGCCAAGGTAACAACTGTATAAGTATCAAAACATTCTAGTTAGCAGTGAAATCTAGTCAACCAAGAAATAACCCATTTAAAGTGTAAATCCACTCAAGATCAAATTGAGGTTGGGTGATATGGGTGAGAACGTCCAAGGTAACGACGTTATCAGTGCCAAAGCAATAGACAAAACAGTACAAGTCTAGTTAACCTTATACAGAGGAACAGACAGACAAGTCAATCACTATATGCCCCACATCAGTAGATCCTGAGGACATAAAAACAAAATTGGTTGAAATTCATTACTATTGCATTTTTATATAAATGGTAATAGAAAAGTGCAGATGATCAATAAAGTGTGTTGTAATCAAGGCATTTTTTTCCTTCTATAATAGAGGCCGATATTTGGTGACTTCCGAATTGCTAAAAGCCTGTTTTTCTCAATTTGGTGAAAGAATTTCCCCAAGATACAATGCTAAAATTCCCAATATGTTGACACATGATTCTCCCTTTATCTTGAAAGTCTGTCCACCTTTTCCCAATTTGACCAAAAATCACATTTGAATTTCCAAAATGAAGGGCTAAGGCCCCTTCCCAATTTTTGGAAAAAAGGCCCTGGTAATGTAAAAAACAAACTTTAAATTACAATAAATTGCATTTGGTGATTAACAATATAAATAATTTTACACAGAGCACAAACAAAATGAATTTGCACTTTCTACTTCAACATTTTAGCCACCAAAGTCTAGGTGCACATATTCATGAGTCATCAAACATAAAAATAGGCCTTTGAAGTAAAATAGTTCAGCCCGGGCTAAACACAAACACATGAGCTGACATACTGATTATATTACCCCCCAAAAGCTATACCAGGACCAATAAATGCAGATAAATATCTCATACAAAGAGTATAATGTCATGTAGGCCTTACATCCATAATAATTCATAGGTATGATATGATCAGTGTTAAAACATCAAAATTACCACATGAAAGCAAATTCATACAAAATTCAAACAAATCAACAGTTCAACTTAGGTTTTTGTTACTATGACAGAATATCAAAGAAATGATATGAACTGTTTGCTAAGGTAAGCATGAAGACAGTCAAGTAAGGAGTGTCTATTTGTCTTCCATCCATGTTTTATATAATTAGATTAAGAATTAATGAGATGAAAAAAATTTCTGCAGGTTGGGAAATGGTGAATTACTCTTTAACAAGACATAAGCAACGAATATGGACTTATGTGGGCAATTCAAAATACCATATATAATTCAGATGACACAATATTAAGAAATGTAAATCTATATGGAAAAAGGGAACAAATTATCTGCCTAATCTTAGCATAGAATGCTCAAATTTTACACTTTGAAACCAACAGTTCACTATAAGACACCATGGCCTGAGTAAATACAATCTGTAAATAGGCACCGTATATCAACTTCAATAATTTAATACAGCATTTTAAAGTACCAATAAAGAGATTCACATTACTAGAAGTTAAAAGACATTGTCTATCAACATGTACAAAAGGATAAAATTTAAATAGAAGATATAGGTAACTATTAGGTTAAAATTGCTGTCATCAAAGGTGGCATGAGATATTAATAACCTATCAGCAATTCATACTTCTAATTATGCAATTCATGAAATCCTGAGTTATTACCTTACTACATTTATACACATACATTAACCACACAGGAAAGCCAGTACTCAATAACCTCAGAATAAAACTCCATCACAAATACGTAATACATGTATACCACAATGGGTTACAAAATACCCTGCATGGATAGCATTGTAACACTAGCAAACTTTCCATAAAACAGGTAAATCACTGCACGCATGAAGCTTTAACAAAACCCAACCCAATAAAAGCATTACACTATTGACATACTGTTTAGCCATGAACTGAATCATTGATTGTTGGGTGAAGATGATAATAAAAACATTAAAATTCTAACCCCATCAACTGATAAAGTGAACTGTGCATCATACATTATTATATTAACCTTGTAAAGATTCACCAATGAGACAGGATCATGACAATGTTTACAAAATAGATCATGTATTAACCAGACCAAAACTACATCATTGTTCAAAGTAAAAGAAAAACATTTTTACTAGACTGTGTGTGCTATTCAATAGATGGTCAGACAAATTTGGCTAATTATGTTAAGCAAGCTAAAACTTTCTAAATCCAATTTCAAAAAGCTTCAATTATAAATAACTGTATATAAAAACCATATTTCTTTTTTGTTTTCTGATGAATTATATATTTAAACCATGGCCTCATGAAATGAATCACACTTAAAGTTATTGAACCCTCATAATATTATTTTTAAGGACAATTTAAGAAGAATTTGATTGTTTAAAAAAACCATCCTGTTATATTAAAACAAACTAGATGGTTTCACAAGTGTTCTTCTAAAACAATTCATGGAAAAATGAAGTACAACACTGAATCATTACTTAATCAAGTTAATGATCAGGTTAATCATCAAATCAATCAATATACCATTGTTTGAACAATTAGATCATTATCAGTTCAAAGTTTAGCAAGTCAGTGTAAAGAACAATGGTACTGTACAAACAAATTTGATGAATGATTCTATGTCATTATGTTAACCAAAGATCCCTAAAACGTCCTTGTCATGAACAAAATATATGTTGAGTTATTAAATTACTTCGCCCTCACATATATGAATAATTACCTTCCTGTCTCATTAGTTAACTAAGTGTATTGCACTTGAAATAAAACGTGGACCAATTCAACCCTGACAGGAACTTAGCGATACATTGTCATGAAACAATTCTTTGAAGGAGATTAAATCATGATCATTAAGACAAGCAAACGTATAAATAATGAAAGCACATATAATATTTATCAATGTAGGTAACGAATGCAGTAAAACTGATACAGACACTACGAAATTTGTAGTCAGGAAATGGCCCATCCAATGATCAGCCAAGCGTGACGAATGTACCAACGTTTTCTCTTTAACTTCTCACCTATTTGTAGCACTTTATCCACAGCTCCAGATTCCAAAAGCTTAACACCTTGATTGAATGGAAGTTTATCACTGTCTGCATTTTCCTTTCCGACCTGCGAAAACGAAGAATACATGCAAATATCACGTTCATTTCGAGGAAATGACCAGAAAACTATCCGACTTTGAACTGGTTCGGGTATCCTGTCAAAACGTTGCTCGATCTTTTGAAATGGTATGTTTTCACCAACAATTTTAGCACATATATCGAGAAGAGACTCAATTTTATAAGTTTTTCCACTTTTAGAGGAATTTCCTTTCCCGTTTTGTCCATTTTGGTCCCTTGTATTCTCGCCAAGCGAAGTCCGTATCCGCTTAGCAGCCGCCATTGGGAACATCTGATTATATTATTGTCAATGCGCATGCGTGAAATAATCCTAATATGATTATTGCGCATGCGTTAACTTTGGCCTTATTAGTGATACGCTCGATACGGGCTTAAGGAATTTTCATTCTTCTGTATTATACTTTTACCAGTGTGTATTGCTGCCCCGAGAGGTGCATTGAAAAAACTCATTCAAGAAGAGATTACTAGCAATAAAAATGTCAACAATGCGTAAAATGATGTATTATTTGTATAGGCCGTTGCATGGGTGTGTTAAAGAAAGCTATTGATTTATAATCGAACGTAGCTACTGAGGTTTATTTTTTTTTGCTTGCAGCACTTTGAAAAGATGAAACCTTATTAGAATGGGAACTTTGATTGCGTTAATTACGCGATTGATAAAATTATTGAGCTATTCCCTGTGAATTGTAATAAAGCACCCTGCTGTTACGGTCGTTGGCGGAAATTATGCATTATCACTCAAGATCAATTTGAACCACACGTGGCGAAAGATAACATTTAAGGAAGCACATTTCTGATAATTTATTATTTTTTGACGCATTATTTCAAACAGTAATGAGACAGGGAAACATATTAAAGGTGAAGATTTTTTAAAAAATAAAGTCCATTTTAAGATGCTAAAGCGGAAGAATGATGTATTTCTACTTTTGTATAGGCTATGTATGTAAAATATTTTAGTTTCGCCTCTCGATTAGCGCATCAAAATCTTGTCTTACATACTGTAGGCCTATTATTTACTTAATAAGTGAACAAATCAATAACTTTTGATGTCAGTTATTTTGTTTAAAATGTAGTATTAAATACTTTGGTTGTACACTACACTCCGAAGTCAACCATTGATCCAATATACTTGACAGCTTGAATTGATTTGAATTTTTCAAACTGTAAGTATGGACTGGTCTATTCTTCTTTGTTATCAGGGCCGCTCATACAAAAAAGTTCTGACATAGTCGAACCTTAATTTGTCTTTGTTCGTGAAAATTTTGGGGTGACAATTTCCGCCCCTGTCACACAATTAAAGCTTGCTGAATTTGTTTATATGGTCATACGTTGTTTAACACACTGCATGAGAGTATTTATCTACGACAAGAAGCAAACCACTGAAAACTAGTCCGTCTTGAATTATTTTAATGGTTTCACATATGTATGTAGCCAGTCCCTAATAAATAATGGACTATAATTGACAACATCTTACGCCTTTGTACGATCTGTAGGCTTTTATGCGCTTAAACGATATATATAATCTCTTAAGAACTTTTACATGGTAGTTTTAATGTTTAGAAGTCATCTAAATGGCATTTTTGAAAATGGATTTAAGTATAAATCTATCGCTGCGATTATTTCATTCGAATAAATAATTTCTACAAGATCGCTTGGACATACAAAGCGGCGACCATGCCTTTGTTAAAGGTACTCGAGAGCGTCTTACAACTAATCTCAAGTAGAAATGTACACAATACTCGACTTGACGGCCAGATAGGAGTGTTTGTTAAGGTATCACCTTATTGTTCAGTATTTCAAAGTCTAAGTTTCCACATACATCCGTGTCCTATTTGAAAGTCGGATCGCAACAGCTAGAGAATATTCTTTTTCTTTTTGTTTGAGGGGTAAATTTCCATAATTGTCAAGTACACGGATTTTGTATAATCTCCTTCACGAAAATCAATGAAA
This sequence comes from Lutraria rhynchaena, assembly GCA_008271625.1. NCBI lineage: Eukaryota > Metazoa > Mollusca > Bivalvia > Venerida > Mactridae > Lutraria > Lutraria rhynchaena. The sequence continues at coordinate 2,607,759 of VIBL01000042.1, forward strand.
ACTAACAGCAAATAATTCAGTTGAATCAATCTAACAATCTCATTTCTTAAGCAAACAACAACTTTGTACGTATAATTAACACAATCAGTACGCTCAGGATCGCATGAATGATTATACGCATAAATGAAAAGAACGGGTTCAATTTACGCAACTACCACAACATGTATAATTAGTAAAGATGAGAAATTTTTAACAATGAGAACAATATTCTTGGGTAAAAAATACGAACATAGACAAAACTGCTCTTTTTTTAGTTGCCAGGCTGCCACATGTCCATTCGTTTGATTTCACTCTGCATAATACTGCCATTTGTCACGGCTCGTGGCGAGAAACAGATTTTAACACGACGTTACGTCTCCCAGATTTCGTACAATCTCTCCATATTGCTGCATTAAAAATCCGGTAACGTGTTCTCAATTTGAACCATTTCTAGAAACCATAAATTGTAGTCATTGATTTTTCAGGAGAAAGAAATTGTAATAAAAAGACAGTTTGCATTTCTCCGAAAACGATTACAGAGATTTAGCCTTTTTGCTAAATTATGCCATGAGCAAGATCACATTTCATTTTTTTCTGAGCCGTGAATGAATTGTTTTATTCAACGATTTTGCATTAGAGTCCATATCGACCAAACCCCTAGCCAGTGTTTGAATCACGAAGTAATTGGCTCGCAGAACATTTAAATCCGTCTTTGAAATTCTTCAAGCTTCTTAGAAATCGAATCCCAAGGATATTTTATCACAAAGAGTCCTAAGATTCTACCAGATCAATTTCTAATGCTTTGGCGTTTTGGTTTTTAGTCGCTACTCGTACAAAAACAATATTGAAAAACAACGAAATGCACAGAGAGCAATTTTTACAAAATAATGCTTTATGAATCAGACATTTTCTTGATAAATTATGCCTCTAACAGATAATGCTCGAAAGCAGTTGATATAACACGACATTCTGCGGTAAAATACAGCGGGCAAATGTTTTCACTGCTGATAGTTTTGTTTAGAATGAGACCAAATAAATCATCATTATGTAGATAATTTCTATCGTTGGACATGGCAATTAAAACGTATATATATATAGTTAGAGCTAAAATACTAGTAAATCGGTAACAAATCCACTTCTAACATACATAATTAATGTACACTTGATTTATCGTACCTGTGTAGAATGTCTTTAGTACTGATATACCATATCTACGCACATATACGCACATGTACATCACACAATAGTTTTCATAAGACTCAAACTGGACCTGTAGATCTGAAGATGTCCCCTTTTATGTCACGGAATCTTGGAAATCACCAGCTAGAGTTCGAATCTCACCAGGGACAAGAAAGAACTTCACATGAGGGTAAGCTGTCCAGCGGATCGGCGGTTCTACCCGGTGTTAGGTGTTAGTCTAAGTTATTCTTCCATCTTAAAAGCTAGAAAAGTCGCCAAATGACCTTGGCTGATATTGAGGCTTTAAACCCAAGTGAAAAAAATCACGAAATCTAGTTTAACATCTACCATATGACTTTGTTCAAAACATCAAGGCTGAGGTTAAAACTATATATCGTTGCATATTATTAATTATACCATAAACACATTGCCTAGTAGCAACAGAACGATCTTTGATCTTTCAGCTTTTTTGTAAGTTTCAAAAATCTTACACTTCTTTGTACTCTGTTTTTAATGTTAATATGTAGCTAGATGGCGACTGGGTTTACTATAAATCCAAGCTCATTAAAAATAAGTCAAGAATTGAGAAAACTTACATAAATTCTATTAAAAACAGTACATAAATCATAAAACATTTCGCTAAAAACAAAGACTTAAAAACGTGCTATTTGTGTTTACAAATAAACACACTATAAACTATTACGTATAAGAATAGTCAAACCTTTGTACATCATTAAAATGATTACAGGAACACAATTTTGATCAAAATCAGACTAAACCAAATAGAAAGAATTCGTTATTTTTATGTTATTTCTATTTGCGTATAGGATGTTAAATGACTGTTCTGTTCTGCAAAGAACAAAGGGTTTGGGTATATGTTAATTATGATAATATTAAGTGAATGATACAAGAATGCCAACTGTGAGTGAGACACGGTATAAATGTCTATGCGTTTATTATAAGCTATTTTCCAACACTCGAACATTTTTTCACAACTTTAAACAATTAAAAACACAAATGGAATTTCCTAAATTACCACGTGGGTTTAAAGTGAAGAAAAATCTACTATGGAGAATATATAACCAAGTTTTATTCTGCATTGGTATTGCAAAGAGTTTGGATGACAAAGAGGCACGTTTTGTTGTTTTAATGCAGCCAACCAATGCATTTACAAGATTCTTTTTTCAGTACCATAATTATATCGTATCAATCCGATCCAGACTGTTGAATTAAGTCCTCTTTTATTAAACAGATATTTCAATGAATGGAAATTTTCTGATAGAGGGAATGAAATTCACATATTCGATCAGAAAAACGGCATATAAAGTTAACATTATCATCTACAAATTCTTACAGAATTTCTGAATAATTTCTGATTCATTCGATTAAAATGCCAACCTCGTATAATCAGTTCATAGTTAATGTAGTGAACAATTGAATATAGAATTGTGGACAAGAAAAGTTTTTATTCAGCCATTGTATTGTAAGGTACTTTAGGTACAAAGAATTAGTTGAAATTGTTCATTGGGACCCGTATAAGCAGGTCAAATGCCTTCAATTACTTAACGTTATAAATATTGGTTTAAAATACTTAAAGTGTTATGATCCGAAATATGTTAACAATGTGTGCAATATTATGTTAAATAATTTAGACTTTTTTTGTCTGAAAATGTATTGTTGGCCTTTCGATTAAATGTTTCGAAAAAAAATCCGGTTTAACATTAAGTGTATCTGTGTTTTTGTTTCATTAAACGCTTGATATGACGTCATCATTCATTAAGAATTGTGATGGAAAACAAAATGATCATAACTCAGAAACTTGGTTTAACTTAAACCGTCGAAGTTAGGCATCAAGTTGCCTTCAATGTCATCTCTATCCGAAAATAATACATAAAAAACATTCCAAATCACCACCGGATCAACGATTTAAAATACTCGTAATTTTCATACGTCTTCACACGCTTGTAAAGAATGTCATTTACTTCTATAGACCGTAGAATTTTATTCAATCAGTGACGGCATGTAATTTAATAACAAGCATGATTGTTACATTGAAAATTTACTGTGCTTGAGTATTAGTCACGTATCGTTCTTACTAAATGTACATGTATTACAACTTATAGTGTAACAGGGACACTACATTACAGAGAAATGTAGAGTCCCTGAGTGTAATAATCAACAGAATTTGTACAAATACGCAGTACCTTTTATTGTTAACGTAACGTGCCGTATGATTACCATTATTTACCTCATAGTGATATGCACACTTGAAAGAAGTAATCTTGCATTATATTGTAGTAATTTTGTTGTCTATTCTCGCCCAAACCAGGAAAATTATCAGACACGCTGAGTACCCATGTATTTAATGAGACATCTCGTCATCCCACCTCCCTTCCAGTACAATGACACCCATGCTCAATATTGTACCATTCTATCGAATCTTATCAGTGGTGCGAACGAGTACCGCGATAATCAAGGTATGCGGCTTTTATTGTCATTATTTTAAACAGAGTAAATAAAATTGCAACATGCTTTTGTATAAATCTGAATAAGCTAAGATGTGCATGAACATTTTGTCAGATATCAAAATTACACGTGCGTACGAATGAATAAAAATGTTTGATAAGTCATGATATGATGATGTAGCTATTGTGTTAATGGCTGTTGTTTGTTTTTATCGAATCAGATAAAACTGATATGAGTAATATATACACGAATATTATGCAATATGAGAGTCTATTGCCCTGATGAGCAGCTGGACGTTCCTAGACCAGCGTACCATACTAGCGACTGATTTTTTTTTGTAGCTGAGGTATTAAGTTTTTTTTAAAAAGAATACCCCCAAAATATTGATAGTCACAGATAATGATGAACAGTAAGTGTGTTTTCTGTATATTATCTCAACTTTTCTTCCAGGTTCATCATTGGAAGCCAAACATTTTCTATTTGATAAAACAGTGATTAAATATTACCACAGTGTTTGTTTTTCTTCATATATTGTACCTGATCCCATTTTAGCGTTGTGTCGTACGGTTGTGTGTTAACTAATTTCGTTTAATGCGCACAACTATTTACATTATCAGAATAAAACGATATAAATATGCGTTGTGTTTATGGTGCAAGACCCCTCTTGAAAGCCTCCACACTCACCAGTGTGGCTGGTTGCATCGATAGCTGGTTCCACAGTCTGATGGCGGAGAGCAAGAAATAGTCCAGGTAGACGTCCGAGTGGTATAAAGGGAGCGTGTATGTTGATTGCCGTTGGGTGGAAGAAGTTGATTTTTGGTATGTCAATCTGATTGAGTCAATGATGGGGTGAAAAATGCGAAATGTCAACATGATGAGTTGCGCGTTGCTTCAGTTTTCCAGTGGCGTCTGCCAGCCAGGGTCAGCAATCATCTGAGGGGGGGGTACTGGTAGTCATGTGATCACCCGTGTCCAAACGGACCGCTGCACTGCATCTGATTGGTCGGGTTTTATTAAAGTTTGAAAACATCAATGTTTTTAATATTGTGCTAGGCAAATTGAGCACAGAAAATGACATGTTCGAATATACAGCATAGGCTACATAGGTTGCAATAGGCTACATACACTTATAAAATTATTGTCTGAAATATACACTAGGTTTCATAAATCATTTTTCTTGAAATGAAAATGGATTATGATATCATGTTTGAAATACATTCTACACTGTATGAACGACTTTTTCAAAGTTTTGCGACACAACTTGACTGTTATTCTGTTTATCACCATTTTCCTAGTTTTCCGGACAAGGGAGTTAACTCGTAAATACTAAACGTAAACTGGTTCCCGTTGTTTGTTTACACGTTTACTTCCCTTTATGGACTTGGGTCAGATCACATGATTTGACACAAATCAATTTGTGGTTGTAAATTCAGGTGAGTCAATCCTTCTTTTTTTAGTTTTAAAGTATGTGTACGTGTAGAGTGTCATTATGAAACTTTAACACTGTATTACTGGATTCAATTTTCTGCATTGTTGACAAAAATAAGTCTTTATATAGCCTTTATTCAAAATCAAATATGCAGTTTTAGAAAACTGATCAGATAATTATGAATTATTAATTACCTTATCAAAAACAAACTATAAACAATCGATTGGATATATTTTAAGACAGAATTGGTTCATTTGTTCCTGTTGTTATCTTGGTACTGAAGCATTGTATGCCTGCTGACGTTCTTTTGTTTATGACCTAATTATGTATTTACCTGTTTGATACCAACATAAAACAATCAATTATAGAGCTTATGATCTGCTCAAATGTTCTTTTTTATTATTAGATATTTTGTGTATCAAACATAAGAAAGATAGCCTGCAGTCACAAGGTATAACTTCTTATCAGAAACTTTTTCAAAAGTTGACTGGTTACAGCAGTACATGTACAGTCAGTCAGGCAGTAGCGGATTTCGGGCAGTAACGGATTACGCGCTTAGTCTTTTAAAACCTACCTAGCCCGTTAATGATATATTAATAAAAGAAATATTCAGTCATCAACCTGGTCCCATTCCACACAAATTCACGTATATTTGAAAATGATGTGATTCTGGGTAAGTCTACAAAACCGTGTAGTTCAGAATGAGGTCACCGGATGTTTACGTTTTTGAAGCACGCAATAACGTCTAGACGAAACTGAAATGTGACTATCGTGAAACTTAACAGGTAAATTACACTCATTTTGGTACCATATTGTGTATAGATATCCCATCTCTTCGTCCAATACAATTATTTTGCGTATCATTCATTATTCTGTCCGATTTCGGCGAAAATTGCGAGGTATTTGATTCGGGTAGTAGCGGATTGCGAGTTCGGGGACTTTGTCAAAATCAAAATTCACCCTATACATGGGGCGAATTTTAATGTTTATCAATTGCAAACGCATTTCTGTGTAATTAAAATGTTCAACATTGATTTATATGCCTGATTGCATCTGATTATATTCTATAATGGTCGGTAAATTGGGTTGCAAAGCCATCTGGCATTGAGATGATGGGCTGCTTATTTTACAATATTTATTATGAGATCTTGATATTTCATGACAGTGCCCTCAGTTGGCTAAGCAGTTTTATAAATTTATGCAAATTTTATGCATTCAAGTGCAAATAGATGAAAAAATATGGTATGTGCCTGTAGTTTGGTTCTGCCCTCTCCCCATCAAGGAAGCAGACAATTATAATTTAGACTTATTACAGTAATTTGTGGCACATGCACAAATTCATCCCTCAGTGAATTTGTACATTAAACAGGTATTGGACTCTATAATTTAGCATAACTCACATGACTGATATTATTGATAATATTTTTCAGGCACCAACAAGAGGAAATGAGAGATGTAAAATTATTTTGAATAATTCCGTCATTAAAGGCTACCATCATTACAAGATTAAACCTCCCATTACCACTCCGGAAACCAATTTTAACATCGATAGAGAATACACAAATCCTTCATATGAAGATGCATGTTTAGTGTGGATCCTGGACCTTGATCACTTTAATGTTGACTTACATAACATGGTGACTGACTCTGAGAGGAATTTATATTTGTCAGACATTGCAGGACTTCCATTTGGACATGTACCATGCAAACTGGCATCATGCTTCCAATATATTTTAGACAGTGGTGGTGAAGTCTCAGCTACAGTTAAAGTTTTCCACCATGGCCATTACCCACAGACAAAGGTGGTGGTGTTGTTATTCCTTGTTCATATAGCATTACTGTAGATGATATTGAGACGGCAGTTTCTAAGCTAAAGGACACTTTGTCTCAAATGCCAGAGGGAAATGCTATGGAAATAGTTATTGTATAATTTGATTTGATATTGCTTGTAGTCTAGTCAGTCTTCCATGATTTTTTATACATGAAAGTCGTTTTGATACACAAGTACATGTTTTTTCAAATGTTAAATCAAATGTTGCATATCAGATTATAGTTATTTTTGCATTATTTCATGTGACACCAAAACCATTGGTTGCCAAGTTACTGTTTTGTCTTGCATTTTTATGAATGTTCCTGTTATCTATTATTTTAACCTGTTGGGTTTTTTGTACTATGATGATGGCATTGACTTTTTTAGATGTAAAAAAAATCTTATGGTGAGCTGTTAGTGTTATTAGATCATACAAATATTGTTAATTGTTGACTTATCATAATACCATTGATTAACAATTGACCTATTATTGCTTCAAATGATTAATTATACAGTAATTAATATTACACCTGTAATTAATGTTACACCTCTACCATAAACCATACAGTGTTATGATGACAGCTAAAAGATATTTTTCCCATTTTTATGATCTCAAATTAAGTGACTTATTTTGTCTCAAAATATTATGCAATCCTGGTGTTATAATTATGAAGTCATTCCTAAATGTTACTGTTTTATCACAGTGCTGTTCTTTATGTATTTAAGTTGTCAGAATTTATGTCTGTTAAAATTAAGCATGATAGTTAAGTGATATTCAACTCACGGTATAAAAACTGTAATCTGCTACTTATTTATTGGAAAATGTTGTGATGAGTTTTATATTTGCCTGATGTGATATTAAGTACATGTGCATACTATCTATGTTTAAAGTTTTTATGTTTATATATTTACACTATGCATATTCTACCACAAGCAGCTGTTCAATTGAAATGATACCTCAACTGTAGTGCATTCATCATATTATAGTACATGCTCATAAGTATAATCTAGTCATATTACTGTTATAGATTACTGTTTTTATTGATATGATTTTTTATTATGCTCCCCCAAAAGGGCAGCATATAGTAATTGCCCTGTCTGTCTGTCCAGTTAAAGTTTTTGGCAATTTCACTCCTTTCCCACTATTAATATGAATGTGAGGAACAAACTACAACACCAGATGAGGTATAAAGAATTTATTGAGCTACTAGACATGGTTATCAGTACCCTTCATTGGGCACTTCATAAGTTTTTCAGCAAGTTATTTTATGGACACCTTAATGTATGTTCTGGCAGCAATCAGGACATTAGCATTTCTTTAAGTTAGTTTGTTATTTTGATATAAATGATGTACATTTTTATTCTTTCATCTGTTTGACATAACATTGCTACTGTTATATGCTGCTATAATTTACCAATCTATTGTGTTTGTTTTGTTTACAAAAATGCCAGATTATTAATCTCAATTAAAAACATTTATTTTCTCACCATCAACTTGTTCTTTTCTATTCTATTTCAATTAATACATTCATTATTTGGATGTTTTGAAAAATGTATACATCATTTGTTACATCATCAACTAAGCATTATGACATATAAAAGTCCAATGCAATGTTGTCAATACTTCAAAAACAGGATGGGTGACAAGTCTTGGTCTGATTAGATTACTTTACTACAAATTGAGACAGGGAACTGAAGTAAAGCCACAACTTAGACTGTTCAGCCCATACAAAACAGGCAGTAGACTCAAATAAAATGAAACTGCAGTTGACACAATTATACTATCAAATGTTGATGCATTCTAAACAACATATATTTGCATCCTAAACAGGAGGAAAACCTTACGTTAGAAATATCCTAAATTGATCCAGTCCTGTCCACAAAACATGAAAAGGCAGTGAGCCAGTATGGATGGAAATTTGGGATATATATAATTTGAGATGTTTGGAGAATACCACCCCTGAATAACAGTTTCACTTGAGTGGTAACATAAATAAAAAAAATGGTGTTCAATGATGCTAACATTGAGATAGTAGCTTATCTAATTCTGGATTTCTGGTATCAATTTGCTATGAATTTCGGTAAGGTGGGGCAGGGCAGTTAGTCCACTGGTCCACAAATTGGTCAACTGCCCCTCAGTCAACTAACCCCATGGTCAACTCCTCCTTGAATTTTTTAATCATTTATTATATCATATAATAAGGGACTCTATACATTATATTACAGTTTCTATTGATTTTTATTATTTTTTCAGTACAATACTTTACATTACAGCTGGATATAACTTGAAAATATAAAGCTGTTGTTGACATTGTACCCAGTATTACATGTGTAATTATCTGTGACTAATGTGCACATGTATGTGCATTCATCCCAGTTATTACTGGTTGTTGTATATGACTGAATCCCAGATAACTCAACATTTCCATGTTGAAAAGAAAATTGAAATATTTTCATTAAAATCTTTATTAACCCATTTTTGTACACTAAACCTAACATGAAATAACAATGGGGTCATTTATTTACACCCCATTTTCAAAATATTAAATGTGTTAAATTAGATATTAGATGTTCGTTTTCAAGGTTTAAACTTCTCTCACTATGTAGACATTACATAACCCATGCGTTCCAGCAGATGTTATAATCATATCGTATGAGCATTAGTATGACTGTGTCTTTAAAACTTATAAAAATGGGAGGTAAGAATTATAAATTTGATTTATTATGCATACCTGACTTTCACATGCTTGACAGTAATTAATTTAATTTTTTTCTATTATCAATAAACAATGACATAAGAAGTTTGTTTTAAAATTAACCAAAACACGCACTTTCAAAATAGTAATAAGAAAAACAATGTACAAATATTCAATAAAAGCCACTTACATGAAAGCATGTTTACTATTTAACATACTTGACCAATTCTAGCGTCCCACCTTTAAAACTAAAATTTTCGTTTAATTCGCGATGTTATGCTTTGACGTGACTCTTTTCAGTGATTTTCATTACGTACTATGATGGTTATAGATTTTGCCAGCTGCAATTTCTGGCTTTCTAGTGAAAATGGCATTTTTTGAACACATTTAAAAAGAGTTAACGTTTCTGACCAGCATATTTGCGACAGTGACATGATGCTCATCGACATATCAATTTTAAAACTAGATATATAGCAATATTTTAATTATTTTGTAAGAACAGCATAACCTATGTTGGAAAACAACATTAATGTGGTGTTCTGAGAATTTGGTTGTTTAAATTTTCTGTTTTAAAATAGTACACATTTACTGTGACAGTTAATTTTGGGGACTTTACATCTTTCTGCAGATGACTGTGACAATTTTAGAAAGTAAAAATATAAATTGTTGTTCAAATAATGTTTGCAATATAATTAACTGATAAAAATATGATTTTATAAATAGTTTGGTTCAAATATGAATTTGTAAATTGATTGCGACATAAATATACAGTAATGAAAATGTTCTATTATCTGACATTCAATGATATGCACAGATAAATGAAACAAGGACTCACATTTTCTTTATCAGCACATTCAAAATATTTGAACACTTTTTAATGGTATGTATTATGCTGAAATATTCATTTGTTTCAATAATGATATCTAGAAAGTATACACCCCAATGTAGAACAACAATTATGCTTAATGTTGCACCCCCCCCCAGAAAATTATTTAGTGTTACATGTATCAGAAATAGAAAATAGGTACCAAGTTAAGTGTTGGTGTCCTATCTTAACATATATGCTTTCCATTCCATTGGCTGTCCGTTGTTTATATAATGATTTCTGACAGACCTATGTTGCTGTTGGGTTACGCTCCAAATATTCCACAATAAATTATTGAATGCTTCTATGATATTACATTTTACAAACTTATTTTGATAGAATTATAAATACATGTGATCGTCTGGGTGATTTTTAGATGTATTGAATATTATCAAAGCATTTATAGTGTGTTACAAATTTTTAGTGTTTTTTTTTCTCAGAAAAGTTGGGGGCATGTTTCAGATTACAAATGTTGATTTCTTGTCAAAGGGAACTCACTCATTAACCAACGTCCCTATTCATGTCAACTATATATAAAGATAAAAAATTCTTCCAATATTGCTATCAATGCCCATAAATATATGAATATGTAGGATTAATAAAACATTCACAGTTTGTCTTATTTATTTTTTTCAAAAAATAGTTGGGTGTGAGTGTTAGAGGAGTGTTGTCTATTTCTCTCTCATTTAAAACTAATTACACATTCAGTATTTGTATATTTTACAGGCCATATTTTGAAGATGTTGATAGCATGGGTGTTTGTTCTCTTGTTATCTCCAGCAGTCTTTGGAAAAAATGTTATGATATTACTAGGCAAGTATTTATTTTTATTTGATTCTCGATACTTTTTATTTATATTATGACTGTTTGCATGTTTGTGTTTTTTTTTACACTGGGGTTTCATGTCACACTAACTGCTTGGGTCATTTGGCGACTTTTCCAGTTTAAATGATGGAGTATGACCCCAAGAACCACATTACCTAACACGTGAAATTTGGTCCTGGGTGGGTTTCGAACTCACAGCATAGTGAGGCTAGTGATTACTAGTCAGAGACCGTAATAACTTGAGCATGGAGGTCTCTTTGTATTTATTATCATACCTGAATTCTTTATGATGTTTTGTTGTATTTGCTATTTCACTATTTGGTAGTAAAATGTCACTTTGAAATGTTGTAGAATCAAAATTTAAATATTCAACATTATTATTTTCTAGGAGATGATGTAGGATTTCAGTTTGGTGCCTATGGTGACTCAAAGATTCATTCCCCCAATGTTGATGCCCTGGCTCAACGTAGTATGTTGTTCAAGAATGGATTTACTTCAGTCAGTAGTTGTTCTCCCAGCAGGTATACAATCTATAGTCTACATCTTTATATAACAGTTCATATCACTGTGGCCTAATGTTGCATCCTTTCATTAACCAGTCATATGCAGATTATATCCTTGTTATAAGAATGTGCCTTAGGATGAAGCTGAGGAGTTGAGGTGTTTTTAATGGTTGCCCCACCCACTTAGGAATCGTGAGCTCTGATTTTTTAATATCAAGATGAGGGCATATGAATGTTGTAATCAGTCATACATTGCTAGGCATCTGCCTTGAAATAAATTATTTTATTTATTTAGAGGACGGCATTGACATAAAACTTACTTTTATGGTATAGGATTTCTATTATTCAACTGAAACTGTCAAGGATAAACTCAGATTATCAATGGTTGCTTGAAAATATTTACTACTTTATGAGGTTGACTTTTTGTCGTGAATTTAGTATTGTAGTTGTCTATTTTATGGATTATTGTACCTTTTCAAAACTACAAATTTTTAATCGCCATCCTAAATATGTACTAAAACTAATTATAAAAGTATGAATAAAGTTGAATCACTTTGTTCCCGCAAGTAAACTATTTTGTTGATAACTTTACCAGACATTTTCCGTCAGTCAACATATTTTCTATGTATTTATGGTAGAAAATAAGACAGTGAAACTAATGTGACTATTTTTAGGTCAGTTGTGTTGTCAGGGTTACCAGTACACCAGAACGGAATGTACGGCCTACATTCTGGTACTCCAAATTTCCAATCTTTTAATGGAGTACAAAGTCTTCCTATGATTCTAAAACAGCAGAATATACATACAGGTTTGTGTAGCATGTGTGTTAGATATTGTATGTTTAATATCAGTGCTTGGTTTGGTATACATGACTGTCCTGCTTGTGTCTTATCTGAGATTTTGGCATTATGAGTGTGGCATTATTGCAATGAAGCCTCTCTCAGCAACTATTGCAATATTAAGACCACATTATATGACATTTATTTTCTGACTGGTTTTCAAAATTTTTTCATAATTGAACTTGATAATGTGACCAACTCCCAATCAAGTTTTGTCTTTGCCCTAAAGGTGGTCTTAATACTGAGGTTTTACTGTACTTGTATATATACTTTCTATATCTTGGCTTATGGATTCTTACTTTGATTATTACTGTGGTTGCTAATGTATTCTACTGTTTGGGCTCACCCCAGATATCATAATTGTTTTAGTAGATATTTGTTCATAGAACAAAGTACTAGTATACCAAAATCAAAGACATTTGATGGACGGTCATTACTTTAGAAACCAGCACTGAAATTTTATATTTCTTTGTAGAGTTACGTGATCAGACTAACATAATTACTGCTTTCTAGGTCGGTTGTGTTGTCAGGGTTACCAGTACACCAGAATGGAATGTACGGCTTACATCATAGTTTTCAACATTTTCAATCATTTGATCAAGTTCGTAGTCTTCCTGTGATTCTTAAAGAAAATAACATTCATACAGGTTTGTGTTAGCTTGGAATTTTATGGTCCAATGATCTGCAAATGAATTCTTAGAACAGTCTGTGGTGATCCAGCATTTGATTGGTGATTTTGAAATAAAAATTGACCAATCGCATGTGTACATTTGATACTGGTTCTGAAACTCAGTATCATAACTGTGTAAATGTGTATTATTGAATAAGTAAAACTAAGTTATTGCTATCTCAACAAAACAGCATTATTAGATTTTTGTTTGATTCTTACTAGGTGAAATAGATGAATTTAATTTTGTCAAAATAGATGTTATACATGTAATACAAAACATGACAATGTTATTAGATTATCAATTGTTTATTTTTGTTTCAAACTATTGAATTAAAACCAAGTTCATTAGTTGTGTATGCATGCTGTCTGGTAGTTGTGACTGTCCTTTATTTATTATCAAGACAGTGGAACATTTCAGATATATGTTTATAAAAACTATAACAAAATATTGAGACTGCCGTATGAAGAAATACAATAGTAAAGCAAAACCTGAGTTAGCAGCCTTTTACAAATAAATCTAGCATGTAAAAAAGGCTACTGATTAGTTGATATAACACTCTTTAGTTGATATAACAGACAAATTAATCCAGTCATAGACATATTCTTTCTTTAGATAACCTTTAATAGTCATATTCTTTCCATACGTGACCTTTAATATAGTCAAATTCTTTCCTTAGATGACCTTAAATAATCATATTCTTTTTTAAATGATCTTTAATTGCTCATATTCTATCTTATGTGACCTTTAATGGCTATGTTCTATCATTAAGTGACCTTTAATGACCATAATATTCTATCTTGAAGTGACCTTTGGTGGTCAATATTCTATCTTTAGGTGACCTTTATTCACAGGTTTGACTGTAGATTGTACTTTCAGGCATAGTTGGTAAGAAGCATGTTGGACCTGATACGGTATACAAGTTTGATTATGAGGTGACAGAGGAACATTATGACTTGAATCAAGTTGGACGGAATATAACCTGTATGAAGGGATACATCAGGAAGTTTCTGCAGGAAGCAAAAAATAGCTCCAAGTAATTGGAATGCTGCATTAATTTTTACATTGATCAATCATGCCAACTGAAAACTTTTCTCCATGTATTGTACTGTAGGCGTTAACTCGGACATATACTGACAACATGCAGAACTGAAATTTTCACTCAGAAGAACAGAGAATGTTTTGATTTGAAAAAGCTAATTACATGTAAATCCTTGCTAGGTCCTTTTTTACACCATCCCCAATTTGTGCTAGGGGTACTTGTACCTTTTCTTTAGATGGATAGAAGCTACAGAATATTGAACCCATTCAATTTCATTTAGTAAGGTACTCATTTCTAAAAAAAACTTGGGTGCAGTTATTATAAGTGTTTTATGTGTTATACTTTGTTGATATTACTTTGCAATATATATATATAATCTTCCTCACACCAATTTGACTAATTTGTGGCAAATGTACAGTTTATGAGTAAAGATGGATATTATATTATTACATTCTGACAAACAAATAGTGGTTTCTATACCTATAGTTACATTGAAGCAACCAGAGGCCCTTTTCTCTCTCTGATGTTATTACCCAGATTATATATCTACCATAATATCTTCTGAACATATTTTAATGTACAATTTTCAGACCATTTCTATTGTATATTGGTATACATGATATACATCGATGTGGCTACAATGATAAACTTGGAGACTTCTGTGAGAATTTTGGGGATGGTATGACTCCAGGCACTGGTGAAATAAAGGACTGGAAACCTATTGTATATAAACCAGAAGATGTTCAAGTGCCTTATTTCCTACCTGATACACCCGCAACTAGGGGAGATCTAGCTAATATGTATAAAACATACAGTAGATTCGATCAAGGTAATTTTCCTCTTATCCGAATTATTACCAAAAAAAATCTGTCTATTGCAAAATCGTTTAGCCTTAGTTCTCTAAGATAGTGTTGCTAGTAAAGTATGCTGATTGTTTAGATGAAAGTTTGATACTTGGACCTGTTTGTGTTTTTGTTAGCAATTAGGAGCGTATTAAACTCCCAACTGTTGCTCACCTCGCATATAGGTAAGTCGTCAATTGTTTTTGGATACATGCATATAATTGATTGATGATACAAAAGCACTGTTTGGGTCGAAGGGTATCCGTTAGTGAACATTTGACATGACATATGTATTTTCCTAACAATGGAGTCCTCTCAATGATCTAGTATTAAAAACCTATGATTCTGGTGTAGTATAGCTGTGCAAACCCTGGTAAGATGTTTAGCATTTACTGCATTGCAAAGGATAAAGCAAACATGTTTGTGTCTCTTTTATTTCATTCTAAGTTCCTTCTTTTACCTTGAAACTGATAGTCTCAATTTGTAAAATTCACTTATTTTACTTTATGATCAATGTGAAAAGCTGCAATTTCATCTTGTCTCAGACACCAGGCAAGTGACATAAGTCATAGACTGATTACCAATGTTGAGGTTAAGTATTTCATGAAGCAAGGAGATTAATTGCGTCTTATAAATATTCTTGCTATGTTTTGTGAAGATTTACTGTATTATTAAAAAAATGTCATGTTTTATGAAGATCAATGTTTTGTGAATACTTACTATTGTGTGGAAGATATTGTTTTAGTGGGTCTGTTTTATAGGTGTTGGCCTCTTCATGCAAGAGTTAGAGTATGCAGGTTTTGCAGACGACACTCTGGTAATATTTACATCTGACAATGGAATACCATTCCCTCTTGCTAAAACTAACCTGTATGACCCTGGACAAGGCGAACCTTTTATGATATCATCACCACAACACAAAGACACTTGGGGAAAGGTAGGGTCTTACTCATGTATAATGCATGGTTATTGGGTTTCCAGAATTTTTCTGAAACCTCCAGTCCCCCCCCAAAAAAAGAAGACTTGTGCAGACCCTACTAGTTTGTATTGTTTCCATGGCACAGAGGTTAAGATTTCCGGTGTTCTGAAAATTTTCAACTTTCACCCATGATAATGTCAAGTTTGTACTACTAGCATTGACTCTCTCAGTCTTCTAAATATGATAGAAGTGTTCCAAAAGTGTTATAAACTATGAATATATATTTTGGTTAGCACAAACCTGTTGACCATGTATAAATAGTACATAATTATATCATTCTTGTATTCATTTTAATGTACGTGTTTGTTCGTATGTTTTCATATATCATTTGTGTATCATGAAATTCTAGTCACTTTCTTATTCATTCAGATCCAGTTATTGCTTCTAATTTTAACAACAGTCATTCTTACAGTATTATTTGTTAACTTAAGCATGTTTTAGGCTTGGGCAGTATAGACTAAAGATTGAATTTCTTTCATTGATTCTAGTCATATGTCATTAAAATAAAACTCTATTTGAAATTACAGACAACTGATGCTATGGCCAGTACGATGGATATTTTACCAACTGTCTTAGACTGGTTTGGTGTTCCATATCCGAAATATAAGCTGAATGGTCATCCTGTAGGTCTCACTGGAAAATCTCTGTTGCCTGCCTTGGTACCAAAGCCACTGGGTCCATCCTTTGATGAAGTGTTTTCAAGTCACGTATTCCATGAAGTCACCATGTACTACCCAATGAGGGTGTACAGAACCAAGGAGATGAAACTTATCCACAATTTGAATTTCCGAGCTCCTTATGGGCTAGCCACAGATTTGTACATGAATCCTACATTTTTGGACATTCTGAATCGAACAAAGTCAGGTCAACCACTTCCATGGATTACAACGCTAGAGAAGTACTATTATCGAGATGAATGGCAGTTATTCAACTTGACCTCTGACAGGCATGAAGTCAAGAATGAAGCTGATAACCCTGATTACAGTGGAATTTTACAGTCTATGAAGAAATCACTTACACAATGGCTGGAGGATACACATGATCCATGGAGGTGTTTACCTGATGGAGAACTTGAAGGGAATGTCTGTTATCCAATGGACAATCAAAAGTCTCTAAATCTGTTCCATTGAAGTTATGACATGTCTCAAATTAACAGCTAATTACACAAATGCAGGTGTTTCCAATTTGATTTTTATTTTCAGATTTCAAAATATTCTTTCATTCTATGCCCTGCAATGCTAAACTAAGTTTGTCAATTAACATAATAATGTTACATTTTAATTTGTAGGTATTGGTTACATAAAACGTGTATCACAGTTCAAGTGATCTCTAGAGTAGCTTAATCATTAACTTAATGTTCTCGATATTTTAATATATTCATTTATTCTAAAAAAATGATTTTCTTGGATAATGTACAAAATGTAGGTTGACTTTTATCATATATTTTATAAATACTTTGGGGTACATTTTGTAGCATGTATTTAACACACCAGTATATTAGGTCAATTTCGATATTTTAATATATTCATTTATTCTAAAAAACTGATTTTCTTGGATAATGTACAAAGTGTGGGTAGACTTTTATCATATATTTTATAAATACTTTGGGGTACATTTTGTAGCATGTATTTAACACACCAGTATATTAGGTCAATTTATAACCTCTTGCCTCATTATTTTGTAATATATATATTGGGTTTAATTATATTCTTGCCTTAAGTCACAGTTTCCTTGACTTTTGGCTAAGAATTGGTCTACTTAATGTTTTTCCACATGCATGTATTGTATATTGATTCTTTGTTTGCCGCACATATACACTGAGCCTAATCTTTAAACGTCCACCTTGTATTTTACAACACTGGAAGAAAATCATTGAACTTACTAGATTGATTACCAATTGAACTTTTAATTTATTCATTCAACATTTACTTTGAATACTCAAATTCTTTGTGAAGATTGTTAGTATTGCAAAACGTAAGAATTAATTCACTCGTTTGGGTTCTTCCATGTTTTACAAGATGGATGTACAGAACTTTGACTCTGTATATACGTATGCATTTCTTGTACTTTATCTTACCAGCAATATTCTATATCAATGAATTCTTGACAGAATGTACAAAGTATGTGTGATAACTTTTTACTGCTACATTTGATGTATTTTTCCCAGTTTCTACATTTTTTCTAAAATTTTGTTACATATATTTTGGTTATGATAAACATGTTTGAACTTTACTTGAAGTTCGCTGAAACTTACTGGTTTTCCTTGACTTTCCGACACTCACAATGAAGAATTGTTTTTTTCTGTTTTATTCAAGTATTGTTTTTATGTCAGTTATATGTCTCTAATTTACATGTATACATTATGTTATGTATCCCTAATTCTACATGTTTGTATGAATTTCATGGTTCTTTTTATCCTTTGCATAATGTTGTTGTGTTCATGGTCAAATCCAGAGTTACTACTGAATATGAGATTTTATTGACCCATTGCATAATGTTAATAACCTTATGAGATTTTGTAGAACTGTTGCATTAAATACTTATTTTTGTTAAACCTCACACAAACACAGTCTTCACGGATGAAGTATTGTGGTTTCCTTTTGTCCAGCCTGGTCTGCTATCTTTTGAGAATTTAATTGTTGTCATACTAGTGACTACATTCATCTAGTAGTCTTCATGAATATCTCTGAATATCTGTATTAAATAGCTACAATAGTGGTTTGTAGCTTTTCTGAAAACCTCCTCTGTTACTATCTATAGGTGTAGTTGTTAAATCTACAACTTTATATCTAGTTATGAAATTTGTTGGTATATTCCTGTAATTTATATTGAGATACTTACTGAAAATGCATGTTTCCTGATAACCTTATTCAAGATATATTATCTGAATTATTGTCTTAAAAATCTTTGAGTGATGGTTCCTGAACGTATTGAAAAATTGCCTTAATTTTTATGTCCTAGATATAGTAAAATGATGCTGTGCATCTTTATTGTCTAAAGTTTTATTTCTGGGCTCCGTAGAATTTTAATTTCTGATGTTGATTACTTTCCAGGGATTGTGCAAATATTCAACTTATGCCATAAAATTTTGATTTTGAAATTTTGAAATACACGTACAAATGTACTTAGTTATGGTATTCAGGTGAACAATGTGTTATCACTTTGTCCTTCGTTTATACTGGTGCAATTATGAGATTACATTCCTTGATAGAATTCCATTCTGATTGATCTATTTCTGTGATATTTTGCTTTTAATTATCTCTTGGTTGCTTTTTTTCTCTATGTTTAGTGCGCTGTATAAAACTGAATAAATATTGATTTTTTATCTACTTTGTTATTTTGTGATTTTGTTGTTTCAGGAAATAGAGCTTTGTCCTCTTTTTCCTGCCCTCAAGGTTTTTTTTTTAATTTATGAGACTTTTTTGTGCTACTCTTCACTCCTAAGACACAAACATCTTCACTAGCCTGGCTCTTAAAATGTTATAATAATTGTTTCACAATCTGATATTCGTATGTGTGGAAATCTGACACCAGTGGTTTTCTTCTTAGATTTCAATCTGGTAAAATGTCAGTTGTTCCCATGTGCTACATTCTTGAGATACATTGTGTTCCAATGGCTACCAAATCCAAGTCTTATACCATTACCCTAATGATAACATACACTGTATATAAACTGTATGATTAATCATGCTCAATCTTACCTGACTTAAACAAAAAGTAACTCTGTCCTTTAGAAAACAATATTAAACAAATATTATCCATACGGCAACGCTGATATGACAATCTTTGGCACAATATATATATGTATATAGTACCACTTAGATACCAGTAGCCCAGGCATTACTAGAAATAGTTACATCATGTACTTACTGTACAAAAACGGTACAAGTACTAAAAAGTAACAATAAACAATACTTCTTTATATTGTGCAACTATCAGATTCCTTATTGTGAAAGACTGTATAAATTGTATTATCTAAAGTCTTCTGATATCAGGTATTACAATTATTTATATCTTCAATGGACCTTATACTGAAAAATCTTCAAAGTAATAAGCCCTTAACGTATGGCTGGGTACCAGTCCTTCCCCCACTTCCGTAGTGTTCATATGGCTCTATGTAAATTTCCTCTAACAGAAATGAATGTAGCTTTGAGTAATCATTTGGTACGCATTTGTACTCACTAACAAAATGAAAAATGTTTTATACGATCAATGTTTAAAACCATAAATCATTTTTATTCGATTATCATCACTTCCTACTTCCACTGCTCCTATAGGGAACAATTTATACCATGACATGGTATGCTGACTTAGGTCAAGGTTGTCCAGTTTCACCAGTATCTCTCCTAGTGATTGCTTCTTGTCAAATGTCTTCTGTTTGTCCCAAACATTGACCTAAGAAAATAGATATTTGTATTTCCACAAAAAAATGGTACATGTAATTTTCATTTGAAATATTTGGTTTTCAGAAAAGAAAAGTTCTAGATTAGAAAGGTAAATTTCATAATAATCCATTGTGTACATTCAGGATTTAAGATTTATAGATGCTCGGATTAGGAAGGTTCCAGGATACTTTAATTTGATACTATCCTATTTTGGAGCTATTTTTCTTTCAGATTGAAAATATTTATGTAGAACCAATTGAAGTCATTTATCATGTTCAGTTGCTGAGTGAAATTACAAGCAACGCACTTGCTAGATATGAACAATGGCCCACCCTGACATCCAGTAGTCTGGGGGAAGCAACTCTATGTACATTCTAGAACACAAGTTAGAAATTATCAACCGTCAAAGATGCATGGAACAATAGGAGGCTGATGTGTGCGTGCGTGCGTACGTGCGTGTGTGATGCATCGCGGTTCATTTTGGTCTAAAATGGCCGAGTTATGTTATTCATGCCTTCAAACTCGTTTCTCAAATCAACCGTCCCCACGTCACAACAGGTGTCCACCATGCGTTATTAATAGAAAAAAAAACAAACATGCATCTATAAACGAGATAAACCATTCCAGGAAACAGATAAATCAGTGAAGTTCAAGATAATATCTCAAAATTAAGTAAAACGAAAAACCAAAGAGTAAAAACAATACATAAGTAACAAACATTGGACCCACTCAACCTTTTATAGCGACCATGTATATTACAGGTGGAATATCGAATAGTTTTTCTGAAGATTGGATCAAAACTCATGCTAATAGTCAGCGTTTTCTTCTTTTGAACAACTTTTAGGTACGTTAGATTTGTATTAAGTAGTTATGAGTTTTGGTGTATTGGGTATACGGATGTATTAATCATAAGTACATACATATTTATTGAAGCTGAAATGTTCATGAAACTATGCTAGAATTTCTTAAATCAAAAGAGAATTCGCATTTTGTTGATACACCACTTACATATTTAAGCATTTGGTACAAGTTGAATAAGCATCATACATAACAGTATAATTTCAAATTGGGGTAACTAACCTCATCTGATTTAATGCTGAACAAACAGACAAAGAACATGCTATAAATTAACTAATGACATATTTTACCAGGTGGTTGCTGGAGTCCGTACTTCATCAGTCCTTTGACTACAACAATATCAACTTCCAGTTGACCTGATATTTTATGATACCATAAAACCCATTTTCATATTACCACACGCCTTTCTCTCAAAAATGTAAATAAATACAATTCGTCCAGCACTTTCTTGTCGCCAATCTACAACTTTGACCAAATATACATAATAAATAAACCAAATTAATCATAATCATTCACTTTTAAAAGACCAGAAGAAAATGGTTGCGCTTCCGGTTACATGACCGACCCTGTTGTTTTAGTGCTGACATTAAAGTTTCCAATTCCAAAGTACGGAGACATCTGGGAATAAATCATACCTGTCAAGTATGTAAGATACTGCATGGTTAGAAAAATTTAGAAACGTTTGGGATCTTACCATCCTTATTAATTTTTGGTCAAGTAACCGGAAAAATGACTATTTTTTCTTGTCTAATGGATAAACATACACTCTCAATCTTGTTTATAAATACACACCTAACGTTGTAAATAGATAGGTGTCTTGTTAGTTTTTGTAGCGGAATGTGTTCCACTTTACAGTCAGTGTATTGTTAACTTTCATGCACGTAATTATTTTAAAATATCGTGATAGTTCTCTATTCTGAACTTCACGGGTGTGTATTGAATAACAAGTAGTCGTGCTTAGGTCAGAATTTCTAGAACGCAGTTATTTTACATCGGTGGAAGCAAAATAGATTATCAAATGTTATCACTACAATCAATCTTTACCAGCAGTACTTCTTATTCAATTAAGCACGTGATTCTTTCTCGTAAATTTATACTATAAGCGAATACTATAAAATGGCGACTTTTTTCATGCGAAACTAAATACTGCC
This sequence comes from Lutraria rhynchaena, assembly GCA_008271625.1. NCBI lineage: Eukaryota > Metazoa > Mollusca > Bivalvia > Venerida > Mactridae > Lutraria > Lutraria rhynchaena. The sequence goes on from VIBL01000042.1 coordinate 2,630,275, forward strand.
ATATCAAAGGACGACAGCCTTCTCCAGTTTATAAGCAATAAAAATTAATGCGGTAGTAAAAAGGTAAACAGAAGTTTTGTGCAGGTTGAGTGTTAGCGCGAAAGAAAATTTAAATGTTTTCTTTGGTCCTTTATCAAGACTAAGGAAGTTTCCTTACTACGCTCGGAGCCACCTGGTGAATGTAAAGGTGATGAATGTGCTGAGGAGGAGAACCCTACTCTATCTCAACCTGAAAACATATTTACAGTAAAACTTCACTTAGTGATCACATCACTGTAAAGACCACGTGATTGTAATGTCCACAATTCGACTGGTTTTATATTTCTTTTATATTTCAACTGGATAATGGAACCATCTCATTAGACAGTGTTTCCTGATTCTAAAAGTGGTACATGTACATGTATTTTTATCAAGCTCTTATTATTACATGGAAGTATTGATAATTACTTGAATTATAGCAACTAAAGTATCTTATAGTGTACGCGTTAATTCTGTAAACTGATTCTAGTGTTGATATCTCAACTATATCATCGCTTCTCGGCCTGTTTAAATGTCACTACATGTCCCTCTGATTACACTTAATGCACAGCTGTTAATACATACATTAAATATGATAATAGTGCAAATCTTGGTTATTTCTTTTTTTTACATAACCTTTTGAAACAACATATATGCATTTTTTCAGTATATTGAACGCCACAATCTTAAAAATAGTAGTAGTAATGGCCCTGTGATGTTTTAAAGTGTAATGAATTCTATACATCATTTGATGGTATTTTGTGACGCTTTTTTCATTTCAGGTAATTTTTTATTAAACTTAGGTGTTTTAATACCAAACCCATGAAATCATAATAAAATGCTTTGTATACATAGCTTGCTTAGTAAATATACGACGTAAACTACTTACATAAAACATTTAGGACGATTTGTTAAAATCTAGGACATTTTAGTACAATGAAAACCGCTGTGTTACAAATGCAAAATGCACAAGCGGATACGTGGAAAATATCTGGATATGGCTATAAATAGAAATATAAAATATAAACAGACGATAGAGGCCAGAGAGTAGAGGATATATCGTGAGCTACGGAGGTATCAGTTCAGCTGTAAAACATTGGACTTTCGTTTCGGACAGTAAGTACAAATAAGTTTTTCTTAGTCAATGGACTGTCTCCTCCAGAACAGCCGTATTCTATGCGCATAATTTCGTAAAAACGCATAAACATGTTTTACAATAACTATAAAATTCAAAGTCATGTACTTTATTATCTAATGTAATTTAGTATTTAAACTACTTTTATGAACCTTGAGTGTGATATATAGTTATAGCACATTTTCATCTGACAAATGCATGATAAATAAGCTGGTAAAATGGCAAAATGGGAAAACATACCTATCGCTAACTCAACCACTGATAAGAACAATATATGTATATACGGTGTATGTACAGTAAAACCTCACATTGCGACCACCTCAGTATTACGACAACCTTACTATAATGACCACTTACTTTCAGACCAACTTTCAATAGCTCACCAATAATTCAACTTGATAATGATACCACCTCATATGACTGATTTTACGGGTCCTGAAGGTGGTATCCATATCGAGGTTTTACTGAATGCCTATAGCAGAAATTTCCACTAGATACAGAAGTTTTAAGTTCAGCAATAAGTTAAACCTAGGACGTTAGGACTCTGTGTCAAAATATAGATGTGCTAATTTCGGTCTCAAAACTCATATTAAAAAGCCACTGTGACATCATGTTGAAAATGAAATTAACACATGCGACAATTTTGAATCGAGACCCGGTTTAATTAATGTCATTAGTTCCATGGAAATGACTCGATGAACTACAATCAAATGACGATCTCCCAAGGCCTTTTCAGAAACATGATTCACCTTCCCTTGATAGCTCTTCAGTAGGAGATAAGAAGCGCGCTCCTGCTACTTTCGGGTAGTACTGCGCGTCAAAGAAGTATCATGTTTAACACTACAAATATATCGTATCCTAATTAAATGCAAATCAGACTAGTATCCAATGTCTAAATTAATTTAGAACAAATAATATGGTTGTATCCAATCCTAGATGTATTATAACAGAATAATATCAAAAGAACTTTAGAAAGCTATAAAAGCTATGGATATGCTTATTCGGTTGGGTTATCTAATATACAACAAGTAAAAACACAGACACACGTAAAACACTCATTAAGATAGATTATTACTGTGTCGAACAGTCGAAATTTTATTGTGTAAGAAGTTATACTGTCAAAAATAGTGAATGTGCGGCCTCTTGGGAATATCCCGGAGGCGAGGGTGATCAAACTGAATATTCAAATTGTTAGAACATTCTGATTTAATAGACAAAAATAGCTATGGCATCTTACCAATGTTATTGCTGTGTATGAAAGAAGTCAGTTTGTTAGGAGACAAGTTGACAAACAGATACTGATGCATCGATTTTTAGCTGATTTACGAAAAGAAAGGTCTGGATTCAGCGACGTAATAAGACTCAGCCAAACTTTGTCTTTGAGAATAATGATCTACTAAGTTGTGTAGAGAACATGTTGTAGGACAGTTTTGGACATACACAAGGAAAGTCTTCCCAGGCTGTTCCCTAGAGCAGATGAGATTGAAAAAGTCTGCAAACTCGCGGCAAATTATTTGGATTTGTTTTACACTTACATTTAACACTTAAGACGTAATTGATATTTAACAGCCAATAAACAATAATTTTCGCTTAAAATCGTCTTTTCGATTGTGTTTTTGGTGCATCAAATATTTATGATCCAAAATATTTGATAGAATAATTAAAGTTTTCTATATCAAACAAACTGATGTTGTATTTCAGAGGACTATTTTTTCAATTGATTGTCATAAAATAGTGTATACAATATTTCGTTTGAATTGTGACTGTGAAATTGATCCACTCTACAATCTGGATACAAATTTCATACTTCGCTTATCTTCGCATTGCAATAGAAAAACAGTTATGACTGCGCAGTATAGGTTTTAGATTACCTTTAATGTGTGTTGAAAAGGGTTTTTATTAAAAAATAATAGATAAAAGATACAAATGTAAGGTAAGATGATTGTATTAGTTACTAGAATGCATTAATTTTTGTTCATCCGTTTTCCTCCTTCCAATACATCAAAAGAACATTTTTGTTTAAAAAATGATCAAATATGCAACAATACTTTGTACGCATATATACCCATTTATATACAATGACGTAAAAAGACGCACATCCGGCTAAGTGTTAAATTTCATTTTACCAAAACTAATTCGTGTGCAAAAGTTTATGCTAAAGTTTACGTGTAGAAAAAATACATTGGTTTGCATTTTATTTTAATAAATGAAAATGTTTATCTCTATGTTTTGTCTTGATAGCTGTTGTCACAAATTTGCAAAATCGGCGCACTGTCTCTTTATCAATATCATAGCAAAATCTGCAAGTTGTCAAATTCATTGTCTGGGTGACATGATCCTTACTGATAGCAATTAATTAAACAGGAAAAACAGCATGTGGTCATATATATTTATACCACCCAATGTTTATGGGTGTACATTGTTTTTACAGCTGTCTGGGGTCAAATATGTTCTATATTTAATCAGTCAAGGAATGTGACATCCTCTAATTATCATTCTTACAATGTTTGCTATTTTTTGTTAATGTGTGTTGCGAAACGTAAGCATAAAAATAAAATGACAGGTTCAGTATGTTTTTAACGAAATAGCTTTTAATAAATGGTCATCTTAAACTTCGATCCTTTGATAATTTATAAAAAATTTCAACCGCTCTTTGAGATTTTAAGGCCTAATAGTATGGTCATTTAAAAAAAAACATCTGGGACCAAAGCTTATATTGGTCCCAGATGTGATATATGCATTGATTATTAAATAAATTCTTGTAAATATGTGCTCCATTATATTTATTTGATCCTGTATTTGCTCAAATTTATTGTGTATAAATAAGAATATTAGTATTTTAAACTATCAAATCAATTCTCAACTGCTGGGTTCGATGGATAGCCTATCATGAAGTTCTAATTGGAACGAAACGGAAACAAAAAACAATTTAACCTCTGGAATATATATGTTTGAATTTTTTGACATTGTCAAATTCTCTACATAAACACACCAATGCGCAAAGGTAGCAGGATTAATTTTACTTCAATCAACAACCATTATTAGTATCTTAACACTTCTTTTTAAAGTTGGTTTATTTGTTTATCAATTATTTTCAATTATCTTGATTCTTCAGCACATGGTCAATGTCGGTATCGATTTTGTTCAAGACGCCATTAAAATACCCAGTGTCCGAAGGAATCCGAATGAGACAGATTTTTTCAAGGGAGATAACCTACTTTATGAAAAGGCCTATATATATAAAAATCTGTCTCATTACCCGGAGGCGAGGGTAAATAAACTCAAACTCCTCGGATTCCTTCGGACACTGGGTAGTATTTTTGATAATTGCGTCTCGAGACTTACAAACCCGATATCGATATACTATGTGTTGAGATACCAAGGAGGGCATTAATTGATAAACACATTAATTAAATATTTGAAAAGATGTTAGATACTGATAATGATTGTTGTTTGTAGTCAAATTAATAATGCTACCTTGTTCAATGTGTTTTTGAAGAACATTTAACAAGGACAAAAAGTCAATCATCATATCTGAGAGGTGTAAAACAGTTATGTTAAAATTCCTAGTAATACTTCATGAATGCATAAATGTTGGACCCACATTTAGAATTGATTTAATAGTTTTAAATGATAATACTATCTTACTATACACATTATATTTGTGACACTAAAACAGATATGAGCAAATACAAGATCAAACAAATACAATGACGCACATATCTACAATAATGCATTTAATAAACGGTATTTATTACATAACCCTTATTTTAAAAAGTGACAATATTATGTACTAAATCTTAAAAATCGATGAGGAATCGAATGGTCTTATAAAATATAAAAGAATCGAAGTTTAAAATGACGAATTCTTTCTGAAAAAAAAACTTTTAGGCATACAGAACCTGCCATTTTATTTTATTTTTATACGTGTTTCTCAACACGTTTAAAAATTTAATAAAACATTGTGAGAATGATAATTAGTGTTTGTCACATGCCATGACTGATTAAATATAGAACATGTTTGACCCTCCAGACAGCTGTAAAAACAATGTAGATCCATAAAACAACGGGTGGTATAAATATATATATGACCGCATACTGATTTTCCGGTTTAATTAATTGCTATCAGTAAGGATCGTGTCACCCAGATTATAATTTGACAACTTGCTGATATTAAAGCTGCAGATTTCACTAAGATAAAATAAAAAGACAAGTGCGCCGAATTTGCAAATTTGTGACAACAGCCATCAAGATAAATCACAAAGTTAAACATTCTTGTTTAATTACATAAGATGTAAGTCAATGTTTTTATACAAGGAAAATTTAGCATAATCTCTTGCACGCAAATAAAACGAAAGATGACATATAGCCGGATGTGTTTTTTTATCCCAATGAATATAAATGAGTGTACGTCCGTGTAATGTATTGTTGTATATTTCATCATTTTAAAAAAATGTTCTTTTCAAGTGTTAGAAGGAGGTAAAAGGATGGACACCAGTTAATACACAGAGTCATAACCACTTGTTTTCTATTGCAATGCACAGATCAATAATATATGCAATTTTATTTCAGTAAATCAGTTCGAAATCGAGGCATCAGTAGCTTTTTGTCAACTAGTTTCCCTACAAAGATCTTTCATATCCAACAATATCATTGGCGAGATAGCATAGTTATTTTTGTCTATTAAATCAGTATGTTCTATCTTTTTGAATATCCTGTTCCTTCCGGGGATATTCCCATGCGGCGAAATTCACTATTTTTGACAGTATAACTTATTACACAAAAAAATTGCTCACCTCAGTAATAAGCTATCTTAGTGAAGGTATGTGTGTCTATGATTTTACTCGTTGTATATTAGATAACTAATACACAACCATTCGAGTATTTCTGTTCTAAATAGCTATATAATAACACTTTTTTTGCTATTATAGCTTTTTAAATCTGTTTTAATTTGTTTTTCCTCCATTATGACATAACAAGGATAGGAAACTACTATATAAATACATACACAGTAATTTAGACATTAGCAACCAGTTTGACATACATTTAATTAGGATACGATATATATGCAGTGTTAAAAATCATACATCTAAGAAGCGCAGTACTACCCGGAAGTAGCAGGGGCGCATTTTTTATCTCCTAATGAAGAGCTATCAAGGGCAGATAAATCATGTTTCTGAAAAGGATGAGAAACGATTTTTCTTGGTTTGGGGGCACCTTTTAGCTATTATTTCACAAAATCTGCTTTTATAACCAAACTGAGTAGGTAGTATAAATAAAGGTCTTTAATTTGATATATATAACAGCGTAAGATACCTATATAAGAGACTGAATTCACCATTATATGCATATATCATGATAAATACAGTATAAGTCACTAAGCGACCACTTCCATATTAACATTACCTCATCATAACGACCATTTATTTTCGGAGAGGCTTTCAATATTTCTCCAAACCATGAAACTGACAGAGACCACTTCATTATGAGGACCATTTTTTTGCTCCCAAAGCTGGTCTTAAAATCATCTGTACATAATGTACTTGAATGAAATACAGTAAAACTTCGTTTTTACGAGCATCAATATCACGAGCCCCCGACTTAACTCGAAGAGTTTTAAGCCCCGTCAACTTGCGCTCTTTGTTCCTTATAATTTACAACCAACAAACAAATACTTCGTTATCTCGAGCATTCTGTATGTTCCGATGACTCCTCGGGATAACGAACTTTTACTATATGAACTAATACTCGATATATCATAAATCGCTACTTTACTCAGAGCTGGTCTTAAAGTTGTTTTATCTGTATATTTGTACATGTATGGAATATACTCGGTATGTTATGAATTTCTACTTTACTTTGTAGATGGAGTGGAAGAAGGACATCTTAAAAGTGGTGGATGGTGAGGGTCTCGATGTTGTACGGTGTGAAGAACTTATCATGCCAGTATTTTTCAGCGACTTAAACCCAGAACAAAGATTAACAGAGATCAAAGAATTGGAGTACAAGGAGGGGAATGTCTTGATATGCAGCTACCCGAAAGTTGGTATGTTAGACTTTAATGAACACACGTAATCTTTAACTATTGTTTCAACAAATTAATACCACAGTATTAATAAAACATGCATAACTGAGTGATTTATTAATAGTATAAACATTCAACACACCAATACCCCATTAAAATTCAAGATGAATGAATACATTATAAACACAAATGTATGAAATAACGTTGCAATATACCCTTGTCAGATAACCACTAACGTTACAAGTACTGTTATCTATTTTCATGAAACATCATTCTCACGAAACGCCAAGAAAGTTTCAAGAAGTGGTAATTCTTACAAATTGCACAATCGGACTCTCAAAGTTTACGCCGAATATTCGTTAACACGAGGTGTTTCAACGGTCCCGAAACTTTCTTGCTAATGAGGTTCGACTGTATTTGTATAACTCATTAAGTTATCAAAAAGACGTCCCAGTTCTGAGTATGTCCTAGATATATTTTACAAAATTAAACACCATGAACGTCTTGCATATCGCTATGAATAAGTGTTTATGATTTGTATCACGTTGATATTTTGGTCATGTGACGCAACTCTACCTGTATAATTGAAGTAGTAATAGCGTATCAAACTTGTTATCTGAATAAATGCGGTTCATTACATTTAGACATAAGAAGGACATCTACTATGTTTGTCAGTCACCCATTGACCACACTAAACAGATGCAGCTTCTGTAATCAGCGGAATTTAAGTTCACATCAAATATTTTATGCAAACGAGTCAGAACAGAATTCTATGTGTATTCTATACATATATTCTAACTCAGTTAATGTCTTAATGTCTTAAAAACAACAACAATATATTTGCCCATGCTGATAACGTCCGGCCAAGTCTGAATTGTAACTTGCTACAAGAATTCTGTATATTTTTCAGGTACTCATTGGGTAGCAAATGTTGTTCATTTTCTCACGTCTGAAGGTCCTCTAGATGAAATGGTTTCCTTCAGCCCATTCCTTATGGAATTTCTGCCACCTGATGTTTGGGCTAAAGTGGATGAATACAATATTTTATCCAGTCACCTTGACGCTAATCGACTTCCGGAGTCTTATTTCAAGAATAGCAGTAAAATCATCATAGTGGTCCGAAATGCTAAAGATGCTGTGGTGTCTATGTTTAATCATTTGCAAAGGTCTTCAAAATTCCAGAACAAAATATCGTGGGAACAAACATTTGAGTTATATTCACGTGGCGAAGGTAAGCACATCGTGACTTTTAATGAGCAATATATATTCTGATAGCATTGTCAGAACCAGAATCAGAATCAATTCTGGATCATTTGACAATAAAATTGCTTCTACATAAACTGACCGAACAGGTCTGAAAGTTATTGAAAGTTTTTGTTCTTGATTGAATTCCTAAAATGCACCTTCGTCTGAATAATTTTTCTTAATGCGTTTCTATCTATTCTGTTGTTTGAATTAATGTCGACTGGTAATTCTATTGGAAGTAATTCCTACCTCTCCAATCTAAGAGGAAACAAATAAAGAGTTTCACCAAATGTTTGCTAAGCCGACCATATACTAGTAAGTTGGGCTGACATTAAGTATCATAGTGCTTGCATTCTGTTTTACTTTTCAGTTCCATTCGGGTCCTATTTTGATTATTACAAAACTTTTGAGAAAGCAATGAAGGACTGTGATAAACCTGACTTTCTTGTTGTCCATTTTGAAAACCTAAAGAAGGTATTTTAAACATTGCATTCTATGAGCGCATTTGATTAATTTACGTACAAATAAAGTTGTTTTAATATTCCAAAAAGTTACCACCCAATGTATTGTGCAATATTGCCTTTTAGAAAATGGGATCAATACGGTGGGTGGTGTACAAAAATAGTTATAGAAAATGCAACATAGTTTGACCGTCACACAGGGACCGCCAAAGGAAATGCCACATGCAAAATAAACCTCCATGAATGCATTTGTCAACCGTTCCTTACATTACAGCATGGTTTATACCAGTATATTTATTTGCAGTGCAACCTTTCCGAAGCAACGCCCTTTGGGAGAAGCAAAAATATGTTGTTGATGAGAGGTTGTTGCTCTAGAGAGGTTAAAATTAATATTACAGCGGGAAAATCATTGTGTTGTTTAAGGGAAGTTGTTGCTTTGGAAATGTTGCACTGTACATATAAACTGAAACACTGATTTGCCCTTCACATAGTCTGGAATATGCTATTGTTCATTTTTCAAGGATGGTATGAATGAACTCAAACGAATTCAGAAGTTCCTGAATACAAATAATTCAGAAGAAAGACTGCAGCAGATCTTAGGCAAGGTGACGATCAAGAACTTAAGAGCAGATGTCAATTCTGGTAAAGTGAAAACTGTACTTGTGGATGAGTCGGGAAAGTCGGTACTTTATCGAAAAGGTATTATATTTATTATAAGAAAAGGTGTTATATTTAAAACTGGTATGTATGAATAAACACTGTACAAAATACTTAGGTCTGGAGAACCTCTCAAAGACACTCTAAGGATTGAAATTACCTCACTATAAAGATCCCTGTGTTTAGACCGGTTTTCATAATTTGTCTCAAACACGTAAACTGTGTTTGTTGCCCTTGCCTAAGGTGTTGTTTCATAAGCATACCTAGATGACATATTATTATTGAAACAGAGAGATCATGCTGATGATATATATTTGTGAGTTTACCTGTAACAATTTGCAAATCCTAAGTACAATTGTTAAAACAATTAATTTTTCCCTTGTTTTTGTTTTTCTGCCTTGGAGGACTGAAAAGGTTTAGAAAGGTTGAGAGAAAGCAACCAATTACAATTGACAGGAATTATCACAAAACCAGGTTTTCATTCTCAAGACGCTTACCCTATTTCTACCTTCAGTCATAGGATGGAAACATTTGGCTGCGAAAGGCACACGTGTGATTGTAATAGTTCATACTAGCAAGATAAACAAAGAACCATAATTCTACTAAAATGATGAAATCACAAATCCCCAATAATATGAGCTGGATCGCTTGATGACAATAGTTCTATGAAAGTATGATTGCAATCCCTTGAGAATGTAGGGGGAGTTGCGAACAGAATTGTATTGTGGACGCCTGCCTGCCCGCCGACATTCGCCAATCCTTCGGAAAACTTGGTTAAATAATGTTCTAAACACCAAAAACATGTCTTTTCAGGAGAAATTGGAGATTGGAAGAACTATTTCACAGTTGCACAAAATGAATACTTCGATAAGATTCTGGAGGAAAAGTTCAAGGATAGCATGTTCAACACTGAGTTTGTATAAAAAAGGTTATATATCACTGAGGACCAAATCAGAGCTTTGAAATGTATCTATTCATACGTATTTCAGATATGAAGACACTGATTGAAACAGTCTTATTTTAATATGTTCTCGAGAAACATGCCTTTAAATATGTTAATAGAAATAGCTCGTGACGATACATAAGTTAAAATTATATCAAGGGAACTACCATGACAAGTATCCATGTTTTATAGCGATTATTTATGTTACATGCGTCAAATTACAAAATGTATAGGTCGATAGTCTTTTCAAAACACAACGACAACTGCATTACGGTGCGTTTTTATTTGAATTTTCGAAATTTTCTTAGTCTTAGTATTAACTCTTAACTATTAACTATTTTTATTTTCAGATTTCAAAATATTCTTTCATTCTGCGCACTGCAATGCTTAACTAAGTTTTGCCAATTAACATAAAAATGTGACATTTTGATTCGTAGATATTCGTAGAATAAGACGTGTATCATAGTTCTCTAAAGTAGCTTAGTCATATCATGAACTTAATGTTCCTCGATATTTTAATATATGCACTCTTATTCTATATAACTGATTTTCTCGGTTAATTGTACAAAATGTGGGTTAACTTTTCATCATGCTTTGGGTTGCATTATGCAGCATGTATTTAACACATTAGTATATTAGGTAAATGTATAACTTATTGTCCTTATTATTTTGTAATACATTTATTGGGTTTAATTATATACTTGCCTTAAGTCACAGTTTCCTTGGCTTTTTACTGAGATTTGGTGACCTTCACCTTTTTCCACATGCATGTATTGTATATTGATTCTTTTTTTCCGCTCATACTAATCTCTAAAGGTCCACCTTGTATTTTACAGGACTAAAAGAAATCGTTGAACATAATAGATTGATTACGAGATGAACTTATTATATATTCATTCAACATTTATTTTGAATACTCAAATAATTTGTAAAGACTAATTTGAAGTATTGTGAAATATGATTGATATACATGTATATGAAGTGTCATTTATTCTACATGAATACATGTATATTATGCACCACTAGTTATACACGTATACATGTATGCAGTAATTCTGCATGCATGGTATGTGTCACCAATGTACGTTATGTGTCACTAATTCTACATGTATTCATGTATACTATGTGTCACTAGTTCTGCATGTATACATGTATGTTGTATGTCAATAATTCTTATGTATACATGCATCTTATGTGTCACTTATTCTACATGTATACATGAATGTTACTTGTCGATAATTCTACATGTATACATGTATATTATTTGTCAATAATTTTACATGTATACATGTATGCTACGTGTCAATAATTCTACATGTATACATGTACGTTATGCGTCAATAATTCTATATGTATACATGTATGTTATGCGTCAATAATTCTACATATATACATGTATGTTATGTGTCACTTATTCTGCATGTATACATGTACGTTGTGTGTCAATGGTTCTACATGAATACTTGTATGTTATGTGTCAATAATTCTGCATGTATACATGTACGTTGTGTATCAATAATTCTACATGTATACATGTACGCTATGCGTCAATAATTCTGCATATATACATGTACGTTATGTGTCAATAATTCTGCATGTATACATGTACGTTATGTGTCAATAATTCTACATGTATACATGTACGTTATGTGTCAATAATTCTACATGTAAACATGTACGTTACGTGTCAATAATTCTACATGTATACATGTATGTCCCGGTTCTTTTTATCTTTTGCATAACATTGTTGTTTTTACAGTCCAATCCAGAGTTATTGTTGAATATGGGATTTTGAAGAATTACATGTTGACAACTTTATGAGGTTTTGTAAAACTATAACATTAAATAATTATTTTCATAAAATCAATATTGAAATATTTGTTTATAAACATGTTTCCAGACAACCTCATCCAAGATATATTATCTGAATTATTGTCATAAAAATCTTTGAGCGTATTGAAAATGATTTTGATTGCCTTTTTTAGCCGTGGCTCCTGGATGTAGTAAAAATGATGTTGTACATCTTTATTGCCATAATCATTGTCTGAATAGTTATTTCTGAGCTCTATAGAATTTTCCCTTTTGATGTTAATTACCTTCCAGGGATTGTGCAAACCTTCAACTTATGGTAAAAAATATTTTGAAATTTTCTTATACATGTAGGTTGTTATAGTACTCAGATGAACAATGTGTTATCACTTTGTCCCTCGTCTATATTGGTGCAATTATGAGATTACATTCCTTGATAGGATTCCATTCTGATTGTTCTATTTCTGTGATATTTTGCTTTTGATTATCTCTTGGTTGGTTTTTTCTCTATGTTTAGTATGCTGTATAAAACTGAATAAATGTTGATTTTTCATCTACTTTGTTGTTTTTGTGTTTTTGTTGTTTCAAGAAATAGAGCTGTGTCTTCTTTTTCCTGTAAGTTTGTATGGTGACCTTGTTTTAATTAAGTGTTACCTTTCTATGTTACTATTCACTTCTAAGACACAAACATTCTAATTAGCTCTTAACTTCATGATAATTGTTTCACAATCTGATATCCATATGTACCCCTGAGGTGGAAATCAGGCACAAATTATTTGCTTCATGGATTTCAATCTGATAAAATGTCAGTCGTTCACATGTTCTACAGTCTTGAGATATATTGTGTTCCGGTGACTATCCAGTCCAGATCTTATACTATTACCCTATTGATAACATACACTGTATAGAAACTGTATGATTAATCCTGTACAATCTTATCTGATTTACTAGTAACTATAAAGAAATCTTTATCCTTCAGGAAACAATATTAAACAATGGTAACTTTGTATCTAGTTGTATATTTTCGTAAATATTATTATCCATACATAATGCTGATATGACAGTCTTTGTTTACATCATATATATATATGTGCATAAGGCACCACTTAGATACCTGTAACCCTGGCATTACTAGAAATAGTTATATCATGTACTTACTGTACAAAAATGGTACTCAAAAATAACAATAAACGATGCTTTTTATATTGTGCAATTATCAGATTCCTTATCGTGAAAGACTGTATAAATTGTATTATCTAAAGTCTTCTGATACCAGGCATTACAAATATATTTTCAATGGACCTTTTACTGAAAAATTCCACACAGTGATAAGCTCTCATCATATGGCTGGTACCAATCCTTCCCACAAGCTTCCGTTGTGTTCCTATGACTCCATGTAAATTTCCACGTCGTATCATATATCAGTCTCCAGCAGAAATGAATGTAACTTTGAGCAAACATTTGATATGCATTTGTAGTCACCAACAAAATGATAAATATTTCATATGATCAATGTTTAAAACCATATATCATTTTCATTCGCTTTGAGTAGAAGAAATTTTCTTCATTTGTAAACATTCACGCTGTTGCCTCACGAAAACCAACTGCAGGCAAAACCAAGGATTATTATAAATACCTTTGCAATTAGTGAAAACATTTTATAAATGAACTGTCAGACAAAAAAGCTTTAAATTAATGGTTGAGCACTTTCTTAGATTTTGTGTCTGGTTGAAGATGTGCCATTCCTTCAAATATTGCACACAGGTCTGGATGTTTAGTGACACACATTCCATGATGTCACGTTATTGGCCAATAATTAAGAGATTCGCTATCATCACTTCCTACTTCCACTGCTCCCATAGGGAACAATTTATACCATGACAAGGTATGCTGACTTAGGTCAAGGTCGTCCAGTTTCACCAGAATCTCTCCTAGTGATTGCTTCTTGTCAAATGTCTTCTGTTTATCCTAAACATTGACCTTAGAGAATACACGTTTGCATTTCCACAAAATATGGTACATGTTATTTTCATTTGAAATATCAAACTTAGTTTTCAGAAAAGAAATGTTCTGGATTAGAAAGGTAAATTTCATAATAATCCATCGTGTAAGTAATCTAGACCAATATATTTGTTTGGTTTAGACAGGATTCCAGATTTATAAGGGTTCGAATTAGAAAGGTTCCATTCTACTTTAATTTGATATTATCCTATTTTGGAGCTATTTTTCTTTCAGATTGAAAATATTTATGTAGAACCAATTGAAGTCATTTATCATGTTCAGTTGCTGAGTGAAATTACAAGCAACGCACTTGCTAGATATGAACAATGGCCCACCCTGACATCCAGTAGTCTGGGGGAAGCAATTCCATGTACATTCTAGAACACAAGTTAGAAATTATCAACCGTCAAAGATGCATGGAACAATAGGGGGCTGATGTGTGCGCGTGCATGCGTGTGTGTGCGTGTGTGATGTATTTCGGTTCATTTTGGTCTAATTTTGGTCTATTCGTGCCTTCAGACTAGTTTCTCAAATCAAACGTCCCCACGTCACAACAGGTGTCCGCCATGCGTTATTAATAGAAAAAAACATGCATCTATAAACGAGATAAACCATTCCAGGAAACAGATAAATCAGTGAAGTTCAAGATAATATCGCAAAATTAAGTAAAACGAAAAACCAAAGAGTAAAAACAACACATAAGTAACAAACATTGGACCCACTCACCCTCATATAGCGACCATGTATATTACAGGTGGAATATCGAATAGTTTTTCTGAAGATTGGATCAAAACTCATGCTAATAGTCAGCGTTTTCTTCTTTTGAACAACTTTTAGGTACGTTAGATTTGTATTAAGTAGTTATGAGTTTTGGTGTATTTGGTATACGGATGTATTAATCATAAGTACATACATATTTATTGAAGCTGAAATGTTCATGAAACTATGCTAGAATTTCTTAAATCAAAAGAGAATTCGCATTTTGTTGATACACCACTTACATATTTAAGCATTTGGTACAAGTTGAATAAGCATCATACATAACAGTATAATTTCAAATTGGGGTAACTAACCTCATCTGATTTAATGCTGAACAAACAGACAAAGAACATGCTATAAATTAACTAATGACATATTTTACCAGGTGGTTGCTGGAGTCCGTACTTCATCAGTCCTTTGACCACAACAATATCAACTTCCAGTTGACCTGATATTTTATGATACCATAAAACCCATTTTCATATTACCACACGCCTTTCTCTCAAAAATGTAAATAAATACAATTCGTCCAGCACTTTCTTGTCGCCAATCTACAACTTTGACCAAATATACATAATAAATAAACCAAATTAATCATAATCATTTACTTTTAAAAGACCAGAAGAAAATGGTTGCGCTTCCGGTTACATGACCGACCCTGTTGTTTTAGTGCTGACATTAAAGTTTCCAATTCCAAAGTACGGAGACATCTGGGAATAAATCATACCTGTCAAGTATGTAAGATACTGCATGGATAGAAAAATTTAGAAACGTTTGGGATCTTACCACCCTTATTAATTTTTGGTCAAGTAACCGGAAACATGACTATTTTTTCTTGTCTAATGGATAAACATACACTCTCAATCTTGTTTATAAATACACACCTAACGTTGTAAATAGATAGGTGTCTAGTAAGTTTTTGTAGCGGAATGTGTTCCACTTTACAGTCAGTGTATTGTTTACTTTCACACGCAGAATTATTTTAAAATATCGTGATAGTTCTCTATTCTGAACTTCACGGGTGTGTATTGAACAACAAGTAGTCGTACTTAGGTCAGAATTTCTAGAACGCTGTTATTTTACATCGGTTGAAACAAAATAGATCATCAAATATTATTATTACAATCAATCTTTACGAGCAGTACTTCTGATCAATTAAGTGCATGATTCTTTCACGTAAATTTATTTTATAAGCGAAGTGGAGAGTTTTTTTCCTGCAAAACTAAATACTGTCATATCAAAGGACGACAGCCTTCTCCAGTTTATAAGCAATAAAAAATAATGTTAAAGTAAAAAGGTAAGCAGAAGTGTGGTGCGGGTTGAATGTTGAAAGAAAATTTAAATGTTTTCTTTGGTCCTTTATCAAGACTAAAGAAGTTTCTTTACTACGCTCAAACCCACCCGGTGAATGTAAAGGTGATGAATGTGCTGAGGAGGATAACCCTACTCGATCTCAACCTGAAAACATATTTACAGTAAAACTTCACTTAGTGATCACATCACTGTTAAGACCACGTGATTGTAATGTCCACAATTCGACTGGTTTTATATTTCTTTTATATTTCAACTGGATAATGGAACCATCTCATTAGACAGTTTTTCCTGATTCCAAAAGTGGTACATGTACATGTATTTTTTATCAAGCTCTTATTATTACATGGAAGTATTGATAATTACTTGAATTATAGCAACTAAAGTATCTTATAGTGTACGCGTTAATTCTGTAAACTGATTCTAGTGTTGATATCTCAACTATATCATCGCTTCTCGGCCTGTTTAAATGTCACTGTATGTCCCTCTGATTACACTTAATGCACAGCTGTTAATACATACATTAAATATGATAATAGTGCAAATCTTGGTTATTTCTTTTTTTACATAACCTTTCGAAACAACATATATGCATTTTTTCAGTATATTGAACGCCACAATCTTAAAAATAGTAGTAGTAATGGCCCTGTGATGTTTTAAATTGTAATGAATTCTATACATCATTTGATGGTATTTTGTGACGCTTTTTTCATTTAAGGTAATTTTTTAAAAAACTTAGGTGCTTTAATACCAAACCGATGAAATCATAAAAATGCCTTGTATACATAGCTTGCTTAGTAAATATACGACGTAAACTACTTACATAAAACATTTAGGACGATTTGTTAAAATCTAGGACATTTTAGTACAATAAAAACCGCTGTATTACAAATGCAAAATTCACAAGCGGATAAGTGGAAATTATCTGGATATGGCTATAAATAGAAAGAACACAGACGATAGTGACCAGAGAGCAGAGGATATATCGTGAGCTACGGAGGTATCAGTTTAGCTGTAAAACATTGGACTTTCGTTTCGGACAGTAAGTACAAATAAGTTTTTCTTAGTCAATGGACTGTCTCGTTCAGAACAGCCGTATTCTATGCGCATAATTTGGTAAAAACGCATAAACATGTTTAACAATAACTATAAAGTTCAAAGTCATCTACTTTATTATCTAATGTAATTTAGTATTTAAATTAATTTTATGAACTACCAGTGTGATATATAGTTATAGCACATTTTCATCTGACAAATGCATGATAAATAAGCTTGTAAAATGGCAAAATGGGAAAACATACCTATCGCTAACTCAACCACTGATAAGAACAATATATGTATATACAGTGTATATACAGTAAAACCTCACATTGCGACCACCTCAATATTACGACAACCTTAATATAATGACCACTTACTTTCAGACCGACTTTCAATAGCTCACCAATAATTCAACTTGATAATGATACCACCTCATATGACTGATTTTACGGGTCCTGAAGGTGGTATCCATATCGAGGTTTACTGAATGCCTACAGCAGAAATTTCCACTAGCTACAGAAGTTTTAATTTCAGCAATAAGTTAAACCTAGGACGTTAGGACTCTGTGTCAAAATATAGATGTGCTAATTTCGGTCTCAAAACTCATATTAAAAAGCCACTGTGACATCATGTTGAAAATAACACATGTGACAATTTTGAATCGAGAGCTGGTTTAATTAATGTTCCATGGAAATGACTCGATGAACTACAATCAAATGACGATCTCCTAAGTCTTCCCTAAATAGATGAGAAACGATTTGTGTTGGTTTGGGGGCACCTTTTAGCTATTATTTCACAAAATCTGCTTTTAACCAAACCGAGTAGGTAGTGTAAATAAAGGTCTTTAATTTGATACATATAACAGCGTAAGATACCTATATAATAGACTGAATTCACTATAATATGCATATATCATGATAAATACAGTATAACGTCACTAAGCGACCACTTCCATATTAACATTACCTCATCATAACGACCATTTTTTTCGGTGTGGCTTTCAATATTTCTTCAAACCACGAAACTGACAGAGACCACTTCAATATGAGGACCATTTTTTGCTCCCAAAGCTGGTCTTAAAATCATCTGTACATAATGTACTTGCATGAAAGACAGTAAAACTTCGTTATTACGAGCATCAGTATCACGAGCTCCCGACTTAACTCGAAGAGTTTTAAGTCCCTTCAACTTGCGCTCTTTGTTCCTTATAATTTTCAACCAACAAACAAATACTTCGTTATCTCGAGCATTCTATATGTTCCGATGACTCCTCGGGATAACGAACTTTTACTATATAAACTAATACTCGACATATCATAAATCGCTACTTTACTCAGAGCTGGTCTTAAAGTTGTTTTATCTGTATATTTGTACATGTATGGAATATGCTCGGCATATTATGAATTGCTCCTTTACTTTGTAGATGGAGTGGAAGAAGGACATCTTAAAAGTGGTGGATGGTGAGGGTCTCGATGTTGTACGATGTGAAGAACTTATCATGCCAGTATTTTTCAGCGACTTAAACCCAGAACAAAGATTAAAAGAGATCAAAGAATTCGAGTACAAAGAGGGGAATGTCTTGATATGCAGCTACCCGAAAGTTGGTATGTTAGACTTTAATGAACACATGTCATCTTTAACTATTGTTTCAACAAATTAATACCACAGTATTAATAAAACATGCATAACTGAGTGATTTATTAAAGGTATAAACATTCAACACACCAATACCCCTTTAAAATTCAAGATGAATGAATACATTATTAACACAAATGTATGAAATAACGTCGACGAATTTAGGGACGGACCATATATAAAATCCGGAGGATAGATAAACGTGTTTCGTAATACCTTAGATTTTGCCTTTATCAAGAAAGGATTATGCAGTTTATAAATCATGTTCTCGTACACATTACTGCATAAGAATGCAAACACGTTGCAATATACCCTTGTCAGATAACCACTAATGTTACAAGTACTGTTATCTATATTCATGCGCAGAAACATCATTCTCACGAAACGCCAAGAAAGTTTCAAGAAGTGGTAATTCTTACAAATTGCACAATCGGACTCTCAAAGTTTACGCCGAATATTCGTTAACACGAGGTGTTTCAACGGTCCCGAAACCTTCGTGCTAATGAGGTTCAAATGTATTTGTATAACTCATTAAGTTATCAAAAAGACGTCCCAGTTCTGAGTATGTCCTAGATTTATTTTATAAAATTAAACACCATGAACGTCTTGCATATCGCTATGAATAAGTGTTTATGATTTGTATCACGTAGATATTTTGGTCATGTGACGCAACTCAACCTGTATAATTGAAGTAGTAATAGCGTATCAAACTTGTTATCTGAATAAATGCGATTCATTACATTTAAACATAAGAAGGACATCTACTATGTTTGTCAGTCACCCATTGATCACGCTAAACAGATGCAGATTCTGTAATCAGCGGAATTTAAGTTCACATCAAATATTTTATGCAAACGAGTCAGAACAGAATTATTTGTGTATTTTATACATGTATTCTAAATCAGTTAATATCTTAATGTCTTAAAAACAACCACAATATATTTGCCCATGCTCATAATGTCCGGCCAAGTCTGAATTGTAACTTGCTACAAGAATTCTGTATACTTTTCAGGTACTCATTGGGTAGCAAATGTTGTTCATTTTCTCACATCTGAAGGTCCTCTAGATGAAATGGTTTCCTTGAACCCATTACTTATGGAATTTCTGCCACCTGATGTTTGGGCTAAAGTGGATGAATACAATATTTTATCCAGTCACCTTGACGCTAATCGACTTCCGGAATCTTATTTCAAAAATAGCAGTAAAATAATCATAGTGGTCAGGAATGCTAAAGACGCAATGGTGTCTATGTTTAATCATTTGCAAAGATCTTCAGAATTCGAGAACAAAATATCGTGGGAACAAACATTTGAGTTATATTCACGTGGCGAAGGTAAGCACAACGTGACTTTTAATGAGCAATTGATGTTCTGATAGCATTGTCAGAATCAGAATCTGGATCATTTGACAATAAAATTGCTTGTACATAAACTGGCCGAACACGTGTGAAAGTTATTGAAAGTTTTTGTTCTTGATTGAATTCCCAAAATGCACCTTCGTCTGAATAATTTTTCTTAATGCGTTTCTATCTATTCTGTTGTTTGAATTAATGTCGACAGGTAATTCTATTGGAAGTAATTCCTTCCTCTCCAATCTACGAGGAAACAAATAAAGAGTTTCACCGATTGTTTGCTGAGCCGACCATATACTAGTAAGTTGGGCTGACATTAAGTATCATAGTGCTTGTATACTGTTTTACTTTTCAGTTCCATTTGGGTCCTATTTTGATTATTACAAAACTTTTGAGAAAGCAATGAAGGACTGTGATGAACCTGACTTTCTTGTTGTCCATTTTGAAAACCTAAAGAAGGTATTGTAAACATTGTATTCTATGAACGCATTTGATTAATTTACGTACAAATGTAGTTGTTTTAATATTCCAAAAAGTTACCACCCACTGTATTGTGCAATCTTGCCTTTTAGAAAATGGGATCAATAAGGTGGGTGGTGTACAAAAATAGTTATAGAAAATGCAACTTAGTTTGACCGTCACACAGGGACCGCCAAAGGAAATGCCATAAGCAAAATAAACCTCCATGAATGCATTTGTCAACCGTTCCTTTTATTAGAGCATGGTTTATACCAGTATATTTATTTGCAGTGCAACCTTTCCGAAACAACGCCCTTTGGGAGAAGCAAAATTATGTTGTTGTTGTTGAGAGGTTGTTGCTCTAGAGAGGTTAAAATTAATAGTACAGTGGGAAAATCATTTTGTTGTTGAAGGGAAGTTGTTGCTTTGAAAATGTTGTACAGTACATATAAACTGAAACACTGATTTACCCTTCACATAGTCTGGAATGTGTTATTGTTCATTTTTCAAGGATGGTATGAATGAACTCAAAAGAATTCAGAAGTTCCTGAATACAAATAATTCAGAAGAAAGACTGCAGCAGATATTAAACAAGGTGACGATCAAGAACTTAAGAGCAGATGTCAATTCTGGTAAAGTGAAGACTGTACTTGTGGATGGGTCAGGAAATTCGGTACTTTATCGAAAAGGTATTGTGTTATATTTAATACTGATATGTATGAATAAACACTGTACAAAATACAGTGCTCTGGAGAACCTCTCAAAGACACTCTAAGGATTGAAATTACCTCACTATAAAGATCCCTGTGTTTAGACCGGTTTTCAAAATTTTTGCATACGTCTTAAACACGTGAACATGTGAACCTTGCCTAGGGTGTTGTTGCATAAGCATTCCTAGGTGACATATTATTATTGAAACAGAGAGAGGGCATGCTGATGGTATATATTTGTGAGTTTACATGTAACAGCTTGCAAATCCTAAGAACAATTGTTAAAACAATTCATTTTTCCCTTAATTGTTTTTGTTTTTCTGCCTTAGAGGACTGAAAAGGTTTAGAAAGTTTGAGAGAAAACAACCAATTACAATTGACAGGAATTATCACAAAACCAGGTTTTCATTCTCAAGACGCTTACCCCATTCCTACCTTCAGTCATGGGGTGGAAACATTTGGCTGTGAAAGGCACACGTGTGATTGTAATAGTTCATACTAGTAAGATAAACAAAGAACCATAATTCTAATAAAAATGATGAAATCACAAATATATATGCACTATATCGCTTGATGACAATAGTTCTTTGAAAGTATAATTGAAATCCCTTGAGAGGAGGAGTTGCAAACAGAATTGTGGACGCCTGCCTGCCCGCCGACATTCGCCAATCCTTCGGAAAACCTGGTTAAATAATGTTCTAAACACCAAAACATGTCTTTTTCAGGAGAAATTGGAGATTGGAAGAACTATTTCACAGTTGCACAAAATGAATACTTTGATGAGATTCTGGAGGAAAAGTTCAAAGATAGCATGTTCAACATTGAATTTGTATAAAAACAGGTTATATATCATTGAGGACCAAATGTATCTATTCATACGTATTTCAGATATGAAGACACTGATTGAAACAGCCATATTTCAATATGTTCTCGCGAAACATGCCTTTAGATATGTTAATAGAAATAGCTATTGACGATGCATAAGATAAAATTGTATCACGGGAACTACCATGACAAGTATCCATGTATTATAGCGATTATTTATGCGTCAAATTACAAAATGTATATGTCGATAGTCTTTTCAAAACACAACGACAACTGCATTACGGTGCGTTGTGGAAAGATACGATTGTCAGTAGAAATAAAAGTTTTTATTTGAATTTTCGAAATTTCCTTGGTCTTAGTATAAACATGTTGACGAAATTACCTGACGTTTGAATACAATAATAATATATGAATGGACATCGTTAAATAGAGTCTGCGTCAAGTCTAAATTTATCGTGTTTTCTTCTATACTGAACAAAAAAGAAACTTTCGATTTACAACCATATTTTTATTGTAATGAAAGGAAATCAGCATGTCCATTGCCCTACATATGTTCGGGCGAACGATTATGTGTCAAACAAAACCAAATATTACTAAATTGTACACATTACACACAAAACACGTTGAACTCGATTTTCTCGTATTAGTATAATCCGTGTTTATGAGATCAAACCTTTCAGTCTGACTTTATAGACATTTTGTCATTAAGAATAAGACGTTGATATGCCTAGAATTGTACCAAATTCACGTGAACGTTCCATTGGAATGCTTAATGCTGGTATGGCGACGAATGAGGTTGCTAAGGTTGTTGGCGGTTATAGCCGTTTTATTCGACACCTTAGTCAGCGTTTCGAAACAACAGGGCGTACGGAAGATTTACACCGTAGAGGACGTCCGAGCGTAACGATGGCTGGTCAAGACCTCTATATCATGAACACACACCTACGAAATCGTTTTCAAACTGCCTCTGCCACAGCTGCTAACACCCTTGGTACACATAACAACCGAATATCTGCCCAAACTGTACGCAATCGTATGCGCGAGGGTTGTCTACGTGGACGTCGTCCTTACGTTAGCTGTGTATTGACGCGACGTCACCGTTAACGTTAATAGCGCACGTGTGCACCATCGCTGGACGAATAATATTGCATTCATTAATGCTCAATGCGGCCATACCCGGTATTAATGTGTGAATTTAGTCTACCACCCCTACCACATTTAATCAATCATTTCATCACTTTTCCGTGAACGTAAAGTGATAAAATTTTACACACAAATTCAAATTGAAATACTCTTGGGATACAAGCAAAAAAAAATAGTTCAACTCTTCCCTTCATATTTACATAAATCTGCACTTAAACACGGCGCAAGTTTTTTTGTTCAGTATATATACAAGTGATACAAACTCAATTTCATGTTAGGACAGCTACAATCATGTAGAATCAGCCACAACAAAAATTGTATCTCGTATTAGCATCAAATAATAGAAAAATATTCATTATGAACTGTATTTCATGCAAACTAACATACATGTGGTACATCAGTATATTTTTAAAATCATCTTTATGGGATATTTTTAGATGTTTTAAAGAAATAAATTCAATTAGTAGCAAATACACGTTTTATTTTATTAATTCATACCTAGCTATCTCAAAGAAGGAGATCACTGCGAAATTAATTACTGAATATGTTTATGAATTGTCTGTTGTTCCCTACGGATAATGAATGAACAGAGAAGTGTTTGATGTACATCACAAATTATCCCCAACATGAATTGTACCTAGTAGAACCATGGTTTTGACAAGCTTTAATGCGAGAAGAAGTAGTGCGAAATAAATGCAGACTTGGTGATATGATATATACAAAAGAACAGATGGCCATAATGTACAAGAAAACACGACAATAATTTGAACACGAACGGAAAATTTATGTACTTATGCTCATTTTTCCTTGTACTAAAAGTTCACTAATTTTCGAGATGGTGAATTATCTCAGTGGGCGGGTAAATATTGGTGATTATTTTGTCACTATAATATAACTACAAAAAACAACGAGCAAATTGCGATTTAATTTTCCTGTCGAAAACTGAAAGCCGGCATCCGGTTTAAAAGTTATATTTAGAAACAAACAAAAGTTCAGAAGCCTAAATTTGTTAATGCTCACAATTGGTAAGAACAAACTAATGGTTCTTTGTCACAGAGACAGTCCAGGCTGCATTAAAATACTATAATTCACGAAATAATCGGTGAAATATTTGCTAAAAACATGTGAAACGTTCCAAGCGTTTTACGGACAATGATCAAAACGTCATTTGGACGAAAAGTCGCTTGGCGGCGCACATATGAGATCATAACTTGAATAATGGGCCTAATGTGATTTATCTACATTTCACTAATAGTCGAAACACATTTTACATGAAATTCTAATCACTTCCTTATTGATTCAGATCCAGTTATTGCTACTAATTTTAACAACATTCATTATTACAATATTATTTGTTAACTTAAGCATGTTTTAGGCTTGTGCAATATAGACTTATGAATGAATTTCTTTCATTGATTTAAAAATATGTCATTAAGATGAAAGTTTATTTGAAATTACAGACAACTGATGCTATGGCCAGTACAATGAATATTTTACGGACTGTTTTAGACTGGTTTTGTGATCCACACCCAAAGTACAAACTAAACCTCTGACAGGCATGAGGTGAAGAATGAAGCTGATAAGCCTGACTACAGTGGAATTCTGCAGTCCATGAAGAAATCAGTCACACAATGGCTGGATGATACACATGATCCATTAAGGTTTTACCTGATGAAGATGAAGACGGTGAATGTCTGTTTTCCAATGGGCAATCGAAAGTCTCTAAATCCATTTCAGTGTCTCAAATTAACTGCTAATTACACAAATGTAGGAGTTTTCAAATTTTATTTTTATTTTCAGATTTCAAAATATTCTTTCATTCTGCGCACTGCAATGCGTAACTAAATTTTGTCAATTAACATTATCAAATTAACATAAAAATGTGACATTTTAATTCGTAGGTATTGGTTACATAAAACGTGTATCACAGTTCAAGTGATCTCTAGAGTAGCTTAATCATTAACTTAATGTTTCTCGATATTTTAATATATTCATTTATTCCAAAAACTGATTTTCTTGGATAATGTACAGAGTGTGGGTTGACTTTTATCATATATTTTATAAATACTTTGGGGTACATTTTGTAGCATGTATTTAACACACCAGTATATTAGGTCAATTTCGATATTTTAATATATTCATTTATTCCAAAAAACTGATTTTCTTGGATAATGTACAAAGTGCGGGCTGACTTTTATCATATATTTTATAAATACTTTGGGGTACATTTTGTAGCATGTATTTAACACACCAGTATATTAGGTCAATTTCGATATTTTAATATATTCATTGATTCCAAAAAACTGATTTTCTTGGATAATGTACAGAGTGTGGGTTGACTTTTATCATATATTTTATAAATACTTTGGGGTACATTTTGTAGCATGTATTTAACACACCAGTATATTAGGTCAAGTTATAACATATTACCTCATTATTTTGTAATACATATTTTGGGTTTAATTATATACTTGCCTTAAGTCACAGTTTCCTTGACTTTTAACTGAGAATTGGTGAACTTCAGGGTTTTCCACATGCATATATTGTATTTTGATTCTTTTTTTTTCCGCACAAACTAATCTCTAAAGGTCCACCATGTATTTTACAGCACTAAAAGAAATCGTTGAACATACCAGATTGATTACCAGGTGATTTTTTTATATATTCATTCAACATTTATTTTGAATACTCAAATAATTTGTGAAGACTAATTTTAAGTATTGTGAAATATAATTGATGTCTGTTATAAGTCTCTAATTTTATATTTATACATGTATATGATGTGTCATTAATTCTACATGAATACATGTATATTATGTGTCACTAGTTATACATGTATACACGTGTATAGTAATTCTGCATGCATGGTATGTGTAACAATGTACGTTATGTGTCACTAATTTTACATGTATTCATGTATACTATGTGTCAGTAGTTCTGCATGTATACATGTATGTTATATGTCAATAATTCTACATGTATATATGTATGTTATATGTCAATAATTCTACATGTATACATGTGCGTAATGTGTCAATAATTCTACATGTATACATGTATGTTATGTGTCAATAATTCTACATGTATACATGTATGTTACGTGTCAATAATTCTACATGTATACATGTACGTTATGTGTCAATAATTCTACATGTATACATGTACGTTACGTGTCAATAATTCTACATGTATACATGTACGTTACGTGTCAATAATTCTACATGTATACATGTATGTTACGTGTCAATAATTCTACATGTATACATGTATGTCCCGGTTCTTTTTATCTTTTGCATAACATTGTTGTTTTTACAGTCCAATCCAGAGTTATTGTTGAATATGGGATTTTGAAGAATTACATGTTGATAACTTTATGAGGTTTTGTAAAACTATAACATTAAATAATTATTTTCATAAAATCAATATTGAAATATTTGTTTAAAAACATGTTTCCAGACAACCTCATCCAAGATATATTATCTGAATTATTGTCATAAAAATCTTTGAGCGTATTGAAAATGATTTTGTTTGCCTTAATGTTTTTGCCGTGGCTCCTGGATGTAGTAAAATGATGTTGTACATCTTTATCGCCATAATCATTGTCTACATAGTTATTTCTGAGCTGTATAGAATTTTCCCTTTTGATGTTAATTAACTTCCAGGGATTGTGCAAACCTTCAACTTACGCTAAAAATTATTTTGAAATTTTCAAATACATGTTGGTTGTTATGGTACTCAGATGAACAACGTGTTATCACTTTGTCGCTCGTCTATATTGGTGCAATTATGAGATTACATTCCTTGATAGAATTCCATTCTGATTGTTCTATTTCTGTGATATTTTGCTTTTAATTATCTCTTGGTTGCTTTTTTCTCTATGTTTAGTATGCTGTATAAAACTGAATAAATGTTGATTTTTTAATCTACTTTGTTGTTTATGTGTTTTTGTTGTTTCAAGAAATAGAACTGTGTCTTCTTTTTCTTGTAAGTTTGTAGGGTGACCTTGTTTTATTTGTTACCTTTCTATGTTACCATTGACTTCACAAGAAGACACAAACATTCTAATTAGCTCTTAAGTTCTTGATAATTGTTTCACAATCTGACATCCATATGTACCCCTGAGGTGGAAATCAGGCACAAATTATTTGCTTCATGGATTTCAATCTGATAAAATGTCAGTCGTTCACATGTTCTACAGTCTTGAGGTATATTGTGTTCCGATGGCTATCCAGTCCAGATCTTATACTATTACCCTATTGATAACATACACTGTATATAAACTGTATGGTTAATCCTGTACAATCTTATCTGATTTACTTAGTAACTATACAAAATCTTTATCCTCCAGTAAACAATATTAAACAATAGTAATTTTGTATCTAGTTGTATATTTTCGTAAATATTATTATCCATACATAATGCTGATATGACAATCTTTGGTTACATCATATATATATGTGTATAAGGCACCACTTAGATACCTGTAGCCCTGGCATTACTAGAAATAGTTATATCATGTACTTACTGTACAAAATGGTACTCAAAAATAACAATAAATAATACTTTTTTATATTGTGCAACTATCAGATTCCTTATTGTGAAAGACTGTATAGAATGTATCATCTAATTCTTCTGATACCAGGCATAACAAATATGTTTTCAATGAACCTTTTACTGAAAAATTCCACACAGTGATATACTCTCATCATATAGCTGGTACCAATCCTTCCCACAAACTTCCGTTGTGTTCCTATGACTCCATGTAAATTTCCACGTTGTATTATATATCAGTCTCCAACAGAAATGAATGTAGCTTTGAGCAAACATTTGATATGCATTTGTAGTCACCAACAAAATGATAAATATTTCATATGATCAATGTTTAAAACCATATATCATTTTCATTCGCTTTGAGTAGAAGAAATTTTCTTCATTTGTAAATATTCACGCTGTTGCCTCACGAAAACCAACCGCAGGCAAAAGCAAGGATTATTATAAATACCTTTGCAATTAGTGAAAACATTTCATAAATGAACTGTCAGACAAAAAAAAGCATTAAATTAATGGTTGAGCACTTTCTTAGATTTTGTGTCTGGTTAAAGATGTTGTGCCATTCCTTCAAATATTGCACACAAGTCTGGAGTTTAGAGACACACATTCCATGATGTCACGTTATCGGCCAATAACTAAGAGATTCGTCATCATCACTTCCTACTTCCACTGCTCCTATAGGGAACAATTTATACCATGACATGGTATGCTGACTTAGGTCAAGGTTGTCCAGTTTCACCAGTATCTCTCCTAGTGATTGCTTCTTGTCAAATGTCTTCTGTTTGTCCCAAACATTAACCTAAGAAAATAGATATTTGTATTTCCACAAAAAACGGTACATGTAATTTTCATTTGAAATATCAAACATCATTTGGTTTTAAGAAAAGAAAAGTTCTAGATTAAAAAGGTAAATTTCATAATAATCCATTGTGTAAATTCAGGATTCAAGATTTATAGATGTTCGGATTAGGAAGGTTCCAGGATACTTTAATTTGATACTATCCTATTTTGGAGCTATTTTTCTTTCAGATTGAAAATATTCATGGAAAACCTATTGAAGTATTGTTTTGGGGGAATAACGTACTTTCCCATCCATGAATAGGAATTAGTTGCATTTATCATTTTCAATGGCTGAGTGAAATTACAAACAAAGCACATGCTAGATATGTACAATATCTAAATGAGTGCTGGTGAATGTGTGTGGAGATATTTTGGTCTAAAATGGCCGTGCGGAACGTAACACTTATGCCATTCATACATATAGACTTGTTTCTCAAATCAACCGTCCCCACGTCACAACAGCGGCCAACCATGCGTTATTCATAGAAGAAAATAAACATGTATCTATAAACTAGTTAAAACATTCCTGGGAACAGATAAATCAGTGAAGTTCAAGAACATGTTGCAAAATTAAGTAAAACGAAAAACCCAAAGAGCAAAAACAATACATAAGTAACAAACATTGAATCCACTCACCCTTATATAGCGACCATGTATATTACAGGCGGAATATCGAATAGTTTTTCTAAAGATTGGATCAAAACTCATTCTAATAGTCTGCGTTTTCTTCTTTTGTACAACTTTATCTCCTTCCATGAGATATGTCTTCACGTATGTATCTGTAAATAATGAATATTCGTGTATCATGACTGACTGATTGGCGAAGCACACTATGTGTATTTCTGTCAGTCACCATCATTTAATTTCACCAATGGCCAAGGTATATCTATGTACCCTTGACCTCTAATTATATTACTGACAAAGTTTGAAAAGATTGGTCTATAACTTGATCTTGATTTACACAATGTATTCCAAACACGTATCTTTAACACTTCGTTAACCTGATGTGGAAAATTAAATTAGCACGCAGTAGGATTCTAACTAGACTGTTTAACAAGGATATTTTTTAAGAATTTGTAAGTAACTGGCGTCATTACTAAAGTTTCTAGATATACTTCATGTAGTAAACGATTTGATACTTTGATTACAAATTTGAATACATTTATATACAAGCGTATGTTCTGGAATGTTTTTGTGCTAATTCGGAACAAAGTTTAATTATCTTCGTCAAGTACACCGTATTCCAAATGTCACAAAGAAATTGTAGTACGTGATATTTGTTTAAAATATTTATTGTATATTTACTAATTTATTAATCATAAATACATTTATTTTATTGAAGCTTGAATATTCATGAAACTATGTTAGAATTTCATATATCAAAAGAGAATTTGAATATTGTTGATACACAACTAACATAAATTAAAGCATTTGGTAAAAATTGAGTAAGCGTCAAACATAACAGTATAATTTCAATTCGGGGTTACTAACCTCATCTGATTTAATGCTGAACAATTGTAACTGACACAGAGCATGTTATGAATTAACTAATGAAATATTTTACCTGGTGGTTGCTGGAGTCCGTACTTCTTCAGTCCTTTGACAACAACAATATCAATCTCCAGTTGACCTTTTGATACCATAAAACCCATCTTCATATCACCACACACGCCTTTCTCTGAATAACGTAAATAAATACAATCCATTAAAGTGTTATATTTAAACAAAGCGTAAATGAATACGATTCATTAAAGTGATTTATCTAAAAAACGTGAATGAATACAGTTCATTAAAGTGCTTTATTTAAAAAAACCGTAAATGAATATGATTCATGAAAATGCTTTATCTAAAAACGTAAATGAATACAATCCATTAAAGTGCTTTATCTAAAAAACGTAAATGAATACTAAGTGCTTTGACAATTCATGTAAGCGCCTTAGGTTGAAATGTAATAATTTTATTATGATTTATAGTTGCTACAACTGCAAAGGTTCATATTTGGCAGTACACCTGCCTAGCTGAAAGAGGAGAGCTAACTGTCTTCTGGTCACGTGTCCACCAGGCTGTAGAGGAAACAATGTAGAAGTACATTTCGTCAAATACATTATGTTAATGTGCATAATATGGTGTTGTAGTGCCGGGGTTGGTTTCATGTTGAATAATATGCTTCACAAGAATTAAAAGTAGTTTTATAATATGTCTGAAAAACTTGACCGAATTCACGAAAAAGATTTCGCTTTTTTATGCACTGTGGATTGTGTGTGTGTGCGTTTTTTGTAAGGCTCGTTTTGGATTCTGTTGATGTTCAGACATATTCATAAATTCTGAATTGCATCCTTATATTCAATAGTAACATTAATATTCTTATTACACAAGTTACCATGAGATGGTTTAGGAGGTATCTGTGCCGGACCTAACAATGAGGTGATGTCGTTTCCTTCTGGGGCCGGTCGATCTAGGGAATTGCCTTTCAAACTGAAAAAAGTGTTCATAATTAAAAAAACGACTTTTCTTTTTTTCATAGCAAAACAATTTAAATCAGCCCATATTATTAATGATTTATTAGCAAATGTTATGTAAAAACACATCTTTCATCTTAGCTGATAAAGTGCAGATATTTAGAGGATTGGAAAACTACGGCTATACGACTTAAAATATATTTTTACACACGTGTGTAGTTCATTCAATGCTTACCTGTCTGAGTCGTCGAAAAACGACAAAGAATTGTTGGACGAATTTAATGGATGAGGAGGTAACATTTCAAGTCGTCCGGCACTTTCTGGACGCCAGTCTACATATGTAATACAAAAAACATGTTCCATATGTTACTCAATAACGTAAATAAATAAACCAAAGTAATTATAATTATCTGCATAAAGGCAGAAAAAATAGTTGTGTTTCCGGTAACATGGCCGACCCTACTTTCTAGTGCTGACCCTAAAGTTTCTAATTACAAAATCCAAAGTATGAAGACAATAAATCGTACCTGTAAAGTATGTAAGATACCGTATGGTAGAGAAACAGAATTGTTTTGGGATCTTACTAATCCTGTTTATTTTTAGTCAAGTAACCGGAAACATGACGGTTTTTCTGGTCTAGTGTATACATGTGTATATATATGTACTCCCAATATTGCTTACAAATACACAGATTACGTTGTAAATAGATGGGTGTCTTGTAAGCTTTTGTAGCGGAATGTGTTCCACTTTACAGTCAGTGTATTGCTAACTTTCATGTATATAATTATTTTAAAATATCGTGATAGTTCTCTATTCTGAACTTCACGGGTGTGTATTGGACAACGAATAGTCGTGATAAGGCCAAAATTTCTAGAACGCTGTTATTTTACAAGTAATAATGACATCGATTTAGACAAAAATGGATCATCAAATCATTATCATCACAATCAATCTTTACGAGCAGTACTTCTTATTCAATTAAGCACAGGACTCTTCTTATATATATATACGTGTATACACAATAGGTGAATAATTTAAAATGGCGACCTTCTTCCTGCGGAATTAAAGACTGTTATATAAAAGGACGACAGCCTTCTCCAGTCTATAAACAATAAAACAGTGAATGCTAAAGTAAATAAATAAGTAGAAGTTTCTTAGATATTTTTATTCTGCCTTTCATACTTTGATCAACCGTCAACAAGAAAGGTGCGGATTGAATGTTAACCTGAAAGAAAATTTAAACGTTTTCTTTGGTCCTTTACCAAGATTAAGGAAGTTTTCTTACTTTGTTCAAATCCACCTGGTGAATGTAGAGGTGATGAATGTGCTGACGAAGAGAATTCTACTCTATCTCTACCTGAAAACAGATATACAGTAAAATTTCACGTAGTGATTACATCACTGTTAAGACCACCTGATAGTAACGATCACAATTCTGTATTTCATATTTCACAATTTTATATTTTTTCTATATTTCAGCTTGATAATGAGACCATCTTGTTAGATAGTTTTTCCTGATTCAAAAAGTGATACAAGTACGTGTATCTATACCAAGCTCTTATTGTTATATGTGGAAGTATTGATAATTGCATAAATTATAGCAACTATAGTATCTTATAGGGTACGCGTTAATTCTGTAAACTGATTCTAGTGTTGATATCTCAACAATATCATCGCTTCTCGCCCGCTTGCATGTGACTCTTACATGTCTCTCTGATTACACTTAATGCACAGCTGTCAATACATACATTAAATATGATAATGTTGGTTATTTCTTCCTTTTACGTAACCTTTCGAAACAATACCTTGCTTTAAGATATTACTGTCACTGCATTACCGGCTCGTATAAATAATTGAACGATAATGTTAATGCGTATCAACGCGAACACTAAAGTACATTCATATTGAACGAGGCCCGAACATTTTTGTAGAATGAAATCTCCCGAGAAACAGAAGAAAAAAATAAATTGAGGTTCAATTAAACAGACTGGGTTACAGGCAGTATACTTAAGTTATGAAGTTTGATAGATTGACCCATCATTCTAATATATACACAGTAATATGTTCATAGTATTTTTTGCAAAATTATTTACAACATAATTATGCATTAGTAGGTCCAATATGGGACAATTCACGTATATTAACATTTCGGCATTTGATTTTTTCTGCATTGGATGCCATAATCTTGGAAATATCATTTTTTTTATAAGATTTCGGTAAATGAAAATGGCAATGAATTGTAGTAAAACTTGTCTATTTATAAGTGAATTCCAATAAGAGCGAGGCCCGCTAAATGTTGAATGTAAGCGCAGGCAGTAGTAACGATCCTGTGATGTTAAAATTGTAATGAATTCTATACATCAGTTGATCGTATTTTGTGTCGCTTTAATTTTAGTGTTTGGTGCCAAACCGATACGATTATAATAAAATAACTGTAGTTACACAGCTTTCTTAGTAAATATACGATATAAACCACTTGTATTTATATAAAAGATCTAGGACGATTTGTTAAAATCTAGGACATTTTAGTATAATGAAAACCACTCAGTGTTGCAAATTCGAAAGCGGATACGTGGAAATTATCTGGATACCGGGATATAAAGAGAAACAGCACATACGTTAGTGACTAAAGGAGACATCGTGAGCTACGGAGGTATCATATCTAGCAGCGAGACATCGCGCATTCATTTCAAACGGTAAGTACAAATAAGTTTTTCTTAGTCAACAGTGTCTCATTCAAAACAGTTGCATTTTATGCGCATAATTGTGTTATAACGCATAATCGTGTACTACAAGTATCATTAAGATCAAGGCCATCTACATTATCATGTACTGTAATCTAGTAGTTGAAAATACTTGGATGAACTTTGAATGTGACGTAAAGTTATAAAACTTTTTTCATCTGACTACATCATGATAAATAAGCTGCCCAAAAAGGCAAAATAGGAGAAATACACCAATTGATGATTCAACCAGTGATAAGAACTTTGCGTGTACAATGCAACCTCTTCAAACCAACATATTGTTGTTGTTGTTGAGAGGATGTTGCTCAAGAGAGGTTGAATTAATAGTTAAATCGTACTGTTGGAAAAAAATCACGTTGTTGTTTAAGAGAGGTTGTTGCTAAAGAGGGGGCCGCTCTGGAGAAGTTGCACTGTATATACATTAAAACCTGACATAGCGACCACCTCAATATAACGACCACTTACTTTCGGATCGGCTTTCAATTACTCCCCTATAATTCAACTTGATAATGATACCACAACAACAGATTTTTTCGGGTTCCGAAGGTGGTCTCAATATCGAGGTCGTACTGTTCATGTTTATCAAAACGTTCCACGAGCTACAAAACCTTAGAGTTCAGAATTAAATCAGATCTATGGCCTTTATTTCGAATTGAAATTTACAATTATTAAGAGTCAAATTATATGTGCTAATTTGGGTCGCAAAACCCATCTTAAAAAGTCATTATCACATCATATTAAAAAATAAAAATAGCACATGCGATAATGTTGAATCGAGGGATGGCTTATTCAATATTATTATATCCCTGGAAATTACTCAATAAACCACAAGCAGATAGCGATCGCCATGGTTTTGGATAGTTTGGGACGAAAATGAAGCAACATAAAGAAGTATGTGAATGCATTTTCCCAATTACATGTATTTCACAAAACATATAACCAAACTGACCAGGTAGTGTAAATGTCTACAAATGTCTATAAATTGATCCACAAAACAGCATAAGATACCTATATATATATATACTGACTGAATGTACTATAACATGCATATCATGATAAATACAATAAAACGTCACTAAGCGACCACTTCCATATTAACTTTACCTCATCATATTGACCATTTATTTTCGGAGTGGCTTTCAATATTTGTAATTGATAAAGGTACCACATCAATATGAAGACAGTTTTTGCTCCCAAAGCTGGTCTAAAAATCTTTTTATCTATACTTTTTTACATGCACGAATTATTAACTCATACTCGACATATCATGAATTGCTACTTTACTCAGAGATTTTCTTAAAATTGTTTTATCTGTATTTTTGTACATGTATGGAATATGCTCGGCATATTATGAATTTCTACTTTACTTTGTAGATGGAGTGGAAGAAGGACATCTTAAAAGTGGTGGATGGTGAGGGTCTCGATGTTGTACGATGTGAAGAACTTATCATGCCAATATTTTTCAGCGACTTAAATCCAGAACAAAGATTAAAAGAGATCAAAGAATTGGAGTACAAAGAGGGGAATATCTTGATATGCAGCTACCCGAAAGTTGGTACGTTATAAAAAAGTACAGCTACATCTCATATTTCAGTTGCCTGTTGGAGCAAAGCCCGTCCAAAAGGTAAATCGATAGAGCCTATTGTTCGAGACCCGAAGGCGGAAGAAAAAACTCTCGAATGATTGTTTAGCGCACCAATATAGCATGATTGATATAATTAATTTAGAGAAGAACCTTATATAAAATCCGGAGGATAATTAAACATGATTATAGGGTTTTGTAATACCTTAGATTTTGCTGTTATCCAAACAGGATGATACAATTTATAAATCTTGTTTTCGTACACTTTAATATACTGATAAATTTCCTTTCAAATACATTCACGTGCGTACAAAATGAGACCAAAAAACAACATTGCATAAGAATGCAAACACGTTTGCAATATACTCATGTCAGATTACCAATGACCGTAAATGTACTGTTATCTATTCTCATGCACAGAAACATTATTCTTACGAAACGGCACAGAAATTTTCAAGAAGTTGGTTTTACAAATTGCAAAATCGGACTCTCGACGTTTACGTCGAAAATTCGTTAACTCGAAATGTTTCAACGGTCCCGAAACCTTCATGCAAATGAGAATCAACCGTACTTGTGTTATCAAAAAGACGTCCAAGTTCTGACTATGTCCTAGATTTATTTTATAAAATTAAACACTATGAATATGTTGCATATCGCTTTGAGGTAATACTTGTGGTATCACGTCAATTTTTAGGTCATGTGACGCAACTCTACTTCTATAATTGACGTAGTAATAGCGTATCAAACTGAATAAATGCGGTTCATTAAATTTAGACATAAGAAGGACATCTGCTGTGTTTGTCAGTCATCCATTGACCACGCTAAACAGATCCAGCTTCTGTAATCAGCGAAATTTAAGTTCACATCAAATATTTTATGTAAACGAGCCAGAACAGAATATGGTGTTAACTGTAATGTTTGACCGTTCAACTGGTGAAGCTCCAACTTATATAAGAGAACTATTGTCTGAGCAGTTACCAAGATGTAGATAAATGTCTTCAAATATCCGTAATAGGTTGTTACAATGTTCCATCTAACTAACGTAAAACTTTTACCGATAAAGCTTCCAAAAATGAATGACCAATATTATGGAACAATGCACCATTGCATGTGAGAAATTCTGAATCATTTGATAATCCTAAAAGAAATCTCAGAACACCATTCTCCAGAAATTTTGACTCATAAACTGTTGCCAGAACTTAAGAACAGTACAAACTGCAGAGTGTAAGTGTATGATCAGTAATGTTTATTTGTCTACATATAAGTTTTATTGATATTGCATTGAATAATATTCTCTAATTATTTGTTTTGAAATCAAATGACTACCAACTATGCATTTGCATATAGTATATAATTATGTTAGAATATATTATTGCATCCTGATACTTATTTTTGTCTTGAATTTTGCCTTCCTTTTGTTTACACATGTATTTCTTACGGCCTTGTTTCGTGTTTATTTGTTGTACATCGCCCTTGAATATACTGTAAAATTAGGCGTTTAATCAAATAGCTTTCAGTTTCAGTTATCTGGCTGTTAGTAATTATCAACACTCAATTGTCCGACCGACGGACCAACCGATCGAAAAGACAACGCCCGTGAGAACGAAGTTTGCATTTAGATACTAATCTCCACGCAGATTGCCTAACTTACAAACCAGTTAATATCTTAAATTCAACAATATATTTGCCCATGCTCATAACGTCCGGCCAAGTCTTAATTGCAACTTGCTACAAGAATTCTGTATACTTTTCAGGTACTCACTGGGTAGCAAATGTTGTTCAGTTTCTTTCGTCTGAAGGTCCTCTAGATGAAATGGTTTCCTTTAACCCATTCCTTATGGAACTTAAGCAACCTGATGCTTGGGCTAAAGTGGATGAACACAAGATTTTATCCAGTCACCTTAACGCTAATCGACTACCGGAATCTTATTTAAAAAATAGAAGTAAAATCATCATAGTGGTCCGAAATGCTAAAGACGCAATGGTGTCTATGTATAATCATTTGGGAAAATCTCGAGATTACCAGAACAAAATATCGTGGGAAGAAACATTTGAGTTATTTTCACGCGGCGAAGGTAAGCACAGCATGGCATTTAATGAAATTTAATTAATATTCTGATAAGCTTGTCCGAACCAGACCGGATGATATATGTTCTATTTCGCTAAGGGTATTGCAAATCAAGACCGCCAAATTTGTTTCGGTTTGTACAGCATTAGTCTAACAAAAACTCCGACCGTTACCGTGTTACATATAGGTAAAAACTCATATTTATATCATTCATATTAGAATCAATTCTGGTTCATTTGACTATAAAATTGTATTTACATGAACTATTCGAACATGTCAGACAGCTGTAAAAAGACTTTTGTTCATGATTGAATTCACTAAATGACCTTTTATCTACAGAATGTTTTGTTTTCTATTCCGTGGTTTGAATTAATGACGACTGGTAATTCTATTGAAAGTAATTCCTACCTCGCCAATCTACGAGGAAACAAGAGTTTCACCAATTGTTTTCTTATCCGACAATTACATTCAGGATATAAGTTGTGTTGACATTAAATAGCATAGTGCTTGTATATTGTTTTGCGTTTCAGTTCCATTCGGGTCCTATTTTTATTATTACAAAACTTTTGAGAAAGCAATGAAAGACTGTGATAAACCTGACTTTCTTGTTGTCCATTTTGAAAACCTAAAGAAGGTATTTTTGACATTATGTTCTTCGAATGCATTTAATTCATTTACTTACAAATGTAGTTGTATTAATATTCTATTAGGTTGTAAAAGGTTACCATTGTATTGTGCAATATTGCTTTTAAACAAGGGATCAATATGATGCGTGGAATATATAAATAGTTCCAGAAAATGCAACATACCAACCGTGCCTTATATCAGAGCATGGTTTATACTAGTATATTCATCTACATATACATTATTGTTCATTTTTCAAGGATAGTATGAATGAACTCAAACGAATTCAGAAATTCCTGAATACAAATAATTCAGAAGAAAGACTGCAGCAGATCTTAGACAAAGTGACGATCAAGAACTTAAGAGCAGATGTCAATTCTGGTAAACTGAAGTCTGTGCTTGTGGATGAATCAGGAAATTCGGTACTTTATCGAAAAGGTATTGCATTATATTGAATATGCATTATTAACACTGTACGAAATGCAATGTTCTGGAAAACCTCTTATAAAGAAACTCTCAGTATTGACATTACTTCATTATAAAAACCTCTGTTATAAGACCGGTTTCCAGTACTTTTCTATCCACCTTTTAAACGTAAACTGTTTGTTGCGTTTGCCTAGGTATTGCTTCATAAACGTACCTAGATGACATACTAGTATTTGAACATATAGATCATGCCAATAGTATATATTTTGGGGTTTACTTGTTACAGTTTGAAAATCCGAAGAAGGGGTTGCACAAAGAAGAAATTGTGGACTCCGCCCTTCTAGAAGTGTTCTTTTGGGAGACCTGGTTAAATAATGTTCTAAACACCAAAACATGTCTTTTCAGGAGAAATTGGAGATTGGAAGAACTATTTCACAGTTGCACAAAATGAATACTTCGATAAGGTTCTGGAAGAACAGTTCAAAGATAGCATGTTCAACATTGAATTTGTATAAAAAAGATTATACATCATTGAGG
Source organism: Lutraria rhynchaena (assembly GCA_008271625.1). Lineage (NCBI taxonomy): Eukaryota > Metazoa > Mollusca > Bivalvia > Venerida > Mactridae > Lutraria > Lutraria rhynchaena. The sequence goes on from VIBL01000042.1 coordinate 2,669,634, forward strand.
ACCAATTCAGAGCTTTGAAATGTATCTATTCATACGTATATCAGATATGAAGACACTGATTGAAACAGTCATGTTTTAATATGTTCTCGCGAAACATGCCTTTCAATATGTTAATAGAAATAACTCGTGACGATGCATAAGTTGAAATTATATCATAAGAACTACCATAACATGTACATATGTTTTATAGTGAACATTTACGTTGCATGCGTCAAATTATATGTCGATAGTCTTTTCAAAACACAACGACAACTGCATTATGGTACGTTTTGGAAAGATACGATTGGCGGTAGAAAAAAATATTTGAAATGACGAAATTTTCTTGGCCTTAATATTAACATGTTGATGAAATTACCTGGTGTTCGAATGCAATTACATGTATAATATATTATATTAATAGATATTGTTTAATAAAGTCCGCGTTACGCCTAACTTATCATGTTTTGTTCTATGTACAAGTGAATCAAACACAATTCATGTTAGGACAGCCACAATCATGTTACAATCAGACGCAACGAAAATTGTATCTCGTATTAGCATCCAATGATAAAAGATTATTCATTATGAATCGTATTTCATACAAAATAAGCACCTTCGGTATACCAATATACATTTTAAATAATCTTTAAGGCATATTTTTATTTTAAAGAAATAATTTCAATAAGTAACTAATACACATTTTATTTTATTCATTTTACGTTCACTGGGCTGTGCCTCGCTATCTAAAAAAGGGAGATCACCGCATAATTACTGAATATGTTTATGATTTATCTGTTGTTCCTTATTGATAATGAACGAGCAGGAAAGTCTTTGAGGCATATCACAAGCTATCTCCAACATGAAATGTTCTTAGTACAACCACGTTTGTGACAAGCTTTAATGCGAGAAGAAGTAGTACGAAATAAATGTAGATTTGTTGATATGATAAATACAAGAGAACTGATGACCATTATGTTCATGAAGCATAATATCAGAGATATCAAATCATCGTTGTAACAATAGTCACCCGATGAAAGTGAATTAAAGTGCAACCTCTTCAAAGCATCACCCTTTAGGTGAAGGAAAAATATTATATTGTTGAGAGGTTGTTGCTCTAGAGAGGTTGATTAATAGTTAAATCGTGCAGTGGGAAAAATCATGCTGTTGTTGAAGGGAAGTTGCTGCTCAAGAGAGAGCCGCTCTGGAGAGGTTGCACTGTAGGTCCAAGCTTCATATACCTCTATGTATCAGCGGCCGCAGGAAACGCAATGGGGGACAACTCTATTTGGGATGGTTTGTGTTCAGTTTAATCGCATACAATCGGCTTGCAACTTGTACGAATACATATATTCATACATTTGACGGTAAAGGGGACACGCGTATACGTCTTCTAATGCGGCATTAATTGTTTCATATATACGTCTTCTAACGAAACATAAATTAACTTATGTATACGCCTTCTAACGCAACATCAATTAACACATATAGGTCTTCTAACGCAACATTTATTACAGAAAAAATGCATGCCCCTTTGCCTAAACCCACCACTATACCGTACATAAACATTTTGATCATAAGTGGTGAAATCCATTTAACATTATAATAGTTAAAAAAAACGACGATAATTTGAACACGTACAGAAAATTAACGTACTTATGCTCATTTTCCCTTGTACTAAAAGTTCACTCATCTTTTCATGGGCCGTACTAGATGATAATTTTCGCGATAGCCCATCTTTCATGACTGACACAGAAGATCTTGGTGAAGGTTCACGACTAGGATAGTAACTGGAAGTACCGGCTGAGACTGGACTGGCTGCTGAATCTGACAGGGAGAATGATTTTTGTCTGAAATCATCAGAAAATATTGCATCGATGTTTCAATCGTTAGTAAATCGCGTTCAGTGCGATGAGAAATGAATCATCAAGAGATGTAATTGGGAGATTTTATCTGCTTTGATTGGCTTACATGGTTGAAAATGTGCGTGCGTGCGTGTTCACGTCCCTGAATGTCTTACATTTATACAAACGGAATGTTTACTTAAATACGCGTAATCAAACATTATAATTATCTTGAATGCGATACTATCTTTATAATCAAAGGGTTACTTACCCGTATTTCATTTGCACTACATAAATTGATATATTCACGAGCGTACCTGTAAGGAAGAGGTGAACTGTTTTCATCATGATCTTCAAGAGGATAACAATTTACAGAGTTATCTAACTTTGCTTCTCCGAGATCTAACAAAACTTCGCCGAGAAATTCATCACAATGTTCCTTGAAATCCCATACGGTCACCTCTAAAGACAAAATCTCGATCTGAAGACATAAACAACATAAGCATGAATTGTGAAGTAATTTATGTTGCAATATTAACTCATTATTGACCGCGTGGACTATTTGTAATGTATTTTACCATATAAACTCATTATTGGCCACATGGACTGTTTGTTTACATGTATCAATTTCTACTAAACTATATTATATTGGAATTGCTACACAGCGTAATGGTAACTTTTATCTAAAAAAGACTTCTTTTCACTTACATAATAAGTCGTCAAAATTTTGCCTGAAGCAGTTCAAAAAATTACTGAAGCCGGTCGTTATAATATTTCATTTGAGATGATATAACTAAAATAATGAAAATCGGCTAAATACTTTTTATCAATATGAGATTATCTAATCTAAGTCACTAAATGCTTGAACGTACGTCTGACGGTAATACGTTGCTGAATACAAAGGTTTCGTTCCATACTGGTTCCTTCGTCTGATGTTTAGTATCCGATTCTTTGGTTTCCCGTAAACTGAAACCAGAAACCAGTCAATCACATGACATCTTCACAAATCTAAATCACATGAACTTTAAGTACAAAATGGCAACAAATACAGTGCAACCTCTCTAGAGCGGCCATCTCTTGAGCAACAACCTTCCTTCAACAACAGCATACTTTTTCCCCGCCGTATGATTTGATTATTAATTTAACCTCCCTTGAGTGGCAACCTCTCAACAACAACATAATTTTGCGTCTCCCAAAGGGTGTTGCTTTGGAGAGGTTACACTGTACTCCATTCTTAAATTTGTAAGATTCATTTTTCGGTCTTACAGATAATCGAAGACTTTACTCTTCTATAACGTGGAGATAGAAAGTTAAGGATGTCAAGACAATATGAAAAACGAACGTGTATGAGAATGTCTAAACACTAAAGCCATCAGCCACCTGATGTATTTGAAACATGAACAAACCACTGGTCTTTGATTACCTTCTATGAGGTAATACATGTAACATGGCTGCCACGTTCGGTTCAGGTGACGTCTCTGTCGAAATCCCCTCACCACGTACAAGTATCACAATCAAACAATTACAGCTTGAACTGTAATCTAACTTCAACCAGAGCTGGCCACATATTCGCCTCACGTCCCTTTTGATTTCAATCTGTATAAAATACAAAATTAATACAGCGCTTGAAGGTTTCTATAGAATGATGATTAACACAACATTCCTGTTTAAAATCCAATGTAATGTAATACAGTTAAACCCCGATTATTCGAATATGCTTGGGACCGAAAAATCATTCGGATAATCCATGGTTTCGAATAATCTATGTCAGCATTATGTAATGATTAGAAGACGACGGTGCAGACTGTCATTACAAAGGATTTTACTTGTATGCAAACAAGCGTAATAGCGCTTGAATGTACATATATTAAAGTGAAAAACGTATATTCCATTTAAAAAAAGAATTAGATTCGAATAATTTCTAGTTGTGGATATATGAAACAGTTTATTTCCATGTCAGTGTCAACGGTGTATGTTAAAGCCCTCCCAGGACAACATACTTAGTCTGTGTCGCAGAATGATCCATTGGACTTTGAGCCTCTTTCCAGGCAATTATTAAATCCTTCTGGTAAAGACAAAGTCTTGCATCTTTCAAGAAATATTGTGTTCATATGATTTCGTAAATTTTGTTTTTACATACTTTGATCTTCTAATTCTTGAGGTTACATTGATACGTTTTAACGCAATCGGTAAATCTTAAAAAAGCCCCTATTTTGATGGTATAAGTCATTTTCAAAAACACATACAACTGCCATAAACAAGAACCTATATGGTACATGGATGTAAACATCGAAATATAAAACGTAGAAAATTAAGATGAATAATTAAATAATTCTCGAGAGAGATAAAACAGTGAACCATGTAACGAGGCTGACTAATCGTTTAAATTGATCTGAATGTAACAGACTTTCTTAAAAGCTTCCATATAAAGCGTAATGAAGCTTTTAGAGAGCACTCTTAGTGATAGTGATATATCCTGGATAAATGGAACAGTAAGTGACGTAGTGAAGATGGTTGTTTTACAAAATTACTTAACAGACGATAAAAATTCTATAGAATTAATATAACATCAATGAAAAGGGATTGTTTATATCACATCCCAATATATTGATGTTGATTTTTTTTTGAATATTTAGCATACATATTGTCGTAAAGCATTTCATACTTACAAAAGAGATAAACCCGCAATACTATCATTACTATTAATTTTTTTGTGGAAAGTTTTAAAATCTGAAAGAATTTTTTATTAATTAATTTCGATGTTCGAAATCAAGACATTTTCAGTTGTGATAACGATGAATGAAGTTTACAAACAAGTCAGTTCCCATCTACCAATGAGATATTTTAGTTTTCAAACAGTTTTGTTCATGTCTGTTGCAGACCTGAACAAAACCACTCGGTTAATTTTCAGTCCGGCCATTATTCCACTTACCGGTGTTTTTGGTAGCATTCTTCTGTTCTGACGACGTTTGCTGATTTCAACTTCACTGTTTTCTGTCGTCTCTGCTGACAAATGAAGACATATCAATCTGTTCACTCAACATAAAACAACATTTCAATGGTAGTTTATTTTTCATTCGCGCTCAAAATATTTCATCAGATGTTTCCAAATTATCCGTTTTTCCCCGAGCAAAGAAAGTCATAAATCAGAATTAGTTTAAGTAATTGTATCGAGAGAATGACTAATTCGAGGAAAATATTAAAAAGGGATGATCAAGTATCACGTGACCTACCACGTGCGTTTAGACTCACGTGATCTAAACTTAAGGCTTAATATTATTTGGTTCTCGTTAGCGAAACAAATTATGATCAAGGAAGACATAGCTTCGATATTTTTGGAATGTCTGAAACAAAAGTAATAAGATTTATATGAAAACTCTACTATTAGCATTTTTAGATTACACCACAGTTTTTCGCTTGTTTGAAAAAGAAACTAATATATAAAACAATGTTCACGTTCAAGTGCGTGCGTTGATAATATCATACGTTTGCCTTACAAGTAGTTGTCAGAAAATGATATTAAAGTAGTATGAAATGGACATGACTTTTACTTCGCCTTTTGATGGCAACTTTTCAACGGTCTCAGATTCCCTTTCACAAAAAGGCAATCAATATGTATTATTTAATAGAGTTTGCAATTACAGAAGATCAAATTTTACTTGCAGGAAGCATAAATATCGTAAACAGTAGAACACATCTGTAGCGTTCACACGTACCTGATCTGATGATGATCGGACATTCTCTGGGCAGACTGGATGCACTACCTTTGCTGCAAAAAATACAAATAGAAAATAAGTTGAAACGAGCACTTCGGACAGTCTGTGTTGATATCAATCGTTTGTTTGCATGATTTATTTCTACAACAATAAATCATCCGGGAAATAATTGAACACGTGTCATTTTATGTTTTTCCCCTTTTGGCTCTGAATTTAAAATCACTCATTGCCAGACAAGACTAAAATACGTTTCAGTGTTTTGAAGTTACGCAAGGACCAACTTTTGCTTTCACTGTCGTGTAATGTGACTTTTTACTTTCTATCATGTCTCAATCCAGAATGAGATTTATTTTCCCATGCAAAAAACGCATTAAAAGCCTAGGGTTGCTCCCTGTAAACCTCGTTGCATTTGATATCACAGACACACACAATCATAACAAAGAACGAACCTCATTACCCGCAGAATTCCCCGTACGAACATTTCTAGAAGTAAATCTTTGAGTTATGTGATTTAATAAACAATAAATCTTACTTCGGTACATTAACCACAGACAACTGTATAATATCTGTTGAATCTTTATTCATTATGCTTTGAGCTTCTTCAAATGTGACATTAGCAAGAGATCGACCATTCCATTCAACGATTTCATCGCCTACAAAAGACACGTGATACCATCTCGCTGAGGTTAGTTTCAACGAGGTGTAATATTAAGGCTTAATTGATACTCAATACTTGTACAGTTCTATTGTACACAGCTTGAGTGTAAACAAAAAATATAATAACATGTAGTCTGATACCGTGATTTGTAGTTAGCGGTAGAAAAAGGTTTCTAAGGCATTTTCAATTACACCAGAAATAAACTTAATAATCACTATACACACGTTTCATACATATTTTCATAAAGTATTTGCAGGGAAGGAATATAATCGGAAAAGTCTATCTATAAAATACAAAGATAATCATTCAGAACACCTCGGTCAATTCCGTACCTCCATGTAATAAAACGTAGTCGGTTGAAATGTGCCTAAAGCAAAGAAAATAATTATGTGACACATGTAGGAGAATTAGTACGTTTGCAATTTGTTCCAATCACTTCTTTATTAAGTGTGTATGTCGATCAAAATGTTTATTTTGGGAATAAATATGTTAAACCTGAAATAATTCTTGCAGTAAGCAAGGACTGGAATTGTAAATAATGTGTACAATTGAATTTGTTTATTAGTAAAACTGTCACCTTCAGAAATTCCTTGCTGGTCCGCTGGACTTCCTTTCATCACCAAGGTAACGTAAGAACCAAGATTTCCGTCTGGTCGACGTTTACCTCCTACAACCCGCATCCCCAAACCACGCACTGTATAACATAAGACAAAGATTGAAAAATCTCGCAGGGATTGTTCGACTTCTCGTGTGAAAGTTTGAAAATAACGACTGAATTGCGCGGTATTATTTCAACTGAATTGTGAATTTCACAATTTCCGGAGGAATTTCGAAGTTTTACAGATCACTGTTAAAGTCTTATTGAACATAAGAGATTTACAAAGTTAGAAAAAACGTACTTCTTATTGAATCATCCAGTGTATTTCTGTGCAGAATAACTTGTCTAGCACGACAAACGCTGTTTTTACCTGAAGTAGAATCAATAAGATTATATTCATTTACACATACAGTAAAACCTCAAATAACGACTACCTCAGAATAACGACCGCTTATTTTCGGGACAGCTGTCAATAACTTCCTTATAATTCAACTTGATGATGATACTTCCTCATTATTACGACCGATTTTTCGGGTTCCGAAGGTGGTTGCTTTATTGAAATTTACAGCAAATATAAAACCAACCATGAAATCAGTCCCTTGCAGCTGTTCATCATTACATGTTTGTTGCTTGACACTACAACAATAATAAAGAATGACTTTTTTGCACTAAAGAGACGTCACACGATATTCTGCATTTACATGTATTTAAATTATGAATAAAACTTGATACAATAACTTAGAATTAACCTATTTTAAGAAGTCCTATAAATGCAAGACATCTGTAATATCAATAAAAGCGAGTTAACGGTCATATGACAATTGTCGGAGTCGACATGCATAAACATTCCTTTTAAAATCAATGTAAAATGACAGCTTCATAGATAGGTAGATAGATAATTTCGCATAGGTATTTTTCCTGAGGTTTTATATCGCACCAACAGCCAGAGTTATTTGGCGAGTTTTCCAACTTTAATGGTGGAGGGAGATACAAAAGCCTAGGTAGAACCACTGCTGATCGTCCGTGAGCTATATACACAGCTTCCACACGGGTGAAATTCGAACTCACAGGGCTGTGGACCTGGTGATTACAAGTCAGAGACCACAACCACTCGACCACAGAGGTCCCCTTACAAGGGTTTGCGTTGACGTACTTTGTTCAAAGCACTTACGTATCTTTTTCTTCATTATTTCACACTTATTCAGCACACAAGAATTAGTAAGATCATTACATTTTTTTTATTTCTGTGCACGTCATAGTCATTAACTCGCAAAAATTGAGCATTAGGAGAAATTGTCTTAGTGTCGTTAGTCTGTCACTAATATCAACACAAAATTTCTTACGTTCGCTTACAGACATAATACAGCTATGTGTCTGCTTACATCAATAACTAGAAAACGGCTAATTAGAAAAATGAGAGCATGCGTTAACACCATATCTGAGTATGAATTACGTTATTTATTGTCAGTAACCATCGCACAAGATGACTTTTACGTGTATTGTAGATCCGCAAATATTTTTTTTCAAGGGGGAAATTATTGCGGTGCGTTAAAGAGAGGTTAGTGTTTATGAAGAAAATTCTTTAAAATATTATAAATAAACTCTAATCTCCACGTGGTAGAACATTATTGTACTTTAAAAAAGTAAGTGCAAAACGAAGCCGTCTAGAACGAACAGAATGAGATGTTCTCACGGTGTAAGATAATACAGCACTCTGTCTGACACTAAAACATTATAAAAGAATTTGCAATATCTGGTACAAGATCATATTTCTATTAACACTTTCTAACAGAGATGTTATTGAGTTGGGAATGGCTCGCTTTAATATTTCAATATTTATTTGTGAATGACCAGTCTGCATTTAAAATAGTTCTGTAGTTAGTAATCAGTAATTAGTAATTACCTTGCTAATATATATATATATGTGCGGCATATAAATAAAAATAGTTATTTTGTACAAAAAGTACTACAGTTGCCACAACCACACTCACTACAAAGACAGCCATGATTGAAGCATACCGGTATGAGAACAAAAGACTAGTTTTTTATTATAAATGCACTCATTTACTGAGAAAGAATATCATATACTTGAAAGAGGCACTTCATGCCCAAAGAAATCGATGCACCATAACACCCACATCAATCCATCCTTTTATCCGTTCGTCCGCCCGTCCGCAAACCTCTCACTAAGGCTTAAAAATGATTTGTTTCTAGTTACATGCCTCCCCCCCCCCCAAAAAAAAAAATTGGGTAGGTAGGCAGGAATTGTTTTGTATTTTATTACATATATCAGTAACCCTATCTGGGAATATGTGTGCCGTAATATTAATGAGTCGTGAAAATTACAATGTAGCACAACAATTTGGATGCCGTAAAAACTTATGAGTCGGCAGGTAAAATATTGGGTCGGTCGGGTAACCGGAAACAAACCTTTTTGTAGGCCTAAATATGTCTTTTTTCAGTTTGTTTTGCTTGCATACTTGATATACATACTTAGTATATTTTAAAGGCAATTACCCATTAGTTCCAAATGTCTCCTGTTGGATTCATCTTTCTTTCTGTTCTTGTAATCAACATCCATTTCAATAGGTAGCGTCATACGTCGGTTGTGACTGTCTCGGATTTTCTGACTATTCTGATAACGACCTTCAATCCCTGAACCCATCCTCGGGGACACAGACCCTGAACGTGTTTGATACATAAACCTAATAACGAAGAACAAATTGTTATCAATGCACAAATTTACATTTCAACATACAATCAAACCTGTGAACAAAGGCCACCTTTGGGAAAGACAAAATGTGGTCTTTATTGACAGATGGCCTTTATTTGGAGGTCTGTTTGTTCTAAATTATCAATGACAATTTTTTAAAGAATGACCATTATTCACAGGGTGGCCTTTATTCGAAGGTGGTTGCAAGCACAGGTTTGACTGTATTTACACAACATTGCAGGACACAGAATCAGGCCTATGTGGTTGCCTGGTTTTCCTGTCTGACAAATAATCATTAACCCTAACCGCTGAGTTTGAATCCTACCTGGAAACAGATAAAGATCTTGTGTGAACCGGCCCACAGAAGATTAGTGGTTCTACCTAAGTGAATGCCTGGGTTCTTTCTCTACCGTTTAAACTGGGAGTCAGCAAATGACTCAGGCTGTTGGTGCGAAGTAAAACACAAGTGAAAACAAACAACAAAGAATCAATTAGTGCGTACGGTACTTAATGGATTATGATCTGTTGAGTAAAGCAGTTTAATGATTGTATTATAAACGTAATAACATTCTGTAAAATCATGCCTGTAAATATTGTTTTTTCTGCAAAAGTCACGTAATTGTAATAAGCGTACGGTTTGCACTTCTGAGTTAAATTAGGTATAATAATCCAATTAATACAATGTACATTTCCAAATGTTTCATAACTGATCGTGACTATTATAGTTATATAGAGAGCGTAATTATCAGTGGATCAGGAATTAATTCACACCAGATACTAATAATTATTTTAATTGTTGTGTATTCGCACGTCATAAAATGTTTATAGTAACTGACATTTTCCTCATGATTTCGTATGCAACATGGTTATATTAAACATAAGTGCTTAGCACCTGGATCACGCGATATTCCTTTTTAGAGTTTTTTTTTTTAATATTAACAATAATTACCTGCTCCTTTTCTCGTCTCTTTTCTGAGATCTGACTAAAGCCATGTCTGGAGACAAACTGTTCGATGATAAACGATTCGCCGTGAGTCCTTTAGTCACACTACGTCGAGATACAAACTTTTTTTCCAAATCATGTTGTATTGTATCCGGCTTCGGTTGTGGAGAAAGATCGGAAAGTTCTGACCTGGAGTAATACTCCGACCAGACTTGTTTGTTATCCGAGAAAACACTAGACGAACTACTGTGATACCAGTCACTCTGACGTCCGATGGCAGGATGAAATTCGGACAACTGCGGAGTTGGTGGTGATATGTCTAGTGAATCACACGAGGTAAAGGAGTCACGTGACTGTCTAGCCTCACGGTAACGTTCAGCGATATCTAAACTAGTCCGCCCTTTTAGTCTGAATGACTCCCGGGCTGATTTCGATTCGAACATTGGGCTTGAATCACTTTGGCTGTATTGATTATCACTCGTCCGTGCGTAGTTATCACTTGTGTAAGACAAATCCGCCTCGTTACTAGCTTGTGTTTGTTTCATAGACATTCTGTTATCATCGCGTACATTTTTGGATATTCTGATCGCCGGCATATTAGCTTTCAGACTCAATGATCGCGACGGGCGTTGACTGTCTTGGTTCCTGGGCGTTCTTTTGTACGACTGGTATCTCCTCTCGTTAAGAACGCTCGATGGAGATTGTTTCCTCTCTGTCTTATCAGTAAGCGAATTTCTGTGTAGTAACCTTCGTCCAGTACCTTCTTCATAAAAACCAAACTCCTGAAGGCTTAACACGGACTGGACACGCTTGTTTGAATTAAACACGTCTCTCTTCATACGTTCTTTTACCCTATCTATTGACGCTGAATGCGGCTTGTTTCTATTCTGATGACATTCCGGCAGATTGTTATCACTCCCTGATATTTCCACCGGAGTTTCGTTTTCAACACTTTCCGTAGCACTGTTAGTCATTGAACCCCCGCTCAGTAATCTAAAGTTAGAAGCAAATATTACCCGTAACCCTCTACATCGTTGAAACGAATACATGTAGTTGTGTAAAGTTGGAACACAGTTCGCGATTCGCGAACAGGAATTTGAATCGCGAACTGCGTTCCAACTTTACACGACCAAAACGAATTCCTGTCAATATCTGTTGTAGATACAACGTACAGTTTGCAATCAAAACGAAAGTACGATATTAATTATTCATTAAAATTAATGAATGACACAATTAGTCACAGGTGCTATTGGTCTAATTGCAGACTAAAATTAAAGCAAGCCTGTACGTAAAATTAATAATGCAAAATATGGTGTATGCCGTTTGTAAGGAATATAATGTACGTGAGAATATGTGAAACTCTATGCATAATAATATTTAAAAAATATGTAGACAAATTATTTGGACTTGGAATTATTTCAACTGAAATATATTCTCGCAACAAAATGTTTCTGAAAATTGATGAATTGTTTTCTTTTTAACATAATACCAGCATCATCAAGTATGCTTCTTCTATAACTGTCAAAATTAAAATAATTCTACGTCATCACTTCCTGGACCTGTCTTCCCATACCCTATGTGATAACGTTCAATCACACAGACATACACTCACGCACTCACCTTCTTCTAGAACGTTTGCTTTGTCTCCGGATACGGCACATTTGTCGTTCTCTATGAAATTCCTCGACACCAATTTCCTCTTCAAGATCACATTCTACTTCTAACGGTGTTGAACTCCGCCTACGATTTCTGTGACGGACATGGAACATCAGTTAAATTCATGGTATACAAAAAATATTGAGAACAAAAAATGACACAGATATAAATATAGATAACCACTTGAGTACTAACTTACAATAACAGTCAAAATCAACCAAAGTTAATGATAACATGTAAATAAAAGCCACTGAGTGAAGGCTTGTCTTTAGGAAGCATCTACCGATAAATTGGATCGATTTTTTCTGTCATTGGGTTTCACGCCGTTTTTCAACAATTTTTCAGTTATATACAGATACAGTGGCCGGTTCACCTAACCAGTTTTCCTGGACTATATTCTAACCAGTACAAAACTTACCCTTCCACAAGGAGCCGGCAACTTCTCTACATATTGTTGTCAAATTTTCATAGAAAGGTATAGTCTGCAATGGTCCAAGCTTCATGGAAAAGGTCAACTGTGTACATGTATTAAGACCGTGTTTCTTCTCTAATGGCATTTGTTCACAAGTTTTAACGTGTGTATTCCTATGTAAGGGATGCAAGAAAAATGAGGACTGCATTTATTAGTTCAATATTTATCAACGTAATTGAAATACATTTTTACAGCCATGGCTAAAAATGCTGACTCAGCTTCATTAGTTGGTGATGTTTTTCTGTATCAGCAGTTTTATTTGAGGGTAAGTGCTATAAATATTCTTATATTAATTTCTGGTTTATACCAGACCGAACTGTAATACTTTGTGTTGAATTAGAATCGTATATTGCGTGTAAGAAAATATCCATAAAAAGATGAAAAAGTATAGATGAAAATTTCACGTTCCTCACTTGCTGGCCTTATGGTATTTGTTCCATGAATATAGCAAATAAAATTTGGTTTCTTTTATCTTGTCAGTGCAATTTCTCTTATAATGAATAACATTAATAATAGTACGAAAACACGCATGCTAGATTGAACCAGGAGTTTAGTGCAATTACGGGGGTTAGTGCTTGTTTGAGCGATTCAAGGTTAAATTTATTCCTGTGTTATGATATAATTCAGATGTTAACGATCTTTTTGGTGTGCAAGTGGCAGCAATACGAAATCAATTGATTTATTCTATTTCCACCAATAATATGTTCAATTACATAATATTGATAATTCACTTTTGCAATATGCATAGTATTAACTCATGTCATTATGGAAATTAATAACACTTAAGTTTTGGATGGTGATGTATCAAGACCTTAGTTTTGCTAAGGGGGATTTTACAAAAAAAATGGGTGAAAATTAAAAATTAAAATTGAGTTTGTTTGCCCTTTACCGACCGACCGTAAAAAAGCCGAGTCAAAATAGTTTTTTTTTTCCGACCGACCCTCTCTTAAAATCTGGGATCAATAAAGGGCAAACAATGTATGATTTAATTTCAGTCTCATCACTAAACACAAGTCCGTGAGCATTTATACTCTTACAATGATCTTTGTGAGCGTCTACCAAATTTGGAAAATGCGGAATCGACGTCGACATCTGAGAAAACGTCAGATTCAAGACTTTCTTTGACTTCTTTTTCTGGAGAGCTGTTTGTTTGCTTACGTGCACCATCCTGCAAATAAACAAGCATGATTCCATTATCAATTTTTTGTCTTGTGTTAGCACAGGATTTGCTGATAATAGGGTGATTTAGATATTTTGACGAGGAAATAAGTTGTCATATTACATTAAATATCTCCAAAACGCCACATGGCTCTTTTTTAATAATTATTCAATAACATGACATGTCCCGTGTGTATGGTTATACTGGATTGTGTGGCGTGTAAGATAATAATTGTGCTCAGTAATTGATTTGTCAGACGCTTAAATCATTGAGATAAACATTCGCGAGATTATTAAAGCTAATATTTATTCAGATCTGTATCTGCTAAGATAATCAATAAGACGTATACTCTTTAATTTTGTATATAGTTTTTTCTTAGATAAATAACTCAAAGATTATGAATAAATTTAATCTATATTCATACAACACATAAGCGTAACAACATTTCACAGACAACTTCACGCTTACAGTAGTGCTTTATAATAAGTGGAACAATAATCAGTCTCTCTAGCGTCTTCGTGAAAGCATAAAAGATTTACGAACGTTTAAGAATTCGTACGCGAACTTCACGCGAAGCATTGAGCTTAAATAAAACCATTATATGCCCGTATTTAGCAGATATTATGTTGACATTGTGTTTCTTTACACAGTTTGTTCAGTTGTGGCGAATATTTCCGTACGTAAACCCCTTTGGGCAAATTTAAGTTGGGTAAGTTCACCGTGTGTCATTTCATTGATTTGCGTACTAAGTCTCTCCGAGCGAGTTCCTTCTTTAAAAGGTCATGTACACATGTTGTACAGCTTGTCACATCATGCTTCCACAATCAATCCAAAAACCATCATTATGTCCTTATGCATGTACTTAATTGAAGCCCAACCCCTGCCGGAGTGAGTAGAAATTAAATAAGTAGCATATACCGGTCGCGCGTACAATGTGTGTTATGTTACTCAACGCAAGTTAAACAAAATATGTTGCATTCCATTTAAAAATCATTGTTTTCCACTTCCAATGCATCTACCACAAAGAAGCTGGTTTATGACAGAGAATTGTATTACGCTATATTTATTCCATAGACATTGTTTAATTTACAGCATGATCACGTGATTCTTGCGCGTGATTTGGATGTGAAAATCTTGCATTTGGTGACAACATTTAATAACACGATGTTTCGCTTTATCTGTGACACATTTTATCGTGACCAGGCGCATGTATTCAACGCATACCGAGAACAGCTGGTAATTACAATAATTTACTGAAAGTCACGTGGGAATTCGAGCGTAATTACATAACAAATACCATTATATACTTCCATTCAAGGAGAGTGTGAACGAATGATTACCAGACGCCTCTGATAGGGCTTGGAATTGTTGTGTTAAATTACTGTCGATTTCAGTAAGTGCTGTAACAATATGTAGCGACAAGGAGAAATAAATGTTTTTACGCGAGTACATCATGCAACAAGCGCCTTTTAGAAATAGACAACATGCTGCTGTTGCAGAAGATAATTCGATGGCCAACGAATAAATAACAACACGAAATATAACACAAAATGTCTCAGTCTTATGAATTTATAATGACGTCTAAGACGATATATATTCAGACAGTTTTGAAATAATGAATTTAGCTTTCGCGGAATTGACTGATGATATGCCCTTGATTTTAGCATTTAATGATAATAATATTGACAAATAAGAATAAAAAGGTAATAATATCTTATCTAATATCTTGTTGGTCTTTTTGCTACTATTAGTTTATTTTATACGGAAATAACACATCTTCCTAATCACAACAACCCTGTATGCAACACACTACTCGACCCTTAAAGTGACCCCCCACATTGATAATTATTCGATGTTAGGCCTATACAAAAAAAGGTTTGTTTCCGGTTACATGCCCGAAAACATGGGTCGCTTGGTAGGGATTCTTTTACGAGTTTTTTTTACATATGTCGGCAACACTGGTGAAAATTACAATATAGCACTAAGATTTGAATGCCGTAAAAACTTTGGAGTCGTCAGGTAAAAAATGGGTCTGTCGGGTAACCGGAAACAAACCTATTCTTTACGCCTTATTCAAAAATACAGTCAACATACTAACCGGGAAATATTTGGTGCGGTGTAAAAAGTTTTAATGTAACATAGTCTCTATTTTCCCTGGTCATATTTTAAGGTCACCAACCGATGAAATGGTAAATTAACAGTAGATATGTACAGACAGTGAAACAAAACCGGAATTACGGGAATAAATTCATTCTTTTCTATTTGCCATAATTATGTAAAATGGCCTTTGAGAAGTTCGCCCTGGAGAACTGTGTGAGACTGACAGAAAAACGTACTTCACTATTTAAAGATAGTTATGTCCTTCTTTGGAACTTGTCATCATTCAAAGTAAATTAAGGTCCTAAACCCAAAATAAACTTAGAATAAACCTTTTTCTTAAATGATGATTGTTCTGAAAATGGAAGCATTTCAGTTTTAGGACATTGAACAGGAAGCTCATTTACTCTTCGATAAACTTCACTATCCTCATGTTCCTATCCCTGGTAGTTTCCATGAAGGACTTCAGATAGTCTTTTTTACACATGCTGAATATTTTATAATGAATTTGCAAGAAAAAGTTCTGTTACATTACAAGTATGCAAGTGGATAATCGCTTACGTCATTTTCCGAGGAATCGATCTCTGAAGCGCTTAGTTTAGTTTTGAATTTAGAAGTGGATTGGCCGGGTATTTTGTTACCATGGTACCATTCACCCGTCATAGCAGCCACGTCTCTCTTCATCTCACAAATAATACACCGCCATTTACCCTTCACGTTCTAGAAGAAACAACGGCAATACCAAAACTAAATACGGATTAAGTACAAAAGATGTATTACTCATTTTAAAAACTGACACTTCGAAACCCATAAAATTAATATACCCGGAACATTCAGTAAAATATGCCATTCAAATACTTTTAATGTACATCAGTCCATCTCAGATCTTGCTCATGAAATTATGAATTTTCTATTCTAAAAATCAACACATGAATAGACCGTCTTTTTTTGCTGTGCTGAAGGACACATTGCATTTAAATAAGACGATCGAACGTTTTGTTGTACACCTCACTTAATTACCTTATGCTTTTTAGCATTCCAGGAAGGCTTTGAAAAAGACCCACACGCATTGCAAACCCGTTTGTGGCAATCGTAACATGCTTTTCCGACACCATCTGCAAACTTGGTTTTAAAACAGAGCTTACAGACGCGTAGATCCACAGTCCGCAATTTGCTTTTCTGGTTGGCATGTTTTTTAACCTCATCTTCATAAGTTTCCAATGAATCGTGTAAACGTCTGGAGGAGGAAGATATTGCTTGATTATGTAAACTATTCTTTACATGGATAAAGGATAAAGAACAATGTCATGTCGGCATTTCCCTGGTAAAATTAATTATAATTCATCAAGGAGAAATGCGAGATGCGTATAACATCATGGTAGAAGTACAACTATTAATATCAACATGCGTCAATGAATAGAAGTGTGCTTCATGTCTGAAGTTTGTCATGCTCGCCGCTAATTACAATCCTCAACTAGCATAAAAAAGATAATAAAAAAACAGACGGACGTTTTATTATCTGGGGTTATGACATCATTGATAGGATTTAAAAAAAAAACAACATAAAACTAATGACGGTGATGTTAAAAGTTTTATTGTACAGTTTAACACAGAACTTGTTAAAATGAACATATAAACTTTAATAAAACGGGAGTAATAGCATCAGGAAATCAAACTAGTGTTTGGGAGCCACAAGGCTGATGTTAAAATAAAGACGGTACATAACGGTCAGCTAATGACCGGCAGATGCGACAGAGGTATTTTAACATGATCTTTCTGTTTAATGGGGGTACAATCACATTGAACATGCATTATAAGTTTGAATGGATCGAAGCTCGTTGCTTTAAGTCCTAGATATATCAAGAATACAAACTTACTGACGTCTACCCGTCTCTTCTGATTCGAATTCCTCTTGTCGTTTTAAAACATCTCTAAGTATTGCCACCTCTTTTTGATTAAGCCCAGATAGGTCAGGTGACGGGGGCTCCTGTGGCGTACATGGTTGAGATTCTAGATTTAAAGGGTATTTCTTTCTTTTTCCGGATGATCTAAACACCTTTAAAGAAAAGTGTCAACGTGATTTTTCAAATCATATAGTCCGCGGTTTGTTTTATAACTTCCCCTGAGAGAAAGGGAGAGATATATTGAGACAGATAGAACTGCATGTGGAGGCAAAGTTGAGTAATGGTTTGTATCCCTGGAGCACTGCTCTAATCAATCAATTAGCACACATTTATCAATAAAGTAAAGATGACAAATGGTTCGGAAACAATGAAACAAATTGATATCTCGTTATTCTAAAGCCGATCATGATTTTAAGTCGCATCAATGCTATTAGTCATAACTAGGTAATTATATGAACATTGCCAAGTCTGCCCGCCAACTTAAGACCTTGACAATAAGATACTAGTTTTCAAGATAAATACATTAATAATTGGGAGATTAACTGATAGCAGAATTAAGCCATCATATAGATTGGCTTGAAAGTAAGCGTGTACGACATAATTACAATAGTTATTATGATATAGTGAAGGATAACAATTTCATAATCAGTCACTCAACAAGAATGATTATTTAGCAAAGCTTTATGGCATACCGCAGTGCACGAGGAAATGTTTAATTAGTTCGATACAAGTTCGGAATATAAGCCAGCCAAAGCTTTTAAGCTTATGATGACATCAAAATATTTGCTCAGCATTCAAGTCAAACAAACCTATGTTTATACTTCTTGGAATGTCACTGTACCTAAAAAAGGCATTCATGCTCATGTATGTCAAATCTATATGTGGTATATGGACTTTACCGGAATGTGAAAAAAAAACAGAGAAGACATTTAAGCACATGTACTTGAAATGCAAAAGGTAAACGAAGCACAAGATCATTGGGATTACCGTCACTTCACGGTCATTAAGCTTTGAAATGCGAATAAATTCCTGGACATCTATAATAGATGACCTGCTGAGCATACGCTGTTCGTGTAAAAATTGCGCACGGGTAAAGAAAAGTCTTGCTATGAAGTATTGTAAATCTTACCCGTTTTTTCATCTCATGCAAACAGCAAAACACATTAAGCAGATCCAGAATACGTAATACAAGAATAGATATTTATATGGTCACAATGTTTTTTTTTTTATAAAATTACATTATTAATAATAAAATTAGAATCTCCTCTTTCTGGTTTACTTTGCCCAACAATCTAAGTGGTTCTCCCCGTTTCAGTCCCGTATTAAGAACCCATCCCCTTGTTGTTGTTGTTGTTGTTGTTGTTATTGTTATTGTAAATTTCGCCCACTTCTGACCTGAATACGTTTTTATGAATATTATTAGGCTTCTAGTGACAGTTTTATTTTACACAATTCCGATATTCATAGCTTAAATTTAACCCCACCCATACCAACAACAGTGTGATCATGAGCGTCTGTGGGAATATGTTGGAGAAATTATTTTGTCACCCTTCCTTTG
Organism: Lutraria rhynchaena; assembly: GCA_008271625.1. NCBI lineage: Eukaryota > Metazoa > Mollusca > Bivalvia > Venerida > Mactridae > Lutraria > Lutraria rhynchaena. Next base: position 2,688,928 of record VIBL01000042.1, read on the forward strand.
TCGATCAGTTTACAATAAGTCGTGTTCACCAGTTTTATTAATGATTGACAAATTTATAATAACAGTTTGATTGATAGTGGAACAGCTGTTTAAAGGAACGGATATGCAGACATAGCAGACGATACATGCATTTACCTTTTTCACGATTGACGTCATTGTCAATATCTGTCATAGCACGTTCATGTTCTTTCCTAAAATAGAGAAAATATTGTCAACAAATTACTGATATTGTGTAATAGTTCAAAACTATTTTATAAGACAGGCTTTTATTGCTTAATTTTCATTGGTTAATTCTGGTCTACTATAAATGTATTTTCGAATTAATCATTGACGTATCTTCGATCTTGGTTTCAACAACTTTAATACTGAAATGAAGAAAATAAAATATATTAATACATTAAATTTATATATCATCGCAAAACCCGCATAACTACATGTCTGAAGAATTTACAGTGTCATAAATACATGTCTCCCATAAAAGCGAACATTTATAGCCACTCTTGACTAAAGTCAATATTTTCCGATTCCCTCATTTGGTTTCAGTTTCAGCAAAAAGAATGACGAATGTAGATTTGTCTAATCTACAGATCTGTTTTCTGAGGACTGAAAGAAGAGTGATCATTAGATATAAATGTAAGTGTCACATTGTGACATCTGCGCCCCGCTCTTTAGTCTCATTTTGTAACAAGGCTTATATAGATCCATCGTAGCATATGATAGTTTTTTTTTAGTAACGCTATATTCGCTGTATGCCTGTGAACTCTGCTTCCTGTTCACGCAGGAATCTCTGGGGGTAGATGTTGAAATGCTGACAGTCGTACAGCAACATCTTCTTCCCGTGGTGGATAATCTTCCGTAGTAGAAAGATATCATCGCGTCTTGTAAGTTTTAATTACTATGATTTTTTTTCTGATGCGTGTCTGGAGTTGAACCCTTTTAACAGTCATCGTGTAAACGGTCGAGATGTTGTCTAGTTTCAAAGTGTCTCGATTAAATAGTGAACTCTATCGGCTTTTTAATTGTATACGCACAAACAAACACACACGCACGCACGCACGCACACATATTTCGTCCTTATGTATGATTATTTGATGCACGCATGTACAAAATTTCAAAGTTCATTCAAAATCATTTTTTAAATACGTATTCATAATATTTGTTACGATCAAAATTGATCTTTGAACAAACAATGTGAAAAAAAGAAAAATATACAATAAGTTCAAAATAGACGACAAATTTTGACGATACTGCCAATGTTCAGATCTTATCAAGTACAAAACTGCATTTACCAAATCAAGAACCAAGAATCAATACGTGCAAAATACCATGTATTGAAGAAAACCCTACTCGGAATTCGTAAATTCATCGTCAAATTTGTCATTCAAATGTATAATTTTCATTAAATTTGTGATACGTAGGATAACAGACATATAACCCGACTATATATTCAGAATTCCTGACATCTATGAAGTGCTAATTCAGCTATTTACAATACAGCAAAAACTCAAATAGCGACAACCTTAATATTACGACCACCTTGTTATAACGACCTCTTTCGTCGGACCGACTTCTAATCATTGAACTCCCGGATAATTCAAATTGATTGTGACCACCTCAATATTACGACCACCTTCTTATAACGACCTCTTTCCTCGGGTCGACTTCCAATCATGGAACTACCGGTTAATTCAACTTGATTAAGACCACCTCATTATAACGACCACCTCATTATAACGACCACCTCATTATAACGACCACCTCATTATAACGACCGATTTGCAGGCCCCAAAGGTGGTCACATTATCGAGATTTTACTATATACGATCTACGATGTTTGAATTTGAAATATCCACAGTACAAAGCTGTCTGCACTGCTTCTTGTCTATCAATACTCGTAATGTGTTTTGTTCGTGACCATATGTTTTATAGTTACCACAAAGTTGCCATAGAATCAACTTGTACGAGAGGCGACACTTAGACACGATACAATGCTGTTTATGGTAATCTATCTCTTCTCCCCACGAACCTGAAAACTATTCATATTTGTAACTAGCATATTTTTTTAAATTTTACCATCTTGTCAATTTTTAAAGTAAGATTTCAGCATTGCAGAAAAAGATGATTTTTGAATTCTTGATTTATTGTCGATACAAAATCATCAGCTATTTTCTAGTAGTTCTAGAAAAAAAAACAGTCATTCCGTAATCTTGGTGCTAAACGGTGACTCGCTGAAGATAAAATTGCTAAAAATAAACCGCATTTTTGCACGAAAATATTTTCCTGTACTATTAATAATCTGTTTATTTAAATTATTTTCGTTCTCTTTTTTTGTTGTTTATTCAGACAACAGTAAAACTTCAATAATGAGACCGCATTCGAGATCCGAAAAATTGGTCGTAATAATGAGGTGTTCTCATTATCAAGTGGAATCACACAAAAGTTATTTAAAGTCGGTCCGAAAATAAATGGTCGTTATAGCAAGTTGGTCGTAATAATGAGGTGTTCTCATTATCAAGTGGAATCACACAAAAGTTATTTAAAGCCGGTCCGAAAATAAATGGTCGTTATAACAAGTTGGTCGTAATAATGGGGTGTTCTCATTATCAAGTGGAATCACACAAAAGTTATTTAAAGCCGGTCCGAAAATAAATGGTCGTTATAGCAAGTTGGTCGTAATAATGAGGTATTCTCATTATCAAGTGGAATCACACAAAAGTTATTTAAAGCCGGTCCGAAAATAAATGGTCGTTATAACAAGTTGGTCGTAATAATGGGGTGTTCTCATTATCAAGTGGAATCATAGGAAAGTTATTTAAAGTCGGTCCGAAAATAAATGGTCGTTATAGCAAGTTGGTCGTAACATTGAGGTGGTCCCAATGTGAGGTTTTACTGAATATGTCAAGTCATCAACGGTAATTGAACTTGGTAATTTCTGGTACTTTGATGTCTTAATAAACTTGGATGCTAGTCATGGTTCAAAAGAACTTTGTTTAATGAACAAGTAATACAACTTAAACTTTCTTAGTTTCAAAAAAGTTCTTCGAGTTTTTGTGGTTACGCGCTCAACAATTGTCCGGCTTACCAGCCGTCAACCGTACGTCCGTCTCTCCGTCTGAGCGTCTGTGTGTGCGTGCACGTGAGCGCGCGTGTGTGTGTCTATATACTTCTCGAATATAAACGTATAAGGCAACAAGTCGTAGTGATTGCAAGATTTTAATTTGTCGACATTAAATGTCTCATGTGTGATCGTCTTGAGGCTATTATAAAACTTGTAAAATAACACGATTTACAAATATGTCACACGAATTGCTATATGCGTCTGTAGACATAACACTCAGGGCAACGTTCGTTTAATTGCGCACATTGCATCCTCAGGTCAATTTCTGGGAATCCTAGGGTCCCATATGTACTCGTTTTATTCGCCTGTGCAAATATAATGCATAAATGGAACATGTGTTTGTACTGACGCGTAAAACCTACAACATTTTATGGGAAAAAAAACTGATGAATTTCACATTGATTCGTCTCAAGTACAGAGATAGCGTATAAAGATTTCAACGTCAGAAAAATGACAACAAAGCTGTGTCCATACGAATAATGACGGACCCTCCGTATTATCTCTGTGAAGCAAATATAAGCAGATATTAAATAATGCATTCATCATGATTCAGAATTTAACCAAGTAAAGCTGAAATAAATAAAAAACGTGAAAGGTGCATCCTTTTCTATTCAGAAAGACCATGTACTGCGTTTACATTAAAGGATCTTACTGAAGGTCAATTCAAGAAGTTAGTGTCATTTGTAAATGTTGATTTTTGTTGATATTTATGAATCTGAAATTATCATACAGCCACATTATAAAAACTTTTCAATATCAAATTACTAAAAACTGATTAATATTGTATAGATACGTTTCTGTCTGTTTGTGGACCTAAGAAAGTGCTGTAGTAAGCTTGTACGCAAACACAGGACTTAAATCCTCGAAACACAGCGAAAAATAAATCCAAAGTCTGGAGTCTAGACGTTTTAAGTTAAAATTACAAGACGATAGACAATAAAGACAAATAAAACAATACTCTGATTGCATCCATCGGCGACAATACTTTCATAGCCATGATAAAATGTAATCGAAACGGAAATAGCAAAGTTACTGTTTCCGTGTGACATGAAGTGAAAATGTACTCTTTTAATACATGCATGAATAAGACACCAGATTTATACTCAAACTTAATGTAAACTATTAAAACAGGATTTTGAGCACATATTTTAAGGATATTCAGTGGTTTCGTACGAATGTATGCGTGTTGTTTGTCAAAATTGTCACCATATTTGAATTCAAATAAATAATTAGAGCACAGATTCATTCGTAAATAACCCCAGCGCGCGCACACACACACACCAAAAATTAGTTTAAGTAACAACATAGATCTCCGCGAGAGCAATAAAGTTACATGACTGATGATTAAATTGGAAATGTTCAGAATAATATGACAGGTTTTGGTCTTCACTTCCGGGAATGGCCTCAAGATGTACAACAATGTAAAACCCTTGTCTAAATATTTTATATCCTTTAGTAAGGCTGGATATTGAGGCATGCAAATCAACAAAGTGTGCTAATATTAGAGACATAAAAATCCTATAATCTTGTCAAATGAATATCACGTTTCCACTCAAAGACTTGTTACAGAACTTGGTTTAGGCTGAAAAAAATATTCTCGTTTCTGGTCCCCCGACCGACCGTTAATTTTTAACCCCGGCCGCATTTTTTTACCGAGAAATATTCCGGAATTTCAGTTCCGTGTACCGTACGAAACGGAATTTTAAGATGGCTGCACAACTACGATGCTTGCTCGCTGTAAAAGTAGATAAATGTGTCCATTTTTGTATTTTATTGGGTGTCCAGTTTGTTTGAATAAGCATGAAGCTCATCAAAATTTATCAAACCAATGGCTTTGCATACATTAGCAGTTATTACAGATGACAAGTGTAAAAAAAAATCCCGACCTACCGACCCAGTTTATTTTGATGACCGTGACCAGAAACAAGAGTTTTTTTTCGGCCTTAGTCCAACTAAATGTTTGTCTTCCCATCTTAGGCTAAATGGAAATAAATTTATCGAACGTTTCTGCGATGATTGCCGTAACTGGCATATTTACATACGATTTATTCCAATTGTCCGCTCTTCGCTTTTGAGGTCAATTTACTAAGTGAACGACAATTTGTGAAACCCAGTGCAAATTACGTCGCATATATTCTTGTCAATAATGACCGGATCTATACGAATAGAAATATCGTTAATTTCCTTCTTGCATTGATCGGAGTTTTGCGGCTATCAGCGTGTACCCGCATGTACCTCGGTGATGTAGGTTGCATTAATGACTGTTGAAATAATTGTTATGTTTGCTAATGAATTATAGGTAAATTGATAGTACATTAGGCTGACAGGATTGTTACAAACTAACATAAACACTAGTCAATAATTATTATTTGCTTTTGCATTTGCCATCTGGAATTTGACACTCTGATTTGTATAAATGCTGAAAGTGAACCACATACGACCTTCATGTACTTTTGATCTGAAATTAGGAGACGAACCTCGTCAGTTATCTGATAATTATATCTATTTTTATCATTATCTTTATCTGCTCTTCCAACAATTAGACTTTGGTTACAATTTATGATAACAGATTCTGTAAATGGTCTTGCTGCTTATTTAAGTTGCTGCTGTGATTTGTACGAACATTTCAGACAATTTAGAAAATGTCATGGAAAAATAATTTAACTTAATTTTCTCAACTTATTATTGCCAATTTCAAGAAGACATTTCTTATGTATAATTATGGTCTAAAGATAGAGCTACAAGGATTGGTTTTCGTGTTTAATGATCAGATTGAAATCAAATAAAACCTGACAAATGACACCACAGCTGGTGTGTGAAAAAAAGCAGGAAACCATATTGAGGCTAGTACAAGATGAATTATAAAATAAGTAATAGATAACAGTTGTATATACGAGATTGTTTGCGCTTCTGAAGATTACCGGTCTTACTTCAAACGCCACCTGACTCCTTGATGAATACTTTAATAGAATAAGTAGGAACATGTCCTCTGTGATGATTTGAGTGAAGACAATGTGATATCGTCATCACCAGCTGATCATTCACATGAAGACATTGTCATATCGTCATCACCCGCTGATCATTCACATGAAGACATTGCCATATCGTCATCACCAGCTGATCATTCACATGAAGACAATGTGATATCGTCATCACCAGCTGATCATTCACATGAAGACATTGTCATATCGTCATCACCCGCTGATCATTCACATGAAGACATTGCCATATCGTCATCACCAGCTGATCATTCACATGAAGACATTGTCATATCGTCATCACCCGCTGATCATTCACATGAAGACATTGCCATATCGTCATCACCAGCTGATCATTCACATGAAGACATTGTCATATCGTCATCACCAGCTGATCATTCACATGAAGACATTGTCATATCGTCATCACCCACTGATCATTCACATGAAGACATTGCCATATCGTCATCACCAGCTGATCATTCACATGAAGACATTGTCATATCGTCATCACCCGCTGATCATTCACATGAAGACATTGCCATATCGTCATCACCCACTGTTCATTCACATGAAGACATTGCCATATCGTCATCACCCACTGATCATTCACATGAAGACATTGTCACATCGTCATCACCCGCTGATCATTCACATGAAGATATTATGATATCGTCATCACCAGCTGATCATTCACATGAACACATTGCCATATCGTCATCACCCGCTGATCATTCACATGAAAACATTGTCACATCGTCATCACCCGCTGATCATTCACATGAAGATATTATGATATCGTCATCACCAGCTGATCATTCACATGAACACATTGCCATATCGTCATCACCCGCTGATCATTCACATGAAAACATTATGATATCGTTATCACCCGCTGATCATTCACATGAAAACATTATGATATCGTCATCACCCGCTGATCATTCACATGAAAACATTGCCATATTGTCATCACCCGCTGATCATTCACATGAAAACATTATGATATTGTCCTCACCAGCTAATCATTCAAATGAAAACATTGCCATATTGTCTTCACCCGCTGATCATTCACATGAAAACATTGTCATATTGTCATCACCCGCTGATCATTCACATGAAAACATTATGATATTGTCCTCACCAGCTGATCATTCACATGAAAACATTATGATATCGTCATCACCCGCTGATCATTCACATCAAGACTTTATGATATTGTCATCACCCACTGATCATTCACATAAAGACATTGTCATATTGTCATCACCCGCTGATCATTCACATGAAGACATTATGATATCGTCATCACCAGCTGATCATTCACATGAAAACATTATGATATTGTCATCACCCGCTGATCATTCACATGAAGACATTATGATATCGTCCTCACCAGCTAATCATTCACATGAAAACATTGTCATATTGTCATCACCCGCTGATCATTTGCATGACGACATTGTCATATTGTCATCACCCACTGATCATTCACATGAAAACATTGTCATATCGTCATCACCTGCTGATCATTCACATGAAAACATTGTCATATCGTCATCACCTGCTGATCATTTGCATGAAGACATTGTCATATTGTCATCACCCGCTGATCATTTGCATGAAGACATTGACAGTTACTTGTGGAGAACATGGATAGAACTGGTAAATCAAAGAACAGCAGCTCGCTGTTGTAAAACAGAAACTGATGTAAAATGGCGTCAAATTTATTATTTTTTAGATTTTGTTGTAACATCCTTCTATCCTACCTGTAAAGTATTTAGTGCGCAATGCATTCAGTCAAGTTGACATAAAGAAATGTCCCTCGCTTCGGATTTGAAATCGTGACCCTTGATATACCCATGGTCATGTACAATACCGAATTCATGTTTAAAAAACATTTTATCCGCATACATTGTAGTGAAAACGATGTAGCGGAAACTAAATTAGATATAAGCATTGTATTTGTCCAGGGTTAGCCTCAAGTGCTTTGGTGTTAAGTTAATGTTGAAAAAAAAGCATTCCCCGACTTGAGAGTGACAGTTAATTAATATGACTTCGTTGTAATTAACTTGTATTTATTAACTGACATTAACGTATCCACAGGTTAGAAAATCTGTATCGGTAATTTTATGACAAATCTTTTAGTCAGAAACTTGTAATAAACAGTGTAAAGCTACAGTAAAAAAAACAAACAGCTGAAATATACAGTAAAACCTAAAATAGTGACCACCTCAATATTACGGTCACCTTGTTATAACGACCACTTATTTTCGGACATATTTTCGGACCGGCCTATAATTCAACTCATCATTACGATCAATTTAACGACCGGTCTCATTATCGAGGTTTTATTGTATTCTAAGACATTCCGTGTCAGCCATAGTATTCTAGTTTGAGTTGCAGTTTTCGGCCTTCAGATTTTAAGATTATTTGTTAAGATTATAATCAAATAAGACTTGCAGTATTCCTCAAATAAGGTTCTGAAATTCACTTATTAAAGCAAAAACAAAAATCCGGAAAAAAATCAAAGTTAAACCCCATTTTTCGGGGAGGGGGAAATATTTCAGTTTTAGAAGTGATCAAATGGAGGAAAATTTATGCGGGATTATTTAGTAATCGTTCCACATTTCTGTCTTCCAGCTGTTCGTCCGAGAAATCAGTTTTTTTGTTGCCATGTCGACATTTGAAGATCTGCAGATTTTTAGCCAATAAATTCTACTTCCTGTTTAAATGTCTATAAATAGATAAGCTACTTTCAGTTTGGAAATTCATCTACATTATACATATCGGATGCTATTTGGGGATATTATGCTCATTTTGCGATTAATTAAGCTACCATTATTTGATAAATTCTGTATGTCTAAATGTATACATTGTGAAGTCACAGCGAACCAAATATAACAAGAATGTCTGGGCTGACAAGAAGTGGATATAAAGTCTTTGAATATTGTTGAACCTCGCTACGCCTGCTGTGACTGTTGTAGAAATTATTTTGAGATCAGTTTCATAAATGAATAAATCTGTGTCAAAGTTAATCCATATATGTGAATTACGCAGTTAAAATTAGCAAGATATCACATGATGTTCCATTCACAGACACTAACTGATCAATATACGTCTATTTGTAATAGTTTTTTATGTCTGAAATGCTTGTCAACAAGCAGTCATTATATGACAACACATTGTGTTAGTGGATATATTCAGTAAAAACATTCGTTGATGAGTGTTACCATCGTGCGTCATACACCAACAATTGGTCTGCTGACCATAAACAATAGTGTTTTTTCTACAGTGGTGTAAAATTCTGACACACGAAACGGGTAGATTTACGCACAACCACGGGTGTGCTAATAATGACAAATAAAACTATGTTGCTGCTTTTTTCAACGGTATTGTATGATATAAATCCTGCAAATGTTTTTCTACTGAACGTTTCAGTGGTTTTATTCCTGTAATGTGATAAAGGTAAGGTTATAATTATTTCAATTACTCATACGGTGAAAGCCTTAGAAATTCAATGTATGTGTATAGTTTTCAAATATTATGCCCTAGATATTTGCATGTTGTGCGTACCTACAACAAGATCTAGCAATTTTCCCTCTTCACAAGCTGATTACATGGCATCACCCGGGCCAGAACTTTCCTCCTTATGTAGAAAAGTTGCCGCCTCCTTTTGGAAGGGTAAGTTAGTACTGGTTAGTATACAGTCCAGGAAAACTGTTTAGGTGAACCGGCCGCCATTTTATAACTGAAATATTTTTGAGAACCCAGTTAAAACCCAGTGGCATTGTCTTTTGTGGTGTTCTATTCAATACCTTAGCATATTTACATTCATATATGTCTACGCTTACAGATGTAAACACATTGTTATATACATGAACATGTATTACATTTCATTTTTACAATAGTTGGTTAATATGTTTCATATTTCAGTCGGCGTTCGTTAGATGATCAACTCAAATAATTATATTCTTTTCTCAGCAGATCTTCTAATGCAAAACTGAATCAAAGTAAAACCTCGATGATGAGGCCACTTTCGGGACCCGTAAAATCGGTCTTAATAATGAGGTGGTCTCATTATCAAGTTGAAATATGGGGAAGTAATTGGGAGCCGGTACGCAAGTGGTCGTTATAATAAGGTGGTCGTAATAATGAGGTGGTCGCTATTTGAGGTTTTGCTGTAAATTTAAGTATGTAGCACAAAATACGATACGATAAATATGATAAATAAAAATTTTCCAATGTCTCTGATTCTTTGAAACTGAAGAAAATTCAGAGTTTTTCATTTTCGGAATTGAATTGATATGACATATCGAAACCAACTTTCAGTTTTATTACGTTCAATCACACGTGGACAGATCTAATTAATGTAATAAAGTACCGCGGTACGATAACGCACATTATTTCTATTTACGGTCAATATTTCTGAGATTCTTAGAAGATGAATATTGCTTATTGCATGATATGTGTACGCGTTATTTATCGAGAAATGAATAACTTAAGCGAATTTGACGCTTCCGATTTCATTATAGTTTGACATTCAATATGGCATTACGACACACTAAAATGTTTATAACATTAAGACTATCTCAGTGTAGGATATAGTATTGCAATATTTCATTTCTTTCAATATTGCTTTGGAGACAAAGAGGTTATCCAAGTGCTGAGTTCTGTTTCTCTGTGATTTGTTTTTCTCATTTTGAACAAAACGCGGAAAACATTGAGAATTTAATTTAAATACCGTTTTAAATAAATTCGTTTTTTTTTTTAAAAAAACCTGCTAAAGGTGATTTCTGGTATTCAAAGTTTTAACCGATTCTTACAATAAAATGATAAATTTGCACCACTGTAACAAGTCAGAATACACAGTATGATATATATATATACTTATAGTATGTACATAAACTTTAAAATATAAGTCTTTAACAACACATTTTCGGTGCGTCTTACATTAGGGGGGTGCATTTCAAATAATATATATATGTATGATACATAATGTTATTCTGAATGTCTCACACTTTACTTTACTTGTCTCATTTGTAATAGCATTACGCTTAAAACATGCTATTAAATGTTACATTTCTTGAAGGATTTGAAAGAGGCACAATTTAGACAATTATGTTGAATTCCCCTTACGACCAACGGCAGTTCCAACACCGCCTGTTGACAGTAAATACTGTCAGCCAATTTTCTGAGAAATCTCTATATGTACGCGATAAATATCCACGCTAAAAGCAATATCATATCAATTATATTCAGTACTGTACATTTCAATAAATTCCTCTGTACACAGATTCTGACAAATGCAATTATTCATCAATAGTATCTGAATACTTAGTTGGTCTCCAGAAATAAATTGTTATATTATAAATGCTCGTCAGTACTTAGATTTGATTATAGCTAAAAGACACGATACTGATTGTTTTGTTAAATTTTCTCGGGTATATTTACTGTCGACATGCAAGCAAAGGTATGATTTTGTTTTTTTAATGCATTGAAATAAAATATCGCCAGTTACTTGAAGGCATTGCCGGTGTATTGAACGTACACAATGTACTTTTTTACTTTCGGTATTTCTATTTTTTCTCGTCCGTTTGGTAGCAAAGTTCTATCTGCGACATTTCATTAAAAAAAATAAAAAGGTATAAAGGAAATGCGACTTTTTATGAAGTAAAAAAGTTACCAGTTCAGACCTATTTTACCGAGTTAGCATGAGGAACAACCCTACCCAATAAATATCTTTTCTGCGTGTACAGACAGTTCAGAAAGTAAAAAAAACGCGTTTATTGTCAATTATCCATCAGTGATGTCGGTGCAAAGAAATAAAAAGTAAATAAAACAAAATAATGCAAATTTCTACTCACTGAACTAGCTACCTGTTGGTTGAATATAATATCCGTGTAAGCCGTCACGAATGTAAAACACAACTATAGGGCGAATGCTTTTATAGAAACGTCTGCGAATAACTGTACGCTTCTTGACAGCTATCATTTTACTACATTCGCTAATAAAGTCTGATAATTCAAGCCAATTAGTATAGTTCCATTTGTCCGTACACTCCTTCAATAATGTTTATTACGACGTTTTTACTTTTTTTTACGTTCGGTCATGGAGAGTTATTATATGTATATATTCGACATTATTCTCTCCGTTTTTTTAAATTTCCCCTTTTGCTGTTTAATACAAACGAAATATTTCGTTATCTATCGGAAAACTTCCTTTTAAGAACCGTATCAGGTGAATTGAACGTTTTGACGGCAAACTTGAAGCGATTTTATCTCCGTATCTCAATGTAGTAGCCAGCAGACGACAGGTAACGTTTGTTGAGCGCGGGAACCAATCGAACATTTAATAGAGAACTCGTGAATGTCGTCATGACAGCAAATAGAGCAGCTGTTCATTTAAAGGGATTGAGATGAACATATTTCCAATGACAATTGCCAATGTTGTTGATGGTATACAGTTGTGTATGTAAAGTTTATTGCTTTTACAGATTATTAGGAATGTGTATATGACAGTGAGAATCGCGGAATAGATTTTTAAATGAAGTCTGAAGACTTTATAATTATGATGCAAGGATTCAAGTTATTCATATCGTCACACTGCCTTAATATACACTGCCTTCATACAAAATTTCTCGCACTCAAAGCGTATTTAATCGATAATGTTTGTTTTACAAATGTTCATATGCATAATTAGACTAAAACGCGTTAATGGAACTCGTGTTCGCTTAATTTGCGAACATCTTTACGGTCGCACAAACTAATGGGATAATATTCATAATTGTGAAAGATACCGTATTAGTGTTAAAATATATTTTAGCCATTCGTTTAAGAATTTCCGTGAAATATTTAACAGTTTCTATCGTGGCAGGTTTGTGGTTAAAATAATAATACACAGATATGAATTACTTCATCAAGTATGCCTTGCTTTTTCCAAAATAAAAAAAATACGTATTTACAACGCGTAATCATTTTTCAACCAAAATTTCGCCAAAGTTGGATCACCAATTTTAGAGTACATTATTTTATTTTATTATGAAGTTTTCGAATCTATAATTTTCTGTAAAATTACTAACAAATGGTTCCATATCATGTTTCCATAAAAACACTACTGAACAAAGGATGTCGTCCAAACATGGCGTATTTTTCATGTCATTTTTTTTCATTGTTATGTCAGTTTCATGTCCGCAAACACGTAGTACAAACAGGTGTGCACACATCAATCAATTACCAGTTAAGTTTGTTACGTGAGTGTTAAAAATTTCAGCCCGTTGTCATTGGGTGTTTAAACTACTTGCCTAATAATAGTGAAAAGTATGCTGTAACATCGGAAATCTAATTTGGATGATGACCACACTATCGAACTAACAGCCTAAACGTCATATGCGTTTTCTTTTCATTTCATTATGTATGGTTGCAATACATATAAGTACATGTATACATTTAATTGATACTGTTTGAAACTTTATCTAATTTTATAATATTAATTTCAGAATTAAAAAAAAAATACAAAATTAAATCATAAACTGCAATATCAATCTCATGTGTTGTAACCATGGCCGAAAGCATCTACTGTTTAATTGAAATGTGTTTACAATGTTTTGTATATTGATAGAATAAAAGATGGCGTACAACCCAACGTCGCTGAACGCCCAATTGTCGCAATAACGTATTATCAAATTTGTTGGCGAGTTAGGAAGCTGTCCCGCTGAGTTACGAAAGGTCGGTAGTTCCGCCTAGGTGCAAGCCTCGGGTCTTCTTCCACTGTTAAAGCTTGAAAGTCGCCATATGGTCTTAACTGTTGGTGTTTTATTGTGATATAGTACTTTAATTCCACTGTTCTTACAACTACGGCTTACGAAAAGGCAAGAAACAAATACTCACGTTTACGGTTACCTGACCGATCCTACTTTTTGGCACCGACGCTAAAAGGTCCTAATTGCAAATTCTAAGTTCTAAGCACGAAACTATTTGGGGACGAACCGTACTCCCCCTCCCCCCCCCAAAAAAAAATTGAAAGGGATGATCAGAAAAGTATTTCGACCTACCTGCCCAAATTGTTTTAGGTCTAATATTTCTGATCATAGCTGTTCTTACCATGATAAATTGGCATACGATGAGTGGAGCGAAGTTACTGAGGTTTCTGGCTAAAAACTTCATGACGCTGTTGTAGGAGATTGATGAGACTTTGCTTATTGTTTCAATGAACACTTAAAGGAGCAAGTTGATAACATGATGTATTATCACACATCCTGAGTGAACTATTCAGGTATTGACAATAAAATCTTCAGAGAACAACACCGAACACTGCAACTCTAAATGTCTGAATGTGTAAATACCTCATCTGTACTCGTGCAACTGGATCAAACGTACGTCATACTAGAAGTGTAACTTGTAGGGTCAATCTTTCTAAAAAAATTGTCCTGAAAACTTGTTATATATGATATCATGTTTTTACGGAGTAATATAAATACCGCTTTGTATCTACACATTTTAAGCGCAAACACTTAAATAGTTAAGACCAAGAATTAAATCAATGAATTTAAAAATGTATTTAAGCAAATAAGTAAATGAAATCGAGTAACATGGACGTTGGTGCGACCGTATTCCCGGGAGAAAAAAGATGTCGTTGTTGTGAAATGTGTACTCCGTTTATATGGACGACGCCCTGAGTTGTATTCAGATAAAAGGACATAACACATGAAACAGAAACTACAATGTACTTAAATCCTGATGTATTCATGGTTTTTGTACCTGCATTGTGTAAAGTTTTGAATTAGTACCCGGTTTTAGGTCTCTAACCATTAGTTGACAGAAGTCTTAAGTATGATATGAGATGCTTGTTTCTTTGTTTTTTTATGATACTTATTGTCAGTGGGGTTGTCAACAATTTTTCAGTTATATATGGCGACCGGTTCACCTAAGCAGTTTTCCTGGATTGCATATTAACCAGTACTAACTTACCCTTCCATAAGGAGCCAGCAACTTCTCCACATATGGGGGAAAATCGACATTCTTTTCAAATTTTCATTAAAGGGTATGAGCAGCCGCGACCGGGATTTGAACCGGACCTCCGGGTTACAAGTCCAGCGCACTAACCACTGGACCACGGCGGCGGCCCTATAGTATGAGAAGAAGAAACGGGAACCATCAATCTCTACCTAGAGTTGTCGTTCGTTATCCATCACATACGTCTCTGTCAACGTCTGGAAAGTAGTTCAGAAACACGTGTCCGGATCTCCTTTAATTTCCAACTGATACACAGGATCATGCTTTTGTTTCTCTAAATGTACATTTGATGTCATAATTTTACACGATTACCTTCGACTTCTGCGTTTCATTTCCATTTATGCGGCGTAATTATGTGACCTAATTACCAAAAGTAAACAAATACTCTCCGTCGAGAAATAGTGCTCTAGATATATAAAATAATTTCTCTGATCTTATGGTAAATTATAACATCTTTTGTCTCGAATGTATTGTGCAAAAGAAATTGCTTCATTTAGTTGTAAATTTTGTACCATTTGTGGCTTTATTTCTTGTTTTACAAGAATCTTGTAAAACGCTGAGACGTTGACAGAGATGTATGGGAGAGATAACGAACGACAACTCTGGATAGAGATTGGGGCACCATATGTGATGCCGAACGATACCAACGATCTCTGTACTTGAAATCTACGGAGTTAACCATTTGGTCACATATCCGCTTTTTTTAATGTGAAACATAGTTTTAATTAATTTATAGAGAAACACAGACTGTATCCCCGCTCTAGTCCTATCTTTATATAGTAAATCTACCACGAGCTCACATGGTGAGGTAAGCTTTTCCTTCGTTCACAGACAGATCTTCATCCTCAGGAGATTTTGTACGTTAAAGTCACGAAATGATTCAGACTTAACACTGAAAATGCTGTGTTTGCAAAATTACGAAAAAGCTATATCCATATAACTGTCAAGAAGTATTCCACTGTAAGTCAAAAAATGAAATTAATTTTGATGTTACCCAAATAGACCAGACATTGAGGATAGATTAGATACTATATCGCATCTATTCATATCTAAATATGATTACTACACTCTCTGTGGGTGCGATTTGCTTCGGTTAATGCGTCTGACTATACTACTTATAACATAAATAAGTCAAAAAAGGTATCCACAAGAGTCGTTAACTGCGATGTCGAAGAATAATACAAAGCAAATATTTAAAGGTAGACAATTACCGTCGTCGAATTTTGTTTAAAATCTATATCTAATTTCAATAGGTGAAATTATTTGTGTTCATGCCTTAAATAAGGAATACGGACGAAAGTGTGTGTTTTGTTGATTTGGTCGTCTCTATGTTGTTATGATAACTTCCAGCAATGACACAAGGAGCATCATGAACTGGGAATGGCGCGCATGCATTTCAGCATAGGCATAGAAATACATTAATGATGTTTTGTAATCAATTTTTACTGGCAAAATTATAAGAATAATATTATCGGTACTGTGCTTGTACAACAAAATAAAACTAAAAATATTGTATGTTCTGCTCTACTCATGTACTTTCTTGATAATGAAAATATGTATGTACGCAAAGTTTCCATTCCAATAAGTATTCGCGCATGCGCAGTAAAACCTCGATATTAAGACCACCTATACGACGTGAAAAATCATCTTAATATTTAGGTGGGCTCATTGTCAAGTCGAAATAGCAAATATAAAAACCCGTCCGTGAGAAAGTGGTTGTTGTAATGAGGTGGTCGTGTTGTTGAGGTGGTCGCTTAGTGAGTATATATACATACAGCCGATTGATAAGCTTTCTCAGTATTTCACCATTTTGGATTTTTGTCGGCGAGTTGTAGAAACATATTTGTGAGATGCATGTACTGGCGTCATTGACGATTATTACAATGAAAGCACTTCCCGTCTCTTCGTAGTAATGATTGCCTGTCTTTAAGAAGGGTTCCAATCGTTTTGAGTGTCTTGGTCAACGGTTAAAGGACTGCATTGAAATTAAGAATAAAACTATTTACTGCATCACAGAACCGTCAACAACAATCAAAGGCCATGTATACATTTAATTAATACACAGAATCACGCTTTTGTTTCTCTAAATGTGCATTTGTTGTCATAATTTTACACGATTACCTTCGACTTCTGCGTTTCATTTCCATTTATGCGGCGTAACTATGTGACCTAATTACCAAAAGTAAACAAATACTCTCCGTCGAGAAATAGTGCGCTAGATATATAAAATAATTTCTCTGATTTTATGGTAAATTATAACCATTTTGGATGGTAAATAACTACATGAAAAATCTTATAGGACTATTTATTATTGTGGGCTTGTATGATTTGGCCATTATGCATCCAGTATCATTTGGGTGGGTTTTTTACTAATACTTTTTAATAGTTCTTATATTCAAAAAACAAGACTAAAATACAAAAAAATAACAGGCAACACAAAAGATGCGCCAACCAGATTATCAAAATTCAATATATAACTACTGATTGTTCTATAAACGTTTATGCGGACAAACTTCCCGTTATTCATTTTACGAGGTGGTAAAATCTGTTCTAACCTATTATTAAAGCGTGCAATATCCCAGACGGAAACAATTCATTTTTATCACATTTTTACCAGGATATTCCATCAAATTATGAAATTATCTACTTGAGTCATAAGGGAAAGCCTTCATTAAGTTGTGTGTTTTAACTTATCTCTGGAACATTGATTCATTTAGGAGAGACAGAGGCGTAACTTACAAACATGCCACTAACAATCTGGTTAAATATTATAACCCTGTCATTTTATACTTCAAACAATTTAATATACATTCTACAGATATTTTGAATATTCGGTCATTTTGCCATAATTTTGACAATGTATATATTTAATGTATAAGTACGCTTGGTTGTAATCTAGTTTAAGGATACGTTAAACCAAAGCATAACATTAAGTGTTATTTATTGATATACATGTACATATACACTTGACTACAATGGGCACATACGTATTGTCTATTGTTTTGACATAATTAGCATTCATTCAAAAACCCGTATTCGTATTTGTAGACTACTATTGAAAGATTTAAAGTATTTTACCCGAAACAATAGGTTTAGAAATATAATTTATAGTTGGTCAAATGGTCTGGTTGATGAAGTGATTTAATGATAAAATTTCGACAAACAGACTGGATATTAATACAATATTTAATTAAAACATGGCGGGCTGTGGAATCTGTGCCGGAGAGGGCTTTTGCTCTTGTTTCATGAATTTAATTATCGTTGTGACATTGGTATTTCATGTAGGTATATATTTTAACCCGAATCTTATTTATTTAAGACTGTATTGTTATGTTGTATATACAAATTGGTGCGTCATTTCTTCGCTGAGCTCAGGGCAGCTCCATTGCGGGTTCATTTACTCGTAATGAAGACAACGAATTGTTATTGCATTCAAAAATATTTTATTGTAATTGTTGTGTGATTAAGTAAATATCGAACCAGAAAGAAACCTGACTTTTAATGTGACCAGGATGACTTATGAAATATTTTCAATGGAATATATCATTCTGTGATGTTTAGTTATGCTTCAATTATGATATTACTGAAAATAAGCCTAAAAATATCTAATTGCTCAACATAATTTTCGAGAATTTTGTATTGTATGTAATGCGCTCCGGCATTCATATGCCTCATATGAATGAATACATCTTTAAACTAATTAAACATCAATGAAGTAAATTTTGATGCTATATAAAAGTAGTTCTTTTTTATGTAGCCCTACCTCACAAGAAATTAGTGGTTTTGGAAATGATCGATACACAAAAACAGCTGTTTTAACATTTTGAAAATTGCGTTTGTTTTGCTACTTTAGTCGGGTTTGATTTCTGAATGTTGCAAACATTTTTTTTTCTGGAAACAAGTTTAAGATAATGTTCGGTAACTATTTGTTAAATGATGATTTTGACGTCGGTAAGTCCTCTTTACAACACATGTCACGTAATACTAACACGTACCCATCTACTGTCTTATATGTTTAGGTATTGGGCATTTTAAGTCCGCACTGGATGTGTGATGGAGATAATTGTGACCTACGAGGTATATACTACTCGTGTATCAACAATGATTGTGAATCTGAAGGTAAGCAAATTTTAAAATATAGAAATGACGAATAGTTTTCATCTATGTCTGTATGATATATTGATATTCCTAATCCGTATCAAGTGTGATTATATTTTTCACTACTTATAATAATAAATATATCAAATAAAGTTGTATGATGAATTACAAGATGCAATCGAGTTAGAAGCGTTTCTGTGTAAAAGATGGTCCTGACCGGGGAACGTACCTATATCAGTAATTTTGTGCCATCATAATTATGTTTTTCCAAGATACTGACTGAGTATATCATTATTAGAAATTTACGATTATATGCCATGTAGATATATGTAGACTCTACATTCACTTTTTAGGTATGGAAATTTTGTTCCAATGAATAGTAATTCACTTATAATAATATGACAATTCTGATCCAAATATTAGACTCTTCTTATTCCCAAACCTGGGTCCACTCCAGTTACTATAATATGTGTATAACTAGGTATATATACATAGGGGCCGTCGTGGTTATGATCTCTGACTAGTAATCACCAGCCCCTCACCGCTGTGAGTTCGAATCTCTCCAGAGCAGAAATTAATAACATGTTGTTCGGCTGACTTAAAGAAGGTCGGTTGTATTACCCAGATGCAGGCTTTGGGGTTTCCTTCACCATTAAAGCTGGAAAATGGTCGTCGAATGACCCTGGCTGTTTGTGCGACGTTAAACCCTCGAGAAACTTTCTCTGATTTAACGCCGTTCCAACAGCAAGTTGTATATTTAGCCTACTCAATTTTCTTGTAGCATAGATGCTATTTGACTGTTTGTATAGATTAATTTATGTATTCATTGTTGTTGTTTTTTTCAGTTCCAAACAAATCTGTCCTCACACTTGCCGTAATTGTGGTGATATCAAATGCTGTTCTTGCCATGCTTTTCTGTTGTATTTTACAATGTACCAGTTACAAATATTCGAGATTGACATCAACACTCGGCCTGTTCTTAGGAGGATGGTATATCATAACAGGTATGTCCTTTTTTGTCTTGGATTTAACGTCGTACCAATGGACAGGGTCATTTAGCGACGTACCAGCTTTAACAGAGGAGAAAGATCTCAGGTGTACACTGAGTAGAACCACTGACCTTCCGTGAGCTAGCTGGACGTCTTCTTTACGAATGAAATTTGGTCCCAGGCGGGGTTCGAACTCACACTGGTGAGGGGCTAATAATTACTAGTCCTTTATTAATATTTTATTTGTAGTCATTCTAAATTAGATCATACTTTTATGTGCACAAATGGCAACCCTATATTGCTGATGCTGTTTTCCGAATACTCGTTTGCAATGATAATGATACGGTCTAATGCAATATAATGTTTATCACAGTTAACAAAAATGTGACATTCGTAGGTTTGTATCCAAATGTGTAAAAATAAGGCCTAAGTTATGCATAATAAACATGATTATGAAAACTTAGGAAAGATGACCATCATTATGAACATTAAATGTTTAGCTAGGTTCTGTAGTAGTCACAAACAATATGTAATACACTTGTATGTATATAAGAAACAGTAATCAAATAAACCAACCTGAATTTTTACTTTAAAATATGGCTATTCCGAGGGTATGAGTTGAATGCACTTCAATTTTCAACCACAAAGAAAACTTTTGAAAATAAAAAGGGATATACAAAATAAACCATATTTATCTCAGATTTTTTTTTTGAAAAAATAAGGATAATTAAGAACCTATCGTAGACATCAAATTAAACGACCCCTTGCAGATTAGATTGACAAATACAATAGAACCATTGAGACCACCCACTGGGCCCCAAAAAAATTGGTCATAATAATGAGGTGGTCTCATTATCAACTTGAATTGCTTGAAGTCAGTCTGACAATAAGTGGTTGTTGTTATAACAAATATGGTTATAATATTGAGGTGGTTACTACATGAGCTTTTATTGTATTCAACTTTAAAGATGAATTTAGAATTTCAACAAAGCAATCTTTTAGAGGTAAAGTATGGATGGTAGCACATGTTTTGTACAGTAGTATCATCATGACACCAATACACACTATGTGGTCAAGTTCAAAATGAGCTCAATAAGACCATCCTCCAATAAAGTGTTGGGTTTGCAGTTATGAGACCCAAACTATAATAGTGGGTAGGTAGGCAGACATTTTCTATTAATTTTTTTTTTTTGGTTTACATTACCTGCTTGTTCTAAAAACTAAAAGCAGGAATATAGAACAAAAAAAATCATTTGTCAAAACTGCAAAAAAATATTTTAGGTTGTGGGATTTTTAATGAGTCAGTTGCATAACTACAAACAAAAGGTTTTTTTAAGTTTGGCCTAATAAATGATTTCTTGTTGGTTTTATTTTCAGAGATATTCACTGTAGCCATGTTGATCACCATTGCAGTGAAGTTTGACACTATTGGTTGGTCAGCTTACGTCTTTGCCATTCCTGGTATCATAGGCATGGGTTTTGTAATCTTTGTAGTCATTTACATGTGGTGTAATCCATCCATAATGGTACACCCAGCCTAGGTACAAAGAAATGATGATGCCACAACATAAGAAAATAGACTATTAGGCGCATAAATGTTTGGATTTTGAAAAAATAAATACATTTTGTAGTTTGAAGTTATTCTGACAACGATAACCTGATCTCACCATCTTAAGAACGCTGCCTGAAATGTTACATGTGAAACAGTTTATTTTGTGATCAACAAAAAAAATGAAAATATTCAATTTGAAAAATTTGTGTAGATAATACAAATATACATATTTGTGGGTTTGTTTACATGTTTGATTATGCTTACATCCAATTCAGTCCAAGTAATCCTGTGAGGCACTTGTATGAATGAATCAACAGCTAATCCATCACCCATACCATGCATGTTTATCTTACTATAATAATAATAAGTGTATGTTTTTGCTTATATGAGGATAATTTACAGAACCTTCTTCAAAATGAAGATACAAAAGTGTCAGAAACTTGTTTGATGTTTCAAAACCGTAACATGTAATCTAGTGTACAGACTAATGGGCAAGTTATTGTCCTCATGGTACACTTAATATTTATAACACTATTGATATTTGTACTTTGTGAAGTACTGCCCTATTGTTCTCATTTGTAACCATACATGATGTTTGTTAATTTATCATTTTTGTTTATGTTTATCTATAGCAATTGAAAATAGTGCTGTTTTGAAATAAAGTTGTTTTGCTGCACGAAGTTTGCAAGTTTATCATCTACACACAGGAAAATAATATTGCAACTGTTGTGTGGTTGAAATTCACATCTTTGTGTGTATGCTTCATATTCGTCCATGTACTGTATGTATTGTGAATATTTCTACCTCTATGTTTATTTTGTAACTAGTATTCTATTCTTTCCTGTATATTTCATATTCAACAATCTGTCATTATTATTCATTGATCATGCATTCGTTTATCATGGCAACAGTAAACACAACATACTTTACCCGACGTCATGCACAGCCAGTTTTTGCCACATAAACACTGCTCTACAGTTTGTTATTTTCTTAGCCGGCACAATTTAGTTTTGCCTTTACAGATAATTGTTGTTCCATTTTTGCGTATTATTTATTCATATCTATATATTTCATTCATTGTTTTGATAATATTTGTTTTGTTTTTACACATATTTGTGTCATTCCTTAATAAAAAGAGTTCATTCTTTTCTTAGCTGGCATACACAGGTTGTTATTTATACCATTACAGGATTGACAAAACACAAAACTTACTCTTCACATAAGTGGACCTCGTCTCAATACATTAAGGATAGAATGGATCATAAATTCATAACACTGACTCAGGTTGAATAATAAATACCCTAAAAACATAAGCAATATGTCTACTAAGCAGTCAATACACGCAAAACATAACCAAGTGAACGTTCAACAGTTGTCTCCCTTTAACTGATCAACTTATTTTTAAATGACGTTTACAACTAAATGTAAATGTTGAATTTGAAACGCAACAAAAGTTAAGATGGTGCAACAGTTTTATTCATCTTTTCAAAATTTCATCAAAGCACTGCTGACTAAGAAGTCACTGATAAAGAGGTTTCAACATAACGATACCATCTTACAGTTTTTAAGAGAACTTGAATAGGAAAGTAAACAATTAGAAGATATTCCGATGCACCGATGTTCAAATACATTTTTTCATGATACATTGGTAATCACAGAATGTCAAAAGTTTGAACACCAGAATATGTTATGTAGTATTAAAAAAACATAGTACTACTAGACAGAAAAAACATACAAAAATAAATAACCTTGAGGACGAAATACAACAGATGTATAATTTACAAAAAAAATGAAATCTGCAAACAGTGAACATCATTCAGATGCTATTCAAATCACTGAATGTAAATACACATCACTGAAAAAAGATGTAAACATATTATTTACAAGAAAAAAATGTCATACATCATTATCCATGTAAAGCATTTCCAGCAATGTTTAATTTATGTACAGATACAAAATGATCATATCCAGAAGTGATTACAAATCTTAAATGGGAAGCTTTGGTTTGTATATCTATTTCTTCATTCTGTAGCTGTCCATCTGTTTGTGCAAGATCTGAAATGAATAAAACCTAAAAAATTGGTTAGGAGAGAGAGGATATACATAGAATTGTTTACAATAGCATTTTATCTTCAAATGCTGATTGAATAGCTAGGTCATGCAATTTTCATCTTATACTCATCTTTAAAGCATTCAGAGACTGAAAGATCTCAACTAAAGACTAAGGCTAAGTCAGCATTGAGAATTCTGCTAAGACTTATGTATATTCATTTATTCTATAAATCATGGTCCATCTGTCAAGGAGACAGCAAATAAAAAAATCTGGTAAATTGTCATGTAATTAGATCACATTTTTTACCCGTCCAGCAGGACACTGAAAGCTCTATTATTACATTATTACCAAAGAACCAAAAATATTATTACAAATGTATGAATATTATTGCACTTTCACCACAATAGATAGAGATGTGACTCAATCAAGGAAACATAAATATTGCTGTATGAAGAGAATGTAGTCTTGCCTTTTTCAGTTATCAGTTCAAATAAGGAACCATCTGATGATTTTTCTACTTGCAAATGTCGTACTGTAATGAAACAATGACAAACACATAACAGAAGTAATAGCAGCTCATGATAACATGATAAATCATTAGTGGATGTAGCTTAATAAGATTGCTTGTAAAAATAACACTATGGGATCAGTTATAGGTAGGTAGGTAGTAATTAGTATTGAAAAATTGACATGATTCCATTTTCCATATTGCATAAATTGGACATTTCACATGTGATCTTGATTGGGTGATGAATTAACAATCATGATTATTTTGAATTTCGCAAGAAATATATTTATATAAAGCTAAATCATACTATTGTAGCTTGACAATGATATTCTCTGAACATCCATCATATGACCAAAGTGCATAATAAACTCTTGCGGATATAAACCAGTGGATGACCAAAATGTTTCTTCATTTCTGAAATGAATGACAAATAAATGAATATATAAAAAGATCCAAACATTGTCTCACATTCAAAGATTACACAAACACTTTTGCTGGACATAATTTTACATAACTTATTTGAAGGCTTCTATAAGCATACTAACAAATAAAAGGGTGGCTTTAGAACAAAATAACAGTGTACAATGAAGAGATTCAAAGAAATTATTGTAAAACAGACATTTCCACAGTAATTCTACAATTGCCTTAAATACTCAGTATCAGCTATAACTTAGGTTTAAGTGCTAATAGACTGTCTATTTAAAAACTATTTATTATATACACTACTGCTACACTTAAATCCAAAATTACTCAACTATTTTAGTACAATGATCAATATCATATTAAATATACAATGAATATTGTTTATAAGATAAGGCCAATGATTTGTACTGAGGTCAATTTATTTTAGTCCAGGACTCCTGCTATATCCATACTCGTAAACATGATGATGGCAAAGATACAAAACTTTAAGTTAAGAAGTTTAATGAATTAATATTACAAACAAGTAGAATGCAAAAAAAACTTACCCGTCCATCATATTTTCAGGAGGGTATTTCTGGTCATTTGACGTGGCTAAGACTATACTAGCCCCACCTGCTCGACTTCCAACGTCGAACATGTTTGTTTTAAGGAATGAATTGGTTTTCGCTTCTGTAACAACAAGAATGTGATCCTTTTCCCATAGACGCTTTTCCCTTGTTATATAGACGCTTTACAAGTATAAAGTCTGTTTTCCGGACCAACAACCCGGGAAAACGATACTCAACTTATGAATTATCAGCGTCTTATTTAATTCACGATAATTCGAAATAAATTCTGTATACCGTATTATAAAAAAGTATAATAATATAATTATATTCAGTTACTAACAATAACAACATAGAATGGATTTTATCACCCAGATATTACTGATTAACAAAATATCGCAAAATTTTGTGGAAATTAACAATATTCATCAAGGCGTCAGAATAATTCAGGAAAAAGAGAATAGGACTTGGAACAATTTTTGATAAATTTATACTGATAAGATTCTGGACTTCTTCCTTAATTTTAAAGGAAGAAATTTTAAACAAATGGCCGAAATTGTTGGCATTGTAATTACAGTGCTAACACTATGTACACCCACCTAGGCTGTTCAGTATCATCACTTCTAGAAAAATAAAAAAAAATATCATCGTTGGAGCAAATTTGATATTTCATTTAATAAAACAAATATGGTGGTATGAAGATTTTCCTCCTATAATTTCCCATTGTAATTTTATTGACCACTGACGATCGTGGATGGACCTAAAAGTTGGATATGACTTATGTCCTATGTGTGAGTATGTATTGTTTATATGATACAGGTAGATGGTATTCAAATGTTTTGTTTACTTTAGTACGTCTATTGTATCCCAATATATTTATCCTTCCCTGTTGTCATTTATTTCTTTCATCAATTCTGTGTATGCACCCCGTGATGTATCATTTAGAATATGGCATAACACAGCTAGTTTGTCTTTTTAAGCATAAATACAAAAAGGATACATGCATTACATACAAACATTTCACATCGTCTATGTTCAAGCTTACACAATCACCGGCCTCGTATAATGGACCAATGATAGAAATCTTTGAATTTGATTCATATTTTCTTGTGCGCAGTTTTTTGTTTTGTTTGTATACATATATATGGAATGTAGATTTATTAATGCTTATTCAGTCAAACCTGACCCTATAGGGGTCCGATGAGAATGGTAAGCACATATTTTATAGCCGAAGAGCTATTCGACACCAAATAGAGTTGCTTTTGCATGACAAGCACTCCACAGGATAAACGTCAAATAGGAACCTGTATCAAAGTACACTTTCCTACTATAGAACAAAGTCAAAAGTTCTCCGAGGCTCGGGCCTGTATTCCATTCTGTGAAAGGGGTCAGTAAAAACTGTAGTGTAACCTTATTCTACTATATTAAAATTTATGTCTAACAATTTAGACGCCAACGACTTGTTAGAATTGTTGTGCCAAGGATATTATGCTTTGTCCTTCCCCAGCTTTTATTCATATTTTGAAAATGTAGACATCTGTGAATAAAAAGTAATAGAAATGATTCAGTATTTATTTCTTATATTAAATTAAGTAAACGGCAAGAGAACAATCGAGACGGATTCATTCAAAGTATAACATATGTTTATTTTATACATGAAATTGTTCTGAAATAAACCGAAGCTGGATTATAAATTTTATGTAATTAGTGATGATTTTATATACCTGGAAATGAAATAATTTTCAAATATTGTATGGTTTACACATCTCTACTGGTACGAATCTAGCGAATCCCTTATAAAGTTTAATGTTTTGAAACGAGCAGCACAAGAGCCACATCGGAAGCCTGATAAACTCTTCTTTTTGTACTTTGTCTAAATACTTATAAAGACAGATATATATTATGCAAATGCATGTGATAGCATTTTTATGAAAGTCTAGCCAATGAATCATAATCACGTACTTGTAATCACTAGCCGCTCACCGCTGTGAGTTCAAATCCTACTCAGGACTAGACAAATTTTACGTGTAAGTACACTGTTCAGCTGGCTCGGAAGGTCAGATCGAGGTTCTACCCAGGTATACGCCTGGGTCTTCCACCACTGTTGAAGCTGGATAAGTCTCCAAATGACCCCTGGCTATTGGTGTGACGTTAAATTCCAGATAAAAAGGACATACCTGTTATTATATACAATCGTCCTATGACCAGTCCGAGTGTTGATGTCAATCTCGAATATTTGTAACTAGTACAATGTAAAATATAACAGACCAGCATGGCAAGAACATGGTGTGACGTTAAACCTCAGTGAAAAGGTGCCCTCCTAGTTTTATAGAGCCGTGATACAATATAATGATCTTCATGTTCAATTCTGTCTCCTTTCTTAACAGTCTTAAAGAATGTATAAGCCAATTTCATTGGGATTTTCATATTACAAACAGGGACATATCATATGCTTTGATATTTTTTATACATGTACATGTATGTGTTATTTTTATCAATCCTTGGCCTTTCAAATTCTGTGACGGATACCATCTGGTTTGTTATGTCGATTGCATCAAGTATTCAATTGATTTTGAAGAAACCATATTTTCATAGAATAACAAGTTCGCCTGTTAAAATTCAATGTATTTGATATGTACATGTATGTAGTATTGAGTTTGTTTGTTCGAAATGATATGTGCGTGGATATATAAGATAATTTGTTCTAACAGCATAGCAACTTATCCCGGTTCGCCAACATTTCTATGAGATATAGAATATCATAAACGATTCAGAAAAACAATGTTCTGTAAACTTAGATGCTTAAAAATACCAGTATCTCACTTTGTCCAGCCTTAACACAAGCCCTGGATTGAAGCAATCAAAATACATGCACAATGATAATAATGTGTAAGATTTCAATGTTTAATTTATTGCATACTATAAAACAATAAATTACAAATAGTCGTCATATTTTCATTAATACATGTACATTTTCTCCGGATAACTTTCAGAGACGTTCAAAATACAAGTATGATGCACTCAATGGTGCGACCTGAGTCACATTGTCATTCTAACAAATTGAGTTATTTTCAAGAATTGTTTTTATAAAAGAACATTTATGTTTTAATGATTCAAGTTTCGAACAACAGCAGCAGTTTAAATCTTGTTGTCACGTGTGAAATAAATACAAAAATTGAACTTTCGAAAGTCTCAATGTAGTTTTAACAATATTCACATTTTCAATTCTACTGATTCATCTTCCTGATCTGAATTTCTGATAAATTAAAATCATTCTAATATTGGGTTGTTAAAAGAAAAACAATCTAACAAAGTTATCAACAGAATAATATTATTTGTAATATGTACTCATATATTAATCAATGATAAAATACCAGAACTATTGTCAATGAATCAAATTCTTGACGTTGTCTATAACATATGGTCTAAATCTTTCAAACGTAGTCAATTGAAATGCAACGAAATGCATTTTTAATGTTTAAAATGCAAGGCAGTTTTGGTCTGAGCTGGAAATGCGTATGGATACAAGTTTGACACAGCGTAGTTAGAAAAGGTAGGTCTGTGATGAGCTGGAAATAGTCCCCGCTGAAAAATGTCCGGTACTGAATACGGGTTACGGTTTAATGTGGGTTGAATGGCAGTGCCACACATTCTCACCGGTTCAAATGCAGATGGTACACTTTTTATAGAGTCTAGATTTGTTGGTAAGCACGTTTGAGGAGCAGCTAATGTATTCTTCAATCTCGATTCGTGCTCTAGCTTCTGTGTGTTGAAGACTTGATCAATCGTCTGAACGATGTTGCCATGGCAAGCGAATAAAATTAACTGTAGAACGTGTCTTTTTATGGTGGGAAAGATTCTACACAAGAGTTCTATAGATTTGTTGTTTTCAATTAGATATTCGTCTGAACTTCGTGCACATTGTTGATATGACTCTGGAGTCGGTGACCCGGATGATGAAGTTGTACTGTGGGGAGACACAGAACCGCGACTGTCAGGGCTCCCTGATGTCTGTCTGAATGATATCATGTCTTGGTCGTCCAGACGAACACGTTTAGCGGCTGTGGAAAATAAGAAAGTGACCATTATTATATGAAGGCGCATTCTATCACAGCTGGTCGAAATATGTAATGCAGCATTCTTGAATTCTGAATCTTGAAATACTGCGCTAACATTTCAGTTTTTACGATAAAAATGACAAGATATTCTAGAAAAGAGTTGTTGAAATACTTGAAATTAAGTTAAAGAAACATTATACAAGTCAATAGAAAATATAACTGAATCTCAATGTCGATATATCAATGTTCTATTTATCCTTGTAAAAAGACAATTTTAGAGTACAGTTTTAAAACTTACGTGGTTGTTCATTGTCGCTGTCGTCCTCGCGGGTTCTTATTAATCTTGAGCGTTCATGGACCTCAGGATATACTCTTAATGAATTGTCCTGACCACAAACGTATCCCATATCCATTGTTCCAAACTCTTCTTGGGCTTGCTGTCTACGTAACGCCACCTGTGCCGCCATCACGCGCTGGCGTTCACATATCAACGTGCATTTCACACACGAGCAATTTCTCCAGCGACAGAAGCGTTTATGTCCCTTTAATGCGGAAACAACTCCGTGATTTCTGCACCTAGCACATTTAGGTGTCCGCGGATAACGATCAAAGCTCCGTATAAACATTGGTCCTGGGATTGACATTTGTCCTCCATCAGAAGCTAACGAATCCTCTGCCATTTTGTTAGACATTTCTGCTTATCCAAATCTGTTAATGATATCTAAACTGTAAATATGTTCAGTATAAGTCGTCACACTGGGTTGCAATGAAATCTTTTGTTCGACTGAATTATTTCGAACAGGTATTGTCCTTTTATAGCCTAGAACCGTTCATTCAGGACTAACTCCACCCATACAGTGAAACACGATAGTCTATATGGGATATATCACACACATTGATCTAACGCAGCGAAAGTGAAATTATAAACCAATTATTGTCGATTTTGTGAACGCCTGTAAAGTTCCCTGACTGAATTGTTTATGTATCGTTTTATCTGTTTAAGATAATCTTTTTAATGTCACATGTTTTGTACTACATGAGCGTCAAATAAAACAATGCAGACCCGGTCACAAATATGCTAAGTATCATTTTGGATAGGTTTATTTTTTCTTCTAAATATTCCAATGGATGTTGAATAATGATGTAATCGGACGCTTTCATATACATATGTTAACCTGTAATAGTTGCTAGAAGAGTAAATACGACCTCAACTAGCTGATCCAGATGGTGGAGGCGTACCTGACATCTCCATTGATATGGCAGCACTAGGACCTTTCTAATAATATTATGAGATAGTTCATGAAGTTGTAATAATTCCATCCAGCACCCAATTGTATAAACATTGCTTAACTTTAACCACTGGGTTAAATCAAAGTTTTGGTTAAAATTTTGGTTAAATTGTCGGTTAGCTGTTGTAGAAAATTTTGTTTAAAGTTAACCAAATTTTGTTTTTGTTATAGCTCAAATAAATCTAGCCCAAGTCTAAGATGCTGATTTAATCTTAACATAAACGATAACCAGTGTCAAAGTGGCAGCCCTTTTTAATTGTTTAAATGATTTTTTTAATGGTTAGTAAACCAAAATGGTTAAATTTGACCTTGGATTAAATTAACCATTTGGTTAAAGTTAACCAATGTTTATACAATTGGACGCAGACGTAGAAAGTTACTTTCTTTGGGTAGCATTATTACTCGAGGCGTTGATGCAGTTAAGGTTATGAAATGTCTGAGAAAAACCATAGTTCCATCTGAACAGGATTTCTGAAAACGTCCCTTGTACATACTAGGCGTAAACAAAAAAAGTCTGTTAACGGCTACATGCCCAAAAAATATGGGTCTGTAGGTAGGGATTTTTTTCTTTTACCTTTTTTTACATATATCGGCACTGTTGTGAAAATTACAATATAGCACTACGATTTTGATGCTGTAGAATCTTTTGAGTCGACAGGGAAAAATGGGTCGGTCGAGTAACTGGAAACAAACTTATTTTTAGGCCTTATTTTACCATTATAATTTTACTGTCATTGGTATATATACATGTATTATCTCTGAAAATTGTATTCTCTTTTTTTTCTAGGTGCGTGTTCTTTTTTCTTTTTCTTCTTTTTACCTACCCTTCTGATATCATAATAAATGTATCTTTTATCTTGCTACATAATGAAATGCTACGTTTATATTAAGGATAGTTTCTCATTTGGTGTAGATGAGGGTGTGTTAAATAGAAATCACGTTTCGATATACATAGTCGTGACAAAAAATTGATCTGAGGGAATGATTACAAATATCTGTGGAAATACACAATAAAGCTGTCCAACTAGCTTACGGAAGGTCGGTGATTCTATCCGGGAGTATGCTTGGGGTCTTCTTCCATCGTTAAAGCTGAAAGCCTCCAAATGACTCTGGCTGTTGGTGCGACGTTAACCCCCAGTAAAAAAGATACACACAGATGGTAGAAATCTGGACAATTAAATAAATTTATACATTATTAGTTTTTTATCAATGTTTTGTGTAAATAAAAACAATTAATTCAGTATGTTTACAACTTAATAGGTATATTCTGATAAACACTAAAGCTATTTTCTTGACAAAAGTATCTACAGAGTTCCAATAGTCATACTTTGTTTACACTGATAGTCAGTCTATTATAATTAGATTCAATCGACATTGTACACGCAAAGGCCCTAAAAATGTTATTTTAATATCTTTCTAAAAGTGTATAATTATGTTGAATGCACATTGTATTACTCTCCCCCCCAATAGAAACACACCTACCACAAGGCGTCATTATTCACATATCACTATCTGTCGTAATACGGATTTCACAATACAATCATGATGTATACTATTACAATGTCTTCAGGTAGGCATTTTTTTGTCAACCCCCCTGTGTGAGATCTCTACTCTGATAGCCTGATATTCAGATCACTTAAATATATCATATTTAACAAATATGAAACAATTGTTTCACTAATTGTGTTCACGATACAAAGAGGCCCTTTTGTCACAGTGGAATATTGGTCTTCCCTTTTCTACAAACATTTTAAAGTTTGAATTGTTGCGTTTTATGTCTCACGAGCATAGTAAAAACTCTAACCTTTGACTAGGCTAGGTAATAAGTACATTACAAGGCATAATTGTATTCAAAGTCTAAGAATGTGAGTTGTATGAATCATGAAGATGAAATTGTATAATAACAAAGTAAGCTGAAGACCTCAAATGCAGTCAAACCTCTGGACAAAGGCAACGTTTGGGAAAGACAAAATGTGGCCTTTATTGACAGGTGGCCTTTATTCGGAGGTCAGTTTGTTCTAAATAATCAGTGACGGTGTTTTAAAGAATGTTTTTTATTCACAGAGTGGTCTTTATTCGGAGGTGGTCACAAACACAGGTTTGGCTGTACGTGTATTTGCTTAATTTTCAGTATATTCAGCATTACAGTATATTAAGTCATTATGGTATTTTGTACAAAGTGATTCATTTATCTCTCCATTTTATGCAGGACCATGGTTTATTTAACAAAACGTATATACATTTTGTATTCGTAAATCCCGATAAGGGATATGTGCCTTATTTTTACATGATTGACTTATGTACCTACTTCTGGTTGAAGAGAATGTGGTGTAAGAATAAGAAAGAATATAGAGTATTGTTTAAAATCATCCGAAAACTATCCATATATTTGAAAAAAGTAAAAAAATCAATGAAAAACGAGGTGGGGAACATTTTTTAAAGTATTTCTGTAAGTAATTGCACCCTTTAAGTGACTTGCACACGACATAACCTCACTGCGTTCGTTAATCAGTATATATAAACAATGTATAGTTTATAGTTCACTGATCTGTTAATAAGTTCACTGCAGTAACACTTTCAGACATTGAAAGATATTTGATACTTGGAACAACACCTCAATCAGTGAAAGAAGAGACGGACATGGTTGTTTGTTGAATGCCTCTCGCACTGAAGAGCTCGCAGTGGGAGATAAGTTTGTACATTCATGTGTAGATCTACTGGGGGTCATATTAGGTTTGGAATATAGATTTTTAGCAGCGATGAAATAGTTTAAAAGAATTTTAATAAATCTGACGTGGTCTCACCCTAAATGTGATATCTTAACGTGAAACATAACAAAACACTGTTTGGACTTTGTTTACCGACTTTCTTATCGATTACTTAATGACAAAACATGGATATTAAGTGACCCCTAATGACTACAACCCGGAGACATTAACATTCTCTCTGTAAAAAAAATCAATACAATTTATAAGCAAAATGACCGCAGTACGAATAAATAGATCGGGTATGAACCATAGTTTAGACTCATTGGACAAAACACATTTTATTTTTTTATCATACCTATGGTAGTTTCCATACTTATCATAATTGTTTAAAGTTTTGAACTGATTTGAGGTTAAACATGAAGACGTACATAAAACTTAGAGATACGATGTCTTCAACGCAATGCTGATAATTATTTCCATATAACTCAACATTAAGTGACAATTGTTCAACTAATATGAT
This sequence comes from Lutraria rhynchaena, assembly GCA_008271625.1. Classification (NCBI taxonomy): domain Eukaryota; kingdom Metazoa; phylum Mollusca; class Bivalvia; order Venerida; family Mactridae; genus Lutraria; species Lutraria rhynchaena. The sequence goes on from VIBL01000042.1 coordinate 2,722,781, forward strand.
GAAGTTTTAGGTATGTACTTTGATGAAACTTAAATTAATAAATGACAAATACAAGTGTGTGTCACAAATATACTGATCAGCAGATTGAAAGAAAATACGTTGTGTAACGTATGACATTTGTTCTAATATAAAGAGAACTCAGTGATAGGAAACGACGGACCGTTCAAGACTGTCGCTTTCATATTCAGCTACTTTACTTTGTAGTATAGGGGGCTAGCACGTTGAAGGGATGGTGTATAATGGTGTATTAGGCCTAAAATGGCCACGCGGACCAAGAATACATATGCCACATATATATGTAAACGCTTAATGCCTAATACACCATTATCCACCATCTCTTCATAGTGCTAGGCCCCTATTCTTTTCAGTATATCTCCATCCTTGCTTATTAAATCGACTATAACACTTAAAAATACTACACATGTATATCTTCCTCGTGATTGATAATTGTCAGAAAGTTTTCAAATGGATAACGGTATATGTTTCTTAGAATTGCTAGTATAGTATACATGATTTAACATCGCTACAGTGCAACCTCTCTAGAGTGGTCCTCTCTTGAACGACAGCCTGCTTTCAACAACAGCATGATTTTTCCCACCACGATTTAAATATTAATTTAATCTCTCTAGAGCAACAACCTCTCAACAACAACATATTTTTGCTTCTCCCAAAGGGTGTTGCTTTGGAGAGGTTGCATTGCATGTATAAACTAGGAACTAAGAAAAATTTAAAATGGTCCATTTAAAAACATTCTGGAAATAATCAGTCGCGAGAAAGATGATTGTATTAAAATGTAACTACAACCTTACCTTTGTCCCACAATGCGTTCAGTCTGTTTATCCATTACATAATAATCCAACAGTCCGTTAATATCAACATTTTTTTTTCATTTGAACTAGCTTCAAAATTTGTGCAAAAAAACGCTATTAAGACCTTTATCGGAGAAAAATCGATCCAAATAGTGAAGTGGTCTCATTATCAAGTTGAAATATAGAGGAAATATAAATAGCTTGACCGAATAATAAGCGATCGTAATAATGAGGTGTTCCTAAAATGTAAGTGGTCACTAGCTGAGGTTTTACTATACACCACAGTATGATATGAACATAATTATTTAAGTGTTGAGGATTGTCAATTTTTATAGCCGCTTACTTATTAACAAGTAGTTTTATACATGTATATTCAGAACGTAAACGTTATGACTATGTCTGGCCCTCATTTAAATAATTAGTCCTTTATCTCCGTCGTTGATGATAATTCTAACTTAATACTAAAGGTCATGTCAGCGCCGTCATGCAGTCAGCACATTCCTGCCTATTACTTGGTGGTAATTAGTCACACACTGAACAACATTCAGTCATGTTGGAAGTAATTAAGTATTGCTGCTTATTTATTGCTTTCAGCAGCGTGTATGCAACAGATGATGAAAATGTGAAAGAGAAACGTACGTACAGCAAAGTCCGCGTAGGGTTTTAAATTATTAACAACTACACCGTTTTTACATTTAAATTATTTGTTACTACACATTTCTCATATCTAATTTATTAGTTACCACACATTTCTTATATTTGTTTGCTATAACACATTTCTTACATTCAATTTATTTATTACCAAACATTTCTTACATTTTGCCGTTGATTGTGTTATTTTCATATTGTTTAAATTTGTAATAACATATGAAAATAACTGTGATTTCTACGTGTGCTAATAATTTTATAATGTATATATTCTTATACAGATTATTTATGGCTTATTCAATTCAATGGCTACTGTAAGTCTAGTATACAAGTAATTATTTTGAAAATCTCAGTCTGGTAACTCAAAACCTAATTTGAACAATTAGTTCCCTTTTTACTGGCAATAATTAACATAATGCAACAAAGAGCGACTGTTACTAAATATTAGCACGTCTGTTTTATCTTAATAATTACAAACACGGTGATTTATAGAGCTTTTTTCAAAATGTTTGCCATGATAGCTAAAAATTAAAATAGTCTTAATGGTCAAGTTAAAAAGTTTTGCTCTATTACAAGATCTAAAATATAATGGAAATTGCTAAATAGGTTTGATATGTAGTCCTTTTGACACAAAACTGAAGGCGTTTCACACTGGTATAGATAGATAGATAGATAGATAGATAGATAGATAGATAGATAGATAGATAGATAGATAGATAGATAGATAGATAGATAGATAGATAGATAGATAGATAGATAGATAGATAGATAGATAGATAGATAGATAGATAGATAGATAGATCCTGACGTAAGACAACGGTGACTGATTTCAACATTAGAAAATATTTAGATAACACACATGTTTCACTTGAATCTCGCGTAAACTAAATTGTTTTGAAACTGTGTTATTTTCCTGATTTTTGACTCGTTCAACGGTGAATGGGTGTATATTTTATTTCCATGTAAGATAATGAATAAAATTGTAGACAGTCATGATTTGATAAAATTTGGAATGCACTAAAACTGGGCTACGTTATCTCAATACCAACCAGACTTTCTAAATACTCCAGTACCTAAACAAGTCGCATGAGCTATGTGCTTCCATCAGAATAATACTGAATTGGATTGGGTTTTAAAACGGTAAATTATGCAGTTAGATGCTGATGGATAAAATTCCCCTAGTCCTGAAATATTGAATCCGACATTGTACACTAGTTCGACAGACCTTTTGTCGGGTAATGTTTCAGGACGTTTTTAACTAATGTACACGCATGCGTATTCCCATTTTTTTCTGCAAGATGAACAACCATCGGGGATTTTTATTGTAAGTTCCATCTTAATAAAATGACATGAAATACGTGTAAACTTGTTTCTTTTTTTTGAGTACTAGTATATGAGTGGAAACAAATAAATAATCGAAGGGTTTGTTGGGACGTTTTAGTGTCAATATCAGAAAAATGCGGTCAAATATACATTTTATACATAAAATTAAAACAGATTCATAAAAAATGCGGTATTGGTGTATGATATCAACACGATAATCAGTATCACTGCGTTATTTCAGGATCAACAGTATGTTATGGTGACATTGGTTGTTTCAGTACGGGTGGGGCATTCACCAGTCTCCATCGACCAGTCAACCTCAGCCCACAGAGTCCATCAAGCATCAACCCTCGCTTCTTGTTGTTCACGAGAGCGAATAAAAATGACGGGGATTATCAATTCCTAAATCCTGACAATTTTGCGAGCATCACTGGTTCTCATTTCCAGAGCAACAGACCGACCAAAGTTGTCAGTCATGGATTCTTAGAAAACGGTTTTGTTGATTGGTTAATGGTTAGTCCTTGAATTATTGTTTGACCTTTGGTTTAGTGTCCGCGTTATTACTAGTTATTTGAGTATGAAAATGAGAATTGTTGGTATCTGGGAAAACTTAGAGTTAAATAATCAATTATTTACTTCTATATTTTACATCAGAAAATGAAGACAGAACTATTGAAGTATGGTGACTACAATGTGGTGTTATTGGACTGGGGCGGTGGTTCGGGTATACCATACACGCAAGCCACAGCAAATACACGAGTTGTTGGTGCAGTGCTGGCAAAACTGATTTCAGTCCTGAAGGTACCTTCATACATATGGAAAACACAGTGCACATTCTCCGCTTAGTTAGTTTTTCGGTGTCATCTCTTACTAACCATCTTAGAATTAGATCGTCGCGAAAATATCTCTTTAAATATTTTACTTTAGTTACATCTATTGTTTATAACTTTGCAGATAGAATTATGAAAACGTAGCATTTATTATTTCATGTAACTGTACAAGGTATTTATCTTGCAAATTTGTATATATCTTGTATTTACCATTGCCATTGTCATGCATTTTTAATTTTGATGTATGTAATTGTAGCTTTCTCAAGGGCCTCAGCGCCTTCTGATTTCTAAATAAACTTTATAATAATAATAATGATAAAACATCTATTTTCACCATAGTGATTATTTTATCTGAACTGGTTACATGATCGACTCGTGACTGTCCTAGTTCCAAACCCTCATGCTCATACATTGTATATCGACTTTAACTTCTTTTAGTATGCATGTTTATGCTGACGCTATAAAGGCACCACTACATACATTTAGGGATATACAGCGACAAGAGAAAACCCAAAGTTAAAAAAAGCGAAACGCTCTTTGTTATTATACATGAGGGGGGACTTTTTCGTGTGTGTGTTTTTTTCTTTTACACAAAGACAAAGCCTAGACGCCCCATGATTAGTTGCGTGCGTAGAATAAATAAGAATTGTTTGAAAGGAACGTTATCCAATAACTAGCTGCCTGAAGATTTCGACCAAGAATATCGTTTAAAATGGTACTTTACTGTAACTAAACAATTGTAGGATCATGCAGGTGCACGTCCTGAAGATTTCCATTTGATTGGACACAGCCTAGGGGCCCATATCTGTGGATATGCCGGAGAACGTACAACAAATCTTGGACGTATATCCGGTAAGTCCTCCAAAACAATAGACCTTCGTACAATGTCAGAAATATTTAACACAAAGAGTCATTTCTTCTCACGTTTTTTAAAGTATATTCTAACATCAAGATAAATATAAAATACCATTTGTTTTGGATACTGCTTGGGATACAGTAGACGCAGCAGGGAAACTTCAATGGCTTGCTGTAGAAAATGAAAAAAGTCAGGGGAAAATAGACAGTATAAGTACTGTATTGGTTTGAATAGTTGATAGCGAAAGAATGCTACAAAACTTAGCTGTTCCATAAGTCGAAGCAATTTGTTGAATACAATGTACCTGTTTATTCAATTTATTCCATTCAGGCTTGGACCCAGCGGATCCATACTTCCAGTACACTGATATAACAGTAAGATTGGATCCCAGTGATGCTACATTTGTGGATGTTATGCACACAAATGGTGCAAGTATCCTTACATTAGGTAAGAACGTTTGTAAGATTTATATTTTAATATGGAAAGATCACTAAAAAACTAAACAATACTACATTTGTATTTGAATGTCAATGATCTAATGAGGTCACGTGTGTTGTACCAGTAGAGCATGATCATTGATCCTTCTTACAAGAAAGCAGTATACTGTTCCTTTATCAAAATGGATTGGGTTTTTTTAATCAAGTATCCTGGGTATCATGTAACTATTTCCTGTAACTACACTCAGGAACTACCGTGGCAACGTCTTTGTATGTATTTTTTACCAAAACATACATCTACCAGATCTGTGCATTTCTGAAATGGCTGTGTTGGGATCAGCGCTTAGCTTTCACAATGAACGCTAAGATATATGTGTATAATATATATTCATTACTTAATTCAAACTGTTTTATTTCTCTCATTTGCCTCATATTCATATAACATTTTCATTGTTTTGTTTGGTGTGACTGTATAGTCGAGACGTAAGCTACGTGTGTGCTTCATAATTCATAATAACCTGTATCTGGTATCACAAACACAGATTGTAATGATGTCTGATTTCAATGAGTGTATAAAAATGTGTACAACAGGTTATGGTATGGTACAACCATGCGGACATGTAGATTATTATCCTAATGAAGGATTGAATCAACCAGGATGTGATGCCAACCCAGTCTCCAAATTGTTAGTTACTGGAGATATATATGAGGGTAAGTTTACTAAACAGGGTTGGGCATCGGTTAAAATTAACCAATTCCGATTCCAAATCGATTCCAATTACACGATTCCGATTCTCACCGATTCCTATTCCAATAAGTGTTGTTCAATGTAAAATAATCATTGTATATAATATGTTGCCATACAAGTGACTTTTCCGCCCTGTTACCCTGCCTGTTTACAGACACTTTGTGATGACGTCACACATCTCACGAATAACGATACTTGATAGAAAAACTACAAAAACTTTTTTATCTATTTATTTCAGATTTTGATGGAGAAACAATTGCTGTTTTAAAAAATCTTGTTATGACTAAATATTCACTTATATTTATATCGAAAGAACCAGTTTCTAAAAATTAATTGATTCCGGCGCCAGTCAGAATCTGGATCCGGTACATACCGGTTCCTGAGAACCGGCCCCCACCCCTATAATTAAGTGAGCCTAACTTCGTTGTCAGTCAAACAAAAGTGAAATGTTCATTTCGTCACAGTATTGCCCAAATGTTGAGTTTTTTTATAAAAAATGCTTCATAATTCTTGATATTTTACCAGGTGGCAAGCAGATAGTTGCGTGCAGTCATCTACGAGCGTATGATTACTTCACAGAATCAATAAACAGTCCATGTCCATTTAAGGCCTATACTTGCCAAAGTTATGCTGACTTTGAGGTAAATATCAACAGCTGTCAATAGTCATTTCATTTTGGGTACCACAATCTCCATAATGCACTGAAGATTTTATAAGCATTTATTTAGTAACATAAAAAAAATTATATAATTTCAAACATGCAGTGACAACACTTTAAAACGATTTTTATGTTTTCAGTACATAGATATTCATGTAAATCTACTTTTTATTCCAATAAAATGGTTAAAGTACGGTAACTTTATTCATAACATTAATATTTCAAGCGTGGTATGTGTCTACCATGTAGTGGTAATAATTGTGGAAGTATGGGTTTCCATGCCGACAAGGCTAAACCTCCACCAGGCAAAACACACGTAAAATATTTCTTGGATACTGGAAAAAACGCTCCATATTGTAGTATGTTATCTTACACAATTCTTGTATTTTTTAATTTAATTTAATACTAGTACTTCATGAAATGTGTTGTTTATTTTTCTTTGGACAAAGCTGTTCCTTTGATTTGACATTAAAACTACGCAGTTCAACAAGTGGGATGACCATTGAAAAAACATTGATTTTTTACACTTTCATTGAATAGATTCTATAAGCACATGAAGTTTTCCCAGGGTCTGTACACTGAACCAAAACATCAATGTGGTATTTCATAGACATTAAATACATGTATTTTTTCAATTTCTTCAGGATACCATTACCAGATAGATATACAGTTTGGCCAACTCCCTGGAGCCAAGTCTGAGGAAGGTACATTATATGTCAATGTTCATGGAACTAATGGACAAATTGGTGAGCAGCAACTTAATGCAGAGTAAGTTACCTCCCTTGAATATTCAATATGTAGATTAATGATTAAAAATGAATGCATAGCAAATATTGTAGCTACATAATTCTAATCTATTACGCCTTTATCAGATAATCATTATGTCTTATTTATGATTTTTTCATAATCAACATATCTATTAAAATTTACTTTTCAACAGATTGAAGACAATTATATTATACTATGAAATATAACTTCTAAAATTAAGTTCAAACAAGACTTTTTACAATGTTTCATATAGCATACAGAAGACCTTTCAATCTCCATGTCTTACATTTTATAATTCCTATTTCTCTAAATAAAATACTTTGTAAATAAAGTTAAATTTAAAGTAGTCAGTGTGACTCATCTATTTTGCTGTTAACAACAGCCCTCTACAGATACAACCTGGACACAAGTATGGATTCATGGTTACAGCAACTCACGATGTAGGGGATATTAACCAGATCACTATTAGATGGGATTTCAATTCTCACTGGTACAATCCATTAACTTGGAGTCTTCTATCGCATCATACAATACATGTGGATCAGTTCGATGTTGTTCAAGGGGAAACTAATAAAAGGTAAGAATACACAAGTAAAGTCATAAAATCCCTAATTAATATGATAATATGACCACATATACATGTTTAAAGTAAGCAAACTTGGAGAGCACACAGTCAATATTGTACTGTTTAACTTCGCAACACCACAGCCATATATTACCATCAATTTTATGATGTAACAAATTTGGTATGGTGTAATATGCTTATACTCAGCTAATTTTCTCTTTAACGCTTTTCAGGAAAAAGTTTTGTGGTTTCAATACAGAAATGGAAAGCCAAGTGACAAAAACGTTAACAAATATTTGTTGAATAAACATTTACGACCTACTGTTATCTTCCTCTTCGTGCATTCTTTTCCGTTTCTTAGCAAAATGAAATTGTTAATATATGTATTGCAAACAATATTCTAGTTTTTTTGCAAGTAATTGTTACCTTTTAACATGAAATAACTACAGAAGAAAAGACAAGCATGATCTGTGTACCAGTCTAAACATTTGTCAAATTAGACACAGTCCAACCTCTCAAGAGCAGCAACCTCCATTCAACAATGGCATGATTTTTTCCCACTGTATGATTTAACTATTAAATTAACCTTTCTAGAGCAACAACCTCAATTTAATCTTTTATCTAACATGGCTCATATTATGGGATATAAATACAACAAACAACCATGAATATATTACAGTTTAACTGTATTACAAATCTAGGTAATAAAATGTTCACCTATGGATGAAGGGGTAAAAGCATTTCTTCGAGAAAACGTCTTTCGTCAACAAATAATCAGTACAAGAAATAATAAATGTCTTTTTAAATCAATTACTTCACAGTAACAAATTTATGTTCAATTTCTGACACTCCCACAGGTTCTTTCTTCTTCTCATCATAATCACACCATTCCTGGAATATAAGCACAAATACCATCAAATAATCCAGCTGTCTTGTAACTTCGTATACACTTGGCTTCACACTTTTATTATTACTATTTTACATGCTAATTGGGTTACTAAGTAATACAAACTGTCCTTGACCGGGTACTGACAACTTCTCGATGCAATATCATAAACATTACAAATTATATCCTACTTTACTAATAAATATGTGCAGCATACTAAAAATTTTCAATAACAAAATCTTGTGCTCGCAGATATTCAAATACACAAGCACGTGATTATAATTCCATACCTCAACCACAAAACAAAATCGTCCAAAGAAAAAAAAATTTTCTATCAAATAATTAAACACTCAAGAAAAAGAGAACACAAGAAATGACAAGAACTGTCAAAAAAACAGGTTTTCCTTCTCCAGATGCTTCAGTCATAAAGTGAAAACATTTTGCATGTACAAGTTTTTTAATAGCTCATACAGACAAAATAAACAAAGGGCTATAATTCTGCCAAAAATGATCAAATCACAAAATACAGAATATATGCACTGGGGTACTGGCTGACGCCAAATTCTGTGAAGTTTGGTTGAAATCCCTGGAGAAATGTAAGAGAAGCTGCACACAGCGCTTTTATTTTACTTTTGAGTAACAGTGACCTTGACCTTTGACCTTGAACTACCAAATACAATCCCAAAGTAGGTCTTTATGTAAGCATGCTATATAAAAAATTTGGTGAGAATCTGTCATTTAAAACAAAACTTATCAAGTGGAAACCAATTGTTGTCGCCCGCAGCCTGCCAGCGGACATGCGGCAATCTAATAACCAGATTATCAAATGATTAGGAGTTAATAATTAAGATTTCTAGAGAATCAGCCTCAATCAGAATAAAACCCTTTACTGAAAATATGATGTACTTACTTCTTCAACCAAAGAAATGTCAGGAAATTTTGAACCAGTCTCCTCTCCATCCGCAGTAAAACCGACCTGTAGATAAATGTAACAAACAATAGAGATGTTCAGCAAATCTTCTGAGCATCTATCATACACAATCAAACCTAAATTAATTGCCATCCATGATAAAACACCACCAATGTCTACACTTTTAGGCAATTTTTTTTGTAATCCATAAAATAACTAAAGGCATACATACATACATGCATTTTTTTCCTCTATTAGTGGTCTTTCAGGACAGGTTTGACTCCACATGGCAATATGAATGCTGATATCACCTAATACTGATTAACAGATATCACTTTGCCTCATAAGCATATTTTGGGCTCTACCAAATTCAAAGCAAATATACAAAATTTCAATTTCTTTAAGACAAGAAGTCGCCAAACGGCAACATGTCCAGCTCACTAAGACACTCGTTACTGTCCTGAAAAGATTATCCAATGGTTTTCGGGGAATGACCTTGACATTTTGAACAGGCCCACCAAGGGTCATAGGAAAAAGAGATGTGTTGAATGCCTGACATAAAAAAATACTGATGGACAGAGAGACAAATGGATGAGTAAAGACTGTCAGAAAGGATGCTGGGAGTATGACGAAACGATGTGTTCTGAATCACTCATATGATAATAGACAAAATGAATCTCAAGGTATTAGTCATTTTAAAATTTATTGATGTATAGGGAAGTTATGGTCTAGACAGTCAAACGGACGGACGGACAATGGTAAGCATGCATGGACACATATACACCCAACTGCCATTTTGACAGCTATGTCAAGCTCACCATAAGTGGGCTCAACGTTAACTGGGTTTTTCCCTCTGACAGAGTGGAAAACATTATGGCAAAAGAAGCCACTGCATGCTATGAGCAATGGTGTCTTTTGTCACAAAGTTTTTGAAAGTCGTCTGCTTCAGATGCGGGGAAATGCGGTATTACGATGAAAAGGGTTATCTTGAGTCATTAGTCTTTATTTTGCTAAAACATAACTATTACATTTCAGGATATGCATTTCTGGCATAGCATTGTTTTTGCCTGCCTCAAATATTTACCATCATAAATGACAAAAATGTAAAACAAAGATTAAACAACACAAGGTACTAGTTTCACAACCTTAATTCAGCCTGAAACATTAAAGTTATTAATTTATCATCTGCAAAAAAACAAAAGCTGCAAAAATTAAAGCTTCCTAATCAACATTTCTTGTCTACGTTTAAATGGCTATTATAAGACAGTTATAACAAATTGTAATTGAATCGCATTGATCTTTGTATCTCTCAACGATAGATATTTATCACTAGTTGTAAAACAAGACCCTTGTCTTATCTTATCATACCCTAGGTGAAAAGTCAATTGGTTCCACTCCTCTACAGTCAAATACAACAATGGTCTTAAATTTGTTGGAATCTTCGGCATTGTATGGTTTTATACTTTCAGGCATTATATCTGAAAATGAAACAATAAAACCAAGATGGCCCTTTTTCGCTCACCTGAGTAAAGATTGCAACTAATTTTACCTGGATGCCTACTTTTTTATCCCAGATCACCCATGTTACACATTCAAAGCAATTAATTAGCAGATACAGTAAAGTTCCATCATGTGACCATACAGATAATATGGCTGTTCTCGGTCACTTTGTTTAAGACCGCTTTATTCAGTCCCATTATCGAGATTTTTCAATGTACTTTAGTCATGGTAATATGACCAGTCCAATTGATTTAGCTTTATACCTAACCTAATTTACATATGTGTTAACACACACATATATTAACATGCAAAAACATAAGACTTGACAAAATCAAATTGATGTAATAAAGGGTATATTAGCGTTAATTAACATCAGTTGATTATTTATGTTGTTGGCAACATTTTTCTCAAGGTGTCTAAAGGTGTTTTTCATGACATAAAATTTTTGGATAGCTAACATATTTTGGCTAATCATTTTAATAAGATTGAAGTATTTTTGGATTGGTGCTTTATGATTCTTGTATGTTATTAAAAGATTTTGCATTATATTCTTTCATTATCATTCTTGCTCTTTAAAATATATCCCTGAATATTGTATAGATTATTAAGTAAATGTTTTAAAATGGACAGTTTGAAACATCAAAGAAAAAGACTTGATTTGAAAGAAAAGGTTGGGCTCTTAAAAGTCAACATACAATTACTGAGATGTTTCAGCTGCAAACTTCTGTAGTTTAATATTTATATTAAAATGATTTCAATTCTATGTTTCTGTGTCTGTTAATTTTCTCATAATTTATGTAAACAATAATATTGGTAAGTTTGTTACAACTGAGTTATGACATGACCACTAGCTATTGAATGCAAGACAGGGAACCATGAAATCACTCTCTGAGAATGTTCATAAATAATGAACATGGCCAGTGAATATGATTAATCAGTACTAACACAAACAGAATTAACTGAACCAGTTCACCTTTCAGTAATACACTTTTTACAAAAACAGTATGAAGAAAATACATGCAAAAAAATACAAACAAACATTATCAAAGAAACGAATGCAAGTCAAATGACAAACATAGGGAAATGTCCCAAAAAATGATAACAAACATTTTCCCTCACTAGAAACTTAAGTACTGCTATGTGACCTATTTAGGTTTTGGAAATAATAGTATCATTTTACCAATCGAGTTTTCTCTTGAGCAGAGTTTGCATTTAATCACCATGCTTGCATGTCCTCTCCCTCCTTTTAGTGGTGCACTCTCCTGAGAAATATAGATACATCTACTTAAAATTCTATCAAAGTTTGAAACAAAAACGAACAGCAAAAAATAGCAGATAAATAAAAAACATTTCATTACATGTAAAATGGAATAAATACCACTATCTGTTGCATTTATTAAAAAAATCAGTTTTTTTTTCACAGGTAAAGGAAGGGGATTTTTTTAAATTTGGAGAAAAATAACACAGTATTTTTGCAAAAACTTGCCATAAACTGAATTTTAGGGGAAACTGCATGATTTTGAAGATTTTTCCAGAGGGGAAGACACCTATAAATGACGCCTGCTATAGAAACCTGGAAACCTAGAATAAATTACTTACTTAGTCAATGAAACATAGGGAAAAGTAGATATTTTTAGACTGTCACATGACTAATCTTTCATAACCAGATAATAGCCATTTTGTCTGTATTAATTTACAATGCACACTTACTGATAATGTAAGATATTCATATTTTTGTGTTTCTTCACCACAGTTGGCACATTTCAGCTGAAAATATGAACAAGACAATTACTGATAATTTTATTGTTGAGAGTAAGAAATAATTAAACTACACTTGTGTTCTATTTTTAATGTAATAATAGAATCACTTCCAACTTCCATGCCATTGTAACAATGTTGTATATATGTGTGTTTATAGTAGTTTGTATGGCCGATTAGCTCAGTTGGTAGAGCAGCTGACTTGCAAGCAGAAGCATTTGGGACTTTATTTTCTGCCTCCTAATACACCATATTGCACTCCACAACAACTTGTGTAACATTGTTTCAATTTCCATTTTTTATTTTTTTTTTGCCTTTTGGCATTTTGCTGGTGAAGATGAAGGAAGTAATCAAATTTATAGAAACCAAGAGTTAAAATGTCAAATGGTTACTATCATACTATGTGTGTAATTTTCTTATAAATTTCAAATCTTTAGAACCAATAATCCACAAATACAATAAGTCAAATAGGAAACTTAAAACAACTTGAATAGATTACTCACCCTGACATACCACCTGAAATCTTCTCCTTCAGGTTTTAAATTGGTCAGATTTTCTAATACAGCCTTGAACTGTAAACCTATTTTCTGAAAGATAGGACAATGGTCACGTAATTTTTTTTGTTAAACTATATTAGTATATACAAAGCAAAAACAACAGAACGAATATAATCAATCAGGTAACATATTTGTTTTTAATACAGAGTATATCAAAATCTCACAGTTCAATACAGTATATCACATATCCGAAAGTAGCAGTATCCGAAACGCAATTATTAAATATAAACATCCGCAGTACCTGAAAATGCTTTCTTTTCAAGAAGTTAATAATCTCTATGATTTAGTGTTTAAACTTAAAAAATTACATTTTTAACATGGCAAAGGGCATAAGAATGTGGAAAATGGACAAAAAGATGGTTTGTAAAGTGAAAACACGTCGACTTACCACCATGATTGTTGATGTTGTTGTTGTTGTCGATGCTTCGTACCAAATGTACGTTGTCTGCTTTTCTGATTTTACTATCAATTTAACTTAGTGTATCCATCATACCCGCTTACTAACTCACACAATCAGATTGTCAGTCGGATATACATCCAACATTTTCCCAATATCTTGGTAGTCACTGATATGCTTTCAACATCGTTATTAACTATAAAAAGTATACAAATACATGTGCGATCAAAAACCTATACTATAATATACTTACATGTATGAATAGGTACAGGTCCAGAGAGGCCCGTACCAAAAAGTCCTATAACAACAAAATTATCAAAAAGTCCAGTACCAATAAGGCAGGAACCAAAAAGTCTTGCGCCATATAGGCTAGTACCAAAACGGCATACATGTACCAAAAAGGCCCGTATCAAAAAGTCCTACACAAAAAGACCCGTACCCAAAAAGTTCTGTACAAAAATGCACTGTACCAAAAACGAAGGTCGTACCAAAAAAAGGCCCGTACCAAAAAGTCCTATACCAAAGAAGTCTGTACCAAAAAAATCATGTACTAAAGAATCATGCACCAAATTTAAAAAAGGCCAGTACCAAAAAGGCCCGCACCAAAACGTCCTGAACCAAAAAGTCCTATATCAAAAAGGCCCGTACCAAAAAGCAGGCTTCTCGAAACTGCTGGAATGCTTGCCTGACATTTGGTCATTCAAAAGTTAGAATTTCTGTCTGTCCAAATGAAAAATTGTCTGGCCGAATATATTATAGATAAGTGACAAATGCTGTAAATCGTGCTCGACTACCAGACATCTGGTCTGGTACTCTCCGAAAAGTTATTGGACCTGCTCGAAAATTGCCTGCCATGTAATTTTCAGGAAGCCTGAAAAGTGTTGGACCAAAAAGTCCTATATCAAAAAGACCCGTATCAAAAAGGCCCGAACCAAAAGGTCCTTTAATGAAAAGCCACTCCCAAAAAGTCCTATACCAAAAAGGCCCGCACCAAAAAAGTCCGTACCAAAAAGTCCTATACTGAAAAGCCACTCCCAAAAAGTCCTACACCAAAAAGGCCCGTACCAAAAAGTCTTGCACCAAATAGGCCAGTAGGCAGTACCAAAAAGTCCTATATCAAATTTAAAGGTCAGTACTAAGAATTCGCGCAGCAAAAAGGCCCGCACCAAAAAGTCTTGTACCAAAAAGTAATTTACCTAAAAGTCCTATACTAAAAAGTCCTGTACCAAAATGGCCCGTACAAAAAAGATATCACTAGCCTCTCGCGACAGTGAGTTCAAAATCTACAGTGACCAAGTTTCAAATTGTCCAGCTAGCTCACGGAAAATCGATCGTTCTGTCCGGGTGTACACCATGGATCTTCCTGCGTGAAGGAATTATTTTAAGCAAATAAATGATATTATTTTTTTAAAATCACAGTTATCACTTCATAATAAATCATTTTTATTAAACAAATAAGTGGCCTTTCAACTTAAAAATGCATAAGAATAATTTCCTAATCAATCACATTCTCTATTAAACAATTAAATGTTATTTCGATTTTTATTGCCATGGGGTCCCTATAACTGTAACTTTTTGTATTAGGAACAGAAAATCGCATTCTTAAATGATCTATTGAGTTGAACAGACTGTTTTAAATTTTCTTGTCAAAACGTGTTATATGATTTCAAGTGTACTCCTATCGTTCGTTAAATCAAGACTACAGATAACGATACCCAATTCGTGTAAATGTTGGGATTGAAACGTCTTGAGGACGAAATCACAGAAAAATGCAAAACCGTGAACCAGTCATTTTCTAGCCAATCAACGTGTATCAATTTATAGCGCAATATGGCGGTAAATCAAGATTGTGGGAAATACTCCGCGAAATAAATATCGGAGAATATCTTAAATAAAAAACCTTGTCTGAAACAAATACAAACTTACATTCTTTAATATAATTTTCTTAAAAACGTAACTGTACAAAACAAGCTTTACTGTCAATAGTGACCTACATTTGTCGCGATAGAATCCATAAAATAAATCGTTCGCATCGAATTCGAACGACTCAAGAGTGAGCATCACTGCCATCAGTTTGTCAAAGGTAGTTCTTCACATAGCTATGTATTTAATACGTCATTATAATCACACAGTGCTCAATGCGGTCATGTCCTCGTGACGATAACTTGACAGGCATATTTTACCCTGACATGTTTTGTGGAATAGAGCCTAACAGAGGTAGTCATCACTGTTTATGAGAATAAAGTATATGATTTTAAGAAGCTGTGTGGTTCTTTAGTTCAGCTTGTTGACTGTTGTGTTTATGAATGTACAATGTTTGTTTATTGTTTTAGGTTTATGATGGTCAAGGGTAGAGTAACGAGGAATATTATATCTCACAGTAGCAAGAAACGTGCTGCCACTTCAGATGCACTTGCTACTAAATGTTTTTACAGTAAACGCGCTCAAAGTCATTCACCACTAGCACATCTACGTAAGAGAAGAAAAATAGCTGCTGATAATGATGAAAATGATTGCCTCAGTGGAAAATCTGGAAATGAAAGTTCTGGATATGATTTTCATTCATCTGATTCTGGAGGCAGTGAGAGGGGGAGGTCAGTTCTTCGACAGAAAAATGTGAAGCGGACAAAACAGAAAAAATCTAGTCTGGAGGTAGAGGTAGTTAAGTCGAAGAGTGGTGTAAATTCAACTAAAATTGCTAGTAAGACTAGTGTTTCATCAAAGAAAGTTGCGAAGGAAATAGAACAGACTGAAGATGAAGTAAAATCAATGCCAGGCTCAAACAAAAAAAAGTTCTTTAAGACACGTTCTCCTGCATCAGCAGATCGATCATTTGGTAACATAGTGATAAGGAAAGGGTTTGATGTGAAATTTTATCCAAAGAGACTTCATACTGGTGGAAGTGCAGAAAAAGCAAAGAAAACTGGGGTTAAAGTGAAGCCAAAGCTTGTGAAAAAAGTTCCTGCTAAAGATGTTCTACCTACTTATGAATGTGAATTTTGGAAAACAGATGGGTCAGAAGATGGGAAGTTAAATTCTGTTGAAGGCAGTGATTCTGGTTTGTGCATATCCAGTTCTCATACTGATAGTCATTCAAAAGGTCCAATTGAAACAGAATCACCAATATTATTTGAACACAAGAAAATTAACAGTGATTCAGACAGTGTATCAACAGAAACTCTCAGTCTTATTGGTGCTGGATCAGATGATTTGTTCTCTAACAGTGGAAGAAACACCCCTGAACACAGACATAGTGAGTCTATGTCTCAGAGTCAGATACGAGCAGAAACCACACCAGTTCATGCAGTTAGTGCTTCATCTTCAGGGTCTGCAAAATCTACACTATCAAACTCCTCTTGTGGAGAAACCCCGTCACAGACAAAATTATTTCCTATATTTACAAAAGGTAGAGATCAAGCAAAATCTAGTCAGGAAAGTTTGTCAAGGTAAGGACTTAAAAGTGGATTCTAAACAAGTGTCTGTTTCTTATCAGTTTTTATGTATATGTAAGTAAAAATTACAAAAGAAACCATAATATGATGTATGTACCAACTGTTACTGATAGTTATTCATATATATAGTGTAACATTACATCTTGCTATGAATATCAACATGTATTAATTTATTGTTATATGTATTTTATCTTACACATGATTGTATGTATTTGATTTAACAATTAATTCATTGTCACATTATTGTTTGTTTTCTGTACATTAATGATTGTACATATTTTTTTAAGGTCTAAGGTATCTCCAAGTGTATCCAGGTCACTTTCAAGCTCATTGAATAACTCTCCATTGTTGAAGTATGTGAAGAGTAAAGATGGCTTGGAGCAGATGATGATTGTAAGTTATATTTATATGTTGTGTTCAGAGCAACAGATAAGCTGCGTATTTGCGTATTTACTCAATCAAATTTACAAAATACGCAATTGAAACTATTTTAGATGCGTATCAAAAAGCAATTACAAAAGCAAAATACCCAATTAAAATATTTATGATGCATATTGAAATCAATTTTCATGAATATACATGCATATAGTCATTTTCGTCTGTCAGTCGTTCCTCATAGTCTCGGACAAACGTTGTGGCGATGCAGTTCAAAAACAACCAAATGGGTACAGTTTAGACTTAATAAGTAAGAGCATGAATTCCCGATTGATATAAAAATCATAGACTAACAGGTTTCAGGAAACCCAATTATATTTAGCAAATACCCAATTCAAAATGAAATGATGGAGTAATACCCAATTCACCGAGAAAGCTTATCTGTTGCTCTGGTGTTGATACTAAAATATCAAATATTCTATTTGTCAACTTGGTGATATGTTAGAATTCCTTAATTCATCCCAAAACTGAAGGGTTTAGTATCCTTAACTTCTAAATCAATTATCCAAGATCTCTAACTGAGTTAGCTGGATTAGCTTTTCATACCAGCTTAATACAGGTTGTTTTTGGCATTATTATTGTTGTTTGAAATTGTTTATCATTTTCTTTGTAAACTACAGGATGCTGGACAGAAAAGGTTTGGTGCTACACGATGTGACTATTGTGGTATGGTATACACAATGTCAGAACCTGCAGATGAAGCTGAACATCTTAGATTCCACCTTAGTCTACAGAACGCATTAAAATTTCCAGTAAATGATCTGCATATCTTTGATGAAATCTTCACTTTCTGAAGTCTGGAGCCAGTAATGGATCTGAGACAGCTAGAAATTTGAGCTCTTTGCAAAGAATAATAACATGTTCTGTGCATGAGTGTCGATTTGTATACCATCTTAGTTATTAAACATGTAGTGCCTTCACTGGTCTGTTACTTCACTAAGGTCAGACCTTTTTTCAATATAAAAATAATCATTAATTTTATTCATAAGTTTTGTGCATTTGATATGTATGTGAATTTAAGATAAGTCCGATTTTATCATTAGTTTCAAAAGGTAAGTTAGATTTTATTGCTAATTTCTATATTACAGGGTTGGAAGAAGGAACGTGTTGTACAAGAATATGTTGACACTGGCAGTCGTATAATAATGGTGACTCATGATGATCCAAAATATGCTATAAAGAAGGTAACACCATTGTCTTATATTGTTCTCATAGAAGCAGATTAATGATAGATTGTTCCCCTGGTCTGTCATGTTTCTAACAAATAAAAAAATAAGGATTAATTTTCACTTAGTGACTAATTTGCACAATGTCTTTTCCCTGAATCAAAGAAATTAATGTGCAAAAGGTAGGAGATTAATTTATTGAGTAATGTGAATTCTTTTGCATTGGGTATTGTTCTCATAAGCAAAAATTACTGAATATTTTCTGAAACTTTTATATTCAGGTTGAAGACATCAATAGAATTATGGGAGAAGAGCTTGGTTTTCCGGAACCAGAGTTATGTTTTAGAAGATTCTATAAGGTACTGTGTTTCTTAATTTCCAAAGAAAGAATGTTACGTTAAAGCTTTGAAGTTCTATTCATGATTTCTGTGATGGATAATTAAGCACACTGTAAGATTTCCATCATTGCCTTTTATTTGCAATTAATACCAAGATTCACTTTTGAAACAAACAATGGAATTGTTTTCTATTGCTTAAAGCGGTGTCATTTTGAGACTGTGGTTTTAAATTTTGTTTCTTTTTACAGGCCTTCTTGTATATATCAGAAGATAAGAAAATCCAGGGATGTTGTGTGTCTGAACCAGTGCAAGAGGTACAATAATGTAGTATTACTACGAAAATGATTTCTCTCTTAATTAAAATAATTTAATTTAGAACCTGTCTGACTAGTTCTGAAGGTAGAGGGTTGGACTGCTGGTTGAGAGTTGAAAGTATTCAAGTTGGGATGTAGATTTTTCTTTTTGCCAAGTTGTTTTCCACCTCGGACTGGAAGTTATTTGCAGAATGCTGAGGAACTCTTGCTGCTGTAACTATCTGCAGTAGACAGGGTTTTCACCAGATGTCAAAAGTTGAGGTCAAAAATGACCCTTGGCTGACAAAAATTTGACGAGTCTTCAAAATTTCCTTCTAAATTTATTGTAAATTTGACCCTGCTGTACAAATTCTCAAGAGTCAGAAGCTTAATTGTACTGATTTCAAGAGTCAAAATGCTGTTTTATAAGGGTCTGATGAATACCCTGAGTAAAGTTAATAAATGGTAAAAAACTATAATATATATATAAAACAAATAACAAGTGGAAATAATGCCTGGATCCGGATTTTTTGTGATTTTACATATAATCTGACAAAATTAATACTTGAGATAGTGAAATGTATTATAAGACAGTTGATAAATAACGAATCTTTGATTTATTTTAATGATGAAGTGCAGTATGAATCTTAGTTTATTGCTCTCATTTTCTGTGCGATTCAACCAATCATAAGTAATTTCTTTACAGCTTAATACAATTTGCTAGTATTTTCAAACAAGTGTACAAAATGAAAGTAGGTACACTATTTTTGTTTCTTGTAGGGGTATAGAGTCTTACCTGAGGATACAAATGAATCTCAGAACCATCCTGGACATCGACCGTGGTGTTGTAGTGATAAACCTGAGGTTGCTGCTATTGGTATCAGTCGTATATGGGTGAATAGTCAAGCTAGGAAGAAAGGCATCGCTACAAAATTACTTGATTGTGTGAGGTAACTCAAATCTGTTGCAACCATGTTGTAACCTTTATTCTGGTTTTAGCTTATTATACAATAGTGGCTTATTTCGTATATTGAAATACATTACCTGTAAAGATTTTGAAATAAACGTGAAAATTTAAAAAACGTGAAAAATGTGTTAAGAAAGTAAAGCAATTTGTGTAAGAGAATACTGTCTGTTCACATGATTTCTTACCTCTGTTTTTATTCTTATTTAACTGTTTTTTTCTGTAATTCTGTATTGATTTTATTTCTTGTCATAGCTAATGTACACTGAGTTAAAAAATACTTTAATTTGTATGGAAAGAGTTTTCTGTATTAAATTTTTGCATAATTGTGAAAATATATTGATTCTAATTTGTTTGAATTATATTAATTCAATTTGTCATTGAAAATTCACGATTATTCATTTTTTCTTTTTCAGACAAAGATCAATATATGGTACTGTTATACCTAAACATAAAATGGCTTTCTCTGATCCAACTCCTGATGGAAAACGTCTTGCGTCTAGCTATTGCGGAACTCCAAATTTTCTTGTGTACAAGTTTCATTAGATAAAGACAGACCTGATTTTTCCAATTTTAAAATAGAATTCTGTATTTTCCAGAGGTTGTTTCTAATTTCTTGTTTTAAATTATGTTTTTTCTGAGTTTCTTGGGATCCAGATTTTTTCAGGTCCACTCTTATTTTTTGTACTATTTGTATATTGATGTAACACAAAATTTGATTGGTTAATACTATCCATATTGTCCAATGAGTGCCTATTGTTCATAAGTAGCTTAGAGTATCAATTTCACATGGCTTCTAGGGTAGTAGATCTGGAATTCAATGTATTTGCAAATCTTTTTATCTTCTTAATAGTATTTTCAGGGTTTTTTTTCAGTCTTGAAATATTATGTATGTAAAGAACTATTCAATTGCTTTGTATGATTCCGTCAAATCATCTCTATGTTCTTTTCATCCTTCACCTGTTTTCTTGTATTGGTGAATTGATAAATTTCAGTGTATAGGAAGTGTATAATGGCTGTAAAATGTGATTAAGTTGTTTTGTTAGCTTTTTGTGTACAAAATGAAATGCTGTGAATAACATTCAGAATGAACAAATATGTTTTTCAAATCAATTTAGTTTTGGTTTTTGAACAAAGATAAATTTTGACATTTAACTCGTGTATTTCATAATAGTTTCACCAAAGTTTTTATTAAAATGCTATTGAAGTTTTACATTAAATATTAATTTTGAAGGTAATCTTTTTTAGAAGAATTTTAGCCCTTTTCTATGACTTCTACATCATTTTAAATGGAAATTCAGCTTCAGGACTACTTACTGGTATGAGATTCCATCATCCAGTATTACATTCTTGGCCCGTGTTTTTTTTTATTTAGCATAAATACTGTGAAATGAATCCACTTAATTGAATCATGTTTATAGGGTAAAGAAAATTATCAATTAATGTTTATGTTTAATGTAAGCAGAAAATACTGCCTTCTTTGTTCATTTACAGAAATCGTTTGATTAGATAATCCTTTGCTGGCTGCAATCTGCTTATAAGTATAGCATTTATATACACACATTAGTGTTACAAGTTTTGCCCTGGTGTTGTTAGTTAACAGTTAAATAACTTGTTGGATATTGTGTTACCTTATTTAATAGTTAACCCTTTGCCTCATAATACCACATCTCCCCGCATCTGAAGTGGATGACTGTTGTTAACAAAATTGTGGCAAAAGAAGATATTGTTTGTAATGAGCAATGGCTTCTTTTGCCACAATATTTTCTACTCTGTCAGAGAGAAATAACCCAGTTTTCTAAAATAAATTAATGTTTTGTATATTAGCTTTGAATTTGGAAGACTTCAAAGTATGCTTATGAGACAAAGGGTTAAATAATTGGATAGTATTAGGTATAATCAATTTTTTTGCCTATTACAAATCATGTCATACATGAAGTTCATGTTTTTTTTAATAAACTAAATTGATCATTTTAATAACAATTAGTATTTCATGATAATTTTGTTCATCCTATTACTGTGCCTCATAGTCATCACGTGTTGTGTTTTTTAATCGTAATTTGTTTTATTGCCTGTTTTTTCTTTTTTTTGCTTGACTATTGTATCATGAGAAGACACAAAACTCATTTTAGGAAGTAGAATGAGTCGGGTATTAAATGTTTTCCTGGTATGGAACTTGACCTTACTTTTTTGTTGTAGTCTGTATTTGTTAAGTATTATTTATAGCATAAGAAATATGTATTTATTTTGCATTTGAATAGAATGTACTTTTTCTTTTTATTTTAGTTCCCCACTCATAATGCTAAGTTTTAAATCTGTTTTTTTTTTGTGATCGTCTCACAGGATAATAAAAATTTGTATGATATTCATTAAATTTCCAAGAAGTATTCTGCCTCTTAGTCTGAACATGAAGTATCTGTCCATGCCTTGTGTCTATAGTTTAAATACTTAACATCAAATCTTATTGAAAGTCGATGTTAGTCAACTTGGCACATTTATGTTGTTAGTACGTTGCTTCATTTCTTCAAAATGCATCAATTATTTTGAGAATTAAGTAATACTAAATTGAGTTGATTAATGAAATTTAGGTTATATAACTATAAAAAAATGATCAATCTTCTTCTTCATATTTTGTTAAGGTTTCTGTCATGAACTCAAGTGGAGTTGAGATAGATTTTGCTTACTGAAAGACATCAAATGTTAGGACTCATTAATACATATTTTTCTTAGAATGTTTTATTTGATTAGTACAGAAAATAAAAAAATATTTTCAATATATCAGATCTCCATGTATATTGTAAATGTTAACTGTGTTTAAAATCTTCCATCTTTTCAGAATTGGATAAGGTAGAATTGACATATTATAGTTAAAAATTCCCTTGTTTTTTTTATTTCATTTCATATATTTATATTACTTGTATCAAAAAAATATTTCCAGGTTGAAATTATTTTATCGAAAAAGTATTTTGAAGTGTTATGTTTAATTTGCTATTTGAATGAAAACATAGAAATAAAATAAAACAGTGTTCCAAGTTTTCAGTAAGTTGATTGTTTGTGACGTGAAGTTGTTGATAAAGCTCCAGTTTAAACCTTTCTTTGCAATAATCTACATTGTAATGGCAAAAAAAAAACAAGAACTGTGCAGAATGGCACCAATGCTCATCTGTTTTACAGTATTCTATTTAATATGCAATTTTGACCAAAATTCAAAGTTAAGAGGGGTCTTAATTCCAAAATATAACTTTCAGAATAATGCCCCTTTTCTTCAAAATGTGCCTTGTGATGACAATCAAGTATTTTAAGTGTTGTGTTGATGTCTTTGAAAGTTGTTGTGTAATGGATTAAGTGAAAGTTTTTGTGCAACAACGGCACAGCGATCATAACAGCTCGACTTCTTTTTTTCCACTAAACATCCCCAAAACATAAAGGGTCAGTTGGTCAGCAAATATTTTCAAATATTGTCAAACCTGTGAACAGAAACCACCTTTGGGAAAGATGAAAAGTGGCTTTTATTGACAGATAGCCTTTATTTGGAAAGATCAGTTTGTTCTTAATAATCAATGACGGTTTTCAAAGAATGGCCTTTATTGACAGGGTAGCTTTTATTCAGAGATGGCTGCAAACACAGGTTTGACTGTTGTTCGGGGATACATTCATATGAAAATGAAATTGGATAGAAAAAAATAGATCGCGTCCGACAAAGTCTTGTTGGCAACAAAGGGAGTGGGTCAGGTTAGTGGGAACCAGGAACTTAATTCTACGCCTCTTGAATGGTATGATTTAATTTAAATGAAATGAGGACATGAAAATTTTCTGTTAATTCTGTGTGTGAAATAAACAATCAGGGGCAGATACAGGATTTTTTTGTTATGGGAATGTGTAAAGTCTAGATGTTTATGTGGAATATGGACACATCAGCACATAACTGACGTGAAAACTGATTTGACTGGGACAAGTAAACTTTTGTCAGTTTGTTATTTGGAATGAAGGTCGAATAAAACACCAACAGTTCATTTTGAAAATCAGTTTCTACACACAGACGTATAAATGATGTACTATGGCATCAAGATACCCTGAAATCTATGGTATCTATCATTCATCCTGAAAATGCAGGCATGGAATTAACTAAGTCATTGTTCATTGTTAATCAACTAAGTAAAATGAATAAACATGAAAAAAAAACAAGTCCATTCTGCATCACTCGCTCGTATTGTCAGAAGATGAGTAATTTTCAAAGCTGTAATCGTTGCTTGCATCAGAACTATAGTGACTATCACCACTGCTGCCCCTAGAGCTTGTATCAATGGTAACGTCGACAGAATTATTTTCTGAAGAATTTCCTGTGTATGTAGGTTGTGAAGATGCTGAATGACCACTTGCACGTTCGTTGCTTATATCGGTGTTCGTGTCCGTGGATAAATCAGGTAAGTCATCTTCGTCAGAACTTTCAGAACTGTCATGTGCTGGCGAAAAAGAAGTTCCACGTCCGTTACTTACATCTGCGCTCTCTCTAGCAGACTCGGCAAGACCACAAATGCTTGGACAGGCCTCTTTTATTAACATGATCACTTCAAGTATTCCATTGGCTTTTTCGTAGGACGCTGACAGATTTTCTATTGTTTCAAGTGATAACGAATTGCTGTTTGAATCCATTGCACTGTCACTTGTTTCAACTGAGTCTGAAAATGGATCATCAGCATCTGTAGATTCACTTGATGCTTCAAATGATCTAAAACTTTTAGATCCCGAACTGGAAGACGCTGAATTGGACAGTTTAGTTTTCTCCACTCCATTTATACCCAATAAGCACTTACTAGTAAATTGGTCCTTACAGATTGAGTGTAAGGATCGCAGAAGATGGCAATCAGTGTTATTTAACGTTTGACGGAAACAATCAACAAGTTTACTCGATTTGCTGTCTGACATATCTCTATTACTACTCCAAAAATCATTTCCTTTTGACGATGGATTTGAATTTTCATCAGACATTTTCAAACCTTCATTTGTTTTTGAAGATGGATCTCCAAAGGAATTCATCACCTCGTAAGATACAGATTCATCGTAATCTTTAGTTGATATATTTGATGTTGATTCTGCTGATTCTATGGAATTTTCCCCATTTGAATTGACCTCTGGAGATTCAGATGAAGTTTGATCGTGGCTATCACTGCCATTTTCGCTAGAAAAATGTTCATCGCTTTCTTTCGTTGAACTTTCTTTGCTATAAGATGTGGAACCTGCTTCATTTGAAGCATTGTCATTCGTTTCATCAGACACACTGTTAGTTCCTTCACTACTTATGTAAGCAGTACTTCCAACAGACGCACTCTCTGCTCTATTTCTTTTGCTATCGCCACCACTTTCTCCAGGATTGTCATCACCACCCTCGTCAGATGCACTGTTTCCACCTTCTCCAGAAGTCTCCTGTCCTGAAGTCTCACTTCCACTTCCATTTGAAGTACTACTGCCAGTTTCGTCTGATGCACTGTTACCGCTTTCATTCGATGTACTCGTGTCATACATCCTGCTGTTAGCATCATCACTCAAATCTCTTGACTTACTTGTTTCGGCGGATCCAATATCCAACATTTCATCTCTTGTAATGTCATTTTCTGTTGTAATATCTGCTCTTGAAGATGGATTTTGTTTATTTCTATAAGTAGGATTTTCACCAGAAGACGTTCCTCCTGACCTTCTTTCAAATGATTCATCTGATGTGGATTTGCTCGCTGACCCTTCAGAATTTTCACTGCTTGAAACAGAAGCGAATTTTGTTTCGTATGACTTGCTGTCATTTGGAGAACTTAAATCTCTTGATGTAGATTCCGATGATACGTCCCTTGATAAAGACTCTTCAATATCAGATACATATCCATTGTTGTTCAGCTTATAGTCAGAATTCGATTTCCTGTTGCTTTGAACCTGATCAATTTTAGTCGGCACGTTAGCTTCGGTGTTTTCTTTGCTAACATTTTCGCCCATAGGTTGATTAGATAACTGATCTTTGACATTACTATTCCTGTTATCACTGTGTGGCGTTATACTTGATCTTTCTCCATGACCGTTTGGTTGCCTTTCAGTGGTAGTTTGGTCTAGATCATTAGTCGTATGATGTTCAGATTCAGTACCATTTTCAATCGAGTTTCGTTTGTTTGAACCATTTGCCGATTTCGTTGATGAACTTTCTCCCTTTGCATTTTCAGTCGACGATATTTGTTTATCAGGGCTGGCATTATCATTGTCACCATCTATTTGTGGTTCGTTCCGGTCATTACCAGGCTTTGTTGTTGAGTAAGCCTGGCCATTACCGGGTTTATATCTGTTTGACGAACCAAATATAGCCCTGTCCTCATCCGATATACCGCCACTGCCTCTTGCAGGGGTAACACCATTTGGAACCTTCGTGTATAGAGGTTCAAAGAAGGACGGGGCGATCCCAGTATCAACACTACCCGGATAGTCTAATCCCTGGTCTGCATCTGGGTCGGGATTAACTGTGTCCTGTAATCCTACTACGTCATACAAACCTGGATCATTACTAAACTCGTCAAAATCGGCTTGATCATAGTCAATTGTCGTTGTTGGTTTCAAAGATTGGCGCGTTGATAATTCAAAGGCTGGGTCTTTAAAGTTGGTGGCAGATGTCGGCATTGAATGTACTTGTAACGTACATATCAAGAGATAAGTAAGAACCCGCTTTGATCGACTCACCATCTGAAATAATAAGACAAGAACTTCCAAAATGAATTGAGAAGTCATTCATCATGTACGCCTTTGATCTTAGATTAAATCGTGTCACAGAATATACTTTCTTTTCAAAAAAAATAAAGCACTTGAATCGAATTTAACAGAGTGAAAAATACTGCATTGTGGCGATTGTTTTTATGTGGTAAATAGCGTACATTTGGTACTTGTCAAAAGTTATCAGTTACATGTATTTTATATATTACAAGCTCACATAAATCGCGATTTGAATGCATAGGAGTAAGCTGAACTCAAACCAGAGGTAAAATCAATGTAAATAAAACGAAATAATTAAAACATCAACAATCATAGTTTTATGCGCAAGCGTATTCAGTGCAACCTCTCCAAAGCAACACCCTTGGGAGACGCAAAATTATGTTGTTGTTGAGAGGTTGTCGCTCTGCAGAGGTTAAATCAATCGTTAAATCTTACAGTGGTACAACATCATGCTGTTGTTGAAGGGAGGTAGTTGCTTAAGAGAGGGCCGCTCTAGAGAGGTTACACTGTACTTGTTTAAGTGAAATAAAATATAATGTTGGGATGTCTTCCTTGTATGCAAGACAAAGCATATACAATAATACCAAAACAGCAATCGCTTTCACCAATAGAATCAACATGGGTTGTATTTAGAAAACAACGATAATTCAATTGTTGTAACAATATATGAAGCATAATTTACTTCTCAGTTACTTCAAATACTCGTAAAATACTGTTTGTTTTGAAAAGGTAAGATGTCAGGGTATGCACTCTTAGAATCACACTTTGCAATAATACACACAAAATGTTTGAAGGATATAGACATAAAACTATATTAGGAAGATAATGACTGCGGCGAGATGCGTGTTACGACTATTAAAGCTTGTCAAGCATATATCCGTAAATACTTGTAAAATACTTGTACAATCAATAAATAACAGTATAATGTTACAAAATAGAATGTACTAATTGCAGAATTTAGATACGCTTCCCGTTGTTTAACAATAATTTCTACAGATGCGTAAATGGTAAATGTTGTTTTTTTTTTGTTAATTACAAACAAAATTTGCTCGATTTTTTTAAATACTGTTGTTTTCTAATCCACTAAATGAATAAGTTATATAAATTTTGACTAAAAAACGAATAAAAGCACGTACCATGATAAACGATGTCAAAGCTCCAAAATCCATGAAAGTATAAAACAACTATAATGAGATAAGGACAAGGTACCCTGATGTATTCCGTCCAGATTTTCGGATTATAAAGATGTTTGGTTTCTTTATTTCAGGGATCATTCAATCATATCTGACACAAACATGACCCGGACTGTAAACGTAGAAAGCTGCTATAGGGATGTCGTGTCAGTCATACAAGCCTTTTGACAAATTAAACGTGTTCAATTCCCGATATACTCTTGATCCGGAGAAATGAGATAGCTTAGGTTAAAATCTGTCAATGTTCTTTATTTAAAACTAACAGGTCTGTTTTTCTTTTTACATTGTCAATGAAAGTGATTATCATAAAGGCAGTTTATAAATGCACGCCCTAAAAATATTAATACACGCAATTATATTACCGTGTCAATGTCGTGGGTTAATGGGATACATTCAAATAGAGGAGCATCTTATTAATCATTTAAACCATTAAAATACGTAGTCCAACTTTAAAATAATAAACAAACATACGAAACAAATGAAAACTGGTACCATAGGAAAGTTATCACGTGGTGAATATATAGATTCCGTGGAAACTTGGTATAGTGTGACACTGTAAACGCTAATACATATATGCGTATAATTAACAAACAATATACTGGCCGTCATAAGAAAGTAACCATTATAGAAATTCCTCTATTTTGGCTTAATATACTGACCTTGAAATTTTAATGGTTTGCAGCAATTTTTACGGTCAATAATGGATAATAATAAACCATGTCATGAAATGTTTCAGTCATTTCCAGAATTAAATTCATCTCGATTACTTGAGCTTTGTCTATTTTATACTAACATCACTTACTTTCTTATGTCGGCCATTATATTACAGCAAAGAACGCTCCAATAAAGTGTATCATGGTTTTATAAATCGTTGCTTTTGTTATATGATTAATAAACTATACAGGCATCTAGGTGTCTATACCTGTCTGCTGCCCGTTTGTGGAGTGATTAATTTGGTATTTGAATTATAAAATAGTCAGCTAAATTCTTCACATATTGCAACAGAACATTTGAAATATACAACACTCAATAAAAACACGATGTTTCAGCTGATCCTTTTCATAGGACATTTTGTTGAACATACGGCACTTACTAGTAAATATATGAGTAGTTTTATAGTAGCTTAGTTCTAAGAGTAAATTCAAAAACTGTTCTCAATTTTTACCCTTTGGTTAATATGTATATTTTGGACTCTTCCAAATTCAAAGCATATATACAAAACATCAATTTATTCAAGAAAATTGGGTTATTCCTCTTTGATAGAGTGGAAAACATTGTGACAAAAGAATGAAGCAATTGCTCATTAAAAGCAATGGCTTCTTTTGCCAGAACATTTTTAAAGGTTATCTGCTTCAGTTGCGGGGAAATGGGGTATTATGAGTTAAAATGGAAATGGTTAATTCAAATATGAAAGAATATTATAAGATTGTAAGAATCAGCACTTACAATCTTTTATAATATTCTTCTTATATGTTGGAAATAAACAAAATTGTGAACCGTTTTTGAATTTGCTCTAGGCATATACAGTAATATGCTTTACTGAATATGGTGCAACATTTTATATTTCATATTTCTTTTGTTTGGAGACTGATAGCAATCTTAATACATATTTTGCTATTATAGTCACTCCTTTCATATCTATGTTTTTCAGTGGGCTTATCACCGTTTTCCAAAAAATTTTCAGTTATATATGGTGGCTGGTTCACCTACCCAGTTTTCCTGGACTGTACACTTGCCAGTACTAACTCACAATTCCACAAGGAGCAGGCAAATTTCTTCACATATGGAGGAAAATTGACATTTTTGTCAAATCTTCAAAGGAGATGACCTGCCACAACAGGGATTTGAACCCGGATTGCCTCTTTCTCATCTGTCTTTAGCGATTTATTGTAATACTCTTTTTTTGTTGACTTACACTCAACATTTTTATGATATCAAACGAGGTAGTTCTTCAAACTCAGACTTGTCAGTAATAAGAGATGAAGAAAACAAACGCCATGAAATAGATACTGATCATGTGAGAAGGGTACAATCAAAAGATGGACAGAAAAACATAACAACATCACTATGTAAAACAACATTTATTCAAATACACTATTTTTTTATACATTAAATAACGTGGTATAAAAACCTGATGGTTTGCAGTAACCAGTTACTTCACAAATTATATTACATCTGTAATATGTAAATAATCACCACTTCTAGTTATATACAATACAACTTAGAAAGCAACAAAATTATAAAATCATAACAAGCAATAATAACCATGCGAATGGATAACAATTTGTGTGCAGCAATGTAAATATGCAGAGGATTAGGTGTCAGAGAAGAGAACAAACATAGGGCGCGTAAATTAGACAATTAGTGACACTCATAATGATTATAATTAAACAAGAAAGCATCCTGGTTAACAATTATCAATCTTCAGTATATGTAAGTTAATACAAACAGAATTATGCAAATAATTATATAGTAATATATTAAATTATGGATTTATTAGCACTAATTTTCAGACTTTGTCTTATCGGATCATATTTACTATATATATAACAGAATTAAGTTACATAATATTCTAAATCTGTACAAAATATTTCACTCACATAAATTTATACAATTACAGTATATTTGTGTCATTTATATATTAATAGAACCATAGGTACTATGATACATGTAAGACATACGTCAACTGAAGTTGATTTTTATACAGATATTCATCAACAAAATAAAGCAAAGTTTACAAAAAAATGGCAAGCTAAATATTTATCTAGAATTACAAACATAAATTTTATACCTTACCTAAATAAACAAATATTTTTCATTTTTGTTTGTCATCATTAATAACTTAAAAAATAAAATAAACAAAATTATATCACATTTACAGTCAGTCATATTATGGCTCAAAATTTAAGTAAATCAGCATTTATATACGACAAAAAGCATACTTTCATAATTCAAGAAGTCATCAGAAAAAAACCTATCACTATAACCATAAGCCCCTCAGACTGAAAGTTTTATGTGTTTCTCAGAACCTTCTTGTCACATCAATTAGAAAAATAACAGTCTAGTAAAACCTTGATAATGATACCACATTCAGGACACAAACAATTGGTCATAACAATGAGGTGGTCTCTTAATCTCGTAAGAGTCTTATTGAAAGGCAGTCCAAAAACTATAGTTGTTATAACAAGGCTATCGAAATATTGAGGTGGTCGCTATTTGAAGTCTTACTGTAGTTTGAAATGAAACTTTCACGATAAAGAACAAATCAATGACTACAATTAGTGCATGAAACACATGACTATTGTCAAACTATTAACTAAACAATCTAATCCATCATATCTCTATCATATATAATAATTCTCCAATGCATAATAATTATACATGCTATATATAATGACAGATTTATACATCAAACTTCAAGCAGTGAACTACTACCCTAGTCAGAACATTAACTTCACAGCTGAAACTTTTTTCAGCACAATTTGTAATATTAAATTTTGACCTTTTTTATAAGATAATCATAAAATGAACACTACCTTCATTACCAGTATTTATAACAAAAATATAGGGATTATGCAGGGTTAAGGGACACAGAAAACAGAAAGAGAATTGAAGAACTGTTTAAGAAATATTAGTATTTACTTATGCATCATTTAACAGTCTTTAAATTCTGCATCACAATCACTTTATTTCAATATAGCTGAGAAAAATCTTACAAAACAGCCCATCTTCCCAAAAATACTACCGTCCCCTAAAATCCACCAACCCAAAGGTCATCCAACACATATGACCATACAAAAAATGAAGGGCAAAACACAATCTCCTGGAGGGTACAGCTTTGGAATGCTCTGTAGCAAAACTACAGGGGGAGGGGTTACTAGTTTTGAGGGCCCAACCTCACACTTCTTTCTGAAAACTGGGTCAGCAGTAATCAGGGGAGATAATTTCAGCAAGAAGTTAGATAATGAATACGGAATTACTTTACATGAATAGCAACACAGGAATATTAAAGACAAGGCTGCTTGTAATTCACAACAAAGAATTTACTGCAATTAGGAAATAATGAGTTTTAGGCCATAAATTTGAAATAAAGGAATTCTTGTCCAATCTTACTTTTGTTTGTCTAATAAAGTAGTGAAAAAACATGACTAAGGCCTTGAAAAACTGGTAGGAAATGTTACTGAAGTGCATTAGTAAGTAAAACATGTGAGTTAAATATCATGAATATTTTTATACTCGTATCTTGTTAACCGAGTTCACACATTATTATGAAACAAACCATTTTTACAAATAAAATGCGGGATAATTTTCCGTATAATTTTATCAAAAACTGTAAAAAACAAGACAAGCATTAATTAATTACAAAACATTCGGGACAGTATCAGTGTGTATACAATGTGAATGTATTGAGGACACATAAAACAAATAAAATATTGTTTTGCATCTTAATATAGTAAAATATACATGAAATGGAAAGCAGCTACATAAACTATAGTAGCAAAATAGACAGAAGTGCAAAATAATTATGAGTGCATTGATCCAATTGCACTTTGTGAATCAAATATAAATATATCTATCTGAAAATAAAACTCATTCTACAGCCAAAAGCAATGAAACAATAACAATTTACGTAAATCAAAACAACAACCAAGTAATGTGTAAGGATAGCACTATATGAAAAACAGACCAAATCAGTCCGTGTTGTACCTTTGATAAACAAAAACAAATAATTTCTGATGACAGACAAAATGAGTGTAGAAATCAACTCTAATGCCGTAGCAACGCTGATGAAAGATTCGATGAACTCCGAAAACAAATAAAACATTACCAAACAAGTCACAAAGTGGAAAATTATCAAATTATACGGAATGAGGTCAAAAGATGGCCGCCACAGGCAATCCAACTACTGCGCATGTTACTATATACACAATATAATCCTAATAAGATAATTCAACTTGTGTATTTCGTAGTCAGAAATTGTGAAGAACATGGCATAATCCTCTACGTCGAAGACTACAGAATCCACAAACTTGAATCAAACATAACAAAAAAACTCGAACTGACAGCTTTTGTTCCAGCTACCATTACTGTCGTCACTGACAACACAGACACAATGGAGACACCACATTCAATGCATATCTTTTACCTACAATAACATACACTTCACATACAAACAACAATTACACCGAGTTAAGCCAACATCACGTCATACAGTGACTGGTTTGTGAACACAATGTACTTCATTAGTGAAACCTGTATTAAAATACCACAAGTATAAAATATATCAACAATGTCAAACAACATTTGAGTCATACTCTGTGATTTTGAGCCTTTGGGGGTAAATTCTCACCTCTTAAACACTGTTAAATTCTTGAATGAAGCAATCAAAATTGACATAACTTTGTAATAAATGGTCACAAATGGACGACACACGAGAGCTTTTACAACATCAACAGACAATTTTACAAACACAATAAAAAAGGTTCGACTTTTAAAAGGCCAAAAATCACATTTCTGATTCAAGTTACTGGTCAAATTTGTAAAAAACATTCATGTATATAAGGCAGCACTGATTGTATGATCCAATGACTTTCACATCATAAAATATATACAAGTTTATCATCTCCCAACATCTTCAAAAACGACATCATTTCATGAATGATACATTTTCCATGTAAAAAGAGCCAACAGGAACTCCAAATGTAAAATAGATCATGTTGCTGCTTTAATATAAACTCAGGCCATAAGATCACTTCACATATTTTGTTGTACTTCAAAGCCCCTGATTCAGATATTTTGCAATTTGCATATTTATCTGTGATATGTTTTTTAAGTTATATTGATTTCTGTTTTGGTGTTATACATTTCATAATGCACGATCGTATACTTTGATGTAACTGATTTGAAATAAAAAAAAATAAACAAAATAAGACCAAAATATTTTGAGCTGTAAGAACAACCCTTAGTTTCATAATCTAGAGTTCAATGCAACAAATGATTCTTTCAAGGTCACAGTTGACCGTAAGGTTGTTCCCCACTTGCAAGTTTATGAACAACACATAACTTTTAATATGATTTGCATTGTATACAAATATCAACAATGTCCTGAATTCACTTGCTTCAAGTAGAAATGACATTTGTCACAAATCGGGGAATCGTGTAGGGTCCTCACGGTACCCATTAGGGATCACAAATTTGGAATCTTGAAGATCATCACGCCACTGAAACAAGGTGAAGGTCACCTTAGCTGTAACAGTTGGGAAAACAGGTAACTCTGAAATAAGAGAACAAGCTGGTTAAATTTGATTATATGTCTATGCAAAGGGTGTCTCTCTTTACAACATGGTGAACGAAAGGGACAAAACTCAAAATATAAATAAAGCAGTTTTCATAATATTTTTTCCAAATTCTGACAGCTCATTTCATTTTATAGTAACTATAATAAAACATAAAATCAAGGTGTATTAAGGTGCAACAAGGATTTAAATGTGGTATTTCATTTCATTTATACAGTGTTTCCACTGCCATTTGCCAGTTTCACAAATGGCGAAAAAAATATCTGCAAGTGGCAAAAAAAATCAAATTAAGCATAATTCTTTGTAGGCATAGACCCTCCCCTCCGTACATGTGTTGGAAAATATATAATGTCCAGTGGAACCCTGCTATTCATACAGTATGTGGTAAATATCAATACCTACCTAATTTTACAGGAAACCCAGGAGGTAACTTGTTTTGCATAAAATCACGTAACTTCTGGAACTGTTTGAATGGAGCAACAACTTCCAATACATCAAGTAGCCTATGAAATAAATATAATGTACAATCATTATAAGTAAATCATGAGTAACAACGTTATATTTATTTAATGTATTATCATTATAAGTAAATCATGAGTAACACTCCGGTAGAGTTGTTAACTACAAATGTTAAACTTAGATGCACTGAAGATTTTCACTCCAGATGACAAATACAAACATACATATACACTTCCCCATTATTAGGTATCCAAAAAATTAATCCTCTATAAATACATTTATTAAATCATGTATAGCTTAATAGTAATACATCAAGAATCTATTTTACAAATACGTATGCAACTGCACATTGAACATTCTGAACAGGACACCAATGCTCGAATAAATTAGCCATTCTTGTACGGTTATTCATATTTCATTCATGAACATTTCGTTCAATTAATAAATGGTTAGCTATCTATTCCAACTGATACTTACACATCGACTGTCATTGGAAAATCTTTACTCTGAAAAAATATCATAAAAATATAATAACTCTGGAATACTGAAAAACTGTACTCATGGGATGACTACAAAAATGGAAAATAAACATTAACTCAAATACAATGACATTAAATTATCAATTTTCTTCTAAAAAAGATTTATTTGACATCAGAACAATGAACCAGGGTGTCACATCAATAACAGATAAATGTCAATAGAGCCTTCTTTATATTTACTTAATATGATGACCTAATAATGTCATGAAAACATTTTCAGACAGATAAAGGTAAGTATAAAAATTCAGGACTTCGAGACATGTTTACACAAAGTAATAGTATAGACAATGTCTGGACAGGCATAGAAAAATTTTCAACTAAGTATCAACCGTCACTTACGGGCATTTCTCTCAATTATGGATTTTCTAAATGACATTATATAAGATTCTATTATCTTGATTCTAATGCAGAGTTACATTTTAGCCCACCACCTAAGATGTTAAAGAGCATTTGAAACATAAAGCAATGTGGTAACTAACATTCAGGAAATTTTAGCTATACAAAAATACATTTCTTTACATTTAACAGAAAACGTACCATGGCTATTGTTGCTTTAAAAGCCCGGATGCTCTCTTTGCTAATCTGTGGTCGTCCTATACAAGGAGCTTGCTGAGCTGTGATATACTCTTCCCATGAAATGTTTGGTAAATCCGGCGGTGTGATAGATCGCCGTCTCTCAAACTGGTTGATGTAAAGACGATAAGAGAATTAAATACACAGAACAAGAACACAAATATTCGAATTATGTCTCTATTTAACATAACAGAATTTATAGTATGTAAATCAAATTTCTTCAAAGATGTGAGTATGAGGGCTGTTTATCATGAAATTTGTCTCCATTAATTTAATGATACCAACTTTATAATTAGGTATTATAGAGTCGTACTGACAATTAATTAAGTATAGGATAAAAGGACCACATAATATACTATGTATTTATCTATTAAAACATAAATGTATACACAAATTGTTAGTACAGTGTAGAAATCGTTTGAACATCAAACAAAGTCAACTTCTAGAAACATAACCACACAACATGTGAATGTTATTTGTGTGAAAAAGTATTTATTATATCACACTTATCTAATCAATTATCAACAAAATACATAAATTACAAGATTAGACATTTAGTCCTGGGAACAGTTTGTTCTGAATAATCAATGATGATTTTTCAAAAAATGGCCTTTATTCATATTTTCAAAAAATGGCCTTTATTCACAGGGCTGCCTTTATTTGGAGGTGACCACAACCACATGTTAGACTGAAATAATTGAAATCAAGACATATTTTACCTCTTTATGATCCCATGAACCTTTTGTAAGATTTTCAACCATGGCTTTATTCTTCTGAATGTCTTCAGGAGTCAAATGTTCTCGTCTGTTAATATAATAATTTGATAATTGAATCCTTGAGTACAAACTTAACACATGGTTTTCTGACTTGAAAGATTTGACTAAAGTATGCCGAGTAAAAGAAGTATAATATAGAAATAGTAGTAAAAAAATAACTCTTATGAATGTATTTAAATGAACGTTTGAACAGAAAACATATTTTGCTCGTCATTTAACCCAAAAATAAATATTAAGCTTATACAACTGAAAATATGACAACAGTTTCAACCTTTTCTTTGATTCCAAATTGAGTCCATTCACATGATAAAATTCAGCAGCAAAATCTCCAACTGCTTCCTGAATAGAAAATACATATGAAGACAGATCAAGATAAATATTTTTTTAAAAAATGATACTATAGCTGAAATTATTCATTCAGTAATAAACAGTGAATATGTTACCATGGCAACATGGATAACCTGGACATCTAACTACATACTGCCTTAAATATTTTGTTTTAAGCAATTACTCTTGTGTATACCCGTATTATGAATTTTCAATTTCATTCTTTTACTAAAATTATAATTTTTTTATTTTGGATGATTTGTCTAGGTCTATTTCATATGGAGGTATATTACGGCCTAGTCATAGAAGCTTTTTCACAAGCAAAAATATTGAAGCCAAACTGCACTCATTGATACAAATACAAAAATTAATATTAAGATAAAAAGGACTTTTATGCCTTCAGATGAACTATTTCATTTGATTTTAAGGACAAGTAAAGACTGATTCTGCATAATCCACATTATTAGAATCATTGCAATTAAATGCCTATAAAAGGTCACCAATTTGGAAAAAAAGTAAAATTTAATCACAGTCAATTAAAATTAAAACAGAAATAATGATTTTTTATCAATCACTGAGACAACATAGATTCCACTGAATTAAGGGAAACAATATTTAACGACAAAACTTACAGTTTTGTCTTCTCTAAACAACCAGCCAGTCTGAGCTCTGGAAAATGTTATATTTTTTGTAGACATTTGTGCCGCCATGATATCACTTCTCATCAGTATATCAATCTCCTCTTGTATTTCTAGTTCTGTCTCCTGAAACAATACATACACTTGTATTTGGAAAGGTGCAAAATCAGACATCTTAATATGAAATTAATTATGCTCTATTCATCAAAGTATAAATCGTGTGTAAATGAAAGCTCACCAAAATTAAAACAAATTTCATAATAAAGTAAATTTTCAAAATAAAAAATATTCATAAACTTGCAAAAATATAATCATGTGAAAAGATAGTTCAAGAAATTTTGGTTTCACGTTGGTATCTAATTATACATTTGGGGTAACTGATACAAATAAATATTATCATGCATAAAATGCTAACTCTCTATACCCAAGAAAATGTTAAAAAATTTGGAGCATTAAAAGACGACTAAAAGTCAAAATACAGAGTTTCAAAAGATTATGTACTTTGAATAATACAACAAAACAAAATGAACAATGATAAAAATATTTTAACATCAAGCAAAATGAGGTGTAACACATTAAAAGACATAGATAGAGGATCTTGAATGAATGCTCATTCCTTACCATTTTTATTAAATGAGTTGACTAAATAATATGACAGGAGGCTCTGCCGCTAGTCATATTGTTTTTGTCAATGAGTTTAATAAAAATGGTAAAGAATGAGCACGAATGTAAGATTCTATTTATCACATAACCGTAAAAACGACCACAAAAAATGAAACAGACTATAGGATGACAGACTATAGGATGACCTATACACAAGACGTCTAGTGTAGACAGTTCTCTACTGGGCGCAAAAAAGTAGTGCATGTTTCTATTAATCATTTGGCGATAAATTGCAAGATAGAAGACATAAAATCATTATTTTATTTACACAAACATCATTTTATTCATTAATAAAATCATAACGAATTGAAAGTCGACCATGTTTACAAATATTGAAGTAGCATAGTAATACAAAATATGCAAAAGTAGTGATTTGGCTAATTTGAATATTGCATGGTTCGGCGGTGCTGAACAATATTTCTGGCACAGTTTAAAGCACTCCTGGACCGCAGGTTATGTGATAAAATCTTTTATCAAACATGATGATGTTTATTTCATCTTCATTTATATCATCAAAACTGATCTCTTTAGCATTGAATCAGTACAAACTGCAACAGACTTATACGAAACAGACAAGTATGGACAGTGGTGTAGAAATGAGCTGGAAGCCGGAAAAATCAACCGGCTATTTGAGTATTCTCGCCGGCTACTTTTCCCCCACAATGGGCGTTGCCCCTTTGCCTTCTACAGGGGGTAACCCACAGACCCCCTCCTTCTACTTTTAGCGGCTTGCCAGCAACATGAAAACATTTCTACACCTCTGATGGGGCAGACTTGTATCAAAAAATTTAATGAAAAAAAAGAATTAAGTCACACATTGTACTAACTATGGTTTACCTCATATCTCACTTTCTGGTATACTTTGAGCTTGTTATCCATTACAGTAAGTGCATCTCCAGGAGGTGATTTACCATCAAAAACAAATGTTATATCACCACGTTCCCATCGCATGTCATTAAAATCTACTAGCGTTG
Source organism: Lutraria rhynchaena (assembly GCA_008271625.1). NCBI lineage: Eukaryota > Metazoa > Mollusca > Bivalvia > Venerida > Mactridae > Lutraria > Lutraria rhynchaena. The sequence continues at coordinate 2,762,258 of VIBL01000042.1, forward strand.
TGTCTAATCTGTGAAGATGAAACATGAATATCCAAATAGCATCAATTTTTTTAAAGTATGCTTTTTATGATTTTATAAATTCACCTAACGAGGTGTCTCACTTTTTAACAAGTCCTTCTAAGACAAAGCATTTCCCATTAATTATCTGAACTGAAATTTGGAACATACAAATATTCTAAATATTATTGTAAGGCATTAAAAAATCAACAAAATCACCAAATTAACAATTTTTTCAACCGACCCAAGACTTTTTTCTGTCACTGTGAATTTTTTTCTTGCCGAAATCTTCATTTTTATGTTTGTGGAAACGAGGTGCTCTTATAATCAACAGGTGTAAAAACTATGTTTCTCTTATTAATTTAGGGTTTAATACTAAAGGCTAAATGGTTCAACACAAATAACCATGCTTTTTAAAGATAAAAATATGATATTCAAGCCGCACAACTAAGTATTGTTATGTATTATTACTAAGGTAATGACACAGCATCCTCAAGAAATGATATAAATTATAAATATTGGTTGAACACTGTGTAATATCTGCAAATGAAACATGTTGTTGTGACAGATATTCCATAATAAACAATGCATCATTAGTAATGTAAATAACATTGTATGCAAAAGACATTCATCATAGGCCTATTGTGTTCAATATAACCAGTTACGCAACATAATTTATAATAAATTTAAGTTGCATTTTTAATACCTAGTCATTTTGTCAGAATATGATGCAATTATTTCCTAGTAGGTTAATTATATGGAAGCTAAAAATTAAGACTAGCTTACAATTTGGTCATATCTTATTCAATATATGAACAACAACACAAATTGCAATTGAAGTAAACATGGAAGTCAATGTGGTCATCTGATGGTACCTGATACCATACAATACATAAAATCTGTATTTTTTGCAATAAAGAGAAGTCAGACATCATTATTTTCACGTCTCCCTCTTTTTTTCTGGGGTTTATCATTGTACCAACAGCCAGGGTCATTATTTGGCAACTTTTCCAGCTTTCATAGTGGAAAAAGACCCCATGTGTACATCTGGGTAGAACCACCATTCATAAGCATGCATGCTGGACAGATTCCTCACATGAAATTTGTTGGGTGGAGTTCAAACTCAAAACGGCGAGAGGCTAGTGACTACTGGAACAGACCATAACCACTTGACTACAGAGGTCTATTATCTCTCTCGAATTGGAAAATGCTACCAGATGCAATATTTACCGGATATTAGATCCTTTTTTGTGAATTTTGCATAAATCAGATGGCAGTATCCTTGACACTAAAGGAACTGAAATATAATATCAATCAAATGTAAATTATGTGTTCTCCTGACATTCAGCATGTATATAAAACTGACACAAAGGCAGTGAACAAATATGACACGAAACTTTAGCACTAAGGACATATAATGTATTAACAACATACATAAATTTGGAATTAAAGAAATGGTTTTTATAAATGTCATTATTGCTACACAAAGATTGTACAATAAAGTTAGTACCAGCAAACAGTGACTAAAAATTAACATAACTTTCTATTGGAGCAACAAACTTAGATACAACTTGCTATGTATAACTTCTATACCAAATCACTATTTTTCACAATTAAAAGCACGCAATCAATGTATAATTGCAGAGATTTAATACATTCATATTCATTACCCCAACTGTGAAAATCCCATTTGAGCTCAAGATAAAAATCCCCGATATCTTCTAATGCTTGTATGAGAGCTGGTCGTCGTAAATCTAGTTGTTCCCTGGACTGCTGTTTTAGTTTCTTTAATAATGAACAAACTGTAATGAAATATAATAAAACATCCCAATAATTTTCGCATATAGGATATATACGATCAATATCACAGCAGACATACAGTGTAAAGTAATAAAGTGTTAATACATCCTAAAACAAGCTGGTACTTCATCAGTTATTAATCTTTATCTAATCATTGTCTATAATCCCTCAATAATTATATCATCATTGCAAATAAATTCTTTTATTGAATATTCAATCTCAAAAAACTATTTCAAAGTGGCAGCACTGCTATTGGTCAACTACAAGGCTAGTTACCATTTGGCTTTAACAGACTGGTTCCAATGCCAGTCATACAGGTCTCAGTGTACTTATATAACTACAGGCTCTGTAGCAGAGGCCCCAGTATAGTTGTTTAACTACAGGCCTTGAGGAAACAGGTCTCAACATAGTCGTATAACTACAGGTCCTGAGGAAACAGGTCTCAACATAGTCATATAACTACAGGTCCTGAAGAAACAGGTCTCAACATAGTCATATAACTACAGGCCCTGAGGAAACAGGTCTCAACATAGTCATATAACTACAGGTCTAGTGAAACAGGTCTCAACATAGTCATATAACTACAGGTCCTGAGGAAACAGGTCAGAACATAGTCATATAACTACAGGTCCTGAGGAAACAGGTCTCAACATAGTCATATAACTACAGGCCCTGAGGAAACAGGTCTCAACATAGTCATATAACTACAGGTCTCGTGAAACAGGTCTCAACATAGTCATATAACTACAGGTCTAGTGAAACAGGTCTCAACATAGTCATATAACTACAGGTCCTGAGGAAACAGGTCTCAACATAATCATATAACTACAGGTCTCGTGAAACAGGTCTCAACATAGTCATATAACTACAGGTCTAGTGAAACAGGTCTCAACATAGTCATATAACTACAGGCCCTGAGGAAACAGGTCTCAACATAGTCATATAACTACAGGCCCTGAGGAAACAGGTCTCAACATAGTCATATAACTACAGGTCCTGAGGAAACAGGTCTCAACATAATCATATAACTACAGACCCTGAGGAAACAGGTCTCAACATAGTCATATAACTACAGGTCCTGAGGAAACAGGTCTCAACATAATCATATAACTACAGGTCCTGAGGAAACAGGTCTCAACATAGTCATATAACTACAGGTCCTGAGGAAACAGGTCTCAACATAATCATATAACTACAGACCCTGAGGAAACAGGTCTCAACATAGTCATATAACTACAGGCCCTGAGGAAACAGGTCTCAACATAGTCATATAACTACAGGTCCTGAGGAAACAGGTCTCAACATAGTCATATAACTACAGACCCTGAGGAAACAGGTCTCAACATAGTCATATAACTAAAGGTCCTGAGGAAACAGGTCTCAACATAGTCATATAACTACAGACCCTGAGGAAACAGGTCTCAACATAGTCATATAACTACAGGCCCTGAGGAAACAGGTCTCAACATAATCATATAACTACAGGCCTTGAGGAAACAGGTCTCAACATAATCATATAACTACAGGCCTTGAGGAAACAGGTCTCAACATAGTCATATAACTACAGGCCTTGAGGAAACAGGTCTCAACATAGTCATATAACTACAGGCTCAGAGGAAACAGGTCTCAACATAGTCATATAACTACAGGCTCAGAGGAAACAGGTCTCAACATAGTCATATAACTACAGGTCTCGTGAAACAGGTCTCAACATAGTCATATAACTACAGGTCCTGAGGAAACAGGTCTCAACATAGTCATACAACTACAGGTCCTGAGGAAACAGGTCTGAACAGGTGTATAATTACAATATTACAACAGGCCCCATCATACACGTCTCAGGATAGATGTGTAACTACAGGCCCTGTGGTACAGATTGTGCCAGTATATAAGTCAATATATATTGCGCTGCTTACTGTTCTTTCTGTCACCATAACTGATAGCTTCAGCAAGAGGACTCCATCCGGCATTATTTTTCACTTTCACTTGTGCATTATGGGAAAGCAGCAGCATGACACATTCTGTAAGAATGAATTTCATTATACATCAATGCATCACTGATACATACAAACACACATTATAAATGGGTGATATTACATACTGGTAATATCATACCTACACCATGTACATTGTAACAATAATTGTCCAATGAGACTTATCTACGTCTGCTTGACTTTATTAATTTCCAATTATATCAAAAATGAATATATCTGACTACATACTTTCTTTCCAATATCAATATCACACACATTATGGTCATATTTAACATTATTTATGAAGGGCTAAAATCACGTTGGTGAGTTATGTAATAAAAGCACAAACCTTTATGGCCCCTCATCACTGCTAAATGCAATGGTGTGTTTCCTGAAAACAGAATGAAATACAAACAGTTAACTTCTATTCAAATGCTTTAGATCTGAACGTACAGCTAAAATATTGGTATCAAACTAGGAAAAAGGAAGACAATTTTATCATCAAAGGAATCATCAAAATAATCTATAAAATAAGTTTACCTTAAGCTAAAGATAAGTAAAAATGGCTTCTGGCAAGAAGAAATGTCTCAGTTTACAGTTTTATGGCTAAATAAATAGATTAAACAACTTCTGGAGAGCTTCTAAAACCATGAAGTTACAAATTGAAATGGTCTTGGACTACATAAATTTAAAATACACTCTATTGGTCTATTTTAATTTTGCACATTCAGCACTTTTTTAATTGTCTACAAAAGTACATTTTAGAACTTATGTAAATAATTTCAGAGTCTTTGAATAATTAATTGATGTTAAACAATTAAATGATGTTGTCAAAATAATTTTGACCAATCATTTGACAAATAATTTGACAAATGCATGGGCGAAAGTTGAAAATTTTAAAAAAACTGGAAATATAAACATTGATGCTGTGGAAACATTAAAAACCAGTAGGGTCCAGATCTGAGAAAAACTGGAAAATTTCAGAAAACTTTTTAACAATGCAAATGATAAAATCAAACATAATGATCTGGGGTTTTTTATATCATTTGACCCAAACATCCCATTATTAATCCTAGATAACCAAGCAACAAATTTTCATTAAGACATATAATGGCAATCATTTTGATTGAGAATCATGAATATTGATCTGTTATCTTAAACCACTTAATGTGTAAACAAGCTTATTGTTGACATCAGGTACAAGACCAGCCGTATATCCAAGATTATCACCATAACTCTCTACTGGCTCATGGCAACTTGGGTTCAGGGCAGCAAGAACGACAATATCAATGCTGAAAAACAGCAATGTTCTAGTCCACCTATTGTATTTAAAATAGATGGTTTAAAGGTTTTTGACAGTCAGAGTAAATAGTTCAATAAATTCCAAAGCTAATGCTTTATTTATCAGTAAAACTATGTGAATAATGGACACTAATTTCTGCTAATGTCATGGAACGTGACTAGTGAGGTCATTTTTATCGCATGTCTAATACCTGGGAAAAGATAATTGGTCCGGCAGGAGTGGAGATTCCAGCATGCATACATATCAACATGGAATTCCAAGGTAATTAAGGGTAGTAAGTTTTTACTCATGCTATCTTAGATTTGATGATAATTACAACAGTAGACAAGAAGATACGAAAAAATTGAGTACAATACCAAGTATTAGCAATTGTCGTCTAGCAAGTCATATTATAATATTGTTAACAAGTGGAATACTATATTCTATGGACAGTCAGCAAACTTATTTCAGAATAATAGCCTATTACTACTTAATAACAAAATAAACAAAAGCATTGATCACACATATTATACAAGTTATCAATCAAACACTTGTTTATTGATTCTTTGTGGAGAAGGAAACAACTTAGGGCCGGTGCTTTATAAAACATAATCAATACATTCCAATCAGGAGTTAGAACAGGTGCCAATTGTTATTGTACTGAGTCACAATGGACAAATATTTATCAAGCAGGAGAAAATTACTGCACAAAAACTTGTAACAGAGATCATAACAAACACAATGGGACATAAGATAGTTCACCAATTCACCAATGGAGGGCACTATTGACCTACATCATTAAGAATGTTCATACAATATTTATTGTTTACAAACGAGAATACCAGACTAACTCTAAGCACTAAATAAGTTCTTCACAGTGTATGACTTATACTGGTTCTATACTATATAACACTGAGATATATGTAGCTTACCAGTCCAGTACCCACACATTATTTGCAAATGAAAACATGATTAACATTAATGTTTGTGTGTACTTGAACTAAATACCCTGTATTAATAATAAATAATCAATGTTCATAATCAAACAATTAATTTTTTATTTACAGACACTAAATAGAATTAATAGGTGCACGATAGCCATACATTATATAATGAACAAATAAATACAACAGCATGCAGTGTAAAATCTATTGATTGTGATCCAATTTAACTAACACTTCAGCATGACAGACAAACATTTTACAAAGCTGAACAATCAATAAAATTGGTATAAAATGCACTCAAGGACAGTGTTTCATAAATATAAAAGACAAACGCACATTTTCAGTTGCTAATATTTTACAGCACACACACCCATCAGCCATCAATAGTTGTACAAGTTGTTAATTACAATCATTTGTATCTTAGAGGCAACACTGAGGTACTAAACAACTATTTTGATATATTTTAGACTGCTGGAAAACTTGTTTTATGATTCATTAATTTCATACTTTGTTGTTAACCTATTTCATCAGAGCAACAAAGTTGTAACACACAAAGTACAAGTGTAAAGAACATGTTAAAATCATGTTTAGTTGATGGAATAAATTTTGAATGACATGAAATCGACTGCAGTACATACAGCATGAGATTGAACCTGTTCAAACTGGCTGACCAAAACTGAAAGCCTTCGTTTTATACCCAGTATATACTTAATGCAAAAACTGGCAATAATGTACAGGTAGTAGGTAATTTTCTTTTTTTTTCTCTGGTTTAACATTGCACCAACAGCAAGGGTCAGTTAGAGGCATTTCTAGCTTTAACAAAGAAAAACAAGATCCTTGGCATACACCTGAGTAAAGCAACCAATCTTCTGTAAGCAACATTTCCCCAAATATATATGTGAAATTTGGTCCCACACCCACATTGGTGAGTGGTTAGTGGTTATACACGGATTTCAATGATGCAGGTTCCTTGCGTCCCTGATGCGATATTCAGTCGACGGACTCGCAGTGAGAGTGACCACCACATCCTCAGGACCCCTTCCAACTTGGAATTTGCCCTTGGTATTTTCTGTGTGGGACCCCCAAAAAATCCCAAGAGACACTTAAAATGTTGGAGATGGGAGCCCCAGTGACCCTCAGGTAAAAAATCTTAGGGAAAAGCCCTGATTATATGTAAGAGACTATAACCACTTAACCATGGAGGCTCCAAAGTAATTTTTAACCTGTCCAGGACTTTATTGTACATAAATATACTAAGTAATTTCTAAAATTTTGAAATAAGATTTGTCAGCAGGGACCATAATTCCAATAGGATATTTTTAAGAAATCTAAAAGTAAACCAGGAAAAGATATCAATTATTTCAATAAGTAACTGTAAGTCATTACTGTTTGCTTAGAAACTGCATCATTGATGGCCACTAATTAGAAACAACTTTCAAGCAAGTCTATTAAATATCAAAGAGGAAAATGAACACATGCCATTTGCTATCTAAGAATGTATATTGTGGTTGAATTGAGAGTGAACCTGCCAAAAGATAGATTACCACTATAGTAATCTGATGATAAGTTATCGTTACAGACGGTACACTGGTTGATAAATATACATAGTAAACACATGTAGTTACATCTGTAAGCCTGTCTTATAACAGTCAGTTTAAGTTCACAAAGAACATAAAAAACCTCATTCTGACCACCTTTACTGAGGTAGACACATAAAAAAATTAATCAAGTTATACAAGAAATATAGAAAATCAGTCGTGATTTTTTTCTATGGGGTTTTAACATAATACCAACATCCAGGGTCATTTGGTAATTTTTCCAGCTTTAACAGTGGAGAAAGACCACAGGCGCGAGTGTACACCTGGGTAGAACCACCAACCTTCCATAAGCCAGCAGAACAGCCTCCTCATATGATTTTTTGGGTGGGATTCGAACTCACAGCAGTGAGGGGCTAGTTATTACTGGTCAGTGACCATAACCATTCACAGGCCCCTTGTCCTAAAATAAGTGGTCATAATAATGAGAGGGATTTATACTGAAGTGTTTGCTAATTGATGAATAGCCAATTCATACCAGAGTAGGCCACTAATTTGTTGATACATAGAGCCTTGAACCACAATCTGAGTAATGTTAACAACATTACTAATGAACTACTTAGGATAGTATAGTAAATGATTGATCTCATTCTATGATGTGGTCAGAGCTAAGTGTTAACAAATGTCAGATCTAACTTAATTCTGGTCCACAATTTGCTATGAGTCTGACAACATTTATTCAATAGATGCCATTGTTCTTTCTTAAACAAACCTATTTTACATATAAACAGAAAAAAATATTTTAAACTATCACTATCAAGAATTTTCCAGAGCTTTAACCCAAAATTTGTGCTGCAGTGACTACAGACTAACAAAATGAAATTGGAAATAACAAACTCAGGATTAGGTGTCCAGCACACTATCCAAGAGTATGATCATTCAAAATAATGAGACAATCCTTAAAAATTGTTGGTTTGCATCTAAACGTAAGTGACAAACTCATTTAAATATACCCCAACCCAAAAAAATATTAAGTGATTTTGACAATCTTTTTTTGTCTTTATTCAAGCTTTTCATTTTGAGTACAGGCATATAATGTTAACACAAAAAATGTCAACCAACATACCCAATGTTAAAAACCTAGGTCAGGTAACCACAAACCAAAATTGTTTTAAGGATAGCCTGATAAAAATTTAATACACTCCATGGATTTAAATGACTAAAATATACATTATAAATATCTTTATTAACACTTTCAAATGATTTAAAAATTCATAGAAGTTATATGAAAAATTTGTTAATCAGATATTACTTATATCAAATACAAAACGTAACATATGGAAAGGCCTTAATTCAGTTAAATTTAATTTGGACTGTTCTATCACAACAACCATAATGCATGCTTTGATATACATAACAATACAGTCCTCATATACACCAATCAAATCGCACCTAGTAATTTGTACCAACTGCTTAAGAAATGCATTGTTGATCACTTTAAAACATAGTCAATATGCAAATGTTGGAACACCCATGTGTTGTATGTAAAATACAATGAACTATTAAAGGACAAGAGATTAGGCCGACAGATTTGGAAACAAGACAGGACAAAATATTACTAACCCACAATAAAAATCAAAAAAAGTTTACTTGACAAGAGGACCAGAAACTATTTAAATTTAACTAATCAAATATTTTACTAGGGGATTAAGATCAACTGCCCATGGGACTGTCAAAAATATTTGATAATCACAATTTCTGTATTACCGCATCACTCACCATTTGTCTGTTGTAATAATATATAATATCTATTTATATATAATATGATAACACATATTTAACAAAAAAAGTCTGCCTCAATTACCTACAAGTACTAACTAGTTCCCATTGCATTCTGCAGACATCAAATAACTTTGCAATACCATAAGGATATAAACAGTGAGATACAACGGATTTTGGATGTTATATGAAATTCATTGCAAGCAGAATAATTACCTATGTTTGCAGCCACCTCCAAATAAAGACCACCCCATAAATAAAGGCCATTCTTTGAAAAACTATCACTCCTTATTTAGGAGAAAATGACCTCTTAATAAAGACCATCTATTAATAAAGGCCATATTTTGTCTTTCCCAAGGATGGCCTTTGTTCACAGGTTTGGCTGTATGTGTAATTGACTGGCTGACTATGTAAAAATTGTATGATAGCAGTAGAATTTTGTTGAAAAGTATGTGAATAGCCAATTTTTGTTTTAATTTGATGCTTACCATAAACGGAAATCAACTTATTTTGAATCATATGTACTGTACTGAAAATACATATCCTGGCAAAGCATCTCGATGATTATGAATTACATTATTATTTGTGATAGAATTTGATGTAATTTTGATATTTATTCATTGACTAATTGGTAACAATATATGTGCTAGATGAGAATTCCCTACTCCCATTTTGAAGTTTGTTTAACTGTTACCTTTAAGTGCAGATTATTTTTTCAAGAGTACCAACTAGCACCAACAGAAAAAAAACCTGATCTATTTTCCACACCAATTGTTTTTCTAATGCTGAAAAATTAACCCACCAGCAAGGCTGGAAGTGTCCTACATTCCTGCAATCACTACATTATATTGAGAATAATGCTTAAACATGGGATATCAGAAGAATCCATTCACATACTCTAAGAAGTAGGCCGTATGACTATCTGAATGAATGAAAAGTTGCATGAAAATGATTCTTAATGCAAAGAAATGTTCTTTCAATGAAATGAATGAGTCATCATGAAGTAAAAGTTAAAAGAAATATAGTCACCATGAACATCCTTCTGCGACACATCATGAATTCTGATCAAGTTGGAAACTTCTTTAATGTCGCCATTATAAACAGCCTGATGTAACGGGAAGTCCGCCCCAATAGAACATTTATCATCTTCCATAAATGCGTTAAATATTGACAATTTTCAATGAATTTTTGTTGTGATGCTGTTGTTGGTATCGGTGTCGTTATATTAGCATGTCGTGATAATTATCACGTGATGTGTAATTTAGTGATGGCTGACCTATGTTTACACAGGTGAAGAAATCATCGCTTCCTTGTTGTTCGGTAATATGCGATGGAAGAATTCAGTAACAGTGTTCTACTTTCTTCATCAAACATGATTCTCTTGATCATCCTTAGTGGATTTTCTATCGGTGGGTGAAATTTATCCATAAGAACATAACACCTGTAAATTTTAAAGTTGAATAAAATTCGGATAGAAGGGTATCCGGATAGTAATATGACGTTTTAAGCAAAGGTTGGAGCCCTTGTCTTTTCTTGGGGTAGCTCATAAGTTATATTTTAAGGCCCTAACTTGAATATTTATTTTGATATTCCTTGATATTAATGGTAAAACATGTTGAGAACTTTATCAAAATAGGCTGGCATATTCTAATTGAATTAAGGTTAGATTGCCAGAAAAAATGAATTGGTTTCAAACTCATTGTTGATATCACAAAAAAATTCAGCAAAGAATGTTATGCTAGTTACTTGTCTTGTAAATGTTTCTTGAATGACCCCTTTTCGGCATTGATTATGACAGAGTGAATTGCTCAAATGTAGTGTGGCTTGTTTTCTCTTGGTAGATTTGTTTTATATTTGAAAATATTCTTGTCCAAAACTGTTGTCCAATTTGGAAAAATCACAGTTGCCACAGGTTTGTATGTTCTTATATGGATGCATGTACGTCCATTCTACCTAAAGAATATGTTCTGGCATCATGAATTTATTGCTGTAAAGATGTAGTTACCCAGTAATATATTATTTGTAATGTTCTGCATAAATTTTGTCCTATTATACCATTATGTTGTATTCTAATGTTCTGAATTGATCTCGGTCACATGGGCTCTGATGTTGGTAATGATCACATGTCTTTGTATGCTTTCAGTACTGGCAAAAAATTGCTCTAGCAATTGTTTGTATGGGGAAACATTCTGCAATCCATCAACCCTAAAATGTACGTATGGATGTAAGCCAGGATGGAAAGAACCAGACTGTGTGAATAAATGTGGAACTAATTCATGTACAGCGTGTACTGTTGGATCCCTTGGAGAAGTGTGTTCTAGGTATTACATAATTCATGTGTAATTGATGAGGACAGATTTGTTTTTGAGCTTAGTTGTCACTGATTTTTTTTTATTGATATATTCAGAGCAACAGATGAGCTTTCTCAGTGAATTGGGTATTACTCCATCATTTCATTTTGAATTGAGTATTTGCTAAATATAATTGGGTTTCCTGAAAGCTGTTAGTCTATAATTTTTATATCAATTGGGAATTCATGCTCTTACTTATCAAGTCTAAACTGTACACATTTGGTTGTTTCTGAACCGCATTGCTACAATGTTTGTCCGAGACTATGAAGAACGACTTATAGACGAAAATGACTATATGCATGTATATTCATGAAAATTGGTTTCGATACGCATCATAAATATTCTAATTGGGTATTTTGCTTTTGTAATTGCTTTTTGATACACAACTAAAATAGTTTCAATTGTGTATTTTGTAAATTTAATTGAGTAAATGCGCAAATACGCAGCTTATCTGTTGCTCTGTATATTAATCGTTAGATCAAGACAATGGTCTATCAATTCTTAGCCAGGGATTTAATACACAGGTTGAAATACACCCATCTAAATGTCTACCATTATTTGCTGTGATTTTCTTGATTCTGTTAGTTGGAATTAAGCCATCCTCTGAAGTCAGTTAAATTAAGTTTGTGAGTTCATGCGCCTGCCATGTATGGAATTATAAAAACCTTTCATTTATCAATTTATTGCATACTGTCACAAAGCTTTAAGTTGGGGAATGCCAATAAACTTTAATCATATTTTAAGTGTTACGTGTAGTTTCCTTATATAAATCCTACTGTCAATCAGCTGTTAACAATGCATGTTATGTTGTTTGTTTCCTATTTCAGTTGTCCAGCTGGAGTGTTTGGACCTCTGTGTAATATAGACTGTAGTGAAAATTGCTTGCCTGGTTATAATGGTTACACTTGCGACTTTTTTGGTAATTGTCTGTATGGATGTGACTTACGATATACTGGATCCCAATGTCTTGATGAACATTGTCCATTTGACAATTGTCGTAGATGTGATAAGTTTTCATCTGACTCTTTGTATTGCTCCTATTGTACTGAAGGTTAGTAGAACATGACCCTAGATATTACAGGAACAAACAAGTGCTATTTTTTTAAATAAGTACTTGTCTTTGAAATATGATTAAAATAGGTATCAGAATTTTACTATCAATGGTTACAGTGTAAACAAATCTGGGAAAATCTGCATATTGCATATTGGCTCCATTCTTTTTGAAGTAAATATTTGTCTCTGTTCATAATTTTATGTTTCAAATATTGTTTTATTGACCGCTGTAGAAGACGCATGTATACAGCAGTATGAAGAAAACATTTGTACAAATGTGCGCACCATAATTTTTTTGGACAATACATTGCTGCCTAATTCATTAAGAGTTAGGACAGCATGTCTTATTATCATGTTGCTGCCTAATTCATTAAGAGTTAGGACAGCATGTCTTATTATTATGTTATTTTGTGTTGTGATGAGCGTAATATTATTTTTTTTCAATTTAAAGAAGTTGAGACATTCAAACTGTAAAGATAAATGTTGCATTATGTTTACAGGGTACTACTGGTATCCAGAAAAATACAGATGCTACCCATGTCCCCAAAAGTGTTTGCAACAGGGAAGTATTTGTGACCGTCATTCTGGAAATTGCAAGAAATGCCAGTCTGGATGGTTTGGTGAATTGTGTCAGTATAAATGTGAAATCAAAGACTGTAAAACTTGTGAACGCAAAAACAACAAAGCATACTGTACACGTTGCCTAGATGGCATGTATCCAAGTAAGTTTAAATCAAAAAGCTTCATAACTAGAATGGTACAAATGGATTAAAATAAACTTTCTGTATAGTATTTGGTTTTGACTGCCCATAAAGATGCTCCTCTGTTGTTAATTTATTTGCTACCTATAAACCTTGCTATATGACCATTTTGGGAAATTGAAGGATTGGAATTGATTGATCAATAAATGTTACTTCAGAAAATGTAATAACTGTGTGGCTGTATAGAGTCAGAAAGTTCCAGGTGTGTTACTTTAAAGCCGGAAGCTAGGGGGCTGCAGGGTCATGGGCAAAGCATATGACTTTACAGATATGTGAGTCAAATGTGCTTATCTATGTCTGTCATATTTTAATGTATATTTCGTGTGTCAAGTGATATTTAATTCAAACTCATTTACAACTGAATTCATTGAATGTTTGGCATTATTCGTGTTATGTTACGTGATAAGGTGTTCATTATATTTATTTAAGGTGCAGATGGATTGACCTGTTTGTCATGTGACATGTTGCATTGTAAAGGAATGTGTGATAGTTCTACTGGGGAATGTAAAAATGGCTGCCAAGACGGATGGTATGGGGAGGGATATTACTGTGATAGACCATGCAAAATACAACACTGCTCTAAATGTGCATTGAACTATTACAGAAATACTGAGTGTTTGTCTTGTACAGCAGGATTTTATGTACATAATGAACAATGTCTTAAATGCCCAGATACTTGTCTGAATTCTTGTGATAGACATTCTCCAAATTGTATACATGGTTGCAAAGCAGGTACCTATGGTGACAGGTGTGAATTTCAGTGCAGTGAACACTGTATTAATAATGAATGTGATTCTGACACTGGACACTGTAATTGTGAACAGGGTTGGTATGGTAAAACTTGCGACCGTAATTGTCCAGTGTATTGTGTACAGTGTGAGTCTTTTACTGATGGTAAATGTAAGGCATGTGAACCTCAGCATTATGGGCCGACATGTCAACAAAAATGTAGCTCTCACTGTCAGCCGAATTATTATAGTGGGTACATATATTGTGATCAGGACACTGGTAAATGTACCAATGGATGTCAACAAGGATACTATAATGATACATGTGAAAATGTTTGTAATCAGAATTGTGAATCACAAGTGTGTGATGCTGTCTCTGGTAAATGTACTGCTGGATGTACACAGAACCATTACGGTGATTTTTGTGAGAATCCATGTCCGGTGAATTGTTTACATGTGTTAGTTGGGTACAAGCGTACTTGTAATGCTGCCAATGGAAGATGTTTAGAAGGTTGCGAACCTGGCTGGTATGGAGATTTTTGTAACAAAACTTGTAATTACAGATGTAAGGATAAAATATGCGATCAACGGTTTGGGGAATGCTTACAAGGCTGTATTCAGGGATATACAGGGGTCAACTGTGACCTCATATGTCGTACAGGTTGTAATAATGACTGTAGTCCAAATTGTTATAACAATGAATGTGATAAATCTACACAAACTTGTTCCGCTGGATGCATAAAAGGCTGGTATGGTTCTTCATGCTTGGAAATATGCCACAGAAATTGTTATGCTAAATCTTGTGAACAAGACACAGGAAATTGCCTTGGTTCCTGTATCGATGGTTACTATGGTACTAAGTGTGACATGACTTGTAACTCAAACTGTTTGGATAATGTTTGTGACAAATTTACAGGTAAGACTTTAAATGTTTTTTATATGCATATATATCCTTAATACGCACTGTATTTACCTTTGTATGCAATCATATGAATGTGTGTCGTTGCCTTTGTATGGGTTATATTTGAGAATGTAAAACCCCTTTCCACTCTGTATGCTTCATATTATATGTAAATATTACATGAATATGAATTGTTTGGTGAATTGAAATATAAATAAATGATCTGAGAGTTACCAATAATTTGTGTCACTGACCTACAGGGAGGTTCCTTGCTGTGTTTTCCAAAGCTCAGTGAGGACAAATACCATATATTATTATATGAATATTATTATATCAGGGCTTTCATTTAACCCTTAAAACAGCATTTTGAATCTTGAGAGGCTTTTGATTCTTGAGAATTTATACCGAAGGGTCCAATTTACAATAACGTTTGAAGGAAATATTGTTGACTTCAAATTATCATCAGCCAAGGTTCATTTTTGACCCTTTTTACCCTTTTGACATCTAGTGAAAGCCCTGTTGTATGAAATTCGTATTCTTTTCTCGCAATTTCCAGAATGATGGTTACAAATACTTTCGTATTATGAATAATATTTTTATATGAAATGATATTATATGGAATACAATATTACCATATAAAATATTTTCATATGAAATACTAGTATAATTATTGTATGAAATTGTATTATTATTATTATATTATATGAAATACTATTAAATCATATAATATATTATTGTTAAAATATTATTGAATGAATATTATTATATGAAATACTAGTATAATTATTGTATGAAATTGTATTATTATTATATTTTATGAAATATTATTAAATCATGCAATATATTATTGTTAAAATATTATTAAATGAAATATTATTATATGAAATACTAGTATAATTATTGTATGAAATTGTATTATTATTATATTTTATGAAATATTATTAAATCATGCAATATATTATTGTTAAAATATTATTAAATGAAATATTATTATATGAAATACTAGTATAATTATTGTATGAAATTGTATTATTATTATATTTTATGAAATATTATTAAATCATGCAATATATTATTGTTAAAATATTATTAAATGAAATATTATTATATGAAATACTAGTATAATTATTGTATGAAATTGTATTATTATTATATTTTATGAAATATTATTAAATCATGCAATATATTATTGTTAAAATATTATTAAATAAAATATTATTATATGAAATGCACAATTATACTACTGATCACTCTGGTATTTATTTTGAAATACCCCGACACTCAAATCTTTTTACTCCGATACAAAATGTACAAAGTTACTGAGATGCTTGATTGTTTGGTTTTTTATTTACTGTTGTAGGAACATGTTCTAAAGGTTGTAAAGCATCATATTACGGTGGTATGTGTACTGATGCTTGTCCTGGTATGTGTAAGGATAATCAATGCGATAGATTTTCTGGAAACTGTATCTCTTGTGGATTGGGAAAACGTGGAAACTTATGCAATGAAGGTATATTTATACCGTTTACCTTAAATCTATATGCAGGCTCCTTAAATCAAGTGATTCTGCTATAAGCTTCTGTACTCATATAATGTGCCCGAATCCTTGTTTTACTGGTATGAAGTCATAAGTGTAGATTGTGAGATGTTATCCAAAGGCTTTATATGTGCTTTTAATCACTTTATCATTTTAAGATTCTTTAGTTATTAGGGTATCTGACATATTACATTATAAGGATAGTGTTACGTGAAAACGTCATGGTTACCTTGTTATTCCAACAGTTAGGACGTTCATTTGGCCCGAGCTCCCACATTTTGAAAGAAGAAAATTCTAAAGCAAAGTTGATTGTTTATGAGAGTGATCATATGGCACAATACTTAATGTATACATGTAAGGGTACTCATTATCATGAAGTTTTCTACATATCTGTTGGTTAGACACCGTTAGTGACAGAACTCGTTTTCGCTGTTTTATTACTTAATATTGTGAACCCTCTCTTGCAGATTGTGTACTTGGAACATATGGTGAGAACTGTGCGTCTCAGTGTGGAAAATGTCATGACTCTCAACCATGTAATTCTGTACATGGAACCTGTCCATCAGGTGTTGGGTGTAAACCAGGATACACTGGTATCATGTGCCAAGAAGGTAATTCTTGTATTATGGTATATTATGTTGATGCTGGTAGAAGATCTGACCAAGGTCTTTACAACTTGTAGTAACCGTTATCAAGAATTTTGTACCAGCCATTGTTTATGGTAAATAGAGTTATATGTATGCAAATGAATTTGTATTTGTCAAATCACAGATGATTTACAAAATAGTTTGAAAATGAGTCAAATGGAGGTACAAACCATTTATCATTGTTACTTCATTTATGACACATTGAGCTAACAGTCAATCAAATGAATGAATTGAAGGTTAGTGCTCTTGTCTCTGAGTTTAGCCTTGGTCTGATCTTGATCCGTGGGTTATGTGATCGAACTACACCTTACTAAAGATTTCCCATTTGAAGTTTTAAACACATTTTAACATGGACATTTTAACTCGCAGCTTTACAGTCAGAAGATGATAAGATCAATGAAAATGTCAACATGGATGTTGTGATAGGGGGTAGTGTAGCTGGTGTTGTTTGTATCGTACTACTGGTGCTGGCTGTTGTCTTCTATTCACGGACACGCAAGAAAGCCACACGACAGAAAACAGAGGAGCCTTCGGTGGTGTATAGAGAATCTAATGTTCAAATTGTAAGTACAGAGCATTAAGATGATAGTTTAAGTTTGTTTAACCCACCCCACCCTTCTCTGAGATTGTTTCTTCAGACAATGTTCAGTCTTAAATAAAAATTGTTTTTGCTACTCACTAATAATTACAATTTTAATTTTAGTATGCTAACTTTTCTGTAAAATGTAAATAGTACTTTCTTGGACCTATTAATTTATGAATCTCAAGCAAAAATTATGGATAGTAATGATGGTACAGAAAATATAGGTTATTGATTTTAAAGATATAGAACACCTCATTTCATCTCAAAAACTACCTAAAACAAAAAATGTCATTTGAATGCCCAATAATTCATGGTACATATGCTATTGAAACAACCAGAAAGAATGCTTATGTGTTTTTTTCGTAGCTTACACATGTATATGTGTATCAATCGAATAGGGTTACATTAACTTCAAAGTTTCGTCTCTAAGAAGTTTAATTGAAATATTCTCCCACTTTCCCCTATGTTGTAAATACTATTTTTGACTGAGTGCTTGGTGGTGAATGTCTGACTGGTGGAATTTCATATATAAATGGTATTCATTCTTCTTTTTTCAGGTTGAGCGTAATTCAGTAAGTTCTAGCCTACGAAGTGACACATTATTACTGGGTAACAGTAATTCTCAGTTGAATGTAAACTTACAGCACGAAGTGTATCGGACAGAAATGTTTACATTATATCGAGGAACAATAATGAAGTCTGGTAGACAGCAGAACTGCTGTGTTAAAGTTGCCAAACTTACTGGTATGTGCATCAATGAATTTAGAAATATTTCTATGATTTAAAAAAAAATTTTGGACCAAGAATAAATATTTTAATATTTAGATGTTCTCATTACAAAATTAAAATACAGAAAACCAGTCCAAAATATGTGGTCTTAATACTGTGATGGTCATTAAGTGATATTTTTTATAAAATTTTTTATTGCGTTACAAAAAAGAATAACTCAGTATTTTGAAAGCTATTCAGTATTCAGCAGTCTTTGCCATAACCCACTTGCCCAAAGTCTAGAACATGTGATCTTGGTTTGGGCAAGTTAAAATTCCAAACAGCTTACCCAATTGGTCAATTAGATTTTGTTGATTTTTTAATTAATCTATCAATATTAAAACGTTAATCAGAAAACAAATTTAAACAGTAACAGTATAAAGTATATCTGGGCAAGTACATCCATGTTCAGGCAAGTGAAATTTTGACCCTTTTTTACTTGCCGGTCGGTACAAGTGCATTGATAAAGTCAAGGCGAAGATTATATTCAGACATACAGTAATGTAAACATTATTTTTTAAGTTTATTGAGGTAGCTTAGGTAAAAGAATGTGGGGCTGTTAATTTGAGATGTCCGTATTTTAATTGGTTGGACCACCATGATGCTCTGTTCGATATCACGCTAGCAAAATTAAGGTCTTAAATCATAACCAATACTTTGCATAAAATACCAAGACTTAAATCTCCTAACCAACACTTTGCGGAGTAAACTTTGAATATTGAATTACAAATGTTAGTTTTGATTTATGATTGATGCTCATTTGTATTTTATTGAATGGTGCATGAATTTATTTGCCTCGGTTAAGCAGAATTTTTTTGTATATTTTTTATGATTTCTAGAATTACAAGAGAACAAAGTGGTTTTATCACATTTAGCCACTGAATATGAACTGATAACTCTATGTGGACATCACTTGAATATTGTACAACTACTTACAACGTACCAAAACACAGGTAGAATAAATGTCTGTTCAGTATTAAAACTTATTTATCACAAATATAGATATTATAAGCTCCTCTCTTGTCGTGAGAAGTATGTGAAATCTCAGCAAATTTTTTTCCTCGTTGTTTTATATATTGTACCATAATGCTTTGCAATTGTATTCAGTATGTTTTTGTATATAAATGGTTCCTAAAAGCTTCAGTTTGGGTGATTATGTTTATGGGATTTGTATTTTGTGATGTGGTCTGTGAAAAAGGTTTGGTCCATATATATGTAGAAATTAAAATTAAGAATGGATTGTCCTTTACAAAAACCTCTTTTTTGTACAGAGAATTGACTGTGCCGATTAACCTCTTTTTACCATTCTTTACATGTAAAAACAATTGTTTTTCTGTAACTTTGTGTATATAAATACTACTAACATGGATTAGCGTATTTTTACTGAATATTTTGCATTGTTGCAGATGTCTATTGTGCTGCTCTTGAAGTCTGTGTAGAAACTGGACTGGTTCCCTATCTTTTGAAATTAAGAAGTGAATCTGATGACGATACTGTAGAACCAGTTTATTTGTGTAAAATGGTGCGGTTTGCAATTGATATTTGTTCTGCTTTATGCCATATACACAATATGAAGGTAGGCTTTGTTTGGTTAACTGTTTGTTCTTGAACTTTTCCTTTACCACCTTTATGTATTAATCAAAGCTCTGTAACCTTGTGAAAGTATAAACATTACTTGCTTGTAATTTTTAACTTCAGTGAAGATAGTGAAGTTATCTTTATTTGATATGATCTCGACATAAGTGTTTTATTTTGATATGATCTCGACATAAGTGTTAATGTTGGTATGGTTTACTTTTAGATACAGAAGATTTATTATGATGATATATTAGTTATTAGTGAATTTACAGTTAAAATTTAATACTCTTGTTACTCCCTCTAAATAAATAATGAATTAATATTCGGAGCTGTTCAATACAGTCAAACCGGAGTTACTGGTCACTTTTAAATAATGGCTATCCATTAACACTCATGTACAGATATGATGGACCAATAATTGTTTACATCCAGACTTACTGTCATACAGTCTTATTTCCTCTCCTATTGATGGCCTTTGATTATTAATTGACCAGGTCTGAAATCTGATTTATTTCATTAAAGCTCGCTTTTATTATCTGACGCTTTTTATTCATATATTTCCAGATTACCCACAGACTTGTTCAAGCCAAACATGTTTATTTAACAGACACGTTGGTAGCCAAACTGGGTGATTTCTATTGTGCTGAACTTGATGATGAGCCTACGGTATTTGAGTGTTAAGTTGCATTTGTAGAGAAGCTGCATAAATTCTCGAAAAATGAGTTTTTTTTAATTCTGTAGCTTTGAAGGAGGGGCAATTAGAATTGCTCCTTGTTAGAAATAACTCACTTATCTTATTGTTATTTTGAACATAACTATCATTTGGATTTGTGTTCTGAGATTACTTACCAGTTGTTACATGTTCACCTTATTTTCTTCACTTGGCTTCCATGGTTGAGTTGTCATTGTCTCTGACTAGTAATTTCTGGACCCTCCCTGCTGTAAGTTCAAATACTACCAGGACGAGACAAATTTAACATGTGGGGAAGTTGTCCAGCTACGTCATGTAAGGTCAACAGTTCTACTCAGGTGTTTGCCTGGGGTCTTCCTCCACAGCTAAAGTTGGTGAAAAAAACGCCTAATGATCCTGGTTGTTGGTGCGATATCAAACTCCAGTTGA
This sequence comes from Lutraria rhynchaena, assembly GCA_008271625.1. NCBI lineage: Eukaryota > Metazoa > Mollusca > Bivalvia > Venerida > Mactridae > Lutraria > Lutraria rhynchaena. Next base: position 2,783,595 of record VIBL01000042.1, read on the forward strand.
AAAAGTTAGTCTTTAAGCAGCATTGAATACAAACTGATTTCTACAAACACTAAACACCTCATATCTATGCTTTGTATGAACATTGTATTAAAACAACTTTAAGAGATTTTAGCCTGTTCAGTCTGTTAATATTGTTTGTAACATATTTTTTCAGGGGGAGCTTCCTGCTGACTGTTACCCTTGGACACCTGTTGAAGCCCTGAATTACCACAGATATTCTCCTTCATCTGACATGCAAGTTAAAAATTTTGATATTCAGTTCTTCAAAACTTTCATGACCAAACCTGTATTTGGTGTTGATAATTATTGTGTGAAAAGTGATTGATATAAAGATCAAGGGTTTATAAATATCTCTCATTTACTTACTGATTTAAATGTATTGCCTTCTGATGGAAAATGTTTCATTGTAAAGTCTACAGTAGAACATGATTTAATTGAATTCAAGTGACCAGAATAATTACATCGTTATAGCCATATTTTACTATATCCATTACAGTAGAAAAGAGGATGTTTTTAGGAACAAATGAATACTTTGGTATATTTGATTCTTCACTGTTTTTGAGTTCACTATCACCATGTTTTACTGTATGTGTTATTTCAAGTTGTACCTATTAAGCATTCCATTTCATCCCATGTCTTTAAACTACTGTGTGATCTTAGTATTACAACAAAATTACTGTTTCTTCAATTTTTATAGCTGGAGTTTTGGTGTGACATTTTGGGAGATATGTTCTGGTGCCCGGAAGCCATTTGAAGGTGTTAGTATGGAAGAATATAGAGGAATGATACTGGATGGTTCTCGACTTCCAAAATTACCATCAATTCATGGTAGCATGTAAGTGTTCTATGAAAAACTCAATTTAAAAAAAACTATTGAATCTCTTTGGAATAAGTTTTGGAAAAAAAGTGATCATTCAATCAGCTCATTTTATGATATACTGATTATTTAATCATCTGCTGGAAATTGTGTGGGAACATAAAGCCTTGACTGGAGTACAATAATGATCAGGCGTCATTTCATAGGCATATCATAGCTAAGAAAGCATTTTTAAGCCTTAAAATCATGCTGTTTTTTTGAGGAATAATGCTATCTTCTAGTGGTCATACTTGGGTTTTAAGGTAAATATCTGATAATCAAACCATTGGCATGATATTGAAGTTATAAAAAAGATAGCTAAGATATACCTATGCGTGATTCCTAATTGTGCATTCTCATGGCTTCACTACTTACAGGTTATTATGAAGTAAAATTTTCAAACTTACAATATGCAGCATCAGTTATACCATAATTTATAATCTGTGAGCTTATGTTATTCGTGTAGTATTGATTTTTGTGCAATAGTTGGTACAATTGTTCAACTATAAAATGACTGATCATGAGGCATTTGTTTCTTAGGTACAAAGTTATGAAAACTTGTTGGAGGTATCGACCCTCGGATCGCCCGACAGCTGAACAAGTCCTTAATCTTCTCCTGGACTTGCAGGTAAGTTTTCTACAATTGATCAATAGTTACAATATTGATCATCCCCTGATTTATTTCAGAGTTCAAACATTTACAGTTATCATCTACTATGAACCATGGTTTAACCCGTTGCCTCATAAGCATATTTTGGACTCTTCCAAAGTCAAAGCAAATATACAGAACATTAATTTATTTAAGAAAATTGGATTATTCCTCTCTGAAAAAGTGGAACACATTGAGGCAAATGAAGCCATTGCTCATTACAAGCAATGGCTTCTTTTGGTTCAATGTTTTCAAAAGTCGTCTGCTTCAAATTTGGGGAAATGCAGTATTATGAGGCAAAGGATTAAGTGCATAGAAATTAAACAGATGACCAGGCTGAGGTTACTTTCTTGCCATTGACCAGTTTAAAAATCTGATTTCAGAAACGCATACATTCGTGTGAAATAATTTCAAAGTAAAAAACAACTTAATACAATTGTAATGAAATATTAACAACTTAGTTAATTATGTTTTACGAAGAGTCCATTTTTTGTTTTTTTAGACATTATGCTGAATAGTTAGCATTTTTCTATGTAATTTTTAATAAAAGGTATTTTGTGTTGTTTTTTCAGCCCCGTTTCTCAAAGGAACTAAGTGTTGTTTATATATAGAGGTCAGGGATATTATGTGTCATACAAATTAATGAAATAAACTGGATATCAATGTATATGCGTGTACATGTGTGTTTATATTTTTAATGATCTGTGCTCTATGTTTTTTGTACCATGATTTCTTATTTTTTTAACCAGTCTTGTAAACTTGTCAGAAAAGAAACTTGTCATAGTGTTAATATATATATATTACATTCCATTAATCAGTATTTTTATATATTTAAGATTTGATATATTTTCACATTCCATTATCATATTTCTCATATTTCATACTTACAACCATTATATATTATGAAATGTAACTCATTATATTGAAAATATTGAATAATTTATGGGGCATACTTTTACATTATTTACTAAATCAAGATTTCTAACCTTTAGTCAACTTTGTTTCCATGCTTGTTTTTATTTCTGTTGAACTGGTTGACGTGACAAAGTCTAGTTGCACAGTTTCAGGAGCTTGTGTTTCATAAAATTCTAAGTTGAACATTTCTTAGCCACTGTTGTATTGTGTAGCGTTCCCACAGGGGATAGCATGTTTTAGGGATGGTGTATAAAATAGTATTTTAACTCTTGCTGCTAAATTTCTTGTACGACACATTTCTCAGTGCCAAGTATTTCTTACTTGTGCTCACCCTGTCCACTGCGAGTAACTGCAAACTTCTCTGCATGAATTGTTTGAATTGGTGGTGGATAATGCTATGCCTACAACCAAATCATCTCAGAGATCATGTACCACACTCATAGTTTGAACACAGGAGACCGAGATCTGCAGACTTCACTAAGGTCTGTAGACTTCTCTAAAGTCCAGACCCGTACTGGTCGCTGAAAGGCGACATTGGCACTAAGCATCAAGTCACCCCACAGCAACATAGGCAGTGAAAGAGTTAAGGCCTAAAATGGCCACATGGCGAGAAATGCATTTATCATATGGATATAGATATCATCTGTGATTGGTCCATGCAGCCATTTTAAGCATAAATACACCATTGTACGCAATCCCTTAAATGTGCTAGCACCCTATGAGTGTACCAATTAGCATTTTAAGCAATGTGGTGCTAAGTAATGATGGTGGCTAAGTACATGTACCAGGATGTTGTGAAGTGGCTTCATTATTACAACATTTACTTATATTATGATTTGACATAACAGTCCCATACACCGTATCATATAAATGTTCATGTTTATTGAAGTATTGATTTAATCCACTTTTAGAGATATTTGTAAGAATTATAATGTTTTGACAATCCCTAAGGTGGATCTGTGATAAGTTTGGTTTTATGTGAGTTAAAAAGATTTTATTTTTTTACTTTATGTACATATGTTGTTATGACATCATTATTCCTCTTTTTCATTGTTTCTTTTTTATATTTTTGTTCATTCTTACTATTCATAATTTTAGTTATTTTAAATTATAATAATTTGAACTATTTTGTTGTATTTTTTTTCACTGGCGGCGTTTAACGTCACACCAACAGCCAGGGTTATTTAGTGACTTCTTCACGGAGGTCCCCTATTTTGTGTTAATAAGGTTTGTCTGAATAAACTGTTGTGAGACTTATTTTATGTTAGTACAGTATAATCCCTCAAAACCGGACTCCCTGAAAACTGGAATTCTCAAAACATCGTACGATTTTACAAGTCCCATTTTTCTCTTTAATAATCAATATTCTACGAAAAACAGGAATTCTTAATAAAACCAGACTTTTGGCCCAGTTCACAAGGGGTCCGGTTTTCAGGGGATATACTGTACCATGCTACATGCCATTATATCAACTGTATCATTGACTTATTAGTTCAAGTTACAATGATTCTCATGACATTTTATTTGTTTTCTTCATTAGTTGTATCACTTTTTACCAATCAGTTACAATGGTTACATCAATCCATGTTGTACCGGTGTCTGAAATTTTTTTTTACATTGTTTTTAAAACACATAACTTGACCTATATTTTACACATAGCATAATCAGATCATCTCATTTTTATTATTCAGGCGTATAAGCCATGACTTTATCTTCAGTTTTCTACCAATAATTCTACTTAATTTTTAAAGTCATAGTTAAAGTATATAAAGCTCATTATTAATGCACTATTATTAATGTTTATTAACTTGTTATTCAGAAATATCCAAATTCAGATTTCCTTCTTATAGATAATCCTGATAAACACTTTATATTTACCCTATGTAACATCAATGTCAATCTCTATCCAGTGTTACTGTTTATTATCCTTCGCACATTCATATCACTGTCTCAGGTTTTTGCAAGATTTTTCTTTGAAACCAGACATAAAGCCATAAATGGTTCAAGTTTTAAAACTATGTGAAACATTTTTTACAATATAATTTACAAGAAAATCACTGAAAACACTTTCTCATCAAGCAGACTGTTTCTTGATGGAAAGTGTTTGAGTATTTCCAGTAGTTAGGTTACAAAGTCCAATCACCTAAATAGCAACAAAATACGGAAGTTGAACGTAATCGTGAAAAATTATGACACTCAACAAATGCACATTAAGAGAAAAACAAAAGCACGCATTTTAGTATCAGATGGAAACTAAAGGAGACTCGGTCACATGTTTTTGAACTACTTGTCAAGCATTGACAGAGATGCATGTGAGGGATAATGAAAGACAAATCTGGATAGAGATTGCAACAATGTATATGTCTACAGGCGCTATCATTTTCATATTTCCTCATTTCAGACAGGAAATGTTTATTTTTCAGAAAGTGGACTTAAGAGCAATTTGCATAAGCTAACAAAGCTTAAAATGAATAATGACAGGAAATTTGATATTTAGCATAGTTTTAACATCTTGATTTCTGTGTTTATGAAATAATGACTGTTGGTATTGCGTACACCAACTTTCTGGGTTCAATTCCCTTTATTAGTCAGTGTTATTCAAAGAGTTGATGGTTTAAAACTGTCTCTCAACTGATGATTTTGAAATTGTTTTTTTTGCAACTGCATGAAAGGGCTTTTTTAATGTAATTTGCTTACTACACAACAGTCGTGTGATTTTAGTCATTGTTTGACGCATTTTATGTTGTCACGTTTCATTTGTTTATGCTTTCATTGCATGTTTTGTTTAGGAATTGTTTATGAAACAATATTCAGAAATAATATAAGATTTATATTGATACCTAGTGTGTTCTTTTATTAACCTGACCTGTGAGTTGTTATAGAAACGGCTTAAATCAGGTTACACTTTTTGAACCAATGAATCATGCCTAGCCTCATTTAGGAAGATGTAATTTTCTAAACGTTTTATGCTGACTATGAAAGTTAAATAATGGGAATATATATTGTTGTTTTCATTGTTAATTTTCAACGGGATTATCTGATCTAAGATACATGTATGAAACGACAGGCTGAAGTTTAGCCTGCTTTGTGAGTTCAGTCAATAGAGTGATTGTCCTCTGGAGTTTGTAACTAAAACAATGGCAAGGCACTGGCTACTCCTTGATAAAATTGGATTGAAGATATTTGATTTAAATCTGGTATTAAACTTACCTAGCTTGTACAAACACTTCACTTGCAGTGTTGTTAATTCCTTTCTAAGATACACCACATATTGCATATAACTATACCACACAATACTTGCATATTATAAAGCCAGTATGGTATACAACTTTCATCATTTGTTATAATCTACGTACCTATACAGTCCTCTTCTTTGATAACCAAAACTTATATTCAAAATTACATATTCAAAAGTTCAAAAATAAATTGTTATTAATTGATACTAAATCACTTATCTTTAGAGACAGCTAGTCATTATTCACTTGTGTTCACAAATTATACAGTATAGGTACCCAATGATTTGGGTCGTAAAGATGTGGTTTAAAACGCTATAAACTATCAGAAATATTTTATTTCATTGCAATATTGACAGAGTATCAATTATGAACATGGAAGTTTGCAACTAGCATTGTCAATTCCTCAATTAAATCTATTTGGAAGTGATGGTAAGCACTTTTTCATTTTCAAAGTTTTATCTGAAAAGAAGGAAGTCTGATAAGTATGATGTGACATCATTCTCTCGTACAAGTACACACCCAATCTGTAATGCTCACATGCTATATTTCAATTTTCTCAAATGAAAGTAAACTAGTCCCCGTTCCATGTTGCAAAGTCTCTGTACACCAGAGTCAACGGGTACCAGTTTAAAATGAAAGGATACCTCCAGCCATCTGTACTCTATCGAGAGTTGTCGTTCCTTATCATTCACATACAATTTTTAAGACTAGTTCCCGTTCCAGGTCGCAGTGCACTAAAAGCCAAAAGAAGCTATTTGTATAGACAAAGGGTCATCGAGAACCAGTTTAATGCATGTATGCGAAGTATAACAAACGACAACCCTGGATAGAGATTGTAAATTTTTCACAACAGAGCAACGAAAAAAACAACAAACAACAGCATGAAAGTAATGTACAGTTATCTGCTCATAATATTCCGTGTTGATTTACGAAATGACAGTGATAATAAAAGAATGAGATATCACTCACGTTTTGCATCTTACGCGAAGATAAGTAGGCTTATAATAGCAACGCAGTGAAGGTCCCTTTTGAAAATGACAAGAAGTGATTTTCAGTTCCGAACCTGCACACGATACACGAGACATCCAAAATACATCTTCTCTGCGACCTTCACTAACAGTCACACCAGTAATATCTCTAGAAAAATAGGCGTGTGTGTAAACGTTGTGAATGCGTGTATGTAGTGTTTTAAAAAAAATGATAAAATTGATAAAAATTGAAGTAGTGCGATTTTATTAATTATTTTCCATCTTCCCTTATTAACTATACTAACAACATACAGTGGCAACTGTAAAGCATTTTTACTGCATGATCACTCCGTTATTAACTTATTATTCACTTACCTGAATAAAGTAACATTAAATAGCATTTATAGAACAAGATTATACATGTGCCAAACACAAATGCCCAGGAGTAAGCCATATACCATCTAAATTAAGAATCACATTAACGTAAAACGTCATTAACTTAATAAACTTTAATTTGATACGTAACTGTGGGCACATTACAAACGATGTGAAGTTTTATTGATCAGGAAACAAGAGCTGATCGTAATGTAAACATTTCTTCTTACTCTGAATGGCCAACTTACGTATATCCTAACTGTTTACAAATCACTCTGCCAACCGAAAGGATTCCTTTATGTTTCATTGAAGTGGTACAAATCAATCCCCAACGATCTTTAATTCTCAATTCAACACGTCCTTCATGATGACCAGAACCATTTTTGAGACGAATACCGTCAATATTGTAGGCTGTGCATAGAATACGTACATAGAAAGTGTAGATACACAACACTCTGACATAGTAACTCCCCATACACAGCAAACTACTAAACATTATATATGTATATGTAAATATGCAGGAATGTATTCGGGCTGGTGATACTTACCTTATACAAACTTATCATTGAACAGAATTAATTTTCAATTGTAACATTTCAAGCCAATGAGTACGGTAGAAAACATGGACAATGGCATATCCAACTTAAAACTATTTAAGCCACTCTCAGCCTGTGGCATTAGAAATCATTATAGATTCACGTGATTAGCAAAATTTGGACGAATAGTTCGACAGTCTTTTAATATAACTCATAATTTCCCACTTCAAACCAGCTTTCATTTTGCCACAAAATACGAACTATGTATACACTGACAATCAATCACGACTCCGACTAACATTATCTCAAATGTAATTCCACGGTCAGACACGAGTAATGCAATACGGATCTCAACAAAATTATATTCACTAACATACATTTCACTGTTATGTAAACTTGCGTAATATTTTCAATGGAATAGTCTCATTATCACATGAAAAAAACAAGAAATTAATTCGCTTGGTTGGTTGCATAAAAATGTAAATTATGCACAACATATACGAATAATTTTACTAATTTGTTAAAGTATCGCTCGATGTTTTTGTGTTTTCGTATAAGCAGCATATAAATAATAGCTTAAAGAGCCGACTCTCGGGAAAATGTATTAAGCCGTCATTCGCAAATGACAAGCTATGACGAATGTTGTTTTCATTCAAAGGGAGTGAGTAAGCACCAGGCAGAAGGCTTATCCCGACTATAATAATAACCGAAAGTCGCCTCGCTGGTTTAGTATCAGTCACATTTTTTGATGTTGTATGCCAGGATATAAAATACAGAGAAAAACAAACTTGAATATTCCAGCATAGTTCTTAGACCAGAAAAAAATAGTAGTGTTTCCGGTTACTTGACCAAACATATGGGTAAGTAGGTCATAAAACTAACTTTTCTAAGCATATTTTCGGTATTTTTGAGGCGCAATTCGTCCCCAACCTTTTTTCCTGACTTTACTGCGCAACCACCGCTACTGAATCGCGTCACAAATGTGATGCCTTGCTGATTTTTTTTGTAAATAATCAGAATAATAGCCTTAAAATCCAGGGAGGAACTTGGCTTCACTTCTATTGATAGTTCCATACAGTCGACAAAAATTTCATTTTTTAGTAAGATCAGTCAATAGTGTCATTTCATAGACATATCTCTTCTGATCTTAGCATTTTTTCAACCTTATTTAAATTACAAGTACATCTACAAAACGACATCCAGTAAACAAGTCACTGTAGAAAAATGCTGTAAACTGGTCCATATATAAAAATGCTTACGGAAACAGTAGAGCCATGGCCAAGGTTGGTGTTTTTTCAGAGTTGGCGGTTTTAAAGAAAATATGTCATGATTGCACGTCATAATATTGGTCTCGTTGCCTAAACATCTCAATTTGTCTAACCAACCAACTTCTTTATATTCACTCAAATCATGGAAATATGTAGAAAATCCGTTATTTCTGGAATAGAAAGACTACTATTCAAAACTGTGTGGCCATGGTAACAGATTCAGTATAGCTGGAGGTTGATATATGTTAAATAAACTTGAGAAAATTCATTTTATGAATCATATGAATACTTTTCTGACGATATGAATGCTTGAATCTATTTCTGTGGTTTCATCTAGTTAAGGTAATTACTTCATATTAAATACATATTTTCATTCAAGGCGATTACGATTCGTAGTGAAATACTTCGCCATAATTAACTGACATAAGGTATGTCGTTTGAATGTTGAATACCCGAATCCGAATGTTTTACACAAGTGTGCGGATGTCACATCATCAAATTTCCAGCCAAGTTTTCCAATTATCCCCCAAGCACCTTGGTAAAACACTTCAACAACACCTTCATCGTCATATCCGTTCATGCTACTTAAACGAACAGCTGAAATTGAATTATCAAATGGCAGAAACTTCTTTTGGAAAATGAATCCGAATGAAATATTGTAGTAAAAGAAAATTGTATTTCAAAAAATACAATTAAACACAACCTTTGCAAGAAATATCGATCAACCCACTGTAAGATTCTCCACAGATTGCGAATTACATGTGAATACATTAAGCATTACAAAAAGCTACCAGAAATTCCTTTTTATTTACGTCAATTAAATGCAGAATATTAAAGTTTGTCGTATGTTTCAATAAGTAACAAACTACGACATATGATTTGGAAAGAATGTATATACATACATATTCACTTCAAATCGTTTGTATATATATATCGTTTGTATATATATATATCATTTGTATATATATATATAGCCTGCGTACATTACGATGAGTTCGCAATTTGCATCGATATGCGATGTGACAGAAAGTTATTTTTACCTTTACAAGTAACTGATGCTATCTCGTTACAGTCGAACCTTCTTATCATCTGCGCACATTTATGCAGAAGCGATTCACGACCAATACATCTTAATGTCCGACTACGTATATTTAACTTGACCAAGTCCGTCTTAACGGCATCAAAACTGATTGGTTCACTGTAATTAATGAAGTAAAAATTACCTCCTTCCTCAGACCCGAATTACATCTGAAAAATTACTGCATTTGTTTGAATTTTTGTTCGAAATACTACTTTGGTAGATAGCAAAAAGGCAGCTGATGAGATCACATCACTTGAGATCACGTGGTAGGCGTATATTTATAACAAACAAATATTCTGACAAATCTGCGAATATCCAGATCGATTAAAACTGCAAATGTCAAAGATGTGTCTCTGTAGGCCTACACCGGATGTGTTTGATTTATATTCTCATAAGTTACTTACTCAAATCCTAAACTGCGACATACAATTTTGGCGACTCCCATATTGAAGCCATCATAACAATTTCGATAAATTTGCCGATAAAAAGTTGACAAAACGATACCAGAATTATGTGCATCGCCCAAGACAAGCACAGATTCTACAAACAGAATAATATACACGTCAGTAGAAGATTACATGTATTTGATAAAAAGGGAAGTAAAAACAAATACATGTGCATTGAAATACAGAAATGCATTGAAAAGAACCATTGACTATTTGTCTCAAGGTTCAGAATGAACCCTCTGCCTCAAAAATACCGCATTTTCCCGCATCTGAAGCAGACGACCTAGTAATGAAGTGAAATTTCATGTCGATGATTTTTTTAAATTCTAATTTGAATTTTCCAAGCAAATGACTGAACAAAAAGAAAAAAAAACTTACCAACACACGAGAGCTTGCTACCATATCCATTTCTAGTGTAATTACGTTTATTCCAATCACCTGTAAGTTTGCATTGGCCAACGTCTGTCTCGTTTCCATGGCAATATATATCCACGTCAAACCAGGTGCGCGGAACGTAATTCTTTAATTGTGTCCAACGTACTCCATATCCAAAATAGCTGAATACATGTTGTCATTATTTTAATAGAGAAACATATCATTCAACCTTAATGATCACAGACGTAAACGATATATATGTTAATTAGTGCCAGTACTCAACATATTGTAATTATGGGATGAGATCTTAGAAAAAGTATGGTGAACATATTTTGTAACAGAAAATATAAAAAATCAAGAGTAAAAAATGATACAACATGCATTATACGGGTTTGTTGAAATGGAGAGATTACTCCAACCTAGCAATTTTATGGGTTTCCGATTGTATTATCATTTTATCTACCTTATTCCAAGTAATTTGCAGAAAACACTGGCTGTTTCATCGCTGAATCTGTATGAGGGATTCCCCACATAGCCCCAGGTTCCGTTATGATATGCTTCTACAAAACCTTCAGTTTTCTCATCATTTGTTGGCTTGAGACGAATACGAAATGATTTGGACCCTGAAATAATGATCATTTTTTTTTTACTGGAGTTTGACATTGCACCAACAGTCATAGCCATTTGACGACTTTCCAGCTTTAACAGTGGAGATGACCCCAGGTTTACACCTGGGTAGAACTACAGACCATCCGTAAGCTTGCTGGACAGCTTTTTCGCTAGTGAAATTTGGTCTTGGATGGGATTCGAACTCACAGTTGTGAGGGGCTTGTGATTATGAGTCAGAACCATAACCAACCTGCCATGGACACCCCCTCTGTTCAATTGTAATACATTCATATATACACAATGTATGTGTTTCTTTTTTGTTCACTTATCCAATGATTATCATAATTTACTATGCTCCATCATAAATTCATATCTATGATTTATATAAACTATGCTTGTCCCCAATAGTTCTACGATTATTTTATCTCTGAGGCTATAATTTGAAGTACAGCAAGATCTCACTAACCGCTTCAGTATCATAAGACCACATAATAACAAGCAATTAGTTTTGGACTGGTTTTCATAATTTACTTCAAATAATTATTTCAACTTGATAAGGAAACCACTTACATAATTTGGCTGCCTTTTGTACCATGAGTGATTTTAATATCGATCGTTCACTGTATACGTATTTATCAGTGTACATTTTTGTACATCATAACATTGAAAAAAATAAAACGTTCCATTCTGTTATTTGTCGGTTAATTATGCTTCTATACATTGTTCAATACTCCTGATAGTTTATCGCAAAAGAATAGAATTTAAACAAAATAACATGTACATGTATAAAGTTTCCTTACCATTTGTCATAGACATAAGTATCCCAATCAGAACGATCGTCAATGTAAAATTCAATTTCATCTTTAGCTGAGTGTAATTATTCCCCAACTGCTTTATCTAACCACGTCGCATATTATATAAATACATACATGTACATGTAGTGATTAATTCGAAAATGTTTTATACCATTGTTGTTTTGTATGTACAGACACTAGCGGATGTATAATTTGCATTTTAACAATATTAATCATTCATCATTATAATTAAACAATAAGAAGATCCGGGAATGCATTTTTGCTGTAGAAATTCCCCCAAAGTTTACCACTATAATTATAGTCTGATCCAAATTACAAACTTCTCGCCTAAGTTTGCATAAATGCAGCTAGACGAATCACATCGGGGGAGGGGAGGGGGGAGTTGTAGACGCATTCTCAGACCACCTGGTCAATTGACATATAAACATGTCATTTTTTCAACATTATCTTTTTTCGTTTCAGAGGGTTACCATTTGGTTATATGATATATTGAGCCACAAAATCGAATTTTTTTACCAGCTAAATTCAAATATTTTTTTTGATATGTCGGTTTTAGTGAACTTATGCGTGCTAATTTATTCAACTTCTTTGGAGACACATACGTTTTAAAGGATATATCATAAAAGTGTCTTACGAAATTATGTACAGGAAATTCATCAAATCTATAAATATATGTTTAGAACTTTTCTTTAGTTTATGATTTTGTCTGATATTTTGGGATTCGTATGACTGGGGAGGGTAAAAGGAAATACACAGTTTATTTTTTTTTACTTTTCAACATGTATTGTATTTATTATCTAGATGAAACTAAAATAGTCAATAGATATGCGTGGACTGAAATGTAGGCAAATCAATAAAGCATTTCCTTTTTCACGATACCAAGCTTTCATCCAAAGTATAAATGAAAAAAAACAGTAATGTGTTTCTTTTTTATGTCCTGTAGATTGTATAAATTTGGCTCGTAGATTACATGGTTATCCATTTGATTATACAGTCAAAGTAAACCGTAACAATCTCACCTGAATAATTCTGCTGAGAGAAAAAGTTTTGAAAAAACATAGAACTATAAAACAAAAACAGGTAACAAGTGAAAATCCCTACAAACACCGGTTTACATCCGCTGATACTAAATACACAAAACTATACTATGCACTTATACTATAAGTCTAGATTTCTGCACAATGTTTACCCTTTTATCTTTGATTACTTTTCTTCGATTCAGAGTTGTCATTTTTTCCAATATACTTTTCATTCTGTACCTTTTTGTCACTTTGCCAGAAACTACATTAGGCACTAGCTGTGCTTTTTCACCACTTTTATCTTGTGCTTGTTTCGCCAATTTTATCTCTTCACCCATACATTCTCCAAACACCAGCTGTTTTCTTACTTCTGGAACTGCCTTTGGATATATTCCAGATTCTGTCAACAACTTGTCCGTTTTGCTTCTAGGTGTATTAGCCTCTTTCTTATTCTTCGCTTCTAAACGGTTCAACCCTTTCTGTGCAGTTTTAAGCGTCTTTTTAAGTTCCTCATTCTTATCCTCCAGGGTTTCTATTCTTCTGTAAGATTTTGCTAATGCCATTGAGGTTCTTTTACTTCCTGATTTAGCTTTCGCTGACGGGAATGGCATTTTTACAGTGAGTGGTGTGTCTGTTGAACGAGAGCTATTACTTGTGCTTGGCTGAGGTGAATCAGTTGTACTAGAAACAATATCCTCACTTGTACTTGCTTGTACCGCACTGTCTGACATATTCTCTTCAACATTATTGTTTCATCCACATCACTCATCGTATGTTTTGTCTCTCTCTTTTTCTTCCGTACGAATGTTCTCTGGCGTTTTATATTTTGCTCTCTTCTTTTCGGTTGATCGGCAGCTGTTTTTTTCGCTTACAGGCACATAATACCCTTTCATTCTTGCAGCCTCCATCTTCAACCATTTGTCGCCCGATTTTGCCTTTTTACGTGCCCTGTATTCTCTCATACGCTCTGCCTTAGATTTCGCCATTCTGAAATATAAAAGAATATCCCAAATTAATATATTGAACGTGGAAAACAGATATTATTCGCAGCACGAACAAGTAACATGAAATTTAATCTACGGGACAGCTAACAAACAGAGATTATTCTACGGGACACTCATTTGAACTGTATTTCAGCAAAACAAAACTGTGCTTCACATGCACTGTCCTATATCTGGCTTTTTAGAGAAGATATGAACCACAATAGCTATAGATTTATAACTATAAGTTCAATATTACTGAAACATCTTAGTGATGCAGAGTTTTATCAATAAAAATTATTTGCACTAGGCAATGTACCTCAAATGAAAACTCAAAACATGCACAATTAAACATAATGTGGATGATTGAATACGTCTATAAACCTCTGACAATGTCTCTGCAACAGTGTCGGGAAATTCTGACACCACCTGACACCACATGACACCGCCATCAGCCTTTTTCCCTCTAAAAAAAGAACCCATGTACAAACATTAATCTACGGGACAATTTCCTATAATCTTCGGGACATTTATTCAAATGGATATGCTACACGTGCTAAACTAGCAAAATCAAATACAACTTGTTTTGGTGAAAGTGTAGTGATTGTAAGAATATAGGCCACTTTCCACAGACTTGCTGTTGGGTTAACTCTTTAGCGACAGTGCTAGGAGTCCCGGGTTCGATCCCCGGTTGGGACCATGAATTTTTCTCGCTCCCAATTTACTATAATGGTGGCAGCGGTGTTTGATGAACTCATGCAGAGACATGGAGTATCAAACTGGAGAGCTGGTCAGCTCTATTAAGTAAAAGGGACAAGAGTGTAGTGATTGTAGGAATATGGGCCACTTTTCAACAGCCTTGATGTTGGGTTAACACTTCAGCGACGTGGATGAGAGTCCGCCTACAGTGCTAGGGATCCCGGGTTCGATCCCGGTTGGGATCATGGATTTTTCTCGCTCCCAATTTACTATAATAGTGTAGTGATTGTGCCGAACCGGGGAGAGCGGAAGAGGAAGGAAGGACCAGAACGAGGCATCCCGGGAATTACGCCTGAACTGTACGGACGCTAATCTCATGACTGGTACATATCCAGGTATACTTGTGGCTTTCAGAAGTCATCCCAACATTTTGAAGCTTGGTGAGTTTAATTTATTGGTTTATATATTAGTATTTGGTAAATTCTATTTAAATTCTATTAGTAAACCTCATTTTTGTAAAGTGGAGGGAAATTGGTGTTTTATTAATTGCATTTTTGAGTCTTCTGGGTTTTCTTGGATTAAAATTAAGTACTAGTATTTTTTTAACAATTTGGGTTTTATGTTATTTTGGAATTTTGGGCAAATATTTTCGTTAAATTAAGGATTTGGTGCTTGGCGCGGTTGGGTCACATGGTCCAGAAAATTGCATTTCTGAATTATATTCATACTTCCGATTGTGATATAATAAGAACATTGGTGAATAATGGCTACGGGTGAACACATTATTGAAGAATCACGGGATACTCAGGTTGCTGTGGAAGAATGCTTTGAATTCCCAGTTCCCATTAATTTTGCTAATGAGAATGAATTAATGAAGATTCCCGGGATCAAGGCAAGGCTAGCAAAGACCATCTGTAGTGACAGAATATAACCCCGGAAATTCTGGAGTGTTTGTCCAGGGAAAGTTGTTCAAAGCGACAGTGACCTTAGTGGACTTCACCAGGAATAAAACCCTGGCCGGCTTTGCCATTCGGACTCCTCTGGCACAGATGGGGAAGAAAGGGAAAATGTTGGCAACTTCCCTGGACCCATGGGTGGGAATTGGCCTGAGGTGATGAATGTAATACAAGCGGCCACGCGAGTGTTAAAGACTAGCCAGAAAGGTGATAGTATGGCTAGAAGTAGCAAGTCGAGGGCCAGGCCACCAGTGAAGCTCATGTCCCCTGCAGATTTCACTAGTAAACCGGATGTAAGTATGCTCAGCCTATTCTCACCACTAGAAGGAAACTTCGCTTTGACGAGGGTACATCCCCGATGTATTCTCAGTCAAGTACAGAGTCAATAGGATTGGCTAAGGAAAGGCAAAAAGATATGGTGAAATCTTTGCCGAAATTGCTGACTTATGATGGCAAAAGTAGTTGGGAAGCTTTTCGCCTTCAGTTTTCTAGGTTTGCGGTGGCATCTGAGTGGACCGAGGAGGAATGTCTAAATGGACTGTGTTGGTGTCTTACCGGTAAAGCTGTCGAGTATTACACCTTGTTGTGCGAACGTTTATAAACTCTCAAGTAATTAACAGGTTTTGTCAGGGCATGCTGAATCGCGAAGCCGGGCACCATGTGTGTATGCAGGAACCGCATACCATTCAGGATGCCATTCAAATGGTATGTAAGTACCAACAAGTGCAAACGCGACGTGAAGTCCAGGAGCGAGGTCGGTGAGCGGGTATGCGCGGTGCAAGCCAGTCCAACAATTCCTATAGATGGGTCAGACTTTGCTCAGGCCTTGAAGGATCTGGAGGAGCGACTGATGAAAGTGATCCAGTCTAACCAGAAGACTGGACTCAGGCGCCCGTACAAATGTTTTGGGTGTGGTAAGATGGGGCATATAAAAAGGGAATGTCCCAATGCGGAGGGGGCGGAGAATTAGGACTACCCCCGCCCCGGACAAACACAAAGGTCTCTATAATGGCCGCCAGGTTTCCGTCGGTAAGTAACCCAAGCTTAGGTGAGGGAAGTAAACCGTCGGAAACACTAGACCCTCGGGACGAGGAAACAAAGGGGATTGGCTCCCCTGATGTTCGATCCGAGGACCCAGTAGTAGTTTGTAAAATCAAACCCATATCTTAATTTACTGTTGGGATAAGGGTTGAGGATAGGCCAGTGAGTGCCGTAGTAAATACAGCCGCCCAGGTGACCTTAATTTCAGATAAGGTTTATAATGCTCTGGCCTATAAGCCTCCTATACTAGGAGGCTTATAGGTATGTGCAATTGATGACCGCTGAGCGGAAATGTCTGTGGGTTTTGTTGTTGGGCCCCTTAGAATGAAAATAGGTGACCGTTGGTACGAGGAAAATGTGTATGTTGCCCCTATCGAACAAGAGATGCTCCTAGGTTTTGACATCTTGAGAAACCGAGGCCAAGCCGTTCTTGATATGGGGAGGAGTGTATCATTGTTTGATGGAATGGAAGTCACCCTGGGTATGGGACCCCCCTCGGGGGATCCTCTGGTTGCCAGGGTGACAGTAACCAAAAAGCGTGTTATACCTCCCAGTCCGTGGTCAAGGTGGTATAAGCTTATAATGCTCCGGGTAGTGCCCCAGGTTGGGAGCAGGCCTTTAGTGTGTGTGGTCAACCCGTGTGATCGATATAGGGTCGTGAGCAAGGGAATGGAAATAGGTCGTGCATAACCGACAGATGAGGTATTGGAATATCAGGAAGAACCGACACGGATTCAAAAGTGTGAGGTGGTGTATAGATTATAGGGCATTAAATGAAGTGACCGTCAAAGATCTGTACCCACTTCCACTAATAGATGATTGCTTGGACATTGTGTCAGGCAGTCTGATGTTCTCTAAGCTGGATGCCAACTCAGATTATTGGCAAATTAAGTACTTTATTACTAAGTACGGGCTGTATAATGTTATAATGGGGTTTGGGTTGACCGGAGCCCCTGCTACTTATGCGTGAGCCATGAATCTGATATTAAGGGGATTGACATGGAAAACCGTGTTAGCCTTCCTGGATGATATCATCGTGCTCGTTTCTAGTTTCTCAGACCATCTGATAAACTTGAGAGAAGCTCTGCAAAGGTTTAGTCAGTTTGGAATGAAGTTGAAGCCTAGGAACTTGAAGCCTTCCTTTTTGAACAGGAGGTAGAATTCCTGGGTAGGACAGTAGGTCAAAACAAGCTGGCTGTAACAGAGGATGATATCAAGGTGGTACGTGATTGGCCGGTTCCTACCTGTGCCAAGCATATAGAAAGATTCATGGGATTGTTGAACTATCACAGAGGGTTCATCAAGGACTTCTCTAGGATAGCTACACCATTGTATGCGGTCACAGGCAAAAACAACTTTGTATGGACTGAGGAGCAAGAAAATGCTTTCAGGTTATTGAAGAAAGCATTGTCTGAACCTCTTGTGCTTACGCTACCAACCAGCATGATGACTTTGTGTTAGACACTTACGCATCGGATAATGCCATAGGGGCGCTACTGTCGCAAATACAGGGTGGTGAGGAGAAGGTGATAGCTTATGGAAACTATTCACTGACCAAAGAACAACGGAGATACTGTGTGACTCTACTGTGTAAGGAGTTGTTAGCGGTGGTGCGCTTTACTCGACAGTATAGGCACAACCTGCTGGATAAACCATTCGTTGTATGGACCGACCACTCTAGTCTAAGATGGGTGATGCGGCAGCCACGAGGTCAGTTGGCGAGATGGATGGTTTGAGGCGTTATCTCAGTATAACATGGTACCGTGCAGGTCGGGACCATGGAAATGCTGATGCTCTGTCCAGAGTACCTTACGATGGGCAGTGCACGGAGTTCCATTCGGAGATACGACCTGGGAACTGCCTTGTGGTGGGTGCAAATACTGTTGGAAGGCCCAAGAAAACTAGGGTCCTTTCCTAGAGACAGTGGATGAGGCAGTGATGTTAGTCACTGGAATGGAAACGTCAATTCCGTTGGCCATGGAAAGGGAAACGGTTCTGGGAGACACGAAGAACTCACTGGGAATCATACAGGAAACCCGAAGCTCTCATTTGGGGGAGAGCTTGGTTACAACAATGGCAAGACAAGCACTGGCAGATGGGGTCCAGTCATCTGGTACTTGGAAACCAGAGGGACGGGCGGACACGGCAGATGTGAACACATTGGACCAGGTAATCAGTGGTATACACTGGGGACATTCTATCGCCTTCACTGGTGACAATGTCAGTGTAAGTGTGGTCACACGGAGTAATGCCAAGGCAGAGGTGCTTGGGATGCCATCTGAGGCAGTCACACACTTTGTTGGAAATGGAAAACAGACCGGAACCGTGGGTGATAAGCTTAGCCGTATGGCTGATTTACCTGCTGAAGTAGAGCCTGAGGCGAAAGGTCCAAGAACTATTATGAGTTGGGGTTTCTCTATTGGGGACCTGAACCAAACGCAGAACAAGGATAAGGATCTGACGTTAGTGCTCAAGTACCTGGCCAACGGAACCGAACCTGATCCGTCAGTGTTGTTCCGGGCGAGTCTGGCATCGAAATATTACTGGTTGAATCGAAAACAACTTGTGATAGTAGAAGGGGTACTTTATGAAAGAGACCCAGTCTCTGAGGACCTATTACTGATAGTACCGCAAAGTTTGAAGGAACAGGCAATAGCTTTGAACCATGATCTCCCATCGTCTGACCACCAAGGGGCGCAGAGGACTAAGGAGAGAATGAGGGAAAAGTTTGCCTGGTTTAGCATGAGTAAGGACGTCACCAGTTATGTAAATGGGTGTGAACTATGAACCAGAATAAGAAGTCCACTAAGCATGGTACATGTCCCCTGGTTGAATATCAGACAGGGGCACCTATGGAAAGAGTGCTTATAGATTTCTTGGGGCCGTTACCGAAAATGGCTAGGGGAAATGAATATGTGCTTATAATAGTGGACCAGTTCACGAAGTGGGTGGAGTGTATACCCTTGCATACACAGTCTGCAGAGGCCACGGCAAAAGCTGCAGTAGATCAGTTCTTTGCAAGGTTTGGGACATTTCAAATTTTCTCGGATCAGGGTCGTAATTTCGAATCAAAGCTGTTTTCTAAATTATGTGAAGTAATGCAGATTCATAAAACACGCACAACGCCGTACAGGCCGTCTGCTAATGGGCAAGTAGAGAGGTACAACAGGACCTTAATGGATGCTGTTAGGTGCTTCATTGGAAAATCTCAGAACCAATGGGACCTGCACATCCAACAGATTGCCGAGGCTCTCCGGTCATCAGTCAATAGGATGACTGGATTCACAGCCAATATGTTGATGCTGGGTCAGGAGGTGAATACACCGGCTAATATAATGTTTCCACATTATAAGGGTGCACCTTTGAGCCCATCATCATAATTCAAGAGCTAAGAGCCAATTTACAAAAGGCCCATGAAGTCGCAAAGTTATGAAAACGACATCTAGGCGAATGAAGAGAGATTTCGATATCCGTGTTCGTGAGAGAAATTACGTAGTCGGGAATGTAGTATACATATTTGTAAAAAGTGTAAAAAGCTTTGTCCTCCCTGGAAAGGCCCTGCTGTTATAGTTTCCAAACTACCAGATGTGCTTTTCAGGGTAAAACTGAGAAATGCGGTATTGGTGGTAAATCATGACCGCATTAAGCTATGCAAGGATCGGAAAACTCCTCAATGGATAAAACACTGACTTAAGCAACCTGAGGAAGTGGTTACAACTGTCAACGGGGATGAAAGGGTGCACTGTTTCTGTAGGCAGCCCTGGCAGGGGCGGTTCATGATCCAGCATAATTACTGCGAGGAGTGGTACCATGGGGCCTGCATTAATCTTACGCCATCAGAAGCAGTTGACATCGATCTGTATATCTAGATACACGATTGTAAAATAAGAAGGCAAGCTGTAAACTGAGACCCTGTTCTTTTTGTGTAATGGCTAATGAAAATTTGACTGATGGTTTGGAAAGGTGTACAACCTCTCATCTAAAGAAAAGTTGATGGCTCCAAGAGAAATTGCTAAGAATGTAACGGCTTGCATGGACAAACAACGGGGCGAACAGGCCCTGTTGAAGCAAGGTGGAGTAGCCAAACAGGCCGGAAGGAGGGCAAGGATATCAGGCTGCTTAGTGATCCATCCCTGGAACGTGTAGTAGTGGATCTAGGGAGCAGTAAGTCGGAGGAGATGGAAGTGGGACCGATCCCCTCTGATCAGGAAGATAAACTTCTTGAATCTTCACCCAAGCCAACGAAACCTATCAGTCCTGTTAGGCCTAGGAGGCGCTCACCCTCTCCTGACAAGATCGCCAGACCAGTTTGTCGTGCCCCAGCAAGGGAGAGGTCCGTAAGGGTCCGAGAAGTCGCTCTAGAGACAGTCCGAGCGATAGGTCTAAAAACGGGTTAAGAGAGGTGAGCTGGTGGTGACAACAGAAGTAAGGCGCCCTAGTTGTCTGATAAGGGCGTGTGGTGGTGAACTCAGTCGGTCCCATGCCTTCGGCACACACTTACCAGCTATCTTCCAGGTGATGTTGCGAAGACACCACCTGTCGTAGGATCGGTGCCGTGGAGTTGGCGTGCAGATGGTTGTTAGGTTTGAGAGCACCCCTTGGGGACTTGATGAGATACTTGGAGTGTGTTGGAGGCAGAGGCCGAAATAGAACCGGAGCTGATTAGAGAGATGGAGGAACTCTGCCACACTCTCCAGGTGGAACCCCCAAGGGCCTGGGCGATCAAGTGTAAAGGTAATGCAGTTACTGCATTGCATCATTGGCGTGTTTTGATGCTGCTGATGTCTTACTTGGAGAGTCATCAGATTGTCACGCTTAGGGAGCAGCTTGATTTGGAACCAGAGGAGATAGAAAGGTTGTCATCACTCCTTTGCTGCATAGACAGCCACTACCATTTGGACAATGGGGATTTTGGGCGGAGTGCTGGCAACCCTCATTTGGACGCCATTCTTGCAGCAGTGGAGTCACAGGAGACGTACATGGTAACTTTAAGCCGAGTCGTCGGGGTGTTCTGTGACCCCGAGACCTACCCTACCCTGGAAGGTCTAAAATCATGGACGGAGCCGGGGGTGATACCGGTGGTGGGCCTCCACCCAAAACGGCCACTGACGGAAGGTTTTCAAAAAATCAAGGACCTTCTGGAAGAACCGAAGGTGGTTGCATTGGATGAGGTGGGCCTGGACCATACCGAGCCGCCGGAGATGTGGGTGGAGCAGATGTTGAAGCTCCAGAGAATCCTATCTCTGTTGATGCCCCACCACATCTTGGTGCTCCATGATCGTAGTATGCAGCCAGTGGCAGATGAAGCTCTCATGACACTGATGTACATGCTGATGGTGCATCCCAATGTGGCCCGTGAACAGCTTATTCATGTTGACTGTTTCACGGCCACCACGATTCTCCTGAATCAGTGGTTGACGAATTTCCCGAATTCGTACTTTGGGTTGACATTGGTAGTCAGCAAGTATGACGCCCACAAGAACTCCAGTCAAGTGGCTGCGGTCAAACAAATCAGCAGAAGCAGACTGCTGCTGGAGACAGACGCACCGTACTTCCCTCCACATGGGTATAAAAAATCCACGCCAGCTCTTTTGGGATGACTGCAGCAAAAGTGAGGTCCTGGAGATACCTTGGAGAGATTTGTTGCACATTACTGCCAAGAATGCTGAACGGTTGTACGTGGATAAACAACCGCCTGGCGAGGTGCAGTAGATTCAGACCCTTAAGAGACAATACACGTGAAATCCAAAAATTAAAAAGTGTTTCTGTTATAAAAAGTTAATATTTTCATCAAAGATTATATCATACCAATGTCTAAAACAGTGCATAAGATAATAGTTATCATCGTTAGATTCATAAATATGTATCATTTTCTTGCTTTGTTATAATTTCCTCTCCTGAAAAGTTTCGACCGACTGACCAACTCACAATTTTCAGACAGATCAACAGGCATTGGCAGTCCAGTAATCATTTCATATTATACTATGCCTAGATACATTTTTTATAAATTTTTTAATGTACAAAATGAAATAAAAAGTTCATGCTAGCTATTTGTCTTTTTCATTTGTGAGAGGATAAACAAAAGGAGGGGACTTTATAAAGGAAACTATTTCAGAGAGATAATTATGTATACATGACTTTGTGCTGCCCTCGTTTGTATATTTGTTCACACAAGAACTTAACTGATTATGAAAATCTTATGTCCATGTTGGTCACAGTGATTGACTGGGTAAGATTGAGTTTACATGGGTTATAGGGGCTGGTTTTTGTTGGAACAATGTGTGTTTGTCCCAGTATTTAGTAGTCCCATCTGAGACCATCCTAATGGTCCCAGGTCCTATATAAAATGGATTTATGTTCATCATGCTCCAGTAGAATGAACATGGTGTTTTATTGGAGATGTTGTTCAGGATTATAATCATATACTCTAAAAGTAAAAATATACTGTTTTATCAGAAGTTTATCATAGATTATACACATTGTGTAAACATACAAACTAATGCCCAAGAGTCTTACTAAGAATAGAAGACCTGGAAGTTTCGGAGTTCAATCATAAAAAACATAGAAGTCATCAATTTACATGATATACATAATTTATTTGTCATATGCTCAGGACAAAAGATTTGATTTATATTATAAGCATTATCACACTCACTGACCAAGATATGATGACAGTAAATGTATATGTACTGTTGACACTCATTATAATGGTATCCGCATAAATAGGCATTTTGCTTAATTCGACAAATTATAAAAGTTCCAATTAAAACTTGTCATACATAATGATAGTTGAACACTTTAGGCACACAGATGTTAATATTTTGTACACTAATTGGAATTCTGCAACCTTTGTAGATATCAGTTTTTTTGAAAACTGATAGAAAAAATTAACCGTTTACAATGCATAAACGGGTCTGGAATCCAGGAACAGACTCTGGATATTGTACCAACATCAATCATCATGACAACCACAACTAATATGACTTTGCCATGTAAAAAAAAATTTCAGCAAATTTAAATTTTAGTTGACTATACATACGACAGTTTCGCTTGGTGTATATACTACCTATACTTACCATTCACTAAACTTCAGCAATAAAATGTATTAAATGTATACTCTGTTTTTATGATGTATTATTACGGTTAATAACTCTTAAATACACGTGATCCTGGTATATGATTATACCTACGGAATGTTAGAAATATCACAGACATTATCAAGAAGAAAATACGTTAGAACACAATTAGAGTGAATGTCTCAGAACCCAAATAATTACTTGTTTACATCCTTATTTCACATTACATGTATACTTTACACTGAAATAAAGAAAGGCATGGTATAAGAAAAATTATTACAGTCAAACCTGTGTTTGAAACCATCCTGCGAATAAAGGCCCCCCTGTGAATAAAGGCCATTCTTTGAAAACTGTCATTTATTGATTATTTGGAACAAACTGACCTCCGAATAAAGGCCATCTTTCAATAACAGCCACATTTAGTCATTCCCAATGGTGGCCTTTGTTCACAGGTTTGACTGTACTTCACTTTATATTTTTTACAATATTTGAGTTCACTATAACTGTGTTTTACTGTATTTGCAAATATTTACATCGCAGCTATTATTACATAATATAACATTCAATAATGCTAAGGCAATATTCAATACCAGCTAAACATCTTAACTTTTCCAAGCCTGCATTCTTCAGTTTACCTAAAATACCAGGCAAGATAATTCACAAATATTAAAATAACTTAATTTTGTCTATCCTCGATATTTTGAAGACTTAATACCATGACAAATCATGTTTAAGTTTATATGATTTTAATCACTATATTTTCAATCCATGTTTACATTAGCACCAATAGACTTATTCTGAAGCATTGTTAATCATTTCCATTCTTGAAATTTTCATTAAACTATCAATACATCAGAAAATGATTGAGAATTAAATCAGAAAAAGACAACTGTTCTCCATTATTGCACATGTTAAATTTTCAAACACATAACTCACTAAGACTCCATTCCAAAGTAAGGGTACTTCATCACTTGCTTCAGAAGAAAACCAGTAAAATTATTCCAACTTCAGTTTATTGCACATTGTAAAAGACCATTAGTGATGACACCCACTAATTGCTTAAGTTACAAGTTTTTCATACACCTTAAGAAATGCTGCCTTACAGAGTCCACAGCAATTTGTTCAGAATCCTCACAGAATATATAATATCCAGGCTGTTCCTTTGTAGACACTTGTAGCATATCATTTGTACTGTAAAATAATAAAATGTGGATAAATGTCAAACCTGTAAACAAAGGTTGCCAAAATAAGATTAAACATATGACTTTAATCACAGTCGCCCATCATTAAAAGGTTGTTTAGTTTCCTATTGCATATGAAATGTTAATTGAATATTGTCCATTGTCTGCTTAGTGACCTTTATTTACAGGTGGCCATTAAATGTCTTATGCATAATATAAATAAAATGTATCATACTATGATATATCATGCAAGGATACGTGTAGTATGATGTTACACAACTAATACTAATACTAAAGTATTCAGTCACTTGAGAACTTCATTATTCTTCCGTAGAGAATGCACATTTAAGTTTAGACTCCAATTTAAAATACACCATTGAACTAAGAAGTAATTTTCATTTATAAACACATCACAGATCTTAGTTTAAAATGCTGAATCAACATTTTCTTTTAATTTTACATGACCTGATGCAAGAAGATCTGACCAAAGTTATAAGCACCTGCCCTCATGAAATATCCTATCAAAAAATAGTGACTTTGTCAGGTGATTAAATGACAATCATTGATTGGGCAATGATTTCTTAAGTTATAAAGAAGTTGAAACAGCAGTTTTTGATTTAGGACAAATGCAATTTCAATAAATTTAAGTATACATGATATGATATGGCCCCTAACTCATTGTATTGTCTTGTTTCAACATAGTATGTAAATACTCACCAATCAAATGTTGGCATCAAGGCAAATAACTGTTCAGCATATTTATCTAGCACCTTGTTCTGAAATCATGAAAACAAAAACTGAACTCCTTGGTGGCCTGACAGAAAGTGGACTCATCATCAAGTTTGTCTTAATATCGAGGCCCAACACATTCTATACACTTAATGCATACTTAATTATAGCAATAAAATGCCGATATCTGTTTTCATATTCAGAAATGGTTGAACATTGTTCAACAAAATTTAGGATCAGCAAATAAATCAAGCATCAAGATAAGGTCATGATAAAATCTAATACAAAGACACAATACGAGGCAATAGAGACAGCAAAAGGACAACTGGTAAAGACAGAAAGCTGTGAATGGACACTGGGAACTTGAGACAACTTAGGCTGTAAAAAAATTGTTAACAGTTACTCAAGCCATTTCTGGCACTGACCCCAATGTATCTAACAGTAAAATCAAGAATACAAAAAATATTTGAGGTTGAATCATACCTCCAAAGTATGAAAGAAAAAAAAAATAGAAAAGTTGTGACCTACAAACCCTATTTTTTAGTCTATTTACTGTAAACAAGACATTTTTTTCTAGCCTAATTCAAAGAATTTGGCACTAATGTGTGCAAAATATAATGAGCAAAAAGCGAACAGAAATGGTCTATGTTATAATGTAAACCTTTGTAAATGCCGCTAATGCCATCTGATACAGTAAACCAAACTGTGAACATTTATCTTTGTATTCTGTCAGTAACTGTATCATCTCCATCCATTTCTTGGCTTTGGTTAACAAGTGTACAGCTTTTGTGAAACAATTACTTACATCACTGAAATAAAAGTCTCATAGTCAGGACATCTGTAAATAATTCTTTGTTTTAGATTCTCAAATTATGTTTGCATGCTAAAGATGGTTTGCTAGGCAGGCAATTATATTGTCTTAAAAAAGATGGTAACTTGAATTACGATAAAAACTTACCCTATCACAAGCAACTTTAAATTCAGGTTCAACATTTTTTTAAATGAAACAAATAAATTTAAACAATGCTTGAAAACTGTTATGGAGATGTATGTTCCACTGGTAATAACAGTACCTAACCTTGAGAGCAAAATGATGTTATGGAAACCACATGGTCAGTTAAATAAGATGCATGTAACAGTTATGCCAAAAATACAATACAACTGAACTTAATGGGCTGCGTGATGGACAAGGAAGCACAGGCAGGCTTTTGTCTAATGGAGAGACTGAGAGAACAGAGAGATCAACAATATGGCTCTCTGATGAAAACTACAATAAAAAAGTTGCTCCTTTCACACATTATTAACACAATAAAACAACTCAAGAGCTATGACGTAGCACCATCAAACATCTGCTGAGAGAGCTTGATATTAAAACAAAACATTAATGACATCGAGCAATGTACTTCATATAATTATTTGTTATGGAAGAATCCTGCAAACATGTAACAGAAATAAACTAATTCATGACTTTTATCAGGAACATGATTGGTCAGAGAGGAGGAAACTCTTTGTCATGGTGGAGAGGGACATTTTCGTAACAAAAATACCACAAGAAAGGTCCTAAAAAAAGACAAAATGGACAGACGCTAATATGAGCAGGCACAAATATGGTACTGCTATTGCATCAACATTTGTTCAACAAGCATTTAAGGAGATTTCTCAACAGATTTAAACATTTCACAAAAAAATATAAAAAAGACTCCCTTGATTGATTTTATTCTTGCTTTTCCTTGTGAAAATCTAAAATTCAACCAGGCTTACCTGATAAGAAGAATGTGTACATGAGCCAGAATGGCCGTGTCTGGATCATCAGAATCTTCTGGTTGAGGAAAACATTTCAGTGCTCTCTCATGTATCAATGGCTGAATGCAAACATTACAGAAATAAAATTTATGATTATATCTATCCAAATAAACATTTACATTAAACAGCTATATTCTATTTCATTGGTTAACTGAAGAAATTACTCAGCCAATGAAAATGACTGTTGCAAAAAAATAAGCTAGTGAAATACCAAACAGCCAACCAGATGTAACCTAGTGTTTTTGCAGTAAATGTTATTTCATTTATCAATAAACAAACATTTAGCTCATTTTATGGGCAGTCCAGTCTGAACAGTTAACAAAGAATCATATTTCAGGATGCATTATAACATAAATACACATTTAACATGAACTAAACAAGGTAAAAATCACCAACCAAACAACAAACTATCAAACAAATACTCATTTAGTCATAGTTAAAAATACAGCACACAGTTTCTCCAATTATAGATATAAATCCAGCCTGGCACAAAAAAACTTTAGTCAGATATAACAGTTCAGTCTCAACAAAGTTGCCGGCTCCTTGTGGAAGGGTAAGTCAGTACTGGTTAGTATACAGTCCAGGAAAACTGGCTAGGTGAACCGGTTGCATATATAACTAAAAAATTGTTGAAAAATAGTGTTAAACCCCGGTGAAATAAGTCACATACAAACTCAACAAATCACTGAACCTCACGTTATCTTTAATGTAAGTTGAGTGCAATATAAAGTTAATGAACTTTTTCATGATACAGGAGCCATACTGGAGTCTAGTCAAATATTGTATACAAGGCCATCTATATAACTTCAATAAAAGAAAAGAATACAAATAACCCATTTCCAAATAAACATCAGTAAACATCAAGCGTGTATATACTTACAATTGGTCTTCTACGTACAAATGCTGACATGCCCACTTTTTGGTCCCACATTTTCTGGCCATGCAAAACAAACTCAATCTACAAAGGTGACAAGAACACATCAGAATATAACTACTGGTAATACATATGTCATGATACACAAATTAAAATTGCAGAGCAATCATTTGATTGTAACTATTAAGATGCACTATATGTAAAGTAAAACCACAATCTTGAACAATGAGTAAAGGCTTGACAATGTGATGTTCAGACACATGGGCATTATTTGTAAGTATACAATATGGTCTTTAGAAGGTCTGAACTTTTGACATCTAAATAAGCTGTCCTGAACTTCACTGGCTTAGCAAGCCTCCAAATTTTCATATTTTAGCTAGATAAGCTTGAAAACATATATTACAAATGCATACACTAAATGAGCCAGTCAGGTACACCCAACATCACAAAACAAAAATCCCTTGGATCTTCAGGAATTCAAAGTGTAATAGAAGGTAGAAAATAAAGTTCCCGAGGCAGGGCTCGAGCCCGTGACCTTCTGCTTCCAAGTCCGCTGCTCCACCAACTGAGCTAATCGGGCTGACAGACATACACACTACTATAAATACATATATTATTATATATACAGCTCTGTTACAAAAACGTCAAGTAAGTGGAGGCAAACTGACCAAAAGTGAAGGCAAAATCATAGGTTAGTGGAAGCCAAATGACCAAATGATGGAGATTTGATGATCCAAAAGCAGAGACATAACACATAAAACTGGCCAAAAAAGATCATTTATCATTTATAAACGACCATCATTCCAGGGTATTCAGTCACTTACTAGACGTTCAGGCTTATGTTGGTACAACAGATGACATGTCAGTTCAAAGATAGGTAAGGAAGAATTCACACCACCAGTCATATTTGGTGATTCCTGCGTGAGAGCATTCTGCCATTTTTGATACTGTGATGTACTCATCTCACCTGGATTGAAATAAAAAAATTTCATCATCCTTAAAAAAAGCCACTAGTTTCAATAATAAACATTTATATACAATGGTACTGGTTCTCAAGACACATTTCGAACAATTTCTCCCTGATGCATTTCATAGCAAAATTCCTAAAGAAATCTTCCAGAAATATCCGAACATGCTGATAACTGTTTTGTGATGTTTAAACAATATGAAAACTCAAGGGGTGATAATTTCATACATCAAAGTATTATGAAACAAAAATGAATACAGACAACCGATTGCGAGTTTCTCGACAAAATATACATACTTTCATTAATGCTGAGATGCGATAACAAACAATCCAAGACTTGTTTAGGAAAATGTTTAGAGAGAAGAACAAGATGAGATTGTCGGGCAGACAATGGCAATGAAGAGTCTGTATTCACCAGATGTAGCACTTCATTCTTCACACTCTCTGGGGTCAGCTGAGAAATTTTCTATTAATAAAATGACACAAGATTTAAAATTCCAGAAAAATAATTCTTACTTATATTATAAACAAAATAGTCAGTTCAAGAGATTTGAAACTTTCTTTCATTTTTTTCATCCATCTTGGAAGAGAATGACAAATAATTTCATTACCCTAAAATTAGGAGCAAATGCTGGTATGTTACCTCAACCTAACAAAGGAAACTTCAAAAGTAAAAAGCTTAGGTTTAATGCCTGTTTTCAAGAATATTTTAGTTTAATTCTGGTGGACAGTTGCACCTAACCAGATTCCCTGATTCTGTACCAGTAAAGGCCTTGTTCTCTGTAAGCAACTGGTCCTACTTCTCCACATGAAAGATCATCAGTAAAGGACAAATAGCCTTAGATGCGATGTCTTAAATCAAATCATTACAGAGAGCATGTGCCTTGCACAGGGTTCAAGATCATGGACCTGAGGCATGTAGGCCTAACACTCAACCAATAGAGCCAAGCAGGTGGTCCAAACAAAGAGGGATCAATTCTCAATAACTCTTTTATGTAATTTAATGTAAAATAAATCAGTTTTAACAAGAGGTAAACATAGGTTAGCCCTTACATTGATATCCTGATAACCTTCATTCAACAAATTATCTAACTTCCAATACTGTGACAAATATGGATCTGAAAAGAAATGACACACATGTACATGCACACAATCATCACTTTACCATCTTTATCCTATACTTCTATATATGCAGTACAACCTCTCCAAAGTAACACCCTTTGGGAGAAGCAAAATTATGATATTGCTGAGAGGTTGTTGCTCTAGAGAGGTTAAATCAATAGTTAAATCATACAGTGGGAAAAAATCATGTTGTTGAAGGGAGGTTGTTGTCTAAGTGAGGGCTGCTCTGGAGAGGTTGCACTGTATATGTACATAACACATTTTAATGAAATTTATACAACCATTGCAAAGAGAAGGAATTACTTTTCACAGATACAGCATTAATTAAATCATCTTTCTGATTAGCATGCTGGCCAGATTTTTACAAATTTTCTATATAAACATAAGTCTGAAATTATAATCCTTCAGATTAATCTCCCAGCTCAAATTTAAAATTTGCGTCCCCAAGATATTAAAGTTTATTATAAGACTATGTAACTTTTCAAATGGTATTCTAACGCATTTTAATTTATATGACAGTTGACTCAAAGTAGTATCTAAATATAGCATTAATATAGATCAATATGTGGTACATTAGTTTAATCTTGAATGCCTTTATATATAGGAAATAGACCATTTTAATTTTTGAAAACTAAAGCAAACTTTATTCAGAATATGCACAGCAGAAAGTCTGACTTAAAAGACAGGAAATTATACAACCCAACCCGAGCCTACACGTATGTTCATTGATTCAATAATTATAATAAAGAGAATGAAATGTCTTACCAACAATCTCCACCAGTCTGGACGTGGGTGGAGTACCAAGACTGTTTATCCATTTATTTCTCAGAGAGTCCAATGATAATGTACCTGAAGATATTGTCGAATGTTTCTGCATCTGCAATATTATTACAAAAGAATTAAATATCATTAAGTTCAAAAACACAAAAACAACAGAAATTCAGCCCATAATTACATAGGAAGCAAGTGGAAAGATTACTTACAACAAAATATCTTAAAATAAACATTTTTCCCCTGCCAGAAGTTTATTTCAGTCACTCAAACATTTGTATAGAGTGGTCCAGTCTTATGAACGAGGCCTGCAGTATTCATTACACTTGATAATCAATCCAACATATCAGATCATTTTCAATTTGGTGTTTAATAAGCCGTGACTGTGGTCCAGTGGCTAGTAAACTGGGCTTGTGACCCGGTGATCCAGGTTCAAATACCAGTCAGGCAGGTCATACCCTTCTATGAAAATTTGAAAAAATGTCCATTTTCCTCCATATAGGGAGAAGTTGCCAGCTCCTTGTGGATGGGTAAGTAAGTACTGATTAGTAAACAGTCCAGGACTGCTGGTTAGGTGAATAGACAGGTATATATAATTGAAAATTTGTGAAAAATTATAAATGAAGAGACATGTACTCAATCATAAATATATGACGTTGTGAAACCAAAGCATTGTTTACATAAGAACAATTTCGCAGCACAACAAATAACAGTACGGCAAATATCACCATATACCTGATCTATGTATGACAACCTTACAGCATCAGATTGAAAGTTACACATTTCTAGCAATGACATCTCTTTTGTTTCTTTATTATCTGCACTTTTCTGAAATAATCATTAAGTATCCCCACATGAATACAATGCTGGATGACGTATTTCTCACTATATGAAGTATTAACTTAAATCAGACATTTTGTAGTCAAGAATTTACTTTTGCAGACACTTGCACTTAAAGCATTCTCAAATTTAGGCAAAAAAATGGTCAACCCAATACACTATATATATGACAAACAAAATTTGAAATAGATTTTACATTAATTAAAAAAGTAGGTAATTTATGCAAATTATTCACATTTTACATACCACACATACAGTATTTCAGCAAATCATCGAGAGATATATGCCTAACTTTCAGAATTCAAAAGTAAATTACACATATTCGATCTACTTCAGAAAGATGGAATAATTCGCAGTATGAACATTTTAACAGAGACAATACCTGCATCACATAGAGACCGAAGTCAGTTAGAATGGTTTGTTGAAAAGCACCTAGCAGTGTATCACCTAGTTGTGTTATCTTAGACCCATCTGAGACTTCCACGGTACATAACACCTCACCAGAATCTACGCTGTGGATTCTAGTAAATAGTAAATGATTTCTCAATCAATTGATTGAATGATAGATGATTTGAAAAAAATGCTGAAGGTCGAGACTACAACAAATGCAACAATATGTGTAAAAAGTTGGCATAATTCAAAACACTCCACTGAAATCAGAATTGTTGAAATTTTGTGATGAAGGTAAAATATATGAATATTAGTAACACTTATTAATCACAATATGCTCCATTAAAGGAAGAAACAAACTGACATGTAATACACAGTTGGTTCATATTTTTCAGAAGGTTAATGAGAGTGTAATTTGTTAACATACAAAGTAATGATCTTCAGCAGTTTCCCTCTATGGTGATTCATTTCAATGTTTAATTTCAGGAAACATCTTTCTATATCTACATATCGTCAAAAGTCTTGATCTAATTTAGTCCTGACGCTTAATCAAATCACACAATTTTAACCAATCAGAAGTAAGTTTACACTGATTCCTAAATGCTAGATATCTAACTGATGCCTAATTTAACCCTTTGCCTCATAAGCATACTTTGGATTCTTCCAAATTCAAAGTTAATATACAAAACATCAATTTACTTAAGAAAATTGGGCTAAATCTCTCTTCATTACAAGCAATGGCTTCTTTTGGAACAATGTTTTCAAGTGTCGTCTGCTTCAGATGCAGGGAAATGCAGTATCATGAGGCAAAGGGTTAAATAAATTAAATCAATACCTACAGCATAGCTAAGACAGTATTTATGATGACAACTAAGTATTTTCTTCTAAGTGTGTGGCAAAATGAAAATGTCTGCATTTTTAAGAGCATACGAATACAAAATGTACAAGCCAGGCAAGTAAGGATGGTCAGATACTAGTTAACTTTGTGTAAAGTGTTTATTCCATACTTACTTGATGTAGTCTTGATATGTGAGACCAACACATTCATTCTGTGGAAATATACCAATCAATTTGTCATCAGTGAAATTATGTAACGATACAGCTTTAATGGCAGAATCTGTAAGAAAAAAACATGAAGTACAATGTCATATTTAATACCAGAATCAAGAACCTTACACAATAAATATTACAACGGTTTTGGTTAAAAATTTTCACAATCCAAGAGTTTTACAATGATACTTCAGTCACATTGTTGTGACTACAATATTTTAAATACAATTCTTGAATATGTTCTTCAACTAAGGCACAAAATTCAGATACAAAATAAAAATTTGAAAAACACTAAAAAAATGCATAAGGTTTAAGTAACACCAAGTGAAATTCAAAAACTTCTCCTCGAGTAGAATAGCAAAAATTCTTTCACTTTAAGAACCTGAGTGATATGCTTTAGAAATAAGGGATTCACTGAGAAGTCCAGAAAAAATAGTCCAGTTTTCCGGTTACTTGACATAACTATACTGTGCTAAACCTAAAATTTCTAATAGCAAAATCCAAAAGAATGAAAATATTACAGATGAATGACACCTTCAAAATACAAAGGATATATTAAGAAAAAATAGGTTAGTTTTGTGACATACAAATCCAATTTTTTTGGTCAAGTAACTGTAAACATGACCATTTTTTTCTAACCTGAATAAAACAATATTAGTTGTATCAAATAAGGTTGACTGTGATTTAAGAAAAACGAATTTAAATAATTAAGACAAGACAGGCCTATACATTACTGTAAGAAGGTAGTAAGTCATTTCTACATACCATCAGTAGATGAAAGTTTATACAACATTCCAGAGTTACACAACAAGTATAATGTTTGTGACTGACCATTATATGCTGTTTGAAATACTGAGAAATCCTTTAACTGAAACATAAAGAATTATTTACATCTAATATATAATAACAATTAGACTTCCAAGCACTTTTTAAACATGAAAATATCATGATACAAATGATATACATTTTCAAGGGGTATAAACACATGTTGTAAGGCTCTTTGTCTATAAACAGAATTAACAAGAATTACAACTCTCATCAAATTATTTGGGTCTACCAAGCAAAGCAGGTTTCATATTCTTAATAGATTGCTGAAACCTAAGAGAAGCAACAGTGTAGTAGGTACTACTACCACTAAAAGTAAAGCCATACCAAATTGTATCTATGTTTAGTGTCCGCAGAAGGAAAGGTTTTGATCACCTGAATCAAATAAAAAACATATTGTAAAATTGAATATTAGATCATTTGAAATATCTTTATTGGACCATTACATGCTGGAACGATTTGCTTTGTATCAGTATGGCTTCCAGTCGTCAAAATCGATCAATATTATGTTTTTGTTTTGATTGAACAAATGAAACATATTAGTTCTCACTGAGTGACGGTTTGAACTTTTGATAGAAGCTAATATTTTGTGGCAATTAAGTAGGAAATTAGTGTTTTTTTCCTGAGGGACTTGTTTGTCTTTTCTGGATAGCTAAATTGGTTTTTAAACCTCAATATTACGCTAAACATAGATGCAATTTGGTATGGCCTAAAGGAAATATCCACAATGAATTCCAACAACACATAGTTCCCTATCATATCTCCCCATCACAGGGTTTCACTCGTCATCAAAAGTTGAGGGTCAAAAATGACTAATGATGATTTGAAGAGTCAACATAATTTCCTTCTAATTTTATTGTAAATTTTACCCTCAGGTAGAAAATCTCAAGATTATTGTTTTTATTGCGTTATTTATTAAGCTATATGAATGATTCCTTACCTTGTTCATATGTTGTAAGCATTTCATTGCAACTTGACTAAATTTTAAAGGAGTATGTACATTTATATCTTGTATACAACACCATTCACTGTTGACTAGGATTTCTATTGCACCCTTTAAAGTACAGACTCGAATTATGAACTGAACCATATTCGGTACTTTTCTGAAATTTAAATTAAGTTACAGTAAGTACAATTATAAAAAGCAAAAACATAAGAAACATTCAAAAGATGCACCAATTAACAAATAACTATCGATTAACTATATGTACATGTATGGTATGGACTAAATTATCTGGCTCTCTGATTGGTCAATGCGTTGGAGCCATGTGATAGGCTGTCCATTCGTGAAACATAGGGATTTCCATACATCTGTTAAATATAAACGAATATGTTACTGATGCCTGAATACTTTAGATACAAATTGCACCTTTTAATCAAAATAAAACACTGAATGTTAAATTTAGTGACTCTACATGACATAATGTAGAGACCCTGATGTTTTCATCTATTTTTAAACTACGCGCAAAATATGCATCAAGTGAAAAAATGCAAGGTGTTCTGAATGCAAAGTCTCCCAAGATCCCGCGGGCAGAATTCTGCCTGGATTTCGACCGCAATTGACCAATCAGCGTCCAGGAAATTTTGGGCCATACCAGTTGTCTCTGTACACCAGAGTCAATGGGTACCAGTTTAATCAAGGCCTAGAAAATCTGAAAATTCCAGTAAATCTTGCAAATATAACAGATATCAATAAAATCAAAAGGGAGGTAATCAATAAGGGGTACGAAAAATGGATGGTAAAAATATAAAGTCCCGTTAATCCCCAACATTATGACTAGATCTGAGTGTACAATATAGTGTATATATGATAACAGTAGAATCAATATCAAATAAAAAACAATAAAAATAAAATTTTACATCTGAAAGTCGCACAAGGCATGTGATTAATACATTAAGGTTGTACTTTGATCTCCAAGTAGTCATTACAAATAAATGATTTTTGAGGTTTTACGCTTCTTTTCAGCAGCACTTCAGTTCAATTCTAACAGGTAACTTAAATTGTGTTTCCAGAATCAGTACCAGTACAGTCTGAATCTGAGGTTATAAAACTTGAGATCAGTCACAGAGCTCAAATCTCGTATTTTGTCTTTTAATGTTCAAAGTTAATTATGATCAGACAATAATGATATTATTAATGCATTATTCTGACTACATAATTGATAAGAATATTTATTTAAACATTTATAATCTCCATCTTTTCAACCATAATACTTTTAGAACAGAACTGACATTTGAGACAAATAGCAAGTTTTTTTCCCTGCAATTATCTGCCAATTTCTCCTACATGAATCATTCAAATCAATGGTGGAGGAAGAATGACCTTAGATATAACGTCTTCAATCATTTCTTCATAGGGAGCATGCACTGTACCAAGAGATCAAACCCATAGTCTGGGCATTTAAGATCATTGAGTATTGCGCTTGGTGCAACATATCGATGTACTAAAAAATACGCACATAATATTAAAAGAATATTATACGTAAATCTTATAATAAAGAGTCAAATATCTGCGTTATATATAATATAAAACATCTGGAACATACTCAGTGACTAGAATAATACCATGACCTCTCGGGTATATTGTTGACTTAGGACACTGGGTTAAAACAGTGACACTTGATCCAAGCTTCACAACATCTTTGTGGTCCTCATCTGTAAATAAAACCACATTCAATAAACATTATTTGAGTTTTCAACAGTATTTCGGTTATACACCAGCAAGCAGTTAGCCAATGTTCCTGCAGAGATAATTCTGGATTTGCTTTTCAGTGAGAGATTTTGTCCCATTTAATCAATATGAATTAGAGAATTACAATTTTTATGAGAGATTTCATAAAAAACGAAAACAGTTTAGTCTGCACAGCCATCTTGTTTGATCATAACGACTCGAATGAACACTTTTGAAACATAGCGAAAACAAGTTTCTTGCATTGGAGGAACACCCCCAATCAAAGTATCAAAGAGAAATTAGCAGAAACAACTGGTATGTTACAGAAAAAATTGTAGTTCTTGATTTTTGCTGCAAGGTGTGAAGGCACTTCCGTTAATCGAAAAAAATGGCGAGTGACTTACCTTTCTAATTTTTCAGACACGCAGAGCAGCGAAAGGACGTTTTATTTTCTAGGCTGATTTGCGTTGCTTGATGAGTTTAGATTAAAAAAATAGGTCTGTTTGGGTATATAAATCATGGAATGCGAGTGCCTATAAATTATACAAGTTCACTCCAACTTTTCCTACCTTCAATGATTAGTCTTTTGCATATAGTATAAGATATCTTGCCATCATCTGAGACATCTTGTTGACACCAGTAAAGTGCATTCTGGGATATATTGAAGCAGATGTCAACTAAACTAGTCATGTGACCATGGCAGAGTCTGTACATAGTCTGTTGTTTCCAAACATTATCAGGTTTGTAAGACCAAAACAAAATCAAACCATTTTCAAATACCTGCAACACCAATACTAGTAGTAAGTATTCACAGAGAAGTGATGTCATTTGCACAATAACATGTAAAATGGTAAAATGTATACACAGTACATATAATGGAAATATGTATATAATTTAAATTATAAATAAATATCATATTTTTGTCTATTAACTGCTGACTTTGAGATACAAAAAGCACATAAACATTGTTCTTTTAAAAAAACTTATTCAATAATAGAATTATTCATCAACATCAATCAAATTTCATTAGCACCTTTATATATACAAACAGTATGACTCTGTTTCATGATAAATGCAGAAGATAGGGACCTCTGTGGTGAAGTGGTTACAGTTTCAGACTACTAATCATAAGCCCTTCATCGCAGTGAATTTGGATCATACCAAATACCAAATTTCACAGGTGAGGAAGCTGTCTAGCGAGCTTATGGAAGGTTGATGGTTCTACCCAGGTGTATGCCTTGCACTACCAAAGCTGGAAAAGTAGCCAAATGACCCTGGCTGTTGGTTTGATGTTAAACCCAAGAGAAAAAAATGGAATATAGCCAAGACTTTATATAAATGTACAAAATAATACATTCTTGTAGGAAAAATGAATAATCAACATTTAAAGGTACATTTTATACATATTAATCAAACAAAATAAGACTATGAAGAAATTAGTTTTTAAGTGATATCTATCTATTTCTTTGCATCCAATTGTCAGACATAAGAAAATGACATATACAAACCACTAGAGCTACATTGGGAGGTTTCCACGACACTTTTAGAACTCTATAGTCATCTGTAATATCTAAGCAACCATGTTTTTCTACATCCTATATGAGACAAGAATAAACTGTCTTCAGGTAACCATTATACTACACAGTTTTATAAGACAAAGCATGATAATATTATGGCACTTTCTGTTTATTTGTCTCAAGGAAACCAAATGGAGAGAAATGAGCCACATTATTCAAACTTATGGCATGTCTGATTAAAAAAAAATAATAATCGCAACATTAATTTGTCCTTGGATTAAAATTCTATACTAAAAACAAAACAATGCTATTTAAAATATAAAATTCTTGTCCTAAAATTACTGATGAACCTTGTGGCTTGAATTGTTTTGTCCATTACATGTAATTAGGATTTATTGTAATAAATCATTCAAGGACTCTAATTTATATATAATTCATATGTAAGTATTAAAATTTACACATACAAACAATTTCTTCACAAACCTGAATATATTCCACTGTTTTACAGTCAAATGTATACAACTGTTTTCCACTGGATAAAGATACAAACAAATGACCAGGACCAAGCCAAATGTGATCAATATCTCCCAAAGTCCTAAAGTCAAATATTTCCCTAAATAACTGTAAATAAAGAAAGCAGACGTATTAATAAACTAGTAAACACATACCAGAAGAAAATCTTACCCAAATGGAGACAGCTTATAGGCCCTCAGTAACTCAATTATTTGACAATTTAACTCATTATATAGTTGACAAGTGAAATTCAGTGTAATCATTTTTAATGTGACATAATTGTTCACATTTTCTATTACTGCTTTGTAAACCAGTTATGCTAAACATGCTAAACGACTTCTTCAATCCTTACTATTCTGCAATCAAGGTATCAACTGTAGTAAGACAGTGTAGTGATTGTAGGAATATAGGCACACATTCAACAGCTTTGCTGTTGGGTTAACTTTTTAGCAACACGGTCGAGTGTCCTCCTACAGTACTAGGGGTCCTGGGTTCAATCCCCAGTTAGGACAATGGATTTTCTCACTCCCAAGTTAGTATATGAAGGCAGTATTTCAAACGAAATCAGACCTCCCAACTTTACAAATTACAGTCACCATTCAGAAGTTTCCGGAACATCTGTATTACAATGGCATTTTTATTGTGTCAATATCAGTATTCTATATCTAATCATTTCTAATCAGACTACATGTTTCACAATTTTTGCCGAATGCAGGGCCGAATTCACCGTTCGAATAGATTAGGGACGAACACAAAATGCGTATTTTTACTTTAAAAATGTAACATTTTACCTTTGTACGACTGAATGGCAAACAGTTAATACAGGAATTTAGAATGTAGCGTTGAGACATCCTTTAAGATAAAGATAGCATGTCTTTTCTTATAAGGCAAGTAATGTGTAACACGGAAGACAGAAGCTCTTCAATCGTACATGTAGTAAGGGGAAGTAACTACGTTCTGCATGACGAATAGTCACATAACTTATTCTTGATTTTGACGTTCTTCTATATTGTCAGTGAGTACATGTACAATACGTTGTAATGTAATTGGTCAATTTGTATCAAATATTTCCTCCTATGGCATAAGAATGGTTTAATGTCACATAAGTCTCGTGTTAGTGGTAATGTCATTAGTTTTCGCGATATTGTTACACTTAAGGTTGATTAAAGAGAGGTGAAGATGTTACGCAGCAATTTTCATCAACTTTGACTAGCTTTGTATATTTGATGTTTGTTCAATGACGATTCTAGAATTCCTCATCTGCCTGCCTACCTTACATCTGAAATAGCAGATAAAGATTACAATTTTAAATGACATTTTTATTGGTTAATGATATTCAAGTGATCAATATGAATTGATGCTGTTTGATTATATAGTTTTTTTATGACCAATAAGTACAACTGTAATGTGTTCTAACTTTCATTATTTTTGTAACTATACTAACTAATCAAATTGTTGAGGTGTTAATCGTATGAAAGCTGGTAATAAAAAGTGCTGGGCTTATCAGTTCTTGTCCTATTATACTTGACACGGGTACAGACTGGCAATAATGCAACAAATGCTGGTTATAGAATTGTGTTTACTATACTCATGTACGAAATTCCAAATTAATTCATTGATTTTAATAGAAGTATTGAAAATGTATAAAATATGCATGTAAATATGGTGTATTCTACAAGTTGCTTCCCTTCACACCGAAAACAATTGATTCATTTTATTTATTTATTAATGAATTTGAAGTTATTTAATTTTATGTGACCTTAGAATAGTGTTTACTACAATCATGTTCAATTTTCTGAGTGAATGCATTGCTCTTTATGAAAGTTATGAAGATTTGTAAAAAATCTACAAATGTATTGTTTATTGATTACACCAATGGATAGATATACAACTGTACTTGCTTGGTACATAAACAAAATAATTTTGATTTTTTATAAAGCATTACATTACATTTCTACATCTCCTGGCATTGAATTAAAAGAGGTAAGACTGCAAAAAAACTGAATGAGAACATCAATGGAATGTTACATTCAGGATCTTCATGCATTCA
Source organism: Lutraria rhynchaena (assembly GCA_008271625.1). NCBI lineage: Eukaryota > Metazoa > Mollusca > Bivalvia > Venerida > Mactridae > Lutraria > Lutraria rhynchaena. The sequence goes on from VIBL01000042.1 coordinate 2,824,798, forward strand.
CCTGAATTAGTTGGAAAAATTCAAATAAGTCTCAGAAATCTCTTCTTACAAAAAACATTTGTTTTCAGTATTCTTATACAATGTATACAATATGCTTGTACAATTTATTACAATACCATGTATAAGTACTAATCTGCGTGAGTATTTCATACAGTATTTCATAAGTAGCGTCAATCAAAATAAGTTTAATGTCATTAACAATAAAAAAGTATCATATGTTTTCAGTTATCTGAATTTGTTGTTGGTAAATATTTGTGGTTTTTTTTTTGTGTTCAGTCATATCTATTACATAGAACCCAACCACATCGTTCCATTACCCTGACTTTAAGGTTGATGCAAAATTCTGACACTCACAAGATATCCTGTGAAGGCAAAAACAGTTCTCTGGAAAACTTGACAAATTTGTTCTTCATTTACAGAGTAAAAAATGTCTTCATCTGACGAAGATGAGATTCCAGATCTTGTACCTGCAGGCAGCAAAGTTCCTATCACAATTATAACTGGATTTTTAGGTTTGCAAAACATGTATATTTATCATTGACATATCATATTCAAGTAATCATTTTCATACTTGGTTACTTGGAAATCTGATTCATGTATTACAATGAACTTGAGTCTTCACAAAAATATATGTACATTGGAAACCCTCTAAAGCGGTTCTTCCATAAACCAGTTTCCCCTCAAGATCGACCAAATGTTCTGGTCACAACTTCATTATTCTATAATTAAAAAATCCCCTCTAAATTGGCATCCCCTCTAAACTGGCCAAATGACCTGGTCCTGGGCTCGGCCAGTTTATAGGGGTTCCACTGAAATAGTGATAGAAGACACTAGTATTTTTATGCATGCTCAAATCAGCATGTTAAGTTTAAAAAAGAACACTATTTGATATTGAGATATTGAGTAATTGACTTGGCTAGGCATGTTTTTCTCTAGTGTTGCCACATGTCCAAAGATGAGGTCTTCTGTCTTCCATCTCCTTATTAACATTTCATGTGCAATAGCTTTTGGATACTCACAGCTAAAGAGGTCAACAACCTCGGGCCACTTCTATATGGTCATGTGTGATGTACTAAGTCTGAAATACTGTAGATGAAGGTGTATATTCTACACAACCAAATAAACAATGAGTCATCAACTAGTTCTTGAGATAAATTCATTAACAATTGAAATAGTTGTGATTGCTTTTAGGTGCTGGGAAGACAACATTGTTGAATTACGTATTGTCTGAACAACATGGGAAAAGGATAGCTGTTATAATGAATGAGTTTGGTGATGGTAATATTTTTTACTTCAAACAAATGCATCCAGTTTCTTTCATAACAGAATATGGATTTAAAAAATTCTAGGAGCATTTTTTTTGTTTACAATTAATTTTTGTGCAATTGTTAAATTATTTTATGATCCTTTTTTCTTAAGTATGATTTTCCATATATTTATTATGTATTTGCAATTAATTCTCAGGACTGAAACATTTATATATTGTATATTTTTGACTGATTAGTTTGGCAGGGGTTGATTTCATGTTTGTTTGGTATGATGGAAGTTTTTATCTTCAGGAGATTCTATAGAGAAATCAATGTCTGTTGGTAGTGGTGGTGAACAATATGAAGAATGGCTTGAACTCAGAAATGGCTGCCTTTGTTGTTCTGTCAAGTAAGTGTATAATTATTGAATAATTATTTCTCAGTCAACATAAAGACTGCCAATCTTCACCAGCGTGGAAAGTGATTTCCTACTATGTTTTTGGTAGTTTTTTTTAAAATATTTTTCTACCTGTAAGGGTAGGTAAATTGCTAAATATGCTGGTCTTACATGGGCAGGTTTGTTTCTGGTGCTTCTGTTATTTAATCAAGTTAAGGGAGGTAACTATAACAATACTAAATGTTAGAATTGAACAGTGTTAGTTCCCTTGTTCTATTCTAAACCAATTGTCCTGTCAAAAGGTGTCAGCTGCAGAAGTGATGACTACATGAATAAATGGATTTTTTTTGATATTTTGTGTTAAAATATATTTTTTTTCAAATTGAGTGACAATTTCCACATAATCATGTGTCTGAATATGCAATAGTCTTTTTACAGCAGTATCATTAATAAGTCTGAACTATTCTGTCGGTAATGTGTCAACTGTTTTATTCTGTTGCTATATTTTATGTAGGGATAATGGTGTAAAAGCTATAGAAAACTTGATGACAAAGAAAGGAAAGTTTGATTACATTTTACTGGAAACAACTGGACTAGCGGATCCTGGTAACAATATTAATATCTCAGACTGACTAGTTATCTATTAGATGTTTTGCCTATAAGGTACTCTCTTTCTTGTACAGTCATTATATCCTATAAGCCATGCTTATGACATTGATGTCATCAGCAAATGGTGAAAAATAGTTGTCTTTTACAATTGATGAAGCTCAACTCTTCATACAACCATCTTAATGGAACACACTGTGGGAGCACCTAGGGCAGAAAAGCAGTGTCCACAGTACTAGACTTTCTTACAGTTATAGTTTCCATTCTGTTTTCTCTAAACAAGGTCAAAATGTTTCTAGGCATATTATATTGTCCAGTTAAAATATATGACAAAAACAGTCCTGTTGTTCTTGAATTATGATTCAGTGTAAAATAATGAAACAAACATTGTCCACTCTCTTAGCTGAACAGTTCCGAACAAATCTTTGCCAAGTATTCTGATTAGGTATTTTGTGACAGTTCGACACTCTTGCTGTAATAATCTTTTGAACTAGATTGTATACATTTAAGTCTACCAGGTGTTGGTTGTGTTTGATCTTTCTTTGGAATGATTTATTTTCATTGTAATCTGTACTATGTCTACAGTATAACACTGTTATAGCAAAGTCCTTACGTTCCAAAAGAATGCTTTAAAACATTAATATTTCACTACATCCGTCACATTGAATTATAGAAGAGCTAAATCAAAGAATAATTACTATTTTACAATATCTTATCTTAGTTCAATATAATCATGTGTTACTGTACATGTGTATCATTGTTAGCTGAGGTTTTCATCAACTGTTCTTGTTACTGGTCAGCAGTACGATTCTGTCATGTTTCTACAGTTGTAGGTTAGATTCTACGGATCTTCTGTTTACTATTCATTCATAGTGATCACTGTCAGTGGTAGGAAGTGGTATAACATGTATAAAATAAAACATTTTTCTGTTGTTTTTTCAGGACCTATTGCCTCTATTTTCTGGATTGATGAAGAATTGTGTAGTGATATATTTTTGGATGGTAACTTTCAGCTACTTTTTTGCATTTTAATTTAGACTTGCTTCAAGACATTTGTATTTCTTTTCTGATCGTCTGTTCAGAACTACTATGTAATATGTTGCTTTGAAATTTGAATACAGCCTAACTAGAAGTATATGAACAGTCTTTGTGCTAATCCACTTGCCCAAAGCCCAGGGCTCATATATGTCTATTTAGACTGGTTAACTTTCTCAAAAAGTGTATTCAGGCTTGTGTTAAATTGATTAATTTTAATTGCCCATTTACAGTTTTGGCTAGTGCTTTAAAAACAATGATTCAAACATTGTAATGAATACAGTAAAGTTTGGCCTAAATGCTTAGTTTAGTTTACATCCAGAAACTTTGAAATTGTAAACAATATATTATCCTATTTGATTGTGAATTTTACACATTGTGGCTTTTAATGTTCAGCAATGGTCATCATTTGTTCACATCAGTAAATGTATTAGTGAAGTTTTTATTGAAATTTATTTTGTTGATGAGAACAGTGATGTTGTAATGATGGCATTTTTGTATGGATTCTGATTCTACTCCAGGAATAATCACCATGATTGATGCCAAGTATTGTTCTAAGGTAACCAGTGGTAACTTTTTTTTAAATTCCTTTCTGCTCCAATTGCTTTGAAGTAAAATTAACTGGTCATATTATAATGTCTTGATTTGTAAGATTTTTACTTTTTTAAAGTTAAGTATTACATACATAAAATGTATAAAGTAAAAAATGACCTCATGTTTAACATAACTAACCTGGAGTATTGATTTCACATGACTTCCTGAGAAGTAGATCATGAAGAGTCTTCATCCTTTCAATATTATTTTCATTCATTTTTTCAATCTATCAAAATTTTGTCTGTTGCTTGGACCTTTTTGATTGCTGAGCAGTCAGATGGCAGCAAAACAGTATCATGCATTGTTACTATTCCAGTTTTCTTTTTTTCCAGTATCTGGCTGAGAAGAAAGAAGATGGTTCTATAAATGAATGCACAAGGTAGCTACATGAGTATTATTAAATGATTTCAGGAAAAAGAGATTATTCAGCAATTAAAAACTGCTTTTAAATTATTTACAAATGCTAAATACTGTTACAAAATGCAGAAACTGTTTTATATATCACAAAATATAGGCAATATGTGTGACTTGTGTTCTTTTTATGATAAATCTGTTGATAAAACATTGGTAATGCTGATAATTTGTATGTATGCTGAGAACATTTATATGTGGTTTGTACAACATTACGTTAATACCTTATACCATCAGTTTCAAAAACACAAATTAATTTTCTTATTTTTATTTTTTGGCCATGGTTGAGTAGTTAGTTGCATGGTATATCAGAATGTTTTGTTTAATCGTGGAAATTTTATTCATTGAAAAACACCTCAGAGAGTAGCAATTTAGTTTCTCTGCAATTTGTTGAAATATTGGTGATCATTTTTTGTCATCAAAATGAGTGATAATGCTACGTTTACTTTCAGACAAATTGCTTTAGCTGATGTTATAATTATCAATAAAACAGACCTTGTTCCTCCTAATGATTTAGATGATCTACGGGACAAAATAAAGTAAGTCACTAAGGCCTAAAAAAAAATAGGTTTGTTTCCGGTTACCCGACCGACCCATCTTTTACCTGCCAACTCAAAATTTTTTACTTCATCCAAATCTTAGTGCTATATTGTAATTTTCACAACAGTGTAGCCGATGTATAGAATATAAAAAATATATATACAGAAAAAAATATCCCTTCCTACCGACCCATATTTTTGAGGGCATGTAACCAGAAACAAACCTTTTTTTGTTTAGGCCTAATGTTCATATTAAACCTGAATAATTTATTATTTTGTTACCATTTGATGGGTTTTGCAATGATGTTTACTGAATACTTCATTTCAGATGTATGGATATTGCTTTATCTGCCTCATACAGTTTTCCTGACACCATATATCATATTTTTCCAAATTTTCTAAAATATTTATGTTTTGCAGTTCAGGCTTAAAAGAATATATATTTCTGTCAAATGCGCCATTTTTTTCCATTTTGTACCCATTTTAAGAGGGACCACTTTGATTATATTTGACATCACTAGTACTTGATGTAAAATGCATTTGCAAGAAAAACATTTAACTAATATGGAATTATACTGATCAATCTTTTACTGAATATTTTCAATTTTTCAGGTCCATTAACACATTTGCTAAGGTGATGGAGACTTCACATGCAAAGTAAGACGTTATATGATACATTTATATTGTGATACGCAACAATTCTCTGATTACATTTTTCTTTCGTACTTTTTTATATGGCTATTATTCTCATCTACACTTCTAAATCATCAACAAAGCCTTCTAACTAAGTCAAACATATTGTTTACAAGCTCACCCTTAAGTACTTCTAGTACTTTGATTATATCTTCAGTCATTTCAAGTCCTCAAACTGTTAGCGAGACATCACCCCAACAATTAATAAATACGGCATTGTGTTACTATGGTTTCAATCTCAAATATTTAACATTTTGTGCCCTTTCATATTTCAGTCCTGATACAACATTTGAGAGAGAATTTCTCTTCCATTCATTATCAAGAAGTTATAATATAGGATAAACAGATAGTTGGTTTGAAAGATCACCAGCAATCCTGTCATTATCTCTATATTCAAAAGCATTATATGCAGCCGTATAAATTAAAAAGATTTCATCCTTTCATTATTAATCAGTCGTTTGACTTGAAAAGTGATTTCCGTGTCAATTTCAATAAGTACTGACAATTTAATATAATATTTTTGCCCATTCTAACCCTAGAGAAGACTTAGAAGTGTGTCTAGCATTAATAGCAAAGTTCTAATCACGCAAAATGTGTTGAGAAAGAGAAAAGTAACATTGTTTTACAGAAGTCTAACAATATTGCATTGCTACGGGTTGTTCTTGTTTCGTCAAACCTCGTAGCTATAGTTTGTCTAGAGATAAAGTTTCTTGAATTATTCAAGAAAGATGGAGACATTTTTTTGGGTGTTGAATCTGCTGAATTCTTCCCTTTGCGAAGACTCATTTATGTTGATTGAATATATGTTTCAGTTACATAGAATGATCATTTTTGTTGTTGATTTTTATAGCATATGTACAGTAACAATAAAGAATTCACAGTTTACATTGTTGAAAACATCATTCCAGAGAAATTAAGGCCATGGTTGAAACGTTGTTATTTTCTGTGTAATTGAAATTGGTTTCATATCGTGTCAATGATTGCAAAATACAACAAAAATGAAATTTACTCAATATTCTGTAGTTTCCGATTGTATTGATACTTCATTTGCTGATGAAAAAAAAATCAAATTATAGATTCAATGGTTTGCCTTAGTTGAAATAAATTTAAAATAAATCTAAATTCATTTTTACTTGTATCTGAGAGGGCAATATAAACAAGGTGAATTTTGTGTCAAGGCTTGTAAGTAACGTTGGAAGATAAATGTTGGCTTGATATACAGTAAAACCTTGATAAAGAGACCACTGTTCAGACCCAAAACATTGGTCATAGTATTGTGGTGGTCTTATTATCAAGTTAACTTTTGGAGAGTTATTCAATGTTGGTTGGAGAATAAGTGGTCGTTATATCAAGGTGGTTGAAACATTGAGGTGGTTGATATGTGAGGTTTTACTGTACAGTCAAAGCTGTGAACAAAGGCCACCCTTGGGAAAGACAAAATGCAGCCTTTATTGACATATGGCCTTTATTTGGGGGTCAGTTTGTTCTAAATAATCAGTGTTGGTTTTTTCCAAGAATGGCCTTTATTCATAGGATGGTCTTTATTCAGAGGTGGCCGCAAACACAGAGTTGACTGTATTGCGAAATTTGATCTGGAATACATCTTGTTTCTCATCCTGCAAATGCAAGAAAAAGTCTGGCAAGCTTTGCTGAATTTTGTAGCCTGTGTTTAGACTTATCGTTAAAGGAATGGATTTATCATTAATATCAAATTACTTTTGGGGGACATGGTCTTAGATACAATGTCATATTTGTTTGATCTTACTGAGTCCTTTAACCATTTACCCAAAATTGGGTTGTTCATCATGCTGCTGTGATGAAACATTGTCTTCATAGAAACAAGGTTACATCACCCTACATCAGACATAAACGTACTGCAGCAGTCTGAAGTTCACAGAACCATAAATTGTTTAATACAGCCTTTTAGCATTATAAATTAGTCCATTTCACACATGAATACACCTCACACATTGTTTCCTTGTCTTCCTAAATTCCTTAGTTTATTATTATTGTAACACGAACCATGTTAAAGCATGCCATGTTTGTTGAGATTGTTAAACGGAGAATTTTCTACATTATTAGGATCCTACAAACACGTAGATTATATAATACACGCATTCCGTGGTTTATTTATTGTTATGAATGTTTTTACTCCTGGAAATGTTGTTGATTATATTAGAGTTGATACATGTATGCGAGTTATGCCTATGATGTATGAGTCTAGAAGTGTAATTATTTTCACTTTGATTTAGTTATTCAATATGATCATTTAAATATGTGCATTGAAAATAAAACTCCACATAATTAACTTTATGACAGTAATTGGCAATTTTTTTGTCTTTTGTCATAGATTGTGATATTTTGGTTGTGGTAAGAGGTACTTGTAGATTTGTTAATTCTATTATGTTCCATGATTTTTTTTTGCTATTTTTGGAAAGGGTCTGGGTCCAGTCCAATTGGGAAAAAATGTGCAGTGTGATGTCAAAGTTGGGGACTTTGAGGTTGGATATTGGGAAAAAATTCTTTATTTTCCATTAGGAAGGGTCCGTTTACTGTACCCAAACAAAGAAGGAAAAAATCACTGATGTTACTTCATAATAAGCACTTGAGTGGTTTTTGAAAGTATTATTTTCATAGAGTTATTTCCCTTTTATTGATTTTTTTGTCATTTCAGGTCATGTAGTTTAAACATAGGGTTTTTTGTTGCTAAAAGTTTCACATCCATACAAATCTGATCACATTATTCTTGAGGTCTGTCAAAAAATTTAACCATTTTCTTGTCATCTCAAACAGATTGGTACTGAACCAATTTAAACTGTTAACATGTATTTATTGTCTGGTCCATTTTCAGCTTCTGAACATCTTTCATATCTTAATTAATGGACTGGCTTAAACTTGAACCATTTTTATTCAGTTAGAGTTTTTGTTCGTCACTTACAGCTTTCATACGAATTATTTTATTAAGTATATGAATAGAATCTTTTCATTTATACATCATGGAATCTATGAAACTCTAAAATCATGGTCATATAACTTCAGTTTGAACACTAGGTATGGGTATTGCTATGAAAAGGGGTATTGCAACATATTGCAATATTTACTTTTTTGATACTGCATTATATTTTAAACAATTATCATTTGTGAAGTACACAATATCGTAGTTTTCTCATCTTCATTTCATCTTTTCTCTAAATGTGTTTTAAGTGTTTTATATCATCATATAAGTTAGTGATCTTCACCTAAAATTAAGGTTCAGGATACAGTTGTACAAGGAACAAACATCTGCAAAAATTATACATTGTGCCTTGTGGAAAATGTTCAGAAAAATATTTCTTATTTACTGAATTTCTCTGTTGGTTTTGATTTAGGTGAACTGTACATATCTTCTGAAAAGTGATATTTGAAAATTATACTGCAATATTGTATTGTCTTTCAAACATATTGCGATAATCGATATTTCTGATATAATGTGCACCCCTACTAATTGTTACTTTTGAACAATTTTGTTATGAATTCATTTAAACTTGACTGAGCGTGTCATACCATCATGCAGTCTAAACATGGTGAAACTTAATATATCAAAGTCTTCAGATTGAGTTAACAACTTAACATTAGCATGTTTCTGGTTGTTTAGCATAAAAACACACACACACACACACAACCGACTATTATTCTCCAAACATTCAGTTACAGAAACATTTGAGAAATAGATCGCATACTGGCTTTTGTAAACATTTTGTTGGCCAAGTGATATTTCATTGCTAGTTGTTTGTGTTGTTTCCATGATGAATTTTACAGAAATCCTGGCAGATTTATCATTTAGGATAAAAACAAAACTGTAATTACAATGCTGGTACTTATTGTGTTAGATTATATACTAGCTCTCATCATTTTCTTAATGATAGGATCTTATGAATTTTCAATATCTGCATAGATTGCATACTTGTCACAATGCCTATGGCTTAAATTCTAAATTCACAGGTCACATGTTATGATACAAGGCTCTGATTGGTTGTTTTTGATTTCAGTCTTAATTGACTATCAAAGGATTCTGAATAATGACAAAGTCCCATAGTCCTTTTTTATAATCTTTAAGGGAGATTTATTAATTAATTTCTAAAATTAAGAATCTTCTCAAAGCTGTGACACGTAACCTTTGCCCTCTAATTTAAATGATACAAATTAGAAGTTACATAGACAATAATTCTCTGAATTGAAGGAAGAAAACTTATTAGTTTTGGAATTCAGTACGCTGTTTGGTCATGTCAATCAACAGGGGGAGTTTTTACCCTCCACTGGGGAGAGTCTCAAATTGTTTGTCTTCTCTTCTACGCAAGAAATGTTATTATAGGTGTTACATAGTAAATCATTTTGTCGTGTTCAATTACCTCGGACATAATGTTTTATTCTTGTGTTTGACAACTGGTAAATCACTGCCAACATTGCATAATCATTTACATTCCAAACTAGAGTCTTACATTTGTAGCATCACTCAACTATGAACTTTGTTATTGTTAGTTGTAGACAAGATATTCTGAATGTGATAATTATCTGTCATCTACTGTGTAATGTTTGCATTGTTGTAACATTTTGAACATTCGTGTTCATGAATGGTATCCATTGGCCATTAATTATGTCCTTAGAATTGATACATATTACTGTTACTGTCTGCCAAATAAATGCATAAAATACTTGTACTAACATATATATGACCCTAGAAAGCATCTTTTACGTGTGATCTTGTTTCCTACAGATTCATTTCTGTGGAAACCGCCATCTTTTACTTCATTTTTCATCATATTCCTCTGTTTTTGACTGCGTATACATAAGTATACAAAAAAAATGTGCATGAATAAATTTCACTATATCATTGCATCTCAATATGTAATGAAAACTCTCAATATGTAATGAAGGATTTCATTTGGCTGCCCTTATTGAAGGTTTTATATACAAGTACAGGTAACACGGTATATATTGAAAGATTTGTGGGTAGTATGTTCATGTTGTATTTTAACCATATAAATATTTGCAGTGGCCATTCTACGCAGGGTGTACTTGTATAAGAATGTAATGACTTTATAACACAGGTCACAATGTTTCTATGTGTATGCAGATATAGAATCCCTAAGAACAGCTTTCCCAGTATAAATATGAAGATGAGATACCCTTTAAATGCAGATGTCCCTGTATAAATATGAAGATGAGATACCCTTTAAATGCAGATGTCCCTGTATAAATGTGAAGATGAGATACCCTTTAAATGCAGATGTCCCTGTATAAATGTGAAGATGGGATACCCTTTAAATGCAGATGTCAGTGTACTTATATGTTGATATGGACTACAAGTACAGGTGTCACTGTGCCTATATGATAATGTGGTCTTCAAGCACAGGTGTCACTGTACCTATATGATAATGTGGTCTTCAAGCACAGGTGTCACTGTACCTATATGGTGATGTGGTCTTCAAGCACAGGTGTCACTGTACCTATATGGTGATGTGGTCTTCAAGCACAGGTGTCACTGTACCTATATGGTGATGTGGTCTTCAAGCACAGGTGTCACTGTACCTATAAGATGATGTGGTCTTCAAGCACAGGTGTCACTGTACCTATATGGTGATGTGGTCTTCAAGCACAGGTGTCACTGTACCTATATGATGATGTGGTCTTCAAGCACAGGTGTCACTGTACCTATATGATGATGTGGTCTTCAAGCACAGGTGTCACTGTACCTATAAGATGATGTGGTCTTCAAGCACAGGTGTCACTGTACCTATATGATGACTGATATATTATGTTCCACCAATGTTCGCACTTGATGGTGTTGGTGTTGCGTGTTTTATAAAGTTGGCTGTTTTTCATATTCCATTGCAGAACATTGTGTTTGGCAGACTTTGTGTGTTTGTATCACAACACTAATTTACTGGCTGTGTTTATATAGATTCTAATCACATAATTGGTTTTGTTGTTTGATGTTTCTATCTTTCATTTTGTTCATTATCTTACTACACTCCACTGAGAATCATTTCTTATGTCTTGTCATATGATGTTGCTATTTGTGTGTATTTGAATGGTTTAATGGAATGGTAACTTTTTGTTGTCTAGTACATTCCATCTAAGTATTCTACAGCCAAACTTTTCTCAAAAAAAAATCTTGAGTTATTTGTAATATTCTATTCTAAGAATTTTGATCATTATGTTGGTTGTCATAAAATTTCTTGATAATAGTTTAAGAATCATGAAATTCTTGTATACATTTGTTATTTGAAGCAATTTTTAGACATCAGACACAACCCAGAAATCAAAGTTATAACACAAGACTTATTTTAGTCATTTATGAAACATTAACTCTATTTCTAACAAATGATAAATGGTAAATCAATCAGATACCATGCTATTATTTGAGTAATTACCCTTAAATTGCTTGTGTAAAGTCCTTTGTGCTGACAACTCTGTTCAAATCATTGCTACTGACTGGTAATTCACTTATCTAAACAATTAAGACATTTTCTTTGCTCGAAACATGGGGCTAACAGAATGTGTTTCTGTCAAACCCTGAAACACATTTTCGAAACATACAAAAACTATTGATATTATCAGGCAAAATGTTTTCACGAGTTTTGACCCACATGAAAACATGATTATCCTTTGATGAGTGTAAATGAAGGAGAAAATTACCTCGTCGTTTACCCGACATTGATAATACATTTGTAAATGGTTTTTACTTCCTCGTAGTTTTTTTTTTGATGAAGTACATACTTTCTGTTGTTCTGATGTCTTGTTCATAATTTGAAGTACTAAGATTTAATTATGAAATAACAATTTTTTTTCTCTGAAAAATTTGCCGGCAAAAACGTGATTGCTTTTATGCTGTTTCTGTATTTGTGAAAGAAAATCTGTTTTATACGATTTTTTATGAACTGTTCCCTGAATGGGTTTGTCTTTATTTACTTTGATTTATATGTTGTATGCGTTTTCAATGAGGCGTAATTTTTGTATTATTGAGTTGTTAATCATGTGAAGTTTACCATGACAAAAGTTCTTCATTTTTTGATGTCAAAATTATGGAAGATTTGGTTGCAAATTTTTGTATTCATTTTTTGATGTAATTAATTCACTTACAGTCAGATATCAGCATAATGTCTGTAACAATAATACTGGTAAGTACAATGAAGTGCTTCCTTTTTAACGCAAGATTTGTTTGAGAAATTGTTTTTTCTTGCCATTTTGAATCTTTGCGAGATACTGAAAGATGTGGACTCTTTTGCAAGGTCTGTCACTTATATTGGACTTGTTTGCAAGCGCATCTTGCAGCAAATTTAACATAAATACATGTATGTTCATTTTCTGTTTATACTAGTACTCATTTACTAATTGAAAGTAAATATTTTCTTGAAGTGCAGTATTGTATTTATAGCCTGTTTGATCAACATTGACCCCAAAATATTGAAGTGCCCTAGCCTGGCCTTAATTTACTGATTAGTAATCACTATACATGTATAACAAGAGAAATGAACATGCAATTTTGAATCGTACATATTTTCATTTTTTTTGTGGAATTTGCTCATATTGCGACAATGCCATTTTATTGTTAAACATTTTTCCTTAATTGTATGGGCATGAATGGATTTCTTCAACATTATGATGTTGTGATGTACTTCGGGATTTTACATTTTTGTGCTACCAGTGTTTCATTTAATTTCCTTGGAATTGAATTTGGTTGATTTGTCTAAATTAGTCATTTTGTACAAGAATTTGTTTATTTTCAAATTTTAGATTTAAAAAAATGGAAAGCATGCTTTTTGCAATTGTCATTATACAAATCAAATAGTGTTAGGAATCTGCGATAAAATGATCTTATTTTGCATTCTGCTACATATTACTTTTGATAAACTTTGACCTTCATGATTGTCTGTAGGTATTGGTTCATATTTTAATCTATTTATTGTGTTTTAAGGACAAATTGCCTGGTATTTCTTTGACTGTTATTTATAAATGTATCAATATTAAATATACATGTAGTATGGTTTCAGCTTTATGTCAGTTATGAACCAACTCACTTCCCTAGTCAGAATGACGCTTTGAGAAATGAGTTGTCACGCAGCCTGCGTTCTAAGGTTAAAAGCTTTTGAATCACACAGTTTCTTTCATATTAATAAAAAAGGGGTGTTTTTTTTGCTTGATTCAGTTCTGAAGTTAAAAGGTTATGTGAAATTTAGACCCAATAAACTAACGTACTGTTATTTTCTGTCAAAAATGAAAACATCCCAGTGTTTGTAGACTGACTTGGCTGTGGATTCTAGTGTGAAAGGCTGGAAAATATGTTTAAATCTGTCAAGTAGTTGAACAGGTTTCTCCCCCGCGCTTTCTACACGAGTTTTACGTGCATTTCCCAGAAAATTAATTCCATTAGATTTGTTTCATTGCATATCAAATGGACAGGACGGCTTCTGACATCCGTGTTTTTTTAGATATACTAATTTATTATCGTTTTTTTATCCGAGTCTCAAAAAATTTTCATAGACCCAAAATTAATTACTACTTGCTATAAGGTTAAAATAGATTTAACCTTTAACAGGTGTTTTCCCACAGCACCATGTACTTGTGTTGTTTATATTCAATCTTTTTTCGTGGTAAATATTTTGATTTCTTTTTCACTTGCTTTCAGGACAAATTTAGATGATATCTTGGATTTGAATGCATACGGGGATGTCACTGCAAATAGGTAGGGTTTTAAGGATCACTTCTCTGCATGTATAATTATACTACATAGTAGAAAAATAAAATTTTGATTGCAGATAGGTAAAATCATTTACTGTGTAATTATATACATGTATTACTTTTTTCAGTAGGATGTAACATCACACCAACAACCAGGGTATTAGGCAACTTTCCTGCTTCGGGGAAGACTGTGGTCTATATACCTGGGTCAAACCACTGACCTTCCATATACTAGCTGAATAGCCTCCTCACATGTGAAAGTTCCTTTGTTTGTTAAAAATGATTGCCAATACATGTATCTACATGTCTTGTAGATTCAAAAATATTTAAACTTCAAATTTCAAATTGTCTGCTTCTACAAGTTAATACATGTATCTACATGTCTTGTAGATTCAAAAATATTTAAACTTCAAATTCCAAATTGTCTGCTTCTACAAGTTGCTTTCCTAAGAAATTACTTTCCTGAATAAGATGTGTCATAATGAATCTATAGGGTGAAGCTATTGAATATTCTGTACTGTTACAGAGTTCCTGTGGAAATAATTCATACAATGCATTATATACAGTATAACCCCTGAAAACTGGAATTCTCTGAAAATTGGACGATTTTTTAGTCTGTTTTTTCTCTTCTGAAATCAATAATTCTCTGAAAACTGGGCTTCTCAGAAAAGCAGAAGGGTTCTAGATTTCAGGGGTCATGCTGCACTTGCCTATTGTAAAATGAAGCTGTTGTATATTTTAGTTTGGAGACAACATTCAGGGAACGTGGATATAACATCACAGACAAACATTCTATAGACAAGGTAACTATAAGACTGAAGTTTCAGGGATAATTTGATGATACTGTATGTGATGAGTTTATGTTACTTGTTTATTGCCAATTGACAAGCTATCTTTGCAATCCCTACTCCATACCCTAGCATGACCAGGGTACAAACTTTTCATTCATGTGTACACGTCTTTTTCAATTAAACCCTTGTAGCTGCAACAATAACTGTTAATTACTTTCTAATTAAACTGATGAAAAATTGAGAGTAGTTATCACAGATGTGAACTTACTTCAGTCAGATTTCAGGAAAGAGAAGAAAAAAGTTTTGTGTTTATACTAACAACAAAAACTTCTTGTCTTTTTTATACCAGATTACATTTCATAGCCTGGCAATGAGTTCCATCTCATTACTTTCTCTACTTGCATAAAACTGTTTAATGTCACTTTAATGGTGGTGAAAATTGACTTGTACTGACTGATAAGCCTCATGGCTTGACAGTATAATTGCCCAATTTGCTCAACTTTTCTCATATTCTCAAAACATAGAAAGTCTGGTCATTTTTCATTTCACATTGCAAAACAGATTTATGGCTCTAGCTGCCTGTTCTAATAGTCAAGACAAATGGGAAAGTGGAATAACAGTTTTCATAACAACAGTAAACATAGGCAGTCTATGCACAAACAGTCTGTTCTAGTAATTTTGGCCATAAATTTCTCATGCTAAGATGGATTTTGTGTGTGTTTAAATGTAGTGTGGTGTTGTAAATGGTGCTAGACAATTCAACAGTTCTTGAAAGATTTACTGTTATGTACTGGGTAGCAGTCTATTTGTAAGGTGACTGTGGAGTGTAGTTAGTCACTGTAGTTAGCTGTAGTTGGCTCATGATTTTTGAAAGGTTTTAATTATGTTTTCTACAAATTGTATTGCTTGTGAGTAACTGCACTAAGATGAAATCATATTTTTGTCTTTTAGTCAGATACTTTGTGTGTGCCATATTAACTGATTTCAGACTTTTTGTGGAAATTAAATGATGCTTATATGTCTTATAGAATAACTAATATGAACTATGTATAAATGTCATATTTATATATGCATGAAAAAGTCTGGTGTATTTTCGAATTATTAACAATGATATGTGACATATCAGTACAATACATACATGTAAAATGTTAAATTAATTTTTCTTCAGTCTTCAACCTCTTGACCTTTGACCTTTGTTAAGATTAAAAGTCAATTATCAGCAATGTACGACATTTGTACTATATTATAAGCATATGACGTTGCTAAATTGTTTAAAAAACGAATTGTTTCTACAAACAGTATGGTCATACATGTACTTTATTTTTAGATGATGTTTACTGAATTTCATTCATAATGTACCATTTGTTACTAACAACATTGACATGTAGTATATATGTATGATAGAATGATTTATTTATGATATAGGTAAATGATAACAGTTCACATTGTTTCACAATTCATGTTGAATAAAATGTTGAACACAGTTTATTTATTGCATTAACCACAATTACAAAAAAAAAATGTACAAAGAAGATATACATATTGCACAGTGATAGAATTGCAATAATGTGAAAGATTATCTTGATGAACTGTGTTACTGATATATAATGTATTTTATATACATGTCTTATATATTTCAGTCTGTAACCACTTTGACTCTAGAACTTGAAGGTTATGTAGATAAGGATTCAATGGATAGATTTTTACAGACTCTATTATGGGAGAAATCTGTTCTCAACACATCTGGTGATGTTATAGAATTATACAGACTGAAGGTTAATCCTTGTATTTTAATATTTTCCAGGGTTCTCCTCTGAATTCCTGGGTTCATTCAAACACACCGGGTGTTTCTTTATATTTCACTTAGGTTTAAAGTAAAAAAAACAGCCAGGGTCATTCAGCAACTTCCAAGCTTTTACAGTGGAGGAAGACCGCTAGGTGTACACTTGGGCATTTCTTGGAATCATTTTTTTATTTATATGTACTGGTCATACACTGGTCCTGGTTGCTCCTTTGTACTCTGCATTTTTTTATGATGAGGGTATTTCCAGGACTGGTTCATCCGGTTTTTGACTGGTTCTTCTGGTTTTTGACTGGTTCTTCTGCTTTTCAGTGCAACTTATGTTAAAATAAAATTGTTGCTTTAGTTTAGTATTTAAGTGGGTTGTGACACAAGAAAATGCTATACACTACAGTCTCACCTGTAAACACCGACCTTCAAAGGGAATGAAGAAATATTACTGTTATGTGGCATTTTAATCTGAGGTTCAATTATTCCATGACATCAGTAAATGTGTGCTGAAAGTGGTCATTGTTCACATAATGGCCTTATCGCACAGATGGTCATTTAATACAGGTTTGACTGAATTTATAAAGTCTGTATTTTAGGAAACAGAAATGCTTGACTTGTTTTTGTAATAGGACTGTTTAGTTATTCAAAATATCAAGATATGCTCCAGTTTTTATGTTCAGTACCTTTTTATTTGTAATTCATAATATATTTGTAATAATATAATTTATAATTGTATATTTCAGGGTGTTCTATCTCTGTCTCACACAGATACACGTTGTGTGGTTCAAGCTGTTCATGAACTCTATGATTCTCACCCAACTACACAGTGGAAACCTGATGAAAAAAGAATTAATATACTTGTATTTATAGGTATGACATGTTTAGGAGTATAGTAATTCCTGGATATTCAGACCACTTTTTAGGTTTAATTGTCAGTATATCCTCACTGAGGTGGTTTCATTATCTGGTTTTAAAAATGGCGGATGTACTGAAAACATGTCTGAAAATAAGTGATTATTATAATGAGATGGTCTTGTAACTGAAGAGGTTGCATAACGAGGTTTCATTTTACATTTTGGCGTCACTAAATGACAACATATTCCTTTAATTTTTTTCATTTTTTCACTTGTAAAAAAATAGTGTTTGTTATCTGATATTCACAGTTTGATTGGATCTTTCAGTAATTATTTAAATGTGATCTTCAATTTACTAAGTTTCAAGGAGCCTCCATCACTGAGTGGTTTTGGTATCTAACTAGTTATCACTAGCCCCTTACCGCTGTGAGTTCGAATCCCACCTGAGACCAAATTTCACATATGATGTAGCTGTCCACCTAGCTTATAGAAGCTCTGTGGTTTTATTAGGTGTACACTTGGGATCTCTGCTAAACCACAGTAAAAAAAAAACCAAACTGAGTTTCATTATTACTGAGTCAGTCACTGTTTGTGTACATTATGAAATTTTACTTAAGGGATGGTGGTGTTTATGCAAATTACTGATTCATTTTCGTCCTTAAATTTTGGCATTAATTGATGCGAGTTCTCATTGATTTGTAAGCTGTAGATACATTGAATCATGTTACTTGTGAATAAATGGAAATAATTTAACTGAAGGATTCAATTCACTTTAATGTACATAGTATTGAATCACAATGCAATTGCCTTTCCCGTTATTCAAATGATTATTTGATATTTAATTAATTTATTTTCAGGAAGAAATCTGGACAGAGATATTCTTATGAAACATTTTACACAGTGTCTAGTGGACAAAACATAGTATTAGTGAATTCATTCATTAAATGTCTATTTATGTGTGCACTCTACCTAGTTTGTGATCTGTATTTTTACCTTGTATACTTGAATAAATCATAAAATGTCTCTACATTAGTTGTACTTTATATACAGTGAAAACTTAATATCAAGACTGCCTTCAGGACAAAACAACTGTCTTTATGTTGAGGTGATCTCATTACCAAGTTGGAAATATAGTGAAAATATTGAAAATCAAGTAGTTGTTATAATGAAATGTTGCCAATATTGGGATGGTCGCTAGGTGTGGTTTGAATGTGTATAACTTAGGTAGACTAAATGTATAAGGTGTAATTCCCACTTTTAATATACTTATATACACATTTATGTACACACTAACACATTTCTTATTAGTCATGTTTAACTGGACTGTTAAAATGGCATGTCTAAGTTATGGGCCCTGATGTACAATACAAAACAAATTTTCGTAGAGTATGTTTTTTGTTTCACAAGCATTGAAATACAAACACCAAGTATATCCTCACCATTCAATGTTTGTACATGCACAAAAAATTGAAATTTCTTAAGTTTAGGACTAATGTAAAATTGACCACTTGTGCAATAGTGTACAAATGGGTTAATGCATATATAACATATTGCATTCCTTTCCATCCTCAATCATCGGATTTGTCACTTTACTACTAATGTGTTGTCTTGTAATCTACACAATTATTGATATCAATTAGTGTCTGACAGAGAAAGAGAAATCAAGGCTTATCTTGGCCCTAGTATGAAAGGCTATAACACACTAAGTGGAAGACCTTAAATTAATCAAGAATTGTTCATCAATTGAACAACCTATTTTTGTTTTCTGTTTGTGCAATGTTCTTAGAATATCACAATGTTTTTATGATAACATGTAACCCCAGTATTTGATTCTGAATTGAACACGGACAATAGAACAAAATTCACATGTTATGTGAACTATTTGACCATTTGCAGGGATTATCTCCCTTCATATTAAAGTTCATATTTAAGATGTTCAGTATAGCAATAATACCAAACATTAACAGTCAATACAGTTTGATCAAATTATGCAGAATTTTCATGCTACTAAATTATCCATTTTAGAAGAAAACACCTTGTTCCTTGTTGCTTTGCAGTCACAATTTCGGCCCCATTATGCAAACCAAATGTTTTTAAGTATGTCCCTGTGTTTTGAACTTATGACATATGAACAGACAATACATGGTGTAGTTTCATTTAATTGTTACATTGATATCAAACAAGATCTGTATCTCTACCGCAGTGTGTCTTTTGTAATTAATATGCTCGTTTATTTCCGTGCACCATGAACGTTGAAACACGTGTATTTGTGGGTGCAGTTTTTTATACAAATTATTCTCTTGAAATATGTTTTGCAAATTCATTGCTAATTAAGATTTTCTCTTTTAATGAAGATACGTGACAGTCGTCCGTGCATCTGCTCGTTAGTTTGTATTTATTAATAATCTTGACCAACCATGGGTGCGGTGGCTTAGCTATCACTGTGAGGCTTCGTTCTTTTGTCTATCTCACAGACGCTTGAAAGGGAACGAAAAAGAATTTCATTTTTATGGTAATATTGTTGACACATAGTTGTCAAAAGGGAAAAAATGGCTAGATGAGCATTTGTGAAGACAGTTATAGACTGATAATTGACGATTTTCTTGATTCTTTGACAGCTGTTGGTCACGTGGTTTTCTAGAATCATCGTCTGCATCCAATGAATATGGCGAAATAAACAATCAAAAATATCTTTTGAATATTTCTGTACATATTTGTTCAAGAAGAGGACGGGGCGTGTATGCCATTGATTGATTTCATGTATCAAGTGGGCACAAATGTTTAATTTGCTACAAAAAATGTGGCAGTCATAATACCCTTCAATGGCGTATTTGCCCTCATCTGTGATCACCAATCGCTCTCTGCGTTGTGCATTTATTTGGTGACAACTCGTGTCTATATTTAATTAAATTAATACAAATAATTACAGAAGGGGATTTGGTAGCCTTTTCGAAATATTGTTAATTTTCAGTATAATTTGAATAATTGAAAGAAATGAAAATTCAACACTTTCGCCGTGGATCGTCATATTTCGATATTGTTGTAAATATACATTATACTGTCATAATTGGACATTTTTGTAGAGTACAAACAGCTTTAATTGTGTAATATTTTTAATGTATGCAATTATTGAACGCGGCCAATTGAATAAAAACTAATAAAGAGTGATTCATGGATCCTTGGCCTCCGTAACACTTATGCTTGTTGTAAAAAGTATTAATTGGTTGAGTTACTGTTTGATTAGCGTGTTGCGATGATTAGAGGTTAACCATTCTCAATTATGTAAAGTTATAATGATACGTTTTGTACAAATATTAGAATAACAGGATATTTTTCTATGGTCAATAAATGGCTGTGCGATGTTTTCAAATTGAGACCGTCTAACTTGAAAATAAGTCGCCATGATGTATAATTTTCACTGTTAGTTTGTTCATATCATACATATTTCACCACAAATAGATTCCATTGGAGACAAAATTAATTAAAACTCGCGATTTATAATGAAACATCAACTCCCGTCTTTGATTACCGCATTCCATACGGGTTTTAAATGCTGCCATACGTTCAAGACGTTAAACATTCATTTGAGCGCTGTTGTAAATCGGATTTACCGTTAGAATGGCATTTATCAGTGACCGCGCTGATGGGTTCGGGCTATTAATCACTAAAGCACGTACCTTGATCGCATACCGGTAATTTTCCTAAACTTGTACATTTTTTACTTTAATAGCAGCGAAAATGAGTTTACAAACGAAACATAACATCTGTCTTTCTACTTGTGATACTTAAGTTATCATATAAGTCGTAACAACTAAACACGGGCCCTCTTGTAATTTTATTGGATATGCGTCCACCATGGAAAACTTAATTTGCTAAACTCATACCTACATTTATTTGTGGAGAATTATTCTGAAACTACCAAAACAAACTTGCTCAATAGAGATGTATTGTGTCGGTGCCTAATTTTGTTGGTCGCCATTATTAGCAGTGTCATCATAAAACACGCATTTCTATGCACTGCCTACTTTATTATGGCATTTTATATATCATCAGATATTAAACACGTCGACAAAAATTGATTTAGATTTTAAAAGCAACTGTAAACTTCAAACAGCTATGGTCGAAATTACATTCACCTTTGGCATCTTCCAGTCTCTATAGCACTAAATAAAAGTAATTTACAATCTCATAGCGGTAGTCAAGAACACTAAGCAAACATTCCACACACGGAACAAGATGCTAAAATCTAATAACTGTTTCACATGAAAAGCGGATAAACAAAACAGATTTTAATTTATATTTATACAAATGTCGCCGTAATGAAGAAACACTGGTCGACAACAAACAAGCTCGCCGAAATGTAAATATTTTCTCTGGCTATGTTGCTTTGATGGTGTTTCCATAGCATGGCTTTGTGCCTAAGATTCACACATAAACTAAGCTGAATAAACACAGTCTTGTCAATGACTTTCAGGCCAGATCAGACTCAAGTAGGGATATATAGGAACAGCGAACTGATGTGTAAACGGTCTGAAATCCCACAATAATCAATAAATAAAGCCTTCCTATGATTTGTTTAAGTTTGTCTCCCGGTAATGACAGGGTATAATTAACCAGTCGTGTTAAATCATTACATTACTAATTTTCTTTATACATCAACACTGTGTAAATCAAAATTCGTTTTTATGGGTTCTTTTAAATGAGGATGGTAGCGCTGAGGATATATCGATCCTTTTACTGGGAAGTTGTGATTTAAATCACCACAAGTCGAGATATTATTTCCCAGAGGCTAATGTGGACCCTTTTCCGAAAAAAATGCAAGGAGCAGGTTCGAGCGAGATTCAAATAAATAATTTTTTGACAATGAAACTTATTCGTGTATTTGATATATGTACCGTGATAGCGATACAATAAACATGTACTAGTATATTGATGATCTCATTTCATTTCTGAAATATACAATGGCTTCTATAGATACAGAATAAAAAAACACGCCGATATATCCTCATGTATTATTTTACGCTGAAAAAAATGTCGTTTTTGAAATATGCTACATTTTTCATCTGATATTGGAGAATCTAATACCAACCATATTTCTGTTATATACTTATTTACTTACGCAATAAATCATGTAATTTGTTTTAATGCAATAAAATATTTGTATTTGTAGTTTGTATATACAGCACGCTCGCTGTTCAATTGATGAATAGCCTTTAAAAACATTGCCTTGAAACGTCAATAACAAATAATTATATTTAATTTTGTCCATCGAAAAACAACAATTCGTACTTGGGTTACGGTATTTTCCAATTATAAATTAGACAGCTTAAACGCTGTATCGAATTTTAAACTTTTGTTTAGAAATGATCTGTACCAGGAATCGTGCGAAATAACAAAAAGGTTTTATAAAATCTGTGTATTTTGTCACACGAGCATTTAAAACACTTAAATAAATAAATATCACGACACAGTTCTATCTTTACAATGTTAAATTTTTAATTGACAGTTTTCAAAGTTGGTACCCGGGAGATTTTCCCAGGTCTGACTCTACAGGGGTCGAGGGACTTTATTAGTCTGAGAATTTATCACTTGTGGTACGGGGTTGTCATACTGGAATGTTTTTTACTTTGCTTCGCCATAAATCATTTCTGGCCATATAAATGCTATAATAAAACGCTAATTTAACTCGAAATTGCCGTTTTTATTTCTTTTGCATCGCAAAACACCACAATTTGTTCTGCATTGTCGTCTGCTGCCGACACTTATTACGACATCTGCTGCCCAATTTGTTAACGGCTCGTGCATAGCGCGCGTGTAATTTCCGACACGTGACGCAAATTTATTTTCAGGAAGTTTGTAAACAAACTGAATTCCTCCGCCAAGTTTCTGCGAATGGATGAGTGAACCATTTGGTGTTTGACTTTTATATTATAAAATGATCGTAGCGAACAAGCTGATATGATGCACGCATTTATCACCATTGATTACTGGTGCCGTCTTTTACTAATACAGTGTAACCCCTGAAAACCGGACTCTCTAAATACCGGGACACTCTAAAACTCGGACGATTTGCAAAGTACCGATTTTCTGTCTATATAATCCTTTGTAAAACACTCTCTGGATACCACACTCTCTAAATTCATTTAAACGTACATAGAAGGATTATTGATCAGCTAAAATGCGGACTAAATTGATTTTGATACAAATGTTCGTTATTTAATGTTCGTTTCGTGAACATATTTTTTTGTAAATTAAAAGCCAGTATATTTTGCTAAAAGCACCTAAATTAAGCTTAACAATTTGTATTTGAAATGCGGATAATTTATGTAGTGTTATATAATCATATATACTAATGATTTATACATAAAATGTTCACATTATGTTGTGAAAATACAAAAATACAAGGACAAATGTTGCAAATAATATTTTATTTTACAATGTTCATCAAGTGTGATCGTCAACCTAAATCTATTGATTACTTGTTCGAAAGGTGTCGAAAGATGCAATTAGCAACCATGACTGGCAACTTAACCACTGGCCTGAATCCAACTCCTGGATAAATAATTATTTTGCTGATTTGCGGTATAAGATAAATATTGTTTCAAATCATCTATCTGACCAGCTTATTAGCCAGCATTCCTAACATAACATACACTGACCAATGAGTACCACTAGTAATTACCATCTAGTTAAAGCTATCACTGATGAAACCAAAGTTACTGGAAATTAGCTTGGAATATTTTGGATAAACCGCAAACTTTTGCTCTCTCGAGAGATCGCACAGAATATTATCTGTCTAAAGTTAAATCATTAATTTACTAATTAGCTGACTAGTTGTATTCTGTGTTTGTTTTCATTTAGATGTTTATTTTCGTGGCGAGCAGACGATCCTGTTAAGTTTCTGTTTGAGCAGAGCAACATAGGTAAACAACAACAAACACACAGCTACGTGAATTCATTTGGAACTAGATACTAACACACAATTGATGTTAAGAATTGCAATAAGAACAAGAACGGTACGACGACCAATAGCCTGCTTTTCATTTTCCAAGCTGGTATTTCTAAAACATCAAACTGTCCTAAAACATCTGCCAAAGATGTCTACAGTTTATTTTCCAAACAATGTTCACAGTTTTCTACAAAACGTTTACAATAGAAAAAAATTCAATGTGATTATATATTGTAGTATTATTGAAGTTAAAGGATAAATTAATGCATACTGAATTAAATTATTTTATTGAAAATTATTGAAAATACTCGCGTAAAATACTTAAATAGGGCAAGTGTGATAAGTTCTATCAATAATGAGCATTTTGGAAAATGCCATTTTAAACCGACCTCATACTCCATATACAAAGAACAATCCAGGAAAATGGAAAGTTTTGCTGAAATATGACTCCCTCTGAATTGGAATTTGTTGTGAAAATTCATCTCGTCGATATGTATTCTCGAACATACTTCAAAACCACAGTTTGTTGATAATATGGAAGAAGAATAAAGATATTAGTTTCGCAACTATTTGGCTTGAATGTTTGTATTTATGCCTTATTATTATTACACCGTTCAAGTCCTCAGATCATAGAATTGGTTGGTTCAAAGCTCGCAGCAAACGAAGCAACACCATTGTCATCATCTTTATATAACAAATTGTTCAAAATTCTATGTGGCAATAGCGATGTTGTTGGATACGATTTCATAGTGCAATAAGAATATATCGCTATGAATGTTATGTCTGTTTCACGCACATACGGCTCATCAACCTTTGCAGATGATATTAACGCAACCTTGATGTATGTATATTGTATTCGATCTATAAACATGTTTGTTTTCACAAGAAACTGGGCATGCCTTTGAGTATTCTCATTTGGTTTATATAAACAAATACACCACGAACATTTCTCGCCGAAGATAATATTTTTCTCATATGACTAGATATTTATACAGTAATAGATAATTACCATCGGATATGTACAATGTGTACATAAATTTAACAGCGACTCGATGTGGCATTTCTTGTCTTGGAACTGTACATGTTGTTGCACTTGCCTTAAAATTGTGCAACAATCAGTTTTGATGGGTTGTTGTTGTCTGCAATAATAATGCTTTACCATTGCCAGCTTTCAAGGCTTATCAGTTGGTTTATCGGAAAAGTTGTCCCCCTTGAAAATCGACTTTTCCGTGATATCGATGACACGACAGTAGCAGGTGCTCTATAAAGAGTGATCACAATGAAGCACATCTCCCATAGTAATGTTTGCCCAAAACATGTACCTATGGTCATTAGAATCCAATCTACGATATACACATTAAATAAAAAAGTTAGCTGGTTCTGTCAAGATGCGGAAAGACATGCCAAGTAGTAGAAGGTTACCCTGGAATTCTGCTTCATTCTACGATTTATTTGTATAAATATGAGTTCTTAAGTCTTAATAGTCGCAGATATCTTAGAATGCTATATACATCGAACCTTAGCCATAAATATATTTATGCGAATCGTGTATAAAATACGAATAAGTGGGCTCTTCATAGTTTTTACCTTACTTTTTCCCCTTGTCGAATCTGAGAATGTGTGCAATGCATGTACAGTGTATAATTGATTATAAAATTTGTTACACTTATGGAATGTATAAATATATCTTTCCTAGTATTTTATACGATATTAAGACATTATCCCATCCTAATTGTAACGATTCGTCTTGTATCCTGGTCGAAGGAATGGCTCATGAATATTCATGCAAACGCGTAGGTGACTAACATCACAGAGGCATAAAGTTTTTGCCCGCACATTTGTAATATATTTTACAATATCTTTATTACTGCACTTTATTTGCCTTTGCTCCAAGTAACCCGTGTCGTTAATCATTCAATACAATACAGTTATACATATTTATTTCTCACCGTTATTTTCCTCCTAATGCAAGAGAACAAATGATGCGAAATGGTTCCCCTTTCCCTAGGGTGTCTTGTCGCAAAATGTTAGACGCAATTCCGCAAACGACTCTTTCAGATGAATCAAAATGTATGTAATAAGCCGCATCGTTGATTAACTAGTGAATTAACAACGCGCCATTTGACGAAGACATCCGTATCTTAACAATTCTCAAATGAACGTTTTTATATTTTACACCGTCCCATGAAACTTGATGATGTCTAGGGTTATGACAGAGCTCTGTCAATTTCTTCCCTTTTGGCTGATTTCATCTCTTGGTACTCATTAGGTTTCATTACCATGTATAGAATCTAGTTAACATCTGCATACTCTCATTTAATTAACACGCTAAGAACATTTCATTTGAGTTCGTCTTCGCTCCTTGTCGCCCAATCAGCGAGGGTCGCTTAGGTTACTGAAAATAATGGCCGCAGCGTGCGTTCTATGTCGGCGTCATTGTTAGGGAAATTCAAATTTGATAAATATTGTCGTCAATATGATTTGCCAAGAGGTGGTTAATATGACTAGTTAAATCATTTGGTTAAAGCGAAATAACTGGTTTATTGATGAAGGGTGTGTTTTATACGATATCATCTCGTGAAAAGGTTTATCACCAATTTGATTGACTCCCCACGGGGGATGTTGGTTGTCTCACAGGGGAAATCTTTTCTCCGTGATTTATTAAATGTTTTTGGCTTAATCCTTTAAGCGTATTCATTGGACCAAACGTTGATCAAATGTTTCAGTTGCGATGGTCGTCTGCGAAATAATACATTACAAATAGCATTGTCGGCATGAAAATCGGTGCGATGGTCGCTTACAACATTATCAAAAGATGTTGGAATGTTGAATTTGCTGAGGCAACCAAACGGAAGATATTGTACAGAAAATGTCAGTAAAGAACCTAAATGTCATTAACTGGCAAAATTGGCTCTGAAAATTAAATTCATAACATTGTGTGTATGAGTTGACAGCAATGACACTCTGGGAATGTTTCGTAGAATTACATATTAGTGTTTCAACTAAGTTTCATTACATCATATTACTGATGGCAGCTTTTCAACTGAAATGTCTGCTATTTTCATGAGCACATTTATATAAATTCATGTCCACAGGACATAAAAATGTTGAAATCCGCTCTTGTCGTAATTGCTACTATTTGTCATAAATTTCAATCCGTTTCTAACGAGAATTCGATCGCTCTGATTGTTGTTGACAAATACTGATTATTGCAAAGGGAATGCTCGTATTTATCTAATGAACCAAGTGGTTTACAAGCCGACCATGCCCAGGTGCGACCAATTTATACCACACATAGTCCGTATAATTCTACACTGAGGCATTTTAATTTAAGGGGCCCGATATTTGATACTGTTATTATCTCTGCAGGGGACAAAATAAGGACCTTTTTTGAAGTGTTCATTCTTGTTCTTTTCGACGCTTTCTTGTGTGTCGTTGGTAGCATGTTCTGATGTTAAAATTGTATTTTAATTCAAATTGTATCATCGAGAGCTGATCGCCGTTATATCTCTGCATGGCGCAATATGAAAACTGGAAATTGTTTTTGTTGTCACTGGGGTTTAACGCCGTTTTTCAACAATTTTTCAGTTATATACGGCGAGCAGTTCACCTTACCAGTTTCCCTGGACTAAATACTAAACAGCACTAACTTACCCTTCCACAAGGAACCCGCAATTTCTCAACATGTGGAAGAAAATCGACATTTTTTGTCAAATTTTCATAGAAGGGCATGATTCAAACCCGGATCTCCGGGTTACAAGTCCAGCGCACTAACCACTGGACCACGGCCGCGGCTGTTGATTTTGTGCCTAGATTGTTAGTACATGTATTATAGTTCTTTTTGTTGTTGTCTCAAAATATTCACAAATCTGATGCTTGTATTTTATACGAAATCCTTTTATTCTCATTTCGTGAGCTCTGAAAACAAACATTGTTGCCACGGGGACATCTCTGACATTCAGGAAATTACTATCTTGATTCGTTGCTCGAAGTCGGTATAGATAAACATTTACATTGTTAGAAGAAAACGTTTCGATTGTGAATTATTAAAACACGCGGCCTTAGGATATGTCACTTGTTTGTTTTTAAGCAATTATTTTGAATCCAGAGGCGCCGGTTTCGTCTAATTAGAAGACTTTTAAGGACAATGCGTCTCGATTCAGATGTGTTTGTGTGCCATAATCTAGGAACACTGTGTGAAGCTTGAAACGAAGAGCATTAGTTTTGTTACAACGAGATAACAATGTAGAATTAATTGTTTCAACACATTGTTGAATTACTGGTAGGTAATTCTTTAAAAGACAATCGTAAATAGGTGAGTACAGTGGTATACAAAGAGCTTTTACCAAACCCGACCAATGTGTGACAGAAAGTTAAGTGGTTGTTCCGTAATTCAATGAATAGAACCTCTTGGTATTCGATTTTTCTCTGGTTATGTCTTATTGTTCTATACCAGTGTTTTTCAAAGCACAATTTAACTAGTTAAACAACTTAGTTACGTAACATCACCGAGACACGATTTAAAATTATATTTTTCAATGAAAACGCAACAGTAATAGAATTATATAGATAGGTATTACCAGGTATTTTACATTTATTTTGATAGTCACTTAGTTCTGTATAATGACGTCCAGTAGAGCAAGTCTGAGGCTCGACCTGGGTTCAAATCCCGATCGCGGCAGATCATACCCTTCTATGCACATAAAAAATATCGATTTTCCTCCATATTTAGAGAAGTTGCTGGCTTCATGTGGAAGGGTAAGTCAGTACTGATTAGTATACAGTGCAGGGAAACTGTTTGGTGAACCGGTCGCCCTATATAATTGAATTTCTTTTGGAAAGGGGCGTTAAACCCAGTGAAAAATAGAGTGTGTCAGAAGGCAGGTATGTAGTATCTTCTGTTCTTTTGGCCTACAGTAAAACACTGATGCATGTATTAAGACCATCTTCAGACAGGAAAATCAGTCATAGTAATAATATTATGGTGTCACAATAGAATTAAAATATAGAGAATATTGTTCGAAAACAAACGGTGGTTATAATGGGGAGGTATACTAGTAATAAGGTTGACTTATTTATTTGATTTGTATGAGTAAGTCAGAAAATGAAATACGTTCGTATGTAACGTGTATTTCTGATTTTAACCATTGGGATTGTTCCAAATTATTTCGAAGACCGAATTAATTTTTGTAATAGAATACATCGACCTTGAAGGAAAGTCATTTTTAAACAAATTGAAAACATTTGAAACCTGTAGGTTTAATTTGTATGCTTGACAAATAAGTAATTGATTCGGGTAACAATACAAGAATGACATATGATATGTTTAATGAATTACTAGTATATTCTGATCACATTGTGGGTCATTTAAACACTCAATCTATATCTATGTAGACGTTTACACAATTTAAGTATATATACTTGGTACATTGTGTCTTGGAGTTGTCACCGTCTGTTATATAAACGGTTCGTCATTTTTATCGTTGCTCATTGATTTGTTGCGTAGTTTAATTAACGTGTTTTGTAGATTTGTATTTGATCTATTTGAATTAAAATTCCCGTTGTCTGATCTGAACTCATTCCAATGTTACACACCTTATAGAAATGGATTAATTCAGAACTCGGTCGAAATAAGAAATACATGTATATACCCAGTAAAATCTGTGTACATGGACCACCAATGGTTAGACAGAAACATGTTCAGGGGTCTTTTTGTTGGCCTGCATTCAGAAATTTTTTACCGATAAAAATACTTTATTTATGTTAATTAGCCATTTACAGTTGTATTTTTGGCCAAATTTCTTCTCCAAAATCTTATCATTACTCATAGAATTGTATTAAATATACACATGCATATATGTGTGTATGTTTATTCGTTGCACAAAATTATGTTGAAAATACGTTGTAAAATATGCTGCTCTCGTAAACCAATGGCCTGATGGATTTGAAAATAAAAACTTCTCTATCTATCTTTACAGATAAAAATGTTCTAAAATTGTCGTCGTAAACATGGTGGACTTCGGTCACAGACGATCGCTAGCCTGGGTTGGTCAATATATACTCGCATCAAAACTTGGCTAGACAAATGACGACGGTGTATGAAAGCTAACTCCTTCCTTATGGTTTTGCGTCAAAGTGTTGTATTCAATGAATGACAGTACTACCGATCTAAGCAAGCTCCACCGTTTCAATACATGAGACTTAATAAGAAAGTATGTTCCAACAGTTTATTAAAATAATGATTTGATTGATCAACACAATTAAAAGATTCTTGAAATAAATCTAGAATTTCACAACACGATATAAATATTAATAAGTATACAGGCAAAATATTTGAATATGAACGATGTAATAGCATGTAGCATTGTTTGACCCCCGCAAGAGAAGTTACCACTGCGTTAAGACTGGTCCATAAAATGCGACCATACTCGTAAAACTCACAGAAATGCATTTTAAAAAAGTAATTTTACGCCCACACATCTAAATGAAAACTTTAGTTATGTAGATACATCCACGCTTCGCTGTGGTGCTGTTGAAGTTCTTATAATTGACGGTATGTGTTTACTGTTGGAGGCATGAAGCGTGATAGATCTTTGTTCTTTTCTCCAGTCTGGCTGATATTGGTCGGAATACATCTGAAATATTGTCGTCATATCAGGAGGAACGGCCGATTTTGTTCGTCGTCTGTTCAATGACAACAATTTTGCTGTGGAAGGATGAACTAGTCGTACTGGTTTTACTTTTTTGGATGACCAGCCGTGACTCTCGGCTAGGTTCATCTCAGTTAGGACTAGTTGTCTGGCATCTTTTCCATCTATGAACGTTTCGCTTCTCGAAAGCTCAATACCGTCCGGGTTTCTGGTCCATTGTGGTAGAAATCCTTGTGCTCTGGTGTGTTTACATAGAGGTGTAAACGGTTTCTGGTACATTGTCGACTCCCTGGAAAATGCTGGAGTACCTGGTGGGGCCATAAGCTTTTTAACAGATACAGCGGAATGACGTGGACTTTTGTGCGTCCATTCCGTAGCATTCAGGTATGTTTCCCCGTCCCTCAAGTTTGGCGATGCTTGTCCTTGAGCTATCAGGTGGTGTGCAGACACAAAATGTCCATTTCTGCAAGCCAACAGTAATGCAGTATAACCCAACTTATTCCTTGTATCAACATCAAGTCCGAATTTCACGAAAAGTTCACTAAGATATTTCACAATGGAGGGATTTCCACTTGATGCGGCATGATGCAAGGGTGTATTTCCATCATTATCTGGTTCGTTTATATTAAGTATGTCCTTTTTTAATATTTCATTCACAATTTTCTCTCTACCGTGTAGACAAGCCATACTCAATGCTGTTCGTCCCATATGATCCCTTATGCCAAGGTCAGCACCTGATGAAATTAAAATCCTCGCCATTTTGGAACCCGCTTCTTCGTCAACCATCGACGTCAACATTAAAGGTGTGCGGTCATAAACGTCTTTTACATCCACACCAACACCATGTTTCTCAACGAGCAGACGAACTTGATGCAACCTCCCGTCCAGCACTGCCTGGTGGAGAGCTGTTTTTACCAATCGTTTAGGAATTGGCGGTGGGGATGCCGGCCGTATTGAATGAGACATCTGAAAAAATAAAAGCAGAACTTTCAGGAATGTGATGTTAAGTTAGATTTAGCCATTTAAATACGATGACCAAAAAAGTGATCTTTATCACCACGAGGAGAACTTCAAATTTCAATTGCATTGATACATTCTTACATAAACTGTACCAACAATGATTTAAGTTTCCACTCAATTAATCCGTTGCTCGCAATAACGACGAAACGAAGCAAATTGAAAACTAAATTGTACGTTATGATCAGGAAGATATTGGCGGCAAAATATAAGACTGGCTTCAAATAAATTTGCATTTACTTAAATGGGGTCACCAATAAATATGACGAGATGTTTATTTTTATACATCGCTGATGTGTACATAAGTTTTGTAATAACTCGTCAGTATTCTTTTTTGTAAGTTTGATCCAAGTACAATGAATCAATTTACTTTGTATTTGAGTGCACCAAAGTAGGGTCAGCAATAATCAAGCGTAGTTGTACATTTAAACGATTTTGATTAAGAAATAAAACCACTAATATGTATTTATTTATCCTATAAACACATATACATACAATTGTTAAATACATGAAATCCATAAATAAATATGAAAAGTGTTTATTTACAGTTAAAGCCTTAAAAGTGACAAATGTACCGATAAGTAGCGGATTCGAGCATATAAATAATGGCTTCTCTTTGATTATAGAACATAAGTTTCATACAGTTTGCATATGTAACATATTGCCACATAACACGAACTGTGTTTTATTTGGTGTTTGTTAGTTGCCTCGGTGCCGAGTGGTAATGACCTCAAAATAATAATCACGAGCCCCTCACCGCTGTAGTTCGAATCCAACTGGAACCAAATTTCAAATGTGAGGAAGCTGTCCAGCTAGCTTACGGAAATCTGGTGGCTCTTCAGAACGCATGAAGGAGTCTTCCTCCACCGTTAAAGCTGGAAAGTCGCACTGGCTGTTGGTGCGACGTTATACTCTAGTGAAAAAAGGTATTTGCGATATAAAGCTATATCGCTTAAATTAATAAACAATATATTCATGTTCTTAAATTTTATATTATTTCACAGATATGAGATATTATAGTTTCAAACAACAGTCAGCTTGATCTCCTTAGATAAGAACACGGCATGAAAACACCTTCTTTATGTGGATTAATATTAATATTGTGTCCTATAAAACCCTGATAGACCATTGTCCCGCGCCTTATCTCTCACAGCGAACTTTATTCTGTCAGTTCATATTTGAATCGATATCCCCCAAGTCTGATCTTTGATATCTTTGTAAGAAACTTAATCTTTAATTTAAAATAACAAGGTAATGGCATAGTTTAAGATAATTCACGGCATATTGAAAGATATTTTTTCGTGTCATTTAATTTTAAAGCAAGCCGCACTGTAATATATACAGATTAATTCATAACACTGCTACTGGACCTTGAGTATATATTTTTCAATTCGTACAACAAAGCTGTCAGTTACTCCGAGGGTGCGTAGATTTACAAACTTTTTACACTAAATGGACTAAATAATAATGAAATTGGATAACTTAATGCAGATCGTTGTATCACAATCAAGAGTTATTTTTAAAGCAATATAAACACGAAATACAGTAAAACTTCGTTATTACGAGCATCGATATCACGAGCACCCGACTTATCTCGAGGAGTTATTAAAGTCCCGTCAATTTATCAGTTATTGGTTGTTTGTAATTTTCAACCAACAAACAAACACGAGCACCACGTTTATCTCGAGCATTCAGTCTGTTCCGAGATAACGAGGTTTTACTGTATATACTTATTATAAATATGGATTTATTTTGAATGTCAACGGTACAGATAGGCTTCAAAAAAGATCTCTTTTATTCTATATCCTAGTTTATACATAAATAGTGAATGCAAGTGCATAAGATACGGTGATACTTGTGAAAACATAACATCATATTTCTAAGTCATGAATTACAGTAAAACCTTGATATTAATGCAACCTTTGGGACCCTTAATAAGGTCTTAATATAGAGTGGGCCTTGTTATCAAGTTAGAGTATTGTGAAAATATTGAGAAATCGGTGATGAAAATAATTGGTCGTTATAATGAGGTGGTCGTAGTGAGTGGGCTTTTACTGTATCAACATACACCAGACATGTCACCAACTGCGACAATGCTGTGTATAAATATCGTAGTCAATACAGAAATGTCAGACTGATTGAGTATCTTTGTTAAACATATACCACTGCTTCCAAGAAACAATACCATGGATAGGTATTGCAAACCAGTTCAATCGCATAGACAGTATGAATAACCGTATCTTATCAGCAAATTGAAACAATAATTATTTGTTTATATCTCAACATCAATATTGAGCTTGAATAGTCTAAATTATCACCGTTTGGGGGTCAATTTACATTTGAAATCAAATAAAAAGAAACAAGTCAAGCGCTAGAACTCTGGACAACGGATCGTGATCAATGGAATTAAAAAAAAATGAAAATGTTCAAGTCCTACCGGCCTATCTGGTAAACGTGGCATGTTCGCTTTGCTTGACGTACGTTTCATGATGTCCTGATCATCATAGTTAGCCTTCATCCGGATTGTTTTCACAAATCCGACAGTGGGTCCTGATTCTGTCATTTTTCACAATTTATATTCACATATATATCTATGATATTTTATCACAAACAACAGTCTTACGTAGTCCGTTTAGTCGCTCATCGAATTGAATAACCAACTGAAATGTCCCTGAATTTTATAATAAAAAACTACTTATTTCTTTACATCCGATGAATTACTTTGCATACAATCTACCTAACGAATTTAACAAACTTTACTTAACATTCTACGCGGGTATTCTTTTTCATAATAAAACGTTATTAAATAAACCTAGACATTTGAAATCTTTAAAATCATCGACACAATTAGTATTGATTTACAAGACAATAGTCTAAGTGTTATTCCAACCGTGTTACTTGTTACAATAACCCAACAACTCGGTTAAATTGGCAAGTCTTTTAAAATTGTTAACTAAAGAATGTCTTGTAAATTGAACGTAAAGAATTAATAGAATAACTGATAACCCGAGATTAACTTAAACCATGGAGTTAGAATCAATTCTTATGTTTTCTTACGGTGTCTATCCAAACACGAACTGTATTATTTTAATTGATTACATGAAATCAGTACACTGACAATTAATCCTATCAAAACATATTGACTGTAGTCGTCTCGCGATGCCCTATTGTTTGTTCAACACGTTCTTGTAATCAATAATCCATCAAGGTTTCGAATGAATAAAAGTCAACTAGAGCACTTTTATTTTAAAATGATGAGTGGTGTTCTTAATGCAGTTCTTAAAGTTTGCCGGAAGTATACGACAAAAAAGTTATCGAATCAATGACGTCATAATAAAGATTATATCCATTCGGAATGAATCGATCATTTTTGTTGCACTCATAATCATGGTTTCTATGTTTGGTCAGATAAATGTTTACCAAAGAAGTCATAAGGTCTGCAGTCGTGGATAAAATAAGACTTAAAGTTGTAAATCTTTTTTTAATATCGTATGTAATGTTATTCAGGAGAAGTTAACTTGAATCTTTTGTCTGAGTCGGATTTCAAGAAGTAATACTTTAATCCTAATCCGATCGATATCAAAATGTTCTGCAGATTTCATTCAGTATTTACCATATATTATAATCACATGTTATGATGTTTTCGTCTTCGATTAAAACGGGACAATGGAATATGAACATGCTTTCATTTCGTGAACATTTACATGTACGCATACCAAACTTAATCCTATTCACAACATGCATGTTGTGATATTGGTACAATGTGTAATTGTAACACTTGAAAACAATGAAAAATGAGCGTTTCAAGACTCCTGAATTTATTACCTCATATATATTATTTCATACTTAGAGGATGCCACTCATGCATAATTTGAAGAATTCATAAATTGCAGCCGAAGTGGGCTTCGCGTACACTCGTGTAAATATCAAAATGTTTTTATACCATGAGAGCGTGTCGACAAAGCATATTCAATTTAGTTTCGTTATTACATTATACTGATAAATTCAAAACAAGTCCGTTTCCTTTATCAAAGGGCACGAAGCACGATTAGATGATTTCATCTGAAAAAAAATCCAATAGTGATCACAATACCTTTGTCAACGTCTCATATGCGTAAACACATTATCTGAACACCAGGTGGACAGAATGCTCTATGTTCAGCATGGACAGTGAGCATTTTTCAAATTACCAGTATAAGATATGTGTAAAGTGGTCCCCATTCCATGATGCAGTGCACCAGAGTCAAAGACATGTGGCAACTTTCTCCTAATCAGGGATGTATTAAACATCATTTATCCGGACCAGGTCCGTGCAACGTACACAATATATATGTACATATTAAAAAAGGGATAAAATTCGGCTTATGTATAAATATGTTTTAATCTTTTACTATTTCAATGTTAGTACACTAAATTTGATTTTAACTATCATACTGGCTCAAACAACTGTTGAGGTTTATCTTTCATGTAATCCCACAAGGACTTGTATCTGTTATTTTATCAATCTTTGTGGCTCATTATGTCCGTCCATTGTTCGATTGTTTGTATCACAATAGATTAAGATTCGTATTTATGAGTACATCAATGATTTATAGAGTTCAAAGACGTGTCATCTAAAATCCGATTATAATACATGTATACCACGTGTTCACTGACGCTCAGATTTTATTTTGAGCAATATTTAGATTTTTATTATTCGTACACCAACTTGTAAGACCTTATTCTTTCACATTTGCTCAATGATATTATATGTATTATATAAATCACGAGTCCATTTGCTTGAGGACTGGAATTAAAAAAAAATCTGACAGTTGCATCGTCATTGATGACAATGCCGCTTGCTTCAACAACCGTGAACAATGGTTAGATTGCATGAATGACCTTAAAGAACCTATGAGTACAAGGGCTAGTCACTCTAAACGCAGCTTTTTAAAATGGACAGGAAACATAAATAATTTAACATTTTATTTCGGATCTTGGCGTAGTAGTAATTCACCATCCCTCCACAAAATACCAATATGCTCTGGCCAGAATATTTTTTTTTGCTAGATCTTGAAAGGTTTCGTGGATAACTTGAGTATTTGTATAGATATAATTTCTAAATTCGGCGTCCAAATTATTTGTAATGTACATACATTATACTGACTTACAGAGAATGTGCATTGAATACTGTTATGTGTATACAAAAAAATTGGAAATGATATAATTAAATAATATCTAATCGAAGTATTCGATATACGGAGTAAATATGGGGTATGAGCAATACTATTGAGTTATTCTTGATATATTCTAGACATATACAGTTGTACATGTATGAACAAATGAATCACGTGTCACATGTATTGTGACTTATCGCTAAGCATTGTCTGGCACTTCTCACATTTCGATTATAAATTATGTACGGAGAACTAATAGCAATGCATTGTTTTCTTTTTCTCCTACCAAATTATTAATGAACGAAGTTTTCCGTTCTTTGTAATCTGTACGATATAACAAGAGTGTATTCTTTGGGTAACTAAAATCCTTTAACACTTCATAATTATGCTCTATGAATATTTGAAACAACAAACAGAAAATCGACATGCCGCAGCAAAGCTCCACACGAACAAATAACTGGTACTTTAACACGTTAGGAAGAGCAATCATTCAAATTAATGTTGGACCATATGAGGTGACATTACAAAGAATCTTTTCATATAAATGACAATGATTCGGCTTTAAACCCAGAATCCGCGTATGTGAGTCTTTTGAATTTTAACTTCGATAATAAACAGCTTCAAAATCATCGCAATTGTTTAACTATCAAACAAACTAGAAAATTCAATGATTGTAACATGTCACCAATGACCCTATGATCGTATTCCCAGGATGCGCTGAGGTACAAAACCGGAAGTCGATACTGGTTACATTTTAAAAGTTTGTATTCTTCTCTCAAATGTATACAAGTAAACCAGAATATATAAGTAAAACCTTACCAGATCTACGGGAATCTTTTTCTTCATCCTGCGAAAGTGTTGCTAATATTCAAACTTTACAGCGAAAAATCCGAATACAATAACACCTGGTTCGTTCAAAATTCAAAGCTTTGTGAAAATGTGGCGCTAATTTGACGAAAACAATGTACGACACATTTGAATCTACAGAGTTAAACAAATCTCGATTATGTCACCAGTAAAAAGATTATAGGATCCCCGTGAGCTTAGATATAAATCCAGCTATTAAGTCGTAAATCCACTTATTGACATATGATTTGTTTTAAAACATAATCTCTCCGGGAGAGAGGGTAGTCATGAAAAAATAGATTAACACTAAGCTTCTAAATGTAAGAGCGATCTTATTTTATCGTTCATTAAAAGGAACCATTATCAGGTCGAATTTCGTCCTATTGTATCGCGTTACTTTTCATTAATTTTCTATTGGATTGACTTGTTTACTGTAGTAAATACACGTAATAGATTGTTATTATAACGAACGCCATTTTAGATATGCAATTTTGAAAAGCAAAAATTTAAGAATAAATTGAAAACGATCGGCAAACAGTTAAAGGTGTATTATCCAGTTGTCAACATTTTTACGCTGCTATTAATCAACTGAAATGTTAGACGTATTAGTAATAAATTCAATACCGCAGATTGAATGATACGTCATTTGCACATACACGCTGTTTTCCGCCTGCAATTTCCACTCATCACTTAATAGTTTTGAAAAGGGTTCATTATATTGTTGTCATTTCTACATGCAAGTTTTTCTTTACAAAGGAATTTTAAATGGATAAGTAGGCCGATAGCTAAATATAGACAAAGTTTCAATACACGAACATTGTTTAGAATGTATGTAACTATACAGGTTAAGTTATGAACAGTTTCGGACCGTGGTCAAGTGGTTAGTGCGCTGGACTTGTAACCGGGTTCGAATCCCGGTCGCGGCAGGTTATACTCTTCTATGATAATTTGACATAAATGTCGATTTTCCTCCATATGTGGAGAAGTTGCCGGCTCCTTATGGAAGCTTAGGTTAATACTGGTTAGTATACAGTCCAGGAAACTGGTTAGGTGAACCGGCCGCCTTATATAACTGAAAAATTTGTTGAAAAACGGCGTTAAACCCCAGAGAAAATATGGATAATTTCACAATTTGTGTATATCATTGATTGATTTAGAGTATTCGATGTGGCAGATTAAGAAATGATTTCGACCCAAATCGGTAATAACCCTTTAACATAAACTGAAATTTCTGCAATAATATATTAACAGCCATCGGACGGTCAATGTATTTAAACAATTGGTTAAAAGGGAATGCGGCTCGGTGAAGTTTATAAAACTGACTAAATATACAACACTTTGTCAATATTCGATATCAACAATTGAAAGTGTTTGTTTTTGATTCACAAATCAAGTAATAATTAAATCACAATGCTTCGTTATAGGCAGGGCAAAGAGCGGTTGGAATAACAAAGGATTTGATTTGAATGCGAGTTATATCGACCAAGCTTGGACAAACACAAGTACATCTGGCTGTAGAATAATTGTACAATTGTTAATTCTTGCTGTATTTTAACTTTGAAATATGAAATGATTAATTAAGTTTTTTTATAGTTAGGTATTTATAATAAGGAAAATAAACATTCGTTGTGGATTTTATATGTACTAGACAAACATTCATGTATAGAGGCACATTCTTGTACATAGAATATCGTATAATGTGTACTATTGCATAGACAAATAATAAATGAATTCAATCTATAATACATCTCTCAGTCAACCCTCATGAAGATATATATCATGTATGTTAGTCTCTCTCTACATATATGTTTGGCCGTGGTCCACTTGTTAGTGCGCTGGACTTGTATTCCGGAGATCCTGGTTCGAATCCCGGTCGCGGCAGGTCATACCCTTTTATGAAAATTTGACAAAAATGTAGATTTGCCTCCATATGTGGAGAAGTTGCCGGCACCTTGTTGAAGGTAAGTTAGTACTGATTAGTATACAGTCCATGAAAACTGGTTAGGCGAACCGGTCGCTGTATATAATTGAAAAATTGTTGGAAGCGGCGTTATAAATTATATTTATAAAAAAATACAAAATTGTGCAATTAGTATGTTTCAGATTCGGCCATTCGTTTAATCATTGTGGCTTAATCATAACGATTTATTAATTAGATATAAAACCTTTAAAATACTGCAAGTTTTGTTTGCAAGCAAATGTTTCTGTGTTTGACGAGCGCTTCGCTCTATCTAAGCTAAATACATGATAAAAACAAGGTAACAGCTCAGAATGTTACCTAATATAGAAGGTACGACAGTTGTGTTATATTTCATATTGTTTATTCTCCATTGTACTAAATAATAACCTTTTCTATCGCAAACTTATACTTGTTTGTTATTGAATATATATTCGTTCGTCTTGTTTTGTCACTAATCCACCGTGAGATTACCGCACGGATCTGGACAATCCTGATTACAAGTATTACTTGTTTACTAAATTCTACCCACCCTGACGGTCTGTGATCATTATTTCTTCACGACCATGTACATATGGTCCAAATATGTCCCAGAGGTACAAAAACATATTTTATAATAATGAACAAATATACGTACTTGTTTATCAATCGCTCATTGTGGTAATCACTTTTGACCCACCGTCTTAACTTACTGACTGAACCGTTTATTTGGTCACCGTAAGATTTGGACAAAGTTTGTCGTCATGAAAATAATAAGTGATAGCTGATTTAATGTATTAATAATTCATTGGACACAGATTTCTTGAGTGTTCCGTACAATCTGTTCAATGTTTTGTAGTTAAACAACATTTTTACTTATCATTGAAAATGTCAAAACTTGATTTAGTTTGAAGTATTATTGTATTATTTTTCATAAGGAGTTTTATTACCGTGAAGTTATTGTTTGTACGGCAGGTTATCATTTATAAACCACACGAACAAGCCGGAGATCTCGACAATTTATCTAAATAATCACTTGTGTATACAATTATGTATTGTTTTTAAATCTTCTACACTAATATCAACTTGACATATCTGAATTATGGAGTTCTGTAATCAATATTATTTGCTCGTGTTTCGATTACTCGATATACAGTCTAATCAATATCATGATTGTTAGAGTTAATGGAATTGTTTGGTATAATTTTGATTTCCAGATTAATACAACATTATATCACGTGTTCAATGGTGTGTTCCGATTCGATTCAATGCTCATTTCCAGCTCTTATGCATGTACCTTTTTTGAATGAATCCAGTATAGTGCAACCTCTCCAGAGCGACCCTCTCTTGAGCAACAACCTCCCTTCAACAATAACATGATTTTTTCTAACTGTATGATTTAATTATTGATTTGACCTCTCTAGAGCAACAACCTCTCAACAGCAATATAGTTTTGCTTCTCTCATAGGCTGTTGCTTCGGAGAGGTTGCATTCGTATATATTCGTAATTTTACTTTTGAATTAGTTTGGTTTAGTTCATGTAAAACTGGTTCGAATATTTCGTGTAGATTGGAATGGCGATAGTAGCTTTCCATTTGAATTCGTATCTGGCGAAAAGACACTAATCATGTACAAACGTAACTGTTTTATAGTTATTTAACTAAATCTAAATCGCCTAATTCTTTATTTACTATCACGGATCACACGTTATTCTTCTTTCCAAACAATTTTTTGCCTTTTAATGGTATTGAATAAAGTGTGCCAATTTTCAAACATATATTTCCAGTCGATCAGGTATAATGTGTGAATTTATCGATTTAGTCCTATACTATATTTTTAGCATCCATTGCCATAAACATTGTTTGGCTGGTAAAATAAACAGATGTATTTTGTAATTGTTTCATGCACAAGTACGACGGGATTGTCTCCCCTTAATTATGTCCATATTGTTCGCTTTATCAGGTTAATGAAAATAAGTAAAAAGGAGATGTTGACATACATGTTTTAGCGCAAATGCGTGTTAAAAACACGATTTTAGCTATGCGTCGTAATTTGTAGAATTCAGCTCATACGAATTGGTTTATTTCAATAATGGTTCTCATTTTCCTCTCACATAGCCATATTGATATCAGCGACAATTGTTCGAGAAGTTTTAACCCAAAATATGCCATTTCATTTATTAATAAGCTTGAACACACAAGTATGTAGACAAGACAAAACATTTTTGAATGCTATTTATTTTGGACATGATCGTAAAGTAACCGCCGTTGAGAATGTTGCAGCATAAAAATGCTTGTAAAACTAAACCAAAGATATGATGAAATCTACCTTCTAGTTTTCTGACTCGCCAACATTTTGCTTCACACATATTAATACAAGACAAGCATGTGTTTTCTTCATCTTTACGTTCGTATTTTGTTCCAGTCATTTCAATGCGTTCCAAAACAAATGAAAAATAAATCCCACCTCTCAGAGAACGATCATCACTCGGCATTGGACGGAGCACTGTGTTTTAGTAGCGCTTTGAGTTGGTTGTGGGTAATAGCCCGTAAAGTAATTTTCACAGACATTTACAAACTTCAAGTCTTCTGTAAATATCTCAACTTTCTGTACAAATAATTGGTCGTGAATGTTGAATTTTACATGAAATTGTGAATCTGTTAAACACGCTATCAAGATATAATGAGTAAAACATTGGGAAGAAAAAATTGTATTTTTGTAAATCAAAATGGTTAACTATGGTTGGAATGATGGGTGTTTTTATTAAGAACCAAATCTCATTTTGTTAATTTAGCTTGAAAACAAGATCTCTCCAAATTGATTAGGCATAAACAAGTATATTGTGTACGGTACCATACCAATTCATTAACTGTGTATACAATAACGATTAAGGAGGACAAGGGATTCAACAATTCAAAGTAAACCGGGGCTCACACTGGCATGCGCCATCCGCGTCAAATACGCTGATTTTACAAATTTGGGCGCAGAAATAACTCGTTTGGGTCGCAATTGCGATATAAACATATATTTTTTTCAATAAAAACGAAGATATCGGCAATTCGTCAGACAAAAAAATAATAAAACTAATATTTGTTTAAAAAATATCTTATACATAATATATACTACTTAAAACGGTACCATTCACCTTGTTGTACATTATGGCTCAACAAAGTACGATGGTTTTATTCCAAGTATTTTCCAACCTTTTTGTTCCGTAAGAGATTCACTACCAAACAGTGAACATCACGTAATGACAAAACGGTCGCTAGGAATTACGTCTATTTTCTTCATTTTATTATTGATGTGTCTTTCACCTTTGATTCTGGCGGGTGAAATGTTTGGTACATAAGGAATACCGAACAATTTCTGATTAAAACATAACGATACTACACGATAAATTCATTGACAGTGGTAATTGCGTTACATCGTAGCAATTAAAATACTTCGGTACCGAAGTACCTGCAAGTATTCGTTAGACAGAATGATGTTACATTCGTAACAAACGGCGATAAATTAGGAAAAAGTTCTTTTTTTCTTTATAACCGTTGAACGGGAAACAACAAAGCTTTTCTTTCGGTTCTGATCACAAGGGCATAAGTAACACAGTCTGGTATCATATGTCACGTGACCCCATAGATGAGCGTAAATATTTACTTCGCGCGCTCGGAAAACGAAGACGAAACATATGCAACGTCAATAATTGTTGTAGCAAGGAAAAACAATCAAGAATTCTCAGCATGGAACATTTTCTTTGAGCACGAGCCTGATCAAGTAACGGTTGTTTTGAAATGCTTTGGCTCTGCACGCTTTGATTACTGACCCATAGTTCGAAAGACGTGATGAAACAGACGCACCGAAATATGCGCCAAATTCGCTAATTTAAATTTTTGAACATAATGATAAGTATTTTGAAATAGACAGCTTTACAAGTAGGGGCAAAATGTGATTACTCAAAATGCTAAAGACTTTGAGTCAATCATAATTTTATATGCATTTTATTTGATATATATAATATAGCATCAATCATTTGTTAAATGTTTTTGCTTCTTATCTTTTTTATCATTTTCATTTTTCAGCATCAGGACTTTTTTGCTTCTTTCAAGGAACATGACAAACGTATTTATATCTAATTTGTAAATTTCCCCATCGCTTTTAAATCTAAGATAATTGATTTTGTACATACATGTAAATTATGTTTAAAGTCGAGTAATTTCATATTTACTTAACCGCGTCTATTCATGGTTTACCTCCCCTTATAAGGTATGTAGTTAGATAGGTGTAATACCGTTTTTCATACCCGTTTAAGTCCACACATACTTGTTTCATAGTTTCGCTACCCAGATGGGAAAATTGCAAGTCGTTAGTACAAATCTATTGAAACTTTGCGGGAAACAACTTGAAAACTTGGGACTTAAAATTAGTCATCGATATCACATTAAGACGAAACAATTAATCGAATTCCAAACATACAGAAATTACCCTCTTCAAGAATATATTCACTAAAATTACGGCTTTTTATCGTGACTTCAAGTAGGCTTCTCCGGCCATATCGCAGTCTACCATGAATTACGGCCCCTTTTAATGGGGGCTTCGGTTCGGTCAGTTCGAGC
Organism: Lutraria rhynchaena; assembly: GCA_008271625.1. Lineage (NCBI taxonomy): Eukaryota > Metazoa > Mollusca > Bivalvia > Venerida > Mactridae > Lutraria > Lutraria rhynchaena. The sequence goes on from VIBL01000042.1 coordinate 2,869,642, forward strand.
TTATGTTAAAGTTTATAGTTCGTTTATCTATAAACTTCACACAAATCTCGCTAAAAGTCTCATTAAACGTTTGACATTATTTATTGTTTCATTTTCATTATGTTTACATTTTCCGCTAACATTTTCTTTATTTACAACACTCTTGAAGCTAAAGGCTCAGTGCTATATAACCAGATATTTACGCTTTCAAATGTGAAGAACCCATATTTAGAGATAGGGGTGCTGATTTAGGGCCTCTCCAGCGACCCGGGCGTTGAAGCACTCCCGGCTTGATGGCTCATTTCTATTATATTAACACTGAAAAAACAAACAGATATAAACAATATGCAAATCTCGCTTCGTAGGATCAAATAAAAGAAAAAGTCCGTATTCCTGGGTCACCTTGCAATAAAATAATATTTTCAAGAGAAATAAATATGTCAAGTCACAAATCTGTTTTACTCGTGTGGATTTACAAAATATTTCTTTAACTTGGATACAAGAGCTTTAACAACTATAGACCCCTCATAAATCGGGATTATCCGTGAATTATGTTCATTCTTTTACACCGAGTGAACACCAAAGTTGATAGCTAGTAGTTTTTATACGAAATGTTTTCACTCGAAACAAGTATGCTTAATATACGAAATACAAACTAGAGTATGATTTGATTAAAACTTTGCAAACACTAGATGGAGAAAAAAGCTGCCACAGAATGAATAATCGATGGCTTGACGTGATTTAGTCATCAGTTTCCCACAATGCATCTGGAGGACGCCATTTTTACACAAAAAATGCTCCTGTATTATAACAAAGTTATCTTATTTTTAATGAAATTCTGATGAGACAATCAAAAATGCACAAACTTCACTAGCATTTTGACAAGGTCATTATCTAGACGTAATCAAGCTGCGTGTTTTATGTACATTTACAATAAAACCTAAAAATAGCGACCACCTCATTACTACGATAACCTAGTTATAACGACCACTTATTTTCGGACCTGCTGGCAGTAACTTCTTCATAATCCCACTTGATAATGTGACCACCTCATTATAACGACCGATTCTTTGGGTACCGTAAGTGGTCTCACTATCGAGGTTTTACTGTATAATTTTTCGCGAATGACAGTTGCTTAACATTATATGGATGTATATGTTACCCATATTTGTAGAATAATTTAACTTTTGTCTCTGTATTAAATTGAATAAAACTCCGATAATTATACATTAGCCTTCCTGTTTTGAATATTTAGACGTCTTCAGTAAAGTGTACGCGTATCCGAGCAGTCCATGCTACGGTATAGGGGGAATACTTTATACAGTACTTGTTAGTAGAATAATATCATGATAACTTATGTGACACAACAATAATAATAAATCAAATTGTAACGAGATAATAATTAATAATGAAACTTGACTGTCGAATATTAGTTTGCAGTCTATTTGTCTGTTAGTTTGGTTTTTATCGTTCGTCCGTCCGTCCGTCCGGCCGCCCGATCATCGACCTGCTAATTGCAATTGTAAGGTGTAATAAAAAAACACACAGATTCAGTTTATTTTTAATACAAATAGTAGCTTATCACATCTTCGTATATGCTTAGGAGAGTCGTGTGAATGCACTCTGTGGGCGACCGTAGATATGCTAAAACTTAAAGTGCATTTCTGCATAAGTTCCGCCTAACGTTCAAATCTCTTTAATCCATTTGTTATTACTTAAATAAGCAAATGTTTTCATTTATTCGCCAACAGTTTTAATGACAAATGGATTATTATATTAACAAATGAATAAAAAAAAATTGTGTATGTGTCAAACCGCTTAATGTCACTATGTCTTATTCCATTAGAATAAAAATGTTACACGCATACAAATTATTATTTGATCAGATTAAAGATTTAATTATGTAATACATTGTATTAATATTTATTCAGTGTTTTTTTCTACGCATGGTCAGGACAAGGATTGAAGTAATAAAACATAAGCTGTATTTTGTCTCCGACAGAAAATGCTGACATAAATCGTTATTTCAAATTTGATGAAATTATGATAATATTTATAAAAATATACAATATATAATTACAAAAAAGCAAATCATTGAAATAATAATAAACACGATAATCCTAATAATGACATGACAATAACAAAAATAAGAAAAAAAAATTCAATAAAAAAAATAATTATTTGATCTTATAGATGCTATCCCCCTACATCAAAATTGTATAAAACGTGTAACACGGCATTGGTTTCAATGGTGATGGTTCAGTAGATCTCGTGAGCCCTTTCTACGGTAAAACCTCACATTACGACCACCTCAATATTATGCCCACCTTGTTACAACGACCACTTATTTTCGGACGGCTTTCAATAACTTCCCTATAATTAAACTTGATAATAAGACCACCTAATTATTACGAGCGATTTTTCGGGTCCCAAAGGTGCTCTCATTATCGGATTCTACTATACTTAGATCGGTCTCTTTATTTTCTACACAGAGCCCCTTTCCTACATTTGATCACTTACTTTTACATGCAGTAGTCTCTTCTGGAGGCGTTACCAGCGAGGCATGTAAACAGGGTCCAATACACCGTGAATTAATTGAATCATGGTCTATTCCCACTTAGTTAACAAATAGCTAATTCAATTGTCATCTCATTCGGAGTCCCTCTGTTTTCTTCACAGATCTCCACAAAGCTAATTGTTTTTCAATTCAGCCGAACGTTTGTCCACAGGCATACAATAAATAAAGTTACTTCAAAACATTGGCTCCGAAAATGAGAAAATATTATTTGTCTAGATCAAACTATTAGAATATTAGGTTTTCATTGCGTCGCGTCTAGTTCAAGTTCTCCTTTACGTCGCAGGCTGGTTTAATTGACGACATCTTGTTCCAGAATGCGGTCCCATTCGCTCGAGGGCAGCATATGACATCATTTAAGTAGATGATTTAAATAAAAGTAATTATTGGTGTTGATTTTAAGTGGGGAGTTGGATTCAAGTAGCGGGGTAATTTGAGAATGGCAGGAAACATGTGCTGTTTTAACGGAGTGGGAATCTATCTTGGGTAGGCCTATTAACACAAGATTTACAAAAAAAAAAATATTTATAAATACGCTCGTATTCTGAATTGTAATCCAACGCTGTTATATCTACGGTAAGAAGATAAGAAAATATAAATAATGGGATAGAAAATAATCTTGTAGAAAATGATGCAAATGAAATTGTCTCCTTTTTCCTCGTTTACGGGAGTTTTTGATAGAATAGCTGTCAGTCAAATCTAAAATAGCATACGCGAGTTGCTTATAAATTTAGCCATACATGCAAAAAGCAGAACTGAATCAACAAAAATAAAAGTTGTGTGGATTCGCCCAAAATAAAATGTGCTTGTGTATATGTATATGATGCATAATTATGTTTCTAAGTTGGCAACCAAAACGCGATTGTCAGCCTGTCAGAAGTAGAATTATCTAAATCCGTTGGACCATCTGAATGGCATTTTCTCCTTAGTTTAGAGTACGATACATTTCTTTTTACAGGACAACAGTTACTTACATCTCTGACCGGTAAAATATTTCTCAAATAAATATAATCACAACGATACAGTACTAACAGCTCTGGATTGTCGGAGGTCGTGGGTTAGTGACCTGGACGAGGAGTGTATACTGTCTATGGTCATTTGCCCATCTATGATAGCACTTCGACCTAGATAGTTGTCCGTTTGGAGTGAAGGAACGGGTACTTACTGGTAAAAATCTGATTTGGTAAACAGACCACTATACATAATCGTAGTACTCATTGAATAATGGGCGTAAAATATAAATGCAAACCGCGCGGCGGTCTTGAATTTATTATACTTACATATGAGCACTCTCTCTGACATCTCTCTGACTTCGGACGCAGTGCAAGAACTAAAAGCTGCTTCTATAAATGCATTCTGATAACGTTCATAAAGTGAATCCAGCTTACCACTTTAATTTCCGATACCTAACAACGCCAGTTTCAGTAATGGCAAGTATTTTTATGTCAAAACACGGAGAACTTTTAAATTGTAAATTTGGAAACGTAACAAATATGAAATCCCCTTCCGCCAGTGCATATCAACACAATATCGATGTGTTTGTTTTATTAAAAATGTATAGTTTTGTGTTACATTTTATTTCCGTACTCATGTTTTTATAATGTTTAAATTATTCACAATAATGTAGGTATTGTTTCAATTCAAATTGTCATAATGAAACATTGCTACAGTGTCCCAATATTAAGCAAAAGTACACAGAACTCGAATACTGTGACTGTATCCTATTCGAAAGAAACGACAGACGATATTTAACCGGCATTGATCAGTAACTTTGCACCGAGTTGCTTCTGGATTATCTAAACAAAACACAAAACCCTCCAAATGGTCTACAATTACGCAAACAGCTACACAAATAAACGCTATACTCAGAATATTTTTAATTTATGAAATACTTTTCACAAAAATTGATATTTTGAGTCTGTTGAATTAAAGTGTTTTAAATTATAAACACAAATCTCTTTGAAATAGTCGACAATCAATGGATTAACATTGTTGCTTTCAAAATAAGGTTTTTCTAGCTGCATAAAAGTCGCTTGTATGAACTTCAATAACCTCAGCTTCATAAGAGATTAACGATATTTAGAGAGACCCTTTACGCCCAAATTATTCTTGTGTAGGTTTTTATTATATAAATCACAAAACACTTAATGATAATTTCATTTACAAATACTGCTATCAAATACGGATAATTACAGAAAAAATCACACCACACTCGTTTTACGAACTGGGTTCTATCGGTGCAAAAATTTATACTTTTATGATAGTAATATTTACACAAACGAAAGGAACTTAATAGGAATCTAAATCAAGATACATTCTATGAGTCATTTTATACCGTAATAAATATGCTGTAGTAAATATTGGGATATAAACAGTTTGCATGGATAGAATGTGTTTCTATTTCTATGGGGCATCAGAGCGGCTGCTAAGGAGAGTGTTTATCGAGGCTGTGCTATGAGCGGCTTTGTTAATAGTTGATAGGCGACGACTGTCGATGTGGTGGTCAATAGCAAGCTGGATGTCGTTATATAACACTCAGCTTTTAAACGTTATTTTATTACGAAATATACATGCCAAACAGATAATAAAACTGTCTAAACATGTGACCAACTTTCCAGCACTCTTCATATAGCTTACAATTTAGCTGTACCGTTCGCATGTTCATAAATTGATAATTTTACTACAGCAACTTCACTGCACTATTTGCAAATAGCAAAAAACGGATTACCGTCATTACTGGTTTCGGCACAAAATATTTTCCCTAAGAAAGTCGAAAAGGACATAATCATTAAAGCAGGTGGCTGTCTGTTCAATCTAACGAGCGAACTCTTCTGTCCAGTGAGGCGAAAAATGGCCGAGTCCTCTTGATCACGTCATTTTCAATGGAAGTTTTTCAGACAGTATTAGCAGACGATACTTCAAAGTCATAGTGGCACGTACCTTATGGGCAAGCTTGTAACGTTTCTGACAAGTGAAAGTTATCAGACGGAGTGTAAAATTGTAAATTACACGGTTGTCATGGAGCAATTCTTTTCTCTTTTTGAACGTACGAAAGAACAGTTGAAACGGACATCTTCAAGATACCGCCAATTATACATGATCGTCAAATAAGTAGAAAAATCTGTAATGATTTTAATGTGTAAATCAATTAAGCATTAATGAATTGTATCACATTTTTTGGAATTTTTAACATTGCGATTCTATAATTTAGACCTATGGTGCTAATGGCACTATATATTCGTGCAATAGTTAAAATTGTACGCCAAACAAGCCATAAACTCGTGCATCTAAATTGTTTCCTGTTGAGTTTAATACAATGAATTACCTCTAAGTTTCTTCCAAATATTGACTATGAGTAGTACCGCGCGAACAAACGCAGGCGTCGCTCTTGTAAATGCCAAGAAAATTAATATTCAGTATTTATGGCACTTTTTATAGCAATGGCCATTTGTTTACATTCGTCCATTATCATGAGTCAAGATGAATGATTTAGAAACACTTCGCGCCTTTTAATGTAAATCTTTATTTGAATGCATGTTTTCCCGCCGTTGAAATTGATAAGCAGACGTCAATAAAAGAAAGCTCAAATATTGCCGTTTATTTGCCACACTTGTATGACAATTTTATTTTATTTGAAATGGGAAATTTATGAATTTGTCTACAGATAACTGGAAAGGAAATATTTATATTGAGACTTTCTCTCATTTTCAAAAGTTACTAATTTCATAATAGCTTTAAACGCTTTCAAAAATACCACAGAAACGTGGGCAATATAATATAACAGTACGGACTTTTATTTACATAAAACATCATTGGTTTCTCGCAAAATATACTTTAAGTCTATGAACTGTTTCATGTTGCGTTTTTATAAGGCATTTGTTGACTTTTGGAATCATTTTATTCCTTCAAAGACCCATTCTTTATAAAGAAAACTTTGTCGTTAAATTTAAATGTATCTTAATCCAGAATTTATGTAGGATGTGGCAGTGAAACGCCTATTTTAGCGTTTATATGCGAAAGTGATTTCTTTTCAAAACAAAAACTGCCAGTAATAAAGAATCAGTTTACGCTTGCTAAACAAACAGACGGCCATACATCAAATATAAGATTGGATTTAATTCCTCGTTAACAGCCGAAAGTGGAAATAAAATACGCAACGAACATAATGCATAAAAATAATTGTAGACTCTATAAACATCATTTTATTTCACTTCTCTCATGTGAGAGAGATCTTGAATAATAAATCGCATTAATATTGATGGTTATATTCATCTACAAGGGTATTTATGAAAGAAAAAGAAAGTACCAAATTTGACGAGGCGGCGTTGTCAGAAATGTAATTAAATACACCGTGAACGTCCAGAAACAAAAGTTCAATTCACAAAATAACATTTTACTTCCATTTGAAATAAGACAAAACCATATTTAAAAACAAATTAAATAGTTTTCCAAAGGTTACAAGCCGTCTGCTTATTACGTAAATGTAATTCATTAAAGTCAACGAGACTTTTTTATAGACATTAGTACATAATGCATGGATGTTTTTATTCCAGTGGAATATCGGGCTGTCACACTCGTGGTTTAACCATCAAATCGGGGTGATACTTCTATCTTAATCTCTAACAAGATGGTAAAAAATGGTAATTAAAATGCACCCCTTCAATTTATGTCACAGATGTTAATTTAACAGTTGAATAACGGTTCATTGGAATTAATGGAATTTAAAATGAAATTGCACTGTATGAAAATTGGCCATGATTTTTTGGTAATTAATTTTCCCAAATGACCCCCGAAAAATCATTCAGTATATGAATATTTCTGTGTATATGATTTATGAATGGTTCATTCAAGAAAATATTTTTACTCATAATGAAGCTTTTTTGGAAAATAGTTCATAAACTTTACAGAGTTCATACAACTCACTGTTTGAGATTGTTCGGTTTTGTTGATTTGAGTCGTGTAATGTGGTTGTTTGTGGTTTAGATTAAGTTGATAAATTAGTTACTTAAAAATATTGATGAGTCAATAATTTACTTTATAAGCCATATTACTCCATTGTGCCTCTAAATTCTTCAATAAAATCGCGAAACGTTAATTCCCAACCAATTAGTAATCTGGTTACATTACAAAAAAATGTTATTGTCGACTTATTTTTACTTTGAAGTTTGTAAAAACTTGTTCAAATTAGCTTCGTTATTTTGTTCCATAAATTAAGCCCCTTTGCACATTATGATCTCCAACGTAGACAATGAATGCAAGGCAAGGGTCTGCATATTATCCTTTTTTATTACACATAAAGCCATGCAGCTTCAACGGCAAGTATCAAAAGTTTCTGCCACACGATAACCTGCGTTTCTTTTAAAAAATAATCCCCTTGTATTTACAAAACTATCAATTACTAAATATTTTGTTTCGACACCGATCTTGTCGCTTATTTTGTCTCTTGCCGCCCAATTTATCACTTATCGCTTCTTTAACGCCATTATAATCTTCTTCAAACGAAAACGGCAGGATTTTAAGCGGATGAAGATGTTAAAATCTCGTTAAAGATGGGTAATACAAGCAATATTTGTCACTCTGCTGGATCTAAACACAGCGGTTGTCAGGATTATCGTTGTTCAATGATCACGTGGTACGTCGAGTAAAAACTATTACAGTAATAAGAAAATAATAATTAACAAGTAGTTTAAAAGGCTGCTGATACAAGTTCATGCGACCGGATCCAACCAAATGTTGTGGGTACGAATGGTTATATTCTTAAATTGCACCAGAAAAGCATTCTGATTATCGGGAAGCTGACTCGAAAATGATTGAGTAACAAAAGCTTTTAGTCAGAATTAGTACAGCTTAATAGCATGGAGGTGATACAACACGTACCATTGATTTCATCAAAGTATATCTTACATAACAATAACTAATGTATTTTGAGAAAATTGGGAAAAATTAATGTTTGTTAAAATCAAAGAAAACTTATTTTTAAAAAACTTACCGCCCTAAATTTAGGTTTAAGTATAAATTATACAAAACTGTAAATGTCATTGACAGAAAAGTTTAACTTGAGGAACTTAGTGCCTGCTTATAAATCCAGAACCAGTCTGATCTCCGCCTCTCTCCTCTCTGGAAATCAAAACAAGTTTGGAAAAACAACTTATCAGAAATTCGCTATTTTTCTAAGGAAAATGCGATTCCAAAGATAAGCCCCTGATATTGCCTCCAGTCAAACAGTGTCGACGTAGCAATCACCTTTCCATTACAGATGAAGCCAAACAAAAACTCAAATTTTTCTCAGAATTCATACAAACATTGCTTCTAGCAGAGTTGGTACGCTTTGTTTTGGCGCCTAGTAAACTTCCTTAAACTAATGTTTGTGACCATGCTTCATTTATGTGATGGACACACAGACAGCCAGTGGCGATTTTTCTACGGATTCACTAAAGAGATGAGTTCGTTCGCTTGCTTATAAATTAGGAAAAACAATTTTCCTGACAACGCAATACAAACATCTATTTTTTCATTATTACGCTGTGCCGAAAGACTGACAAGACATTCATAAACTATAGTTGCCTAGTATGACTTGTGCTATCGAGTTAGTGAAATTTATATCAAGATAAACGAACGCATCAGCCCCCATTTTTGGCTGGCAAAAAATATCCCAGAATATCCAATGAATGTTTAAAAAAATGCCTTATATTTCAAGAGGCGAAGATTTGATATATTTATTTATACTTTATCCTAATGTTTATGAGCTAGAGCATGTACGTCATAAGTATGCGGGTTTATATCTTGACAAATATACTTAATTGTTACTATTTGTATGAAATACCCAAAGACACACTGAATTCTTCACTGATTCTTTTTTTCCTACGTGAAAAACCCCAATTCAGCACTCCTTTAAAATGCTAATTTTGTCAATTCAACTTCATTTGTTTCTCATCTTACTTTATTACAACATTATTATCCGGTGTTTTCTTTTGAAGTTTGACACCATGTGAACTTCGATCGTTTTCAAAATCTATATCAAAACTTCGATGTTACAATTTTGCATGATTTAGTGCGGTCTTTGAAATTCCCGTTGGGCCGATAAGAGCCAAAACAACTCAAAGGTTATCTTCTAACGTACGCTAAAATAACATTTACATATCATCGCGATTTTGTTCAAAGCCGGGCATCAAAGGGGTCGGGAGCCAATATATTACGTGGAGTATAACTCAAGTACCAAGAGGCTCCCATGTACTTACAGGCTACCGTGGAGTCAAGGCAAACATAGAGGGTCTTTTGAAGTAAATAATTTTGATTTTTTTAGCTTGATGTATTTGAAAACTTTGATTTCGGAGTGTTTAGGAATAATACCGAAATGAAATATAGTGTGTAGAGTTTCTTCATTTCCACATTACTTAAAAAGAAAAATGAGGTCTTTAAATTATGGAAATGGTAATATTTGATCAAATAGCGGATAGTGGATAAATATTAATTTGTTTGATAATAAAGATTTCTGGGCCGATTACAGGAATGATGAAGTTCTTACAAATATTTTTCTTTCCTGTTTATCTTATTAATGTTAGGGTTCAGCAGCAATACACAGTATCACGCAAAGCGTGGAAGGCACTTTTTTTTCGTTTATTAAAATTAATAAATTGATTAATATTCATTAATTAATATTAATTAATTTTCATGCTACTATTGACCGTAGAAACAAAAAAAGCACTATGCCCCAAACTTTATAAAAACTTCTTGGGTTTCGTTCAATGGATCGCAATACGGTACCGCGTATGATAATAATATTGATAAAAAATAAATAAATTGATTATAAAAAGTATGAAGAATAACCTAATATGGTTGAAATGCTTATTTGAATCACTGTAACAATAAAGGGCCGCCAAGGGAATGTTGGTGGACTCGAAGACATTGAGAGGATTACAGATTGTGACAAAGTAAAAATCAGATCAGATGAATTTATCGGAGACCTGCATAAATGTATTCCATGTCCCTGTACTGAATAGCATTCCCGCTTTAGAAACGGTGGAAAGCCAACTAAGGAAATAAATGTCGTAAATAGATATATTCCAAACATTCTCATCTAGAAATAATGATGAATATATGGCACAAGGGAGCGAAGGTTTCATTTATATAACACCTTGTATTCAAAGGTACGGATTGTAGACTGTGATATCTGTAAAACAACGTCATCAATACCAGATTAATTCCTGGATTAAAGGTTTCTTTGAACATTACATACTTCTGTCGAGGTGTTCAAGATATTGTATTTTTTACTTGATTTATCAGACACAATCTAAACGGTTTGTTCTTTTGTACCATTGATATATTTCCTGACGTATTTCAATCATATAAGAATGCTGTTATTTTTTTCCGCATTTTCATGATTTTTTTGTCCAGCATGTACAGTATAACATCAACTTTGATGACGATGCATATAACACATTGTCCTGCTTATTTTAACTGAAATCAAACCAGTTTTACAAACTATTTGATAATTTTTTCCTATCATGATAAGCCCACCACATAAAAAGAATACGGATTTTCAAATTTTGTCAAAACTATTCAATTAACTGTGAAACATTATGACTTCTTTTCTGTGAATTTTACAACTTTCCTGTGAATATGACATCTTTTCAGTTAATCAAATACATGAAAGACTGTAAGATAAAAAAGTTCAAAGGTATTATGATGATATATGGGTGTTTCCGGTTCAGTTACAGTCACAGCGGACCACAAAAACATTTACACAAACCAAGTATTTGATGATTTTGACCAAACTCTACCTATGGGAAAATCATCGCAATGGTGGAACATGTTAACCTATTGTTTCAATTTTATTTTTTTAAAAAATACTTGAACTGTCGGAATAATTCCTCGGTATTCCTTTGTAAAATAAATTAAATTACGGAAAAAATAATTTATCTAGATTTTAACGACCGATTATTGCTAGTATTACCATTCGCTGCATCTAATATGTTTAAGCTTATAAATATATCGAAAGTGGTCAGAATTTATTAAATTAATTTGCACAAGTGTAATTGCAATGAACAATATTATGTCAAATACCTCTTCACGATATACCTCGATGTTATTCTAATTTTCAGGAAAAAATAGGATTGGTCTAAATCTGGGATAATTTAAGTTGCCAAATCGTATTTAATATGATCATTCACTGTAAAAAAAACTGCAAGCGCCCATTAAAATCAAAATAGACGGACGCATTGTATCGTTCCGTTGTGAAAAAATGTAAAGCTTAGATCAGTTAGCTAGCTTACGCTATAATGTAAGTACTTTATTTATTCAACCGTATTACCACTTACACTTGGCACTGTCACAAATCCCAAGCAAGAGGTCGACTTTATTTCTGATTTTGCCAGATTCAAAGTGTTGAAATAGTTTTATATCTTCCAAATGGTGCTGGAATAAATCGGTTGTAAGAAAACAGTTATTTCAATCTTAACAAAACTGTATTAATAACAATAGCTTAATCGTCTGTTATTGTTTTTCAAATAATGGAAGCACGAGAAAATCTGACTGGATTAGCGGATTATCGAATATCGTTCAGGATTATCGTTAGTTAGTGTCATTGTTTATATATATTAAACCACTCTTTTAAAAGGGTTTATTTTATTATTACGCCACCATTTGTAACAAGAGAAATGAACAAGATTTTTTATCCTAGTCTCTCAATTACTTCTATAACAGCGATACTTCAATTCTATGTTACGTTCTTATATATACTTGCTGTACGTAATCGTGTATTCTGTCATTATAATAATTATTATTTATTATCTCAAGCTTTGTAACTTTTATGTAATATCTATTGTATATTACACGAAGATTGTTATAACATGTTTATTATAATGAAATTAAATATGCAATGTACGGAAACTAAATCAGATACATATTTGTTGTGTTAAAATCTGCTTTATAATTTTAGTGGAAATGCAACCTCACCATTGTGATCAACCCTACAAGATTACTGTTAAATATTCTACGGAGTAGTTAGCTTATTATGTTGATACTTGAAGATATCAGGGCAAGATTTCCGATCACAAAACACCAATATGTCAATTGAATTGGCTTAAATACAAAATATCGCTTGAGATGAACAATCCGTACTGCCATTATTTTGGAGTCTTATAATTGACATGTTCAGTCCTTCATTAGGCATAGTACAAGAAATTATATTCTCACTGAAAGAAGTATGGCTGAGTGACTGACGGACTGACTGACGGACGGACGGACGGACGGGTTGTAACTTGTGGCAAAAATTACTCACTGCGGCAACAACACGAAACATCTGTTACAGCAACAATATTTTCATACATCGTTGAGATAATCACAACTGGACGACCATCAGTTTTTTCTAGTCGTCCATTTGTTTATCTATCTATCTAAATTACAAAACTAATAAGATAGTTCGACACATTAGGCGATCAAACCTGTAACAGACGTATTGTTGATAATTGACTAATCGTGTTCTTATCAAATAGATAAATACAAGAATATTGATAATAATTGGGCTCCCCGTTGCTATGCAATAAAATAAACAGCGGTATCCCAGTAACTTCTGTCAGGATCATCTAATTAGCAATACAGGACATAATTAGACCGGACCGTTGTTACCGCTATGTTGTCGTCATCTGATAACGTACTGTACTAAAAGATAGAAATTTAACACCTCAGTTTTCTTTGTGATCAAAAGTTGTGGCAGGGTAGCTTTTTTTGAAGATCTACGAAAATAACATGGAACCCGATAGCATGATAAAAAAACCGTGCCTGCAATTATTAGAGCACATGGCCGATATTGAAGTAAACTGGTCCCCGTTCCAGGTTGCAGTGCACCAAAGTCACACAAGAGTCAACGGGTACCAGTTAAACATTGATGTTCATCCGTGAGATGAATAAAACAATGCATACTATCAGCGCTTATTATAACGGTTCTTTAACTACACAAGCAAACTCAGCGAAAATCGGTGTGAAATTGCTATGAATCATTACATCACTCGATATTTCCACGAATGCCTATCTTCTTTAAAAAAAACTACTATTATTCTCTCAGATTTCGTTGTTAAAACATGTACATTTAACATCTGCAAGTAAGTTAATTCAACATATATTTTATTACCACGGTCCACTGATACAGATTTCCGTATATGGGACAAAAAATCGAAATGAGTCCATGATTGATTAAAGGCTTGATACATGATTTACGTTATTTTGCTTTGTGGTGAAATCCAACTTCTCCAAATCGTTTCCCATTTCATTGCAATTATCCATATCGTGTCATACAGTGTAAATTCTAACACCAACCTGTCCGCACGTCACGTTCCTATCAGCTGAAAGGAGTTTTTGTCCTACCCTGTATTCTATAATCATACATTAGATATTGATAGGGCATTGACTTTTAACCCAAAAATGACGTTTTTTTTCGCAAGGCTACCGGGGTATGTTTTTTTCTAAAAATGACTGAGAAATACATCCTAAATATTCAAGTATTTTACAATTTCTTTAATTGCTGTTGAATGCAGTGAATGAACAAAGACGGAAATGTCAAATTTTAAGCCAATGCCTTAAAACATATCTATGTCATTTTCATCACCGTGATATTAATCTTGGTGATTTGTTTATTGCAATCACGGCACTATTCGTTGGCTAATAAACCCCAAAAGCTTGAATGCATTCTGGCATTCTATTTTGCCGAAAGCATTTCACAATCGCAGAAATAAATAATAAATTTGCATTACCGAAATCGTTGATAACTGTTACGCTTACATTCTCTTTACACGGAATATCATTTGAGCTCAAGTCAGTGTGTTTACTTAAAAACAAAACCAACTGTGTAACCCTTCGAAGCTGTTACCAAGTCCCCGTTTTCTGAATCAACAATTGTATCAAGCAAAATATTTCACCCAAGACCCTGCTGTTGAGTAAAGATGAAAAGTGCACTGGCTTCTGACGATACGGGCCATAAGTTTGTCCACGAAATAATTACTTCGTCGATTGTGTATTAATTAATTTAGGAAACGCACTATTGGTTGTACAAATACACTTTAAATGGACGCACATATTTTCAATGTTTGAATAGCAGCCCCTTTTTGTGAGGCTTATTATTCGATAAAGACTCCTTGCTGTACCGTAAGGTTAAAAACAACTATGAGCAGATATTTTACACAGTTGGGTTCAAGATTCGTAAATCCGGAATCTTTGATTTTTGCTCGGTGCTGGTGATTTCTGAAATTGTTTCATTGAGGGGCAGCATTGTTACACCCCCCGAGCTGTGAGACATAGGTCTTTCTCGCTGATCCCTTCATAATGGCAAGGAACTGAATTACAAAGTCAGCGCCTTACGTTTGTCTACTCACCTAAGATTACTAATAAATTAATTCGGAAAAAAATGTCACTGAGTTGTGAATGAGGCGCATTTGTGATATGAAAATTTTCGTGTCAGTCAGAGACAGGTTGAATAATATTGGTTGAATGGGGGAAATGCCGAATTCCTCATTGATTTCAACACGTGTTGTTTTATTATCATTATTATTGTTGTTGTTATTTGTTCAAAATTAAGATATTTTATATTATTTCATTGAAGTTATGCATACATAATTACATAGATAGATAATCTCATATTTTGCTATCTATAAAATAGAAGTTGTAAAAAATATCCAGCACGGTCACGTGTACTGAATTTCTTTATTTAAGTTTTGTTTCTGCACCAATCTTTTTAACACGTTGTGTCTGGTATTGTTGAGTATTACAGAAACGTGTATTGAAGCCCATTTTCTTCTGGGAGTAAATGATGTTGTAACTGATTCCTGAAATAATTGTAAGTGTTTGTTGCTTGCATTCAGAGGAAAAGTGGAGCGTTCGTCGAGAATATAATCATTTTCATGGAAGCTCACTAAACGACAAAATTTTGTTCATCTTGTCATATATATAAATAATATGCGAGTAAATTACATGTATTGGGTACTATGAAAATAATATTTATTTCCTTATGATGTATTTATTCGACATTATAAATTACTCCCTGTATTAATGATTTATTAATCGTGATTGATATAAATCTTATGATTTATTTGTACATCATTTGTCTCCTTATTGTTTTGTTGTTTAATTATTATTAATTAATTAATTCAAAGTAATTAAAGTGTGTGACATCGTCACAAATAAATATTGGAAAGAATACAGATAAGGCATGTTTAACTGGTATCGCTTATTACGAACAATTTTTAGTTTATAGAGAAATTTATCCGACGCTCATTGGAACATTAAATAAATTTACCTCTTCGTCCTTATGGGTGAAAAAATCTATCTCATATCAGAGTGTTTTTACTAAAGGAAATCAAATGATAATAGTGTATTTTGCTTGTTAAAGTATACAGTTAGTTCGTTATTAAATGAAACTGATATCGAGTGTGTTATTTCTACAATATTTCGAGTGTTTGCTATTTTCTTGAAGTATTTTTGTCGTGTTTGCTGACACAGGATATAGTTCTTATCTCCGACATGTTACGATACTCATTCTAAATTAAAAGAAACCCCATGCCGTCCGTTTTGTAAGATGAAACCCGTTTTTACTTCAGTTCATAAATAGTCGCTCAAGTCTAGTTAATTCTAAGTTTGTGTTAAATTCATATACGTCCTTACGGAAAGCACCGTCTCGTGACCGTTTGTTTAATTTTTTAAGTATTTGTATACTTAACTAATTTAAGAATTCATTATTTATACATAGAATATTTCTTAATCCAATATTAAATACGAATGGAAATTAAGTGTGTTGTAAGTTCTTTTATAACTTAATATACAATCATCCGAAAAATAATTACCTAAATCTCAGAAAGATATATTAAATAGTTATGTTATAGATATTGAACAATTGATCAATAAGTAATAGATGTTTTCTGGGTATTACGTACACTAATATTTAATATTTATTTTATTTTTTATCCTCTAGCAAAACAAAAAATCGAAGTGACCAAACTATACAACATGTTTCATGGAATCTTAAATAATTAAAATCGCCTTAAAATTAATATTTTCTTAAACCCGTACTGCCTTCATAGCAAAACTTAAGCATTATACAATAGATATAAAAAGGTTAACAAAATACGCCGGAATTATTTTTATTAAGGATCTTAAGGACGTTACAAATTATAGTAGTGTTATATCATTTTAAATGTATCGGTGATTAAAATTAAATGTTCTTATTAATTTTAGCCCACGTTTTTGAGCGAAGTGATTTTTTTTTCAATAATTCCAAATCTCTTTTTATTACATCATATAGAGAACAATATGTGTCATGTTTATATGAAAAAGTGTTCATATATGGATATGTTTTCAGCTGGAATACACATTCGAGTATCATTGATGATAATTTATGATTATTTTTGTGATGTTTTACAATATTTAAGGAAGTAGAATCTTTGTGGAGTGGTTGTTGTGTATGTAATATGTTAGAATGTCATGTGACTATAGATACTGCATGTATATTTATTATACAACAATTGTTCGTGTGTTAAAACATGATGTTTTATGGTAGGTTGTGTTTTTGTGATAGCTCTGTTAGGAATGGTGAGTGATGTTAAAGTCTCGTATGCAGTTCCATTCTGCTGTTTGGGATAAAAAGTAAAATTGTGTATAAATAAATCCCACAGGGCACAGAATTGTGAATAAAACCCACAGAGGCCTGGGATAGAACACTTAAGAACAAGCCCCTTGCTCAAAATTGATCGTTAATCAATTAAAAATCTATTACAATGTATTTAAAACATGCACAAAATGTTCGCTTGATAAGCAAAAATGGCTTTTTTCCATACAAACACGAGTAATTTCATACAATTGTCAAAATTAAGTCATTAATTTTAAGGCAAAGCTGCATAAAGTGGCATCTACAAAATTTGAGCACAGGGTTTGATCTCAAGTATAGTTGCTAACATTGTCTCGATATGTTCATTTTTTATACAAAACAATGATGTTTATGCATAGTCTATAGTTGTATAATATATATATTATTTCCGTCTATGTCATTTTGTATTATGTTCTGTAAATGGCTGACGGCAACGTTCTTTGCTATATGCTGATAAACTTTTTTGAACCTTGAACCTTAAGCTTACATTGTATACTAATTCTATATTAAAATACAGAAATATATGAGTGAAAAAATACCATGTCATATTTGCTACAATTCAATTCAATATCAGTGGAAATGTCCAAATGTAAAACCCTGAAATATTTCAGTTTACTTAATTTTAGCCATCATGCATAAATAAAAAGAATACCATATTGATACAAGTTAGAAATAAGCTGACACTTATATATATTTTATCGTATTTATTACACAGACAGTTGTCAAAAAAAATGTTCTAATAGCACGTATACATGTATATCATAGTAATAATTATATATACATTAATAATAAACGTTTAATCGGTTACATATACATGTACATTGGCTAATTATTAAAAATACTACGTTTATACATAAAATGATCAAACGAACGAATTTTCTTTGGTCAGCAGCATTAGTTGATACAGGATTATTAATCTTTGAAATAAATATGTTGAGGTAGTCATCACGTGCCCAAACGCTACACAGAAATATTGAGGATTTGTTTGCAGCAATTAATTACTTGAAAACGGGGTCTGATGGACTGATTATTATTTAAGTATTATAACCCGCTGGTTGCTTTGTTTAATAGTCATTTGTGATCATCATTGCGAGAATTTAATTATATGGCATATATACTGGTACAAATTATGTTGAAAATGATGATGCTAATAAAATGCATTGTTAAGTTCCTTTTTTATTACAACTAGAAAAAAACTAACAACAGCAAAAACAACAATAACAAATCTACTTACATTTTAACCATTGAATAGAAAGTTTAAGGGACGATTTTAGCACAAGAAATGAACATCTGATAAAGTATTGTCTCGGATTATTAAACAATCACCTTTGCCAGGCTTGCAAGCCTTGTAGTCCACACATATGTAGGTACTGTCGGTATTTTTCAATGTCTAGAGCGTTCATGGCCGCCGCCGCTTGATTCACGTACGGGGACAAATATGCACCATTTCCTAAGCGACTCACGTCTATGGCACCCGACCGGAGCGAAGCCAGTGGGTTGAAGGCGGCGTTTATTGAAGCAGCCGACGGAATTCCTGATGATTTAAATGGTAACATGTGAGCTCCCGTCGTCACTGGACTAGGTGGTGGAGACTTCTTGGAATTTTCCTTTTTATTGCCAATAATACTGTCAATAGAAAATGGTTTTGTTGTAGTTGATGACGATGATGACGATGTCGACGATAATGATGCCGGTGATGAAAGCGGTGACTTCCGGGCCACTGGCGATACGGTTGCTTGATGAACTGGTGATGTAGGTAAAGGTCGAGCTATTGTTTGTGAAAGGTATGCCGGATGATTAACTAGTTGAGCACGTGTAAGTTCATTTTGTGCACGAGCGAGCTCACTTTGAGCCACGAACGGTAGGTGTGGGGAAAGTGATGACGCCATGTATGGATACGGAAAAGCTCCAACGTTATTGGAATGTGCTCCTTGTGGTATAAATCCATGGTGGTGAAAGAATGACTGAGAGGCTCCCATGAATGAAGCATTTTGTGCAGACATCATCTCATTGTGTAAGTGTCGCTTGTAACGTTTTCTTCTTCGCAGAAAACTGCCATTGTCAAACATATCCTCACTTGCGGGATCGAGGGTCCAGTAGTTGCCCTTTCCTGGATTTCCAGGCTCTCTAGGAATTTTTATGAAGCAATCATTTAAAGATAAATTGTGTCTGATACTATTCTGCCAAGCTGGAAATTTGTCATGGTAATATGGAAAACGATTCATTATAAATTCACAAATTCCTGAAAGTGTCAATTTCTTCTGTTCCGATTGCAGTATTGCCATGGTTATCAATGCAATATAAGAATATGGTGGTTTAACCAAATTTGTTTTTCCACTTTTCTTGTTTGCAGGAATGTTCCCATTTAAGTTTGAGTCATTTATACTTATATTATCATCCATCGAACTATCGTTAAAATCTCTTCCGTCCAGTGACAATTCATGATCGGAGTCTCTGGATACTGGTGATGTAATTGGGGATTGAACGGGGGACCCTAGTGAATCCCGACCGTCACCAACTGGATCCAGCTCTTCGTTATCACTGTCGTAGTTACCTACTGGCGTTGATGATCTTGCGTGGTAATGATCGCGATAAGCTACTTCAGGGTCAAGCATTGGCATTGCTGGCTGATCCTTTGAAGAAGCGGTGTTTGGTCTGTATGGACCATTTTCTAACGACATGTTGAATTTAATCGCTGATATATTCACAGAATTCTGTCCATTATTTTCAGATTGCAAATAAGTCCTTTGAATAGATAAATCAGAATTCACACAGTTTGGATTGTCCGAATTTTCTGATGTGGTCGGAGGATCACTGCCGGCCGTAGGTGAAGCATGAATTTGTTGTGGTCTCCTGTCCATGAATGCGTTGTGGTTCGGCACGTTTGTTCTTAAGTCTGCCACGACAGAATCTCCGTCAAAACGCATCTCATTCATTAATATTGTCCCACAAATAGCCAATTATTACCTTTGCAACGATTCAAAACACTCTGATAGTTATTCAACTCTTCGTAGTATTATACTTTAAAATCAACACTGTTCTATCATATCATGATACGAGCACAACTCCAATTCATTGACGTTTTCACAGGTTTTCAACCCCAATTGACTCATTTATAGAAGAAAGTGTATTAAATTGTACCGAATTGAATGTATGAACGGCCACCCAAAGAAGTTCGTATCATCGAACATAACTATATCATTAAGCGGACCAATAAGAGCACGCAGATATCAATTCGATTCAATTGACACCTCACGTGACCGTATGTTTGGTTTGTAAGTGGTTAGTCGATATCATTTCGTTTCGCTAAGTCCCGCCTACTTATACAATAGCGGTACGCGTGGTGGCAAATGACAGCCTTTATCTGCTAATTAACGGATAGTAACTATTTTGACAAGTGAAGTCGTGAAACTCTTGAACGATTTGCACGATTCAACAAACAGCGAAGAGAAGAAAGAATGTTGTAATGCTTAGAGAAGCTTTTGGGCTTCTACCCAAAATATATATTTTTGGAACGTCATGAAAAACAATGAAAATATTAGTGTTACAAAATAATGGTTTAATCCTAAGCTGAATATTGCGGATAGGGAGTTTACAAAAGGTATAAATATACTTAAAACATTTCCATACGAATTGAGAAGGGATTGAATTTTGACTTAAGAAAATATTTAACATTTGCAAATAACATAATGTGATAATATTTTTCAAAGGTTAATGCCTTGGAGAGGAAACATGGGAGTTTAATAGTTTCGCAGAACACCCGCAATTAAATACTAAACAAATATCGAAAATAAATATTATTGTTTCAATATAACTTGCGGATCCTGGCATTTATTGCTCTCAAAAATGATAAAAATAAATACTTTAAACTAACATAAATAACACATTACAATAAATACAAGAAAATAATAATATTCCTAAACACGAAAAATAATATTGTATTAGGATAAAGCACCCTTCAGACACCTGGGACGGGTTTTATACCTTCCCAAACGTAATTAGGGATCCTTTTACAAAGAATTTACAAAACATAGGTATAGTCTCAAAACATTTTCACAACCAACATTGTGATGATATATTGTATGTAATTTTAATCAAATAAACACTATTTTTTGTTTGTTTTTATTTAAATACCTCGTGTGATTAAAATAGGAACAAACTTACATTAAGGAACATTTACGTTAAATAATACTTGAAACACAACATTTATTTTTCTCCTTATGCGAATAAATACAAAACCCGTGAGAAATTTGTGATATCCGACAGTCACTGGTAGTAAAATGATTATTTGTTCAATGACAATAAAACATTGTTTTGATACATTATAAATATGACACATTTATAAGACAATATTTAATGTATACACTTAACATTAGTTGTGTTTAGGAGTGTTTAGTTTTAAAAGCTAAATCATTACACAAACCGATACTTGGGCTAATATTTGAGAGGGAACTTTTTAATTAATATGTGAATCTTGATTCGTATGAATTTAAAGCTAAATTTCATGATTCAATTGTCTTTTTCTTCGTTTTAAATGTTTGAGCTTGAAGTTCAAATGTGTGATTCTTGACGGTATAAAAAGTCATGCAAAATACGAATTTTAGAATGAAAATGTGAATTATATAATACTAATAAAAATCTCAATCGTATTCTTTTAGACAAATTAGTGTGGATTCAAAATGCAGTGAAATTCAATTGCTGATATAATGTACAGACTTTTTAAAACAAATAACGGGGATGTACCTTGAAGCACTTCTTACAAATAAATGTACTGCAGTAAACACATAGTGGAAATAAACTGAACGAATGGCGCTTGTCAGATACAAAATGATATCCTAACCCAATTTAAGTACATTGGTACACATACAGTGTTAATGATTCCGCTTATTTTCTTAAACTAAGCAAATGTTTTTCGGAAATTCCTCGCAGTTGCAAACTTCGCATCATTTACACTCAAGCACTGAATACTCACGTAGCGAAACAGCCAATGAGAAAATGGAAATTAATTAAGATGATTTCATTTGTTTATTTGTTTTGCTTTTAATACCCAGTGGACCGCCTTTCAACAGCGAGTGAGGTAACGTAAACTATACACCGAAGCCGACGAGTACACTTCCGGTAGCGTTTCAAACAAGAACGTCCCCACGAGACAACGATGACATTATCAATAAATCTCCAGAAAAGTGTATGATCTTCATGAGATTGGGCTGCGTTACCAATTAACTAGTCAATCACCAGGCTAAATTGAAACCGCCGTAAATCAGAGTAAGTGAAGATGTCCATGGAAGTCTTCAGATCCCACTGTCCAGTGACATTTACACAGGATATGGTCATATTTATGAATTTATTATTTTGTTGTTCTTTGAGTGGAAACACTCGATACTAGTGTTAGATTTCCGTCTTACATTTTGGAATCCAAGATGGCTCGGTCGCTTTTATCAGGTCGCGTATCATGTATAACTTCAAATATATTTCATATAAATGTACTGCGATTACCAAACCTCCTTGCCCTTTCTTCCGTCTAAAAATATATTACCCTCACGTCATGCGACAATTTACTGCTTTGCGTTGTTTTCTATTGTCGAAAAAAATCCCCCCAACAACACAGATTTCAGTTCGGTCCATTTATGGTAACATGAACCTTTTACACTTAATGGTGCTGACGCAGGGAAATCTTACGCGGACTCGCTGTTCTTAATAAATACCAGCCCAAGCAAGTTTTGCTTCGCGTAGATCTATGTAATAATTATTTCTTGTCAAATTAAGATCTCAAGAAGGCAAACGACGCGGTTTTTGGAGTGTTGTTTGTGAAATACTAAATATATTCTTTACCTGAAACAACTTGCACCGCCAGGATCTTGAGTCCCTACTTCATTTGTACAGACCGTACAAACAGTCCTATTTCAGGCATTTCTAACCAAAATTGTGCATTTACAAAATCGATAAATATTATTTAATCTTCAAAGTGATCCCACATTCTGTATACGGCTAACATATACTTTGTGGTACTTACAGAATTAGCGTACCACCGTTGTGTTGTAAGCTCGTTGTAGTTTTCTCACTACAAGATTTACAAACAACAACAAAAACCGCTATGTTATCCCTAAGTTTGGTCAATTTTGGATCATTCCTGTGATGAGACGATGAAAATGAAAGCAATTTAAGAATCAAGTGGCACACAATGCAGATTGATGGAAATCCAAACACGTTATTATGGTAAACTTGAACCGATTCACGCCCGCTCGTATACCGCGTTATGGATGTAGAAACAAACATTAGATCTCTCCTGTAGAGACGGACCCGGGGGTTGATTTTATCCACTAACCGCTTTCTTTGATGTGAAGAGTATTGTTAAATTTGACTTTTAAGAGGCTTTTAAGGATAAATTCGTGTTTTTTCGTGTTACTAATCGTACTTGATAATTGATAGCGTTTAGTTAATGTTTGGTTTATGCTGGTTCAGAAACTAAATAAGTCCTTGGGACCATTTCTACTCGCTATCGGCACTTAAAACAAACTGCAGACACGGAAACATTATAATTCAACAAATTGTATAATATAAAACACATTAATAATTTCTTCAAACACGAAAGAAATCTATTTTTATGGAAACATCTCTGAAAAATTCAAAGTTTGCGAATGAATGAGCGGGGAACGGCGTCTATCGAACAGACAGTAAAGTTTTGATGATAAAAACGTTGTCACAATTTTACTGATGTGTTTATAAAGTGACATATTTGTACGTAACATAACATTTTATCTGCCTTGTTAATAGCAAAAACTGCCAACATATCAAATGATCTTGTTACAAATTTTGGTTGTTAAATATTCTGACAAAATATTTACAAATACATACACGGGAGAAAAACATCAGAAGTAACATTATAAATGGTAACCATGGTGATTCGAACGTTTAAATGGTATGAGCCAATCACCAGTTGTTCTAGGATAACATCCGGTTGCAGTAACGGAGGGTTTTAATGTACTTAAAATTAACTTATAAGTGTATGAAAGTTCCACTTCATATTATGTAGTAAATGCAGAAGTTTTTGTGTGTCTGTTGAAAGTGTGAAGGTATTTTAGAAAGCTCACTTAAGCGGCGTGAAGCTTTCTAACATGTTGCAAAAACAGTATCGGTAAACACAAAGCACAACAGTAATACATTAATTAATACACATTTATAATTAAACCAAATACATGTAGTTGTATTTTTTCACTGGGTTGAGCGCCTTTTTCAACAATTTTTCAGTTATGCACGGCAGTTAGGTTCACCTTAACAGTTTTCCTAGACTGTATACTAATTGGTACTAACTTAACTTACCCTTCCACAAGGAGCCGTCAACTTCTCTACATATGGAGGAAAATCGACATTTTTGTCAAATTTTCATAGACGAGTATGACCTGCCGCGACCGGGATTTGAATCCGGATCTCCGAGTTACAAGTCCAGTGCACCAACCACTTGGCCCCAAAATAATTGTAATAAGCATTTTCGTTCTATACACGAGTATTTTAGACTTATCCAATTTTTTTTTTTGACAAGGTGTAAGATTTATGTCTGAACATGACTCCAATGTCAGTTTTCCTTGTTGATTTTGTACGAAATCGAACCATGGTTCGTATTTTAGGCTTGAAATCAAGATTTGGGAGATTATTCAAAAGACGAAAAGTGTCAATTGAAGATATTAATATTCGGTTTTCCCCAAGATTTATGACTAATATTAGAACGGCTAATGATAACTGCATTGTAATTATAATGACAATGAAATATTTATGATTACCCTACTAAAATAGTTTGCCATAAGAGATGAATAAACTAGTGCAGATATATTTTGCTTTGTGAAATAAGATTTATTTATGAAGTTATCTATTAAGATAATAAAACTAGTTCAGGAGGGTCAAAGTAGAAATATCGCTAATATTCACTCCCTTGACAAATATCACATGATCAACGCAACATCTATGAAAATGGTTTCCATACACTGCAAATTGTCCCGAGCGACGCAGATCAGGCAACGGTTTATTAATTTAAATGGTTTCCATTCAGCGTGGGGAATGGCATCCTGTTATCATGGGCGCCCTGAGCAGACAAAGCTTTATCAATTTAAGCGGTTTCCATACATTGTGAGGAATGGTTTCCTGTGGTGCTTTGTAACAGAGTAACACAATATCAATTTAACCGGTTTCCATACAGTGAAACCAAATATGGTTTCCTGTCATCTTGTGTGTTAACATTTACAACCTCTACTGTAGCTGAAGCATTAGGTTTCGCAATGGTTCTTGTCAAATATTAAACACGCTAAAACGCCTTTGTTTTCTATAAACTTGATGTAACGTAACATTGAGCGTTAATTCAGTTCTTTGCATCACTGGCCCAGTATATTTTATGTAAATGTCCAAATTTCAATAACAAATCCACTACTATTAATGTTTAATTTTGATTTAACATTTGTTTCTGGGAGACGCATACAGGAAACCATACAATGGTTTACAGGAAACCGTTTTACGGTTGTCAAACTGTGTGTCTGTATAATATATGGCCTGGTGGTTGTATGAGATATTGAAACATCAAGTGGATTTTATTGCCTAGCTCGAAGACACTCAGAAGTATAATGCCTGTTGTATATTTAAAAAATATCAATTCATATTGATATAAATGTGAGAAAAATATAACTCTGTCAAAATATACGCTGTTATAAATTATCATAAAACAGTTTTATTAAATTTGATTTTAAACTCTCATTATTTGAATCCGCTAAGTCATGACCAGTTGCAGATTTATTAGGGGAAATTACACCATCATATATCGTTTTGAATAAACGTTATGATAACTAGTTGAACAATAAAAGGTCAAGCGTTTCCATTTAAAACCAACACGCGTATATTCATGCCCTTGAGTAAGTATTATCAAAGTCGTAAGTTTGCTGTAAGAGTTGTTTGTGGGTACAGTTATTTTTATGCTTATCAGTTCATGATTTAAGGCACTGTGGGATTATATTCTTCAATTCCCTCTTGAGATTGATATAGTATATTGAGGTATATTGATATCAGAACAGGTTAACATCCTATCAATTTGTTCTTCAAAACTTTCTAGTGGTGTTACATGGCTTGAGAACAAGGAAAGTAGCATTAAAATAAGACATGTTGGTATGCTCCGTTCAACTGCAATTTATTGTTACTCAAACTTATCTCCTCATTATGTACCTTGCCTTTTGTCACTTTAACAGCGACGCGAAACTTCGGTAATATTACATGTTTATCGTACAAATGTGTTCGGGCAAATGAAAAAGATACGACGGCTCGCAAACATTGCACAGAACAAGCGATGAGACATTGCACAGAACAAGCGATGAGACATTGCATAAAACAAACGATGAGACATTACACAGAACAAGCGATGAGACATTACACAGAACAAGTGATGAGACATTACACAGAACAAGCGATGAGACATTACACAGAACAAGCGATGTAACATTACACAGAACAAGTGATGAGACACTACACAGAACAAGCGATGTAACATTACACAGAACAAGCGATGAGACATTACACAGAACAAGCGGTGAGACATTGCACAGAAAAAGCGATGAGACATTACACAGAACAAGCGATGTAACATTACACAGAACAAGTGAAGAGACATTGCATAAAACAAACGATAAGACATTACACAGAAAAAGCGATGAGACATTACAGAGAACAAGCGATGTAACATTACACACAACAAGCGATATGACATTGCACCGAACAAGTGATTTAACATTACACAGAACAAGCGATGAGACATTACACAGAACAAGCGATGAGACATTACAGAGAACAAGCGATGTAACATTACACACAACAAGTGATGAGACATTGCACAGAACAAGCGATGAGACATTACACAGAACAAGCGGTGAGACATTACACAGAACAAGCGATGTAACATTACAGTGAACAAGTGAAGAGACATTGCATAAAACAAACGATAAGACATTGCACAGAACAAGCGATGAGACATTACACAAAATAAGCGATGTGACAATGCATATAACAAGTGATATACTACACAGAACAAGCGATGTGACATTGCATATAACAAGCGATGTGACATTGCACAGAACAAGCGATTTGACATTACACAGAACAAGCGGTGTAACATTGTACAGAACAAGTGTTGTAACATTACACAGAACAAGTGATGTAATATTGCACAGAACAAGAGATGAGACATTACATATAACAAGTGATGTAATATTACACAGAACAAGTGATGTGACATTACAGAGAACAAGTAATGTGACATTACACAGAACAAGTGATGTGACATTACACAGAACAAGCGATATGACATTGCACCGAACAAGTGATTTAACATTACACAGAACAAGTGATGTGACATTACACAGAACAAGCGATGTGACATTACATGGAACAAGTGATGTGACATTACACAGAACAAGCGGTGTGACATTACACAGAACAAGCGATGTGACATTGCACAGAACAAGCGATGTGACATTGCACAGAACAAGCGATGAGACATCGCACAGAACAAGCTATGTGACATTGCATAGAACAAGCGATGTAACATTGCATAGAACAAGCGACGTAACGCACCGTACTGGCTGTTCATGTTTATGATGATTTCTATTAATTGTATATGATTATTCATTATCAATTGTGTCATATATATAATATACATCTATATATGAACGGTCGTGACGCATAATGTCCTACTGACTGTATCCGCTACTTTGATATACTAACATGCGTGCATTACCTTGCACTGTGACATTAACAGTAAGCAACAATTTATTCATATTAATAATACATGTACGAGCGTATTTTGCTGACATTGTTAGGAGTTCGGCTCGCGCGAGACTTTACTCTTACGCATTGAGAACAAAATTATTGAATGTATGGGTCATTTTATGCTCTCCTTGTAATGGTACTTAGATTAAACCATTCTACAGCGTGTTTCGAGATTTCATAATTACGGTGTGGAGATCAATATTGTCCGAAAGCTTATCACCAGTTATATGATGTATACATCTGTATACTGATATATATGTAACAAACAATAACGAGTCAAGAACATTCGTAAATGATGCGACAAAATGACCCTAAGAAGGTCAAGTGGTACCAATAAATTTGCCAAAGGACCCTTCAACGTTATCTGTGATGTGTACTCTTGAATGAGATGATATGTTATGTTAGTAACGTATTAATCCACCATGTTTTGACACGTCGTTGCATCCCAGCAATTAGGGAGACCATTGAACACACGGAATAATACGGAGATTTAGTTTATTCAAAATATGGACGGGGCTAACAACAAAGTAATAAAAGTCCACTAAAACAGATCTGTTAAAATAGTTTTGTGGTGAAGTTGAACTGAAGAATCGTTAACGTAATACGTACATGTTAGATGACTCACTAAATGTCACTTATGTAGGTGTCATTTTTTTATTATGTTGGTCAGTTACAGCGGAAACACTGATGCTTCGAAATCAGCGTGGAATAAACTAATACAAATGTACAATCTTTGTCTTTGATAAATTCCGTTTCCCCATGAGGTTATAAATCAAAGAAAGGCATCAGTAAAACTCCGCTTTCCGGACACAGTTCTTAACGGCCTCTGAGTGGCCAATTTGCTAGAAGTACAAACGCTTATTACTAATGCTACAACACGATTTGTGTAGATTTTTTTCTCAACGACAAGTTACTAGGTCAATGAACAAACTATGGTATAGTAAAAGTGTATGCTCATGCATAATTTATCTCGTATTTTTAGCAACAAAATGACCACCCGGAGACTCAAAAAAACTGTTGAACACTTAAAAATAATTTGTATGTGATCATCCCATTTCTTTAATGAGTTTGAGCATTCAAAATTTTACTTTCAAAATCGCATAGAAATGAAGATGAATTGATCATTGATTACTGTGTTTAACTAAATTATCCCAAACGAAACCAAAATTATTATGACTTCAAGATTACGTGATTTAGAGTTAAGCTTTATAAATCGAGCTGTTGTTGTTTCGGGTGCAAACATCGCTGAATTTGCGCAGAAAGAGAAAGCATGCACTCACGCCATCTACTGGATCGCAATGTTGAAATCACTCCGCATATTTTCAATCATGAATCAATCTCTTATTTATCATTTTTTCGGTTTAAACTATCAACTCTGAATAGCGTAATTTGCGCAGATTTTGATTACATGATGTCGTTGCTGTGTGTATTTCTGTAATTTAGCATCAAAGTATCAAATGTTTTTAAAACGACAAGGTTCAACTTGAACCCGTTAAAATAATCTTTTTTAAATATGATGTTCAGCTAGCGATTTTTTGTCTTTTTTATTTTAAACGATCTACGGAATGGCGAGACTTCTCATTTAATGATAAATTCAATGCTACTTTTAACGCGTGTGTTTTGAAGACTTTTTTGAGTGTTGAATAGCAACGATTTAGTTGCGCTGTTCAAAGACCGCGTTATGTATTATGAGATTTAATTAAGCATCTCGTCGAAGTGTATTGGATTGCTAAGAGGACATAGATTAATCATAATCATTCATTTTTCGTTAAGTAATAGAATTTTCGAAACCATGCTATGTATGAAACATCCACTTTATTCGTTGTATTTATTATAACGCCCAGACTGGGTATCTTTACGAATAAAAGAGGTCTTGACTTTGATGTCTATATTTATCGTCATCATGATAAGGTATTCGTTTATTTTCTTCATACTTACGACAATATTTCAACATTTGAGTATTGATGTAAGCAATTTATTTCAAAACATAATTATTTTAGCAAATTCACGACATAATTGTAAATAGACCGTCACAATAACTGACCCAGAGTGTCAGTATAACATTACGGAAATTGACGAACATAGCCGAACTGAATCAGAGCGTCAGTATAACATCGCGGAAATTGACAAACATTGCCGAACAGAATCAGTATTTCATCCATCGCCCATATGAACAATTACACAACTTTAACAATCTACAAGACAACTCGTACTTGACACCGATGTTGCAAAATCCCACCCAGAATTTTTATCTACCGTTAGAAATTTGAATTGCACTTGAAGGCTTGATTTTGACTTTAATTACGTAGATAAGTAAATGATGTCGTTATGGCACTCAAAGTTAAATAAATTCTCGTCCCGAGTTATTGCTGTAACATAGCAGATTTCAAGTATCTTATGAACTGTACTGTATTTTAGATTTATATCCGTGACATAATTTTACAATCCCTTGAGAAAATGGTAAAATTTGGTAATATAAATACGGAGATAGCGTATATCCATTCTAGAGTAATTTAATAATATTATTAGTATCACGAGATAAAAGTGACGTCGACAATGAATTCGATAAAAATGAGATTTTATTAAAACAAAATTCAATAAAATCGAAATTTCAATGAAAACGACTGTACAGTTTTATTTCGATTGTTTCTGATGTCTTGCTATAAACGTTATTTCATTGCTGTCAGAATAACACCAGATGTTTTGATTTCTATTTGGTTGTATTGGGGTTTAACGCCGTTTTTCAACAATTTTTCAGTTATATACGGCGACCGGTTCACATAACCAGTTTTTCCTGGACTGTTTACTAACCAGTACTAACTTACCCTTCCACAAGGAGCCGGCAACTTCTCCACACATGGAAGGGTATGACCTGCAAATTTTCATGGAAGGGTATGACCTGCCGCGACCTGTTTTGATTTCTATGAGTGATGGTTATCACGATCAAACGATGATTTTCACACCATACTTCTTGTAGTATTTTACTTCTTCTTCGAAATATAATTAAATTTTCAACCAGGTTTTATCAAGTTTCTGAGAATTGTATGTTATTTTCAATTTACAGATGTATTAACAGTCTATATTAGAATAATTTATTTTAATATTATTGAAATGCTGTTCTCGCTTGTTGTATATTTGTTGACTTGTAAGGTAGTTGTATGTATGTTTGAATGTATATGTATGTTAGATATGTTCAACTTGTTGCTTTTTCTGATTCTTTCTCCGCATAATCTTGTAGTGATGTATTTCGCAGATATGTAATGCCATGTTCTTTTTGTATGTTTTGTGTCATAGACATGTATATGTCGATTCACACAATAAACTGTAAACTGTTAAACTGTTATTAATAAACAGTAAAACATGGTTATAGTGAACTCAAATAAAGTGAAATAGTTATCCCCCAAGTCCAGCTTTATTTCAATGAGAAGGATATGGAGAATATGGACGTACATGTATTAACTCATATTTTGGGTCCCTATGAATTCAATAGAAGCATGTTCTTCTGTATATCTCGGGGTTGGTAGCTATAAATCTACAGCGGAATCCAGGGGCAAAATAATTATTTACGAGCATTTGATTGGATGAATTGTTATTTGTTTAAAACATTGACCAATGGCAAGCCAGTA
Organism: Lutraria rhynchaena; assembly: GCA_008271625.1. Lineage (NCBI taxonomy): Eukaryota > Metazoa > Mollusca > Bivalvia > Venerida > Mactridae > Lutraria > Lutraria rhynchaena. The sequence goes on from VIBL01000042.1 coordinate 2,901,248, forward strand.
TTCTTAGGCTGGTTTCCAACTTCATAAGATGGTTAGCAAGCATGTGGTCCTTCGGTTTCCATTTCAATTCAGTCTCTAAAATAGGCATTTGATTAAAACAAAGAATTTTGTAATTTTTCTAAATAGTAATAAAAATATGTCCTTTAAAATAATTACATGTTAATTGGGGCATCTACGTGATATTCATTATGACTATGATTTGAATTTTTAACCGCTTTAATGAATGTAATGGTGAATTCAAATAAATTTAAATAAAGATGAGTAGTCGTACGAAAACACATATTATAAAACAGTATTGGTTTTATTACAGCCAATTTAATGAAATTAAATGAAATAATTTTCACATAAATTCGCTATGTTTATTCATTAATTCGCGATAAATGAGCAGCGTGTCATATTGCATTGTCTGTGATCATAGATTGACTGTGCATTGTAATTTCCTGCTCTCATTTCCACAATCTGCCTAACGCTTCTCAGCGTTACAACTTAAAATAATTCTTTCCGTGTTTATTTAATTGGATACGTATCAATACAGCATTATTTATCCTTAATTAAAAGATTTCCAGTGTCAGGTGACAACGCCAGCCATTATCAATTTTGTCGCTGTAATAAAGGGTGGGCAAATTTGATAATTCAAGATTGTGTCACACAAAGTTTGTACAAACTCTCGACGATTTGAAAGATAAATTAATGTAAATGTTATCTAATAAAATGTTCCCATACTGGGATTGTGTTTGTGTTCATTGGTGTTTTCTGTCGGGTGTCTGTACAGAAACCGACACATCATAAACTGAATCTCTTAAAACGATCATCTTAATCAACTTTTTATCAGGTACTTTTCTTCTTATGTAAACATTCATCAAATGTGCCGCAAATCCCAATAATTTTTTTCCTCAGTTTTTTTTAAAAATCGTTATGTCATGTCATATATATGAATATATTTTATTTCGGTATTATATTTGTGTATTGTGTGTATATAAATAAATAAGAAGCTGTGAAGCCAGCCGGTTTACAAAAGTGGTACCGTGTCACTAATACTTGATAATTGTATGTAATAATGATTTTACTGTGTATGGTAATCAGTATATAGAAGCAAATATTATATACATTTATGGCATATCAATAAATTCTCATAAAATGTCATAATTAGCCGCAATCATTTCCCACTAATTCTATAAAAATATTTACACTGTAGATAAAGCTACTAAGTGATAATCTCATTATGTTGTATAATGTGCTATAAGCCAGGAGTCTAATCACCAAAATCTACTGATACCTACATACATGCCAGTGTATATATATCTATTATTACTATAAAATGGTCCCCGTTCCATGTTGCAGTGCACCAAAGTCTCTGTACACCAGAGTAAGCGGGTACCAGTTTATTATTACTAATGTCATTTAACGAAGTTAGATAATCCAAATTACTGACACCTTGTTTATTTAATTTTGCCAGCCTATCTCTGCTACTGGACTGATTTGTGCTAGTCAGGGCGATGTGCTTGGCGTAAAAATTAGAACCAAGAAATGTACATTCATTGAAAATAGAAGTTGCAGCGGACGATGCATAATTGATTCACGACATTGTTGTTCAAAGCGCTAGTTGGTAATCGAGTAGTCAATAAAACCATCCGGTGGTTTATAAACTTGACATAAATTTCGACTCGACTTTTATTCTGCAATATGCACAGTGTATACTGGAAGTGATCGAGTGATCGTTTAGCAAGACATGGAAATTCGAAACCATCCTGGCCGGTCATGGTTAGGAACTTAGAGTGTATATAATTATTAATTCTCTTGTGTTAGTATTTACTTGTCGTAATAAGCTACTTATTTTTTAAAAAAAATGTTCAAATTCCACGTTTAGTTTATAACTACATCACTGAATTACACCATTTGCAGTTTTATTAATCATCTCTGGTGACTAATCCAAACGAACAAAAAAACGTTCCGGATAATCAAACTTTAATCACCTCTGATTCTCGCCCACAAAATGATACACATTAATTTGGGTGCTCGCCTGGTACGCTAAGTAGATAAAATATTAAATCGTGCATCGAACAATGATATTTGTGCATATTTTAAGATTGCCAAATATTTTCAAATTTTATTAGAATTTATTCATAAAGATTCCGGTCGCATATATTTACCATAAGGAGAAAGGAATGGCGAAATGTTTATTTAACAAAAGGCGCTTCTTATTAAAGTCGTATTGAAGTTTGGTAAGCGCGATGGCGCGATGTTTTGTTAAGTTCATGACTCTGTTAATCTCTCGAATGGTTTGTGGTCTTTACACAGAACTGTAATACAACAATCTTTCAGAACAAACCAAGAAGAAACAATTACAGACTGTCAATTTTAATGTCAGGTTTAAAATACATCGCTTTTCATACATAAATGATTAAAATGATCAGACTAACTAAAAGACGGTACCCGGTATTCATTGATCGAACACAAATCTCGTTTTTTCTCGAGGAACGGAAAACCTGCATCAGCCGATTCAAACAGCGGGAGACCAGTTGTATTAATTTATTTCTACGAGCTGTATTCCAACGCGAGCATAGTTTTGGCACTATCTACAAGATTTGTGTGTCACAAAAACATTTGTGAAATAAATTGAACGCGGTGTTCAAAATAAGCGTATGACTTACTCTGTGTTGCGTTGGATAAAGCATTTCTCTAGATTAAAAGAACATTTTCATTCAATGCATGTGGGTATAATAGGAACATATAGGGGCAATTACGTGCCATCAAATAAACAAATTAAATCGTAATATGGATACTTAATAAAAGATTAAGTTCAATAAGACGAAATCAAAACATATTTCAAAGTTTCATTAAACCCTTTTTTAAGAATTGTAATTTTATTTAATGGGGGTTAAAAGGTTTGAGAATTGCACTTGAACAGTGAGAAATGTTATTTAGACACGTCTGTTTGAATTACGCTATTTCATTTTTAATCAAAATATTTTCTCTGCGTACAGACTCTAGGGGTTTTCTCTACTGAATAGTTGCAAGCAATCTGACTTTTTTTTGAATTGTAAATTTATCGTCAGTGGTTAGAGCAGGAATGGTGAAGTAAGCACATTGTATGAATCACGTACATGGAATTTATATGATAATGGATGGATTTATGGACGCTCAAAATAACTGTGTTTTCCTGTAATGGTGTTGGTTAACGCGCAGTCACAGCTGCTTACGTATACCACCACATATGTTATTCTTGTCGTGCATCGAGCTGTTTTATGTTCACTAAGAAAGAATTACTCTTTACATTAATGTGTAGTCCATATTTATCTTAATTAATGCTATTGCCTTATTCCGGGTGTATTTGACTTTCATTTCGTGAGCATTTGATTAAATAAATAAAGCATTGACTGTATGAATTTATATCATATTCAAAATGGTCATTACTTAGCAATGTTAACAACCATCGAAATTTAACATTACACCGCAAATGCACCAGTGCCTCATCGTATTGTTTAAAGCCATTGTTATCATGTATGTCCATCGACATTTCCTGAAAACACGAGACTCGGTTTCATTACATAAGGTGCCGTTGGATGAAACATTTTCGCAGCGACACGTTACCGTAATGTTTAAAGCCATAGTCACCATGTATGTCCCTCGACATTTCCTGAAAACACGAGACTCGGTTTCATTACATAAGGTGACGTTGGGTGAATCATTTTCGCAGCGACACGTTGTCGTAATTTTCCTTATTTTCCTAACCAAGTGTACTAATAACATTCACTCACCAACCGAATCGTATTCATAGAACCGGATATCAACAAATCTCTAGTTTTGTATAATGTGTTTCAATATGTAATAAATTAATAAAGCGAATTCACATAATCTTAAACAGATGATTTCTAAGGTCATACTCGACACACTTGTAAAACAGAATAAACTTAAGTGAGCTTTAAGTCATTTATGGTGTTCATGTCTTTGGCTTACCCTACATATAGATAACTTACAACACGTCAGACAGAAACAAATAAATATGTAAAGCGTATTTAAGCATCAATGGTTTTGCAAGCTTACTATTGGGTAGCCGGGGCACCAATGGGAGGTCAAGACTTTTCATATCGTCGCGAAAACGTGTAAGCGCCAATGATTTCTTCCCTTACGAAGTGATTACTAGTATCAAGCACTTTCCAGCATGAAAGGCTTTATACAATGTGGCTTTACCTTAATAACGCAAAAACAAATGAACGTGACAATAGGTTTATATTTTTCTAACAGTACTTACCTACTCGACCAGACATTGTCATGGTACCTACGTTAGAAATCAATACACATAAGCTGACTGGTTCAGTGTTCAATATTTCTACTCACCATTATACAAATAAACGACTGAAATGTTGTGATAGTCTGTGTCACTTCAAATGTTTATTCTGTTCTAGAATATTTGTCCGTCCTATCCATTATTGACGAACGGTTAAAAGTTGACCATTGTTTAAGTACGACTCTCTTTAATCGCCTTTGATGTGTGTCAGCTATTTCCACACCATAGCAAAACAATATTGAATCACAAATTATTGCTAATAAGCACAGACAGGATCACATTTCAGATAGTTGATAGTGTCGACAGCGTTGATTTATGTTTGTCTGGAATTATCAAAACAGTCATAGTGTTAAACATTCTCAATGTACTTAGGCTTGAAGAGTTTGAGACTGTTTTGGTGATATTTTAGTGACAAAAAAGGATCAGTTTAATCGTTCGCTGTTCTGGAAATCAGATTGCAAAATACAGTACCTATAAAGACCAAGGAGGACCCGTCGTTTATTACAGAGATGGCAATATGCCGGATCACCCGTTTCTGGATATATGCCCAAAGTCTATGAGACACAAGTCTTTGCAGATAAAAGTTTTTTAGCGAGAAAGCATCGACTAAGAACCAGTACTTATATTACTTTTAGCAGTTCTGAGAGATTCGATATATGATTTACTAACTTCTAAACACAAGGACATCCACATTATAAAATATTATAAGATATTGTGGTAATTGATTCTAGCGGACGCATCAACATTTAACACACACATGAATATGTCACACAGTGTAATAAGATGATGTTATTTTAATGGCACGTAGATGTTGAATGTAAGCCATACCTGATTAAAAAGTTTTGTCTTTTTTAGTTCATAGAGACTTCTAGTAAAGCGCGGGTACGGTTTTTAGTACTTTTCTTAACATTTTGCGACCATCACTAGCTATCATGTCGTGTGCGTCTATTTTAGATATGCGCGATAAATTGATATTGTATCTAAAATACAATATTTTTCAAAGCAAGGAAAGGTAAGAGAACTATCAGTCAAAGACCCTGAGACTAATTAACCTCAAATTATGTCAATAATCAGAATATAAAACGGATTTATACCACCCCGTTTACTAACAGAAAAACAAACATAAGTAATAAGAGATACTGTGTTTCTCTACTTGACACTTTTCATTTACATTTCGCGTTTACTTAAGTCAATACTTAAAGAAATTAGTAATAACACTTAGGTGAATTGGTGTCTTCCCTCACTGTGTTTGAAGTTACCCATTTCGTTTACAGATCTTATTAAAACAGTTTCTTAACTGAAACACATCGCTCATTATTTAATAATATAGCTGGGATCGTGCCTGGCCGTATGTTTTGCAAAATAACTGAATGTTTGAAGAGAATGTAAATTGCTGCTGGGAATTCAGTATTTTATTATGAAACACATTCAAGTGTCTCTTATTATCCACAGTTTACGTTTGCTAATTAATCTAATGTAAATGCTATCACCCAAAAACCGTAACACGTGTGTAAATTTTAATCCTTTGCAAAATAATGTTATAATGAGTTGTACCGGTATCATAAAGGAACGGGTGAATTACACAGGTGCTATATGCTAACAAATAAATTCATTTCTCCTGAAAATAATTTCAATTTTATTGTGTAATATTGACATAAGTATTAAACGCCACACGGTCTAGTGAGGTGGTACGCTGCACTGGTGGGGCTGTCGGAATGTGGAGGGGCTGGGAATTAAAAATACCACCAAAATTTAAAATTTGTTACCTATTGTCTGTAGCCGTATTGTAAGCTTGACATCACTGTGGTGGGTACTGAGAATTTCTGTGTTTGGATATTTTGGCGGAGTAGTACAGGCTGATACAGACAGAACGTATTGAGAGCCTTATCATTGTTGCTTCCGCTGTATTACGCAAACCACCGCCACTAAATACTAGCACATATTTGGTGTCATTGTTTAATTGATTAACACCGCATGTTTCTCGAGCTATGAAGTTCGTAGGTATTGTTTTTTGTCTCAATATCCCGTATTTTTATAACCACTCTCTATTTTTAGGTACAAAATAGAACTTTTTAAAAATCGCGTCTACTTGAAAACACTTTCGAACAAAATTTGTTTTCTTTACAGCAATATAAGAGTTCTATAAAAAGAGGCATTGAAATCAAGAAGTGCAGATTGGATTGCAAACAGTTTTCATTGCAAGTTAGCATTTCTAGGTATCATATTAAGCAGCGTCCACTCAATACCTTCCTTCCTTGCTCTTGTTAAACAATTATTTCTGTTATGGAATCCCATTACAGACAGATGTTATCAGCCGTAATAACGTGCAATTTAACAAGAACAGAGATTTACCCTAACGTCACATTTAGATCAGCTCAACCCTCCAATCCATCATAATTGTTGATTTTTTTAAAAAAAAAAAAACATCCATTTAAATTTTGTCATTTGGATCAAGAGCCGTCTATTATTCTTAAATGAATTACAATTCGACAATCTGAAATATTAGACCAATTTGATTCGTGAAACTAAATAAATGTTCCCACACAAAAAACACCAAGACTTGTCACAAGCTTCCATTAACATCTGGAGAGCAAAGTTTGACAGTACTTACCATACAAACTCAATGGGACGAATAGAAAAACCCTGGAAATACGATACTGCATTTTTATTTCAAAAACAAACACCCTTGACACTTGTAGAGGAATCTAATTCATTCAATGTTTGTTCTTCACTAGATTAAATTTTCAATTCATGCTGTGGATCTTATTTTAACGAATTTGGTTCTATTCACAACAGACAGAAGACACTACAATGTCATTGCACGTGGCACAAACATAGAGGTTGTCGGGCTTTAGAAATTTTCGCCACTTTATGAAGAATTGTAGGTTGTGTTTCTATATACAACGAAATATAAATATTTGCCTAGCTTCTGTTTACAAGTTTGGGTGGAAATTGAAGAAGGAAATTTGTCATTGCTTTGATTGTAACGTGGTACGGATATAGGAATTATCTGTCACCTCTTTTAATTTCGCAGAACAACCACGTTCTGACTACTAACAAAATATTTACTTACAACAATTGCTTTCTTTTTTGTGGCATTAATACTTAGGTGAAATAGTTTTTCTTTCATATTTTGATAATTAAATAAAAATAAAATAAAGCATACTCTTCAACGAAAACAGCCACCTAACACTTACGGAGTATCGTATGCATTGTCCAGATGTCACTTTTGACACCGCTTAGTTTATTCTAAACTTTTAACATAAATTTACCACATACATTGTACAATAAATTAAGAGAATGTTGTAATTATAACTCCACTTTGGTGGTAAAATTATTAATGAAAACAAGACATGCTTCACAATCCTTGAATTTAATCCTGCATCTTTAAACGTTGTACATTAGATTCTTTACTTCTTACAAAGAAAATACTTATAATTATGACATGTTTTGGTTATGACTTATTGTTATTATTCAATGAAATGAGGCTTAAGATAAAAAATACTTCGTAACTGACAGAGTTGTCTTTTATTTTCTACTTTCTAATCTTTATCATGATCATTATCAATACTAGTGACTGTGTTAGTGGCACTAACGTTATTGTTATGCTAAAAGGATTATTCTAAACATCTACTTACTTTTTTCTGTATATATGGTCATACATTTTCATGTAAATTATCGACCCAAATGTGGGCAAATTTGATGGCAAAAAAGGTCAATGCATTCAAGTTTTTTACCATGAATATGTATCACCCACGTGCCTAACTTTCTCTAAAATGCTTATATAACATAATTCCCAGTCATAGTGCTTCCCAATGTCCAAGCTATGATTTCCCAGTTTAGTCATGGATCAAAAGGGGAGGCAACTAAATGGTAAGTAAGAAGCATTGAGAAAATTGTTAAACTGTAACTTGTACATTCCAAAAACATATGCTTCCTCAACAACTTAGATACAACAATACATTGCCAATATGAATGTGTTTACATGAACTGAATACTGATTGTTGAATTCTCCACCCACTATCATTGACAAATCAAAATATATTTGATTAATATAAACAACATTTCGGTGCAAACTACTTTGACTATTGTCCAATAGAATGATCATTATGTTAACATAATTATACAATGTTTGTTAGTGAAGCCAAATCAATTCTCTGTTTCTAAATTTGTGTACACAATAAATAGGTCTAAGTGGATTTATTATTATTCAGCATGTTTTTGATCATTCTGAGTAGAAAATGTGTAAAACATGCATGTAGATATATAACTTTTGGTAGGTTTTAATTTAAATAAAGGTACCAGTTGTCAGTGTAGTAAAGTCAAAAGTACGTAGAATAAAAGTACTATGTGTGTGTGAAGTTACAAGTATGTAGAATAACTGGTGACTATTGTATTGTACAGTAAAGCATATGTTTGCAGTCGCCTCTGAATAAAGACCACCTTGTGAATAAAGGCCATTCTTTGAAAAAACGTCACTGATTATTAAGAATGAACTGACCCCCAAAATAGGCCACCCGTCAATACCGACAACATTTCGTCTTTCGCAAGGGTGGCCTTTGTTCACAGGTTTGACTGTACTTAAAGACAAAATCACAATGTATGAGTAACAGATTCATTAGACAGAAATATCTGTTGATAATCAGTTAAGTAGCCAAGATGCTGAATAGTGCTTACACATACATACACAGAAAAATCACTATTAGCATTATTAGTATTATCATATTTTGGTAACCTTTTCTACTCTTCATTCAAAGTGATTCATATTCAGAGGTAAAACTCGTAATGAAACAATTGATTCTAGGAGTAAGCTGGGCTCTACTCAGGTGTTACATTAATTAGACATTAATTAACATGACAGGAAACGCATGCTGATATTGATGGCATTACCTATAAACATGCTGAATACATGCATTTATATAAAATACTGTTTAGACTCTAATTCCACTATAATTATTTTCTCCAGTGTCTGATGAAGTAGTTTTGATATATGAGAGCACACTGGAATTGTGAACAGAAGTAATGGAAAACTTTAAGTCACTCATTTACTTTTATGTACGTTATTGCTTTGTGTAGTTAATGACAATTGTCTCATAAAATTCTACTCCTATGAAATATCTATAAAAGTATAAATACAGATCTGTGAAGTATATAATTATCTATTGCTCACAATATGTGGCAGTCAACTAAAAAAAATCATTGCAATACTTCACAAGGAATACTAGATTGCCAAAGGGAAACAACTCGTAATTAGCAAGAAATATCTTATTCACAGGAGTTGTCTTTCTTATCATGGTCTTCAACCTTTGACATGCAAATTTCAAACGACAACTGAGAATTTTATCTTATCAAATTATACAAAGCAGAAACAGAAAAGCTCCAAAGTCTTCAAATAAGTTTTTTAGTCAAACACACAAAAAACAATGGAGTGTCGGTAATTTTAAACAGGTTTATAAAACCTAGAACTAGTTGTGGTCTTAATACTACGAGAATGATGGATGGATATAATAGAAAGCATGAATTGTTTGGGTTTTGTGTTTGGGATTTGTTATGCATAACAAGGGAAATCTTCACTTTGCCAAAATAATTAAAAAATTGAAATAATCATGAAATAATTGGGGTACAGATTATGACTGACATGCTTTTCATTTCATCACATATCTACAGTAAAGCTTCATTGAAATCACTTTAGTACATTTGTATTTAATCTCATTACAAATCAGTGATAATTTTTCGTCTGCATCCTGCATACATTAAATTAGCTGAGGATGCAACATTTCACTTTATAAGCGTCCCTGCATTCGCATTTGGTTAAATGAGCCTAGGTTTAGAAATTATAACAAATTAGTAAATATAGTCTAAGTCTATGATATCAGTGGTTCCATGATACAGGTGTAATCATGAATCACATGATATTTCCGACATAATGCCACCTGCTGGCTGTTTATGGTTAACTTACCGGAAATTGTGTCACTTGCACAAAAAAGTGTGCGCATTGATTTTGTTTTTTACTATGACCCAGACCCATAGTTTTTCCATGGGACCCATTGCTTTAAAATATATGGGCCCCGAGGGCTCATTATATTGATTTCTAAAATTATCACTGCCAATGGGTGTGAATGACGAAAAAGCAGCTTCTACCAATATTCGTTGACTTGAAAAATGAACTTCCACTCAAACAAGCATGTAAAACGTTATGTAAATAAAGTTTGATGATACAAAAAAATTTTCTGGCATTAGACTTTACACACTATGTAAGTAACCTGACAATACTGTCAAATTCCCCATAAGTAATTGTGCAAGTGGACATTAAGAATGCTCATTACAGCACCATAAATAATCACAACACACATTAAATCTTGCATCTTCATTTAATACTAAATTAAACATGCACCAACACGAAACATGACATTTCAACAATTTTCGACCAAACTTAATCAAAGGTGTTTTTTCAAAAATCGATAAATGTCCAGTTCATATAAATACCTGTTAAAACTATCAAAAAACCTGAAATCATCTTTTCAAAACAACGTCCTTCGAAGAGGCTAAAGAATCCACATACACTTGCATGAAAATTACTGTATTTATAATTAATAATGTAAATGTTTCCTCAAATAGCGCACACACATTAGTTAATTTATATTAGCCTCTGCACTGTTGGGGTCTTCTTCAAGTCCAAGAGCAATTCTTCGCTTCTGTCTAGCTAATAACCTACATTCTCTTTCATATTCTTTAGCTTGCAGAATAGTCCTGAAAGTATATTCAAATCGCATCCGTAGGTTTATACATATCATCATCAGTTTATCAATTAAACAAATATGCATTTTTCATAATTAAGGGACAAAATAGACAAAAAAACATAGGTCAAACTACTAACATTTTCAATTTTCTTTAGTATACCATCCATCCACCCATCCCATCCCATCCCTTCCTGTCACCCACTAGCTGATTAGTGCCAATAAAATTAATAAAAGTGTCAGTTTATTAGTAACCGCAAATCGATAAACAAAACTTACTGCTGATGTTCACAAGAACAATAATCATGCCATACATGAAGACACTTTTTGTGCACAACTTTTTGCCATAAAGTACTTTCCACATGACATCTTAAAAAATCTAAATATTTGTGAGCACAATATGTGCGAAATCTAGATGGGATGTTAGCACTGTCCATTTGTTCTACAGTCAATTCCATTTCTGAAATCAAAAAGGAACTTACAACTAAGGATGTCATAGTTGCATATACATTATATAGATCACTTAAAAAGTTTCATAAACAATCAGGATATTCAAGTTCTAATTAACACCTGTTATTTCAATACAAATATTGTATACATACCAATATCTATTGTTTCCCAACGAGACATAAATTCTATAAACATGAAAATACTATTTCAGTAATTTTCTAATTCAATTATCAGTAAAATATATATATTTCAATCATGCGGGAGATATGACTCATTATACAACAGGGAGAGTAACGTTTACATTGTCAATTTCCTTTGCAATTTCTTGGTTGTTGCCAGGCACTCAAGAATGTGAAATGATAATTTTAAAATACATTAGCTGTTCATAAGGTGAGCAAGAAATGATTTGCCGAAATATAAGCGTTTACAGTTACACTGAATAAAACTGACTCTTCCTATGAGTCATTTACATTCAGAAGTTGCTAAGAAAGTAAACTAATCAACGAAACTCAGTTTGTATTCTTTCATTGTTAGAACTTTATTTTAAAAAATCTGCAACTAGTATGACATTACTTCTCTCTTTCCTTCCATTTGGAAATCCTAACATAGGATCAAAAGTAGGCTGTTTGTGTGGGTTAACTTCTTCACGCTTGCCAAATATAGTGCCCTTAAAATTAACAAAGTCTGAATCGGGATCCTTATAGTTTTTTATCGCATCCAACACTTGCCCCATGTTTACTATTGACGTCCTTGGCAAGGATCACGTGATGCACAAATTTCAACCAAGAATAAAATGATAATTTTATTCAAAGTTGCATGAAACTTTCAAAAGTACATTAAATAACCTTAAGATATTATAGATATATAAAAATTTACTTTTAGTAGCATTTTAATTTTAGTTTCACGGGTTATTTTACGACAAAGTTGTGCATTAAATTTCATGGGAGATAACCGAGGTAAACAAACTCACGTGTAGCAAAACCATGGTGGATTTACACGATTCTAGCGATTCTGAGGAGCTTGATTCTGATGAGGAGGTGTTAATTTTGTTTATTTATTAACTCCGATTATGAAAGTCTGTGTTGTCTTCGTTTCGTGAAAGTTCAATCGATTTTTCGTACACGAACCATGCCGATCTTATGTGCATCTATATTTAGTAGTATAGATATCTAGTAGGGGCTATTTTTGTTCAGTTTGTATGCTTACGAACTTTCTTACATTACGATATATAACCATTGATTTGCAAATTATTTAAGGACAAAATGAAATGCCTTGCGGAAATGATATGTTTCAGTATTTACTCGGAACTTTAGGCCCCTAGATAATTCAAGTAGGAATTAGTCAAAATATGTTTTTAAAGTATATGTAATGTAAATTAAACATAAGAATGAATGAATAAAAATGTGAGAATTTGCTATATTGTTTATTAAGCATGCTTCAATGTTATTTAGGTCAGGGTTTGACATTAAGGCCTGTCCGAATGAAAATCACTAGCTGTTTACTGGTCCGGTTTTCTGCATCTGGCTATATGGTGGTAACAATGGGGTAAGGTCTACGGAAATTTCGGGCTGACAAGACCACTGGTCTAGCTGTCAAAAAAGTTAATTGTTAAACCCTGTATGTGGTAATTACTTTAAAATTTATCAGCTGTTAATGAGCAAATTTAGGTATAATAAAAAATATATAATTATCATATTACATCTACATACTTAAAACCGAATTAATTAAAGCAAATTCTCACGTATAATTTACATGTTTATTTAATCCTACTTAAATATAATTTAGGGCCATTTTAGTCGGGCCATTTTTTTGTCAAGAGCCTTTCTGGACCCCATTAGTTTACTTATTATATGTTTATTTTCAGCTTCAGAGAGCATTTGCTCGTGGAGAATTAAAGGCAGGATTGAATTATGAAGCACCTCCCCCTAAGCAGATCATCAACAATAAGGTAATTCAATTCTTTGTTGGCAATGCTATTTAATTAGTGTTTGTGTTGCTTACTTTTCTTTGTAAAGAAATTAGCCTTTGTTATACATATATATCTACCACTTATATTCTTCACATTTCGTATATATGTAATCCTTAGATCTATGTAGTTTTAATAAATCAATGAGATGACAATGACAATGCCCATTTTGTTCAGTTAAACATTACTTTCATTAATTTGTCAATCAAAGACACTGTTAATCAATAGATAATCAGATTGATTTTACATTTAGTGCTAGGTATATAAAGCTGTTATTTTTATAAGTTTGATCATTATATGGGAAGAATTTGTAGTGTTATTACATAAAACATCAAGGTAGCTAGCTAATTAACTCTTAGAGTTTATATGACAATAAGGACAATATCCTAAGTTACAGCATTGCTCAGAATTTGGTATTGTTTGAGTTGTCATTCAATTTGGGTTGTTGAACACTTTCTAAATTGCAGTGTATACTCAGACCTGAGAGTGATTTGACAAGTTTATATCCCTTTGATATTTGCCATTAAGTATCGGGTCTAAGTTGCAGTGTACCGTCTTTGCGAAAGTCGCCGGACCGCCGATCATGACCGACGATATTCAGTTCAGTCCGACAACAATTAAAGTTTGCCGGTCCTCATGACCGTCGAAATATTTGTATTATCTGGTACGAAATCAGCGGGTACGAATGATTTCTTCCGGTTCACAACGCACATGCGCAATGCTGGTTGTTTCACAGGGGGCTAGCACTTTGAATGGATGGTGTATAATGGCGTATTAGGCTTATAATGGCCACACAGACCAAAAGCATGTACATCATATATATACATATACAAGGGTTACAACTTCTGAAATGACAGTTTCTGCACCAAGTTTATTTAAAACTACGTAACTTCTTAAGGAATCGCTCAAATTTCTAATAAGTGGTGTCTACAGATAGCTAATACATTATACTATACATAACCAATAAACATTTGGTCCAATTCAAAACGATGAAGCAGGTATTTCATCTTTTTCCTTCAAAAAATTGTCAATTTCGTTTTGTCGAACACGACCTCGCAACACCAAAATGATCAGAATTGCCATACTAAATACACCTAAAATTTTTTCAGTCTGGTTTGAAACAGAAGTTAGCTGAGTTACAAAACAATTTAGATTGGATTGAAAGACTAGACCTAACAAATGGCCCAGCTCCAGCGCCTGGAGGCAGCTCAGAAATGATTGATGAAGAGGATGATCTTTCAAATAACGACTTCAAACGTGAACTCAGATTGTAAGAATTTTGTATTATCTGTGAAAATTATTTTGAAACTGGATGTTTGAAATGAAAAAAGCTGGTATGTGAGAGAAGGCAACCAGTGATTTTTTTTTCAATTTTGGGAAAGGGTCCGGGTCTGGTCTAATTGGTAAAAAAATGCGAGATGTGATGCCAAAATTGGGAATTTTTAGGTCAGGAATTGAGAGAAAATATCTTTATTTTCAATTTGGAAGTGTCCGTTTACTGGACCTAAACAAAGAAGGAAAAATCGCTGGCTATTTACTGTTTGAATTTCACTTGAACCAGATACTGACCAAGTGGCTAAATTGATGTCTGATTTGGCACATTGTATGTAGACTTGCTTCTTGTGAAGTGGAATTTAGCTTTACTTTTGCTACTGATAATCCTAGTTTATTTTAGAAAAATAGATACAATAGTGTAGTTAATGATATTATAGTTAGTGAGGTTATTTATATTAGATTTGTCCACTTTTTTTACATTTTTAGCAGTGCTTTTAAGCTAGTTAGATTCACAGGCTTCCTAACAGTTGCTGGACTGTCAGACATGTCAGGCAAATTTCGAGCTGGTCCAGTAAGTTCAGAGTATGCCGCATGTCCAGCAGTGGGGCATGATTTACGGCATTTATCACATATTGTTAATATATTCCTTCAGACAAATTTTCATTTGGTCAGACAGAAATTTTAACTTTCCAGCCATTTCGAGCAGCCTAGATTCAAAGTATTACAAAAAAATTAATCTGGATGTATAAATTGTTTAGTGAACTAAACAAGTGTTATAAACATCGCAGTGGAAAAAAATATGGATAAAATAATTTGAAACAGTCATTACCACATACGTTTGTATGCTTAAGAACATCACTGGAGTTTTTTTTTTACATTGCACTAATAGCCAGGGTCATTTGTGACTTTCCAGCTTCAACAGTGGAGGAAGACTCCAGGCTTACACATGGGTAGAACCAAGGACCTTCCGTAAGCTAGCTGGACAGCTTCCTCGCATGTGAAATTTGGTCCCAGATAGGATCAAACTCACAGCAATGAGGAGCTAGAGATACAAGTCAGAGCCCATAAGCACCGACCACGGAGGCCCCTTTAAAAACTTCAATTTGTGATACTTATTGAATGGTTTTCTTTCAGCTACCGTCAGGCCCAAGCTTCAGTGTTAGAGGGATTAGCAAATTTACATAAACTTGGTATTAAGACGAGAAGACCCGATGATTATTTTGCAGAAATGGCCAAATCAGATGTTCACATGAAAAAGGTTGGTTTACGCATTTATTGTATTTATAAATCATGTGTTTCCATTTCTTTGATGGGAATGTTTTCCCTAGCGGCTGCCAGAGACTTTCTTCATCCTATTTTTGTTATTGTTATGAAGTAAATAAAATATTGGGCATTACGGTAGCATATTTCTGCATACACTTAGCTAGTTAATTTTCGTAAAAACTTTCTAAGTTTTTGTGAAGAAATTATTATATTATTATATAATTATAAGAAATTTATATTCATAAAAATATTTTATTGCCAACTTAATCCGTATGGTTTCATTTTCATGAAAATGTTTTTGTTTTTCATGAAAATGTGGTAGATTTTCATGAAAGCATTCTGATTATGAAATATGCCACTGTAGACTATAGTGCATGAATTAAATTATCGCAATTCCTGAATATAATTAAACATGTTTCATGTAGAGCTTAGTTGATTCTGAGCCCTACATTGTGTAATACATTTTCTTATTGCTTATTATTTCAACCTTTTTATCTGAAAAATATGCCATTATGATGATCTAATCAACAGGTACGAGAAAAGTTACTGGAAAAACAACGCAATATTGAACAGAGAGATAAAGCCAGAAAACTGAGAGACTTGAGAAAGTATGGCAAAAAGGTACGACATAAAAAGATCAACTTAAAACAGTCCCTTAATTTGTTTCTTAAAACAGCATTTTGACTCTTGAAATCAGTAAAATAGTTTTTGACTCTTGAGAATTTGTATCAAAGGGTCAAATTTACAATAAAATTAGAAGGAACTTTGTTCACTCTTCAAATTATCATCAACTAAGAGTCACTTTTGACCGTCAACTTTTGACATTGAGTGAAAACCCTCTTGAATGAATACATATACCAGAAATCATGGTGTAGGATGCAGTATGCAGCTAAATATTTTTATTTTGGTACCTAGAATAACCCATTAAAGCAACAGATATTTGCTAATTTTCACTGACGATCAAATGGAGCTTTCCATGGATTCCAGGAGTCTTCCCAGGAGAATGATTTTAATTTAACTGTTACTGGTATACTGGTTTACTTTTACTTATATATGATTTGCTGCAATATAAGACAAAAAACAAAGAAAGAAATGTTGGATGCGTATATTCACTGTTGATCTAATGGAACTTCCTATGAGAATGATTTTTACTTAATTTTAACACCATTTTACTTTTTCTCAGGTACAGATTGATGTGTTGCAAAAAAGACAAAAAGAGAAGAAAGAAATGTTGGAAGCCGTCAAGAAATACAGAAAAGGTATTGTTTAAACTGAAAGTTAATTTTATAGTGATTTTGAGGTCTTTGTCATTTCTGTTCAGTAAACCTTTGTAGAGATCTAAAACAAGTCAGTATTATTCAGTGCCAGACGTACTAGGGTACTTGACAGTGCCTTGTGTAAACCGTCATTATTAGTAGATTACTGAGATGTAGTTTTTCTTGTCTCAGAGCACAGTTAGGTTCTGTTGACATGGGTGCTGTTTTACTGGCTTTTGCTCTTTACATATTCCTAGCTTCCACTTCAGTTAAACGATAAAGAATAATTTTACAATTCACATACCTACTTTTTATGTAACACTTTCTTGAAGTAATGAATTATAATTGTGTTTCCAAAGTGTTAGAATTGTTCTTGATGCTATGGTTTCTGTTATGTCTATTCACATAATTATATGTTATTGATCTACTGTGAAACTTCATTATTACTAGCATCGATATCACCCAACTTATCCTGAGGAGTTTTTAATGTCTCATCAATATTTTTTCTTAGTTGTGTATAATTTTCAACCAACCAACAAACATCTCATTATTACAAGCACCATGGTTACCTCGAGCATTTAGACTGTTCCGATGACTCCTTGAGATGATGAGTTTTTTCTGTATTTGTTTTACTACAGGTCAGAAAAATAAGTTAGATTTTCTTGATGAAACATCGGGCAAAAGTAAAGGGAAAGGTGGTGGAATGAAACAACATGATAAACCACATCAGTAAGTGTAAACTATATATACATGCATACCATATATTAAATCCTCCTGAGAGAATGTACCTAAAATATATCCTTCTAGAACTATTGTAACATTTAATTTTTTATAGACGAAACAAATTTTCCCTTGTCAGGCAAATTGTTCAAACTGCACTGTCTTGTTTTAACATTGAGATAATGTTTTATTTCATATTTGTAATATGATACTCTGGATGTAGAAAATTACTCTAATGAAAACAAGATTTGATTTTTAAATACAACCAATTTATTGATGTCTAAGAATGTCTGAGAAAATTTGATCATCCTTGATTAATTTTCTCAAAAAAGCCTGAAATCAAATAAGTTGATCGCCTTCGAATCAATTATTCAGAAATCAGAACTCAACCCTTTGGAAAGACAAAATGTGGTCTTTATTGACAGATTGCCTTTATTCAGAGGTTAGTTTGTTCTAAATAAACAATGACGGTTTTCAAAGAATGACCTTTATTCACAGGATGGCCTGTATTGGAGAGTGGTTGCAAACACAGATTTGACTGCATATAACTACAATTATCTTTCAACGTTAGGGTTTTAATCATTTATGCATTTATAAAACTTCATAAGAGATTTGGGGGTTTTTTGTTAATTATTTTTATGTGTGAATCTTCATGAAAATTGCAGACCTAACAAAAAACGTCAGTACAAAAATCAGAAGTATGGATTTGGTGGTCAGAAGAAACGTAGCAAACAAAATACGAAGGAAAAAGCATCAGATTTATCTGGATTTAATCCAAAAATAAATCAAGCTAAACCAGGATTCAATAAAAATAAACCTGTAAGTTGCTTGTATACTTTGTTTGTTATAATGACATCTGTGAATTATTAGGCTGGAGAAAATAGTTTTGTTTACAGTTCCTTGACAAAAAATATAGGGTAGGTAGGTCACAAAACATTTCTTTTTGGGATGTAGGAATCATCCCCCAGATAATTGGGTCGATTAGGTAACTGTAAACATGACTATTTTTGCTTGCCGTAACATTTTCTTTTAAGATTACTACTTTAAAAGCTGAATGTCATCCAACTCTTGTCCTAGGCTTAATTTATGGGTAGATATTTATGCTTTGGATAGTTGCACACTGTTCCCTAATTTTGACAGAATGTCAGTAGGAGTTTATTTGGACTGTAAAACATATTTTACACATATGCATGTCGATACCATGGACACAAAATTGTTTACCTTGCACCATACACTGCTAGTGTGCACATTGTATTCCTATTTATAATTTGCATTGGGGTGTACCCAGGTGTAAGCATGAGGTCTTTCTGCACTGTTAAAGCTGGAAAGTTGCCAAATGACTCTGGTTGTTGGTGTGACATCAAACTCCATCAAAAAAGCAATAATTTGTAATAATAATAATGAATACAGGTAATATGTGTATACATTGTATTTCGTTTAATACATTTTTACGTTTTATTTTTTCAGGGAAACAAAAATAAACCCAAGAAAAGAGTAGGAAAGTCACAGAGACAAAAAATGAAAAACAAAAGAAAATGATGACTTTTTATTAAAATTGTGTTCATTTTTTGGCATGTAAATAATGTATAGAGGAATAAATCCTGCATGTATTAACCTGGATTGTGGCAAGTTATCTTTTACAGTTTCACACCATTGTAATGCTGTGCATCAGTGGTACCTTTCATGTGTTGGGTATTGATATATGAAATAAAATTTTCTCTAAATTTGCGAATAATTCTAGCGGTGAATGGAATCATGATCTGTCGGTCCTGTGGAAATATTATTGACTGATTTGTCTGTAAAAGATGCTGTGGAAATTTCTTTTTAAGAGATGCCAGTTCTTTAATATGGCAGTTTCGTTTATCTTTTTACTCTGAACAACCAGTAACTAATCAGTGGACTGATATCTTAATATGTTGTATTGAATTTTGTGCTCAGTCATAATTTTTATTATCTGAAAACGAGAATTATTCTCTGTCAAGTTGAGATTTGTTTCTTTTACCTGTTTAATCATGTCAGGGAAATACATTGTAATTATTTAGTTAGTTAGTTACAATATACAGAGAGAAGCATCATAGTATTTACACTGTTATAAAATTATGATGATTATAAAATTTATTGAGAAAGACATGAATATACCATGTTGTTATTGAGAGTAATGTGGATGTTCCGCTGATACACAGGATGCAAGTTCTTAACATCATATCTTTAATGTCACATATGCACCTGGTGATGTTATTTTCACTCTCGGCATAATAACTTGAATCTGTTGGGATAGGATACTCACTGCAACTTTGAGTATTGATAAAACTTTGCATAACATAGGTATCAAATTTTGGGTACAACGAATAACATTCAACACAAAAATTTTCTTTTCTATTAATGGTTAAAAAATGATCAAACAAAATTTATTCATTGTCAGTAGTAATGGACCAGAGAGGGTAAAATTAACAATCCTATTCAACTGAAATATGTGCTATAGAAAGGCAATACAGTCAAACCTGTGTTTGTGGCCACCTCTGAATAAAGACCACCTTGTGTTAAAGGGCCATTCTTTGAAAACTGTCACTGATTATTTAGAAAAAACTGACCTCTGACTAAAGGTCACCTGTCAATAAAGGCCGCATTTTGTCTTTCCCAAGGGCAGCTTTTGTCCACAGGTTTGACAATATATCTTCATTCCAGTGAATGCGCTCTAATGGCCAAAATAAATTTGTCTTGGTTGGTGTATCAATTACATTACATTGAAAATACGAAATAAAAACTGTAAACTTTACATATGCAAGATAATCAAGAAATTTGAGTTTTATTCAAAAGTATCAAGTATTTATGTGAACAGAAAATATATCAATAATCTGTTCAAATTGCCTTACAACTTAAATACTAAGAAAATGTGAACCACCTGTTTTTTATTTACTTAAAATGCAATTTGTTTAAACAAAATGTGTTAGCATAGACTTGAGCAAGCAATAGTACAGTACTAATTTAACATGCGCCATGATCCCTTGTGGATTAATGAATGTATGTAGAACAAAAGCAAAATTGCAAATCAGCACATGTTCATCAGAACATAAGTTATACACCTTTCTATATATATATATATATATATATACACCTTTTTATATATATATATATTTTAAATAGAATTTATTAGAGTTTGTGTATTTATCTAAGATGAGTTTTCAAAGAATGGCCTTTATTCACAGTGTGGTCTTTACTCGGAGGTTGCCTCAAACTGGTTTGACTGTATGCAAAAATTATGTCCTGATTGCATGAAATAAATATAAAACCCATGTCTAAGGTACATGTATATAGAAATAAGAAAAAAATAAATTTAAAGTTGTTTTATTTTCAACATACATGTACAATGAATTCAATATATTTATTATAAACATTCCTCAACTTAACCTGAATATATCACAAAACTTGAAAAATACAGTCACATTTATAGTGTAGCTAACATGTGTCGTTGAAACAACATGGACTGGCCAAGTCATCTTAACAGTACTATAAGTTTCAACAAGTTCATTTATACAAAAATGATTATTCTATCACAACGAAGGCACTGTATGCATGAATTCAGTTTATGTTATGGATTCAAAGAAAATCTTTCAAATGAAAATTTATCTTTGAAGGAATTAGTATGATGTCCAGTGCATACTTGTTGAGGTGAAAATGAAATTTGTGTATGCCATCAAACAACAAGAGTGCAAAAATCTGAGGACAACATGATTCAATCCTAAGTATACTGATGTCTGAAATAAAATTATTCCAATTGTTCATGAGAAAAAATGAAAATTAACTGAACATCAATCCAAAAAAACAACATCTGTAATAGCCTACATGATCAAGCAACTTCTGATCCGGACATGATACACTCAGTTCTGACGTCTTCAATAAAAATACCACACGTCTTGTAGCTTGAATACTCTTGACTAATTAAGATCACTTTCAATATGTTTGGCATCGTTTTTTATCCATGGAATTATTTTTTAATCATTTCATGAAATATTACTGGCAGCTCCATTCAACTTCTCCATGGTTTCACACAAGACAAAACGATAATGTAAATGCATATTTGTTTTACTCATATCATTTGAATTATTCGCTGATGTTAAAATGGAGTGAATTCATCATATAAAGTATCACAGAATCATTTTAAAAAAAGGGCAGTCAATGAAATGTAACAAAAGTATAATTAGTTAAGATTTTCTGTTTGTTCCTTGATTCGCCATGCAACATCCATGTATTTTGTAATTTCAGAATTGGTTCGGGAGTGATTTAATCTTCTATCAGATCTGTCCCTGTCAATCTGCAAAATACGACAAAATCCTGAGTTAAACATGTTATTTGATCAGTGTATGATGATAAAATGTAAGAATAAAGAGCATGTACACGTTCCTCAATTTTCTTTATGTAATGATCTTTAACAACATAAACAATTTTTTACATGGGAAATGGTAGGTGGAATGTAGGCTATGTCTTAAAACATCATTTAAATGTGGTAATAGTATTTTGTTTTTTGACACAAAGGACATTTTACAAAATTCTTGAAGATTTTCTTTCTTACCAGAGGTCGAGTGATCCACCCCACTTCTTGAGCTTCTGTCTGGGGAAAAGTGTATTTTTTAACAGGTTCTAAATTTGCTCTTGATATAACCTTCTTGAAATGTTCTACAATAAAAAAATGTTATGTTTAAAATGGGCCAAAATAGTATATAATATAAATGATCCAAAATGAATTAAGAAGTTTTGTTAAAAAGTTTAACTCATATCATAATATATATCCAAACAATGTTTATCTGAGAAGTATTACACTGATACGTAATAGATGAATCCATATAAACAAGTCCATATAATTCATTAAACTACAGTGCTCCCCGTGAAGAGCAACACTTGTCAGAGTCACAAAAGTGTTGTACAATTGAGGGAGTTGTTGTATGGAGGGAACTGATATGTTCGTGACAGGTGTTTTTTATTTACCGTCATTTCTTGAAGGGAATTGGTCTTTGGGGGTAATGTTATGGGAGGGAGCACTGTATACAAACCATCAATACACTCTTTCATTGTGTGTTTCTTTGTCAAGTTGTCAAGATGATTTCAGAGAGTTTCCTTGTTCTCATTTCATTTTTATTTATATCCACATGTAATTTTCTGATTAATGTGAATGAAAAAATCTAACAATTGAAAATATGATGTCATGTTCAAGCACACATAGTACCACACGAATGGTTTGATTGATGGCATCTGAAATGCAATCTTTTGATAAATTTATTATCAGTGTATAATTTGAAGGCAGAATAGTACTTTTGATGCAGCGCAGATATAGCAGACAGAAGATACATACCATCCTCTTCACCTTCTTCTGTGTCATGAGAAGAATTTGGTTTACCAGTTATTACATGGACTAAAACAAAGAAAAAAATATCAATTACTAATTTGTCTCATATTTCTGCTTCATTTATTTCAAAATTGCCTACTTAACTAACTCAAGAATATAATCATTTTACCAGACATTGAAGGCAATCTGAAATCGATGCAGTCCACAAAAGTTCCTAAACATCTAAAAACTACATTTCTTCTGTATTTACCTGCAGAGATTGCTCAATGCCAAGTTAGTTCATGTAAAAGTTTATAAGGGCATAAATAGTATAATGTGCATAAGCTAATATGAGCTTTTAACAGGCAATATCATTAATGTAAATTTTAGCATTACAGCTATAACTCGCCAAATTCCATATTTTATTATACATTTTTATATAGACGCACCTCCGAAGAATGAAATCATTAATAAAGATTAACAAATGGTCTTGATGAACACTTCTAGAGAAAGGTAAAGATCCCGAGTGCTTAATTACGGCTGAACTCAAGCAAATAATACCAACAAAAGACTGAATAAAGATCACAATTCGACATATTCACCGAATACATTCATGATACACCCAGCACCAATAAATTAATCTCAAGGAGTGGAAACAAACATCGCCGACTTACTCTTTTTAAATGGATTCACGCTGTAATTTGTGTAAAGCTTCTGATGGCGCTGTTCTTTATGTATAGTTTCGCATAATATTGCATTTTGATGAACAAAATTAGGCGGTTCTTTTTCAGCTTTAGCCATGATTGACGATGTAAATTAAAAACTCCTTATGTTTACTTCCGTAAAGCGTTCATGTTGTCAAGGTCGTCGCTATGTAAGAAGGGAGGTAATCAACTAACATACTCAAAGGAAACAATAATAGCGAAAAGTTTAATAATTAACGCAAAGTACTGATTGGTATGTAGACGCGCTTCGACTATCTGGTGTCGGTAAACTGGAGTGACACTAGATGGTCTTATTTTTTCATTTGCATTTCATGTCTTAACATATATCAATATATCTACTGAACAGGATTGCATTTCAAAGCATTTTCATTCATTTTTTGTGTGTTAAGGTCATAAATTGCGCTGGTCACATTTTTTTACCTCAGGCAGATATTGTAGTAACCTTAGGATCTTTTTTATGTAATTTCTGTCTTACACATTAATGAATTACACCCTTAGTCTATTTCTATTTGAAACAATTTTGATACAGGTAGGCATTATATTATTCACTTGAATTTGTCATAATTTGGGGCAGATTGGTTTGGTTTTTTCAAGTTTAGGCCAGCCATTTACAAGAATTAAATTCTTTAGCCATGTCTAATCTGGCTTTGTTTCAACAAGTATTTAACGTGTAATAAAAATGCATATGTATAGCATATAAAATAAATAGTGGTGAATTTGTATGCCTGTAAATATGTAGGGTGGTAACATGGGTAAAAGCCGAGTATTTCCAAAAAAACGGAAATCTTAACCTCGGTGCCAGGGAAACAATAAAGACCAGTAGGGTCTTGACCAGGGACCGGAAAACTTTTAACCATGAGTGGTAAGTAGCATAATCAGTATTTATGGTTATCAACATGATATTCCATCTTGCAGTCTAGCAACAGTACAGTTGTACTTTATTTGATCTTGATGGCTGGATTACAATAAATAAATTTCATCTAAATTTGTCACCAGATTTTACTAACAGCCATCTTTTGACCAAAGCTGATTCTTCCCTATGAGTTGCAGTATATGCCAAGCATACACCTAAAAGTTATTCATTTATAACATCAGGATCTTAAGAATGGTCACTTAAAACAGAGAATTTACCTCAACCACGTTACAGAAATAGCTTTTGTCTGAAGAGATACTGGCTATTACATATTCATATAGCGATCATACCATTGGCAATTTAAGGACTGTTCAACAAAAAACATCCAGCTTCGAAATTTCAAAAAGATCAAAACAGAAAATAACAAACACATCTCAATGACAAATTTGTTTAATCATACTGGAATAAGAACTATTATTTTTTGTTATTTCATAAAATACCAATTTTGTAGAGAAATTATCCATGTAAACTGAGAACAGAATTTACAAGCATAGATAACAACAATAGTGTAGAAATATGATTGCATCCACCAAAAGTGCCACACAGCAAATAAACAGTTAACAATACATAAATAATGGTTAAAAGACACAGATTTTTTGTTCTGAAATGTAAAATTAAATAACATAACAAATTGGTACAAAGCTTCAGCAA
Organism: Lutraria rhynchaena; assembly: GCA_008271625.1. Lineage (NCBI taxonomy): Eukaryota > Metazoa > Mollusca > Bivalvia > Venerida > Mactridae > Lutraria > Lutraria rhynchaena. The sequence goes on from VIBL01000042.1 coordinate 2,926,812, forward strand.
TTTATTCATAAACAACCTCTAGGAAAATAGTATGCTTGAAAGAAAAAGAGCAGCTTTTTATAAAAGAAACACAAACAGCTGTAATTACAGGGTTGTCTAACAATCAAAGAATTTTTATCACTTTTTGTTTGAAATAAAGTTTGTTCCCAATAATCATGTCTCCATTTCTTCAACTTCTGTTTCATATATTCTGGGGCCGTACAACAAAACATATGCACAGTGCCAATCACCTGAAATACCAAGGTAAACATTGATCACGTAAAAAGTATTATCGCACATGATATAAAGGATAATTTTACACCACACTAGTCAAATAATTGAACTTAAAGGCCTATTATGGAAGAAAGCAGAAAAGCATCAGTACATAATTTATTTGTACATGTAAAATGCAATATATGTGTTTTAGCTCTCTGTGGTTAAGATTTACAAGTATTTATTTGTTTCACCAGGGCTCAATGTTACATCAATAGCCAAGATTGTTTGACTATTTTCCAGCTTTATCAGTGGAGGAAGACCCAAGGCATATGCCTTGATAGAACTATCAACCTGTAAGCTAGCTAGACAGCCTATTCACATGAGAAATTTGCCTGGTCCCAAGAGGGATTCAAACTCACAGCAGTGAGGGGCTGGTGATTACTAGTCACTTACCACGGCCACTTGACTACTGGGGGCCACTTTCTAATATAAATCACTTAAAGAAGAGTTTAAGAACCCAAAGGATCACCTCCTGATTTGTGAACTTAGTAATTTTCCAGTCTAGCACACTACCATTAGTAAGTTTACTACGGAATTGCAATAAAACGTAAACTATATTAATGTTCCTAATTATAACATGTAGAAAATTGCAAAACATTGTAATATGTATCATAATACACTGCTTATGTATTTGTAAAGTTACATGATATGCTCCAAGCTATCATGACAGATGTGTCAAATACATTGACAAGTATAACACCACAGATGAGTAATCACAATGGTTGACTACTGGTAAAAGGTAACCACACTTACCTCCACCAGAAAGTTTGAGCACATCTTCTGAAGTTATTGGAGTCACATTGTCATCATCAAACATAAGCCAATCATCTAGAAATTAAATGTGTTTGCTTCAATTAGATAACTGAATACTAGAAACAGTTCATAAGGTGTGTTTACTTAGCACATCAAAGCAAAAACTGACTTGTCAACATCAATTTAGAGGGCAACAGAGCAATATGCAAACAGAAAATATTGCTGTTGCTCAGATTAATTAGATTTAATCAAGTACCTAAATGACACAAATCATTTCCGGCATTTTTGATTGGTAACAATAGTTTATATTTGTATTTTACAACTATTCAAGTCAGAAAAACATCTCCCAATTATAAGAATTGGATTGAAGAAACACGAATTGCAAACATTGACACATTCTATATTGGATATATTAACATGAATCAACTAACCTCCTTTCCTTCTAACCCAAGCTACATAATGCCCACTAGAACTAGAACGACCCTTATGTGTTAACACAGCCTGTAACTCATAGTAACCACTGTTGTTTGACCCTTCATCTGAAATAATACAACTAGTATATACATGTACGTTATAACAGCGTTTTGGATTTCTGTTATTCACAAATAGGTAAATGAACAGACAATTTGAAAATTAGCAGAAAATAATAAGGGGATGCGGGCAGCAAAGGGCCACAAGTGGTACCAGGACAAAAGTTGTCACTATGTTTTTTTCACTGTTTGACTGAGGTACTCCAACTAAGAATGTAAGAATAAATTAGATGGGACAAAAATGGAAAAATATTACTAAAACAATGATGACTTAAGACAGCTTTGTCGTCCTCGTTCACCCAAAAATCACATCAGTTTTGAATAGATTTAAGAAATGGCCTAAAAATCCACAAATTGCTGAAAATTCTGAGCTCTGACAATACATACAGTTGCAGCAAGTTTCCCGTGCATGAAAGACCTATTCCAGTAGGATGATCAGATTTAGAATCTTTATACAGTAAAACCTGTGAACAAAGGTCACCCTATGGGAAGACAAAATGTGGCCTTTATTCAGAGGTCAGTTTGTTTTAAATAATCAATGACAGGTTTTCAAAAAATGGCCTTTTTGCACTAGGTGGTCTTTATTCAGAGGTGGTCGCAATAACAGGTTTGACTGAAGTTAACCAATTCCAAAAAAAAATTCAATGAGAAATTGTTAATATAACATTCTGGCACACACCTATCAATGTTATACAATAAAAACATAAAATTAAGAAGGAAATACTTCAATAAATCTTAGGGGTATTATATAAAAATCATACCATCTGGAAATGAAAATGGATCTTTTGTGGTCTTCTTTTCTTCTTTTTGCAATTTTGGTTTCCCACCATCTTTCTTTAACTGAAATATGAAATATTGAAAGCCTATAAATGAGTGTGAGAACGCACTTGTTTCCAGCCCGTAATGTACACTACAACATTTTTGTGATAATTTAAAGTTAATATAGAGGCAAACAAACTCATATTTTTAGTGTCCAGATGTAGCACCGAAACTAGTCATCACAATTCACATATTTGCAATTAGATCTACAAGCTAAAAGTTACATGTCATGCTCCTGATTCATCAATATTTCAAAAATAGCACTGATGAAATAACTAAAATCAGCACACTTACTTTTTTAAGTCAGAAAGTATGCAACACACATAGGTTTAGGTGAAAAACATGATAAACATTTTGCACAACATCAAACTTTAAATGAATGAATGAATGAATGAACGAACGAACAAACAAACGAACCAAGGAACGAAGGAACAAACAAACAAACAAACTAGAATGGGTAGATTAGTAACATGGTAAGACATTTTGTATTATCTCGGCATAAAACAAACCTTTGAAGCTTCCTCTGCCATCTTATCTTCTTGTTCCTTGAACTTTTCTCTGGCAGGAATAAGTTTTTGCTGTAATTCCTCTGAACACAAGTCAAATACATCCAAACTTAGAGGAAATTTTACATCCTGTAAATAAACATATTTTGTGAAAGAAAGTTGATAAAAATTTAGATAGATCAGTAAGACAGAAATAAAACAGTTCATGAAATACTGTAGGATTACATGACAATGATACTTCCTATTTATGGTTTTAACACATCTCCACTTATACAATTGAAATGTTGTAAGTGTAAACAAAATCATGCTTTATCATTACATTGGAAGTCATCAAATCAAATAAATGAACTACCAAAGAAAAATAAAGCAATTTAATCAACTCATTTACCAGATTATTTGTGTGAAATATAGTTGAACTGAAACAAAGTCGCATAAAAATGAACCCAAATCAATTAATAACATTTCATATATATTCAAACATTTACCTTTAATATTTTGGCATTTATGGATTCTTTTTCCTTGAAATAAAATCTCACAAACTGTATAGTAAGATATCCAGGTAATCTTCTGATTTTGTTCTGAAAAATAAATTCAAAAAAGCAACACTGAGTCCCAAAATCTATCTAAAGTAAGTAAATAAACATCAAACTTTGCTTCATTCCATGTGATATGACAACATCAAACAAACTAAAGTTGAATGCCAAGGTTCTAGACACTAAAGATTAAAAGTATGAATATGCAATGTTAAACAAAATATTTTCACTTGATCACTTTTTTAATGCAGTAGTGTTGATTTGAGCAATTACCACTAAAGCTGAAGCAATGAAAATCAAGATCACTGATGTATGAGAAATTACAATGAATATTATATAATAATAATAAATATAGCAGAGAATAAACAGCCGAGAATTATTGGAAGTCAATGGATTGATAAGTAAAATGATAATACTTACAGACTTCTTATATACAGCATCTCTACCTAATGTTGGGGAATTCTTAGTTATATGTTCTTCTAACCTCTAAAATAGACACTTTTATTATAAGAGTCAATATTATAGAATATACTACAATCTCTAAAAGTTATTCAATGATAGGTGCTTTTAAAAATAAATTACCTTGAAAAGTTCAAGCAATAATCTTAGCTGAAGGTATCATTAACTCAGCAAAAATTACTACGTCAATGCATTTCTTTTTACTGAAAGAATTATAAAAATGATTGAATACATTACTTACAGATCTTAAACCTGTGTGCATATATTTAACCTCTGAAAGGAAAATAATACAATTACACACAAGTCTTAAATATATCAGTAAAATATAAATCTTAAAACAGCATTATTTTACAAATACTACCAGGTTCAAATATATGCGCTAAAACTGAAATATACTTTTGAGGTAAACCATCACATGTGAAAGAGGCAATAGCTTAACATATATGGAAAGCAGAGGGGGATTTATTTTAGAATTTGGACATATAACAGTGGAACAAATATGTCGTACTCACATAACAAACTATAGCTTTAGTCATGGCTCTACTACAAATAAACATCACTTTACCTTTCTCTATAAAGCAGCTTAGTTGATAGAATTTTTCTGTGTTATTACTTGGTTTTTCTTCTTCTGTTTCTTCACATTTCATACTTTATGCATGTCAAGGACTACAACAAATCTATAAGACTATACAAAAAAAATCCCACAATATTAGAGTTATTCTGCCAAACAATCAGATCAGTCATTGTACAAGTGGAATTCAAAATTATAAAACGATAGAACCTTCATACTTAGACAGTGATGGTTAACTTAGAATATACAGTTCACATAATTATTAGCAAATGGGAGTTTTAGCATGTATGATTTTATCATAATTAGGGTGATTACAGCAACTGGTTATAAGAGATTACACTTCATAATTTACAAGAGCTGTGAAATATGTAGCAACATAAATAACAGACTTTATTAGAATATCAGAAAATAGAAATCTATAAAACTGGTAGCCAACATGTTTTTATTAAATGTAAGGATACGTAACATCAAATTCTCCACCAAAGTATTGGTCCATAAAACCTTTAGTTGAGGCTGAAGCTGATGAATTCTGTAATAAAAATGAAAGCATTTAATCAAGACATAGAGGTATATAAACAACAATCAACTTTGGTCTTACATTAATATTATAGTATATTATTATATTAAGCAATTAAACAACATCCCAACCTAAAAACAAATTCAAAACATGGACAACATAAATGTTTCAAGTCCCACCTTGCAGATCAAGTACAACAGATATAAACAGAAACATAACCTTGACAAATGAACAATTCTTTTACTTGTTCTGTGACTATTAAACAGTCATTGTCATTGTAAACATAAAGTTTTACTGATGTTAAATTGTTACAAAACAGATTTTAAGGCACAAACCTGGTCTGTATTTCCAAGAGCTGGAAGTTTCTGTTGTAAACATCTAACAATCTCTGTCCAGCATTCATTGGCATCCTAAAGTAATAGAGGAAGTTTTATCACATGCTTTACAAGATATTAACCATAAATTATTCATTATCATTCTTCCATAAGATATTCATAATGAATAATTAAGACATCTACAACTGAAACATTATATACAGAAACAAATTTGCAGCCTGCCAGCTACATGATTTCTCTTGTCTCAGGCGTAAGAAAAAATACATAAATACCTAAATAACAATCTTGCAAATCAGGTAACAACTTTTGAAGTATGACTTAAGACTAGTAAATTGTCATATAATCCACAAAATAAGGTGAGTGAATAAACCAAAAATAGCAGCCCACAATGATACCTGTTGTTGAAAGCCACCATGTTCACTTTTTTCAGCAAATTGAGGGTATGCCATATGAAGAACTTGTAAGAAAACTATCGGTGGTATTGCTTGACCTGACTTGTCCATAGATATAACCAGATCTCTCATTCCTATTGAAACAAATTTTATTCAGTACAAGTACATAATACATTTCTAACATTGTATTTGTGTTAGTTTATTTTTGTATAACATGGATTCATGTCAGCCATTTTATCAATTACAGTAAAAAGTTTAACAAGAATGTTTATAAAATATGTTCATGATTGAATTAGACAAAAAAATAAGAACCAAAAATACAGATTTATCATTTATTTTGATGAGCATATGACAATGTATATGCATTGCTAAGGAGCTCCAATTTAAATATATAAGCTAAGGTGTGCATTTTCATAAGTAAACTATACAGCAAAAGTATTTCATTTGCTCTCTGTACAGAATATTACTCTAGTGGCCAATTAAAAAAGTTACTAATATTACCCATCAAATGCATATAATATTTCTGACACAGCAGCATTGATAATTTGTGGTTCATACTAATTAAACATCATGATTTACCTACCTGCAGTGATAGAATCTGATGGTACAATAGCTCCACCCATTGTTAAACCTCCAGTATATCTAAAGTACAATCATAAATATGATGCAAAAATAACACTGACATTAAATTGATAGACATTATAACTTCAGCATAAGCTGTTAATCAAATTGAATCTGATTTAATTGAAATAAACTGTACATGACTTATAGAACTTCTATAAAGATTAATGTGGGAAGATTACTTAATAAATCATTAGATTAAGTAAAAAGAAAAGAAAGTGTAACAGTTGTTGCTGAACAATATTGCAGTAAAGTAACACAGATCATTAAAATTTGATTACTAGATAAGTGCAATCAGAAAACAACTTACTTTTTTAGAGCCTCCTTCAGTTCTGGTACAGATCTTAAACACTGTATCGTAGCATTCATGTAGCAAGTATTACCAAGATTAGTCAATCCAGCTGGAACATCAAGCTGAAAATGAGTTTTATCTTTTAAATATAAAATGCATATTGATTACAGAAATATATGAAAATAACCAACATTAAATTGAATGGGTTTGTATTTTATGACCTGATAGTATTTTGTAGGTATGTCAAGCCTTACAATAGAATTATCAATAGTTGAAATGCAATGAAGAGACTTTGACTGCACAAAATAACATCTAAAATTCACAACTCAACCAAAAATGAGAAAAATACTGTCTAACAACTGATATAACAGTACAACTATCAGCACAAACATAGACCCAATATAGAACACTCACAGCAGAGGCTAGTTGCTGGTCAGTCATATCTTCCACAAATACTGTTTTCTGGGCTGGTTCTTGAGGCAGTGCTTCAGCTGTCCCCATCATCAACAGAACAGCTCCCTAGGGAACAGAGCATACAGCAGGTCACAGAGAGCAGAACATTTCAAAACTCATACTGTCATACATAATTAAAAAATTAAGTAGTTGAACATTACTTAAAGTTTGTATGGTAAACAAAACATAATATAACAGGAAGTTAACATACTAAATCTTTATAAATGCATTGAAATAATACAAAAAATATATATAAAAATCAACAACTCACATCTTTCAATTTAAAATTTCCCCAGGTTTCATCCTGAAAACATACAAATAGTGAACTTAAATGTAATTGTTCAAAACTCAAGTAAGCAGGTGATCTGAAAGTTCATATTTTAACATATGTTCAATAAAAAATTTATTCTAAAATGACCAGCATATCTTAAACTGATGAGTAACTTTCAACAGACAGATAATTTAAATTTAATGAAGTTAAAAAGTTAAAAATAAAATTCCTTTATAACAGCACAATTTATTATGAAGTAGTACCATTTATAACCTTTATATGTCAACAAACCAAAAAACTTCATAAAGCCTATTTCATTAAAGTACATACTTTGAGTACAGCTCCTTTCATCATAACTTTCTGTCTGTCAGGTTGAACACCTGACAGGGCAAACAACTGTGCCTTGAACACTTCAGGACTTTCATCTGTATTGCACTCGACATCAGTGAATTTCTCTTTACCCCACTTCACATTTACTGAAGAAAAATGAAAACAAAGCAAATTTATCAAAAAGCCAATGAAATTCTGTTTTAGTTATCCTAGTCCTACTTTTCAACATACACTTGGGTATATATTCTTCATCATTCATGAAAACATTCCTTCCATTAAACTTCTCTGCACCATTGGCCTTGATGTCAGGGGGGGGGGGGCAGCTTGTAAATGTTTCCCTAAGAAAAGCAGGAGATACTGAAAAATTGCATTGTTAAATTCCTGAATTCATTCCTCTACCCCATATTTATTAATTAATGTAACAATGGATTATAAAAAATTTAATAAGTGTAAAAAATCCTAATGTCTGAGCAAAACAAATTGATTTTTCCCAATTAAGCTATTACCAGCACCTTCCTCAAGATGTCAATAAAAATCGTACAATCCATTATTTTGTGGCATACACATAGCAATGAAATATCTGGATAGTGATAGTAATCCAAGTCCTTGAAGCATCTATACTTATTTTTAACATTAAAATAATCTAACCAATGAAGGCTACATACAGAAAAAGTGAAACTCAATTATAAATAATTCTACTAACATTTAATTTAGTTGCTTTTGCCTTGAATTTTATGAGACTTTCATTTTACAATTTCTACAAGAAAATAAACATTTCTATTCTACAACAGTTTGGACAATTCGTTAAAGTCTCCCAGTCAGGTAATCAAATTCAATCTTCTAAAATAATCGGATTAAATATTTTTCTTGACACAGTGCTGTTTATAAATCGTCCTAAAATTGACATTTCGTGACAGTGCAAAATATCTGGGTGGGGAAAGTGAATCATGCTGAAGGCAACGTAAACAAAGGTAATAATAACAAGCACGGGTTGAACTTTATTAAATTATTTAGTCGAACAATAGAAACATTGCAAATCATCAATGGTACCAACATTCAACACTTTTATTACCTTTATAAGTTGGCATTTTTATAAGTTTGAAATAAAGCCGGCTTCACAATATATTTCCGGAAGTAAGTTGCGCATGCGTATTCTATTGGTAAGTGTATAACGCGGCTGAAACCCGCAGATAATCTTATACCCAATACTTTTGAATCTGTAATATATGAATAAACGACGTATTAAAAATCGTGGTTCACAATTTCTCAATCGTCTCAGAAAGTATAAATCATCACCATTTGCGAGACAATTTAATGTGGTAACGCGGTATAATTAAGGCCATCATCTCTTAAAAAGAAAGGTATGCACTTCTGTGCTCTATTTATTAATTAAAATAAAGCATCATATCGTTATTATTTAGGAAATTGTCATTTGCCTTAAATATTGTTTTTTCCTGTTTCATGATATTATTATAATTATGTGTGCGGTTTGTTATATCATATATTTGAAATAATCATTTAAAAATGATTATAGCTGTTTTGATTGAGTGAACTTCTCATCTTGCAGGTCACATTTAGCTATAAGTAGCAATTGGCCTTTTATGCGGGTTTAACATAATACATGTAGTGTTGCATTTTTTCTGCAACCATAGAACCATACATGGATGGAATGTTATGAAACATCCACATTTAACTTGAAACACGAACATTTCTTGCGTTTATTTTTAATCCATCGTGAATTGAGTAATGAACTGGATGCCAAAATATAACAATACTTTGGCAAATAAAAATCGACCTAAAATGAAACGACTAAATTGTTAAGAGGAGCAATGATTAATAGATCGAGATAACCGGGCAGCTTCTTCACAAGCGAAATTTTGACCCGGATGGGATTCAAACTCATAGCGATGAGGGGCTAATTATTACTAGTCAGTACCTTAATTGCAATTTTACATGTAGTTTCTTTATGATAATAAAACCAAGTGCGTTGCTTTAACACTCGAATGAACTAACGGCTGCAGATTGTGTTAATATATGATTGTAGCTATAGACAAGGGATCCTATCACTAAAGAGATAACAGACTGAAGTAACTTAAGCTTCAGTGGATGTCGATATATGCATTTCCATACTTATAGTAGAATAGTATCATAATTAAGCTGATCGCATTCTTAAGATTACTTTCTTTGATGTTTACTTTCCTTTGTTCTTCATTTTGTTTGTTCTTCAGGATGTCGTCTCCGTTTGGTTGGAAATTTCCCGTCCCTGATTTCCCTCTTTATTCAATCGAATGATCATTCTTACGAGTTACTGCATCATAAATTTATGTTGCAGTTCCAACATTCCCTGCTTGTTTCATTTTTCGCAAATTATTATGAACCTGCTTGTTTCATTTTTCGCAAATTATTATGAACACGTGTGTAAATCTAACAAATAATACAATTGTCATTGGTGTAATAATTCACAAAACTATCAGAACACATTTTTATTTAGTGTAATTGCCTTGAAACTTAATACACACATATATGTGTCTGTTAAATGAGTAATTGAAAACTTTGTATCTACCTCATTTATAACATAGACAGTCATATAACCGTATGTCCTTAATATCAATTACATTACGTGTGTATAATTAATAGCAACTGCAAGTGACTTTCTAAAGAATATTGTAATCGAAGCATTTTGTATTTTGATAAAACAGCATTATAAGACGAACTTCATATTGTAGCTCTCTTTTGCACACCAGATTTCTGACTAGTACATGTACATATGTTTTTGTACGATGTCTACAGGATATATATACAGTTCAAATTATTTACTTGGCACAAATCCCTATAAGTAGTTAGTGTGGGAACTTTTACTGCTTCAACATGTACTCATTATGTTCGACGTATATATCGTGTTAATTCCCCCTTCTCATTTAAAGGCTCGTGTATTTTGTTTCTATCTATAGTTTAATTTTGTTATGTCGCCAAGGTCGTGTTTGTTACTGTAGGTAGTGTTGTTTGGAATGTGGATAATGTGGCGTGTGTAAAAATGTTAAATATATATTGCACATGACATACTACAAGATTTCTGTTTTACTAGTACTGCAATACACATTTTTTATAGATCTACTTGGCGTCTCAATTTTACATCCCTTGGTTGATATGTCTCTGCTGATACAGTTTGAAAAGGCTCTTGGCTACAGAAAATCTCCCATGCTGTCGACTTCGATAATATAACTTCAGCAAATCGCATGTAATCCCAAGTGAGTAAATTGTGTCTCCAAGTGCACATGTATAATTGTACTCTAACAGAACTTGAATCTTGGTATACATAAATTAGACATGGCGCAGTTCATATACAAACTCACAAACATTTCATTTACTTGTTTTTCAGTTGTCTATTCGCTATACACCAATAAATATATTCGACACTAAACTATACAATATGGATTCTATGTAACGCACATCATACTTGAGATTAAATGAAATTCAGTTGAGACATCATTTCACGTAGCACGACAGCAGTCACAGTAATCGATAAATACTTTTCCTATTCATGTCCGAAAAGTGTTATAGTTCCTACGACAAGGTTGGATTCGACTTTCTCACTGTCAAAAAGATGGGTGTCAATCATGATAATAGTTCGTCGTTATTACGCCATGGACAACTGTCATTCTTTTACACATTTTTATCATTTTATCAATGTAAACATGGACGAATAATTTGAAATTTACTTTGAAAATTCGTCCAGATTTAAACCGATTATTTTGTATAGTTTTCACATAATGGAACCAGTGAGTACGATTTATAATTTGATATGTAAATAATAAATATTGAATGTGAAATAAAAGTTTAAAGTGGTGGCGATTTTCCCAAACACTAGTCTTGAGGGGGCTTCTTCTGCCCGACTCGTTAGATGTCCGGTTCAATGCTGTGTTTTAAACACTACCTGAATTAAAGGGAGATAACTAGAATTTGTTCAGGTGTTGCGAATGTACACAACCAGGTATGGTGTGATTGTGTTTGGATATTATTTTATGTTTGATTATTTCAGGTATAAATTGTATTTACAACGTTTATTTAGCGACAAAATGTAATAAAAACAGAAAAATGCACTTAATGTAACGTGTTCTTCGTGAATCTTTCTAGCTCCGAAATACTCGTTATAAATTTTCAAGAAATTCCACATTGTGTATTTTAACATAAATTTATGTTTAGTTTAGTGGATTTATATGTGGTACAGAATTGATAGAAGGCGCACTGAAGATTAACTGCTATAGTTGTCGAAATATTGTTTAAATTAACTGTAATTATATCTGTTATAGATCTAAATTATAATAGTATAGTGATCTTTAGGAATATGGGCCACTTTCAACTGCCTTGCTGTTGGGTTAACTCTTTAGTGATGTGGTTGAGTGTCCACCTACAGTGCTAGGGGTCCCGGGTTCGATCCCTGGTTAGGACCATGGATTTTTCTCGCTCCCAATTTTACTATAATAGTGTCTTAAAATTCCTCACACACAAATTTGTGCAAATAATACTTACAGAACAGCATGTTTTCTTTCATTTAGTCTTCATAATCTTTATATTTTACTTTGTTTGAGTAAATTTTCCTTGAATGTATGTATGTTCTTACAAAAACATGCCAATTACTCATTGTTGTTTAAAATTGTCGTCTGGTTTCTGCTAACCCATCTGCACCAATACTTTTTATGCAGACCCATTTGGGCATCAGTCATTTTTTTCTTGCCAATATTTTTATCTTCTTATGAGCTACATCTCCAAAATAGAACATTATTTGTAAAATTAAGTTCTGTACACCTACTAACCCTATATTTATTTTTTGTGGGGGGTAGTTGAAACCTGATTCTGTGGTATCATCTATTTTTGTTTGGCTCAATTTTCGTGGTATTTACTAAAACAATTTCCTTTTCATTCTCTATCATTTTCTTCATGAAATAACCTCAGTAGTAAAGTAAAAATGCAGTTAAATGGCCGGCATGTGTCGAAAGGGAACCCCCATCAAAAGTATACAACAAAATCAGTCACTGATAATAAAGATTTCACAGATACTCTGTAAGATCCCTTACCTTATGTTGAAATAAATTTTGAAACAAATGATTGTCCAGTATTGGTCACAGCACATTTACCTTTAAAAGTATACAATAAAATAAAAAATATGCAAAATGTGTTCAATATCAATGGTTATAAGAATTGTATGGTACTATGTGCCAATCTCATTCTTTGGCCCATTGTCCAGAATTTCTGTGCTTTAATGCTTTTACAGAGTATTTATGAAAATTTCCTTTCTCAATCATTCAAAAACTGCAGTTTGCCATGAAGTCATTTTTATTTTATTTTGTTCTGTCTAAGGAGATAAAACTCTGGTGTGATCATTGTCGATGTAGATATAATCCATCTTTTCATTGCTTTTGCCTGTGTCTTATATTACACTCTTGGTTTAGAACCCAGGATTTATTTGCTTGTATTTATACATGCATACTGCATCAAGTAACAAATGATTTCATCAGGCATGAAGTGTGTATGTATTAAAGCTGAATGCAAAGAAATCATACCTTGACCATTTAATTAAGAGAGGATTGAACAATTTGTTGATATTTTTGTGTATATATATTACATTATAAGATAGTGAAAGTAAAGATCAAGTAAGCGGATATAAGTAAGATATACACCACTAAGTATCTTACTGAATTTGAACAGTCTTGAATATTCAAATTCTTGTTGGCAGTCAATCTAGTAGCATTATATTTGTACTCTGCCTATAATCAAATGGATGACACATTGCCTTGAATAATGGATATTTATTCAATAAATGCACCACTGATGTTAGGTCTGTAGCTGAAATAATTGTGAGCTTATTTACGTATTTTAAAGAGCTGGAGTATAGCAGTTAAGTTTCATTACTAAACATGTAAATTGTTTTATGTAACCATAATTTATGGCACAATTACACTCACATTACTTTGCAGGTATTGTGTTGGATGTTGAGGTTTTATGAAACTTGTTGGTTTGAAATAATTTCGACAAAATGTTAATAGTCTGTGGCAAGAGAAGTCACGTTATAAGTAGTTCTGTGACAAAACTTCTTACAGTCGTTGGTATATATATATGTAAAAAATGTAAAAATTTACTGAGTATGAATCATTTTTATGTTGTGCATTTCTATTGCTTTGAATGTTAGCAAACTGTAGATTTAACCAAACTCTTAAGTTTTAATTAAATAAATGGTGGCAGAACTTTAAGCTACTGACGAAACGGCAGTACCTGACAATTACAAATGAAGCCCGAGTATTGAATGAGTTATTGCTACAATAAGTGTAGTAAATTAAAAAGATACCAGATAGTGGTTTGAAGTTTTCTAAATACATTTTTTATTCATAATGTGCTTATATAATTTTGATCAATAATAATTGTAAACATTGATTGTTTGATTTCTTCAAAGACAATCCTCAAATTATGTGCTTTGGGTCGATGAAAGAATTATGATACTTTTTGGTTTTCTTGCATATTGATATTTTCTGGCCTGTCAATAATGATATTGTATTTATTGATGCTTTTCAAATAGTAAGCTACACATTACATTGTATGGTTACGGCCTATACGCATGCTTGAATGAACCGATTGAATTTCATTAAATATAAAGCATAAATAAACTAACCCTTAGGGTATACTGTTCAGAAAGACGCTTTTATTCGAAAATCTACAGAGTGGTTAGGATATACATAACATTACGAGTGCGGTTTGAATATTCATATTAAGTATGGACGTTGATCTTCACTCATCAAGATATTTATCGACCTCATGCTGGTAATTAGCTGATTTGATTTTGATTTGTCTCCTGCGTATATTGTTTGTTAACTTTCCTGTTAATTTTGTACTGAGATTTTTTACTGAGATTTAAGGTAATGTGTGTATTTTCACGTTTATGTTATCCTTTTTGTGTTCAAAATGCGGATATGCTTTGAAAGTAGACATATTTAATTCTTTACGTATAAAATGTGTACTACATTGTATGTGCAAATCAATTTTTAGCATACCCAGTGTAGATATCAAAAACAACCTTGATAAGCGTGCCAAATATTTCTTACTTGAAGTTTCTTGTGTAAAATTATCAAACTTTTTGGTAAGTATTAGTATAATTCACAACAATGTGTAAAGATATTATAAAAGTATATTTACATATTAGTGAATACTATCAAATGAGTTTGGTGTTATAGATCACGAAAGTGTTGACACTTTAAGTCACTATTTTTGCCAATAACCATTGAACCTAATATACCTCGCTATCTGTATTGTGACACTATGACTGGTGGGGGTTAAAGTTAGGTGTTTTATTACGGCTAACCTTTGAAGATAGAAATCAACAACCATGCAAACTATATGCTTGTTGGTAATTAATTCTTCTAGGGGTCTATTCACTCTTTAATGTCTAAGGGTATTTTATTGTCTATATTGGTATATTTGAAGTTACAATTAGAACTGGGTTTTGTTGTCAACTATGTCATGTGAGATCGTTGAGATATGTCTGATTGACATGTCAGATTTGTTTGCAATGAAAGTCAGAAAACATTTTTAAAGGTAAATATGCTGTGAGAAATACTGGACAATTACTTGTTTCAAAATTTATTTTAACCATAAGGCCTAAACAAAAAAAAATGGTTTGTTTCCAGCTACATGCCCCAAAAAATATGGATCAATAGGTAGGGATTTTTTCTTATATGTTTTTATATATATATATATATATATATTGGCAACACTGTTGTGAAAATTACAATATAGCACTAAGATCTGGATGCCATAAAAACTTATGAGTCAGCAGGTAAAAGATGGGTCGGCCGGGTAACTGGAAACAAACCTTTTTTTAGGCCTAAGACAAGAAACCACCCAGTCCCTTTTTCAGGAAATATTGGCACTTTGATTGCTATGTTGCATGCTCCACAATGATCCTTTTAAACTTTTATTTATTGCTATAACTGCATCATTCTACCATCATTCTTCCAAATGTATGCAAGGTCTTGATTGAAAATAATATATAAAATAAATTTGTATAACTCTGTCACGGTTTGTTATGTTATAATTCATTGAACTTGGTAGTAATTGAATTTTATTTTTTTGACATATTTTTTTAGGAGTGCTAATATTATGATAAGCTAACAGTGTTTTATTTCTAATCCTGTCTATGACGTAGTCTGTGTTTTTGTCAATATGTTTCTTTAAGGGGTGAATTTTGTTAGGAACAATGAACTGGTTAGAGTAAATTACATAAAAATTGTATTACTTGATAATTGAGTTTTATTATTTTCATTTTTTTTTATTAATTCGCAGACTTACAATTCATAAATCAGATGATTATCTATGCTTTTAGTATTATATTACTTTCTATTAAACTTTTTGTTAGCCTTAAATTTCTAATAAACTTGTATTTTATCTATCAATTTTAAAAACTTACATAGTTTCGTTAAAATTGGATTTTGGAGCTCGTCGTAGAATCAATACATTTACAATAGTGCATCATTGTTCATTGTTTTATAAATATGCAGCTGTTTGTTCGGTATAGTCTGATCTTGATCAAGTTTAGCTCATTATCCTTAACATATAGGCGGTTAATTCTTGTTTTAGTCATGTTTAATTAATGTGTCATTGATACGCATCGTAAAGATCTTTAATGTTTGTCTAAAGTATCAGAGATGATCAATTTGATATAAGATAGGGTATAGATTTAAGTTACAGACTGACTTCATTTTAAAGTTAAATCAGGGGACACAGTCCTGGAATATCGAATTAAATGGATCTGTTGTATAAATTAAAAGATGTTGTTATGGGATCATGGTTTCTTGAGTCATATTAAGGTAAAGCTTTATTGACCATTTATTAAGTGATAAATAACCTGTTATCTCTATTCATCCTGTTTCTGTGTACATAAAAATCGGGGATTCAGTGTAAAGGTTTGTAAAAATCTTTGTTATTAATTTTGGATAGTTTAGGTTCTTTTCTGATCTTACTTCTTTGAGAACAATTCTTATCGAAATACAGTGTCATTCATGTAGTGTATACAGTGCTAGTATTTCTCAAGTACATTCTCATTTAATAATTTTGTACAGTAGTAATTGGTATACGTATTGTAGCATTAAAAGACGAAAGGAAAAATATGGGGGTAAACGTTACACTGAATCCTGTCTAATCCAGACTTATCCAGATTTCCAGACTAGAGAGGTTTCCAGACAAGAGAGGTTGAAATTTTCAGTCAAAACCTGTAAACATTTTTTTATGAATGATATTACAGCCATGAAATCCTGGTTGTGGCAGGTCATATCAGTCTATGAAACTATGAAAAAGTGGTAAATGAAATATCAGATGATGTATTGGTGGAGTTATTACATGAGATTCTGGTCAAATTTGATAATCTGTTCTCAAAATAAACAAGGATAAAACA
The DNA here is from genome assembly GCA_008271625.1 of Lutraria rhynchaena. Classification (NCBI taxonomy): domain Eukaryota; kingdom Metazoa; phylum Mollusca; class Bivalvia; order Venerida; family Mactridae; genus Lutraria; species Lutraria rhynchaena. Next base: position 2,943,888 of record VIBL01000042.1, read on the forward strand.
TCAAAGACTTCAATATCTCTGTGAACTATCAGTAGGGATATATTAATTGCAAATATACTAGTACTATCTCTGTCTATATTGACTTATTGTACATCTTTGGCCTTTGGGTCACTTTTATAGACCTTTACTGTGTTTGTAAATAAAATACCATATGTGTCAAGGTAGTCACTACTCAGATATCTACATAACTGTGTACATAATGTTTCTTGTTTTATCAGACATGTTGAGAAAAATTTAAGATCTACTAACATTTTGATATTCTTGTGTATATTCAGTGCTTAAGTCTAAATTTTTAATGATAAAGATGGTGGAACTGAAATATTTGGACAGAACTACTGCGTGACTAAAGACTTGACTAACATGTAACAGTATGAAATGTGATAAGAATGAATGGATTATCACATGATAGCAGGTAGGCTTAGAGAATAGTTATTTGGTACGAAATTATTGGAAGTTTGTCCCTATCCGTCAAATTAAATGCACATTTGAATTTGTTTAAATGTAACAGATATACATATTTTTGTATTGCCTGTTATCAAATTGTAATCTTTGTATAATTCCAACTTTTATTTTAATCTTAATGTACCAGTATGAACTAATGGATATGTTGTTTAGCGTTTAGGGGCCTCTGTGGTCAGTGGTCTCTGACTAATAATCACTAGCCCCTCAATGCTGTGAGTTTGAATCAAACCAGGGACCTAATTTTACATGTGTGGAAGCTGTCTAGCTAGCTAACGGAAGGTTGGTGGTGCTACTTAAGAGTAGGCCCAGGGGTGTTCCTCCACTATTTAAAAGCTGGAAAAATCGCCGAATGACCCTTGCTTTTGTTTCTGCACAATTTTTGAAATCAGGAATTAAGTTTTAATGAGTTAACATTTTAACACCAACTGATATTGATTGTTATTGGCAAAAATAGTGACTTAAAGTGTCAACACTTTCGTGATCTATAACATCAAATGAGTTTGGTGTTATAGATCACGAAAGTGTTGACACTTTAAGTCACTATTTTTGCCAATAACCATTGAACCTAATATACCTTGCTATCTGTATTGTGACACTATGACTGGTGGGGGTTAAAGTTAGGTGTTTTATTACGGCTAACCTTTGAAGATAGAAATCAACAACCATGCAAACTATATGCTTGTTGGTAATTAATTCTTCTAGGGGTCTATTCACTCTTTAATGTCTAAGGGTATTTTATTGTCTATATTGGTATATTTAAAGTTACAATTAGAATTGGGTTTTGTTGTCAACTATGTCATGTGAGATCGTTGAGATATGTCTGATTGACATGTCAGATTTGTTTGCAATGAAAGTCAGAAAACATTTTTAAAGGTAAATATGCTGTGAGAAATACTGGACAATTACTTGTTTCAAAATTTATTTTAACCATAAGGCCTAAAAAAAAAAAATGGTTTGTTTCCAGTTACATGCCCCAAAAAATATGGATCAATAGGTAGGGATTTTTTCTTATATGTTTATATATATATATATATATTGGCAACACTGTTGTGAAAATTACAATATAGCACTAAGATCTGGATGCCATAAAAACTTATGAGTCAGCAGGTAAAAGATGGGTCGGCCGGGTAACTGGAAACAAACCTTTTTTTAGGCCTAAGACAAGAAACCACCCAGTCCCTTTTTCAGGAAATATTGGCACTTTGACTGCTATGTTGCATGCTCCACAATGATCCTTTTAAACTTTTATTTATTGCTATAACTGCATCATTCTACCATCATTCTTCCAAATGTATGCAAGGTCTTGATTGAAAATAATATATAAAATAAATTTGTATAACTCTGTCACGGTTTGTTATGTTATAATTCATTGAACTTGGTAGTAATTGAATTTTATTTTTTTGACATATTTTTTTAGGAGTGCTAATATTATGATAAGCTAACAGTGTTTTATTTCTAATCCTGTCTATGACGTAGTCTGTGTTTTTGTCAATATGTTTCTTTAAGGGGTGAATTTTGTTAGGAACAATGAACTGGTTAGAGTAAATTACATAAAAATTGTATTACTTGATAATTGAGTTTCATTATTTTCATTTTTTTTTATTAATTCGCAGACTTACAATTCATAAATCAGATGATTATCTATGCTTTTAGTATTATATTACTTTCTATTAAACTTTTTGTTAGCCTTAAATTTCTAATAAACTTGTATTTTATCTATCAATTTTAAAAACTTACATTGGTTCGTTAAAATTGGATTTTGGAGCTCATCGTAGAATCAATACATTTACAATAGTGCATCATTGTTCATTGTTTTATAAATATGCAGCTGTTTGTTCGGTATAGTCTGATCTTGATCAAGTTTAGCTCATTATCCTTTACATATAGGCGGTTAATTCTTGTTTTAGTCATGTTTAATTAATGTGTCATTGATACGCATCGTAAAGATCTTTTATGTTTGTCTAAAGTATCAGAGATGATCAATTTGATATAAGATAGGGTATAGATTTAAGTTACAGACTGACTTCATTTTAAAGTTAAATCAGGGGACACAGTCCTGGAATATCGAATTAAATGGATCTGTTGTATAAATTAAAAGATGTTGTTACGGGATCATGGTTTCTTGAGTCATATTAAGGTAAAGCTTTATTGACCATTTAAATAACCTATTATCTCTATTCATCCTGTTTCTGTGTACATAAAAATCGGGGATTCAGTGTAAAGGTTTGTAAAAATCTTTGTTATTAATTTTGGATTGTTTAGGTTCTTTTCTGATCTTACTTCTTTGAGAACAATTCTTATCGAAATACAGTGTCATTCATGTAGTGAATACAGTACTAGTATTTCTCAAGTACATTCTCATTTAATAATTTTGTACAGTAGTAATTGGTATACGTATTGTAGCATTAAAAGACGAAAGGAAAAATATGGGGGTAAACGTTACACTGAATCCTGTCTAATCCAGACTTATCCAGATTTCCAGACTAGAGAGGTTTCCAGACAAGAGAGGTTGAAATTTTCAGTCAAAACCTGTAAACATTTTTTTATGAATGATATTACAGCCATGAAATCCTGGTTGTGGCAGGTCATATCAGTCTATGAAACTATGAAAAAGTGGTAAATGAAATATCAGATGATGTATTGGTGGAGTTATTACATGAGATTCTGGTCAAATTTGATAATCTGTTCTCAAAATAAACAAGGATAAAACATCAAAGACTTCAATATCTCTGTGAACTATCAGTAGGGATATATTAATTGCAAATATACTAGTACTATCTCTGTCTATATTGACTTATTGTACATCTTTGGCCTTTGGGTCACTTTTATAGACCTTTACTGTGTTTGTAAATAAAATACCATATGTGTCAAGGTAGTCACTACTCAGATATCTACATAACTGTGTACATAATGTTTCTTGTTTTATCAGACATGTTGAGAAAAATTTAAGATCTACTAACATTTTGATATTCTTGTGTATATTCAGTGCTTAAGTCTAAATTTTTAATGATAAAGATGGTGGAACTGAAATATTTGGACAGAACTACTGCGTGACTAAAGACTTGACTAACATGTAACAGTATGAAATGTGATAAGAATGAATGGATTATCACATGATAGCAGGTAGGCTTAGAGAATAGTTATTTGGTACGAAATTATTGGAAGTTTGTCCCTATCCGTCAAATTAAATGCACATTTGAATTTGTTTAAATGTAACAGATATACATATTTTTGTATTGCCTGTTATCAAATTGTAATCTTTGTATAATTCCAACTTTTATTTTAATCTTAATGTACCAGTATGAACTAATGGATATGTTGTTTAGCGTTTAGGGGCCTCTGTGGTCAGTGGTCTCTGACTAATAATCACTAGCCCCTCAATGCTGTGAGTTTGAATCAAACCAGGGACCTAATTTTACATGTGTGGAAGCTGTCTAGCTAGCTAACGGAAGGTTGGTGGTGCTACTTAAGAGTAGGCCCAGGGGTGTTCCTCCACTATTTAAAAGCTGGAAAAATCGCCGAATGACCCTTGCTTTTGTTTCTGCACAATTTTTGAAATCAGGAATTAAGTTTTAATGAGTTAACATTTTAACACCAACTGATATTGATTGTTATTTTAAAATTTGACTTCTTTTCTTCACACTACCTATGGGAATTATTTATACGTACTGTGTATATTTGTTTAAAAAATTCTTGTTACTGTGCTTTGGTGTCCATTTTGTTTGTTGCGGAAGTTCCATGCAATGTAGTCATCAATATTTTACCCTGAATACACTAATGATAAACGTGATAATTACATATGTTAATATATGTCTATGTCATGTTTGTTGGAATATATTGATTTTCTTTGTATATGGAAGCCAATTTTATTAGCTCTAATATATCCATGAAGGTATATTGTTATAAAGAACACCAACCTGTCATTCAGGAAGACTCTAAGACTTGAACTTCTGTGTTTCATTGACAATTTACCTGTAGATAATATTGTATAATTGATATATTCCTTAGATCCTTTTGTCCCCCACCTCTGAGATCTGTGAGTAAGATGTTGTACGACTTTTTAAATGATCTACTAGATTTATGTACTGATTACTTGACCTGGATACTTGTTATCAAAACATAGAAATACTGATTATTGGTAATAAATCTTAAAATAGTTGTGCTTTTGTGAAAATATTGATATCTTTTTATGAAACAAGGCTTATATTACGCAAATGAAGTACTAAGCTACTGAGCAGCTACAGCAACAGTATGTATTGTGTCTTAAATTTGTTAGTTTGCAGAAAGTACTTTTGTTATAAATTGCCATATCATAAGCAATTAGCCCTGAGGGTCACCATCATCAAATAACAAACATGCATGTTTCTATCAGTGTTACTATCAATAATCATCCATCATTGGTCTGATGCAATGAAAATCATTTATCTTAATCATTTTCACATTATACTCAATAGTTCAGTTAGAGCCTAGTTGGATTTCATATTGCCAGGTGATGCATTGTCTTTTGTCTGGGGTTTAATGTCACTCTGATAGCCTGGCCTGGCGTAGGGTCATTTGGCACCTTTTCCAGCTTCAATGGTGGAGGAAGAACCCTGTATACCTTGGTAGAACCACCAACCTTCCTGACATGCGAAATTTATGGGAAAAGATGGGATTTGAACTCGCAGCGGTGATGGGCTAGTGATTACTAATCGGAGACCATAACCACATGATGATTGAGGCCCCACGTGTGGCATTACTGTCATGGTGACATGTTAGGCCTCATAAAAATGCTAAAGCAGTTTCATGTATTCCTGAAAATGCAAAGTTTTATTTGACTTCCAATTTGAACAAACAAATAATGACCAAACAACAGAGTAAATCAGCTTTCCTATTTTTTCAGATTTTGATTATTTAACAGCCTTCGGGGACTAATTCGTTATAACTAATTATTGATTCTGATGTGATAAACTTGATTCTTGTATGAAAATCTATAAAATTTAATCATGAAACTAATTTGTATTGTTGTTATAGTGATGTACTGTTTACATTCATGGTTAATTTATATACTGGATCTTTTATATTACCACTGGAGGTAAGCCGTTCGATTTAATTGCTAACATAATTCATAATCAATGATTAATGGGATTTTTTTCAGGAGATGGTATTTATGCACTGAATATTATTTGTAATTTCTGTGATGCAATATTCTTAGTTTCTTGATATTCTACATGTGATATGTCTGAGTAAAGGTGTCCTTTGTCAATTATTGTATTTAAAGTTAGTACATGAGTGTATGCTCAATGACATTGCATTTCCAACTTAGAAGAATTGACTGTCATTTTGTTAAAACTCAATTTATTAAATATCTGTTACAGAGGAATTTCAATGTTCATTTTGCTTATAAAAATACACTAAACTTTTCTGTAATTTTACTTTAAGTAGGTGTCTGGTTTTGAAGTTGAGCTGAAAAGAATGGATTAGACTGTGCCAGTGCCTCTCTTAGAGCAGTTCCTGCCATTCTTACAACATTATTATTGTTCTTAATCTACAATCATATTCATTTGTACTATATTTATACACTTCAGACTTTATTAAAACATGTTAATGTTCTTATTCTGAATCATGAACATTGTTACAGCAATGTATTATATATGATATCATGAGCTCCTAATCTTATACGTAATTAACGGCTTCAAATATTCCCCTAAAATACGTCAAGCCGGTACTTGTTTCACATGTTACGTTTTTACAGTTTAAAATTATACTAAATTATCATGAGGGCTAAAGTGCTGTAATAAATATGTGGATTTAAAACTGTTATGTTCTAATTCCTTGCTAATCCTTGCCTTTAATCCACACTGATTAGAAAACTATTCTAAATTTTTAAACTATTTCAGGGATTAAGCATATGACTAAATGGATCACAGGAGTTAGTGTTCTTACATGCTGATCACTCTGATAAATTGTCAATAAATTGCTGAAAATAGATTCTTATTTATTTAGTCCAAGTATTAATATAATGATATTTGGGTTTTTTTGTTATTATGGTGGAAAGTAAAGATAATTAATTTTGAGTCTCTCAAGTTCTAGGATTTTTGTCACTGCATCGTTCATTAATGTTAAAATGGTGTTTTTGGTGTGTTTTGTCTAGTCTGTTCATGAAGGTATTGTTTATTTAACACTAAGTATGATAATTTCTTTCACATCTCTATTGCTGTGTAATCAAATGTACACAGATCTGATAAGCTTTCCAGAATAAATATAGTCATTTCAAATTCAACATATCATTTTATTTGTAATTCATGACTGAATTTAGATTACAAAAACAGTTTATTTCATATGTGCAGTGTATTAACACATGCAGGTATAATTATGCACATTACGAGGTTTTTATACAAATTCGTTATTTCTCAGCATTGATAAAATCATGAAAAGTAGAATAGTTTTGCATCCAATTAATATTCAATCATTTCCTCATTTGTATATCTTAACACGTACTTTCATTTGTCATTCTAATATCATTAAAAGCTACATGAAAATGTCATATTGGTACGTTTATTCAATCTGAAGTGTCCCTTGAGAAAATATTTAAATTTCAAGTACAAATGGAGTTGATTAACCCCTATTGTGGGTTGTTTCACAAGTGCAATCTACCCCTCTCATTTATACCTCATTTTCTAGTTGAGTTTGTCATATTTAACTGTAATGAACATTTATTTGGAAGTGTCATATCCACCACTGATAAAAGCAGACTGTAATTAGGTATTTACCAGTATTTTCTATGTTATCGAAATTAAATCTGATAGCAATAATGGTCTATTATAGTTTTACCGGTTTAACATTTCTAATATATTAAATATATGCTATTCTACCTGTTTACACTTGTATGTATTACTTACAAACATGATTTGTATTTCAGAATATATTTTCTTTGTGTAATTGTAGATCGTTTTGGTGAATAATTAATTTACAGTGGTTTGTACCATAAAGTTCTTCTAGTGAAATTTATCTATTGTTGCTGAGTTTATCCTAACCAAAATGTGTTTGTCAGTTGCTTTCTTGTTAGATTTTTTCTCCAATTAATATTTTATTCAATTAGTGATATATTGTTCAATTTGAAAACTGCTTGTTTGTGTAAAATTCTTAAGACCAGAAATTGAATTCCTGTGATTGTGGTTACCCAAGTGATCCTATTTTTTAGCACTGACCCTAAAATTTCAGGCAAAATACAAAGTATGGAAATATTTTGGGACAAACTATACTACCTCTTTTTTCACGAAAGGTTTTTTGAAAAAAAAAAGATTTTTTGGGGTCAAGTGATAACTTTTTTTTTCTGACCATAAAGTTTGATTGACTTGATTTTCATGTAGTAGAAATACTCCCAAACTCATTATGTGTTGAGTTTGATTACCCTACCCTCTGGGGAGAATACCATTGTGCCTTAACCCTTTGCCTCTTAATACCGCATTTCCCTGCATCTGAAGCAGACAACTTTTGAAAACATTGTGGCAAAAGAAGCTGTTGCTTGTAATGTATAACAATGTTTTCCATTCTGTCAGGGAGAAGTAACCCAATTTTCTTAAATGAATTGATGTTTTGTGTATTAGCTTTGAATTTGGAAGAGTCCAAAATATGCTTATGAGGCAAAGGGTTAAATACTGTTTTATATAATCATTTAGAAAAAATTCAATATTTTGCCATTGCTTTATTATGTTGCAAAATAAAATAAAACAAATATCAGTTGAATTACTTTCCTGTACAATGTCTTTAGCATTATTAAAAAATTTGATATTATAATAATTATCAATAAGTAATTGTTGAATGATTGGTAAATTTTTTTGTCAGAATAATTGATATTTTTCATATGGATAACATTACATAGAGGGATATTTGTAATATTTCCTCAGTTTAAAATACAGTATTCATGAATTTGAGATATCGTAAATTTAGTGCAGCTTTGAAGTAATTTATTGTCTGAATTTTGTATGCTTTGGTATTTTTAATATTATACTGACTACAAAAACATCATATATTCTGAAGGGATATGATGAATAGCTTTGAAATACTATTTGTCCATTATTATTATGGGCTATTATTTCTGTTTATTTACACAAGGGCAATCATAAATCAGACTTGTGAAATGGCACCCATTGTAAGGGACATATCTCTTACAGCACCTATTTGCATACATTGACAAAGGGAAGATTTCTGATTAGAACTTAAAATGTTAGCATTTATTACTTAAATGTTAAATACAATTGTTTATATGTACTTTAAATGTGTCTGTATTCATTTTTTTATGAGTTAGGAAGGATCACGGGTGTAGAAGATGATTTGAGTTATTTTAACGCGAGTTATTATTTATTTTCAATGTCAATTGAAGGGACGTGTTGATGGTGTATATATATGGTGTATTAGGCCTAAAATGGTATGTATATATATATATGATATAATATTATGTGTTTTTGGTCCATGTGGCCATTTTAAGCTTTTATACACAATTATACACCATCCCTTCAACATGCTTAGTAGCTCACTATGCTGAAAACAAGCCATATCCTGATACAGTATGTAAGTGTATCTTATAACAGGTGATCTGTTTTTCTGAATTTCCTAGTACTGGTGTTTTAATTTGCTTTGTTGCTCTGTTTAATAAGTTTCTTGTCTAATCGGTTTTTGTCCTATATCAATTTGTGGCTCGTTTTGTCTGCAGATCTCAGGGTTGTGAGTTTGAAAACCTGGACCGGACACTAAAATAAATTTAAATTTAAAACAGCAGTACAGTGTTTTCATGATTATTATACTTACCGGTTAAATTTGCTTGGTAAATTTTCAATATTATGATTTTCTGATGTTTATCTGGAATAGAGTCGCTTTAATCATGAACATTAAAATTAAAACCCAATACATTGTGCAGACTGGGAATTATTTTACTGAGTGATGTTCATTGATCAAAATGTTATGTCTTTACCTTATATTGGCAAACCCAAGCCCCTGGCTCAATCTTCACTATCACTGTAGGCTAATTATCATTCAGTATTGAATACTATTCAAAGATTTATTGATGAGCTCTGTTTGTTGATAATGGAATAGCTGTCTTTACCTCATCGGTTTTACACATGCAATATTTTAGTTTTAAACCAACTTTTAAAGAATGAATTTTTCAGATGCTGATAGGCAATTTGCGTGTACCAGCTCCTTTACTCTGTCCTGTTACCTAGACTTACAGTTAAATACTGTTTGTATTAGTGTGAAACTTTCATTCTGGTGTTGGTATCTTGCAGTAATATTTTTTGCAATTTGGGAAAAATTCCAGGTCCAGTCCATATGGGATAAATGTGTGGTGTGATGCCTAAATTGGGAAATGTTTGGTCGGGTATTGGGACAAATGTCTTTATTTTCGATTGGGAAGGGTTCGTTTACTGGATCCAAACAAAGAAGGAAAAAAATCACTGATTTTGGTTTATTTTTCAAATAGGAATATTCTCTGTTTCACAAAAAAGTGAGAAAAGAATATTTGATGACCTTTAGCTTCTGAAAGCATTTCGTTGAAATCCTTTTTGTGCAAAAAGTAAACAAGTGGAAGGAAGTTATTAATTATTAAAATTGGATGTTTTTTGTTAGATCAACTTCATCTGACATGTCCATGAATCACGAATTCAATAAATACCAGGATTTGCTTTTATGAGAAATATTGATTTTAGATAATTGAATTTGTGTTAATTGTTAACCACTCACCATATATTTGTTTTTTTCTCTAGCGAGTAAACTTCAAAATGTTAGACAAATGGATATTAGTTTCATCAAACAAACTTCACATAGGATTTTGTACAATTGTTTATAAACTGGGTACTCTTGACTTTGTATACGAATCACTTTTAGTGGTGTTTATAACAAGATTTTGTTAAACCCATTGTGATAGCTTTTACAAAGTTATTATGTTTCATGGTGATCAATTACAAGATGTAATTATATTATTGACAAGTTTATGTCATTGCAATAATGCATATCATTATGATTAATAATCAAATGATTTTTCTTTTTATTACAGGTGCGACACGATAGCCATAGATCAGTTGTGTGTATATGCAGGAATAAGACTTCATAGGAAATAAAACCAATTGTTAGCCTGTCTGCTAGATAATGGACAGCGTGATTTTCAATGAAATAAGCCCTTTGAAAATTTTGTAAAATTTCAGACAATGTGATCGTAAAATTATGACACAAAGGACTTTAATCCAGGATATTATAATTTAATGTTTTCTAGGACAAGTTTATTCGCATTTCACACTATTGTGCTAAGTAATAAGTCACTAATATATTTTACTAAATAATTGTTTGATATTAACCTACTGCGGATTGACGAATAAGAGGCTTATAAACGTGGACGTTATGAAGTGTTGGAGTCACTGAAGTGTGTGGGATAAGCATTATCATATAGTCGCTACATCGACAATAGTACCCTCATATGGTGAAAGTTGTTGAAAGTGATTTATAGGACAATTTCTTGGTTAGCTGAATTGTAATAGTATATCGTATCCTATGAGATTCTGTGGGAAATAAAAAAAATTGTGTCTCCAGTTATAATTTATTGTATTTATATAATAAAGTGAAAACACGTTTCTTCACACTTCTGTGTGTAGTGAATGATAACGAACAGACTGTGGTGGTGTTGTAAAATAGAATTCTCTGCCATTACAATCTTCTTTCTTCATAATTAAATGATGTAACACCTATTGTGGAAAATTTTAATTGCAATATGACATCAAAATGGGATAGATGTGCTCAACAAATAATGTGATTATCAAAGTAATACAAGTGCTATCATAGATATATTATTTCATCGCGGACCAAACTCGCAGGACAAATGTTGCGAGAAGAAGAGATTGAGATCGCTATTAAAGTTGTTGTTGTTGGTAATGGTGCCGTTGGGAAGTCCAGTATGATTCAGAGGTACTGTAAGGGAATATTTACCAAGGATTATAAGAAAACCATAGGTGTGGATTTCCTTGAAAGACAGATAGAGTGAGTATGACATTATGCTGGGTTCTTGAGTTATATACTGTTTGTACGTATGTACAGTAAACCTTGTTATTAAGTACACTTTTAGGACTCCACGAAATATTGCAAACCATAAGCATAAAATAAGTGGTCTTTTTATTGAGGTGTCTGTATTGCAAACCAGAAGCATAAAAATAAGTGGTCTTTTTATTGAGGTGTCTATATTGCACACCAGAAGCATAAAAATAAGTCGTCTTTTTATTGAGGTGTCTCAATGTTGAGGTGGTCTCATAATGAAGGTAGATTGTATATATTTGACAAGGTGATTTACTTGTTCACTGGTTAGGATTCTACTTTTAACTTTCTTACAAGTTAACATATTTTCTCAAGTCGGCTTGGATTTAAACATCTTATCTGGTTTCCAAGTTATAAATCAGAGGTAGATTAACTTTGAATTGTACTTAGAATTACTTATACCACATAGTCTGTGTTTTTTTTTGTGCCAAGATTAACAATATCATACACATGCACTGCAATTTCTTTTAAAATTTTCATTTTTTATTCAATTTCAACACATAATCAGGGTTTTCATTAAGAAATTAAGTAACCGAGTTTTTTGGCCAAAGTGTGATTTTGAAAGGCACCTGGGGGTTCATATTTTTGCGTAAGTTTAAAATCTTGGAAAAACAATTGATTCAAACATGTTTTTAACCAATGGTTTCAATCGGAAGTTAGTTCTTGATGAAAACCTTGAATAATACATGTATGATGTGAACTGGTAGGTATTTATTTTACTGAGCCATTCAAAATGGCACTCGCAACCGTGGTCCAGTGGTTAATGTGCTGAACTTGTAACCCAGAGATCCAGGTTCAAATCCCAGTTGCAGCAGGTCATACCCTTCCATGAAAATTTGACAAAAATGTTGATTTTCTTCCATATATGGAGAAGTTGCTGGCTCCTGGAAGGGTAAGTTAGTACTGGTTAGTATACAGTCCAGGAAAACTGGTTAGTTGAATCGGTTGCTGTATATAACTGAAAAATTGTTGAAAAACGGCATTAAATCCCAGTGACAATGTCACATAAAAACAAACAAGTAAAAAAATGGCACTCTAGTAGTATTAAAGTACAGACCATGTGATTGTGTGCCTATATATATTCATATGTACATCGTTACATATTACAGAGTGAATGCTGAAGATATCAGACTTATGTTATGGGATACTGCTGGTCAGGAGGAGTTTGATGCCATTACAAAAGCTTATTACAGAGGTAAACATATAGAATTTCTCCCTTATTGGAGAATAGATCTGGTACAAGTTATTTTGGGGCATTTCTCAATCAAGAAAACTTGCGAATTTAACCAAGTTAAGAATTTGGAAGGCTTCTTTTACCCAGTGTGCCAACAGAAGACAAGTATTTACCTAAATAGTTTCTTTCCTTCATGTAAACTGCAGGCATTATCAGTTGTATTTAAAGTCAGATAACTTTTTTGAAAACACAATACCTGAATGCCTGTTTAGGGGAAAAATGTTTTAAATGATACAGATGTAGTATATTTGTCTGATAATTTATTAATGATAGAGCTTTAGATACACAATTTTACAAAATTGTTTGTTTGACAATTTTGAAGGAAAGTGTTCAGTAAAATCTCATATTTTATTGTATAGCACTATATTAGTGTACTACTATAATGAAATAAATCTTTTAGAGATATCTTCAAGATGCAACTTTCTATCAGATCTGTCATGTCAGATTTGTTGGTTCAAATTATTTTTATTTTCACAGTTGCATGGACAAATAACTATGGTAGATTTATGCGAACATTTGTAGACCATTTTATGTACATTTGATTGAAATATTCAGATAAATGTCAATTTTACATACCTGGATAAATTCTTTCACTGTGTTTATTTATACATAGGCCTGAATGTTAGGCTGTCAATGAATTAGTATTCATTGATGACTGGTTATAGTAAACATTAAACAAGTGCCATTTTTTGCTACAGGATTCGGTGTACCCTGGTCACCCTTATTATATACAACCAGTCTAAACAAAATCTTTAGTTCTTACGTAAGGCACATTAAATATTTTGCTGCAAATTACCTGTACTGGTAGTTTTTCTATTCATATTCAGTATGATTGAATATCTCAATGCATGTACATTCAAGTTAAATAGCTACCAGGCCACAATTAAAGGCTACAATGTGAACAATTTGTTCGTCTTATTATAGAAATAAACCTCTGAATAAAGTCCAGCTGGGCATGGAAGCCATGTTTTTTTCTTCCTGTGTGGTGACCTTTGTCCTTAGTTGTGACTGTATTTGATATTAGAGTTCCTTTTATAGTAATATTAAAACATTACAGTGAAGTTTCCATTGATTTGCAAATCTCCAAATCTCATTGCTTTTCCCCCACTCCAAAAAAGTTATGACCTAAAATATTGACATGCCTAGCTGTGACAAGTTATTAAATTATTTATAGATCTTTCATAATTTCTGTCTAGTGCAGACATTTATGTACTGTATATGAATAACCAGTTTAACTATTGACATAGCAGATATGTCACCAACAAATGTACCATAGGTCAAGCTACGTATGTAAAAACACAATTTCTGCATGTATAGATATATATAATCAATACTTATTGGTTGTTGATTTAATACATAAAAACTTGTTTACAATATCATTTAAACCAAGAGAGTAAATATACCATGATTTCAACAAGAAAGAGTTTTTCCTTTTTACTGAGTATGGAACTAACTCACTATAAATTTCTCAAACATGATACACTTAAAAAAATCTTACTTTCATGTATACATTATTAGTCTGATATCAAATATGCGTAAGTCTACGTTACACTTCAGTAAATATTGACTGAAAACTTAAGGATTTAAAGTCTTGTTGATTTTGATTAAGCCGACAAAATGGGTGTTTGAGAGCAGGTTTCGTACATCGCTATAATTGCTTGATATTACTTTTTATGAATAGAAAGAATTTTTATTTCCATTTGAATTGTTCAAATCTTTACACAAAGACTTGAAGACATTGCGACATTTTGATGAAACATCATACTGAGGTAATTGAAACTTAAAATTCAAAAGAATATCAGACTGCATAAAATGCTCTTTCTATGCATTTGTGGGTTTGTGTGCAAGACAGTTGTCTTTTTTGTAACAAAACAATCAATAGGTATCATATTAACTATTATATACAATCTTATTTCAAGGATTTTGTTTGCTATGCTTCATGAGAATTTGATATTATGTTAGTGAATTTTAATTAGATTTCCCTTGAATTATGTAAGATAATTTATAATCAGCCCTCCATCAGTTTTTCTCCAGGTTTTGATCACAATAGTGTCACATATGATGTACTTGTACATGTCTCATCATTTGACCTGTTTGAATAACTTAGCCTTGTAAAAAACTTTGCTAAAAATTTTGCTCTCTACAAAGAAGGAAATATTATGCCTGACTGGTAATGACTGGTTCCACTTGATGAACTCCTGTGCTCTTTTTTCACTGGGGTTTAACATCACACAAGCAACACGGGTTGTTTGACAACTTTTAACCTACCATAGTGGAGTAAGATACCAGGTATACTCCCATGTGGAACCTCAAACCTTCTGTAAGCTAGCTGGACAGCCTACTTGCATATGAAATTCATCCCGTCCTGAGTAGGATTTGAACTCACAGTAGTGAGGGACTTATGATTACTAGTCTGAGACCATGACCACTTGACCATGGAGGCCCCACTCATGTGTTCTGGTAAATCTTGAACTGAACAAATAAAAAAAAAACAGCTTATAAATTTCAAAAGGGAATGTCAAATTTTTGCTGAATGAATTTTAACTTAGTCATGTTTTATTTTTTTTATGCAATTTTGGCATGAGGATTTGTGATAATAGATTTTTAGCTCTCCTGAGCACGTAGGGCTAAGTGAGCTATAGTGATCAGTCAGTCTACTCTGGTGTCCATCTTCCACACCTTGGGAGAGTTAACACTCTAGTGGTCACACTTTTTAGTGAATCTTCATCAGACCTGGTCAGAATGTTTGTCTTAATGATATCTTTGACAAGTATGAACATTGGTCATCTGGGATCAAAAACTAGGTCACCAGGTCAAATAGAATGGAAATTTTGCTAACACTCTAGAAGTGACAATTTTGATTGGATCTTCATGAAACTTTGTCAGAATGTTTGTATCAATGTTTTTGTAAAATTGTGTGAATATGGGTAAGCTCTGGTCAAAAACTAGGTCACTAGGTAAACACACAAGAAAACCTTGTTGACACTCTAGAGGTCAAAATTTTGATTGAATCAAACTTTGTCAGAACGTTTGATGTAATAATATACTTGACAAGTTCGAACACGGGTCATCTGGGGTAAAATACTAGGTCACTAGGTCAAATCAAAGAAAAACCTTTTTAACTGTCTAGAGGTCACAGTTTTGATTGGAGGTTCACCAAACCTTGTTAATATGGTTGCCTTAATGATATCTTGCTTATGATGAACATGGGTCATCTGGGATCAAAAACTAGGTCACCAGGTCAAATCATTGAAAAACCTTGTTAACCCTCTAGTAGCGACAGTTTTGATTGGATCTTTGTTAAACTGTCTTAAAACGTTTATTTCAATGATGTTTTGGACAGGCTCAAACAAAGATGATCTGGGGTCACAAACTAGGTCAATAGATCAAATATCCTGAAAACTTTGTAAACCTAGAAGTCACAGTTTTGATTGGATCTTCCTCAAACTTTGTCAGAATGTTTGTATTATTGATATCATAAACAGGTTTGAACATAGGTCAACTCAGGTTAAAAGCTAGGTCACCAGGTCAAACACAGGAAAACCATTGATGTAGCAATCTTTACTCAGGTGAGTGAAAAAGGGCCATCTTGGCCCTCTTGTTTCTTATGTGACATATCCTGGTAACAATCATTCTATGTAACTATGCACTTATTGAAAATGTAATAAAACGCATTTAATTGTATGCAATTAGATATATGGACACATGTCAATTAATAAATAGACAATCTATTGACATGTTTATGAACACTCTGACACGTAAATGTGTGTGGTAGTTCAATTAAATGTAGCTTCACATTATCTTTAAAACTTTAATTTGATAGGAGTTTTTGGTTAAATACTGGTAGTCATTGATGATTTGTACTTCATTATGAACTTGATATTTTCTGATATGATATGGGCTGCGGCCATTGTCCAGTGGTTAGTATGCTTGACTTGTAACCTGGAGATCCAGGTTCGAATCATACCCTTCTATGAAAATTTGACAAAAATGTTGATTTTCCTCCATATGTGGAGAAGTTGCCGGCTCCTTGTGTAAGGTAAGTTAGTACTGGTTAGTATACAGTCCAGGAATACTGGTTTGTTGAACCAGTCGCCCTGTATAACTGAAAAATTGTTAAAAAGTGGCGATAAACACGGTGACAATAAGTCACATAAGAACAAACTAACAAATATAACATAATACAACATTAAAGTGTTTATTCCTATGGGAGTCCCATCTGTAAATTAATAAAAAAACTGTGTTTGGACTCTAAGCCAATTTGAATGGACTTTGTATTTAGTAAGTATTATCATGTGCTTTGAAGTGAACAATGAAAATTTGTGACAGGTATTAAATCTAGAGCTGAGGTAACTTGAGACATAGAGGATGGGGAGCGCATCACAGGCCGTATGAAAATTGTCATAGGATTTCATATAGATATGTTTGACTTACCCTGACTCTGGGTTGGGGTCTCAAGTGGGGCTTTCCCAGATGACAATGGATTTATGATTTATTTGTCTGTGACCCTATACTTACATACAACACTTCAAAATAAAGGTGAGACAGTTCATGGAATGCAATCCAAATAATTTAAGTCATGAATTGAGGCCCTAGCGCAAAAGTATTACAACTGTATTCGTATTCTATATAGATTTACTTAAGTTTTGTATCAAACGATGGATGATGCGATTATTTACAAACATCCTCGCTTCAATAGCCTAATGATGGTCATAATATCTGAGTAAAGGTTATAAGGAGGTGATCACAGGTAGAATATGGGGACAATAATGACCGGTTTTATTGTGTTTATACGATATTGATGCATTAAATAATCGGACTATGAATCACATTATTGACACTCTGATTTATACAAGGAAATGTTATATTTTGACACTTGACAATATGCCAGCGAGAATATTTTTGCCATGACAGTATTCACTTGAATTATTGCATGTTTTGTAATTGATATGTGATTAATTTGGGTTCAATCACACAACTGACCTGAGGGATGGATTTTTTGCCCATTAAGCAGAATTAATATTTGGAGATATCATTCTTAACTATAGAAGTCTTATATGGACTTCTTACTTGTATAGAAGAATTCTTGTATAGATCTTACATAAGTACATTTGTCTGCTGTATACTAAGTTACATTGTCACATGTATTAACATTAATCACAAAATTGTCTTATTGTCTATTTATGATTATTGCTTAAAGTCATTTATTTAACATTGATTGAAGAAAACTTGTTTTTACTATTTCATGTAAGCACTCTTTATTCCTACTTTTTTGTGTTTTTAATCTGTACTTGCATTGAATGGGTCTCGGAAGACGTAACCAAATATTGCTGAGAGTGGTGTTGCAATTGAACCAATGGCATAAGTATTAGATGTCTGTTGTTGTATCCATTGGTGACTAAGTTCTTATACCAGTGTACTGCTATCATAAACATTTCTCAACCTTAGTTAGATGGACACTTTTTTAATTTATGAAAACATAGGAATAAATAATAGATATGATGGCATAATGAAACAAAATTCAGACTGAAAACAAGCTTTGAATATAGTGAATCCCGCTTTTTGTGGAATATTTTTACATTAATTGATCATGAAAAAGTCACTCAGTGCGCCGTGCTAATTCTTTCTTAATTTTGTACAGATAAAAGTATTGATAACTGTATAAAGTTTTCTTGGTTTTATTTAACAATCCATTACCAGTAATCATGAATCCTGAGAGCTATGCCTGAAGAAATTGGCTCTCTTTGTTATTTAGGCACGAACGTTTCAATGGATAATTGGTGGTAAATTCAGTTATTTACGTTTAATGTTTGCTTTCTCATCAATTTTAAGTGCTTTGGTTGGTTAGTATAAAAGGCTTCTATGAACGTAAAGTTTCGAGTTGTTCTTGCCTGATATCTAATTATTTACTATCTATCCTGTGAATAGCATTTTCTACAATTTATAGAAGTTTGGACCATCAAGTGTATATTTAGATCTATTATCGTTTGCACATAAATCTGTTAAGTAGATTTTGCATTTTAAGATCTCCAGGTTACCTATACAGTTATAGAGATTGTGCTTAGTCTTTTATGTTCTTA
Organism: Lutraria rhynchaena; assembly: GCA_008271625.1. Taxonomy (NCBI): domain Eukaryota; kingdom Metazoa; phylum Mollusca; class Bivalvia; order Venerida; family Mactridae; genus Lutraria; species Lutraria rhynchaena. Next base: position 2,962,722 of record VIBL01000042.1, read on the forward strand.
TAACACTATCGCACGGTAGATAGATAGTTGTTAAACGACAAACATTTGTCATACGATTGATTGATAAAATTGATAGATGACTCTTGTATATACTTACCATTGTTTAGCGATGTGTGCCTTGTATGTATGAGTAAATAGAGCCTTTTCACACTCAAGTTTATACTGGAAGAAAAGGACACAAAATAACTTTTAAGTTGGTATTGAATTTGTTCAATAGATTTATCTAATCAATGTGATCTGTTGGAGCTGAAAATTACTGGATGGTCAGAATGAATGAGTTTAAATTGTTATTGTACACCGTGATAGCATATTTCCTTCTACGTTAATAGCGACATTTTGTTAGCATTTTTTATATTGTAAACTTGAAGGAATATATTAATAAAAATCGATTTACCTACCATATAAAATACATTAAGTGTCAGATATGATATTCAAATTGTGATTGCTTTTGATGTATGTAACTTTGTTAGAATTTAAATTGCTTTACTGACTCCACCCTGTTTAATAGTCACCAAAATTTCATTTTTTGTATATTTGTACTTTTTTAAGAAATTATAAAACTATATACTTAAATACTGGTATGTAATTTGACGCCTTTAACCCTTTGCCTCAAAAACATATTTTGGACTCATCCAAATTCAGTGCAAATATACAAAACATCAATTTATTCATGAAAATCAGGTTAGAACCAATGACTTCCTGTAAGTGAAAGTGACAGCTTCCTCACATGTGTAATTTATCTGGTCCCAGTTAGGATTCAAACTCACAGTGGTGAGAAGCTTGTGATTATTTGTCTGAGGCCATAACCACTTGACTATGGAGACCCTGTGAGTTAGATTCTATATAATGTTTGTTTCCCTGGTACGTACATGTCACAAATTGTGTTGATTAGTGTACCGATTACATGTAAATCCTGAAATCTGGATAAATTCAATATTGTAACCTATGTGTGATGTTTTATCACGTTTATTTGACTAAAGCTTTGTTATTGATTCACTTTAGTGAAAAAGAACTAATAAATATCCAACTGATAACATCTTTTCTCTGTAAGGGACGAAATTTGAATTTCCCAAGTTTATATTGAAAGATTGCATAAGTAATTTTGTTACCAGAGGCAGTTTATATAAGATTATTAGTCTTTTATCAGATTGTTTATGTATTAAATTTGCTTAAAGAGAATGTGTAATCATTTTGTTGTAATGAAAATATCCGTAGAGACCTATAGGGAAAAAATTAAGAGTTTCTGGTTTTTAACTGTTTTTTTTTATTTTTATACTAAGCAATTATTTTACTTAGTATAATTCTACGATAAATGCTTAATTGTACTTTATTGTGATAGTTTAAGAGTGTTTTTTACTTTGTCACTGTTGAGTTGATAAAATCTTGTAGTAAAATGCTGGTGTTATACCTGAAGTTCCTTTTTACATTAATATCTAATGTATTGTTTTTTATATTACTAGTCCCAATACGTTTTTTTGCTAACTTATATGTTATTACTATGTCGACCACACATCTTGTCGTACTCTTGGATATTTTACATGCTAATAAATCTGTTATCTGTTGTTTTCATGAGACTTTTTTTGCTTTTTATATAAAAGAATTATACTACTTTTTTTGTCAAATTATCTAGAATATGTGTCTTATCGGTTTAACATTCTTAAAAACCAAACTAAGTCTTTATTCATTTATGTAGCTAATGTTTTTTTTTTATTTTTTAGCAGCATAGAATTGGGGATGTTGAATGAAATTGCTGTTTTTTATTTCCATAAGCTATTCAATTACTGTATGTGAAATGTTGCGTGAGAATTAATGATAATGTTAAACACTTGTCTTATAATTGAAATATAATTGGTTAATATATTATCATTTAGTATTTGCAATAAAGTTTTTACCATGTCACCTAATGTGGTAATTTACTTTTTATTGCCAATAACGCAAGTGAGATAAAAACATTAGAAAATAAACTAGAAATTTAGGTCTATGTATAGTGCATGGGAAATTGATATGTCATATCATAAAAAATATCTTTATTGATGAAGGTTTCCGGAGGCATATGTCGAGACATAGCCTACGGTCAAATAACTACAGAAAACCTGCACATGTCATGTTGTAAGGAACAAACAACAGTACAATAAGCCTATTATTACATGTACTAAACACATTATCAAATTTTTGTGTGATTATGTATAATTTTGTTCAGTTTGGCATTTATTAGTCTTCTGTCTTAAGTTCATACCATAAAAATGCACATATTTATGCTTGCTCAACAGCTTCATTGTTGTTTAAAGTGTAATACAATACTTAAATATTTGTAGTTTGAGGGAAGAAAGATTCTAATTTTCCATCCTCATTTTGTTGACACAGCAGTTTACCATTGATTATAATCAGGAAAAAAATTGAATTTTTCTGTTGTTTGAGTTTCTTTAGTTGTTTCTTGCAGAAATCATATGTTTGTTGTTACTGTAGATGTATACTCAGTTGATATAAATCAGAATATCTTTACATATTAAGACGTATTAATCACAAATAGGGGACTGAATTTGTTTGTTTAATCAATAATGCCCTTTATATGATAATGAATTGTATTAAAATACCATGTATGAGGAAAGTAAACATCAGCTGTACTATAGTATGTCTGGAAGTTTGTTGTTTATTTTGGCTGAAGTCAGTTTTTTTTGCTTGAAAGATTATCACCTTATCTATTTCCCCAATATTGGCCCCTAATTGGTGTGTCCTCTCTTATTTCAGGGGCTCAGGCATGTGTGCTGGCATTTTCCACAGTAGACAGAGATTCATTTGAAGCTATAGAATCCTGGAAAAGAAAGGTATGTATTGTACACAAATATGGACCTGACTGATTATAGTTTGTTATAACGTATTGAGAGCCACATGTGTCCATTGGTTATTGCGCTGGACTTGTAACCCAGAGATACAGGTTCGAATCCTGGCCACGGCAGGTCAAACCCTGCTATGAAAATTTGACAAAAATGTCAATTTTCCTCCATATGTGGAGAAGTTGCTAGCTCCTTATGGAAGGGTAAGTCAGTACTGGTTAGTATGCAGTCCAGGAAAACTGGATATAACTGACAATGTCACATAAAAACAAACAAACAAAACAACATATGGGAAGTTATCTGTTGCTTGCTTGAAGTGATATTAAACAGTCAGTAAAGATGGATAACGCAAAAGCATAATTTATGTTGCCAAACCATCTTAAATACCTAATATACAAATGATGAATAAGATACAATACAATATTGATGAATTAGATTGGAAATCTTGTGTACAGGTGTTTTGGAATTACTTAAGGTATTCAAATGATATTTGAATGTTTCAAGCTTTGAAATGATGCAATAGCTTATACGCTCTTATTTATTCATTTCTGTGAAGTGGGTACATGTACAATTAAAAAAACATTTGTTTGTACTCCTGGCAGAAAATCATATAACAGCTTGTCATACTTAATTCCTGAATCGATTTAACATCAAGCAAAATCCATCATTAGTTAAGTGGACAAACCTGGACGGTTTGGTTTAGTATTTTTTATTGTTCAAAGGTTATTGACCATCAGTTGACATGGATAGATTTCATTTCTTACACGGGTATTAGTTTCTCTGTGTGAACGGCTTGTAAACCTTGTATTTGCACTTGAATCATCATTATTACTTAAATACTTAAGCAATTTATGTAATGTAAATGTTTTTGACAAAGTAGAATGAGATATTAAGCGGTTAGAATAAAATCTTGGACACAGCCTGTTTGTCTCCCTATGACGTACAAAGTATTAAACAACTTACTCATCTAGATTAACTTTCATTGTATTGATGTAAAATCACGTTCAAAGAACATTCTCAGGCTTCATTTTATCATTTGTCTTGTCCTCTGTCTAAAGGTACAAACTAGCATTACAAAAAGCCAACAGGGTACTTTGATAGTTTTCTTATCCATTGATGGGACATTCAACTGGTTATATTGAAATGGAATGTTCTTTACCAGTTCAATAGTGTTTTTATTATCAAATGATTTCATGATTTGATCCTGGCTGAAAATCATTTCCCTTTTTGTATGCACCACACTTTAATTAGGAGTCTCTTTACAAAATTTATGTAGCCAGTATCCCATAAAACATCCTATCAAATCATATGAGCTGATTACATGGCTTAGCTAAATAAATGATCATATGATATCTGTAGTCATTTTTGTTTGATGTCATTTATATTGTACTGTAATACTGTAGGCTATAGTTCTATTTCCTGTTGAATTACCCATTTGTTAGTAAAACACCATTAATCACTTAAGGATTAGGAGATAAATACTGTTGTTATCACCACCAGTTATGAATAAAATTATTGATAATGGTTTTAAAATGGTTTTTTTTGTCTATTCCCCAAGGCTTTTCCTCATATATTCAGATTACATAATTCACAAGTTTGTTCTTTCATTACAAAAAAGTGTCTGTCTGTTATCTTATTCTTCATTCTCAACTTTGTGTTGACTGGATGTTGACTTAGTGATAGAATATTGATAAGAACAGGAATCCTTGGAAAATACACAAACATAAAGTCCCACCTTCCTGAAATACTACCTTCCACAAACCCACTACCTGAAACCCACCCAACACTTAGGGGCTAGCACGTTGAAGGGATGGTGTATAACGGTGTATTTGGCTTAAAATGGCCGTACGGACCAAAGATACCTTTTTTTTGGTCCGTATGGCCATTAAGTGCCCAATACACCATTATACACTATCCCTTCAATGCACTAGCCCCCTTTGACCCAACACATAAGACCATACAAAAAATTTATGACAAAACACAGTCTCCAGGAGGGTACTGCCTTGGAACTATGTGTAGTGGAGCTACATTGGGATTTAAACTAAACCTATGGAATCTCAATATACAGCATTCTGATGTCATGTATACTTTACCCTAGCAGATCTCATGTATGCATTATAAGGTCGTGCTGTTACAAGTACTTCCTGCGTCTGATTAATACCACTGGATGTGCTCTCTTGTCAGATGCTTACAGTGTGGTATTACCATACAACAATACTGTGTCTGCTGAAATATGACAGAAACAATTTCCAAACATTTTGTTCTTTCCAAATCTTGCTTATAACGAATGTCAAAACAACCAGCTAATCAATTTACTCAGTTAGCAATTGATTTTGTTGTTTTCAGGTTGAAGATGAAGTAGGGGAGATAAGCATGGTGATTGTACAAAATAAGATTGATCTCATTGATGATGCAGTGGTGCAACCGTAAGTAATCTCCCTTCAGTAAAATTCATTGAAGAGTTACTGCCCTTAAAAGTTAGTTAACTTTTTCCTGTTCAACTCTTTTATTGAATTTAATATTTGAACAATCAAGTTTGACAGAAATTTGTTGTTATAACATCAAACACAGGTTTGTCAAGTAATAGTTATGCCTGGTTAAATTTTGCATATTTCACTATGAATGCAGATTGTTTTTACGACTTTTTGTGGTGAATATTTTGTATAATAAAGTTCTTTGATAATAAAATGATGGTGGACTTTTTAGGATGAATATTTTGTATAATAAAATTGTTTGATAATAAAATGATGGTGGACTTTTTAGGGTGAATGTTTTGTATAATAAAATCGTTTGATAATAAAATGATGGTAGATCTATGTTTAGGTATATTTACACTGTAGTGTTAACTATCTGATAATGAGAATTTTATGAAGGTTTGTATGCATAATTTGATGTATGAACTCAGCTATTATCCAATTATCTCAATTATTCAGTTCACTGAATGTTCATGGTTATTTCATTAAACTTGATTTTACATCATGAAGAAGATTTGAACAGTCATGTAAGAAGTAAATAAGTTTTAACTCCAAATACATAATGTTTTACATGGTGGAAACTAGCGTGTTTGTTTATCTATCAAAGTGGTATAAGGAACAGTAATTTTGTCTCAAACATTATTATGTTGAGTTCTCAGGATCTTAATTATAAAATTGTACTCAGTGCACAGCATAACAAGTCAAGCCTTTTATTGGTAGATTTGGAGCTTAGTCTCAATATTAACCAATGTTAATGTGTCATTTCTTGACTGGTTTCCAAATGCAGTCTACAATGTAAAATATTCAGATTCTGGTCTGAGAGAAATTCTCATGTTTCCCCTATCAGTTTACAGCCAAACTAGAGTTAGCAGTAACCTGTGAAAACAAGCCACCATGTGTTTAAAGGTCACTCAAAGTGCACAGTTATTTATAAAATGGAGCAAATAACCCCTGTATGAAGACCACTAGTGCATTTTTATATTAACTATTATACAGTTATAATAATTTGCCTTTCTTGTGGCCTTTTTGAGCAGGTTTTAAATATTTAAATGCAATACTTCAGATGTAAACAAAAGGTAAAATTTTTATGTTTTATAATTATTGTTTATTTTTACTTGATAAATTGTATTTTTGTTTGATATTTACAGAGAAGAGGCAGAAGCACTTGCCAAGAAGTTACGTTTGAGATTTTATAGAACTTCTGTCAAAGATAACCTCAATGTAGAGGAAGGTAAATTATGTATCCTTGTTAGATATCCCTGTTTAATTTATGGTCATCACATATCCTTGAATGCTACTTGGCAAGATTTAATTTTACATGTATATAATGTCTTCATTTTGTGTTGTACATGTGTATGGGAAAGGAATGCATGTGTGAAGGTTTATATGTATTCTTAGATTACTTAATGTGAAAGTGTATCCACATCCTATAGTAGGCGTCAATTGAAATATAGCCCTTGACATTTGAGAGAAGTTGTCTTATGCCTGAGTACGTAGGGTACCTATTCTACAAATAGTCAAACCTGTAAACAAATGTCACCAAAGGAACGAAGGAAGATGGCTTTTATTCACTGTGGTTTATAATGTCACACCAACAACCAAGGTCTTATGGTGACTTTTCCAGCTTTAATAGGGGGGGGGGAGATCCCAGGTATATTGGGCAGAACCACCAACCCCATATGTGAAATTTATCTGATCCTAGGTGAGATTCAAACTCACAGCAGTGAGGGTTTGTGATAAATAGATAGACACCATAACCACCTGACCACTGAGGTCAGTTTGGCCTTTATTCACAGTTGCCTTAATTCAGAGGTTTATTAAGTCTTTTATGGCAAAAAATGTATGCTAAAGAGTGACCCCTGTTCCTATGGTGGCCTATTCATATAATTCATGTATGTCTGTATATATTCATTGACTAAGATTATCAGCTCACTTTACTGTTCTTTAAGCTTCTTCCTTAGACTTTCTCAGGTTCTTTTCTTAAGTCTAAACATTCCATCATGTCCAGCTAGCTGTAAAAGCTACTTACTTGTATCTGATCTGTATGTTATTTGTTTTTAACATCTATGAAGCACGTATATTTGTGTATTATTTCAGTGTTCAGATATTTGGCAGAGAAATATCTTCAACAGATAAATTGTGAAGATGAGGAAGAGCCTGCCACATTCCATCAAATAGGTTCCAGTGAGTTATACTGCCTTGTTTTGTCTTAATCTAAAAATAGTTGTAAATACAGATGAAAATACTGATTATTATTTTATCTTTTTTTCTCAGTAGTCATACATGAATCAAGTAAAATTTATTGTTTAGTTCTCAGGCGCCGTACTTAGTCATTTGACCATACTGTATGTAACTGTGACACCATTAGTAAAATTGTGTATAAGAAATATTTTCCTCTCATTTTTTGCTCTCATTTGTCATAAAGAAGAAAAGAAAATGTAGTGATAGTATTGTAGCCTTTAGTACTTATATCTTTGGAGAAAATATTATTCCGATTATAACAGTTAAGGATGGAAACAAACACAGCTAGCGTTTGTGCCAAAGTATTAATGATCCTATGTTTATACCATACTTCTGTAAAATGAAACGCAACAAAAATAATGTCCTCTTACAGATTTTATCAATGCGGACACTAATGGACACATGGATGCAATCGATAGAGATTCACGCAGTAATCATAATTATTCTTCGCCAAAAATTCGAGCGAAACATGACAAGCATAAAGGGACAAAGAACGGAAAACTAAAATTGACTCATAATGATGAAGGCACTATTCATCTACAACCAAGTAAAAGACGAACTCATGGCAAAAAGTCTTTGATTCTTGGAAAGTGTTCAGTCTTATAGCATTTATAGTGAAAAAACGTGGAATATATTCTACCTGGAGGTGAAACATGGGCTGGTTTGATTGTAACAAGTCTTCCAAAGTATCTGATGACTGCGACTGGTTTGTTTTATTAACAGCTGTATATTTGCTGCTTGTTACATTTCACAAGTTTGTGATGCTAGAAAAGATAAGTTCAGGGGAGGTAATCCCTGTTCTGTACACTGGGAAAATTGTTTTTAAGTTTTACATCTTAAAAGTCAACGTAATTATACTGTGAGGATTTAACAAATCCTCACAGCATAATTATGTTGGCCTTTATTTTACTATACATGTCGCAATAAAGTAACTGATGATTTATGGTAATAAATGGAAGGTAACAAATTATTTTAAACATTTACTTTGTAGTTATTCAGTAAACCATTGATTGAACTGTTATGATATTAGACCTCAATTCTGGTTAAAATGTTCATGTCATGAAATTGGTGTTTGGTATGAAATTATTTTCTGTGGTATAATTTAATTGCTGATGTATGTATATATTTATTTGTTTTGTTTAATGTTATCTTTTGTACTAAATCAGGCATGGAACTTTCAAAATGGAAACTAAGGATGTATTTAGGGGATTTTATTTGTGCTGTGTTGATTATATTAATGAGTGTGTATAACTACAGGGCTTACGTATTTATAATCGTTGTCGTAAATAATGCAATACCTGATCTATAATATTGATATACCTGTGATTCATTTCAACATGATTTACATGCTTTGTCTAACTTAGCAATATATATCATTTCTTTCAATAAAAGTATTTCATAAATGGTCATAATGGTTCAACAGGATGTAATCAATATTCCACTCTTGTTAAATTGAACTGCAAAGTCCATTACCAGTGTACAAACTACTATTGTTATAAGATTACAATACTTTAAGAATACATTAAGTCTCATCAGCATTTTTAACTAGTTATTACTTACTCATCTCCATGACAATTTTGAAACTGTTTTTTTTTTGTGATGTATTAACCACTCTTACTGTTTCCTGGGTTACAAATCCTCATGTTATGAAATCTAAATCTAATTATACGAAATGTTAAGACATGCATGATTGAATTCTACCACTGATTGAATTCGAACCCTTAACTGATGAATCAGGAATCAGACTGAACTTGTGCACAATACAAGCACAAATAATTTCCTGATAATTGTGGCTGTTTCTAAAACCATTGTACTGAATAAATTTGACTCGGAGCATTATTTGCATGTCATGAAAACCTGACGGCTCTTGTTTCATTTTTTTTTTCATGAAATTTGATTAGTTTCTCATGATTAAGAAATGGTTATTGGGCATCACTCTGACAATGTAATGATTTATCCATCTTTTTAGTGTTTAGACTGAGCTTAATTTTAGGTGCAATTTTTACTCTGTTTATATGCTGATGAACTTTAAATATGCACTGATACTTGTAGCTGCCATTTTGATAAATAAACATATTAACCCTCATAAACATATTATGGACTCTTCCAAATTCAAACGTAATATACAAAACATCAATTTATTTAAGAAAATCAGGTTATTTCTGTCTGAGAGAGTGGAAAACATTTTGGAAAAAGAAACCATTACTCATTACAAGCAATGGCTTCTTTGCCACAATGTTTTCAAAAGTTGTTTGCTTCAGATGTGGGGGAAATGTGGTGTTATGAGGCAAAGGGTAAAGTCTACATAAGTAGACTTATATTATTTAGAACTTCAGTCAATTTTCTGAGCTCATCTGAAATAATTGTCTTCATTCTTTAATAAATATGGCCACCTCAAGAACAGTTATGACCTTGTTCTAAGGTGACTGTATTTTTGAATATAGTTTTCAAAATGAAATTCAATGCAATATCATAATATATTTGTCAATAATATGTATAAATTGTGTGTGATTGAATAATGTATTGAAATCCTGTGTTTTTATATATGTTATGGTATTTGAAAATCCTTAACTGTTATATATTCTGTGTGCTTGTTTAATATTGACTGGTGTTCCGTGTATTCTCATTGTTAACTTAATTTTATTCTAAACTTTTGTGAGGTGAGAGATACAAGTATCGAATACGTAGATACCTTGATAAACCATCCATTTCTAGGAAATCATTTTCAAAGATTTGTGAATAAATGCTTTATAATTCTACAGATTATATTCAATCCAAATTCATTCATTTGAATAACATCCTTCTTGTGAAGGAATATTTAGTATGCATATAATTGTGCAGTCTTGTTTACTTAAGAAGTAGTTGCAGCTTGTTTTTTTTTTCATTATAAAATGTCCAATTTGTATGCTTCCATTCTGTTAAAATATTATGAAATGAATTGTAAGTCTTGAATATACCTATAAATGTTTTAATTATCTTTTTTGATGGAGAATTGCATTGCGTTTGAATATTTTTCTTGCAAATTCAATTTTTTTTTGTACCATCACTTCAAAAAAATAATTATCTATGCCATGTTTTGAGACTAAAGTTATTGTTTACAAGCAATGACATCTATCATCCAGAAATGATTTGATCAACTAGACATTTTTTTTCCTGTCATCACTATGATAATTTCCACCTCAGTGGGATGAAGTTGTTCCTAGATTTACAAGCAAAATACAAACGCCATGTGTCTAATTAGTGTTGAGTACTTCCAGTGTGGTCTCTGATGTTTTACACATGTTTACAACTATTTTTTCTCTCAGCCCATACTCATGTTATGTATGATAATTTGTTATGTCCAATTATATTAAATATTACCGAAGATTTCACATATAGTTTTTTTCTTCTTTCTGTATAACTTTCTGTTCTTTTTTATTTATAAGTTTCTATACTAAGGATACTGTTGCTGTACCTGTAAGAAATCACAACAACTACTCTATTAACTGGACCAATTTAAGCTTACAGCACAAATCATTATGGTAAAGCCATGGTCCAATAGAGCCCATCTTGTTATACAGTGATGCCCATCTTGGCCAGTGTACTATTTTGTGGCCTTTCAGGCCATCAAAGATTGAAAAACCATCTTAAATCATGCTCAAAAAAGTTCACAATACAACTATCCTAGACCAATGCTTTTACTCTATGGTCCCATATCTCAACAGTTCATAAGAGCGATACATCGATTGCCTGTAAAGATGAAGAATTATTATAAAACATACAATAATAACAAAGGTCACCTATGCTTTGCTTTTTAATATCATCAAATAATAAAAGTTACAATAGTATCAATAAATGAACATTAAAAACCTGGAAAACAATGAAGACATCATAGAATAGAACACAAATAAGACCGAGATGCCTGGAAAATAACACTAACAAAAAATCCTATCTTCCCCAAAACACTATCTTTCCTGACTCCCAACCCAACTCCAAACCCACTGAACACATGAGGCTATACAAAAAAGTGAGAACAAAACACAGTCTCTTGGAGTGTATGGCCTTGGAATGGTCTGTGGCAAAGCATTAGAGGATTTACACTAGTTCTGAGGGCCCAACCTCACATCCCAGGGTAAAAAAAATTACATAAATAAATAATAGATACAATCAACAGCAAACATATATAAAGCTAATTGCTCCAGTTCTCCATAAATTATAATAAATAAAATTAAACGAAGACCAACAGCAATAACTATCATACCAATGCCAAATAGAATGAAAGACAATATTTTGCAATCAATAAAGATGTTTTGAGCAATATAGTGTTAGAGTGTGTACCTAAACATAACTTACCTAACAGTACAGCAAATATAGTACAGGAATTGAAAGTGACAATCAAAAACTAGTGTTTGTTTTTCATATCAATATACCTAAGGAACATCGAGACAAAGAATGCATGAGAATAATATGCATATATGACAATAAGTTTGTCATGAAAAGTTCTATTTATACAGGTATATATGAAGCACTTGTCATTACAAAAGCAAGCATAATGAAATTCTGCAAACACATTTGTTTATGTACGAGGGCTGTCCTGGAAGTTGGTGGAATTTCTCCACAGCATGACCATTTATTAGAAGTTTGAGCTGAAACTGTAAACATAGTAACCATTACTCTGAATAAACTGAAAGCATAAAACTCGTTATAGATTATTTATCAGTATAAACAGAAGTCTCCATAGAAACAGCCAGACATGTAAGTGGCACACGTAAAAAACATGCAAATTTTTGCAGTTTGTTTACCAAATTAAGTCAACAGCAAAATCTTTGCCAAAGGGCATAAGTTTGTTGTGTAATATTGACATTATTGTACATTTTTGATATTCAAGTATTTATGAGGGTCTATGTTAAATTCCAATAAATAAATATTTAATAAAACCATACCAACAAAGACTTATAAATGACTTATTCATGAACCAAACACTAAGGTAGAACTGGTGTGATGGTAGGAACAATGATTATAAGCAGGCATATCAGAAGAATACCAGCTATTAAACATAAAATACCACAGTTCTTTAGTAACAGTGGTGGTGATAATGGCAACAACAGCAAACAGTTTGATAATATAAGACAGTTTTTCAACTATGCGAACCTGTTGCATACATACAATACTTAACCTAATCTGACACATCAAACAATAATTTGTTATCAATAAATGAGTAAATTACTATCAAAAGAAAGAGAATGAAAGAACACATCCGTACATTCACATATATGTAAATAAATGTAGATATGTATAGACTGGGGTATATTAAGTTTTTAAATCATTTTCATTTTGATCATCACTTGTTTCTTCTTCTGGTCCATCCTTATCCTGGTCTGAGTTTGCAGTTATGTCTGTTACACCATTCAAAGATCTGTTTCTTGAGTCTGTATTGCACATGAGATCCTTTAATGAATTTTTATGCATTGTCTGTAACTGTTTTCGGAATAGTTTCTGATCATCAGCAGTACAGCCTAATAATTTGGACTGAAACCGAGAATCTATACTTGAACTAATAGGGTCAGATAAACAAGCATTCAGGTAAGATTCAATGACATGAGATTGGTCTTTTGATGATGTGTCCATTTCTATACTGAGATTGTCAATTATCTTGGATACTGTCTTGTATGCCTCCTCTTGCATCTCATTTCTGGGTGTAGAGACTGAAACATCAACACTCAGACAGCGCATAATAAGACGTGCAGAGGTATTTTCAATATCTTCTTTATCAACTGAAAATAATTACAAAATAGTCTGATTATTCTCCTGAGATTTAAATTTATATACATTTTAATACCTTTTCTAAATAGACACTGGCTGAAAAATCAGATACTGCATTATGGTGTGAGAAATATATTCACTACTAGCAAGTTAACTATACAGTAGTACCCTTTCATACCGGTAATACTGTTTAATACAAACATTTTGGACAATATGTTGCATGTTTCTTGTAAGCAAGCATTGTATAACATACTTTGCATGTTCATTTCCGACAATATGGTGCATGCTTTCTTGTAACCAAGTGTTGTATAACATACTTTGCATGTTCATTACTACAATAAACAAATTAACTAGAACAATTGAAAAAATTGGACTACATACTACTGCATAAGCATTTCATGATATTTCATCTAATTTTCATTGTAGTCAGTTCAATTCAATTTACAAAATTGCTTTTTTTGGGCAACTTTATCTTTCATAAATACAAGCAATTAAATGGACAGTTACAAAACGATAATTTTTCCACTTATTGACACTCTATAGTATATGATGCAGTCTCAAAACATATCATTTATAAAGTTTAAAAGAAAAATCACAGGTTATAACTTGGGACTGAACCCTGGATTCCTAGTACAATGGGCATATCCTCAACTACTAGATAATTAACTAAACCGAGTTTGTAAAAGATGCTGAATTTTTCAGATTTTGCCTACCTGCATCCTTTTTGTCAGTCAAGACCTGGCAAATATCAAAGAGGCATTCAAATTAATTTCAGTCACCCTATTTTTAGCTTGACTTGATAGTGACCATCATAGGGAATTACACCATTTATACTGATAACACTGCTTGGGTATAATTTCATGATAACTTTAATCTCATATTTTTTTTTTTGAGAATTATAAATTGGAGTAACAACTATGGAAATCAGTATGACCAAGATTCCATGCCAGTTGTCTTCCTATTTGAAATCAAGCATTGACATTGTTTTATTAATTCATGCATTACATAAGACATGCAAATATAAGGAAAAATGGAATATTCAAAAACGAATACATTGATAATTTTTTTGTACAAAGATATGTTTCATTAATACAATGAAATTAGAATCAAACAGAGTATAGTATGACCCAAATAATGAATTATATCAGTAGCATCATGATATGTGTAAACACAAATCTTGTGATATTTCCAACACAGTGCCACCAACTAGAAAATTACCAATTGTTCTTAACAATAGGTAATTTTCCAGTATTTTTCTACTTAGTTATATCCCATATATTTAGCTCAAAAATAGAATTTAGACTTTATATATTTTAACTCAATTTCTTTCTAATGATTTTACTTCCATATAAATCAATAAAACTGGCTATGTGCATGGTTACCACTGAAATGAGAATGTAGACACTCGTTTACATAGCAGAAATATTCGATTTTTATGCAAAGCAGACATGCTGATAGTCTAAAGATCAAAATACATTTGTAACTTGCATTTTCATTCTTTTAGAGGACAGTATTTTTAATATGCGTGTGGTCTAGACAACTAAGTGTGTAAGCGTGATTCAAGGCTCAAATCCGTCTGACACACACCCAATGTGTGTGACTTGACAAGTATGCATATCATCAATTCATGATGTCATAAACCAATGAAATAAATTTTAGCAGGGCAACACAATGATGCAATAAATAATTTGACATTTATTTATGAGTACATCAGTTGCATGGAGTTGTCTCTTGGCACAATTTCCAAAATGATTCAAACTATTCATCTTGACATTTAAATTACATTAGTCAGAGATTTTCTAATCATACCGTGAATGAATGTGTGTGACATTTTGTGCATGTTAGTGAAATTTTCTTCATATAAAGTGCTCAAGTTTTAATTAGTAAATTGAGTTTAGACTAACTTATTTTAGCTTGATTGTGAAACAAGCAAGTTTGCTTATATTAATCATGCTAGAGTCCACTTCCTGGACACTACACCAGTACTCTGTCTGAAAAATTGGGATTAAGAAGTTCAGGAACAAAACCTGTCGAAGCCGGAACTCTGAACCTTCGGATCAGAGGTAGGACGCTCTACTTCTAGACCACTATGACTTCCAGGTTTTCAATTAAGTGCACCAGAAGAAACAGTGTACAACATGTTATTTTGAGTCCATGTGACATGTTCAAATTCAAGATTAATAAATAAATAAAGTGTAGCAACAGGTTAATTCTGACTCGGGGACAAGTTGTCTTTGAAAAGTCAATTAAGTTAACCTATGTATGTGCTAGAATTTTCAGGAAAACGAAAGTCGCTAACCATCCGTCACTCCAATACGTTCTGTATTATCGTGCATATCCTGAAGAAGTCCAAGAATATTTTCCTTCTCTCTTTTGATTGACATGGCCTGTTCACGTAGACATTCGACTCTGTTTTCGACATCGGAAAGCAGTTTTAATAAACGCTCAGCGTTGTTTTGGTCGCTGTCGTCCATAATTGCTAGTTTGATTTATTTCTCATTGAAATATGTAAACATTTAACCGATCATCAACGAATTTTGCATTTTTCAAAATAAAAACACTCGTATGTGTCGTTTTCTTATTTTTCATATAGATAAATACAATCTGAATGAATAAAAGTCTTATTTCATAACCGCCTCTACTAGTAGAAAGAAAAGTTAACACATTGACGCATTTTCCGGGAACTTGTTCCAACAATCTTCACGTCTTGCGTCGTACGACCTTCTTGGAGAATAAATCGCTTTTGGGACCTAGACCAAAAGGTAAATGTTTTACGCTTTTGCATTAGAATTGAGTTATAATTTTTATCTGCTGTGACTGTTCATTTAACTTACTAATTGAAGCCGTTTGGTCGACGAATAATTTACAGTCTACTGACTACTGCATTAAATATAATTAAAGTCGTCCTCAGTCTGGGTCGTAGTCTCGTACTTACTTATTTCTTTGTTGAAATTTGAGCGACTATACTGTCGCTCGTTTCTGTTATTTGGTGTATATTTTGTCATAGGTTCTTATACATTTGATGTCAAAACATATAATTATAATAAATTAGTAGTATAACATATAGTATAATTAAATTGATTTAAACCTCAAAGTTGTCATGGGATTCAGGCTTCTCGAAACTGCCAAAATTATTGCCTGACATTTGGTCAGACAAAGTTAGATTTCTGTCTGACCGAATGAAAATTTTCTTGACAAAATATTTTATAAATATGTGATAAATGCTGTAAATCGTGCTTGACTTCTGGTCCAGTACTTGTTGAAAAGTTATTGGACCTGCTTGAGAGTTTCCGGAATGGCAGTGTTGAACAAATCATTGACATAGGGTTTATAATGTTTGCATGTTTTAGTTCATTATTTCACCAAGAAAAATCCTTTATTTAATTATTACTCGTTTTCTTGTATGTTGTAATGTTTTAGCTTAACTAGAAAGATCAGTCTGGTTTTAAATGGAAAATTAAGAAGCTTCTATTGATCTTTAATTTGTTGCTTGTGTTCTCCTTTTTGCTATGTATCAACATAATTGTTACAGTATCAAAACACTTAAATCTTAAATGTGCTCAAAATCATTTGGAACCATGTACTCAAGATCTCCAATTAGTCTGCAGATCCATGGAATTTATCAAGATATCTAGGATTGCTTTACACAACTCACTAGACAGAGCAGTGATTTTTTTGCTATTTTTGGAAAGGGTCCGGTCCAATAGGGAAAGGTTCCAGTCCAATTAGGAAAAAATGTGCACTTTCTTGCCAAAATTGGGAAATTTCAGGTCAGGAGTTGGGAAAAAATGTCTGTTTCTGATTGGAAAGTTCTGTTTACCAGACCCAAACAAAGGAAAAAAATTGCTGCAGAGGTTGATTTTTTTTATATACTTTGGTGAAGATAACAAATTGTGGTACAACAAAATCTTGATAATTTCTGACCCAGTTGCATTTATTATTGATTTTTTTGAATGGCATATTTTCCGATGAGCAATTTAAATCTATACCATTTGGTCGGAATCTTTTATCTTTCATTTTTTGGGGGTGACATATCCATTTTTGCCATTTTTACGGACATGTATAGTGATAACCCAGTCTGTTGACATTCATTGTGTGTCATCAATATATGAAACTGCTGGGCAAATTAGATCAAACTTCACAGGAATCATTCTTGGATAATCCTCTTCAATATTTGCTCAAATTATGCCTCTTGGTCAAAACTAGGACTGTTGGGGTCGCATGTTTTAGATAGAACTTTTTGGGGAAAACTGCAAGAACTTCTTGGCTGAGACTGCATTGCTTAGAGCTTGGATATTTGTTGTGTAGCATTGCCTAGTGGTCCTCTACTAAGGTTGTTCAAATTATGCCCTAGGTCTGAATTGGCCCTGCCCTTAGGTTGTCCTACATCGACATGGCTTGAATTCTACCAGAAAATGAAGTTATAAAAAGCTCCAGCTTTATTTTTAAGCATCATACTTTCAGGTTTTTATTATGTTTATTTTTACCTGTATGTTTTTTTTGTAGGAAAATGTTTTGGGACAATTGGAAGTTAGTAAGTCCTAATAGGAGTCCATACCTGGACTTTATTAGCTTGGGAAGTGCTAGATGCTCAAATATGGAAATGCAATGGATGAGATGTGCAGAAAATGTTGGCTTCTCAAATACAAAGAAGTATTGTGAAGATTTGCACGAAGATTATCTAGAATGTTTATGGAATGTAAAAACTGTAAGTTATCATTTGCGTGATAGTTGACTCAATGATTTTGAAAATTACATGTATTACATAGATATTTATATTTTTTTGTTGGGGTGAAAATGGTCAGTATCTGAAACTACTAGTGTCTTTAGTATTTGGTTGACTGCGTCTTATGCTAGATCTAGTCAGTCATTTGGGTTCAAATTCCTATTGCGCAAGGCCAATATCTTATTGGCAGTTGTATATCAAATATATCTCTGTACTACAGTGACTATAGTAATATTTTGCTGAACACTTTAATAATGTCAATATCAAGTTAATGGCATGTAAATGGCTATAATATGAAGATAAAGCATCATTGAAATTAAATATTGCATATTTGTTTGCAGAAAAAGAGGATTCAGGCCATTAGAAGTGAAAGAGTTCGCCAGAATAAACCTCCACCACAAATTCCAAAAGAGTACTTGTAAAATGTATTACATTTAATGTATTATTTTAATTGATGAAATTTAACATCTGGATGTATGTAGCATAGATGAAGTAAAAAGACATCAAAGTTAGCTGCACTGAGAAAATTTGTGACATTAATAAGCATTGTGTTTCACTAAACTGTGTTAATGATGTGGTGACTTTTCTCATTGAAGTGACGTAAAATATTTTATTTCATTGGAATTATATTGAACACAATAAAAATAACTTTGTTTCTTTTATTCTGTTGTTTTCTTTGGTATTAGAAACCTGTTGTTATGAGAGTCTCTACCCTTGAACCCTATTAATTGTTGGTTTGATATAAATTGTCTAACTCATGGGAATGGCTGAAACAAAAAAGAGGATTATAATTTCTTTCGTCTGCACGATTCTAGGATTTATACTTTTCAGTATTCACCATTAATAAACATAGAATAGCAGTTTTCAGAAATTTATTCACAATGTTTAACAGACAAATGTGAAAATATCAGAGCCCTGATTTTCAAGTTATTATTTTTGACAAGAAAGAAAAAAACAAAACAACATAGCCTCATTAAACTATATAAGAAATAATCCAATGAGGAAATACAAGATGACAGGAACTGTCACAAAACCTGGTTTTAATTCTCCAGATGCTTACCCCCATTCATACATTCAGTCATAAAAGAAAAATAAACAAAGGGCAATAAACCTGCCAAAAATGATTGAATCACAAAAAACAAACTACATGTGCAGGGGAATTTAATGACAATACTTCTATGAAATTTTGGTCGAATTCCTGTGAGAAATGTAGGAGGAGTTGCTCACAGAATATTACATGCGCAAAATCAACAAAGGGCCATAATTTCACAAAAAAAAGGATCGAATCACAAAACCTGGAATAAGTGATTTTTCATTCAAATCACTTCATTTTTGTACTGTATCATTATTCTAAAATGGATATTGATAATAGATAAACCAGGAAAAATTGTCAATGTATCAATATCACTCCTATCGATGACAGTAATTAACCATGAAATGTTTATCTTCATCACTAACTTTGAAGGTGCATATTAACCCATTACATTATAGTCCATATTTATCAAATAAATTCATAGACAAATCCCATCCTGTCGAAAATTTTAAATACTTGTACGTAAACTGTACTTCATTCATATACATGTAATAAATATAAGTTGACAACAGTGATATCTTGAATTTATAATCTATTATTCCTATGAGGAATTTCGTAGAAGTAAAGCTCCTTGATGAGAATAAATGTGTTGTTCCATACGCTGGTACCAGTCCCTAACTCTGTGAGTTGACATCAAATCATTAAATGCTTTACATCCTTCAAATGAATGCAGGGCACCATACACAGACTACAAATACAAGGAGTTAAATTATTCGGTTTATATTGAAAACTTAAACAAAATAGACTCAATATGACACAAATAAATAAAGTACAAATAAGTTCACAAATCCAAATTCTGAGTTCCAATTCAAAACAGTGCACTGAAAACTTGGGTTCATTGACACTCTAAATAACAGCAGTTGTAAAGCCCCTATTTAACTATCATAAGTATGAAACAGCATTCATAAAGCAACATTGCACATTTTTTCACAGCTTACCACACTCACTGGTTAGTCAGAAATAAGTGTAAAATTAAACAGTGCTCACTGGATGTATGTTGAGGAGGGAAAACAAAGATTAATTAGCTTTGATAAAATTTACTAGATCGGAATATTTGGAAAAAAGACTCACAATTTGGTCAACTACAAGACAGCACCAACCAATCAATTTGTGATTTTAATAGTCCTAAACTTTATGCCCTTAGAGCTACATCATATAGTGGTTATAAGACCAGCTTTCTTCAGTTCAATACTTACAAGATCAGCAAGATTTGGTCTATCAACTCCCAAGAATAGTTTATTACCAACAGCATCCATCCATTCATCACATGCATCATACAGTGACTCTCGTGGATTGTCCTTTATTTTGTGTCTGGAAAATTAATAAGGAATGTACAAATATATATAATATATAAACCATAAAATATTTGTTTCATAACAAACTCTATATACACTACATACATAGTTGCCAAATACTATCTTGAACATCTCAATAAATGTATACAAGTGTGTATATCGTCCCTGGTGACGTCATTGTTGCATTATAAATTGAGATTAATATAATGACATTTAATAATAACAAGGACTTATTATGTCAGGAAATTTAAGGAAACACATGAAAACTTGGGAGTAAAAATGTGAACTTCCCTTCAGTATCATCTCCATCTCTACATTGTGAAAATGTCAATAAAGTTGGCACAATAATATAACAGAAAAAAATGTAGCATAGAAAATTTGATTAATAAACAATAAAGCCAACATCAAACTCTACCATTAAATAAGCCACCGTAACATTAAGACAAAATAGGAAAAGAGTTATATGAGTAACTAAGACTCTGGCTTGACATGTATGTGCTAATACACTCCATCCATGTACCTTCTTTTGACAATCTTTCCTATAAAATACATAGCAAATGCTCCAACGTAAACTACAAAGAAGTGTTGAAACTTGGAGAAATTCTTGTCCCATTCTCCCCACTCTGAGAAATGGTGAAAGGCTTCTAAAGATTCTGATGGTGTTTGATAAACATTTGGTGAAATTGTATGCATTAAAATATCATCAGTCCATCTCCTCCATTTTCTTTCTTCTCTGTAATATATGAGAATGAGTTACAAATAAGTATGAGCATTACATGTGAATACTCTAACTATCCACATTTATCATGAAAAAAAAACAACAATTTTCTCATTTGGAATATATGAATTACATGTATATAGATTAGTTGTTTTATAATCATCCAATTGATTACCAAGCATTATACTAAGTTTTAACTAATAATTCAAAATGCTGTTCACATAAAAAGATTAGATAAGTAAAAACCATAACGTCTAACACAGAAATTAATTAACAACATCAACAATTTCAAGTGATCAGAATAAATATAATAAATCGACCATGTGACTTGGGTTATGGATAAATTATAACACTATGTCCATAAGTGCTCATGGTCATTTACATTATTTTACAAATATTTCAAGCAAACTGCCAGGCATTGGATAGGAGAAAATATGATCAAATATGCCAATAAGCCAAAATGTACATGTCTTGAATACAAACAAACAAGAAAAATAAAGCAAATATTCAGAAACACTCAGTGGCTATTTAAGCTACAATACTATATATGATGACAAACTATTACAGACTAGTGTTATCAACCATAAGAACAAACTTGGTTGCCATTACAGATTAGACATAAAATTAATGCAGTTCCACTTTGATAAGAAATCTGTTATTTTGCGGATTTGATATAAAATTTGAAATATATGAAGGAAACAGTAACATAATCACAAAAGTTTTCAAAAAGCTTGGATTTTAGAAGGCTTTAATCACTGTACAAAAGCAAGTTTGTGCATTCACGCATTCAGAAATAAACCACAAAACAGCTAGCATCATTCTGTATCCACATTAATGAAAGAAGGGCTGTTGATCCTTTATAAGAATTCAATAGATCTTTTTTATCTCAACTGATAAATTAAGTCATAATTAAGAGACTATCAGTATTTTAACATCTTTAAACCTTGATACATTTGTATTTAACAGCAGAACAACTTGACTTAAAAAAAATCAAATGAAACAAAATTCTCAAATTGTTGTCCGGTTTTAAAGCCAAATTACTCAAAATAACATCAGCCAAATTACTCAAAATAACATCAACACAGACCATATATGACCATCAGTCCACAGTCCTCTTTAATTCTACCAACTCTTCAGAAAATCTATCAGTGGCCATGTTGGGTTATAATAATGATGTGAAATTTGAAAGATTCATGTTTGAAAGATGCAAAATGAAAAATTTCTACACAGCAACAAACAATAATAACAGACTGTCTGATCAGGTTATCATAAAAAATGAATTAAAAACAATAGACTTCAGAAAAATCAAATAAGAGAATATAAACATCCAAAGAAAGTCAATTTTTTATCCATATTACATAAAGCCATAACTCCAAATTGAACATTTGACAAAACTGTAAATACAAATAACACCATACAGTCATATGATTTTATAGAACTGAGTGAATTAGAGTCTAAATACTTCTCATTAATTTAAATCTGAGTTTGACAATAAGTTAATGCAGCTTTTAGCTATAGTTAAGTAATTCATTTCTTACATTGGCATTTCGGTAATTTAGGGGACAAAGGTTAAATAAGCAATTAGCATAAAGTTTGTATTTGTGTAAGCACTAGAAGTTCTGATTTAATGGCTGGTAGTAATCATACATTACATGGCCATTACACATTATTTTTCAATAAAATAGGTAAGGCATTATAGAAGCAATAACAAGCATTATCAAGAAACAACATGGACTGCTTTCAACTAATGGCAGAATAATGCTATGGAGAAGAATTATGTACAACAGCACAAATAATAAAGCAGAAACATAAAAACTTTAAGAATGCAACAGTAAATATAAGCAACATTTTGGAAGTTTATAAACCTTTCACTGTCAAAGTTTTCATTGTTAGTATTCTTGTCACTTATATCTCTGAAACAGAACATCATACATTGACAATAAGACACAGTAAAATGAGAGATGAGAGCATATAAACATATTGCAACAAGCATTTGGCATTTGATAATTGATTATCGTTTTAAAACAACAGAGAGTCATATGTAAGTAGCTAAAGTATTTATGTACAAAGAGCACATCTTTGTCATAATATTCAAACACGAGGGAAATCTAAGAAAATACCAAAGCATCTAAAACTACAAACTGGTAAGATGAAAATGATGTTGAGCACATGAAATTGAGTCCACAGATGTGCTCCAATTCTGGGAACTATAGAACTTTTTCTTTCACTTACTTTCGTTGTTTATCTCCACCTTTATCATAAGATTCTCCACACATAATAAAATATTTGTTGGGATAATCCCACACTGTTTTTCTCCCTTTTTTCTCCTTAATTCCTGGGTAGTAAGAATGCAGCTTGGTGAGTGGTGTGGTTTGATCAAATACATAACTACCAAGAACACTCACTATGCTGGAAGAATCATTGAATTGCTGAAAATAGAGAAATATATGAAATAGAATAAATCAACACATGGCTTTAAGTGGCAAGAAATCTACACGTTCATGACTAAACAAAACCATAACAGCAGTATAACAGTATAATGACAAGTTTCGTTATTTATAGAACATCAATTTACATGAAACTCTGAAGCTTTTGGATCCGAATAATGCTTTAAGAAAGTCTTATAAAAGTCTTATACATTGTATATGTTTTATATGTATGAAAATGAAGGGGCAAAATTTTGTCTGCCACTGCCATAAACAACAAAGAAAATATTTTTTGCAAAAATATAAGCATCCACTTACTAATGTGAATTCAGAATCACCAAATTTACCATCAACGACAAGAATAGGAACTTTCTTGTACTCGGAAAACTTTATTTGGGATTTAGTAACAGAGTTCACTTCTACTACATCATATGGAAATCCAAAATAGTCCAATGCAGCTCTCACTTTACAACAATAAGGACAAGACTGAAACTGGTACAAGGTAAACTTCTGTGGCCCAATATCAATAACTCCTTTCATCTGAAAAAAAGGTACAAATAAGCATGAGAAATCAATAGCTGAAGGAGCTGAAGAAATAATCTGAAAAATAAAGTTATGGATTCTTCTTTTGTAAAAAACTATTTGATGATGCGAGATACTTTTATCAAGAACACTTAATTGGAGAAAAATCTAAATAATTATAGCAAAGTTGGTGCTATAATTGCATGTGAATGATTTGGAATTTTGCATGATTGAATAGGCAGGTTTAGATCTAGTGGTTTGCAATCAGTTCCCCAAAATCATCCAAATTTCTCCATACAATACTGTATATTACACAAACACACAATGCTGTTGAATGTGCTGTTAGTAGAATATGCATACCATCTATAATTTACCTCCAAATATATCTTTTATAGTTAATACAAATATGCACAGTGGCATTCAGATCAACATTTAAAAATGCATCAGTAACTTATAGCTAACACAAATCAAGAGAAATAACAATAA